>OX335682.1:13496253-15896253 GCA_946894065.1 Acleris literana | reverse complement strand
TCGATAATGAATAGTTTACCCTACACTAATATATTAAATGCTAAAGTCAAACTCTCGCGTCGTTTATGGTAGCAACGATTGCTAAAAATAAAAATAGTTGACTGCGCTGGTACAGCCGTATATCCTGAATCATCACAGCATAAACAGTAGTTCATCTTCAAACAAAGATATATCGCGCGGCTTGCATGTGTGCGTGCCTCGCCCGTACGCGCCGCGAGCCACCATAAGCAAACTCAACAGGACGGTACGAGCTGGTTTAGTCGGGGCGGCGTCGCTGCGTTTGGTTGCGTGGCCGAGGGTATTAAATATCTATCGACTCTTATCGAAGCAATCCTAGCACCCGAGCGGCAATAAGTAACAGAAACTCCTAAAGGGCCGGAGACGAAGTACTTTTCTATTTATGGGTAGGTACTAGATTAATATCCCCGAACGATCGTAAGGAACAGGACGACAAAACGCCACCTGGTGGGCAAACATCCAGAAAGAGAACTTAATTATGTTGGTACCTACATGCAGGCTTGCCTTACCAGGATTCTCTGGCGCAGACGTCCAAGGAGACCAAACCGCATATAAACTGGGAAGAGAGTTGGACAAAGAAGAAGAAATAGGAGAAGACTATTTCACAGACTATGTAGAGTTCTTCTGTAACCTGTACCTAGAATTAATATATTTCCAAAGATTAAAACAAAGTTTAAGAAGTTTTGGTGGTGGTAGGAGATGGTGCAAGTTCCGTCCGGATCGCTACCACCAACTTTTCCTTTCACCTATCGTCAAGCAGCAGTGTTCGCGTTGTTGTGTTCCAGTGTGTGGGGATAAAACAAGCGGTGACATTACTAGCCCTTAGTTGGCAACGCATACTCGTATCGTCCCTTTACTTTCTCATCCTCTTATCTGATCGAATAGTTAGATAGGAAAAGCACTCATGTTCCCTAAAGAATAAAGACTACTTTCCTATCTAAGTATTCGATCAGATACGAGGTTGAGAAAGTAAAGCGACGATATGCAGTAATTGGATTGTAGTCTAAAGAATGAAGATATATAAGTCTCAGACCCCACTTACCATCAGGTGGCATGTACAGTCGAGTTCATAAATATGTGTACACTTTTGCACCTTGTCACTTTAATTGCTCTGGCCCTTCATTTATGGCAGTTTAAACATGGCATTAAATAGACAAGGTACTAAAGTGTACGCTCGTTTGCTTATGCATAAATATGCATATGCTGCTGGTTAACCAATCAATAAACCGCATTTTAAAATGAACATGAGATTAATTTAAAGCAATGTAACAACTAAGTAGGTTTGTATGAAAATACTATTTTCCGATCTTGTTGCAAAACCGCATTTATTCAAACGCGTTTGGTGGAATTACGTTTGTGGGAACTGATAAATCCGACAATTCGTTATGTTAACAAAATAATCCTTAAAATATATTGTTATTTCATATGCGATGGGCATTTATTTATACCAGCTTAAATTCGGTTTATATTAATTTGTTTATTAATAATATATAACTTATAGGCTTAACATTGGATAAATCCTCATTACCTTATATGCTATTTCCTGACACATTGAAATGACCATCACTCGTGATATAAAGATATAACCTTTTTAAGGTTCCGTAGTCAAACTAGGAACCCTTATAGTGTCGCCATGTCCGTCCGTCCGCCCGTCCGTCCGCAGCCTAGCTCAGAGACTCTTAGTAGGTACTAGAAAGCTGTAATTTGGCATGAATATACATATTAGTTACCCTACCCCCCTACACGTAAATAGAGAATGTTTTTTTTTCTCGTCTGCCCTATGTTGTGGGGTGTCGTTGGATAGGTCTTTCAAAAATATTGCGGGTTTGCGGAAACAATTTTTCGATTAAGGTATCCGTTTATGAAATATTAAGCTTTAAAGCGCTAATTTTTGTTAGAGTCAAGTGTCCCGCCGCCCTACAGCCAAAACTGCAAATACTAAAAATCTGAAAAATATCTTAAATGAAAGCACATATAATGAATTTAATAGGAAAACTATCACGACTAAGTAAACTTCATTGGTTCTTGAGTTACAAACGGTTTAAATGTTTATACCTACCGTTGGTAAACTGACCGCGACCTATGTCGATGTATGGGGATAACAGTTTTCCAACGGCAAAGTTAAGTTTGTCGCGAGGTCTAATTTGTTTGTAATAACATCTTCGGAACCCTAGACTGAGCATGGTCCGACATGCTCTTGCCCGGTTTTTTCAGCAGTAGAGTGAAATAGGGCATTTTAAAGGTACCTAAGCATTTTTGACGACGTGCTGGCCTAGTGACCCTGCCTACGAAGCTAGCGGTTCCGGGTTCGATTCCCGGTATGGGCAAATATTTGTGTGATGAGCACGAGTATTTGTTTCTGAGTCGTGGATGTTTTCTATGTATTTAAGTATTTATTTCTCTATATAAGTATTTATATCGTTGTCTAGTACCCATAGTACAAGCCTAGAGCTTAGTTTGGGACTAGGTCAATTTGTGTGAGATCGTCCCGTGATATTATTATTATTATTATTTATTACCTACATGAGGGTTTTCTACTTTGGCCTAGTTTATGTTTACTCATGGCGGATTCGATCAAACTTCAATTAATACGCGAATAAATACTAATTCCACAATTTTATTTTCGAGTAAACCAGTGGTTGTTTTTCCACGCAATCGAAGGTATATAGCTATAGGTACTTGAAATTAATAAACTCGAATAGTACAGTGAATGATGAACAAATGTATTGGCGGATTAAAAAAACTGCTGTACAACGGAACGATGTTAAAGCTTCGGTCATGTCAACTTACTTTCACAGTATTATATAGGACTGGAAAATAACTGTCATTAGAAAATTAAGATTTGTCAGCACTGAGAGCACATGTTTTGTGCTGTCAGATGTGGACGCCATTAAATTATTCTTGGAATAAACCTGTTATCCCACGCAAAATGGTGGTATAGTAATTATTAAGGAAAAAGTTTGCTACTCTTAGAATTATCGTTGGTAATACGTAACCCTAATTTACTCTCGATTATGTGGCGATTTATTCTAAGTATTACATTAACTCTTGTTTGTTCGAATCCGCCCTTAGTAAAATAACAAAACAAGAAGTCTATTTAAAATTTATTTCATGATTTTGATGTACCACTGTAGAGCTCTATCGCAATGAGGTAACGCATGAAACAATACATCAGTCATGTTGGAGTGACGTGGTCTGTGGTCCTACATATTCTTTGACTAAATATTTCAAGTGACGCTCTAATTCTATCTTCACGAATATTGATAACATAACGCGATTTATTTAGCTAAGTCACTTTTCCATGAAGTAAAGAAGTATCCGTAATTGAATAGGCAAATGAACCTTTTCAGGTATTGTAGATACCGAATCGTACAGTCACCAGCAATAATATATTATCCCACATCGGGCCTCTTATGCCTCTAGTAATAAAGACGTGTCAGATATTTTTGCGCCCAATGTGGGATAATATAATATTGCTGGTGACTGTACATAGACATTACGCACTGGTAGATCAAAACAGTAGTGACTCAAAATACAACTGTATTTAAAAATCAACTTTAATACAAGTTCTATGAAATTGAAACAAAACTAGCAAGGATCTTGAGTTGATGCTGTTTTGATCTAGCAGTGCAATTAATTTTAAGACACTACAATATGCCAAAATCTAACCTAACCTCTGAAATCAGCCGAATGCCTTTTTCTATAATCTTCTAACAAATTCAACACCTTACACACCAAACATACCTTATCCTAACTCTAATAATTTCTAAACAAGATCGTCAGCCATCTTGGAATTTTAAAGGCATTATACCTCGATAACGTGCTATTCACACGCTGAATGGCGCTGTCACCTGCGAGGCGACAAAGAAAGATGGATGACGTGTCACCTCGAACGTCGGTACCGGATTTGGGATAATTTGGACATAAAGAAATTCCGGTCTAAAGGATATTAAGGCTATCCGGTAAGTTTGCCGTGTAAGATAGTTTTCAGAATTTAAGTGTAACTTGCTATTTTGCTAATGTGATTTGAAGGTTGGGAATTGTCCAGCAGTGAACATTAAACAGCAAAAATACTGGTTGATGACCGCAACACATAGTGTTGTAACTAGGGTTAGGATTTTGTTGGCAAATCGTGGTTCTAGAATCCATGGAGTCGCTATTTCCTATTTATTATAAAACATACCACTTTGATTTTGACCTTCAGTATATTTCAAAATTCATTTATTCATTAAACCGCTAAACCAATTTAAATTACTTTTGCTATGAAGGATAAATATCCATGTTACCAAAATTCAGCAGAGATATTATCTCTGCTGTGAAAGCGTTACAAATAAGCATACAGCCTTGGCCAAAAGTATAGAGCACCCCACTTTTTCCTTTGTAACTTATAAATAAAGTATTATTTTCTAATTTCACAAATACACAAAGATGTAAAATATAACATGTGTTGTGCAAATTATTAGTAGATTATCATTTTGAAGTAACTATTTTCGTGTGAAATCTGAAGCTCGAAAAAATCGGGTTTTACAATAATTACGCTTAACGTCAGTAAATATGACTATTTTTCCGATAGATATACAACTTTCTATAATAAACTAACCTGACCTAACCTAACCTAACTCTAGTTATAAATTTCCAGGATTTCCCATATGATATGTCGTAACTCTTCCGCGCTTTATTTTTTCTTGTAAATTTCAGTTCTCTTAAATGCTATACGTACCACCTATACGAAAAACAAAACTAGATAAAACAGGAACAGTACCGGTTTGTACTTATGTAAGGAAAAATCCTCCAATACAAGTTTGAAACAAAATGAAACCTAAATTTTATACCTTACACGGAATATTTTAGGTATCCTAGGCATAATACTGGCAAAGACGGATAGCTGGCACACGGATAATCTAGACAGAAGATTGATCATGTCTACTTTAAGCTTAACTTTGTGAAATTTTGAAGACGTCTCATTAATTCTCATATCTAGCTAATGAATTACACTGTAAATAATAAATGTATATTAATTTTAGTTTAATTTATTTTATTTTATGGCAAAAATTTGGCATTGCAGTTAAGTGTAGGAACTTTTTTTCAAGTGTTCTGAAAACAATCATGGTTTTTTGAGGTTTGTGTCGTAAGTTTTTTTTTATAGAACTGAAAAAAAATTGAATATTACTAGTGTTTGTACGCCCGCTTTGGACCAGTGGTCGGAATAGGTTACATTATTTTACTAGCTGTTACGTAGAAAAGACCATGACGTGGAGTTTCAGCTCTTAAGCAAATAATGAACAAAAACCGGGCAAGAACATGTCGGACCATGCTCAGTGTACAAACAAATTAGACCTCGCGACAAACTTAACTTTGCTGTTGTCTCTATACATCGACGTAGGTCGCGGTCAGTTTACCAACACCGCAAATAAGTTTTCGGTAGGTATAAACATTTAAACCGTTTGTAACTCAAGAAACAATGAAGTCTACTTAGTCGTGATAGTTTTCCTATTAAATTCATTAGGTATATGTGCTTTCATTTAAGATATTTTTTAGATTTTTATTATTTGTAGTTTTGGCTGCAGGGGGGAGGACACTTGAATCTAAAAAAAAATATTGCTTTAAAGCTTTATATTTCATAAACGGATACCTTAAAAAAAAATTGTTTGAACAAACCCGCAATATTTTTGAAAGACCTATCCAACGACACCCCACACTATGGGGTAGAAGAGAAAAAAAATTACATCCGTTGTTGTTGCTGTTACGGGTACCTAGGGGGTTTTTCAAGATTATATTCTACCACTTTGTTGGCGTAACTATTATGTATATTCATGCCAAATTACAGCTTTCTAGTACTAAGAGTCTCAGAGGTACGCTGCGGGTGGCTGGTCGGACGGACATGGCGAAACTATAAGGGTTCCTAGTTTGACTACGGAACCCTAAAAGGTATTGTTTTGTGATAAACGTCTCTATCATTTTTGTCAGAGAGTTTTAAAAAAAACCTGTTGTCAATTGCATAAGAACTTTTTACTTAAAATTTCCCTTCTATCCTGCCAGAGACAAATCAACTTTTTAAATTTATTTACTTATACAAAAATATTTTAAGCGCACAAAAAAATACATGTTAGAGCATAATAAACCTTATTAGCCCGAGTAACATCTTCAGTATACTTTCAATTACATACATTTACGTGTAAGTTATTTCTTGAAGATGCTAATTATCTGACTCAGTGGTTGTATGCCGCGGGCAATGAAGGAGGTTCACAAGTATATGAAATTTAACTTCATTCTGTAAGAAAACTTTAAGCATTTAGGTTAAACATCAGTTAATATACCCAACGGGCGATATGAATTTTATCCGTAGTTTAAATGCAAAGAATCCGACAAACTTATCTGAAAACTTCACCGTAGTTATAAATGGATAGATTCCAATTTTATCCGTGAAAGTTGAGGAGTTCCAACCCTAATGACTGGACTAACTTTAAACCAAGGTCGGTTTAGCTTCAGCGATGAAAACTCAGCTAGGAACTACGGATACTTCAGCTTGGATAGTTTTGGATTATTGGTTTCAGACTAATTGGGACAGTTCGAAATAACTTGGTAAATAAAGTGCTTTGCAAACAACAGTTGAATTGTAGAGTTGCTTAATTTGTTTGTTTACTAGATTTTATTGAATGAATGGTCAAGTTTGTTGGAAAAGTGGCTTCTTCGGCTATCTGAGTTTCATGCGAAAACCACGTAACTTAATTTGTTATTCCGTTTTGACGTGATATTAGCGGCCTGCACACGTAAAGTTCGGACCGCGGGAAACGCCACACGTTCCAATCTTCGTTCCGGTACCGTTCGTGTAAATGCAACTGTAATAGTAAAATAGTAAAAAATGTACGGTTTGGAACGGATATTGGAATGGCGCGTGGCGTTCCCCGCGGTCTGAGCTTTACGTGTAAAGGCCGCTATTGTCTTTCAAATTTGTAATATTTTGCTAATCTAGAAAAAAAGTAGATAGTATAAATAATGATGATAACTTAGACACTGCCAAAATGTTATCGTTTTTTCTGAGTTTGTCTGCACTCCGTAACGAAACGTTTCGCGTTAATTAGTAAGCGGAACTAGCAAAATCCGGAGTAACTCGCTTAACTAGTACATACAAACTTACCAAGAAATCTTGTTAGTGAAAGTTTACCAATTGTTGCTCGCTTTATCTGCTGGAACTTTGATGGAGATTCAGTTATCTTGTAGATTAATCGATTCCTGATGGTCCGTAATCAAGGATGGGCATTGAATATTGATGTGTTTATGATTGTGTTTTTGTAAAGGCATGTGGAAACTTTTTATGGCAAGCAGAAGGCCAAACCTCAGGCCATCTGATGTTAAGTGGGATCTGAGACCCATAGATATTTTCATTCTCAAGACTAGAATTCTCTAAACTGCAATCCTAGGAGCAGTATTAATAAACTAATTGATATTCTGAGATGTCCGTCTCAAGATACTTCAAAGTAACTGTCAAGTCAGCGAAAACTGTCTCTGACGTGTGTTAAGAAGGGTATCTCAATCAAGATCAGTTTTTAATCGAGTTATTCGCATTTTATACACTTTCGCAGTTTTTATACAAATGAAAAATTTCAATTCAGGACCCAAGGCACCCCTCGGCGGTCGTGTTTGATGTACTTCCTTTTCGCCTTAGCTTATATGACAAGAGTTTATGTTAGTTCTTTAGTTGGCCCAGTAATCCGCTCCGTCGACTTTTTGCAAAATTGTTTAAAATGCAAATAAATCTTTTAATCAGACAGGACTAAGATGAAAATATGCCTATATGCTATTAATGTCACCTGCTGCTACTTAGCGGTAGGTTACAGGATAACATGGTGGTAGCGATCTGGACGGCCCCTGCACAAGATCCTACTGCCACTAAAGATTATATTTGATGATTCGCCTCGTGGCCTGAAATAAAGGAAAAAACTGACTGGCTGACTGGTCAATCTACGCACAACCTGAACCGCTGAATTTAGGGACTTCAATCGGAGGGAATGTTCCTTGGATATCCTTGGCATGCACTAAGAAAGGATTTGATACGAACTCAACAGAAAAGTAATAGGAGAGTAACAGAAAACCTTTTCAACGCTTTACGAAGGCGCGGGTGTCTTCTGAAGTTTACCCGTGAATAACCGACACTAATTTCCTAGAATGTTTTTCTTCGCCCAGTTTTCATTTTCATCAAAAGGCACCACGTGCAGGAGTTATAATTTTTTTCGTGGTCCCAGGTCTAACTTAACTTAACCTACGTACATGTTTAAGATAACCTTAAAAAATAAGGTATCAGCAGACATTCGTTTTCGATGAAATGACACATATTCGATCACATGAGTGTCGGTGATTGCAGGGGATTCCGTCTTCTAGTTGTATTCAAAATTTAAATTGCATAAAGACGAAACAACAGCACATTAGTGAATCAATCAAATAGTAGAATCCTATTCCTTACGTAATGCCCTCATTTCCGCGCTCGTAAAAGATAATGCGCCAGTTTGAAGCCGCTAAGCCGAGATCTGGCGTTACGGCAAATCCGCGATTTGTTCCCCAAATCGGATTACCTGACTAACCTGCTTAGTTCCTGATGCCAGCTAAGCAAGCTTAAGAATGGCTGGTTTGTACGCTTGTATTTTTTTTTTTTTACATTGTTTTAGTAAGATACTTATACGAGTATATTTATCACACTCTTATACTCCCACGTTAACGTACAATAGCCCTGTTTTAGTTAAGGTTAATTCTAATTTTTATTAATGGTTTTCACTCCTGTTAAGGTGTATTTCGCCAATGTCAAGTTATTTAAAGACACTCCCATGGACTTATTAGAAAAATAAGTCCATGGATATCAGTATCACACGCGAAGACAATTGTTCGGTAAAAGAGTATTTTCTCTAATGGACTAAACAGAAGACATGGGGTTATCTCCACGCGCTTGTGTCAAGTTGTATTTTTGACACTTTCTGTCAAATTCAAAAGTCATTATGACGGAAGGTCAAAGCGTGTTTGAAGTACACTTTAGCTTTCACGCGGTTATGAATAAGAGGGTAAATGTGGACTTTTGGTTTGGTGTTAAATATTGTTGATGTTTTGCGGTCCAAACTGGAATTATTTTAAATGAAAACTTTAAGGGTAATAGTAACAATGCTGGGCCTCTATTCTACAGTGTACAGTCAACAGCATAAATAAGTGATCATTTATGTACCTTGTCGCTTTCAATCGTTTCACAATTTTGTATGACATTTCAAACACGACGTTAAAGTGACAAGGTACATAAATGATCACTTATTTATGCTGTTGACTGTACAATATTGCCTTTTACATGTTCTCGTAGTGTCAACGTTACGATATCTCTTATGTACTTGACAGTAACGGCGATCGAGTTAAAAACAATACGATAATAAGTTACATGCAATATTGTTTTGACGAGTAGAATAAGGTGCCTGGGTGGCAACCATTTCGGTATTTACTTTAGTTAAGTGGGTAAACTTAGTTTACATACATACATTAAATCACGCCTGTTTCCCAGAGGGGTAGGCAGAGACCATTTCTTTCCACCTGCTACGATCTTGACAAATCTCTTGCGTCTTTCTTTCTTTTCTCGTAAACTTAGTTGAGTTTGTAGTTTTCTTATTTTTAACCGACTTCAAAAAAAGGAGGAGGTTCTCAATTCGTCGGGTTTTTTTTTTTTAATATTCTTTTGTTATTCATTAGAACCGAATAAAAAAACCTTATTATATGTAAGAAAAATCACGATTGTTACAATTACTTTGATTCGATGATTTAAAATTAGGGCACATATTTTAGTATATAATTTCAAGAGTAAAATAGTATTTGATATTTTTATAACTCTTTTCAAAAAAAAAAATGCGGGATATTTTGAATAAAACTCCTTTCATTGCTTCGTAATCTGAAAGCAAATTTACTTCGTCATATTCCCTAGAGTACCTTTAAAAAGCTCCCCGAATACTTTGTAGAATGATAACAACGGTAAATATGTGTGTTTGAGTAATCCTTCACAAATCGTGCGTAGGGGATTATATCCTGTTACATTGCGTGTTTACTGAATAACGCAATCGACTGTGCTCGATATCCGTATTTAAGCCGTGTATTTATTTAATAGAAGCTATTGTTAGCATTCAATGGATTTAAAACGTAAACTGTGACGCAAATAAAAAGATAGAGGAATGAGATATTATTAATGTATAGAATAATACATTTAAAAATGACAGGGGACAATCTCACACAAATTGACCTAGTCCTAAACTAAGCTCTAGGCTTGTACTGACAACGATATAATACGTATATAGAGAAATACATACATAGAAAACATCCAAGAGATGGCATAGTATTGTTTCGCAGAAATCATAACGCATGATTTTAGTTGGTCGAAATCTTTGTGCATAACATTGATGTTCGTAAGGAGTACACAATGAAACGCATAAACTTGTTAAGCACAATAAAGTGGTAGCAAAAACGTTTTCAACAAATTAACAGCATGCAAGCATGCAAGCAAGCATAGAAGCACGGTAGCAAGATGTTTCCGGCTTATAAAAACAAGACCTTACAACCTAACCTATCCGAGTCGCTTCTGCCCCGACCGTGATTAGTATTTTACAACGACAACATTCGTCAAAACTATATAATACTAAATATTTTATGCCAAATACCCGACACCCAGTAATTTCTCTGCTGCTTGGCGATAAGGTAAGCGTCCAAATGTTAGTTGCTATACTAGTGCTTGTCACCATACTTTAAATTAAGATAAATAAGATTAACATTACTTTCACCACCACCTCATTTGATGAGAAATATTTGTGGCTTTGATATTTCACACGTCAATTTTAAATAAAGAACTTATTTGCCAGCAAACGCACTTGAAATTTACTTATACAATCAGATTGACTAACATTTAAAAACAACATACTTATAAAACAAATTCCATTTGACAAAAGATCATATCTCCAAATCTCATGAAAATGCTTTGTGTAGATGTAAATGAACATAATATTACAACGCGCTTTTTTTTGACATGTCTTACCTCCGTGGCCTGTAAGCTCGTTTGCGTTCCATACCATGCAGAAGACATCTATTGTTATGATAACTGAGAATCAGAAGCTTTCCATTATGAAGTATAACATAAAATTACGGATCCAATAAATCAAAGCTATTGTACGTACAACCGGACACGAGCCGATGATTAAGTCTCGAATTATTGTAATTATCACAAAGTGCGCCTCGGATATAATTGCCCAGTTTATGTTTAAAAGGATTTGAAACGGTGTTGTTCTCAACCAGGATTTACCTACGAGGATTTGGGTTTTGCTTAGAGATTTAAATACCTAATAAGCTGTTATTTGAATACTTAAGAAAGTGTTCTTGCTTTTAAAGTATTTGGTAGACTGAATAGGTAAGTAGGACTAATGTCACAGACTAAGGTATTGTAATGAAAAATGTATACTTTTGCAAAATATCTTAGACAACTGAGATAATAAATGTGTACAGTAATTCGGTAAAAGCTTATCTTCTTTTTATTTATGTGTATACTAAATTACTAATCTATACCAATATTATAAAGAGGTAAAGTTTGTGACGTTGTAAGGGGTTATCTCTGGATCAACTTAACCGATTTTGAAAATTATTTCACCAATAGAAAGCCACGTTATTTGCAACGTACGTTGTACGTTGTTCTGTACGTTGTCATAGGCTATATATGTATCAAAAAAAAAAATTGCCCGGCAAAGTGGGCACGGGAACAGCTGGTTACGTATGAAGAGGTAAAATTGAGTCTGTTTGTTACTAGATTGGGGTAATCTCTGAAACTACTGAACCGATTTTAAAAATAATTTTACGTAACACCTGGCCATAATGTGAGTTTTATCGCACGCTGCGCGCACGGTAAAACTCGCATTGTGGCCAGGTGAAGACGTAAAATTGTGTACTCATCACGGGCAGTAAAAAAGAAAGCCCTCTATCGCATATTTACAACCCTCGCCTACGGCTCGGGTCTCAAATACCTGCGATTTCGGGCTTTCTTTCTTTTACAGCCCTTGTTAAGTAATGTACTATATCTAATAGGAAGATTCATTATTCTTGACTTATATAGGCTTTGATTTGTTTTTGTTTAAACTGAACCAAAGTAAGGGTTAGTTGCTAATAAAATGCTGAGTAATCATATCATCATTCAACAATGTATTTTATTTACAAGTGCAAACACACAATTTACGAAAGTCGTACCTGTCAATTGCCTTAAAAAATAAAATATTTTTTTTTAGATGGAGATGATAATTATTGTACGACTGGCGCCGTAACAAGTTAACGTTTTTAAATAACCAATTATTAAATCACAGTTTTAAAATAAAACAATTAAACTTTATTAAACCGGTACATTAAAGATTCGATTTGCACATTATTTCCGTAGCTAAAATTTATTCCAGGCTATTTCCGATTGCGGTTTAATTTGACAAGGACAAACCTATCTAGATTATGAAACAGTCTCTCTCCCTCTTGTGCGGCTGAGCTGCATAATCATAGCAGACCCCCTGGACTCATATAATATTCGCAGAATAATTCTTAGCAACTTATACATTGTAGTCAGTGGTTTCATAAGGCTAATTTGTCTAAGGAAAAAATAAATCCTTACCTTAATTTCCGAAATCCGATATACTCGTACGTAATGTCGAAATGCATTATTTACCAAAAACATACACACATAAAATGCAAAAAGAGAGACGCATTTTTTTTAGTAGCAGTAGTATGCTTTATTATCACTGAGTAACATAAGCTTTATTTTATTTCTTTGCACGGACGGAGTCGCGGGCAACAGCTAGTGGTGTATATACACGCTGTTTACCTACGACATTTACTGGTAAGTACTAGGAATAAAGCTGAGAAATTTAATTCCCAGTGGTTTCAGGCGGAAAAAAAACCGAATCGTTCCCAGTGGTAACAAAGTGGTGGTTACGGATTTCTTTTTATTTTGAAACGGGGTTGACATTTCTATAAAGCTAATATGCCTGAAACAGCTCAGCTTGTACTTATTAAGGTGTGCGTTGAACATTATTTTTTTGTCTCACGTGCATACGAATGCGTGCTTCCGTGTGTTTCTTAGCAAACACAGAAATAACACATACTCGTGCATACTAGTTAAAGGACACATACAGTCAAGGAATTTAATTTTTGACCCACCTTAGGTCCAAAGTCATTCTGACATTCTACAGCAATAAGGTTGAGTTTCCTATCAATTACAAATGACTTGGCATCTCTAATGACAATGACATCTTCAAGCAGATTTTCTTTGAAATGGGTAGCAAATTAACTTCCGTGACCGTACGTGAGCCAACATAATATCCTTATAAAATTACACGTGAATGATTTACTTACTTACTTACACATCTTACAATTAAAAAAGGTACATTCATGTCTTAAGTAATACCACTGGAAGTGTTAGCACGACTGTGTGTGTCCAAGTTAGAGAGAATTCAGACGGTTGATTAAATTCGCTCCTCACTACGAGTACTATTGAGTGGGTCTGGGACGAGGAACATTAGTTATACGATGTAATTATACGGCGAAATTAAGTTTGTATTCTAAACAATGTGCATGCAATAGATATTTTAGATTTTTGTAAACCGTCTGGGAGGGAAGACGGCCGATTGAAAAATTACCGGATTTTACTTTTGTTTTTTTACTGAGTACACTCCACTTGACATATATCAAGTAGAGGTAGTAGTAGTAGGTAGTAGCCCAAGTTCTGACCACCCTGATTTGTTTAAGACACCATTAGGTACCCGGTGAAGTTACTAGTACCTAACTATAGACATTCTTTGTTTGTCTTCAGGGTTGGCAAAACATTTGTAGTCTTGAGATTGCAGTCTTTGGATAGGTTCAGATCTAATGAATTTAACCGGTTATTAACCGTTTTTGTATGAAAATAACCGGTTAAAACCGGTTATAACCGGTAATTTACATTCCCTATTCAGATCCCATTCACCATCAAGTGGAATTTGTGCTCGTTTACTTCTTGTCAAAAACCATTGAAAAAAAGGTTTTGCTATTTTCAAACTAAAGATTCTCCAAAGGATTTTGCAAACAAAAATGTTGACAAACTCCAAAACAGAAGCAAGGCAACAACCTAATTTAAAAAGGTCACTGGCATATTTCACGCGAAGTTTTTTTTTCAATTACGATGTAACCTTACAAAGTAAAGTGTATAAATTTAGGCACCTCAACATAAGAGATTAAGCCGACAAAGGGGAACTTTCTTTTGTCATGTTAATCTGAGAACGTAATAATGATAATTAAGACACCCGCGGTGTCCAAAATGTATAATTTATATTATATTCGGAGTACTATTTTATGCTTTGGTTTGTCTTGATTTTATTTAAACAAGATGCTTTAAGTATACTTAAATATGATTTTTATACTATAATGGAACTTTATATACCCAGTTTAAAAATAATAAAATAGCAATGAATTAATGCTGATATTAAATTGATAAATAAAAATATTATTTGTTTGAAAAAAAATAACAACATATAAATTTACGTTTTACCTATGAGGCAATTTTGAATTATTGTTAAGTGATTTTTCCAACAAAAAGATGTGATATTTGTATCTGAATGCCAAATTCCGCCAAAAATGTCACAAGCCTATGATGTACAGTATAGTATATGATCATCCATCATCAGGTGTGATACATCACCGGAAAAATGTCCATTACTGGACAAAAGGGTTCCAAGATATATTCGTACCAACAAACAAACAAGACCTTATTATAGAGCAGAGTTAATAAATTTTGGTTGGGTCGGAATAGCTTGATAGTTTTATTTAATACCTCTATAACAATAAATGATTTTCTGCTCCATGTAACGTAACAAACCAGTAATGGACAAAGGACCAATGATGGATTCTTATTTTACAGAAGATAAGGTAAACCCTTATTATATTCATTTGTTTTGCAACAATCAATTATTAACCTAAAGAGTATCTGATTGGCCTACAATTATCCAATACATAGCAGCTACAGCGTGTCCGAATTGCACTGTCGCTTTCACGTCGTTTTATTTTCTATTAAAGCACATCTCTGTAATAATATAAACATACTTATTCACACGCACTCGAAACACACACACACACACACACACACACACACACACACACACACACACACACACACACACACACACACACACACACACACAAACACGCACTTATTCAGAAGTCTGGAATAAACTCTCTTCTCTCTCTTCAACCCGGCGGCCCTGAAAACCAGCGTCAAGGCTAGTAAGCCTGACACCATGCTGAGTGGCAACCTTTTCGGTGTTAATTTTAGATTAAGTACTCTAAGTTTGTGTTACCTACTCTACTTTTTTATGTTTTGCTGTTTTTTATGTACATTTTTATTTTATTTTAGCACCGAATAAAGCATTTCTATTCTATTCTATTCTATTCTAAAGAGAATAATTGGAATTGTAAATTAGATTCTAATCGTACTCAAAGAGAATATAAATATACTCTTAATGCCTATCTTATCTTAATGCCTATCTTTTGTCTTAATCTCTGAATAAGAGTTAATTGTCCAATATTGGTGCCATTACGTTAATAGTAAACTTATAAGCCTTGGCTTCATCATAAATATACGTGGTTAATTCACGCAGTTTATGGAATAGTTTGTAGAAAGTTGGCCCGAAAGTTGGAGCTTAAGTTGGATTTACGAAACTTATTCTTGATTTATTTCTTTCACTAAATACTGGTAATTTTATTGACTGCAACATAAATTGGATACTCAAGCCCAACTGTGATACTAACGGCAGCAACAACTATGAAAGAACAAAAACAGACTGTAGAAAGAGGACAGAGGATATAAGGAGGTAACAGATTGTTATTAAAATTGTACAATAACTTAATTAACTTTCAAACTGTGGAAAATGGCTGAACATAACATGAGGGTGAAATTGTGTGAACCTCTTGCATCTAAACAACAACGATTTATATCGATGTATTTTTATTAATATCGAGCTATTTCGCTGGTTTGATAATAAAGACGAAAGGTGGTCATATTAAACTCAACAAGGCCTATTATAGTTAGGATCGTAGAATTTTGGCTTCTAACTTGTCTTTAAAAGGTGAGTTAATCATCAGTGTTATCATCAATTATAAAAGACTAGCTTTTGCCCGCGACTTCGTCCGCGTAGAACTCGTTTATCGCAGTTAAGTAAATCAATAGTTTTAAGTAATTCTATAGTTTGACGTCCTCCCTGGCAAGAATGATCTTTCAAACACATGTAATATCGAGCTCGAAATTTACCAGGACACCAACTTTAACCATTAACTCTTACGGGACGGCACTCCCGATACCTCGAAAGAGTTCAGGAACTCTAAGGGTAGGACGTGACTTGCTCTGTGTCTATGACATTGTCTACCAAGAGATACTCCACAACATCGCCTTCGACATGAGACATATTTTTATATTTATCCGCCCGACAATTTCGTTTGTCGGTGCTAATATCGCCCTCTCGCACAAACATTCTCTATTCTTTATATTGTTTTTTAGATCGGGGTACACGTTATTTTTTAGATCATCTGTGTTTTGTACAATATTACAGAATTCGCGGTTTAATGTATTCAAATCGTTACTATCTCTCGCCATACGATCTTCGTCAATTTTTAGTAGAGCTGCCGGATATATTGCCCCGACTGTGTAGCATGGTGTACTCGTAGTTCCTGGCATATTTGTAGTGAGGTTATTTTTTTATATATATACTCATATCGTAGATGCCGAAATGCATTTATTTTATCCGCTGGTGTGCCCCTAGTTATCACCGGTAGATGAGAATCTGTCTAAATTCGCCGTCTCAAAGCACCATCACTCCCATGATAGTTTGGTTGCTCTTAAAATATCCATCATAGTTCAATATTACATATATTATATTATGAGTCTTAATACTAATTATAATGTAGGTATCTATCATTATAAATGGCGGAACTCCCAAACATCATCAGTGGCCGCTGTAAAAAAAAGACAATTATATTCTTCAAACAAATTTACCCAATGCCCATTAATCTAATTCGGTTCTGCGGTTAATCCGTGAAAGCGTAACAAACAGACAGACGACAGACATAATTGAATTGCCATTTTGAATTTCTACCTATACTTTCACATCATTTTCGAAATCTGCGTCCTCAAAATCTAAGAAAATTACAATTATTTCCACTTTTTAAAAAAGATCATGGCCTCCATCTTGAATTCTAAATTTGACATAATTTTCATAATCTGCGTCCACAAAATGTAAGAAAATGATACCGATGATGACTTTTTCAATAAACATCATGACGGCCATTTTGAATTCCAAATTTGATATCATTTTCGAAATCTGCGTCAACGCAACCTAAGAAAATGACACCCATGATGACTTTTTCAAAAAACACCAAACATTGTCGTTATTCCCTCGGGAACTTTTAAATTTTCCGGGATGGGATTTTTCTATGTGTTAATCCAGGGTGCTACACCCATTTTAAATTTCATCCTAATCCATCTAGCCGTTGCAGCGTTAAGGAGTAATTAACTAAAACCCCCTTTTACCCCCTTTTAGGGGTAGTTTTTTCTAAATCGCTGAAAGCAGTATATTTTATTTATAAACAGTAGCCTAAATATCAATTTCCTAATGTAGCCATTTCAATATCTCCCATACAAATTTCTACTCCCCATTTATCGCCTGAGGGGGAGTTTACCGAAATCACTGAAAGTTTTTTTTTATGTTTCCAACTAAAAAAATTAATATAAATGACCAAATTGTCATACAAACTACCATCCCAAATCTCACCCCCTTAGGGGTGATTTTTGAGATAGATACAAATTTAATCTAATTCAGTTCCGCGGTTTATCCTTGAATGCATAACAAACAGACATACGACAGACATAATTACTTTCACGTTTATAATGTTAGTATGGATTTTCTTTCTACAGCAATATTATGTATACCTATCGATGTATAGTTTTTTTACCCCTGACCAATTCGCCGAAAAATTAAATGCCTGTCCGTAATTATTTTCAAGTGATCATAATAACCGCCCTAATATTAAATAACAGCCGTAGAATTAATACGCCGTGAATAGTATTGAAAATAGCGGAAAAAAATGTTAAAATCTGTATATGTCAACGCTGACAACTTCCATCTGACACCGCTCCTTTTGATATAGACTAAAAAAACTGAATGTAGGTACAAAGCCTGTCTCATGTTGTCACACTGGATGGCAAAAGCCATAGGAGAAATAAATTATTCAATTGCGCAATTTTGTCAAATAATTACTGATCTTATTCTATATTAGTAATTATTTGCGTCCCCAAAAACTAAGCAAATGTTACCCGTGACAACTTTTTCAAAAAACATCATTGCCGCCAGCTTGAATTCTAAATTTGACATCATTTTCATAATCTGCGTCACCAAAATGTAAAAAAATGATACCAATGACGACTTTTTCAATAAATATCATGGCGGCCATTTTGAATCAAAAATTTGATATCATTTTCGAAATCTGCGTCAACGCAACCTAAGAAAACGACACCCATGATGACTTTTTCAAAAAACACAAAGATATTGTCGTTGCTCCCTCGGGAAACTTTAAATTTTCCGGGATAGGATTTTCCTATGTGTTAATCCAGGGTATAATCTCCATTCTAAATTTCATCCAAATCCATCCAGCGCCATTGCAGCGTGAAGGAGGAACAAACTAAAACTCCCTTTTACCCCCCTTAGGGGTAGTTTTTCCTAAATCGCTGAAAGAAGTATTTTTTATTTATTATCAGTAGCCTAAATACTAATTTCCAAATTCCTTATTTTAAAAATAACTTATCTCCTATACAAATTTCTACCCCCTATTTGAACCCTTTAGGGTACTGATAATAAAATAGGGTAGGGTAGGATACCCAAGGAATATTCCCTTAAAATTTCAAGTGCCTAGGTCCAGCGGTTTAGGCTGTGCGTTGATCGATCAGTCAGTCAGTTTTACCCCTTTCCATCCCTTCGGGGATGAAATTATCAAAAACGCTGAAACACGTATAAATTAATTTTCAATTTTCAACCTAAACACAAAATTTTAATAGTCTAACTTAAATTAAAACTGACGGACTTTCATACAAATTTTCATCCCTTTAGGGGTGGAATTTCCAAAAATCCTTTCTTAGTGGATCTTTACACTATATAAGGTATCTATGTGAAAAATGTCAAGTCTCTAGGTTCTAAGGTTTGGGCTGCGCGTTGATATATTAACAATCCGTTAAACCCCTTTTCACCCCTTCGGGGTTGAAATTATCATTAACGCTGAGACACGTAGAAGTTAAAATTCAATCGCCAACCTAAACGTAAAATTTGAAGCGTCTAACTTCAAAACTGACGGACTTTCATACAAATGTTTTTCCCCTATTTTACCCCCTTAGGGGTGGAATTTCCAAAAATCCTTCCTTAGTGGATCTCTACACTATATAAGGTATCTATCTGCAAAATTTCAAGTCTTTAGGTCCAGCGGTCTGGGCTGTGCGTTGATATATCAACAATCAGCTTAGCATTTTATATAATAGAGATTTGCCCGCGACTCCGTCCTCGTAGAAGTCGTTCATCGCTGCTCCCTCGGGAACTGTCCAATTTTCCCGGATGTACACTATCCTTTGTCCTATTCCAATGTAAAAAAGTGGTTTAAAAATAGCCTTATCATTTCTATTTACATTAAATCACGCCTGTTTCCCAGAGGGGTAGGCAGAGACCACTTCTTTCCACCTGCTATGATCCTGACAAATCTCTTTCGGTTCTTCCACATTCATACATCGAGTCATGCACGCACGTCGGTTTCGGGTACTTAAGATTCGGCCTATTTCCAGTATTTATCCGATTTGATTCGAAAAAGTATGCCTAAGGCGGTCCCTTTCGACCATTCCACTAAGTTTCGCTCTGTATATCTCTTTCGTCAATCTGTTTTCATCCATCTTTTCCAAATGACCGAACCATCGAAGCATGCCCTTTTCAATCTTAGTCACCTTCTTTTAGTCCGCATTTCTCTCTGATCTTTTCATTCCAAACTCTATCAATCAGTTTCACACCACACATCTACGCAAAGAGCATCTTTGAACTGTATTTATACAAATTTCATGCTTGTTCGGCCACACCCAAACACCTACAAACTTAAAAAAAACATCTAAACATTTCTAGGGATTATGATTTGAAAAAAAGCGTAAAATTAAAACAATTTGGTTAGTTGGGATTTAAAATTTCACTTAATTTAGTTTCAAGAAAACCTATTTTCTGCTGAAGTCTTCTTCTTCTTTATAATGAGTACCGGTTGCTTCGTTTAAACCCTCCTACAGAAAAAAGCCACAAGAGCAATTAATACATAGAAGCATATTAAACTCTAAACGGTTGTAATAAGGTTGAAAGTGCAATACAATTCATATAGTAGATGTACCTTTTTTCCGTACGAGGGCAGAATAGAAGTGTAGGGTCGCCAATTTTGCAATGAAGCCTGGTTCAGAGTTTCGGCTGACAAGAGACATATTATGACGTCAAGGGGTAAACTTTTCGAGTCAGTGAGGCTAGACAAGGTGCTTAACTGTAACGAAAACGATTTTCGAAAACTATCAAATTGTTTACGTAGGAGCTCGACCATCTGACAGTTTACGTCAATTCTATACATTTTTCATAACGATAACGAACGCCGAATGCAACTTGTCTAGGGCCTGGCTTGTGGTATATTACATCGCTTTCGTATCGGCTTATTTAGCCAACAAAAGTGTTTTTCTAGCGTCGTCTTACAGACACTACAGCAACAGAACGCACAGTGTTATAACTTCTAAAAAGGCCTTACTTTGTACCTCTATCTCATTTTTTCTCATTTTCTCTATGCGAGTCTAACCCGTTGATTGCTGAAATACCAATATTTAAAAAAAAACAGATTCTCAATTTAGTCGGATCCCAAAACGTGACATTCAATTTAAAGTGTATTTCTCTATTTTTTACTTATATTTAGAATGAATATTTAGACCTCTTAGTCCTGAAACACAGCAATGAGAGATCTAACCGACTTTGCTCGAATCCAAAAGACTTTTTAAGACCACATAATATTTTTAAACAAAATCTTCTTTAGTTTTTATTTAAACGTTATTTAAACTGTCTACATTTTTAAGATAACATAAAAGGAAGATTTACGTAAATTTTTAAATAGACTGTTTTAGTATTATGTATTCACACAATTATGTAATCATAATAATATAATTAGAATTATGTATTCATACAAGTAAATTAATAAAATACACGTTTCAACAAACTTCCACAGCGCTAACTCTGCCTCACCCATTTGAAATTCAATTGCTTTAAATATCAAAATTCAGGTCAATTTTAAACTTCGAATATCAATTAATTTGCTTTCATAAGTTAAAACGCGCGATCAAACGCGGGTATAATCGAATTGAGATAGAATTACGGTTAAAGTTTAAATTTGAATAATTGAATCTTCCACCGCATCTTCAGTTAAAACGATTAAAGCAACAAAGCTCAATAAATTGACTTACGGCGCACAACTTACGTTTCGCTCCAAACTTTCTGATCAGTCAAAGGTTTGACTCCATCCCTTGGGACTCCATTAATTAAAAGTTGTCAAGTTTTGAGGGCTCCATGTGGATTTTGTGAAAAAAGGAATGGTTAATATTGGTATAAAACTGCCATCCTGCATTTTCACCGCAAAAAATCCGGATGCGTTTGTATATGGTTTATTCACTAAGAAATAATTTTCCGTATTCTATAACGTTATACGTCATAACTCATTAGAACCACCCGGCACCCGACCCGCACCGCCTCGCCTCGAGCGGTTAGTATTCTTTATATGGATTTGTATGGGCATGCGCTCACTACATCAACTACGTAGCGTAGAACCACCCGGCGTAGCGTAGTTGATGTAGTGAGCGCATGCCCATACAAATCCATATAAAGAATACTATCCGCTCGAGGCGAGGCGGTGCTGGTCGGGTGCCGGGTGGTTTTAATGAGCTGTGACCTTAATCAATACTGCCTGTGACGTGTTATTATATGATATTGTTTTTAGCCTCGTGTGGTTGCCGAGTTAGAATAGTGCCACTTGTCTTCCCGTGGATGTCGTAAGAGACGACTAAGGGAATAAAGGCTTGTAGTAGTGTTAGGCGATGGGCTTGCAACCTGTCACTAATACGCTGGTAAACATCTTAGCCTAATTGTGCAAATTGTGGTTATAGAATTATCAACAAGTTTTTAGAGATGTTTGTAATTCTGTAGCTCTGCCTACCCCACTCTGGGAACGAAGGCGTGAGATTATGTATGTATGTATGTTTTTAACCCGGCCGCCTTTACTGTCAAGTAAATAAGAGCTATCAAAACGTTAACTGTAAGTACGTTAACGAATCTAAACCAATATTGTTTGTCATCGTAGAATAGAGGTCCTGGTGTCTTGGTAATCTGGTATAAATTCTAGATTAGGTTTTTAAGAGTTTCTGGTATGTTCTGGTTCAGTAGAAGTAAATAGTAGTTCATCTTCAAGCAAAGATCTTTTAGTTGCCTTTGTCTTGGAGGAGCCTTTTAGTTGGAAAGATCCTCACTCCTATTGAGGAGAAATTTTGCTATAGGTAATAGTTAATCCTATAACATTTGAAAAAAAAAAGAAAATGAAAAGTAATAGTGCGCTTCTGGATTGTCTTTGAAAGGTAAGTCATTCATTAGTGACATAAGTACAGAAACTTTATATAAAACTAGAGGACGCCCGTGACTTCATACGTGTAGAATTACTTTCCCACTACTCCCTATTTTAACCTATGAATTTCAAAAAAATCTTAGTACAGTCAAGGACTATAATTGTTATGCCACTATGGAACCCTGTCGCATAACGTTAATCATTCACTTAAGCGTTATTTCTGTCATGTTGTTTGACTCGGTCATAATGACAGGGTTCAATAGTGGCATTACAATTAAAGTCCTTGGCTATACCCCTAGTATATTGCCTTCAAATTTTAAGTGCCTTAGTCCAACAATTTCGGCTGTGCGTTGATCGATCAGTCAGTCAGTTTCTTCTTTAGTATGTAGATTTATAGAATGTTGATTTCAAAAAAGGAAAAGGGTTACTTCAAATTCAAATTCAATATTTTTATTTCGGACAGAATCCATATGTGAGTTAGTGACAAAGTCTTTTTCTAGTGTTAGTACATAATATTAATAAAATAAGCCGGCGGGGTGCAGCGACTACAGGCGCATGCAGCGTCACGCAGCGCTGCAGCAGCGGCGCGTCCACGCCCTGCGCTAACACCCTCAGGATGGTGTTGGGGCTACGGAGACTGCGACTGAGAAGTGAGGCACATCTTTTTCTCAAAATCGCAAAAAAGCGTCCGTTGTAATAGGAATCATTTATTGTTGTTCCTTTCGCTATTTGGAACTTGTCAGAATTTAAGAGCTTCTAATACTTCCTCTTCGTTAAAGAGAGCAGCCTTTGATAAAGCGACTAACTACTAAACTTTCTAAGTATCTAAATTCCTACACTAAGTGGCTAAATACTTACTTAGCTTAATTGCGAATTAGTTACGCATCTCTAATGACTTAGAAACCTGAAGACATCAGAGTAAGTTGAAAGTATTTGCCGTTTCTTGGTTACTAATTACCTTTAAAGAGACGGAGATTAAATAAAATTTAGCTACACAAATTTCAGGGGAATATTTTACACAAATATTAGTCGGGATCTAATGAGATTGCCAATGATAACAAGTAAACCTAGTAGTAATTTTCTTAAGATTGACGATTAAATAGTAAATGGAATAAAAGATAAAGATTAAAAAGCCCAGGAGGAGCACGCTAAATTAGGTTATGGAAATTTTTATTAAGAAACATATTGAGCCTCATGTCTGCTACTCTATCATCTTTACAGAGGAAGCAATAGGTACCATGATTGGGACTTTTTGGCAGCTGGAACCTTTGTTGTTTTTTTCTTTGGTGCGGTTGTGGAATGTAGTGGTGCTGGAGAAGTCTTTTATAGTATCTCGACGACGCGCTGGCCTAGTTGATGGTGACCCTGCCTACGAACCTAGCGGTCCTGGGTTCAAATCCTGGTAAGGGCAGATATTTGTGTGATGAGCGCGAATATTTTTTTCCGAGTCCAATGTAATTTCAATGGTTGTCAAAAGTGACTCGAGTCCAGAGTCAATGTCAGATACCGGTTGTTTATATTTGCGATAAGTATAAATAAAAGCGGTTCGCACATAATTAAAAGGTATTCAAACTTGGCCATTACTTATGATAATGATGATTAAAAATTGATTTTTATCGATGTCGATAAACTTAGTCGACATTTCATGAATCACTAGCAATGGTACATTTTTGCCCCCGACAATCCGGTGTTTGCTCATATATTAACAGGTTTTACTTGTTTACTTTTCGACAAGTGACACAAAAACTTTGCTTTAAACCTAATTATGTGCATACCACCACTTTGAAATATTATGATTAACTATCTGTTCATTCACATCCAATAGTTATTCAATACGTAGCATTTAAATTTTAGCGGAAATTCTTTATTTATGTACTCCTTTTTTGAAGGCTAACTAACTTCAGGGGTGTTATTCTTTTAAAAACAGCGGTCGGTCGGACGAACGAGTGAAATCACAGCGGCGAGTTTAAGTAGTCCTGTCCGAGCGAACAAAACACATTTTAGCGCGAGCATTCTCAATTAGGCAGCCTTATACACTCGATAAGCCATGCTGTCAAATTGAAAATGCTCGCTTGTTGTCTATCGAACGAAGTTTTTGATCTCTCGAAACACTGTCGGTAAAGCAGTGCGGATGAAACTTTGAGTAGACTTGCTAGGCGCCTTTGATTACAGGAGTGCCATCTTTAATAATGGCATGGCATCTATGTTTGTATTAATTTCATATTTCTTGACATGCAATGCAATTGATATTGTAATATTATATTGATGAATAGATAAACTATCGAATATGTGTAGTACTTTTTGAGATATAGCGAAGTGACCATATTACCCTCAGGTACCTTACATATATCACTGAACAATTACCTCATAACTCTAACTAAAAAACAAGACATAAGCAGTATTACATTTCGATGTATAAAGTTGCAAATGATAAGGCTGGAATTTGAAGTTATGGCGTTATAGTTCCGAGGTCCTTAGACATCCTTCTTGGGGTTTGAAGGGCCAATATTGAGTCTTGTGTCTCATAGCCTGGGACAGCAGCTTTCAACTAAATTTCGCACCTTCAGAACAATAGTGACCTAAGTCAAAATTTCATCTTTCAAACTTCAAGTCGTAAATTTATTATTATAGAGACCTAACTCAAAATTTAAAATTTCTGAATTAGGTAACTATTTTTCTAAAGGTGCGAGTGACGTTATCTATGAATAGGGACCTTATTGTCGATGGCGCTTCCGCCATTATTAAAGATGCTCCGATATAAATACAACGTCGCGTGACGCAGTGCGGCGTAAGCGCCATCGACAATAAGGTCCATTTACTTAGATAATGCCACAAATGAACACAATTCCTTAGATTAGTTTTATTATTTGTTTTGTAAACGCAATATTTGCCAAGCACTAGCACGTGACTTCCTCCGCTTGTTTGTTGGTATCCCCTTGAGAAATATCAAGTTTTCGTTTGCCAAAGTTCTGTATATACCTACTTAGGGCTTGTTTACGGAGACGCGGAGCGTCGCGCGTGGCGTGCGGCTTGGCGTTGCGCGGCGCATCGGGCGTTTTTTCCGTTTACACAGGAGGCGCGTGCAGCGGACCGCGTCATCACACGCGCGAACACAAACATATGGCAATGTACGGTGTTGTTTATAAAGATGCGGGGTGTGATGCGGCGCGTGATGCGGGGCGTAGAGAGTAGCGGTGTCCGCGCGTGTAGCGGAGCGCGCGGCGGAGCACAAGACTGTCAGAAGGTTCCGCCGCGGGCGCAGTGGCGGGAACCGCCGTTATTGACGCGTGCGACGCTGCGTGCAACGCGGCGATGCCATCCGCGGGCTCCACCGCGAGTAACGCTGTATTTGAAGAAAACGCGCGTAAAACCGCTTCTCCGTAAACGCTTTTATACAACGCCATATATTTGAATTTAGTGCAGACCGCGCCGCCCAACACTACGCGCGACGCCCCGCGTCTCCGTAAACACGCACTAATTAAGGTTCATCTTTTGCCCTTTCCGTCAAAGCAGACTGCAACTACTGTGAGGAAATAAAACTCAAATGAGTCACGTACAGTCAGCCTTATGAGCAAACACCGGATTGTCGGGGGCAAAAATGTACCATTGCTAGTGATTCATTAAATGTCGACTAAGTTTATCGACATCGATAAAAATCAATTTTTAATCATCATTATCATAAGTAATGGCCAAGTTTGAATACCTTTTAATTATGTGCAAACCTCTTTTATTTATACTTATCGCAAATATAAACAACCGGTATCTGACATTGACTCTGGACTAGAGTCACTTTTGACAACCATTGAAATTACATTGAATAACAAATTCATTCAGTACAACAATATTCCTTAGCATTCCGAGGAATTGAGAACTTTTTTGTTTTTTAAGTCGGTTAAAAATCCCTCGAAAGAGAATAATCATTTATCTTCATGGAAAGCTGATCATTCAGAGGGCTCAGACAAGATGCACTACGCTAACTAACGTTTCTATTCGATTCGTTTTTAAACCAATCGCGTCGCTGGAAGATGACGTGATAAGAAAAGTCACGTGGTCTACCAGTAACGCGATTGGTTTAAAAACGAATCGAATAGAAACGTTAGTTAGCGTAGTACATCTTGTCTGAGCCCTCAGATATAGAAGATAAAGAAACGACTTACGTCACGAAAAAAGTTGTCGATAAACTTAGTCGATATTTAATGAATCACTAGCACTGGTACACTTTTGCCCCCATCAAACCCGTGTATGCTTATGAGTAGCTGCGGACTGTGGTACCTTGTCGCTTTAACACCTTTGACAGATCAGTGCAGCAATATAACGTTAAAATGTGCAATGCATCGTTAGTCCGAATTATAAGCGGCCTTTACACGTAAAGTTCGGACCGCGGGAAACGCCACGCGCCATTCCACACGCCAGTCCGAATCGTATATTTTATACTATTTTACTATTAGAGTTGCATTCACACGTACGGTTCGGAGCGAAGATTGGAATGGCGCGTGGCGTTTCCCGCGGTCCGAACTTTACGTGTGCAGACCGCTATAGTTTTTCCTGAAGCTTAAACTTAGTTTGAATAATGTTAGGATAAACGAAGGTATCCCCATAATATGTATTCATAATTTTGGGTCCAGTTCAGTTTGGACACCATCGACCAGTTTTGGAACACATCTGTGTCTTAATCTACGAATACACTTCAAGCCACTGCAAATTGTACATCGACAAGAAACAAAACTAATTTCTTATTTTTTATACAGACTACTCATACTTATTTTTTTTTACTCCGCTGTAACATTAAAACGAAAAGTCTATTCATTAAGATATACCGGCCGAATCGATAATGAATTTGTCATGGTGATCGCGTGCCATGTAGAAACACGTATAATAGTTTTCGTTGAGAACTACATAAAAAAAGTTCTATGACAACGAAATCATGGGAAAAGGTTTTATTAATAAAAGTAATAATTTGGTCTTTATTTTTGGTAACAAAGGTAAAAATCGAATAACCATTGCACAGAAACATTTCTGTAAATCCCGACGTAATAGCAATCAACAAATCGAGGAATTGTGAGTCTAGATTACAAGATAGACAAAACGAACTTGCCTGTTGCTTTAAAAAAAACATAGCAGCAGCAGCGACCCAATTAAAACTTTTCGGACTTAGTAGAAATTTTGCGTCGAGTCAGTTAATTAAGAGAAAAATGCAAATAAATAGATGAAGCATTATCTGGCACGTAAAAGGGTCTCTAATAACAGAAACAAGATTAAAGATTGAACAGATTAAGTACTCTTACTAGAATAAGTTCCTTTTTTGCTGTTTTTTTTCTGTATATTTACTTGCTATAGTATAGTTTCGGGGTGTTTTTGAAAATATAAGATTTACCCGCGACCCCTTTTGCATGCAACTCGTTTACTGTTTTCTTTTCGAGAATATTTGTAGGGCAAAAATTACTGAAATGAATTTGTCCTTTCAAATCCTTTCAACCGTTCTTGTGTAAATCATGCAAGTATAATAATAAACTACCACGTTTTTATGCCACTTTGCTATATACAATTCAATTTTTCCAAGTATTCATTAAGTTTCTTACGGAATTTCTTCTTAACAGCGGTCTCCTTTTTTTTTGGAGGGCGCTAGACTTTCACTTGTAGTAGATGTGCATACTACTCACAATCAGTAACGTAGTAATGTAGTTAGCATGTTGGTTCTTTACCATATTATTGTATTGTTCTGGTTTTTCCTTTGTACAATAAAGTGTTTACATATACATACATACATACATATTATTAAAAATTTAAGGTTTTTAATACGCGTGTCTATTTAATTGTCCTCAATTGTAAAGAATTTATTGGAAACCGCGTGTTCCGGCGTCAGTGTAGCGCGCGTAATGCAAAAACTTTACGCTGTGCCGCCGCGTCGTCTGGCCGCCACAGTACAGACGAAGAAAACAGTAAGACATATTTTTATTCAAAGATATACTATCTCCTATTTAGATATTTTCTGATCAGCCCAAAGGTCAACTGGTGGAGAATGCCACTAGGCATTATGTTCACCTTTGTACTGAAATTTGCATTTTTGTGCAAAAAGGTATAGAAAGATAAATAAATATGTAACTCCTTATTCGTAAAAATAACAAACCTATTTTTATTAATTCTAATTTTAATTAATTAATGGCTTTTCTCCTGTTAAGGTGTATTTCGCCAATGTCGAGTTATTTATAGACACTCCCATGGAATTATCAGAGAAATAAATCCATGGATATCACACGCAAAGACAATTGTTCGCTAAAAGATTATGTTTAAGTATTCTTTGTCACTTTCTGTCAAGTTCAAATGTCGAAACCCCGTAGCAAAGTAGCTAAATAAAAATGTCTTTGGTCATATTTATACATTACAAATCCAACTGCAAAAACCGCAAAAACAAAACAAGTTAAAGTACAAATTTGTTATGCCAGAGAGAGTGTGAAAGCGATACACAGCTCAGTATCTAGTTTAACTGTACGTTTCAGTTATTGATTACTGTTTAAAGTATCTACTGCGACACCACTGACCGTTTACAGAGTTTCCGACCGTGAAACATTTAATCAAATCTGCGGTCAACTTCGTGTAGGTATACCATTTAATATATGCAACGTTTTCTCATCACGTAAGTGGATTAAAAATCTCAGAGAACAATTTTGTTATGGGGACCGAATATGTACAGTCATCTAGATTTCGGGGACACTGGAACTATGTCAAAGTGACGCAATGACCACAAAGTTTTTTAAGATCTGTTCATCCTTAGTTGTCTTATATAGTAAACAACTTTCTAACCTCAAAATGAACCTTTTTTGGCTAAAACTGCTCTTTTATCGTAAATAAAGTAAACCGAGTTAACATTTTGGACATCACTTGGCCAATGTATTGTCTGTGATTGCTTTATTTTGTTTAAAATAGCTGTTTTAGCCAAAAAAAGGTTCATTTTGAGGTTAGAAAGTTGTTTACTATATAAGACAAGTAAGGATGAACAGACCTTAGTTACTTTGACGTCGCACTTTAATTGAACCTTTCAGTATCGGTTTTTAAGCCACAGACAAAAGATAAAAGATAAAAGATAAAAGATGTTTATTCAGTAAGTAGGCCGCACGGGCACTTTTACACGTCAAAAATCTACCAGCGCTTCGCAAGAGACCACTGGTGAGAAGAAACGCCGCAAGAAACTCAACAGTCAGTCGTTTTTTAAATATTACTTATACAATTATAGAACTTAACCTAGCATTATATAAAACAATGAATCTATGAGCAGGAAAATGTGTCAAAACTCAGTATGTTCAGAAGAATTCATAAATAGTAATAATAATAATAATAATAATAATAATAATAAGAACCTTGTGAAGGCCGAGAAGGACAAACTCAGCAAGTACCTTGACTTGGCTCACGAGGTGACCGCCATGTGGGATGTTGACTCGACTATCATTGTCCCGATAGTTGTTTCGGCAAACGGTCTTATAGCGAAGAGTCTCGACCAACATCTCAAGAGACTCTCGCTAGATGGCTGGATCAAGGGCCAGATACAGAAGGCAGTTCTCCTCGACACGGCACGTATTGTGAGGAGGTTCCTCTCTCTGCAGCCCTAACCACCGGTGGCTTGAGCCCTGCCCCGCTGCCGGCGGCACTCGTAGGTTAGGTTTTTTATAATGTCTATTTTTTTGTATTATTATTGTTATTTTACTTTTATATTTGAATATTTGTTATAAAAACCTAATGTACAGAAAATTAAATAAATATCTAAAAATAATAATAATAATAATAATAATAATAATTGAAAAAAACTGTACTGTATTGTATATTATACATTTACCAGTTAGCACCCTGGCTTTTTTTAAAGGAGGTTAAAATAACGTATATCTGTAACGTAACCATGACATTAACTTAATTAATAAACAAATTTTCAGGCTTTGTTAACTTTCTAACAAAATTTTAATTACCAGCAATGTAAAGCACAGCAATTTGACAAACTATTAAATCACAGTCGACGGATACTTTGATTATTATGATTTGCCCCCGTACCCCGACATGCCTTGTACTAAGCAACAGCGATACTGATAACGATGAACACGCAGCACATGCACTACATTAAAAATGGACATACAGAAAATTAATTGTGACGTTATTTTAATAATTTTTTCATTGATAATACTTGCAAACAATTACTAAAGCAACATATTATCGGCAGTTTTAATAAATGCCTGCATGCCGGTAGCACACTGTATATGCTTACCTATGAGGTGCAAAACAACCACATAAAAAGTTTCGATAAGGTAAAAAAAAAATTATCACCCTTTATGCAACCTACATGACATGTCTTCAATACTTGAAATTCGCTACCAGAATATCTATAGGTTGTTATAAGTCTCAAGAAAACACGACTCTGTTAATTATTTTTACTGCACGCTAAAGACTCCCACACACTAACGGTTTACATATCCTCATAAGGCCCCGCGTACAAAAAATTGTGCATAATATAGATTTATTGCAAAGGAGAGAAAGTGAAATTTTCCTTGTTTTGACTGACAATTAAATTAGAAAATTGACTGTATTACATTCGTAATAGGGTTCACATTCCATGGCAAATTACGTTATTAGGCGGGCCTTAGGAGGCTATAGGCCAGGCCGCCTGAAAGACCAAAATCTGTAAAAAAAAGTAGGTATCAAACCTTAAAAGCAAAAATTACATGCTGTGTTCTAAAGACGAACCGACAGGCCAATAGGTACTGGGCGAGTAACTGTAACTGCGTTGTTCCTTTCTGTCCAATGGAAATGTCACAATGACATAAGGACAGAGCATATTTCAAGCACACTAGCTATTATGCATTTATGAATAAGAGGGTTAGTCTATAGGTAAAGTTTCCCTTAACAGCGATGCCACACGAACGTTGCCGGTGCGTTGCGTCTTCGAAACGCTGTGATTTGAACATAGAGCACATAATTCCAAAGCATCGTGTGGCATGTCGTTCTAATTTATATGTAGTACAACGCAGCGATGACGACAACCGCCCGTGTGGCACCTCACTTACGAAGCGGGCAAAAGCTAATATTATAAGTTCCAAGTATTTCATTGAAATTTGAAGCTTCAAATATTCATTATTCACGTGTATATTTGGGCACACGGTGAACGCTTTAATTAATGACTTAATTTCCTATCTATAATTAATTTGCAAAGTAACGTGTGCTCATCAAAAGTTTCTTCTTGAATGTGTTTGAATGAACTTTCACCAGCTTTCATGGAAATCTAATTATTTCGTGTCAATCATCATTCCTGCTTGAGGTACGAGTTTGTATTTTCATTGGAATATGAATGTTTACAGTACAAATTAATTATTATACACCAACCTCGAAATTTAACTTCACCAAATATATGAAACCATCAAAAATAAGAATAACAATAATTATAAGTATTTATTGTCACCCAAAACCAGTAAATACAAACAAAATTTTACATTAAATTATTAATGAAAAGCAAGATTTAAAAACCCGACTGCATTTTTTATACTGTCGTCGATATACATACATATGTTAATAATTGTCATTTGGCCATTGTTGTTATTTCAATTTTAACAGTTTAGGTATCCTATGACACTCTCGCTGCGAAGACGAATCCAATGATACCTCATTTGTCAAAATCGTCCAAGCCTTTTTTGCTGTAGCGGGGAACATACAACTGGACATAAATACATACATGAGGGTGAAAAACATAACCCTCCTTTTGGGCTCCGCCGCAGTCGGGTAAAAAAAGGTGTGACAAAAGGCACAGACTCAGCAGGTGCTGCGAGCGCGGGTGAGTGCTCCAGTCTTCGCAGCGCTGGTTTTCAGTCTGCCCTTTCCGCACTTCTAGTGAGTCTAGTTGTAAAATGGAGTTGTTATTGTCTTCTTTATGATTTAGGATGCATGTTCCAAGGACTGGAAGGAGTTTAAATTTGACTTTCATGATAAGATTAATTACTGTGTTAGACATAACATAATGGTCTAAGATCCGAATAGGAGACGATTTGCACAGGGCTGTTTATTCGATGAAAAGTATTTTATATCAAATTTTATACGCTAAATAATATGTTGCGAATAGGTAGGCTGAAAAATTTCAGTCCAGTACCATTACTTATATCATTAAAAAAATATTAAAAATGAACTATTTTTTAAAATTGCAAATGCTTGTTTAATGGACAAATTACATACTAATCGAAAGTATGAAGTCTATAGAATATACAAACGTTAGGTTTGGTACAAATTATTAGTACCAACTTACTGCCTACCCAATAGTTTGACGGGAACAAAATAGTCAACCTAACGTTTGCATATTCAATAGGCTTCATACTTTCGATTGGTATGTAATTTGTCTATTAAACAGCTATTGCAATTTAATAAAACAATTTTTTTAATTTTTAATGAATTATGTACTGGACTGAAATTTTTCAGCCTACCTATTCGCCATATATTACTTAGCATATAGAATTTGGTATAAAATACTTTGTATCGAATAAACAGCCCGGTGCAAATCGTCTCCTATTCGGATCTCCTAATAATACAAGTCAATAATAAAGTCCAATAAAATTATACAACATCGACAGATTTACAGAGCTCTCCAAAGATTTCCTATAAACAGCGAAATAAAATTTTCAAAATGATTGCAACCTCCTAAATCTCCCCTTCGCGACTTACTTCCATGACATCTGTTCAATTACGTATCGATGTAATAATACTTTCAATTTAATGTACATACGTACCGTTGGCAAAAAAGGCTTCAAAAGGGTTAGCTGCCATTTGTGCGAAATAATTTTAGTGAAACGTATCTTTTTACCAAATGTTTCCAGCACCTAGATTGTATTTTATTGTAGTCACATATTCAAAAAAATATGAGCCAAGCAAGAGAGAATTCCTCTTAGTTGACAAACAATGAATACTAGTTATGATAATATTAGTTATATCAACCAAAGCGGATAGTGACAACAGCCAGTTTTTTAGTGATTCGACTAACATCTTACAGGTCGACACACGTATAAAGAGCTCCGAGCGGCTAGTAGAGGGAATATGTTTGCGCATGTTGTCTGCTAACAAACCAATCATAGATAAGATTGTATTACTGGGAACCAATAGCGTGGCAGCAAAGCGAAACGGTTTACGCTCCCCCCGCCGCGCCCACCAATTTGGTCCGTAATTTGCTCACTGCGCAGGTAGGTCGCTCAGGGCTCTTTTTACGTGTTTCGACTTGTAGTTGATGTATCTAACGTCTTGTTAGGCTCGTATGGAATCAAGACGCTTATGCACAACAATTACAATCTTGTTAGAAGCGACCAATTTTATTGCAATTTCTACCTAACCGACTTGGATAGTGATATTATATGTTAAAAAAGTGTCCTACTGCTGAGCAAAAGCTTCTCCTCTTGATCTCCATGATTCCCTATTTGGTGCGCTTTCGGCCAGTTGCTGAGGAATGCATCCGAGTTGTCCCGCCATCTTCGTCTAGGCCGGTCCCGCCTACGTTGCCCATTTTGGTAGGGTTTTTTTTTTTGGTAATCGCCTGAGGGGCCAAAGACAAAAGTCCGTGCTTTTGTTTGCATTTACTTCAATTACTTTAACAAAAAGGGGCAGAGGTGAAAATCCCTTGGCGGGCTCGCACCGGCTAAAAACACCAATCCCCTATTACCAACTAGAATTTAGACTCCCGCGGATACTACCCCAGCCAGTGCTGAAAGGCCGGAGGAGAAAGTCCTTCCTCCATTTACTTATCCGCGGGGTTTTTTCAAAAAGGGGGATAGGAATGGGGGTTGGGATGGGGGGGTGGGGGACTTATAGCTATCATATGTGAGTCGCGGAGTGGGCATCCTGACGCATGCATTTTGGTAGGTTAAGTTTTATCTATTTAATAATTATCCAACAGTTCAAGTCCACGCTTAGAATCTTTTATATGGGTTAACAAAAGCAATTTGTAGATGGCAATGTTATGAGCCCGCTAAGGGATGCGTCTATAAAATTTAAAATTTAAATTATAAACATAATTATAAGAAAGGTTTGTCACTATTATTTCACTCTCCATGGTTGACCACATGGTTGATAAATGAATTTGATTTTATTTAATAATTTTTCAAAAGTATCTCTACTCGCTTTTCTTCTTACAAATTTTATCAATCATGTGAGATTCTATGATATACTTGCATGCTTCGGTTTTTTACGCTAACCGTACAGTCTTATTCAATTAAACATTCCCCGAAGGATTCTTCAAGGCAGTGCCGATATTCATTTGGATTAAAATGCCTCCATTTAAACTCAATTCGCTTTATTCGCTTGTAAAAGGGTCGGGGATATGGAGTTGATAAAAAAACGTTGGAATGACATTAGTCCGAGAGCCCTCCCGAGTATTTTTGTATTTTTGTGAGTTCTTTATATTATTCATTTCCATGTTTTTCATATAACTCTTCACCCATTTCATTCATCTCTTTTCGTCTCCCTCTTCCACTGTAACCCTCCATATTGATATTTAAAACTCTTTCTGCCAGGACTTTGCCATGTCATACCTATGCCATGCCAATGTATTTCCCTCATTTTTTTGTCTCATTAGCGCCACTTCTAAACTAATTTCCAATCTTCTCTCCTCTCTGCCAGCTCTTTGACCTCTTTATACGACACGACATGCACCTTCTCCTTGATTTGGTCCATGTAGCTTCTTCTTGGTCTTCCTCTGCCTCTCCTGCCTTCAATCTTCCCCTCTATCATGTATTTGATCAGCATGTCGTGCCTCAATAAATGGCCAATCATCCCTCCTCTTCTGTTCTCTATAATGTCTAATATCTGTCTTTTCTCCTTTACCCTCACCAAAACTTCTTGATTTGATACCATTTCCTTCCAACTAATTCCTTCCATTCTTCTCCAGCACCACTTAAAAACTAAAATTAAAAAATAATAATTAAAAAGCATGATTAAAATTTTGTCGGCATAATCGATAAAAATGTCGATGTAAAGTGTCATAATAGCAAAAAACACCTAAAAACGCGGTCAAGTGGTGAATGAAAGGGATTGGAAGCGATAAAAAGGTCCGCAGTCGATATATCGCCGCCTCAAGCTTTTAGCAAATGACAATTATTACGAGGTAGTTCGGTCCTAATGCCGTGGAAACCTTCGGCGATTGATGGGTGAACACTGAGAAAGTATTTTTTATGTAATGCCAAGACTACACGGGGCTAGGTTTTTAGCCAGAATTGTCCAAGCAAGCAAGTTTCATCTAGACAGCTTGCTTTATTAATATGGATTATCAAGTAAGTAATCCATAATACATACATACATAAACTCACGCCTTCATTGAGTGAGTGGGGTAGGCAGAGCTACAGAATAACCAACAATTCTAAAAACTTTGGATAATTCTGGAATGTTCGATAATGTAAGAGATAAACATATTTTTTTATTTGTTTTTTTTCAAGCTTAAACAGTGCTAGTTTTACCTAACGCGAAGCAGCAGAGTTCACATATTGTGTTCCGGTGTGGGGATAAGGCAACCGGTGAAATTACTAGCACAGACGCATTCCAAATTGCGATTGCAGTCTTGAGAATTCATATTATTCATATATGGGTCACACACAGAACACCGACTATCGATGGCCTGTATGCTCACGTGTAATAAATAAATATTTAATTAAATATAGCATAGGAAAAAAGGGGTGTCACCCAAATTGACCCAGTCCCAAACTACGGCTTGTAATATGGGCACTAAGGTCCGTTCATTCTTACTTGTCTTATATAGTAAACAACTTTCTAACCACAAAATGAACATTTTTTTTGGCTAAAACAGCTATTCATTCATCACAGACAATACATTAGCCAAGTGATGTCCATAATGTTTATTCAATTTACTTTGTTTAGGATAAAAGCGCTGTTTTAGGCAAAGACGGTTCATTTTGAGGTTAGAAAATTGTTTACTATATGACAAGTAAGTATAAAAAGACCTTAGACAACAATAAACTTACTTACTTGTATTGAGAAATAAATACTTAAATACATAGAAAATATCCAAGACATATTACACAAATACCTGCCCTTAGGATTTGAACCCGAGACGACTAGCTTCGTAGGCAGGGTCACTAGCTAACGTGTCGTCAACGTAACGTGTCATGTCATATTTTTCCACGCTATATTGGATTAAAAACTTACCTCGTGCAATCCGGGCTTACGAAGGCGTCAAATGAGCAAATCGGCAACTCACCGCTCATGAATACCAGAGGAATCAAAAGGCCGGCTTTTAAAGAATGAGTAGGAATATCATGGAGGCAGGAAGTTATAACAAGGAGGTAGTAAGAGAGGGGAAGTTAAAGCAACAGTACGACAAGACAGACAAATATAAAAGAACTGTAGCAAGTAGTTTATAAACCGGCACACAGGCCCTGATTATAACTGGGATCTCCGTCTCATGGGAGCCCTTTGTTTCCCATAATTTTATTGGTTATAATGTAATTGTTGACATAATTTTTGATAGTCATAATTTTTTATATCGCTGAAAATGTAAACTTTTCAGAAATTCTGAAATATCTAACGTGTAGACAAGGCTAGGTTAGGTTAGGTTTGATTTATAAAAATCCTGAAAAGTAACAGTTTCTTTAAAAAAACATGTTATGACTTGCGATGATTATGACCTAAAGCACGTTATGACTAAAAATAAATATGTCAGTCAATATAGACCCCCGTCTCATATATGAGAATAGCGGCCTGCACACGTAAAGTTCGGACAGCGGGAAACGCCACGCGCCATTCCAATCTTCATTCCGAACCGTACGTGTAAATGCAACTGTAATAGTGGTAAAATAGTAAAAAAATTACGGTTCGGACTGGCGCGTGGAATGGCGCGTGGCGTTTCCCGCGGTCCAAACTGTGCCGTGTAAAGGCCGCTAATGTCAATTTGAGTGGTGGCGCGCACCTTCATAGATTGGAAGCAGTATACTCACTTATACCTGAAGTCATCGACGTACGACATTCATTATTATTTCGACAATATTTCAGCAAAACATACATTACATAGCATTCTTAATTTTTGGAATTTGCTATTCCAGACTATTAATCTCTCTGTGCAAAATTTCATCCAGGTCTGTTCAGCCGTTCTGGCGAGATTGTGTAAGAAACATCCAAACTTTCCCATTTATAATAGTATGTAGTAAGAGAAGATGATACATTGCATGAAACGTTGATCGAAAATTCGAGCTATTCCCATTTAAAACGTCGGTATATTCCCCCACCACCCATTATCCTGTAACACGAGACTTGCCTATATTACAGCCACAGCGCAATTCCCCAAAACAAACCGAACAATTCAATTTGCAAATACGTTAAAAAATACCGTATTTAAATACGCCCTTATGTTTTTTCCCGCGCTCTTCACTTAATTGTGTGCGGGTGGCGGTGGCGTGTGGTTTGGTTTCCATTTCGGAATGTGTTCACACTTACGCCGTTTTATTTTATTATCTGTGGTGGTATTACTGAACGCAGACAAATTTGCCAGGTTAACATTTCCACGAATTTCACGTTGTAAGTACTTACGTTTGTATCTTGCCGGTATAATGTCAAATTTCAGCTGCTATATGAGTTAGAACGAAAAGTTACAGAAGTGATTTCTTATAATGTTGACTATGGGTGGCGGTTCTTTGTGCGTGAAACTATCTTAATTGTTTATAACATACTTCAAAAAAAGGAGAACCCTTATTTTATCGAAATCTTTTTACTAATACAGTCATGTATCAGTTCCTCAAATTTGATAAAATAATTATAATGTGCCTCGGTGGAAACAGGACAGGTTGGGTAAGGCTTGGCCTGTTAACCACCTCGTCAGGCAATCACCCATTTTCCGGGCCGCTACTTTTTACTTAAGTTTCCTTTAAGCTGAATAAGCTCCATTGGTCGACTCAGTCTCACATGGCATAAAACTCCTAGGGTGATCCATTGCTAAACTGTTGAACCGTGTTTCGAGAATGTTTGTAGAAATCAGACAATAGAAAGAATACTAGTTTTCGAAAATCGTTTACTTACGCTATCGTTAACCATCTGCGCTCTGGCTAAGTGCTGGTTTGACTTTTATGGCAAGATGCAACAAGTCATTTATGGTAAAAATTTCTCTGCTAGTTCTACAGAGGTTAAGTGACACCGGTACAAGAAGACCCACCTTAGGTCCAAAGTCAATCTGACACTATACAGCAATAAGGTTGAGTTTCCTATAAGTTACAAGTGATTTTGCATTTCTATTAACATCGACGACGTTTTACGACATTCGATCGAACTGTTACCCGTCACGTTAGGGAATACGGAGCGACGACGTCCCCGCGATGATCCAATTCGATTTTAATTTAACGCGCATTGTAACCCGACCGAATACGTTTTGTTTTGAATTGAAAAAGCACTCGGGTATAACGCTTGTATAGAATAATAAAAAAACGTAAAAAATGTTAAAGGTACTTTTATTACAGTTGATGGGGATTACCATCAAATATATTGCAAACAAGATGTTAAACATCTGGACGTGCTAGAGTTCCTTTCCTTTAACAAAAAACTTGAGATTATTTGTAGAAACCGACGTTTTTACAAAGACATAATCTTATCTTCTATATCTTAATTAATAATTTAATATTGTAGGTTACCTATCACGAAGTCGAATTTTCATTCCAAACTCTATTATTTGTCCGAATTTTCATAAGTTGCTTAACTTTCCATTATTACCTATAAAACAAACCTATCAAAAGTTTTTTTATGAGTATATCTCGTTTGAAACAAAAATTCTGGTCCTTCACATTTTGAAGAATAAAATATATTGACACTCAAAAGTCACTGAATATCATCATCATCATCATGTCAGCCGAAAGACGTCCACTGCTGGACATAGGCCTCCCCCGAGGCTCTCCACTCAGACCGGTCTTGTGCTTTTCGCATCCACCGCGTTCCCGCGATCTTTACACGGTCGTCACTCCATCTTGTTGGAGGCCTACCTACAGCTCGTCTCCCGGTCCGCGGACGCTACTCAAGAACCTTCTGGCCCCATCGGCCGTCAGTCCTGCGAGCAATGTGCCCCGCCCACTGCCACTTAGGTTTGGCTATTCTACGGGCTATGTCGGTAACCTTAGTTCTACTGCGGATATCATCATTTCTGATTCTATCACGTAGAGAAACCCCGAGCATAGCCCTCTCCATAGCCCTCTGAGTGACTTTGAGCTTCCTTATAAGGCCCATTGTTAGCGCCCACGTCTTAGATCCGTAAGTCATCACTAGCAACACACACTGGTCAAAGACTTTTGACTTCAGACACTGCGGTAATTTGGACGAAAAGGTGCTGCGAAGCTTCCCGAACGCTGCCCAGCCGAGTCGGATTGGACGAGTGACCTCTTTCTCAAAGTTGGACCTACCTAACTGGACCGTTTGTCCCAGGTAAATATAGTCGTCAACAACTTCGAGCGGAGAGCCTCCGACTATCACGGGAGTTGGCGCGACATGGCCATTGGACATGACTTTCGTCTTGTCCATGTTCATCCTCAAGCCAACTCGGTCGGAAACTCCACTGAAGTCAACGAGCATTGCACTGAGGTCCTCCATGGTCTCAGCCATGACTACGATATCGTCAGCGAATCGAAGGTGAGTGATGTACTCGCCATTTATGTTGATGCCTCGTCCTTTCCAGTCCAGAACCTTAAAAGCATCCTCCAATGCAGCGGTGAACAGCTTCGGCGAGATCACATCTCCTTGTCTGACTCCCCGCTGCAGAGGAATAGGCTTCGTGCTCTGGTCCTGTAGTCGGACGGACATAGTGGCGTTTTCGTACAGACACTTCAACATTTCGGTAGTCAACTTGGCACCGCTGGAGAGACTGCAGTACAGCCCAGGTCTCAATCGAATCAAAGGCTTTCTCGTAGTCCACAAATGCAAGGCAAAGGGGGAGGTTATACTCTTCGGTCTTCTGTATAACCTGCCGCAACGCATGTATGTGGTCTACGGTACTATAGCCTTTTCGGAAACCGGCTTGTTCGGGAGGCTGAAAATCGTCAAACCTGCGCGCGAGACGATTTGTGATGACCCTCGAAAACAGCTTGTAAACATAGCTCAGAAGTGAGATGGGTCTATAATTCTTCAGCAAAGTTTTATCACTTTTCTTGAAGAAGAGAACCACCACACTTCTGTTCCATGCTTTCGGCGTTCTCCCTTCGTCGAGGACGGAGCTGAACAGCGTCTGAAGGCCCCTAAGGGTGGGTTTACCACCCGCCTTCAGAAGTTCGGCTGTAATTCCATCCTCACCTGGGGCTTTGCCATTCTTAAGCTGTTTGAGGGCCATACTAATCTCGTACAGGCTGATGCACGGATGAGGCTTTAGATATAATATCAGAACAAATTATAATTAACACAAATGATTCATCGGATGAAAGTGAGGATGAGAATGAGTGCGAAATATCTAGAGTTGAAGAATATTAGAATTAAATGTTATGTTTAATATTAATATTATTCACTATTTTAATACTGTTTAACCTTTAATTGACGAGGTGGTTTCAGAGCATTCTCAAAGTAACACTTATGCTATGGCAACATAAAGTTCAAAATAATAGTCATAACGTCTGTGAGACGTAATACTACGTTAGTTAAAGGTTAATATTATTACTTCCATTGATGTACCCGAGTATAAAAATTATAAAAAATATATAAATGTTTTATTTATTTATGTGCTGACCGTACACAACTACAAATGCAAAAACGTTTCGAAAGTAATTTACCTATACAGAGGTCAGTCTAAACCGTAATAAGTGCGTTTTATATTTGATAATATTAATATCCTATGTGTATTTGTATGTCAATAAAACACCTATTTCTTAATATGAATTCCTTTCACCGTCCATTATAAAATCAATCTTCAATCAGTCCAAAATCCGACAGATAACGCTAAAGGTATCTCCACATGTGGCTGCCATCACGGCCGATTACCGCCGGCCGATTATGTGTGTAACATTAGTAAGCAATTAGAGCCGAGGCTTGCAAAGGAACGCAGGTTTATGGCAAAATGGCTTCCGTGACGTTAACTAAGGATTATCTCATGTTATTAGGAAACGTGACACGAACGTTAACGATATTCTATGCTGCCCTGGCTGTGTATATTAATCGTAGCGGAGTACTCCCTAGTCAGGCTCGTGTTTACGTTTGAGATAATAATGTAGTTCCACCCGATCAATAATCTAATCATAATCATAATCTTTATTTTGACGACGCGCTGGCCTAGTTGGTAGTGACCCTGCCTACGAAGCTAGCGGTTCCGGGTTCGATTCCCGGTATGGGCAAATATTTGTGTGATGAGCACGAGTATTTGTTTCTGAGTCGTGGATGTTTTTTATGTATTTAAGTATATATTTCTCTATATAAGTATTTATATCGTTGTCTAGTACCCATAGTACAAGCCTAGAGCTTAGTTTGGGACTAGGTCAATTTGTGTGAGATCGTCCCGTGATATTATTATTATTTGCTACATTAATGGTACAAGGTGTTACATATTTGGACCCGAACAAAACGTTTTGCGCTAAATACTAGCATGCAAATTTTAATTATTTTATGTACAGGCTTACAAGCTTTATTTAACTTGCAATTGAAATTGGCAAAGATGTAAACACAACCAAACGAACCAATTTACCATTATCACTCGATGATCACGTGCTTTTAAAGATCAAGTGAGGTCTGAGCAATGATTAATACACTTGACATTTACTTTCACATTAAGTTTAAGATTAAATAACGATAAATTATACGTTATTTTACATAAAAACACGCTTGAAGAATATTTGAGGTTATGTGTCAAACAGTACTAATTTGTTTACATCTTTGGCAATTTCAATTGACACAGAGTTTAGGTATGTACGGGTCAAATCTCGCAAGTTAAATTTGACCCACTTCCCGATAACGGTATGGGCTGAAATTTGGCCCACATATGTAAACCCGATGATAATGCAATATTATGGTATCAAAGAGGTGATCTGATGATGGAGTCGGAAGGTGTTGACAGCATCTCCACTATTCTTAACGTAGACCCACCGTGTTGGGACTCAATAGTTTGGTCTTGACAAGTAGACAAAGATTTTTCAAAAAAAGTACAGTCGGCAACAAAAAATATCCCAAAAATTCATTTTTTGACAGGAACTTTTTGTTATTCAAATTACCTTTGCAATAATTAATTTCAATTGTAAAACATTTTTTCATTTAACCATCTGTACAGTTTCATTCTGAATGGCTTAAACAGCAGCTCAGTAATTTTAGGGATGAGGTTGTAAATTTTGATACACGCGCAGTAACATTTTTTCATCTCTAATGTTTTTGTCAATCAATAATTACAAGCCTATTTCCGTGTCTCGTCTATATAATACATGCTTCTTTTGCTTTTTTGAATCTCTGGGTATTTACGCATGAATACTGTTACTTCAAAAATGTACATGCAGGCCAACTCTATCATTAAGTGCCTACCCAATTAAGGCGGTTTATCATGAAAAATAATTACCGGTCAAAGGTACGCGTCCACATGTCGGTATCGTACGCATCGGACGCATCGCATCAAACGGATCGTATATTCTTTGTATAGAAAGTGACACAAGTGCGTCCACTGATCCGCACCGCACGGATCGCACGAATCTGCTCATCGGCAATGCCGACGCCGATGCAACTTTTGCGATGCGTGCCGATGACTTCATACGACGAAAATCCGAATGAACCGGCATCGGCAATCCGATTGCTGGAAGTCGCATCGCCAAGTCCCACGGTGGGCTGGATGGCTCGAAAAGAGGACATTCGCACTTTTTTCAGAAAATATTTTTTTTTAAATGCTATCCGATAGAGAATTATGTAAGGAACAATATATGTGGTATACATTTTTTCGAAATAAGGCATATTGACAGCAGAAAAAAATAAAGACTGTTTTTTTTGTATGGGACCCATAAATAGGTATCTTGTTTCTCAGAAACTATTAGAGGTCCCGTCTTCTACCTCCCAAGACTTTGTTTTTCTACTTTTATAGAGTAGGAAACGATAAGCAGATTTTTTATACAGGTGCTGGTTTTTTTTTTAGTCCAGTAAAAAGTCCACACATTTTCGATTTTTTCGTTTACTTATGTCTTTTTAGGGATTTTACATTATATTTCGATAGTTAAAAGTAAAAATGACAATAACACATAATGGATAAAACGTTTATTAAGTTATGAAAAAAATCCTAAGTATATTTTTTACATTTTTGATACAACTAAAAAGCAAATAATCTAATGTTTAACAATAGACACATGTCATTTAAAATAAACAATAAACAACAAAAATTGATACAAAATATTTCTTAAAAAATTACATATACCTAAATACACAAAATTACTATAGCGGAAAAAAATATTCATTGGTATTTTCTAACATTTCAAAAAGATTACATTCATCGTCGTCGCTCGTATTTTTTTCTATAATTAGTAATTCTAAAGCTTCGGGTGAGAGATTTTTAGCTTTCTTAGTTAGTCGTGGCCTTAGTAGAGTTATTTGTGGATCGGAAGATATGAGAAAGTTGTGCAAAATATCTTCATTCGTCATGGTTCTGCTACATTTTCTAGCATGGTGCTCTCTAAAATTGCGAAAATCTTTGTTCCTCGCTTCTGATGCTTCTTCTGATAATGATCCAATTGGTAACATGCCGAAATGCTTAATTATGTCAGCCACATGTATTAAAAGCTTGTGTACGCTTGATGGCATATAATACCACCCGTATAACTCTTCACTTGTACACAAGACTGCAGTTTCACGACAATAGTCAGAAAATTTTGTTACATTTACATGTTCTCCAGAAGCAATCACTTGCAAAATTACATGAAATCGTTGAATCACATTGACATCAATTCCCGTAATACGGGCTGTAATTTCAGGATTGGAGAAGAAGCGTCTGGCAGTGTTACCATCGTTTGTTGTTCCAGCTCCTTGCTTAACGACATCAATTAGTAATCCCAGTTCAGATTTAAATTCGTCTTGAATCCGTTTCTTTGCTTGTTCCTTCAAAATCTTGTTCTCTTTTCCTGCGCTCCATTTCTTGAACTGCAATCTGTAAGCTAAAATAGAATGTTATTAGCAAATGACTCAAAGTAAAGTGTGTAAAGCAATAAATACATTTGGAATAAAAAAGTTAAATTACCTATAATTATGAAGTAAGTATTCCATACACCTAATCCAGGCATGTAATGACGACAACCCATATTGTAACATATCCTCTCTGTTAATTTTTTTACTTAAATCTTGAATTTTATTCATTTCCGTTGGTTTAGCACGGCAAATATCACATGAAGCTGTTGAAATTTCTGACAGATATGAAGAAATTTTCCCATCAATCATTGTCAAGTGTAGCTCGTGTTCTACTTTCGTAGAAGATTCAGTAATTTCAGTATACACCAGGGCATCTATTTCCGCCTGTGTTTCGGATTTATATTTTTCAACCATGCTTTTTGTTTCCTTCGTAAACTGAAACATAACTGGACGACAAAACCCAGTTGATGACGGTCTATCATTCTCCCATACAGTTTCACCATCACATGTTAACTTGAGTGGTACTAAACTAGCCATAAAAACGCTTGACACATCAAATTCACTTTGCGTTTTCATTTTGTAGTTGCTTTGTGCAGAAGCTCCATCAAAACCCCATTTACTCTGCAGCTTCAAAACTTTGTTCTCGTATTCACCTCCAATCGCCTTCAAAAGCCTTTTGGCAGTTAAATCTAATAAAGCTTATAATTTTATTCTGGCACCATCTTCAGTTATAAAAACATTTTCATTCGAAGGGTAGCACATTTGTTTTTCTTTCTGAACGGCAAAATATGATGGATATATATTTACTCCTTGGTCACTCGCTACATCACGTAAATTAATATACTGCCACTTAGTAAGTTTCAATGAAGTCATTAAGGCTAAAGCTTTCTCTGGTGATAGTAACTTATTCATTTTTTTGTGTATGTAATCATCTACATTTTTTATGTCTTCTGGGTGATGCAGCAAATAATCAATAATCTTGTTTAAACTTGCGTGGCCACCCTTCTTTAATTGTTTACAGTTAGCTGCACTCACTTCTTCGGGCGATAAGGATTTGCTTATCCGCTCTAATCGTCTTCTCTTCTGTCTCGTCGAAAGGTCTTCAAAAGGTTTCCGTGAAGTTGAAGGTGTTGCGGGATCAAATGAAGATTCCACAATGTTATCATTTGGTCGAACATTTTCAGCGTCATCAACCTCTTGAAAGTTTTCGGCCACCGACAAATTATCTTTTGTCCAACATATGGCCCTGCTTAGCCATTCACTGTTATTCTTCAAAAAATCGCCACGTATGCGATTAGACTCTCTCCATCTTCTTTGGATATTTGAGCAGTATCTTTGAGAAAACTTCACATATAACTGTTCTTGTTCTTCAGATAAATTTAATTTCACCTTCAAGTATCCATATAATTTTGTATTGTCCGATAAAGATCCAATATTATTCAACACGTTAAACAAATCAATATTGTTAACTAGGCTTTCCATTATTATTAGTATAGTCAATTCCATACTAACTGAGAAACGATAACCGAGTATTGTTTTCGAGAAACTAATTTATGTGTTAAGTATATCACCCTTTTATTACTATTTTAGCTTATCCCCACTTAAGTGAAACGTAATCTGGGATTCACCCTTAATGAACTCATTAATGTTAGGAATTAATAAGTGCATCGATACATGGTGATAATCTCATCAATTAGCGATGAGTATTGAGGAGCATTAGCAATGACATCATTAGTTAACTGAACCATTCTCAATTAAGTATTATGCATATTGTTTATCAGTTGAACAATTGTAGTAAATTGCATTTACAATAGGTACAATATTTTTTAAATAAAAATATTATATGCAATAATTAAGTGGTGGCCTATTAGTTAAATCGTTGGTTTCAATGAGTTTTATTTAACCATATTGTTAAATATAATTAACGTTTTATGATTTATTTTGTTTTTGCGAATAATAATTGTTTCAAGATAAAAGAATACTTATTACTTCATCTTCCATAAAATGATAGAGTTGTACTTGTAAATAACTAAAAACAAATTTGAACCAAAATCAACTCTTTCCCAAAAACAATTGTCAATAAAACGTAGCATGTGTCACTTTTTATTATTATTATTATAGAATTAAACTATCGAAAAATAATGCGGGATCCCAAAAAAGACATAAACGAAATAATCGAAAATGTGTGAACTTTTTACTAGACTAAAAAAAAACCAGCACCTGAAATCTGCTTATCGTTTCCTACTCTATAAAAGTAGAAAAACAAAGTCTTGAAAGGTAGAAGACGATACCTCTGATAGTTTCTGAGAAACAAGATACCTATTTTTGGGTCCCATACAAAAAAAACAGACTTTATTTTTTTTTGTTGTCAATATGCCTTATTTCGAAAAAATGTATACCACATTTATTGTTCCTTATATAATTCTCTATCGGATAGCATTTTTCAAAAAATGATTTTCTGAAAAAAGTGCGAATGTCCTCTTTTCGAGCCATCCAGCCCACTGTGAGTCCGGTCGCTGCCGATACAGTGGACGCATTGTGTAAAACTCATCCGTTCGATGCGATGCGTCCGATGCGTACGATACCGCCATGTGGACGCTTACCTCAAAGGTTATTTACAGGGTTGTACTGTATTGCTATAACAAAAGGTAAAGGGTAGCTTGTCTCTGGCAAGACAATTTTGCGTGATCTTTGGTGGCATCATTTTATTTTATGATAGCTTCTGCCTGTGACTTCATTCGCGTAGTATTAGTTATGGATTTCAATTATCGTTATTCTTTCGGAAATTTTTAAATTTTCCGAGATGGAAAGTAGTCTATGTGTTAATCCAAGGTATAAACTATCTCCATTCTAAATTTCATCAAAATCCGTCAAGCCAATGCAGCGTGAAGGAGTAGCAAACTAACACACACACGAACTTTTGCATTTATAATAGTGGTATTATGCCATTTTTTATGAATACATCGAAAACTAGTTTTTATTTCAAACATTTCGCAGAAAGAGGCATCATTTTAACCCTCATAATTATCGAAATTTTCATATGCTACCAAAAGCACACGGGACAAAAACCAATAGAAGAGCTGCCTACGCTGAGAGACGCTGAGGCTAGGAAAATTAAGTAATCATATTCGTGGTTTTTTCCGCGCACAGTTACTAATACCATTTCTCGCTCCAAAACGTGTTCTCCTCAATTATCTGTATTTTTTTGTCCTCCCAATGTAAAATCATGTAAATTAGGCCGGAATCCTGAGTAAAGTGTACGCGCAGAGGAAATTAGAACCGTAAGTGGTTCCGTCACGGTGGGTTTAAAGCTGGGCATTCACTACCTACCGTAGATAGGCCTCCAACAAGATGGAGTGACGACCTTGTAAAGATTGCGGGAACGCGGTGGATGCGAAAAGCTCAAGACCGGTCTGAGTGGAGAGCCTTAGGGGAGGCCTTTGTCCAGCAGTGGACGTCTTTCGGCTGACATGATGATGATGATGATGATTCACTACCGTTCCAATAAGCCAAATAGAGCAGCGCCGCTTCAAAAACGACCCGTGAATGTCAAAACTATAGCGTTTAAAAGCACTTGGCGCGGTCCGTTGGATTTCCAAATGAAAGGAAAGCCAGCACGACGCGCCAACGCACCATCCGACTGGAACTATCGTGAATGTCGAAATTCAACATTTGAACACGCTACGCCAGCGCGCGAAGCCAATTGGCATAGTCGTGAATGTGTTCTCTGGCTGCTATTTTCTCATCAGTCTGGCGCGCCCGTGAATGTGGTCAAAACATTACGCCCATCCATGTATGCACTCGATCTGTCGCCGAGACAAACGGCACGTCCGTGAATGCCCAGCTTAATAGATATTTCTAGAGTTGGGTAGGACACGACATTAAAACGAGTTTGGAGTCATTATTTCATAACGAGGTGAGTATTAAAGGGGTATTATAGAGGCTATAGGTACTCTACGCGGTAAAACTAGGTATATTCCTTTTGTCATGTTATCGTATTGTCAGCGATATTATGTCTCTTATTTATTTGACAGTAATAACGACCGACGTAAAACATTGGTTTTAACTCGGTCGCCATACTCGCGGTCGCGGTTGACATGTTATCGACTATCGTATCGTATTGAATAATATGTTAAAATCACTGTGAAGACACGTTCCGTGAATAAAACGGGTTATCAATGGAAAAATAAATGTAAAAAAATTTGGTTGCCGGTTTTATGTCATTCTGTTAAGCAAAGCGACGCGTGTGTGTGGCGTATCGTGGAAAATAATGTTTTATTAACTGGTGTATTTTCACGGTATAAATAATATTTAAAGCGCTTTATTTAAAAAGGGTACTTTTTGAACAATGTTTTAAAATTTTAAACTAAGGATTTGACTTTAGCATAGTTATTTTAAGTGAAAAAAATAAGTAAACATCGCTCAAGTGTGAGTCGAACTCGTACAGGAAGGGTTCCGTACTATTCTTGAATTGGGCCCCCTTTTTGGTGTTTTGGCTATGTATTGCTTGATTTTAATAATTAATTGTACAAAATAAAAAAAATATACAAAAGGCGAACTTAATACTACAAACATTATCTACCAGTCAACGCCTTAAATACACACTCTGAAAAGGGGTTTAGGTAACAGTGTTGTCATTTGTAAAAGTCATACATTTTCAAGGTGAGCGGCCATTCGTAAAAGTGGTATATTATGATAGAATTATTAAAAATAAACATATTTTGTTATGTAATATAATACTCTTAAGTGCATCGGAGCCGAGATTTTTAAATATTCATACTTGGGCGTACTTTTGCACCACAAACTGAATACTTAAATCTTTAATATCTCCGCTCCGATATTATTAATAAATTAAATATATCTATGTGTATTTAGAGGTCCTCTAAATAATGTAATGTAATAAGGTTTTATCACCTTAAAAAAAAAAACATAATGAAATAGTATTTATTTCAGATAAAACCCCCCACCTTTTATTACAATAACGATGTAAAAAAATAATCCGAGGCCGCTGAAAAAAAAGTAAATTTTCTTCATACAAACTTAGCCAATGCCCTTTAAACTTTCTAACCCGGTGACACTAGATAGTAATAGCCCGTTGGCAGCATTTGGATCCGAAACTCTAAAAAACAGCAAAAAGCCAAACGTTAAGTGCCCATAAGATAAGCAATATTCGAAGTTTCGCTGCAGTTTAGTTTCATTTCTATTTTCGCCTCGCAACCTAAAACCGTTCTCGATGAAACCATGCGAGGATCATCCAGAGGTGTAAACGACAAAATAAGACTACCTCTTTAATAGTGTTGGGGTATTTTGAGTTACTTTCTTTTTACCCAACCACTAAATATAATCCTATATAATTTTCTTATTAGTTCAAATTTTAGTTGTCAAGTTATTTAGAAAAATGTTTTTGTTACGCTATGCAAAATAGTCCGGCTAGACAAGATGCATAAAGGTAACGTGTAGTTATTACGGTTTATGGGGAGCGCTTTGTTTCACATAACTAGTTTTAAAGATTTTTAACTTTAACAGAAACGTCTGTTACGAAATTCTAAACTATATTAAAGCGAAAAAATTTCGTCAGTCTTAATAAGGATTCGAACCTACAAGTTAAAATAAGTTAGAAGTTAAGTAGGGTCTTGGTGGCATAAGTGGTAATGCGCCTGCATCGGCCCGGAGAGCCAGAGTAGGTTCGAATCCTGCCTAAGACCGACGATTGTTTTTCGCTTTAATATAGTTTTATTCCGAAAGTATGGTTATTCACAATCATCGCAGGTAATACAGTGTTTTTTAATGAAACGGTATTTCAGGATTTTTGAAATATCTAGCTGGTAAATGAGGTTAGGTTAGGTTTGTTTTATAAAAAGCCTGAAATAAAAACAGTTTCAGTAAAAAACACTTTATGACTTGCGATGATTATGAATAACAATACATTCGGACTACATTTTCTTATGTGAGCCAATTGGTACCCTTAAGGTACGGAAGGATCCTAAAAAATACCTTTTTACACGTGTGTAACAGAAATAACGTCCAACACTAATTTAAAATCCTCGTATAAATGGCTTGATACCGGGCTAGCTCCGGACGTGTAACATCCTCGCCGATATTTTCTTTTTTCGTTCCTTTTTCGCGCTCTCGGCGAATTCTATTGAACATAACGTTTAGCACTTTTTTATTCCAAGCGAGACTAAGGAATAGAATATTACTTGTACTTCCGTTACATAATTATGTAAAATATCCCAGGGTGTATAAATTACATAAATTAAATAATTAGATCGTTAAAGATATTAAAAAAACGATTTTAGGCAACTCTAAACATTTATAGGGAAATAAATACTTAAGAAATAAATATAAGTACATAGAAAAAACCTAAGACTCAGAAACAAATAGCTACTCACGTTCATCACATAAAATATTTTCCCTGATCAGGAATCGAACCTAGGACCACTAGCTTCGTAGGCAGGGTCACCACCAACTACGCTATCTACGTATTGTCAAATTCTTTGTCGAATATTTATATTTTTATTCGAAACAATAGGCAGTTTTAGATAATCATTTTTTTTTCCTTTATTGCAATTCTATGGTCAATCGTATGTATAAGGATGTAAAAGGATACAGGATACAGTATATTGGATATTGGTTTTGGGATAGTGTATTTATCTATTTATTTATTGTTGTTTTTGCTATCATTGCTGGTTTTCTTTTTATTCATGACTGTTTGTTTGTCATTAGGGTAATTATTGAACCATTTTTCTTTTTCAACAAAGGGTTATCTGGAAGAAATCCCTTTAAGGGATAGTTCGCCTGTGTTTTGTATTTCTATTTTATTCTCGTACAATAAAGAGTATACATACATTCATACATATGACAGTGAGCGTGTTAAGTAACAACAGGCAGGATAATGTTAACGTCTTTACGGCCTGTTTAACACCTCTTTAGAACTAACTACGATTTTACGAGTTCTCGACCTACTCCATTTACGTTACCATTACGATGGCTCCTTCGAAACAGCAAATAGGCGTACTAAAATTTGATTTACGGCAAGGAAAGTTGGGAAAGTAACGTCTGATATACATAAATCCTCTTACATTGTCCTTGCTTATTCTACTCCAAGGTTAACTGGAAGAGATACCATATGGGATAATTTCGCCTATGTACATTATCTATAGTGATGCAAAAATGTTTTGTATATTTATAAATAAAACACCAAAAATAACGTCACATAGATTATAAACTCGAAGTAGAATGCGCCCAAGACAAGATATTTCACTAACGTAAACGATTTTCGAAAACCAAGCGCTTGACGCGATCGTCCGACAGTTTACATAATCGATAATGATTCCGTTCTCCCAATGCATCGTGTCAAGGGCCTCCAGCGTGTTATCTCTTAATCAGCTCAAATCTTTCAACAAATAAGGAGAAAAGTGTAACGAAGTACCTTACAGGTTCAAATATAGTCTAACAAAACGCAAGCTTTAAAACTCGCTACTATTCAGATGTTAACCAACTTTAAATCGTTATAAATCCTAATTCCCAATTTGGAAGATGATGAAAGATACCTAAAAAACATTTTTAAATACGTTTATCTATTCAAAAATAGGTATCCCATTGTCATAGTTCGTCGACTTTATATGTTTTACAATATGGCGTCTGATTGCCGCCATATTTAATTTTAGTTATTGTCCTTAGTCGCACTCACAAGATAAATTGATTGACATACGAATCATCAAAATCGGCCCACACGTTTAGTTTCCAGAGCGCCACAAAGGAACAATCATACCTACATACTTACATTATTATAAAGGCTGACATAACCCTCCTCCTTCGGCAGTAGTCGGGTAAAAAGCTAATTCAAATTCGGATTCGACAAGACCCAGTATTATAACGCCGCTAATAGTTGCCCACGCAACTGTTACACAATGAATGCTATTGTAATACTAGTGGAAAATTCAAACATTTGTCATTTCTACTACACAATATAAAAAAATATTTTTGCCGAGTTCTGGCAAAGGTTTCCAAAACCTGGTTTATTTTTTTGCTTTTAGCTAGACCTTATACAAAATCTTGATTACAGCCTCCTAATTAGCAATTACTTGTGTTCCCTATCCAGGACGGATCGGGGCAATCTCATTTACGAGGAATCCCTGGGGTTGTAGCGTGACTGGCCGGAGTGGTTTGCATCATGTTCCGTGAAATAGATACTGTCTTATTACTTTTTATCTACCTCTATATCATAATTTCCCTATAATAATGTTCAGAAACAATAAGCAAATGGCCTAAATTACAAAACTTGTATCTGTGGTTGTACATACTTTAATGTTTATATTAAAGTATAACGTATCATTAAAGTATCGGTTATCGGTGTAGTTGCATCTTAATGTTCACTTTAAATTATCGGTGACCGATACTTTAATTTGAACATTAAGATACAGGGCAACTTCAGATGTAGGTTTCTCACATATTGTAGAAAACTTATGATATGCATGAAATAAAGTTATGTATGCGACTGTATGCATAATAAAGACGAGTTTCATAATAAGATCACACGAGTGTTTTAATGCCTCTCATTACGCACCAGTCACATAAACAACTATTATAGGAAATGGTTCTTAGTTTAAGTCATTAGGTATACCTACCTACGTCGAAAGATGCAACTGTCACACAATTAGGGCTTGATACGAATAGAAAAGTAAACATTTGCCATTTACCACGCAAAAAAACGACCAAGTGCAAGTCAGACTCTAGTTTTTTTTATAGGGTTATAATATAATAGTGCCACTCCATGTCTTCCCGTGGATGTCGTAAGAGGCGACTAAGAGAATAAGGGCTTGTGTTGTTAGGCGATGGGCTTGTGTTGTTAGGCGATGGGCTTGCAACCTGTCACTAATAAGCTGGTAAACATCTTAGCCAAATTGTGCAAAATGTGGTTACAGAATTATCAACAAGTTTTTAGAGTTGTTGGTAATTCTATAGCTCTGCCTACCCTACTCTGGGATTACAGGCGTGAAGGTATGTATGTCTGTTGAAATATCTACACAATCTGTGAAAATTTCACCTACCTACCTATTACGGTTCAAGAGTTGCAGCCTAGCTCATAGGCCGGGATTACACCTGTAAGTTATTACGTAAGTTTTGAAACAAAGCTATATGCAAGAGAGAGATGCAGATATTTGCCACTCACTCTTACCCATAGTTGCGTCTCAAAACTTACGTAATAACTTACAGGTGTAATCCCGGCCATACAGTACAGTAATAGGGTTCTGTTATTAAGGTGTCCGGACGAACTTAAGGGTTCCTATCGCGATACGGAACCCTTTAGTTCGTTAGAGTTTAAGTCTAGGTTTGATGCCTTTTATGGCCTTAGAGCATTTGTTTTTTTTAATACACGCGTTATTTTGAAAATATGCTCTAGGGACATAAAGTGGAGAGTAAACAGGCAAAAGCGTTTTTTTTTCTATTTTAAATCTTTGGGTCTACTCAATTACACATAAATAGATTAAGATGAAATAAGGGAAATATACTCACTTGCAAAAATAACGTATGTACAGTCGATTTCATAAATATGTGTACATTTTAGTACCTTGTCTATTTAATGTCATGTTTAAACTGCCACATATGAATTGTCAGAGCGATTAAAGTTTTTATTATTATTATTGTTTATTTATTAACCAAAAATTACATAATATTCTTAAACAAATAGTCTGCAAAACTGTCAAACAGTTTGACTGCAGCTGAGTCCTTTTAAACTTGATAGTAACAATTGGTTCCTTAATACTAACTTAATTTATATTTATTTTATAATTTATTTTATAATAAATGAAGTAGATGTTTTTTAAGCAGCCTTTTAAATTTGTGTAAATTTGGTTCTGATCGGATGTCTTCAGGTAGACTATTTAAAGTGTAAGGTATTCGTTTTTTAAGTGTTCTGTCTCCGTAATAGTTGTTGATCCTTGGTACCTTAAATTTACCCTCCGACACGGATCTTGTGCCATAGTTATGACTAAGTGACTAAGTGACAAGGTACTAAAGTGTATACATATTTATAAACTCCATTGTACTGAAATTCTTCAATAAGTCAAACCCGCTCACATTGAACTATTATCAAATCCGAACCAAACAAAAATCCCAGTTTTTCAAAGAATTATTCAAAGCAGAATACTTTCCACAAGCATCATTAAAAACATCCTAAGCAAGCTTAAAGACAAATTTTAACTTGTCTTTTTCCTCCCCCCTTTTTTTAAACCAACTCCTTTGATCCCCAATCGGCCCCACCTTAATTGAACCGGTGCAGCCCCGGGCCATTCCCTTAATTGCGCTCCTTTATCTGCCGCGGTTGGCAAAGACTAAGAAACTAGGTTAGATTGTGGTTGAGAACTAAATCCTTTAAAAAAAGTTAATTTAAAAATCCGAAAACCCGAGTGACTGTAAAAAAGAACTAAAACGATGAACGTTTTTTTTTTCACGGCCGTCTACAGTTAAGAGGCCACCTATGATAAAGTCTGTAATGTTCCGCGATCTGGATCTCAATAAGCATAAAGCTTTTGTATTTGATCTTTGGATATATTAAACTTGATCATATTTCCTTGATACTGGTAAACGTGAAAAAACGATTGGAAATAAAATCCTGGATAATTTTATTTTTCAAACATGACACCTTTTTTGCATGTTTTTGGTTGATTCTTCGAAACCTTAATCTCGATGATTTTTGATTCAATAATTGAGTATAATGTTACTCCTTAATCCTGGTAAAGCATTTTTTTAATAATTACATACACATACATAATCTCACGCCTTCGTTCCCAGAGTGGGGTAGGCAGAGCTACAGAATTACAAACATCTCTAAAAACTTGTTGATAATTCTATAACCACAATTTGCACAATTAGGCTAAGATGTTTACCAGCGTATTAGTGACAGGTTGCAAGCCCATCGCCTAACAGTACTACAAGCCTTTATTCCCTTAGTCGTTGTAACACTGCATATCAGTGCAATGTTAAAGTTAATCTGTGCGGAACCGTAATTATTACTGTAATTAGATAAGGTTTTCTTATTAGTTTTTATGTATTACCGCTGCGGCACGGACTCCCATGATGCTGACAACGCGGATGATCCCGAAGATGCCCGAGCGATAAGCGGCTCGCGTTCGTTTTTCTCTAGCGTCACACCGCTTTGAGCTCTCGACGTGGACCTACGTCGCTTTAGATAACATTTACCGTTACGTTAAATCTCGCTACCATCTTTGATTTATTTAAATACAAGTGAAGTGTTGATCCCGCTGGGGTGAGTTCTCATCGTTTTTAATTTAAGTTAAAGTAGGTTATGTGCTTAACATTTTTATTAGAATAGTTATTGCTACCTAGTTGGGCACTTTTTGCACTTCTATCAGAGCAGATCGCTTGGCTTTGACTTAGGGCCGCAAGGAAGCTATAGCGGGTTGTTAATGCCTACTCCTGGGCTTCCAGGATCAATCTTCGCTTTAATCGGCCTTGAGGGAAAGGAGCCGTGTGCTCGCTTGCCACTAGAGCAGTAACTGCTCGTGCTCGCTCGCCGCTGGAGCCGACGCCCTGTGGAGTCCGTCCAGCTACGAGACAAGACCTACCTACTACCTTTCCTGCTGCAGCCGGTCACCTTGTCAGGCCAGTGATCTCAAATCAGTGCGCGTATTACCTAGTGCTATTTAGGAACGGATATTATAGTAATCGTTATTATAACCTATGGTTTCATTGACCTTCGACCCTACTTTTAGCTGCACCCTAAGCCCTAACGCTGCAGTGGCGCCTTTCCGTGGTTGTCTGGTTCCAATAGCACCGGGTTTTACGTACTTACTTAGCTTATAGTGCTCAACTTGGTCACTCTATTCCTGGCAATTGTGAACGAGGAGGTGTCTACGGCAGCAAACTGGTACGTCTCACCATTTATGATTTTTGTACATCTAACTACCTTCTTATTGTAGACTGTTGCAATAAGTTTTGCAAATGTATTAAAACTTGAGATACTTACTGTCATTAACATTATAAATAATTACTGTAAGTGAGAACCTACGTAACAGTTTGCAATGAAATACATTTAGGTGATTTTCATAGAAACCTATACATTATTCATTTCAATCATTTTCATCCGTAGTAGTTGTAACCGAATCGTAATAATTAGGTTTCATTAATGCATTAGTAACTAGCACAAAATAAGACCATCTCATTTAGTCGTTCACTAGTCACTGTAACTAAAACACTTATTTGAATTAATTCCTGATAATTCTCATTAAACACGCTTAGTTGATTTTGCACGCCGCCTTGCAACTATTGCCTTGCTATCATTAACATTGATTGTACTTTGGAGGTGGTATTGTATACCTAAAATGGGAACTCACCCTATAAAATATATTATGCTAAATAAGAACGAGTTAACTTATGAGGTACTTATCAGGGGTGAAGAACCTGCTTCTACCGTGTTAGGGTTACGCAAACAAATTACTAAAATTGCTCTTTTAATTCCTGCTGATGAAATTCTCGATTCCGGTGTTGACTCTAAAGAAGACTGTGTAGGTGTCCGTAGTTCCATAAATGACCTATCTACAAAAATCAGTGCCTTACAGGTGAAGTACGATTATAACTTATTTCAACGTACAAACGCATTGCATAATCATATATACCACCGGTTAAACAGAATCGATACTACAGAAGCGTTGACTACTACGACTATTAAAGCACTAGAAAAAGAATTTAGTTCGCTTTCAAAGCAATTTAACACTATAAGTAAAGATAACAGTGAACAAAATGCCACATCCGAACACACTGGATGTGCACAGTCTTCTTCCACACTCGACGGCCAGGCTATTGTGTCGGTGCACTGCGACCACACACAACCTAACGATATAAAAATAAAATACGACGGCAAGAGCTGCGTCCACGCGTTCGTACAGAGAATTAAGGAGTACCAAACCGCTAGGAATCTACCCTCAAATAAATTATTAATGTATGCTTCGGAAATATTTACAGGTAACGCACTACACTGGTACCGGGGTGTGCGCGTTGCAGTTAAAGACTGGGATGACTTGATTGTGCAACTGGTTTCAGACTTTAGCCCATTTGATTACGACTACAAACTAAAGTCAGAGATCCGCAATAGAACACAGGGAGAACAGGAAAACATTACTATTTATTTATCAATCATGTCAGAATTGTTCTCAAGATTGACGGAACCTTTTATCGAGAAAGACAAACTGGAAATTCTATTACATAATATACGCCCATGCTATTCGACGGTTTTGGCATCTTGTATTTCGGATATCGATACTATTGCGACACTCCGAAAACTCTGCTTAAATTATGAAAAAATTCAATGCCTTTCTTCGCAGTTTCGTGAACCACCAAAACCAACTAATAGCACCTTAGCTCCAGACTTAGCATACGTGAGATCAGAAGCAAGACCACAGTTTTATAAAAACAATTACCAGCCTAACTACCGTAAGAATTACTACAATTCTTATAATCGCGATTCAACGGCAAGCACGAGTAATGCGAACAAGTTCGTGGCCGACGTGGCAGCTATAGAACAAGGACGCAATGACTCGACTAGGAAAACCATATTTTGTCCGCGCTGCCGTAGTAGTGAACACTCGTTACGTCAGTGTACACAAGAACGCTATCCGATATGTTTTAAGTGTGGTCTTAAGGACTTTACCTTTCTTAATTGCCCTACATGTCACCCTGTCGATGAACAAAAAAACTAGTTACAGAAGATTGTTGCACTAGAACTAGAAACAATAATAGCAGTAATTACAACCAAAATGAATGGCAAAGTTGGCTAAACACTATTAAAGTTTTTTTTTCTACCTACTCTATTGCAGCAATCTTCGATAAAAAACCTACTAGGGACCCGCGGCCCTATGTAACTATCAAAGTGGGAAGTCATTCTATGAGAGGATTATTGGATTCTGGATCAGCTGTGACGATACTCGGAAATAATACGCATCATAACCTAGTAACATCCACTGGTCTAACGCTTTGCGACTGTGACGACTCTAAATCGTTTATAACTGCAGGCGGCCACAGGATGGCAACCCTTGGCTATATAAACCTACCTGTGACCTTCCAAGAGCAATTTCACATCCTACAAGCCTATATTATACCTACTGTGACTTCACCGCTGATCCTAGGAGTCGACTTTTGGCAGAAATTTAACCTTTTTCCTAAATATTGCGATACCATTTCATTGTCAATAAATGATAACGAAATTTTAACTGTAGATGAGGAACCGGTTATGCTTCATTCCTTTAACGAGCTAAGCAATATTGAGCAAGCTACTGCGAAGGACATTATTGCAGAGTTTGAATCAATTTCTACAGAGGTGGCAGGCTTAGGCCGTACACATATGGCTGAGCACAATATCGATACCGGAGACTCGCCACCTATACGACAGCGCTATTACCGATTGCCACCTGAAAAGTTGCGAATTATATGCCAAGAACTCGATGAAATGGTTCAACTAGGTGTCGTTGAGCCATGTGAGAGCCCTTGGTCGTCACCTATCCTACTCACTCCTAAGAAAGATGGGAAACTGCGGTTCTGCCTTGATAGCCGAAAGCTTAACTCTATCACTCGCAAGGATGCATATAAACTACCATATGTATCCGAAATCCTCGACAACCTCAAGAACGCAAAATATTTAAGTAGTATAGACTTGTCAAAGGCTTTTTGGCAGATACCGATTGCCAAACATGACCGCGATAAAACTGCATTTTATGTTCCTACCCGCGGTACGTTTCGATTTGTCACTATGCCTTTCGGGCTCACCAATGCACCGGCGACACAACAGAGGTTAGTGGATCAACTATTTTACGGACCAGAATTCGAAAACTCGGTTTTTGTGTTTTTAGATGACATAATTTTAGTGTCACCGGACTACCAAAGTCATATTGAGTTACTTTACAAAGTTCATCGCAAACTTCGATTAGCAAAATTGACCATTAATTTGGAAAAATCATCATTTTTCCGGAACGAGCTTAAATACCTCGGCTACGTTGTTAATTCTAAAGGACTACACGTGGACCCAGGTAAAGTCGAGGCTATCCTTAATTTCCCAGCCCCTACAAACAAAAAAGAAGTCAAGAGGTTTTTGGGTACCGCTTCGTGGTACCGGAGATTCATACCCAAATTCAGTTCTATAGCTGGTCCACTCAACAAATTAACGTCTACTAGCAAAAAAAGCATTCCCTTTATTTGGTCAAAGGAAGCGGAAAATGCTTTCATCACGTTAAAGGAATGCCTCATATCCGCTCCTATACTTTCTTGCCCGGATTATGACAAAGAGTTCGAGGTCCACACCGATGCGAGTGACTACGGCGTCGGAGCCTTACTTACTCAAACTGTCGACGGTGTGGAATGTCCTATAGCCTACATGAGCAAGGCCCTTTCTAGTGCAGAAAAAAATTATAGTATTACGGAACGAGAGGCCCTAGCCGTACTCGTGGCTATTGAGCATTGGAGGTGTTACCTTGACAATGGCATGAAGTTCACAGTCTATACTGATCATTCTGCATTAAAATGGTTTCTGAATTTAAGTAACCCAACCGGTCGTCTTGCTCGCTGGGGCGTACGACTTTCTGCGTTTAACTTTGAAGTTAAACATCGCCGTGGCTCTGATAACGTTATACCAGACGCATTATCTCGCATATGCCCTGTGTCTGCCATTGATAATGTCATCGACTCAACCGAGTCTACTGATCAGTGGTATAACAATATATTCAATGGTTGCCAGACTTCACCTACATCATTTCCAAATTATATAATTAAAAATCAAAAGCTATATAGATTAATGAAAAGTAGATGCACCCTGCGTGAAGAGTTTGACTGGAAAGAGGTGATACCTACTGAAGGTAGACACTCGGTAATCGAGAATAACCATTCGGAACCTACCGCTGGACATTTAGGCATCTTTAAAACATATAAACGGCTGGCACTCCGTTACTATTGGCCGGGAATGCATTCAGACGTTGTAAGATTTGTTTCCTCCTGCGATGCTTGTACCGCGCATAAACATATTAACCATGCTCCTCTAGGAGAAATGGGTCGTCCTAAGGTATGTTCTAGACCATTCCAGACGATTAGTATCGACCTCGTAGGACCACTGCCAGTGTCAAGAAAACAAAACTCCTTCTTATTTGTTGTCACTTGCTGTTTCAGCAAATACTGCATGTTATTTCCCATTAGACGCGCTACTACCGATATTGTAACTAAATTACTTGAAGATAATGTATTCTTGATCCACGGAGTTCCTTCTACTATAATTCTAGATAACGGGAAACAATTCATAAGTGCAACACTAAAGAAAATGCTAGCTAAATACAAGGTTCCAAATGTGCACTATACCCCCAAATATTCTCCACACATTAATACAGTGGAACGTTATAATAAAACGATTATGACTGCAGTTTCTACATTTATTAACGAGGATCACCGTACATGGGATCAATTGATAACACAGATTCAATTTGCGATCAACAGTTCGGTAAACGAGGTAACCGGATATACCCCTTCATTTCTCGTCTATGGCCGTGAATTGGTTGTGTGTGGTTCGCATTATGTCGACGCTGAGTGTGGGGATGACATTCATCAACCCAGAGATGGTTATGCAGAAAATCTTGGCGCGCTGTCGGGGATATTTAACAAAGTGCAGGTAGCGTTGCTACAGGCACACTCAAGAAATTCTCAACAGTATAATCTGCGTCGTAAACCTGCTGAGTTTAAAATCGGAGACGTGGTCTGGAAAAGGACTTTCTACCAGAGTGATAAAGATAAACGATTTTGCAAAAAGTTGGCACCTAAGTTTATCAAGTGCAAAATTATCGGTAAAAAGTCACCTCTCGTATACGAACTTTCAGACGAGTGTGGCCATCCCTTAGGTAATTGGCATATAAAGGACTTTAAACTTCTAAATTACAAAGAATAGTAGACGGATTTCGGTTTAGCACGCGAAAACCTTCTATTTGAAGCGGGGTACTGTAACACTGCATATCAGTGCAATGTTAAAGTTAATCTGTGCGGAACCGTAATTATTACTGTAATTAGATAAGGTTTTCTTATTAGTTTTTATGTATTACCGCTGCGGCACGGACTCCCATGATGCTGACAACGCGGATGATCCCGAAGATGCCCGAGCGATAAGCGGCTCGCGTTCGTTTTTCTCTAGCGTCACACCGCTTTGAGCTCTCGACGTGGACCTACGTCGCTTTAGATAACATTTACCGTTACGTTAAATCTCGCTACCATCTTTGATTTATTTAAATACAAGTGAAGTGTTGATCCCGCTGGGGTGAGTTCTCATCGTTTTTAATTTAAGTTAAAGTAGGTTATGTGCTTAACATTTTTATTAGAATAGTTATTGCTACCTAGTTGGGCACTTTTTGCACTTCTATCAGAGCAGATCGCTTGGCTTTGACTTAGGGCCGCAAGGAAGCTATAGCGGGTTGTTAATGCCTACTCCTGGGCTTCCAGGATCAATCTTCGCTTTAATCGGCCTTGAGGGAAAGGAGCCGTGTGCTCGCTTGCCACTAGAGCAGTAACTGCTCGTGCTCGCTCGCCGCTGGAGCCGACGCCCTGTGGAGTCCGTCCAGCTACGAGACAAGACCTACCTACTACCTTTCCTGCTGCAGCCGGTCACCTTGTCAGGCCAGTGATCTCAAATCAGTGCGCGTATTACCTAGTGCTATTTAGGAACGGATATTATAGTAATCGTTATTATAACCTATGGTTTCATTGACCTTCGACCCTACTTTTAGCTGCACCCTAAGCCCTAACGCTGCATCGTCTCTTACGACATCCACGGGAAGACATGGAGTGGCACTATTCTAACTCGGCAACCACACGAGGAATTTTTAATAATTATTTGTTTTCTTATAGTGAAACATTAGCATTTTAAAAGGATCTAGTTAGTTCGATTGAAACTGTGACTACAAATTGTAAGCGTAGATGTTATTCTCATTCGCATTAGAAGCGAGCTCGAACAATTTATGTATGTGTGTTCTCAATTATTGTTTATAAATATTATCACTATGATTGTAGTAACGTGGTAGCCATGCTGGCTGCGGAACAAACTGCGACGAATCATCAAGGTAAAGCACCACACTTGAGCAACCTGGTCACCTGCAGGCAGACAAAAGAAGCCCTTCCGACAATCAATCCCGGATGTCGCGTAAGCTACGGCTACTCAAAAAGGCCCAACGCCAACTGCCAACTGTTGACTGGAGCCATAAAACTGGTCATGCCCTGTTTAGCAAATACTTGTTCACATTAGGAGTTACAGATAGCCCCCTGTGCAGAGTCTGTATGACGGCGGAGGAAACTTCAGCTCTCAGCATCATGGAATGACGCGAGGTGGCAACATACCAGGCACGTCATCTGGGTACGCCGAGGTTGCTACCAGAAGCCATCGGTATTATCAAGGGTCTGCTAGGCTTTCTGGTATAACTGGGTTGGCGAGAGTAATGCTAGAAACTTAGCACGAAAAATTGCAGAAAATTAGCCCGCTCTAACCTATAACCTATATATAACGTGGTAGCAACGCGTACACGCAAACTACTTACTTGGCAGCCAGTCATTTCAGTCGTGAGCGTGTTAAAGTCGGCTTCGCTGGTTCTCATAGAAATTAATTACTTTTCATGCCATCTCCATGTACTTACTCTATGGAATTGTAACCGACTGACGCGATACGCTTACGTCAATCCTATACTTTGTCACTTTCCATTATCGTCCAAAATGTATAAGAATGACGTAAGCTGTCAGACAGTCGCGTCCAGCGCCTACCTCAATACCATACTTTTTGTCAGGTTTCAAAAATCGTTCACGTTAGCGTTAAGCATCTTGTCTAGCTTCACTGGAGTATATTTTTCTACTTCGATCGATCAAACGCTACTACGATTTACTACTTTAAATAATAACACCGTCAAGTACACACTCGAAAACTCACCGAGCGCCATTCGAGACTTGTCCAAATTGGCTCAGAGGAAATTAAAACCTCTCGCTACTCTTAGTTTAAGGAAAACATTTGCACATTAAGTAGTGACTTGTTGAGTCTTACGTAAAGAGAGGTTTTTTAACTACCTTATACTAGGTGTACATAACCAAACCATTAGTAAGGCGACTCAGCACGGCTAGCACAAGTTGCCCGCGACTTGTTTGTCGCTCGGATCTCCCTTTCTATCTAGTCAGTAACGATAGAGACGCACTGAGCGACAAGCGAGAAAATACAACTTGTGCTACCCGTGCTGATCGTAGTGGTAGAAATCCCGATGGAAGAGGAAGAACTTCTAAATATAATGTAGTTTTCTATGGAGTCAGGTTACGAGTTACAAGGAAGCTTAAAAAGGCTATTTAATAAATGTGGTTTTAATTGCAGCCTGTATTTAAGAGTTTGCAACTGCCCAGCTAAATATTTGGTAATTAACAGCTTTCTCGAAAATGGTTAAAAACTTTAATCTTACCAATTTACTTACTTTATAATTACTGTACGAGTATGTCTAATAGTAGGAGATCGGAATAGGAGACGATGTGCACCGGGCTGTTTATTCGATAAAATGTGTTTTATACCAAATTTAATATGCTAAGTAATATATGGCGAATAGGTAGGCTGCAAAATTTCAGTCGAGTACATAATTAATTAAAAATTATATTCTATAGACTTCATACTTTCGATTAGTATGTCATTTGCCTATTAAACAACCATTTGCAATTTTAAAAAAGTTCATTTTTAATAAATTTTTAATGATATAAGTACTGGACTGAAATTTTTCAGCCGACCAATTCGCCATATATTACTTAGCATATTAAATTAGGTATAAAATAATACTTTTCATCGAATAAACAGCCCGGTGCAAATCGTCTCCTATTCGGATCTTAGACCATAACCACCCAATCAACCGACTTTGTAAAAATAAGTCTAAAAATTACCCACTCCATTTTGGCTTCATTTATACTCGCAAAGTTATACTGACACCGGACTTTCGGTGTAATTTTTACCATTTTAAAAAGCAAATTTAAAAAAGTCATCATGCAAAAATTTTATTCAGTCAAATTGTAATTTAAGTGTAATTTAATTCTGCAACTCCATCTAGCGTCTGCTCTGTGACGTCATATTATCTAGTTAAGACGAGAGAAGTTTTAAACGAGCGCGATAAAAGTACACTCGAATAAACTTTATTTTATGATTTCTTTAAGTTTTTAATCGCTCTCGAGGATTCCGACTTTGTAAGTATTAATTTCATAAAACCGTAACGGAAGTATGTTCAGAGTTTGAGAAGCATTAAAGTATATACCATCAACTGACTTCTAAACTAATACTTAACTTGAGGAAAACATAAAAATAATGAGTTCGGTGCCAATTAAATTGAATGCTTTTTTAGTGATGTGTTGTCTTATTCTATTGCTATAGCAAAGAAAGTGACAGCAGCTACTTTAATGAAGCATTAAATTTAATTAACGTCTCTGAGTGCGGCACATCGTTTTTTAAAAACAATGTAATATTAATGTAAAAAGGATTAACAAACAAGAATAATCACGTTTCAGAATAACAACCAAATAACAAAAGAGGATCTATATCGCCGAAAATTACAGTGAGCACACAGTCCTACGTCTATCTTGTACGACAGATGACAGCCAAGGGGGCACGAGCCTCTTGGCTCGATGTTTCTATGCTGTCAGCCGCCGTAGCCCTACCATTAACTTAAAAAAGAAAAGAAAACCTAACAGTATTATAGTGATATGTCACAACAACTATAACTTTTTCTCCCTATTTTGTACGGCTAGGCAAAGGCAAAGGTATTATGGTCGTGTTTATCGATGAAGATAGACGTGGATAAACGATCTGTCACTTTCTGAGCAGGGTGGTGATTCTCTCAACAAGCAAAGGTGCAAGCGGCGAGTTTAAGTAGTCCTGACAGAGCGAACAAAACACATTTTAGCGCGTGTATTCAATTTGGCAGCATGACTTCACGAACGTATAAGGCTCCCTAATTGACAATGCACGCGCTAAAATGTGTTTTGTTCGGTCGGACGGGACTACTTAAACTCGCCGCTTTTATTCGCTCGTCCGTTCGACCGGCCGCCGTTTTTTGAGAGAATAACACACCAGTATCCAAATGCGAGAGTGACGGACTTTATCAACCGCGACAAAGGTGACAATAATACGGGCTGTACGGCTCGAACTAGGTATATTTTTTCGCTAGTCGCTCAGTACGTCTCGCGTTATAGAAAAGTTAGAAAGAGAGATCCGAGCGACAATCTAGTCGCAGACCGCTTGTGCTTGGTATGCTGACATCACATGAGCATGTATCGAATTATGAATCTTGTATCAGTGAACTAAAGTTTTAAATCACTTTACCTAATGTTACATTGGGTTTTCAATGGTTTGACTGCTGTGTGCGTGCGTACGTGTGCGTGCATGCGTGCGTGTGCGTGCGTGTGTGTGTGAGTGAGTGTGAGTGAGTGTGTGTGTGTGTGTGTGTGTGTGTCTATGTGTCTGTCTGTGACACTGTACCTCTTAAACAGGTGAACCAATTTAGATGCGGTTTTTTTTTATTTAAAAGCAGATTTTCTAGCGGTACTTCTTAGGTAGGTTTTATAAAAATCGATTGGACAGTTTAAAATAAATGACCTCTGAAAGAAGGGGTCACCATTATATCGGGGTATTTTATCTTTCTCATAGTTATCATAATAAAATTGTATAGTCTTCAGTAATTTAAAAAAACCGCCATGAACCACTCAAAGGGCATTGGGTAAATTTGTTTGAAGAATATTGTCATTCTTTTTTCAGCGGCCACTGATGAGTTTTACATAAGTAGTTATTTAGAGGACCTCTAAATACACATAAGTATATATAATTTATGGCGTTAAATAATATCGCAGCGGAGATTTTAAAGATTTAAGTATTCAGTTTTTAGTACAAAAGTACGCCCAATTATGAATATTTAAATACCTCGGCTCCGATGCACTTAAGAGTATTACATTACATAACAAAATATGTTTATTTTTAATAATTCTATCATTATTTACCACTTTTACGAATGGCCGCACACCTTGAAAATGTATGAATTTTACAAATAACAACACTTTTACCCAAACCCCTTTGAGCACAAAATGCTTCCCTATAACAAGTCAATTTTAAATATAAACAGTTCAAACAACATAAAACCTTATATCCAGCGTATTAGCAACTGACTGTACTTTAGCAATGAGTAACACGAGTACTGACTTCAATTACGGTTAATTTTCTTTGTTACTGTGTAATTACGTTTATTTTAACTGAGTTCTGTAATTGTAGTTCGTCAGGGCAATTTGCTTGTAGATAGAAAGTACTTTTAGCCTTATGAAAGTTTTCAGACATGTTCATCAAAAGATAGAAGTAAGTTAGTAAGTTTCACGACACGTTAGCGTAGTGGTGAGACCCTGCCTACGAAGCTAGCGGGGGTCTATATTGACTGACATAATTATTTTTAGTCATAATGTGCTTTAGGTCATAATCATCGCAAGTCATAACGTGTTTTTTTAAAGAAACTGTTTCTTTTTCAGGATTTTTATAAATCAAACCTAACCTAACCTAGCCTTGTCTACACGCTAGATATTTCAGAACTTCTGAAAAGTTTACAGTTTCAGCGATATAAAAAATTTGGACTATCAAAAATTATGTCAACAATTACATTATGATCAATAAAATTATGGGAAACAAAGGGCTCGGGCAGATATTTGTGTGACGAGCGCTAGTATTTGGTCAAATAGGTGATAGGTGTTTTATAGTCGTAATAAAACGAAATGATATTAAATGATTGAAATCATATCGGCGAATCGATTTGTTCGAAGAACGAGGTTATTGTCAAACACTTTTTATATATTATTTTGTTTTAGTTCCGTGCGTTAAACAAAAATTATTGATTTTTGAACCGAATTTACTATAGATACGTATGGTTTAAAACTTTAAAGTTAGTTGACCGCTCAATAGTGCTCAATCGGTCGGAACACCGTTCGTGTGAAATACAATTCCAGTCTGTCACAGGCACAATAACGAAAAATATTATACATACGTTGTTTGGTTATTAAAGCACTTTCTGTGCTTCTACTACTTTATATTATATGGCTCTAATAACCTTTGACCTACAAAATTCATCTCGAAAAGTAAAAAAAGGTATAAAATATTAGATTAGAATCCCAGGCCGTTGTTTCTTTAGTTCCTTTGCTTTTAAAATACAAGGAGCTATGAAAAAAAACAATGAACGTAAATTAAAGCAGAATGAAAGGAAAAGAGGGCATCATTAAACGTAATCCATTTACATTGGAGTGACGAAGGAGGTCTTTGTCTCGGTTGGGTAACTAGGCTTGTCTGTGCCGCAGAGTAAGTAATCTTATAAGTATCTGTGCGTACTTATAACTCTATAGAAAATAGTTGGTTGTGACCCTGTTTTATTTAATCGTATGGCATGATGTAAAGAATATACAGACAAATACATACATACATAATCTCACGCCTTCGTTCCCAGAGTGGGGTAGGCAGAGCTACAGAATTACAAACATCTCTATAAACTTGTTGATAATTCTATAACCGCAATTTGCACAATTAGGCTAAGATGTTTACCAGCGTATTAGTGACAGGTTGCAAGCCCATCGCCTAACAGTACTACAAGCCTTTATTCCCTTAGTCGTCTCTTACGACATCCACGGGAAGACATGGAGTGGCACTATTCTAACTCGGCAACCACACGAGGACAGACAAATAAGAGGCTACAAATTAAATTACCACTTAGCCATTAGCCACTGAGTGGCTACGTCGTTCAGGTTGATCAGGTCTTCAGGGGACCCGCCGGTGTAACGCGAAGCAGGGCATTCCTGGATTATATGGTGTATTGTTTGGAGCTCTGCACCGCAGGCACAGGCAGGAGAATCTATCCACCACAGCGGTGTTTGTATTGGGCGCACCGTCCATGTCCTGTGCGTAGCCTATTAAGGTTGCGCCAGTCTTGTCTTGGGAGTTCGGTGCCCTTAATTCTGGTTCCTGGGACAATTTCAGAGCCCAATTTACCCGCCATGGACGCCTTCCACTTCTTTGACCACTCAGTCACTGGGACCCTGTCTACAGTGTCGACACGAAAACATTATAAACTACGTTGCCGGTTACTGTCCCGTGTACAAAAATGCTGGATCCACGGAAGATCAGCGTCGTGACACTGCTGAGTGCCGCGAAACTTTGCTGAGTGGGTTCACTTTTTGCAATTTGTTAAGAGAGTAAAGTAAATTAAAATCCTGCATGCTTATGGGCTAAGTTATCTTAAGCTTAAGTTTTAAGTGTTCTACTATAGGTACAGAATGTAGCTATAAGTAAAAATGTATCATTTTGCAGAAATAAAATTATTTTCTGTCTTTCTTTGAAAGCTGAATTTGGTTCAAAAAAAGGAAGAAAATAATGAATTTGGTTTTTCCCAGAATCTATGCGTTGCTTGGAGTTCTTATATGTAATAACAATGTAGATAAGTTAGCTTGAATCTATATTCTTCAAAACGAAACATCCTTAAATCCTACTTTCGGCGGTTGACACAAGGCTACTTTTGCCATCTCAAAAAATTTCCCACTTATAACATTTCCGGAAACTCATTAATACTAGCAAATAAAAGCCCACGCAAGTAAACTCAAAATTTAAATTTAGATTAAATTTACTCCCTGTAACAGGTATGGCACTTAGACGAGTAAATACTTGGTAATTGGAAGTACGAGTATCCTCGTAATGTTTGACTTTCATTAAGACGTGTCACGAGACTCCGTAACTTGAAGTACTTACTCGATTATAAAATGGCCATGTAAATATTATTTCTTAGTAAACTTAGGCCCTTCTAAAATTTATCTAAAGTTAATGTCGTCTCACCCGGGTAGTAAGGATTTTGAACCATTTATCACGTGTTCAATACTGAATATATCCCTAAAACTTATGTTACACATTATTTTGACGTTAAACCCGTTCTAAAGTGGATTTTTATATAAAGCCGTACCGGGATAACTGTCGAGAGAGAAACGTGTGCTTATGGCGCAATGTCCCACCGCCAGCGAGGAAGCGATTAGCTATCGACTATTTTCTCGCTCGAGAAACGAACAAAAGATATATCGCACCTTCAGAACAATAGTGACATAATTCAGAAATTTTAAATTTCGAGTTAAGTCTCTATAATAATAAATTTATGACTTGAAGTTTGAAAGCTGACATTTTGAATTAGGTCACTATTGTTCTGAAGGTAAGATATACATATAGATCCCGTGTCGATAAAATAGACTCATATAATTACCAGCTGATCGCTGTGAACACAGCTCTCTCTAAAAGATATAGATCCCAGTGTCAATAAAGACGCATATACAGGGTGAGTCCTAAGTCGTGATCCGAAATTAAGGTTTCTAACGCAGCATTTCAAGGCGAATTCAGTGCATTAACTCCAAAAAACCAACAATTAAACTTCTTTGAAGTAAAACTTAATTACTTTAAAGAGTAAAAATTACCAAACTTGTGGTTACCTTCTACTAGACGAGTTATGTATGAGTCGTAGTAACGTAAGAAGTAAGGTAACCATGAGACTAGGTAAATTCAAAATTAATAATTTTATTAATCGGTACAAAATATTACATTTACAAATTTTTGCATAGCGTTACGTACGAGTGCCTGTAACTAACGGTAAAGAGCATGAAAAACATATTTGGGTTCACGACTTAGGATTCACCCTGTATTAATAGGCGAATGGTGACTACTCGCTTCTCGCTCATCGTCGGTGGTGCGACAAAGCCTATACGACTAGTACAGATACTTGAGTAGCTAGCGGCTTTGAACGATATATGACGGTTTACTGACGTTTCTCTGTAATAAGAAACAGTCTTAAAGTAAAGATAAAGATGATTTACTGTATAGGATTCAGAAGGCAAGCAAGCACACAGGCCACATGATGGTAAGTTGGATCTGAGACTCATAGATATTTGCATTCTCAAGACTACAATCTTAATACTGCAATCCCAAGATTGTCATTGGTTATTATCAAAACGTTGCCAACCATAAGGACTAACATGGAGTAAATAAAATATATAAAATAATATCAGGGGATCAATGTCACACTAATGGACCTCGACCCAAACTAAGCTCTAGGCTTGCACTATGGGTACTAGACAACGATAATAAATACTTTGTAACCGTTTCCTGTCACCGGGGGCGCCACCAGGCCCGGCAATGCTCCCGCGCACCGATAGATATTCATCATCATCATCATCATGTCAGCCGAAAGACGTCCACTGCTGGACATAGGCCTGGCGTCCGCGGACCGGGAGACGAGCTGTAGGTAGGCCTCCAACAAGATGGAGTGACGACCTTGTAAAGATCGCGGGAACGCGGTGGATGCGAAAAGCACAAGATCGGTCTGAGTGGAGAGCCTTGGGGGAGGCCTATGTCCAGCAGTGGATAGATATTCGTACTCATACAATTATTTATTAATAACTGTTCGATTATATATAAATTATTTAATGTTAAATTTATAGACTGATTTATTATACGTTATCGATTATTTGATGCATTGTATTATAAGTGGATGGTACTTTGACTCGATCAGGCCTATTGCTATTGTATAAGATTAATATAAAAAGAGTGGCGGGTCGTTTTAAAACGTTCTTACTGATTCTGGCTTGCTGTTGTAACGCTGTCCAAATACGTTAAAATATAGGGTGTGGAACGAGCTGAATTTTGTATTCGTCAAAACCCCTGTCTTCCATCCTGACCCAATAAGTGTCTTAATAACTTATATAGAGAAATAAGTACCTACTTCAATACATAGAAAACATCCATGACTCTGGATAACATACTCTCATCACACAAATATCTGCCCTTACCGGGATTTAAATCCGGTGTAGTATAAGGCTACTTTAACACATTAGCAGTATCATTTTGGTTTCCTGCGACATGTACGCATATTGCTTGTGCCAGCAATAATGATACCTTATAAAAAAAAAGTTTGAAAAAACAAAAACCCGCCTTCAAAGAGCAAAAAATTACTTCTTTAAAATGGTAGGTAAATAGGTCAGTCCAACTGAAGTCGGCGTCCAACAATATTTTAACCAAAAGCAGACTACCATTTTAAAGAAGTTATTTTTTGCTTTTTGAAGGCGGGTTTTTGTTTTTTTTAACTTTTTTTTTATTTTATACTTTTTAGTGATCATAATTATGCTGTTATTCTCCCACTTCTCAATTAATAAGAAACAATAGAACATTTCAATCTCGCCGCAAGCAACGCGGTGGGAAAGTCATAGTCATATATTTAAACCTAAATATGCTTCGTCATAGTCGCTCAACTATCTTAATCGAAATATCTTGTCGCCACCCTCGAAATATATACCGTTTAGGAGTTCTGGTGGCCATCTGTGGTCTTCATCATCAGTTCCACTTCACTAAATAGTGCTTTCCAAGACCAAATACACGAGTTACAATGAAAAATACCAAAATCGCTACAGGTGTGCCTATAAATTTTGAAGAGTTCCGTAGATTCCTCATGGATTCCACAATCAGATCTTCATGTTGATAAGAATGGGACCAAACGGACAGCTTTCAAATAAAAAAAGAATCATCAAAATCGGTTCACCCAGTCGAAAGTCCTGAGGTAACAAACATTTTAAAAAAAACAGACGAATTGAGAACCTCCTCCTTTTTTTGAAGTCGGTTAAAAATAGCATGTAAGTTATTAATAAACGTTCTTATATCATGATGCGTTGATCTGTAATTTTCGACTAATCTTCCACTATCTCCGGCATTACTTCACCAGAGGGCTCAGACAAGATGCACTACGCTAACTAACGTTTCTATTCGATTCGTTTTTAAACCAATCGCGTCACTGGTACACCACGTCACTTTTCGTATCACGTCATCTTCCAGTGACGTGATTGGTTTAAAAACGAATCGAATAGAAACGTTAGTTAGCGTAGTGCATCTTCTCTGAGCCCTCAGGACCGCTAGCTTCGTAGGCAGGGTAACTACTTAGGTACTAGATCAATAACGAGTAGGTCAAATCGTCGTCGTTGCGTATTATTTATGTAGTCAAACGGTCACTATTACACGTCATCTACTAGCTAAAGTTCCATTACTACAGGCGTTTGCTCGCGCCTTCGTCCCCGTTAAACTTATAAAAAAAAACTGTTGCGACATTGAGGCTGCGTCAAGGAAATGCGAAGAACTAAAATGACAGTAATCAGCGAGAAATAAAACGTAACGATAAAAACGTGATGTCAGATAGTGCAGATAATCCAGTGGAAACAGATGGATATGACAGTTGTTCAACGATAAACGACACAGTCACGACAGACAGTCGACAAATGGGAATTTAGAAACAGTCATCGGCCCCAACGATATGCCTCGGATTTCCGGGATTCGAGTTGTAGCAGAAAGTCAGTGTTTCGGATTATAGTAAGTATATGAAAAGCCGCAGGAGTCGTAAGAGATAATAACCGAGTAGGTACGCAAAACAAGCCAAAGTTGTCGAAATTACCGTATGAACTTAATGAACCGAAGAACATAAGTAAACATGTTTGCTATTAGTAATTGTTCCTTATCATTAAATCAGAAAAGGGTGGCATTCACTGATTATGTGAATCATACTATTTGCTGTCTCTTTCGACCCAACTATGCGTTTGGTCATAAACGCAAACAATAGAAAATCCGAAATTTGCCCTTCGGCAAGGCAGGCAGCCTTTAAAATTTTACAATTTATGCGTTTTTTTTTTTTTAATATCCGTAAACGTAGTCACCGTCGCCCATAAACATCAGCAATGCCAGGGGCACAGCGAAGTTGTTGACTTTCGGTGAATACTCTTTTTAAGCCGCGTTTAAAGCAGAAAGGAGGGAAGTTCATTCCATAGTTTTGAGGTACGAGGAAGAAAGGACCTTTGAATAGGACTGGAGTGTTATTATGACATAGCTATGCAGTTGTATAGCTCTATCCTATTCTCTCAGCGTAAACTGGACTGCATAGTTATGTCATTAATAAACCCCCTGGTAGTCGATTTGAATGGTCCTATACTCGAAAATCTAATTCTGTCCTTGGGACCCTATGCCCTTGGAACGGCGTCAGGCGGATTTCTTATTAACTGACTGTAATTTGTTAATTAAACTAGAATTTGTGAAACATCTAGAAAAGTATTTTGGTTCTCCTTGCCCGATTATCCTCGCGTACACCTAAGTTCTACCATCGTGACGCTCTCCTTACCCAAAGATGAGGAGGAGCTTATATATAGGGTGGTACTCGATAAACTTTACATATTGAAAGGGATGAAATTTTAGATTAATTTATCGATAAAACATTTTTTTTTATTAGCCACTTTTTTTTACAGATTCTTAATTTTTTTAATAAATTACAGCAAAAATGTCATTTTGTTTTCATAAAAACAAGATTATCTCAAAATTTTGTAAACATGTCACTATTTTTTTTCCTCGTTTAATTGTAAATCTAAAAACGTTAAAAAAAAAACCGAAAAATTTGAGAAAATCGTATTTTTATGAAAACAAAATGATATTTTCGCAGTAATTTACCACAAGAAAAGCAGTTACTCAGTTATTTTTTTTAATTGGTCTTATATTGTTATCAATTATTATAAACCTAACTAATGTCAATACTATGCATTTTGTTTTATCTTTTTTGGGCTATTGGATCAAAAGTTACACCGTCACAAGTGTACTACCCAAACGTTATAAAAAGTTCGACAATCTGTAAAAAAAAAACCAGCGGCAAAAATTAAAAACAAATTGTTTTACCTATAATAGATCAACCTAAAATTTCATCCCTTTCAATATGTACAGTTTATCGAGTACCACCCTGTATATATATTTCATATACGCCCACGTAAGGTACGGTTTTCCGTACACCAAGAATGTGTTCATTTCTTGCTGTAGGTATTTGGGCATTGCTTAAAAAGCGAATTCTATTATATGTATTTTGCAGCCTTATTCTGATTCTTATGAAGCATAGGCGAACGAGGACTGTTTTGTTTTTAAATAACATGATAATAAATAAATACATGTGACACTTCGACTTCATAATCTTGATATTCGTCTATAGGCTGAGTAGACCATTCGATTGGAGATTAGTTTTAGGGTGGAAGTGTCACTGGGGAGTTTAACTTAAAAAAAAACTGGTCAAATACAAGTCGAACTTGCGCACCTAAGGTTCCGTATTTAAATACTGCATTAAAAACTGCATTGCCAATGTCATAATAACCCCCAGAAAGGTGAAAACATGGGAAATGTATGAGAGGGGTTCAAGTTAATATATGGGATATTTCTGGAATTATTTAAAAAAAGTTAGTGATGTGATTTTACTCATTGGGTAACGTACTTTCGATATCAGTTTATTTTTTTCTGATATCTGTTATATTTAAGGAATAATCGCCGGGACACACTTAACGATTACACCCTGTATAGACGACAACATCGAAACATGCTGTTGGGTTTTTAAAGCTGGACTTTGTTAGAGTTTGTTAATAAAAACTTAGGTTTTAGAAATAACCTACGGTCATTTACATCAAAACTTTTAAATTTTCCGGGATAAAAATAACCCTATATCCTTCCATCTTTATACAATTTTTTATCGAAATCGATTCAGCAGTTTGGCTGGGAAAGCATAACAAATATTCAAAGTTACGTTCAAATTTTTTAATATTAGTATGGATAGTAATATTTATTTATTTGATGCTTTTGCGTTATTCTGAGTTCTGACGTTTTTTTACTCAACGACACATGATATTTTTATTTTATAATCAGGGTTTGTTAAAATGCTAGGTTAAGTATTATCATTGCCCTAAGCAATATTAAAAAATAAAAACCGGGCAAGAGCATGTCGGACCATGCTCAGTCTAGGGTTCCGAAGCCGTTATTAACTTTGCCGTTGGAAAACTGTTATCCCCATACATCGACATAGGACGCGGTCAGTTTACCAACACCGCAAATAAGTTTTCGGTAGGTATAAACATTTAAACCGTTTGTAACTCAAGAACCAATGAAGTCTACTTAATCGTGACAGTTTTCCTATTAAATTCATTATATGTGCTTTAATTTAAGATATTTTTCAGATTTTTAGTATTTGTAGTTTTGGCTGTAGGGGGGAGCGGGGGACTTGACTCTAACACAAATTAGCGCTTTAAAGCGTAATATTTCATAAACGGATACCTTAATCGAAAAATTGTTTTCACAAACCCGCAATATTTGTGAAAGACCTATCCAACGACACCCCACAACATAGGGCAGACGAGAAAAAAAATACATCCTCTAGTTACGTGTAGGGGAGCCACTTTGTTGGCGTGACTAATATGTATATTCATGCCAAATTACAGCTTTATAGTACTAAGAGTCTCTGGGACGGACGAACGGACGGGCATGGCGAAACTATAAGGGTTCCTAGTTTGACTACGGAACCCTAAAAAGAGAAGCGCTGGTAGAATTTCGACGTGTAAAAATGCCCGTGCGGCCTATTTACTGGATAAATATCTTTTTTTTTCTTCTATCATGGATTATTCATAAAGTCATCCACGAATTCGTCGCTAACACAGTAAACATCACGTTAAACGTTTCCGTTGTAGCTCCACTTGCGTAATAGGAGAGCTGTCACTTCCCCACATTAGCAAGAGGCATAAAGGCCTGATTTCACAGGCCACGGCCGCCATTGACGAGGGTCACTATGCCCAGTCCATAATGCTACCCCAGTCAAACAAAAGAGCCCATGTACTAGACATAGCTAAGGAAAATACAACTTTCAAGCTTTAGTAATGAGACTGAGATTGCTATGGAAGTTTTGTAAGAACGGTTGTTTTTTTTTATGGAGGTTCAATGGATCCTTTAACGAATGGGATATGTATTTGAAACCGTTTTGTGTTGTACAATAAAAATGTCGGACAGAATCGATGTAGTTACTACTAAAAAAAGGTATTACATTTACTTAGATCGAGTTTACATGTTTTGTTATTTATGTAATATCTAAAAAATAACTATTAAATATATAGAAAGGCCTTAAACAATTGCAATCGTGCGATCGTGCGATTTTCGTCAAACTCAGCTAAAAATCTAAAAGTCAGGGGACAATGTCACACCAATTGACTTAGTCCCAAACTAAGCTCTAGACTTGTATTATGAGTACAGTCAACAGCATAAATAAGTGATCATTTATGTACCTTGTCGCTTTCAATCGTTTCACAATTTTGTATGACATTTCAAACACGACGTTAAAGTGACAAGGTACATAAATGATTAGGTACTTATTTATGATGTTGACTGTACTAGACAACATCCAACACTCAGAAGCAAATACACGCTCATCACACAAATATTTGCCCTGATCGGGAATCGAACCTGGGACCACGAGCTTCGTAGGCAGGGTCACTACCAACTAGGTCAAATGCGTCTCCATATGATAGGTGTAAACTTTTGTACCTTGTCACTTTAACCCCTTTGACTTCAAACATGACGTTAAAGTGACGAAGCGCTGTGTGCAGGTACTTAATACGGTTTACATTCATGTGGCATAAAATTTATTGTCATAATTCATCATTTGGCATAATCATCAATTGGCATACAGTATTTTTTTCTGAAACCGTATACTTTTCAGGATTATTATAAAATAAACCTAACCTAATCTAATGGGTTCTATGTAATGATCAGGGAGCGTACATTTCATGCCGATGACAGGCGTATGACGTCAGGCTACATACAGGATGGAAAAAACGGATTGTTGGTTTTCATGACTATCTCTTCATTTAATTATGCGTGTTATTTAGAAATAAATTAATTAGTTATAATTTATAACTAACGTAATAGTTTCTGAAATATAAAATATAAGTATTTAATGATTTGGAAACAAAATGCTTCATTGTGTAACATGACATTAAGTACTATCACTCAGTTTCGTCTTCTCCGTAGTCAACAAGTTTGAAAAGAGCAACGGAATAACCAACGTTTATTTATCCGTACCTAATAATGGAAAATATGATTAATCATTAATCACTGTTATCTAATCAACCTGTTCCGTTTAAGTAGATATATATATTGACACTTGAGACGGACATTGAAAGAACAGATATTGCGTTGTTTTTTTCAACTTGTTGACTACAGAGAAGACGAAACTGAGTGATAGTACCTACTTAATATCATATTACAAAATAAAGCATTTTGTTTCCAACCCATATACTATTACCCAATACTTCTTTTTTATATTTCGGAAACTATTATGTTAGTTATAATCTAACGGTGATAGACTATCTCTGTCACTACGTCTTTTGAAACATCCTGTGTGTTTATTTGAATACGTCATTATGACGAAACCGGCATGAAATACGGCACACACAAGGTTTTAGAAAAAATACTGTATGCCAAATTATGATTGTGCCAAATGATGAATTATAACAGTCAATTTTATGCCAGATGAAGGGAACCGACTTAATACACTAACCATACTAATCTAAGCTCTAGGCTTGTACTATGGATACTGGACAACTAAAACTTCGTACATAGAGAAATACTATCACATCGGTGACATCAGCCATGTATCAACTTCTACTTTATCTATTTTCATGCAAGACTACAACAGTGTAACATAAACCAATAACTTATTGTTAATTATTATTATCTTTATTTTATTAGAGTCGTAGCAACATCCACATTATCTACTTTTATTGAAATACTTTATACATATAATATATTATATCTAATACGTTTTACGACCGTGTTACTGTGTTGTTACCATATATAAATTAGATGATTTTATCGTATGATATGTTACTTACTCACTAGCGGCCGCGCGTCCAAACCTTTAGTATATAAACCCTGGAGCCGCATCTCCATGATCATTCTTTTCTCAGCTGTCCCAGTGGTAACATCTATTAGTCTCATCGAAAACACTGTACTTTTTAGTCTGTAATTAAACTCAGTGTTCAAATAAAAAGTCTTTATTAAGTTCTTCTCAAAACGAGAAGTGGTGGCTGCAATCCAAGGTCTTTACGCGACCAGTAAATGACGCCAGCTTACCAAATCTTCAGTCGGTGGCAGCTGTTGAATACTCATCTGCAACTATTTCGGAAGGTAACTCCGAAACAACCAAGTCATCTTTACGAAGAGCTGCATTTCTATCAAGAATTAAGAGGAGAAATTTAAGAGAAATCTCAGAGATTTAACTCAGAAACAAAGCTGATTTGGAATAGAATCTCTCAATTCGCCAACAAACTGTTGCCGCAGTGTGGTAAAGAAGTGTACTGCCTATAATTAGAGGCAATAAATGCAAAAAAAGCAAAGAACAACCGCTATCCTTCCTTAACGAATCCTCTCTAGCTTTGACATGTGTGCACTAGGGAAATATTTTATTTAAATTGTTTAATTATTATTTTAACACCGCTATGAAAATTTTCGGGACTTAAAAAACTATTGCGATATTTTTTATTTTATTGACAAAATAATATCAGTTAAAAGTAAAAAATAATTGAGATGAAATTATTGAAAGAATTAAAAATATATGCGATCAGTCCAGAATGGTTAAAAGGCAAACCTAACCAAAATTGCTTATTTTTATTTTACGTGTTCGACAATATGCAAATCTGACCAAAATTTCTAATATTAATATTGTATTCAAATTTATTTTATATCAAATTTTATTTACACACATACATAATCTCACGCCTTCGTTCCCAGAGTGGGGTAGGCAGACCTACAGAATTACAAACATCTCCAAAAACCTGTTGATAATTCTATAACCACAATTTGCACAATTAGGCTAAGATGTTTACCAGCGTATTAGTGACAGGTTGCAAGCCCATCGCCTAACAGTACTACAAGCCTATATTCCCTTAGTCGTCTCTTACGACATCCACGGGAAGACATGGAGTGGCACTATTCTAACCCGGCAACCACACGAGGCCAATGTTTAATAATATTGTCCTTATATAGTGATATAAAAATCAGACCTTATCTGCGGGCCTAGTATGATTGCGTTTATCGCGTGACAAAATGTGGATAAAGCATCCGTCACTCTCGTACTTATATAAGTCTCAGAAAGTGACGGATGTTTTTATCCAAATTTTGTCGCGCGATGAACGCAGCCATATGAGGCCCCCTGGCAGCCTTAAAATCTTGTAATTATAACATTAAATTTAAAATAATAATCTGAAAAGCTGTAATCAATCCATATTATTCTAAAAAATATATTTTTAAGTTAGGTTATGTTAAAAATAAAATAAAATAAACTACCAAAGGGAACTAAGAAACGTGGCTCGACAAACCGTAGGGCAAGTCGGGCAAGCGGCCCGGCGAGAAGTCGAGCGCGCAACAGATGAAATTGACAACATTTCAAAAAAAATATTATTTCTGTTTTTTCGCGTTTATAATAGCTCGTTAAAAATTAGACTAGCCGTGTTTCTCGGTTTTTCTTTATTTAACTTAAATTCGTCGTTAATAATTTATTAAAGATATAGTCATTAAAAAGGCCTTATATACAAAGTTAGGAATACTGATGTCGTGATCTTAGCATGATATAAAATAAAAAAAAGTAACTTTAAACAGAAACAGAACTGACTGTCATGTCATGTCACTTGTCAACCATAACAACTGTAATAACATGAATTCGTCGTCTTTGGGCAGATTGCGGCTATCCGCTTTTACAAATCCGTTAGTCAATTTCATTTTAAATAGCGTATATCAAAACAATAGTATTACGAGAATTGAAAGCGTGTCGTTAGAATCAAGTAATCCGTCAGACAGATCAAAAATGGACATGACAATTGTATATTTTTTTCAATTCCTATGGTAATAAATGGACTAAGGGGACTATAAGTGTATTCCTAACATTCTCAATCCAACTTTTTTTACTGTTTTTCATAAATATAAAAAAAATACTGCATAAAAAAATCCAAAAATATTTTTACTGTAATCAGCAGTGTAAAACCTACAAACGGTATTTTTATTTTACTACCTTAGCACATATGAATTGTTGTCAATTGTTGAGAGAATCACCGAACATAAATATACAGGATCCTAGGGAACATTCCTGAAACCTGGAACACCACCATCAGAACGTGGAGAACAATAGCCAGAACAACCTGAGATACCTCAATAATATAATCACTGGGTAGAAAGTCAGGATCCACCTACAAAATTTCCACAGATAGATTTAGGTACAGTTATGAAATGAAAAGGTCCGTCACTTTTTGAATCCAACAATGCGTAGGAGAGGAAAGTATTATAAATCGTTATTTTGGTTTGTCTCGTTGCATTATCATTATTAGCAGACGTCGGCACGGACGATGCAACACCGCGAGATTCCGAGTAGAAAACTTAATATGGACATGTTTTTATTCCCACGATCTTATTCGAAAAAATAATTCTATTGAGTATTATAATATTTGTAAATAGATGTTTAAATATTTAATAAACACAACTACCTGCCTTGCCGAAGGTCACTCTCGGATTTTCTATTGATTGCGTTTATGACCAAACGCATAGTTGAAACTGGCGCGAAAGAGGCGTCATTATTATTCACATAATCAGTTAATGCCATTCTTTTCTGATTTAACGAATGATAAAAATTTCGACGAATTTCTAATCGCAATGTTTACTTATGTTCTTCGGTTCATTAAGTTTACATGTTGTGATTTAACGTTATGTTTCTGACTTACTTGTGAAAACATTCCAAATTTGCCCCCGTATTAATTTAGTCACTCGCAGTGAAACTGGACATGACATAATAGACGACTTCACGACTATCCGACGGACTTAAGACAAACGCACCCATCGAATTCCTTATGACGAGACGCATTGTCCATTCCTTTATTTATTTAAATAGAGGAGAAGGCTTAGGAAGAGGAGCTCGATCACTTATTTCAGAATTCATTGATATTTAACATGGTTTCACGATATTAGGAGAAATGGACGCATCAGAAAAACTTTCACTGTGCAAAAAAATACTAGTAATCTGACAGGCGCGGCAGGAAATAATAATGTAATAAGTGAGCACGAATTATGCTTCTGTCTAATTACTAACTAAGCCTACCGAATCTCGAACTAACATGTAACGTGTGTGTTACGAACCGTGCGTATGGCATTTCAGAGGGCCCTGCCAAGATGCATTGCGCTAACGAACGTTTCTATTCGTTTCGCTTTTAAACCAATAGCGTCACTGGTAGATCACGTGACTTTTCGTATCACGTCATCTACCAGTGACGCGATTGGTTTAAAAACAAAACTAATAGAAACGTTAGGTAGCGCAATGCATCTTGGCAGGGACCTCAGTTTGTTCTGGGTATTGTCCTACACTGTGTTTAAGGTCGATGTGAGGAATGTTCGCTAGGATCCTGTGTATGTTCGGAGATTCTCTCAACAATTTGATCTGTTACGCACTCGACTTCTCGTCGGGCCGCTTGTCTAACTTACCCTACGGCTCGTTGTTGAGACGCGTTTCCTTGTTCCATTTTAGTCAAATGTGCCACGTGAGCCGCGTTAGATAAATTTATTTATAAGTCAGCACTAAAAGTTGTATGTTGTAGAATATACTGGGCATTTCATTTATTTTAAACATATAATTTAGTAACGTAACATTGCGTTAAACTTAAATTGAATTATATTTTAATGTAATCTTATAAGTAAACATAGTTCTATAATCATACTTCCTCATAAGAATTGTAAGCACACTGTCTTAGATCCTTTCTAAAAGGAAGAACAGATAAATCAAACAAACATGCCATTAGACGGCAATTATACAAGCGGATGGAAAGCCATTATTGACTACGAAATGCTATAGTTTTGCTACGAGAGACGCGTAGCCACACACTTAAAATTCAACAGCTACGAATGACATTGCGAAAATCAGTGAAGTACAGTCAACAGCATAAATAAGTGATCATTTATGTACCTTGTGACTTTAACGTCGTGTTTGAAATGTCATACAAAACTGTGAAACGATTGAAAGCGACAAGGTACATAAATGATCACTTATTTATGCTGTTGACTGTACAAGTGGAAAGTGCGTATACGCCTGTAAACGCAGGGTTTGGTGACACTATACAACTCTCTGGTAAATGTGTCCGCATGATTTTGAACGCAAATTTCATATGCAATAAAGTTCATTTCATTTCAGTAGTTTTGAATAATCTGGATAAGTGAAGATAGTGTCAAACAGTGAACATTTAATTTAATTTACGTACATTGAATTTAAGCTTAAGAAAACGGTGGAAAGACTTTAATACGACTAAAGGCCCAGCCACACCGGATGCAGTGTATATATATATAGTATGAATTCTCATACGACATGTCACTATACAACCCAGTGGAAAGCGCACGCGCACGTCACGTCTGCGCGCACGCATTCGGTGTGGCTGGGCCTTAACCCTAGATCATTGTTTATGTGTTTTATTATGAAAATTTTCATAAAATTCTAATTTTACTTACAGGAGGTATGTGGTGACATCAGCCATGTACTTCCGCTTAATCAAAACAACATTACCACCAATTTATTTTTAATTAACAGATGTAGCAACGTCCACATAATCTACTTTTCTTGAAAGACTATTGTGTAACTTACCGGTACAACAATGTATTAGATCTAATATAGGTGACGTTATCTATAAAAAGGGACCTTGTTGTCGATGGCGCTTCCGCCATTATTAAAGATGCTCCTATACAGGGTGTTAGGTAATGAGTGGATAATCCTTGAACTACGGATAGAGAGGACGTTATGAAAAAGCTAAAATAGGTTAAGTAAAAGTCACACGGTTTTCGAGATATTTGGACTTTTAGGTTTTTTTCGAAAATGAACACCTTTGTTCAATGTTTTGATCATAGCACCATTTAAAGCTATTTTTTTTCAAATTTTATTTTTTCTCAATATTCTTGAATACTTATGTTATCAGATAGGCATCACCATTAATGTGAGACGACAATGGATATAAAATAAAAAAATCGCAAACTTAATTTTTGCGTTTTCAATCGTACATTGATTGAACTTTCAGCTCCCATGGTGAAAAAAAAATACACTACGGTCTAGTTGCCCATAAGCCTAAAAACATGCCAATTTATTGACAATTTAAAAATAGTAATTACCTTTTGAATTTAAAATCAAAATGCCAAAATAATAAAAAAAATACATGCCCACCCACACTTTTCCTGATTTACTTTTTATATCCCGGGCGTAGTCTAAGTCCAAATATCTCGAAAACCGTGTGACTTTTACTTAACCTATTTTAGCTTTTTCATAACGTCCTAAGTGCCCTCTATCCCTAGTTCAAGGATTATCCACTCATTACCTAACACCCTGTATAAATACAACGTCGCGTGACGCAGTGCGGCGTAAGCGCCATCGACAATAAGGTCCCTTTACATAGATAACGCCTCATATTATTACTAATTCCGTTTCTGTAAATTAGATTAGTTTTCGGATCTTGTATGTAAATTAGATAATTTCATCAATGTCACAAATTAAGATGCTTTTAGAATAATGAAACCTTATCCCCTTTATTCATAATCACACAATAAACCTTTTTTAGTTAAAGTACGCTTGTCACTTTCTGTGCAATTCAAATGTCATAAAAGATAAGGCCAATACTTGTAGCCTACTTTAGCTATTGTGCGTTTATGAATAAGAGGGTTAGTATAACCCTGGAGCTGCGACTCCAAGCTCATTCTATTCTCAGCATTGGTAAAGTTTACTTTTTAATTTAAAATTAAACTCAGTGTTCAAGTAAAAGGTCTTTATTAATTTCCTACATACATTGAAACATGGAAAACCTACAAAAGAACAAATACTCGCGCTCGTCACTCATATGTATGTTTGCCAAGACCAGGAATCGAACCCGGGACCGCTAGCTTCGTAGGCAGGGTCACTACCAATTCGACTAACACGTCGTCAAAGATGTATGATGCATATTAAAGGCCGAGCCACACCGCTTGCACGAGGTGCACGTGCACGTGCGCGTTCGCTTTCCGCTGCGTTGTATAGCATGAATTCTCATCACGACAGGTCACTATACAACGCAGTGGAAAGCGAACGCGCACGTGCACGTGCACGTCACGCAAGCGGTGTGGCTGGGCCTTAATGCATAACCACGAGCCTTGTTATTGGGGCAATTTCTATACATGATGCCGCTCAAAGTCGGCGCCAGACCACGACGCCATGTTCATTCTTGACACTGACTATTGTCATCTTGTCATGTTTATGAAATAGGAGAATCATGAACATGGCAGGCACGACGATGAAGCTAATTTGTCAACAGTTTAAGGTGAGTTTTGTATTTCATCAATTTATATAAGATTATCAATGTTTCATTTAGAAATAGAAAATGTTTGGCTTAATTTTTTACGGTTATTGTTTTTGGTAACATTCTGGTACCTGTTAAGGTATCATTTCGACACTATAATCTTTGTATATAGTACCGACATTTTTTTCATTTATTTGTTTTGTCTTAATTTACTGGTATTATGATGATAACTATAAGTACCGAAGAATGAAAGTTGTTTTTTTTTAATATATACTCGTACATCGCGATGATTTCCAGTTTGCTCATTATTTTAATAAATTTGGTTATGGCTATTTCATTTGCTCAAATCGGCCCAAAAAGTGGATATTCTTTAACAAACAAAACCCGTTTACAAATGCTGGCCGCTTACAGAATAGCAATATAAAATAATAGTGTTCGAAATTCGAATTCAATGCCTAAAGCAAGTGTCGCGTTGGCAATCCGGTCACGTTCCGCTCATATGCATTTGTTAGCCTTTTATTTTTTAATTCGAATCAAATTTTACGGGCTCCTGCTTTTTTCTCGCCAGCCAGGTTTTTTTTGTTTTTGTTTAAAACACTTATTGCGTTCGGGAATAAGTGTTTATGAACGGGCCGTGCGGAAATTGCGAGTGAATTTTGCAAATAAAAATGCTCACGAACGTGTATATTTTGATATTCTATCAAAGCTACGCAAAAAATAAATTAATATCAGGGGAAACTCTGACACATATTGACCTATTCCCAAACTAGACAAAGGGTAGGTACTGAACAACAATACTTATGTTACTTAGTTATTCGTCGCCATGTGTTTTTGACGTTGTGTTCAGGAGACACAAAAAACTACTTTTGTCGGAATGTATTTATAGCAGAGTTAATATTTTTTCATAAAAAATATTTCTAACTCGTCGCCAGCAACACCGCGGAAAAGCTATAGTTATATAACTCGATACTCATTATATCGGTCGATATATTATTGAAATAGGTACCGTTGAGGAGTTCCGGTAGCCATCTGTGGTCTTCATAATCAGTTTCACTTCACCTTTTATATTTTTATATATTAGTATTACTCACCGTTACTATAAAAAAATACTTATCCGAATCGCTATAGGTGTGTCTAAAATATTTAAGAAGCTACTTCGATTTCTCCAAGATCGAGATCAAGAATATTTTTTTTTCAAATCGGTCCTTAGGTCCTTGAGTAATTGGGGAAAATACATAAAAACGAGAAAAAAAAACTCCGACGATTTTTTTTGAAGACAGTTTAAAAGCAACAGATAGAGGTACTAGATGTCAATTCTCGGGTCGTTCGACATGAATCTCTATCGTGAATCTGCATGGAGTGACAGCGTCACTTTGGAATCTCGAGTCTCGAGTAGGAATTCATCTCGATCGCGACCGAGAATTGCCTCATTGAATGTTAAATTCGTTTAAACCTCTAATAGTGGAACGCTTGTTATTTTAGAGTCTAACCACAGCTTTGAGCTGATTATCTGATTGCACCGAAATATCCGACGTAGTCTAAACTTCTGTTAATGCATTCGGGAATGCGGGTTTATCCGTCAAAGATTATTTGCGCAGATGCGCTATGTGAAATGTGAACCCATTTATTGCTAATACGTAAATATGGATCTATATTGTCTGCTATAACTTTGGGATATTTTCTTGTATGTTGTTAAGCTTATTAAATCAATAAACTTATCTCTAATTATTTTTAGTCATAATGTGTTTTCAGTAATATTTATCGGCAGTCATAACGTTTTTTTTAAGGAACTGTTACTTTTTAAAGATTTTTATAATACAAACCAAACGATACATATTTAAAAAAAATTAAACGATTACGGTTCCAGTGATATAAAAAATTATGACTGTCAATCAATATGTCAACAATGACATTGTGACCAAAAAATAAACATAAATTAATGAATAGGTATATTATATTAGGTATCCGCTGTGAGTAACATCCTATAGTACAGGTTCGTTTGTTCAGTACAAATTTACACCGTATTTTGAAGAATAAGTTCGTATTGAGAAAGCAAATACTGCATTATCCCACCCATCTCAAGATAAATCAAAGTAAATGTCAAGTCATAAAAAACTATAGTTTCTGGCGTGTCTTGAGGCAGGCATCTCAGTCAAGTTTTTTATGTGGCGCCAAAAAACAGTCGTAGATAGTTGGGCATGCAACGAAAAGCGGGCTGAGATGTCAGTCTTAAGATTGCAATCTTCAGACCCCACTTATCATTCAAAACTAGATGGGTACAGTAAACAGGGCAAAGTAGACATCTACAGACAGACAAATAGAGTTGGCAGTATTTTTTCAAAACTTTGTCGCATCTGAATTGATATAATCTTGAATTAATTAGGCTGATTTGAAAGCTCTATGGGATTAACAATTGCACTGCAGCAGTGTTAATATTGGATATTTAAATTAACTGAGTTAATTCAATTAGTTTTATGTTAATTAAAAAAATTATGCTGTTTAAAGTAAAAAGAAGCTAGTTATAATTGGAGTCAATTTTAATCTAAGAACGTCACGTCTGACAATGACAAAATAGTTCATTTAATCGAAAGAAAAGTATAATTTTATTCCATTAAAGATATAATTTTTAAATCCCTCTAAAAAACGCCAGTCTTGTCCTCGCTCTCTATTTGATGCATATACTCACTCGTACTATATCGTAAACTAAATAATAAATGAAATATATTCAAGCCTTATCCTTGACACCGACTTCGTTTAATTAAAGCTTTGAGAAAGTTCATCACGTACTTTACAGGAAGGTTTTTTATAAATTAGTTATTGAACTAAAAAATATTATTTTTTTCAGATTAAATGGTTTGCCTAGTTAGTAGTGTCTAACTAGCGATCCCGGGATCGATCCCAGTTATAGGCAAATATATGTGTGTTGAGCGAGAATATTTTGTTCCTAAGTCTGAGATGTTTTCTATTTTTTATTTAACCTTATTTCTCTAGTAACTAATAAAGTTATAGGCGTTCTAAATCAAGAACGGCTATATTTGCGGTGGATTTTAGCGAGACTCTGACAACGTCAAAAGCCACTGACCATTTTTTTACTGTCGTATCTACTTTTAACGCTGACTACTACTACACAACGCGTACTAACTAAATAAATATGTATACTAGAATAGAATAGAAAAGAATATTTAAATAATTTATTCAAAGCTTACTTACAGCAACACATTTAAAACAAATGACAAACAAAAACAAATCAAGCCCCGGCGCTGGTTTTTCGAGGATCCTGACTAAGGTCCGACCGAGATCTTGGTGTCGGTCTCGGCAAATCTCGGCCAAAAATCGTGCCGAGATCTCGGTCTTGGTCTCGGCCCAAAACGCAATCGTTTTTTTTTGACAGGGTACAATGCCGAAAATTTGCTTTGTTTTGTCATACAATAAGTATTGTTCTTTTCAATTTTGTATTAAGTTTGTTAAAACCATAATAAAACCTTTTTTTCATTATTAACGGGGTTATTTTATAGTTAAAAAAACGCAAATAAAGAAAAAATACCTCTTTTTCCGTGTCTCGGTCTCGGTCTCGGTCTCGGCCGAGAATTTATTTTATTCTCGTTCTCGGTCTCGGTCTCGACCGAGATTAAAAAAGCGGTCTCGGTCGGACCTTAATCCTGACTTAAAAAAATACTCTCCATTAAGTGTACTGTCTGCCTGTTTACTAGTCTTTGGTAATAAAAGGTTGTCTCCAGAAAAACTCAGTATTATATTAAATTAAGTCGAGAGAGATTAATGCGAACGTTCATTTGACTAATGCATCAGATTAGAATAACGAAATGTTCCGCTTCATTCGTTTGAAATTTAACGATTCTAGGTAATTTGTTTTACTTGAGAGATAAAATAATTCATAAATTATTATTAGTTTTTTTATGGCAAGGAGAATAGAAGCTTATCTGCACGAGCACTAACTTTTTAGGGTTTTGGTACGGACCAAAATGCTAAAAAAGGAACCTTTATGGAGAGAGTTCGGTGTCTGTCTGTCTGTGAAATTTGGCATAGTTGTATATCTTGCTTGCCCGCATCCATTTTTATTTAAAAAATATGAAATTATTTTTCTAAATATTTGAAAAGGGGTCTAGAATGGGGGTTTGAAAAATGAAAGTGATTTGATTGTAGCAAATGGGGTGATGAAAGGGCTTTTGATTTATAGCCAAAAATTTACCCCCTCCTTATCTCCGAATTTAAGTTTATGGACCAAAAAATGCGGACGGATGAAATCGCCTTTGACAGATTAGTGTAGCCGTTCAAACATGACATTAAAGTGACAAAACACTAAAGTGTTTCTGTACAGATGTAGTGAATAATCCTTTCCCATCGTTTTTTGTCACATAAGTCTGTATTTATTTGCTTTCTCAATTAGCTTCAGTATCCATCAATAAGCCAACTGAGAAAACAAGAGAAATAAGAACTTATCCGCCAAAAGACTATGGGAATAGTACATTACTACAGAGACCGGGAAGTAGGGGGTTGCCGGCCGAGTTCATATAGACGGATACTTACGAGGCTGCTTAGTATATTAAAAAAAAGCTATTTAGCCTGTTCATAAACACAGCTGCCATGTTTACAATAAAATTTAAAAAAAATACTTCCCGGCCTAGGCCTTCAATTTTGTATGAAATTCCTTTACAGTTCTCTCGAGTTGATCCGACTGAAACGTGATAGGTACTTTGAAGCCTAAAATAACTAACATAACGCCTACATTCCATTGCATGTTTGAGAAAAGGATCATTTACTACATAAGTGGCTACTTGTAAGGCCGCGCTAAATAAGTAGTTATCATTTCGATATGGCTTTTCTTGCAAAACCCAGTCTTTTATCATACAATCTCAATAACAGCCTCTGATCTCGTAAACGTTTTATTCTTCGCCATTTTTACGGCAGACTGTGAAACAGGCAGAAATGAGATGCGATTTGAAATTTAATAAAGGGCGCTGTCATCTTTGCTTTACGACTCAGGCAATGTTAATAACCGAGTTTATTGTCTAGAAACCTGGAACTGATTGAGAAATTATCGAGTAGGTGCATTTAGGCAAAGTACAAAGAGAAAGGTAGCAAGTCTCCGGCTCTTTAGAAGTTTCTGTTACCTATTGCCGCTCGGGTGTTAAGGTTGTCTCGATACCTAATACGCACACAATTAAACACGGCGACGGCGCGGCTCCTGTTGACGCTAGATGTCGTTGTCACGCTCTTACCTGTAAAATAAACTTAGTCTAGGAAAACTAACCTAAAATCTTACATTATATTACCTTAATATTATACTATAACTAACAGTAGATTAATAACAAAATATTACCTTAAAATATATATATATAAAATCACTTGCCTGTAACTCCATCTGTTGTCATATAACGCTAAACTACTTTATTATCAATAAATAGTTGTGTCTATGTGTGAGCGGTAACATACATGTGTGCGCGCTGCTCTTACTTAGTTCTCTTTCACATACCAAAGCGACCATACGTGTTTTTTATAGATCGCTCATAGATTCACAATTGCTAAATACATCGCCTTTTCTCATTTTCCTGCCTATCCGCAACAAAGTGGTCTTCGAACCGAAACTGGAACCAAGTCTGGATGCAGGACTGGCTGTGCTAAATGTTTTTTACCCCGCCGCGCAGTTGTATTCGTACGCGACGCATGAAGGAACAGGAAGCTCTTGCCAAACAGATGGAGAAACACGATGCAGAGGTGCAATCCGAACGTGTGGTGAACAAGGGCTCCGAGTTGCCTGTTAAATTACAGCAGCGCCCGCATACCGTCGGTACCTTTAAGAACGAACCTTCTAGAAAATCTACTTCGTCCTCCGTGCTGCTGGCTAGAAAGATGAAGCTAGAGCTAGAAGCTGCTGAAGCTAAAGCCAAAATTGAAAAGGAGTTGATCGACAAGCGATTAGCAGCAGAGATAGCAGCTCTCGGGTCAGAGTCCCATAAAAGTCATAAGTCATACTGTACAGAGAGCTCGGGAAATAAGAAGGTTGAAGCTTGGCTTGAGCGTAGTCAACGTGAATTAAATCAAATCAATGGCGTGCAAGAATTAGCTGTTTGCAGCGCCGCCGAACCGGTTGCCGGCTCGAGCGATAAGCCTCCCGCGCCGCTAGCGCAGCCCGAGCGGCAACCTACCGACATAGAAAAACTAGCTGACGCGTTAAAGAATGCCATAGCTGTTTCTAGTTCCGCGTTGCCAAGCCATGAAATGTTTTTAAAGCATGCTGCATCAAAAGATTTACCCTTGTACTCTGGGGACCCAATAGAATGGATGCAATTTAAAGCCGCTTTTATGGAGTCATCTACATTGTGTACATTCAGTGACACTGAAAACTTATATCGTCTACGAAAGTGTCTACGCGGTGAGGCTAAGGAAGCGGTAGTGTCAATGCTCATCGGAAACACCAGCCCAAAAGTAATAATAGAAACACTGGAGCTTCGTTTTGGCCGGCCCGAGTTGGTAATAAATAAAATTGTACTGCTAATCAAGAAAATGTCACCTTTGCCTCAAGCTTACCACAATGAAATAGTCAATTTTGCCACTAAAATCAAGAATTTCACCGTGGCCACCTTGGCTATGAACCAATCAGAGTATTTGCGAAGCCCCGAGCTTATAACTACTGTTATCTCCAAATTCCCCAGTGATCTCATACACAGATGGTCAGACTACGCTTATCAGTATTGTAATAGTGACAGAGCAAAGTTCGAAGTGTTAACGGACTTTTTAATGAACGAAGCGACAAAGGTGGCATCAGCAGGCGTTTCTCACATTTATAGCCAGTCGGAGAGTTATAAAAGAAGATATGAGGAACGCCGAGGTGCACCTCTCCCTGTCCTGATCAGCGCAGAAGTTGATAGGTGCCGGTTCTGCAACCTATCTGTGCACCGCCTACCAGATTGCTCGCGTTTTAAGCGAGCTATGCGACGTGACCGCTGGCGATTTGTTCGTGCCAACAAACTATGTTTTAAGTGTTTACTTTTACGACATGATAAAGACAGTTGCTCGGCTCGTGCTTGTGATGTGGACAATTGTGGACAAAATCATCACAAACTGTTGCATTATAAGTTAAAAAACGAAAGTGTAAACATAAGTGAATGTATCAGTGCAACCGACGACAATACGGTTGAGAGTGTCGAAGAAGACCTGAACTCAAGTGAAATTGTTACTAACACTACTATGCCAAATTCTAAGGTACTGTTAAAGGTGGTACCACTCACCGTCTATGGGCCTAACGGTCACGCTATAGTTCACGCATTACTCGACGATGGAGCTACCTTATCACTGTTATCAGCTGATCTCGCGAACACACTTGGACTGCATGGCTGCAGTGAAACACTACGAGTGCGCGGAGCGTGGGACAAGACAGAGTTATTGTGTACAAGTGAAATAGTGAACTTTACGGTTACGAACTCTAATGGTGACTCATTTCCTATCCGAGCTCGAAAGATGAACGAGCTTAATTTACCAGTACAAAAGATGTCGTGTGTTAATTTGGATAAATACAGACATTTACAAAGTTTCAAGGATTATATACCGCGTGATGATATTAAACCGCAAATGCTGATCGGTCAAGATCATTATCACTTACTTGCACCGCTTGATATGATCGGAGGTAGCAAGAACAAGCCCTACATTACGCGTACGCCGCTAGGATGGTGCATTCACGGTGTAGTATGCAATATATCCGTCGCCGCTGCCGCCCGGTTCGAGAATGACCAGGGTGCACAATCTTAGTACTGGCTATTCGGGTTGAAGTAACGAATAAGTATGTCAAATTAAAAAGGAGGCTAAAGAGCAAAGAATCCTATGGAACTAAATGACGTTTTCTTCGGCAGTATTATTTTCGCGCATCTTTAAACCACACGTATAGATGGCACTTTACGGCATCTGGTCTGTTCTTTGAGTACCTGATAACAGAAAACTGCGATAGATGGTGTTATTGCTCGAAAAAGAACATCAGTACGGTAGTATGACCAGCTCAAAGACATTGTTATATTTACAGTAGATTTTTTATTATGACGCGAAGGTGTTTTCTTTCATTTAACATTCAAAACTTTAAGATTACACCAAGTACTTGCATAAAGATAGTAACAGCACACGAAAATTCTAAAATCACAACCACAAAAAAAGATACATGATCTAACGGGAGATATTTTTTTTAATGTATTGCAACACATTGTAAAATTTGGTAGCTTCTGGTCGATTAACGGTTTGACTTGAGTTTGAAACTGGCGGCACATTTATATATACTGGGCTAATATAATATTCTGGGCTAGCTTCTTTTCATTCAGGATCCAAGGAGACTTTACATAAGTTTCCGAATCCGGGAAAGGATAAGGAGAGGTTTAACACGTGTGTCTACAATGTTGGAGGTCCCATATTAGGACTTGAAAATAAATAGTCATATTTTCAAGTACCGACGTGCTTGTCATGTGCACTTCGAAGAAAAATATTCGTGCCAGAATAATCGTATCAGCAACATAGCTGTACCAACAAAAAAAATGCCAGGTTAGTGAGAAAATTATATTGTTATTTAAGTACCAATTAATTACGCCCTGAGTTATTCTTTACCACTTCCATGTAAAATTTCAGGGCCTGTATCATGGTCGCCTTTATCATGGTGGATTCACTTTTGCTCTTACATACTCTGGCCCGTTTCACGAAGCTACAAGTTACAAATTACAAGCGGAACTCCTTTTCTAGCAAAAAGGAGTTAGAACGAGACTTCCGCTTGTCATTTGTAACTTGTAGCTTCGTGAAACGGGCCTCTGTCCAGAAAGTATCAGAAGTTTTATCCGCATCAATAAACACGATCATAATAGACCCGCAGATCTGTTATATGTATGGATGTAATGCTAAAGTTTGTTAACAAAAAATAACCGACTTTATAATTTTCAACGGATAATAACTATTATTTGGTTGTGTTTATGACTTGCAATACCTATAGTCACCCCACATACTAGGCACAGTGCCTACGATGCACTGGTGAGCTAGCCGAAAAAGTCCAGTACATTTAAATCCGGATAACTTGGGGCCATTCATTTTTTGCAGTGGAAACCATGGGACCTTGGTCAGATGGTATGAAAAGCTTTATTAAGGCCCTGTCCTCCCGGTTCATAGAATCCTCCGGAGATCCTAGAGCTGGTGTTTACCTCTCCCAAAGGATTGGGCTAGCTATCCAGAGGGGTAATGTAGCCAGTGTCATGGGGACCATGCCGCGAGCGGACTTGCTAGAGGGGGTGCCCTTTTTATAGTGGTGGTTATTATTTATATCTTTAATATTTGTGTAGCTTAGTTTAATTTTAATTTAAATACGTTTAGTTTTAATTTTTAATTGTATTAATGTTGAATTCTGTACTTAGTTGGATGTAAATAAAGCCTGTAATAAATAATAAAATATTCGAAGTGTTATTATTTTATCATCTTTAGCGTGGGTTACTTTTTTGCTGGCATGATCTATGTTATTAAATCCAAAATCAGCAAAAAAGTACACCACGTTTAGAATAAATTGAAAAGAGTAATTCAGGGTGCCTATGCTTGTGTGTATATATATAGGTATATGAATCTGACAGATAGTTACAAATCACAAGTTCAGAGGGCGACACTTTCGCGTTACCTTTTCTGACCGCGGAGATAGGTCTCTATTACGGTATATAAAAAAGGTACTCTGTGAGAATGACGCGGCATTTTTATCAACGCGCGCGCAGCCGCCCGCGGCCCCCGCGCCCCGCGCGCCCTCCGTCGCGCAGGCGCATGGCTGCGCCCCCGCCGCTACAGCTGATGCCCTGACCTTGACTTACCAGGCTTTGGCGTCTTCATCAGGGGATACAGATAATTTATGTACCACATCTAATAATAATATTGAGCTACTTGAGCACTCTGATGAGGAAGAAATGTTAATGGACTTGCATTTACTAGTGCGCAATTCTTTTGCTTTGGATTCTATCGGCGTTACTACTAAACCTCGACAAAATAAAAGTGAGTTACGAGCAATAGCCATTTTGGACGAAACCTCCAAATTAGATAATGGGCAATGGGAAGTTGGTCTACCTTGGAAGGGTGACTGCGCTTTATCGGACTCGTACTCAACTGCGCTTAAGAGGTTAATGTTTGTAGAAAATAGAATGAAGTTATGCGAGGGCTACGCTGCGCGTTATCGAGAAAGAATAAATCACTTGTTTTCCAGTGGTTACGCACGCGTAGTCACGGCAGATGAAACCGCCTCCCGCGTTTGGTATCTTCCTCATTTTGGGGTTGACAACCCCAATAAGAAAAAGCTGCGTGTTGTTTTTGATGCCGCTTCGACTTCTGGAGGTAGCTCGCTTAACAGTTACTTACTACAGGGTCCCAATTTACTTCAATCCCTATTGGGCATAATGTTTCGGTTCAGAGAGGGCGCTGTCGGCATCGTTGGCGATATCAAGGATATGTTTCTACGTATAAAAATTATCAAAGAGGATCAAAATGCTTTAAGATTTTTATGGCGGGAGGACAGTAATAAACCTGTTGAAGTATGTGCGATGACTGCGCTATTTTTTGGCGGCGTATGTTCACCGTTTATTGCGCAATACATTAAAAATAAAAATGCGCTCAGGTTTCAGTCAGAGATGCCCGATGCTGTAGATGCTATTGTGACGTCACACTATATGGATGATATGATAAGTAGCCACGATTCCAGTGAAAGTGCAGCGAGGATAGTCAACGATGTTTTAAAAATCCACAAATCGGGCGGGTTCGAAATGTGCAATTTATCGTGCAATAAACAAGAGGTATTAATAAACATGCCAAAAGAGACTTTAAGTTCTAACGCCATAAGGTTCAAAGTCGATTGCGACGACCAAACAGAGCGCACACTTGGTCTATTATGGTGTCCGACAAATGATACACTTGGATTTGATTTGTCCCTTAAGCGCATTCCTGATGAATTAATAACTTTAAAGCGAAAACCGACTAAACGTGAATTACTACGCATCGTCATGTCTATTTTCGATGTTTACGGTTTGCTGGCGCCTTTTACTGTTAGAGGAAGAATAATGATACAAGAGACTTGGAAATTGCGCATTAATTGGAATGATCAAATATCAGATCAGCTGTTTACAACATTCCGTGACTGGATTTTACAGTTGCAAGATTTAAAAGGTTTAAAAATACCGAGATGGTACTTTCACACTGCAATTAATGATGAAACGAACATTCAATTACACGTCATATGTGACGCGGCGCTGTCCGCTTACGCGTGCGTTGCGTACTGGCGCGTAGTAAACACTGATAAGAGCGTGCAGGTTTCCTTTATTGCCAGCAAGTGCCGAGTAGCTAGCCTGAAACCAGTTTGCATCCCTCGCATGGAGCTCCAGGCCGCGTTACTCGGTTGCCGCTTAGCAACAGTGATTTTAAAGGAGCACAGAATTGTGCCTGCTGCAAAATATTTTTGGACGGACTCCACTATTGTTCTACACTGGATCCGAAACGAGGACAGAAATTATAAGATTTTTATTGCGAATAGGTTAGGTGAGATTGATTCAATGAGCAAAATTTCTGAGTGGCGTTACATTCCTTCCAACATGAATACAGCAGATGCAGCTACGAAAAGTCATTCGTGTAATTTACACGCTGACAGTGAATGGTACCAGGGCCCTGCATTTTTATACTCAAGCACCGACCGCTGGCCTGCTGAGCCTGAAACAAATAAACAAGTAAATGAAGAGAACTTAGAAAGAATACATACGATAACAGTTTTTAATTCTGACTTACCTGTTCCGGATCCAATGAGATTTTCATCATGGCTACGTCTGCTATGCGCTGCAACTGTGGTCCTGAAATTCATTAATATATGCAATACCCGCCGCGGCAGGCCTAGAGACACGGATTGTACAATTATGAGAAAAGCTGAATGCCTCTTGATTCGCAAAGCCCAGATGGATACATTTGCAAAAGAGATAGCTGCAATTAGAGATAAGAACAATATAGAACGCAGCAGCAGATTAAATTCGCTATCACCCTTTCTCGACGAGAACGACGTAATGCGCGTCGGGGGGAGGATCGGCGCTGCTGCGGGGATTCCTGACTACGTCAAGCATCCCGTGATTCTGGATGGCCGTCACCAGGTGTCGCGATTGATTGTAAGGCACTATCATATAATGGCCGCACACGCAAATCAGGAAATGGTTGTAAACCAGTTAAAGCAGAAGTACTGGCTTATTAGAATGCGTCCAACGGTTAAAACCGTTGCGGCCCAATGTATGACTTGTAGAATTCAAAAGGCGAAACCACAAATGCCTAAAATGGGAGACTTACCAGCAGGTCGAATGGCTCACCACCAGCGCCCATTTTCTCACTGTGGCCTGGATTTATTTGGCCCAATGGATGTCACTGTCGGGAGGCGCCATGAAAAGAGATATGGGGTACTCTTCACCTGTCTTACTGTACGAGGCATTCATATAGAGTTAGTCAACTCACTCACCACCGACTCGTTGATTATGGCTCTTCGTAGAATGGCCGCAAGGCGCGGATGGCCCGCGCATCTATACTCGGATAATGGTACTAACCTGAGGGGAGCAGATGTCGAGTTAAGACGTGCCGTTCAGGAAATCGATGAAGAGTCCTTAAAGAGATTTGGGGCAGTACAAGGAATTGATTGGACCTTCATACCACCGGCAAGTCCACATTGGGGAGGCGCATGGGAACGCCTTATTCGAAGCGTTAAGACGGCCTTAAGAGTTGTGTTAAAGGAGCGAGCCCCGCGCGATGAAACTCTGGCTACCCTGATCGCCGAAGTTGAGGGCATCGTTAATAATCGGCCCCTTACGCATGTGTCAGTTGAGCCAGGTACTGACGAGAGCATAACGCCAAATCATTTTTTGCTTGGAACACCGTCGCCTTTGCCGATACCAGGAGTATTTGATGACACAGATTTGTTTTTACGCAAACAGTGGCGCATAGCACAGCGATTTGCCGACATGTACTAGAAGCGATGGGTCCAAGAAGTACTGCCTGAGATGTTGCCCAGAGGTAAATGGCATCAAGATCGTACCCCGTTAAAGGTCGGTGACCTAGTGTTTGTTGTTGACCCTGATGGCCCTAGAAACACCTGGCCCAGAGGTGTCATTCTTGAGACGTACGCAGGCAAAGATGGCCAGGTCAGAGTCGTCATGGTAAAGACCAAGACAGGGGTATTGAAACGCTCCGCTGCTCGTGTTGCACGCATTCCCATTACAGATGAGTGCTGCTGAAGCAGCACTGCGGGGGAAAATGTTGACGCTAGATGTCGTTGTCACGCTCTTACCTGTAAAATAAACTTAGTCTAGGAAAACTAACCTAAAATCTTACATTATATTACCTTAATATTATACTATAACTAACAGTAGATTAATAACAAAATATTACCTTAAAATATATATATATAAAATCACTTGCCTGTAACTCCATCTGTTGTCATATAACGCTAAACTACTTTATTATCAATAAATAGTTGTGTCTATGTGTGAGCGGTAACATACATGTGTGCGCGCTGCTCTTACTTAGTTCTCTTTCACATACCAAAGCGACCATACGTGTTTTTTATAGATCGCTCATAGATTCACAATTGCTAAATACATCGCCTTTTCTCATTTTCCTGCCTATCCGCAACAGCTCCTATTAAATCAGGGGTGTTATTCTCTTAAAAACGGCGCTCCGTCGGTCGAACGAGTGAACGAGTGAACGCGCCACACCGGCGAATTTAAGTAGTACCTTCAGAGCGCACAAAACACATTTTACCGCGTGCATTCTCAATTAGGCAGCCTTATACGTTCGATCTTATCAACAGAAGCCCAGAGGGCTCAGAAAAGATGCACTATGCTAACTAACGTTTCTATTTGATTCGTTTTTAAACCAATCGCGTCACTGGAAGATGACGTGATACGAAAAGTCACGTGGTCTACCAGTGACGCGATTGGTTTAAAAACGAATCGAATAGAAACGTTAGTTAGCGTAGTGCATCTTGTCTGAGCCCTTTGCTGCCTAATTAAGAATGCACGCGCTAAAAAGTGATTTGTGCGCTCGGATGGGACTACTTAAACTTGCCGGTGTGGCGCGTGCACTCGTTCACTCGTTGGACCGACCGAGCGCCATTTTTAAGAGAATAACACCCCAGCTCGTTCCGTCCAGGCCTAGTAGCAGGCAGCGTTTATCGCGTGAGAAAGTTAAGATAAGGCATCCGTCACCTTTTGACACGCGATATAGACGCAGCCATGCTACTAGGCCTGTTGAGTTTACTTGTGGTGGCTCGCGGCGCGTACGGATGAGGCACGCACACATGCAAACCGCGCAATATACCTTAGAAGTTGAACTACTGTTTATACTGTGATTTAGACTGAGTTTTCTCCAGAGGTGTTACTCTCTTAAAAACTCATATAAGTGAGTTTTGCCTTTTTTATAAGCTACCTAATTTGAGGATACCAGCCCCTGTTGCTTATCCGTTCTCAGGGCATCTCTTAAACTCGCTGGTTAATAATTCGTCCGACAAGTTGAAAAGTACGTCCTAACATAATAACATGGCTGCAGCTAAGCGGTGCGCGAGAAAAAACCACAGATAGGATTAAATACTTTATTATTCTTATCTCGAACTGCACAGCGTGATCACGTTGTTTTAGAGCGAGAGAAAAATGCTAATTTATACTTTCATTGGTGTTATAATTATGCTTGTGGTATAGTTGACTGCATAATACAGGGTGGTACTCGATAAACTGTACATATTGAAAGGGATGAAATTTTAGGTTAATTTATAGGTAAAACAATTGAATTTTTTTAAATTTATCCACTTTTTTTTTCTTAATTTTTTTAATAAATTACAGCAAGAATGTCATTTTGTTTTCATAAAAACACGATTTTCTCAAAATTTTGTAGATAATTTACTATTTTTTTTTTGCTTATTATTATTCCTCGTTTAATTTTAGATCTAAACACGTTAAAAAAATTGTAAAATATCTGCAAAATTTTGAGAAAATTGTGTTGTCATGAAAACAAAATGATATTTTTGCAGTAATTTCCCAAAAAAAAGCAGTTACCTAGTTATTTTTTTTAAACGGTCTAAATTGTTATCAATTATTATAAACCTAACTAATTTCAATACTATGCATTTTTTTTATCTTTTTTGGGCTATTAGATCAAAAGTTACACCGTCACAAGTATGAGTGCTACCCAAACTTTATTAAAAAGTTTGATAATCTGTAAAAAAAACCAGTGGCTAAAAAAAATTAAAAAAAAATGTTTTACCTATAAATTAACCTAAAATTTCATCCCTTTCAATATGTACAGTTTATCGAGTACAACCCTGTATATTATCCAATATTGGGTACTTAAATATCTGACACGCTGCTATGCTTCATTTAATATGGATGTGCGGACATTCGTTTTGCGCCTATGTATTTAAAATACACGATAGGACTTGCGGTAGCTTGATGCCATCATTTCTGACAAGACCCCGAATTAAAATTAATCTAGTAAAAAAATTGACTATCTAATGTTGATAGTAATACATTGAAAAGTTAGTTATTCCATTATTACTTCAAACACTATTGCAGCGAAGCAATGTACAGTATGTAACTACAGCCACCCTGCGACGACCAATCAAAACGCGTCTTGAACGAGGCTGTTCCTATTTCAAATTCAGCGCTGAACAGGCACGCTGGACAGAGTGCCTGGTTAATAAATCACGTGCCGCGGAGCTTTAATCGATGGGCTGCGGTATCTATATGTATGTACAACCAGGCTTAGTTAAAACAGGTTATTCTCTGTGTAAAGGCCAGGTCGATCTAAGTAGTTTTACGTTGGAATAAGAATAATGACTAAGGACAATTTTATTGCCACATACCAAGAAAATTTGCAGATAGGCAGCATTGACATTATGTATAAGGTGGTCGTCTGACAGAGTGAGTGGGCTCAGGATGTGTTCCAAGCGCGGACGCAGCCGTATTTGCACAGCGCTGGTTGACTCATATGCCTGCTAGAATCTAAAGGGAACAAATGTACCTGAGCCGGGTACTCACGCGAGCTGTGACTGTAACCGTAGCAGTTGCAGTAACGAGCTTCTAGTGGAGAACAGGCTCGCGAGCCGCGTACACATCACGATTTTTCATGCAACAGCAACAGTTACGGCTCGCTAGTGAATAGCCTTAGAGCGACGTTTTTTTTTTGGTAATCGCCTGAGGGCCGAAGACAAAAGTCCTTGCTTTTGACTTGAATTACTTTAAGAAAAAGGGGCAGAGGTGAAAATTCCTTCCGGAGACCTGGGAATGGAGGGCCCTCGTACTGCCGGGCTCGCAACGGCTAAAAACACCAACTAGAATTTAGACTAATTCTGTCCGATCGGATCCGTCGCGGGCCGTTTGGTGGAAATAGTGCTTAATTCGGACAAACGTCACTAGATTCTGAGTGACACCCCCACTCAGCTGATCAGGTGTCCTGTGAGCTTGTTTTCCTTCTCCATACCATACAATAGACCTAAATAAATTCATCCCTAAATCCAACTGACATCGCCGAAATCATAACATTGGCTTATCAAGGTCACATCCCCTGGAGATGAAACTTCCCACAAACTCGGAAGTAAAATAAAACCTGGAAACTTTCATATTTCTCAATAGCGTACTTTCTAAGTCGTGACTTCGATTTGTTAAGATAAAAAGTTTCAGGTGGCTAAATGCTTTTTCTTTTATAGAAAACTTGCTGCTGCCCGCGATTCCATCTGGGTTTTCTTAATTTATTTATTTTAATAAAAGTTAAAATTACAATTAAAAGTATGTGTACAGCGAGATAAGAAGCCTAGTATAGTTGCGTTTATCGCGTGACAAAATTTGGATAGAGCATCCGTCACTCCCTTACTTAGGTATTATATACGTATCAAAAAGTGACGTATATTTTACCCAAAATTTGTCACGTGACAAACACTACCATATTAGGCCCGCAAGTGACGTCAGGTTTGGGTAAAATTAAGATAAGCTTTTAGATTTTTCTTGTTTAATAATTTACACTGGAAAAGAGGCGGATCTTAAGTACCCGAAACCGACGTGCATGTATGACGCGATGTATGGATGTGGAAGAAGCGAAAGAGATTTGTCAGGATCGTAGCAGGTGGAAAGAAGTGGTCTCTGCCTACCCCTCTGGGAAACAGGCGTGATTTAATGTATGTATGTATGTAACGAGCATTGATTTTAAACCCTAAAAGGTTTAGGTTTTTAAACCCTAGGTTGTTGAAAGAGGGGTGTTGTAAGTTGACCGCTATGTGTATGTGTGTCTGTCTGTGGCACCATAACTCTAAAACGGGTAAACCGATTTTGATGCCGTTTTATTTATTTGAAAGCTTGTTTTCTAGCGGTGGTTCTTAGCTAGGTATCATGAAAATCGGTTTAGACGTTTAAGAGATATCAGCTCTGAAAGAAGGGGTCATGATTATTATGTATAAGGGTGTTTTCAGCTCTCTTTTTGCACAAGTCTTCAGACCAACCGTTAAGTATATCCCCTATTTCACCATCTTGACAATAACACGTGACAGGTGACAATTTGGTATACATTTCAAAGTTAACACGCTGATACATCACTGGGTTTCGTAAAAGCTGCGCCATGTACGCTGAAATGTCACCTGTCACCTGTCATTGTCAGTATGGTGAAATAGGAGACTGGTAACATTAAGAAGTAAAGTAAAAAAAGTTAAAGTCGTGTATAACTATTTTCTCAGGAAATTACAGTTTTTTCCGGTACAAAGGGTATCCTATGTCGTTTCTCGGGACTTAAGATATCTTCATACCAAACTTCATCGACCTTGGTTCAGTGAATTAGCCATGAAAGCGTACAGACAGACAGAGTTAAAAGTAATATTTATAATGTCGGTAGTGACCCTGCCTACGAAGCTAGCCGGTCCCGGGTTCCAATCCCGGTAAAGGCAGATATTTGTATGATGAGCAGACCAGGAATATACGAGGCCAAATTAAATGATAGCAAGGGATCGCCTATATCGATAAACTCACTTATCGATGCTTTTCACATAGCCACTCACGTGCTTTTGGCAGCCAGAGCTGCCAGTGATAGCCCTTATTTGCCCATAAATAAGGTCGATCAAATTTGCACGAGCACTCAAGTCGATATAATAGTGATCGCCCCCAGCATTGTTTGTAAGTGTATATTTTTTTATTTTGTTTTGCCCCTTGCCCTTGCACAGAAATTTAAAAGTCTTTTAGCCATCTGAAATGGATTCAAGAAGAAGAAGAAAAGAAGAAGTTTAACGCCCGAAAATTTTGATCAAATTCTCAACGTTTATTTTGACAATAGTAAATGGGACAGTAATTCTTAAATACACAATAAAAAAAAAATGATGATAATTAGTGAAGGTTCAAAAATTCAAAATAGAGAATAACGAGAATTATGTTGCTATTTTGTTTCGTTCGCATACTTTCAATAAAATTTTATTTTTACAAACATAACTTGGTGCGAGCACTAGCATATGGGAAAAGCATCGATAATTAAGTTTATCGATATAGGCGGTCCCTAGCTGTCATTTAATTTTGCCCCGTATATTCCGAGGTCTGATGGTGAGCGCAAGTATTTGTACCTGAGTCTTGGATGTGTTCTATGAATTTAAGTATATATTTGTCCATATATGACTATGAAAAGGGACCTTATTGACGATGGCGCTTCCACCATTATTAAAGATGCTCCGATATAAATACAACGTCGCGTGACGCAGTGCGGCGTAACCGCCATCGATAATAAGGTCCCTTTACATAGATAACGCCACTTATAAGTAAGTTTACCGTTGTCTAGTAGGTACCCAGTATTATAATATTAATATGCATAGTCTCTTATTATAAGAAAAAACTTTTTTTTAAATAGAAACCAAACATAACATCAAAGAGAGCTTCAATACATGCCCGTGAGACATGATTCAATACGACCAAACTTTTAATTTTCTAGAACATTATCCGCCATCTTTACCCTCTAAAAAGTCTAGTCTACGCTGTGGCGTTTATGTTACTTCATTTTACTACATCTCTACCCACAAAATATAGTTAGTAACTAAACTTAAGAGACATGTTCCGTGGGTCGTTGAACTCTACCTAGGGCGTTGTCCTCGGTTCACATTTTTCTAGACACCGACCGACACTTAGTAAAAACATTGATGTCACTAGAACTACACGTTAAGAGAACGTTGGTGCTTTTATATGTCACGATATACTTAAACAGAGTGTACGAAAAGAAGTCGTGACCAAAGGACGTAACATAAAAGTAATCTTTATTAGCTTTTATCTACATCCATATCATCACTTCCCTATATAGGTAATATGTTCAGAAACGATAAGCAAATGGCCTTTATTAAGAAACCTATATCTGTGGTTGTATTTAAATGTTAACATTAAAGTATTGCATGTCATTAAAGTATCGGTTATCGATGTGGGTCCATATTAATGTTCACATACTGGTGACCGATACTTTAATGTGGTACATTAAGATGCAGGCCTAAAACAGATTACAGGTTTCCCATATATAGTAGAAAACTTATGGTTGCATGTAGATAAAAAGTTATGTATGCGTCACATAATTAGGCATTATGCACCAGTCACATAAACCACTATTTAATCCTCGACGCAAATAGTAGTATTAAAAGTTTAGCGTGTGGATCTGTGTATGCCTGTGACACCGTATCACCCAAACGAATAATAAGTAGTAGTTTATGTGACTGTACATAATGAAGGGCATCAAACACGAGTGAGGGTTTATGAAACGAGCCGAAGGCACGAGCCTTAAATATCTAACGTGTAGATAAAGCTACGTTAGGCTAGGTTTGATTTATAACAATCCAGAAAAAGTAACAGTTTCTTATAAAGTACGTTATGACTTGCGATAATTATGAGTTACAACACATTATGAATAATTATGGCAGACAACACAAATCCCCCAAAATCGCACCGTATCACCGAATCGTACACCCTAAAGCGCTTCTAAGCAGAATCCACAACTTAACGCCGTCGGCGAACCCTGGAAGTATTTTATGGGTGAATTTATCAAGCCAGAGAGGGGAAACTTCGACAAAGTTGATATGATAGCTAAAGCAAGCTACAGCTTGGCAAACAAGTTTAACAAAAACAAGCTTTAAGAACTAAACTCTATATTTTAATATCATCATACCATTTACATAGTGATATTTAATACCCATGTTACACAAGGGTGGAAAGAGACGACATCTCAAACCGAAAATGGGAAATCATGTATCTTTTGCACTTTATTTTTCTCCAAGAAACTATGCTAATATTTGTAACTGTTGATAGGGTCAACGGCCGAACCTTGACCCTAATAAAAATCTTTCTTTATACCTTAGGGTTGCCATTATTATTAAATATTATGTAACCACTAGAGGACGCCCGCGACATCGTACCTTAGTTTCCCGCTACTCCCCCATTTCTTCCTGTTGGGGGTCGATTTTCGGAAAATTCTTTCTTAGTGCTCACATACATCATGAACGGAACCCCTGTACCAAATTTCAAGTTTCTAGGTACAGTAGTTTCGGCTGTGCGTTGATATATAAGTCAGTCAGGTTTACCTTTTATATAATAATATAGATATATATTTTTTTGGTATATATTCTATATACGTTACAAATCATTAATAATCGTATTTCGATTTCGATCACTGACTATTTTGATAAAGCCCATCCCATTTGCGTCAACAAACTTTCCCAACAAAAAACGCGTATCTCTCACCGATTTCACTTAAAAAGCGAATTTCCCCGCAATTCCATATAGCCCATTTATCTCAAACATGTAAAATTACATTTGCTAAGAAGCTCGGAAGGAACAGCCGTATATCACCGATGTCGCGGTACCTTTGTTTTTCTTTGTTCTTATTTCGCAGTGATTTCAACGACTTTTATATTTATACGGTAATGTGGGAGCTTATTAGGAAAATCTTATGTGTTTTAGGGGCTGCGGTATAGTATTCATTTTATTGATCAGTACCTACATTATTAGTAAGTAGTGGTAGCAAAAATCGCACTGTTAGATCAAAACAGTAGTAACTCAAAATACAACTGTATTTTAAAATCAACTTTAATACGACTTCTATGAGCTTGAAACAAAACTAGCAAGGATTTTGAGTTGATGCTGTTTTGATCTAGCTGTGCGAAATGTGCATCTGGCGTTCCATAGTCTCTGATTACCCCATTGGGAGACAGGCGTGAAGGCATGTATATAAAGTACGGCCAATGAGACGAGAATGTAAACAAACTGACCGTTACTGAGTTATATTGCGACAGCGAGCGATTATTATATCTGTCCTTATTTCTCGAACGCAATAATATCTTCAGTTGGTCGATGACGGCTGTAGTTGCGTGATTCGTGATACGGGAAAGCCCTCAGTACGGAAGTTGTCAACATTAGGGACGCCATTTTGTGAAGTTCATTCCTGTTTAGATTGCGTTCGAAATGACACGATTTTTGGAAGCTTGTTTACATTCTTTATCTCGTCTCGTTGGCCTTACTTTATGTACGTGTACGTACCTACACTACACATTATAGAGATATGGAGATACGTTTTATAGGAACTTTAGGTTTGTAAATTATTACGTTGATGACGTGCAAAAGTTCAATCACAAATTCAACCCCGATTTATATTAGTACCTAATACCTAAATTTATTGAGATAAAATATTATATTACGTGTGAGACAAGCTTTTGTTGCCATGTGTACTTTTTTGCACAGTCGTCATGTGCTTACCAAGACAAAACTAACGCATCCTAACTTGGTGGGTCTACGTTAACTAGGTAGGATCCCTTTGTCACCCTTTAAGTTACTAATCCAGTAGGAGTATCTATAGGTAGTTATTTTATATTAATCGGATTGTCCACTCTATGTTGTCCCTTGTGGTTGCCGGGTTAGAATAGTGCCACTCCATGTCTTCCCGTGGATGTCGTAACAGGCGACTAAGGTAATAAAGGCTTGCAGTATTGTTAGGCGATGGGCTTGCAACCTGTCACTAATACACTGGTAAACATCTTAGCCTGTTTGTGCAAAATGTGGTTAAATAAGTATCAACATGGTTTTATAGTTGTTGGTAATTCTGTAGCTCTGCCTACCGCACTCTGGGGATGAAGGCGAGTTTATGTATGTATGTATGTTGTAGAATATAGATGCTAAGTAGATACAACAGGGATCCTGTTGCAGTCTTCCAACTACATCATCGGCTCTTTCTTAAACACCATAAATATTATCTTGTCTTGTCTTGTAAATATAAATATTGTTTGTCTTGGTGGCATAGTTGGTAATGCGCCTGCATCGGCCCGGAGAGCCAGAGGAGATGTAGATTCGAATCCTGCCTAAGACCGACGAATTTTTTTCGCTTTAATATAGGGTGATGGAACCAGTAATGGACAAGGCACCAATAATGAACACTTGATTCTTATTTTACAGAAGATAAGGGTTATTCATTTGTTTTGCAACAAATGAATAACAATCAATTTTGGTCCGTATACAATTTGAATTAAGAGTGAAGTGTCCATTACTGGTGCCTGTCAGCTAAAAGTGTCCATCATTGGTGCCGTCACCCTAGTTTAGAATTTAAATATCTTTACCATAAATATTGCACTGTCACCGATTTGACTTAACTATTGGTTCAAAAAAAATTTACTAGATTTAAACTAAAAGTCGCAACTAACAAACATAACATTTCAGATTGGAATTAGCACCTAAGGCCAGAATATCTTAAATATTGTAGACGACGAAACCGATAGATCGAAGCCGATACCTACAAAGTTTTCCAATAAGAGACATAATATGTAACAAACGACCAGCGCGGCATATCCAATATATCATTATTCCCCAGCTGCATGATAAACAGCCATCATGCGAACCGAATAGACCTCGCCCGTATTTCTTACGCTTCTGTAAGTTCCAAGTCGAATAATAATAATAATAATGTATTAGGCATCATAGTCTGTCATATGAAATAAAGCCCCATCATTTAAAAATCAAAAAATACATCGATAGTTCACTGAAAAAAAAGATTTGCTAACAGTAGCAAATTTTTTAGCTGCTTGTAACAAACTTGAGTGACTACAAAACTAAGGCCTACTAGTAGCTAAAACCACTTCAGTAAAATAAGTTAAATAACAAAACTAGTTCGTGATGTCTTCCAAATCAGTTTTGCAATATTAACATAGTTTGGTTCCTAAGTATTAAAGTTTGGCTAAACGTCAAGTAGCCGAACTAGTTTAGTTATTTATTTTTTACCAACACTGAGGACTGCATACTGTCTATTTATCTTGGATAATCTGACTGACTGATTTTAGGGTACAAATGGTTTTATTTCAATGAGCACCAGCCTGCCCCGGATCTAAGGGTTGGGGCAGTTTCAGGGGGTGACAAAAGTATAATAAAACATGTTTAAAAAACCGGCCAAGTACGAGTCGGACTCGCGCACGAAGGGTTCCGTACCATTATATAATACAACTACCGATGTGCCAAAGGAAACTTTCCAAAATTGCGGAATATTTCATGTAGGAAAATTTCGGAAACTTCTCTCAATTTTGTATGGGAATTGAAAGTTTCCGTTTCTTAAATTTAAATTTCCTATATTTCTAGTGAACGTTTCCGGAAATTTTTTAGAACTTCTCCAACTTTTTGGAAACTTTCCGCAACTTGCACATCAGTAAATACAACATTAGACACTACCATTTGCCGATATTAATATCGAGCAAAAAACGGCAAAAATATCGCGTTTGTTCCCGCCACTCCCCACTTAAATATTTATCCCCTTACTAATAAACGTTGAGTAACGGTGCTTTGTCCTTATCTGTCAAATTCAAATCTCACAATGACAGATAAGGACAAAACATTGTATAGCTATACCACCGTTACTCAACGTTTATTAGTAAGGGGGTTAGTTTATTCTGTTTTTTGTATTTGTTGTACCTACCTTATAGCGGTAACTAACAGAAATACATCATCTGTGAAAAATTCAGCTGTCTAGTTATCACTGTTCATGACATGAGAATATAGCCAGGTGACAGAGAGACAGAAGGAAGGAGTATTTGTAATAGGAACCCTAAAAACGATAGAAAGAGGGCACGCCACAATCAAGTTTCCGTGTACTGGTAAATCCAGCATGCAACCAACATATTAATTGGTCAAACGTTATCGTAAATAATTCTGCAAAGAAACTTTGAAATAAACAATATGTAAGCAAGCGGAAGCGTTTTATAATCATACTAGCGACCCGCCCTCGCCTCGGTATATGTGGGTTTTCTGAAACACCCGTACATAATCAAGAATGTATTATGTACCTACATATAATATAAACCTCGCCTTGTCTTTTGCCTCGTGTGGTTGCCGAGTTAGAATAGTGCCACTCCATGTCTTCCCGTGGATGTCGTAAGAGACGACTAAGGGAATAAAGGCTTGTAGTACTGTTAGGCGATGGGCTTGCAACCTGTCACTAATACGCTGGTAAACATCTTAGCCTAATTGTGCAAATTGTGGTTATAGAATTATCAACAAGTTTTTAGAGATGTTTGTAATTCTGTAGCTCTGCCTACCCCACTCTGGGAACGAAGGCGTGAGATTATGTATGTATGTATATAATATAAACCTTCCTCTTGAGTCACTCTATCTATTGCTATCAACTGCAGTAAAATCCGTTGCGTAGTTTAAAAGATCTAAGCACACAGACAGCTGAGAGCGTTTCTATTCGTTTCGTTTTTAAACCAATAGCGTCACTGGTAGATCACGTGAAACGAAAAGTCACGTGATCTACCAGTGACGCGATTGGTTGAAAACGAAACGAATAGAAACGTTAGTTAGCGTAGTGCATCTTGGCAGGGCCCTCGGAAGCGACTTTGTTTTATACTATGTAAAGTAATGTAAAGAAAGATTAAAAAGTACATAATATGGTAAAACCAGGTACAATTCTGTAATCCCGGTAACGTTAAAATACACGTGAACCAAAACGTGTACATTAACCCTTTAAATTCCTTTTAGGCCAAACAGAAATGCGCAAAAAACGACCTAAATTTAACCCGGAACAGATTTCAATACACATTAATTCACCGATTTAAATATTAGGGTTGCCTCAGATGCCCGAAGTTCCCAATTCGTATGTTGTTTTGACTCCACTAGTAGCCAATGGGAAGGATGATACGGGCGGTAATCCAATACCCTGGGATAATTGGCGGGAAATTCGCCTACCCGAGGATTAACACAACCCTTTTTTCCATTATGCCACTTCCAAATTTGTGGACATGGAGTGCTTTAGTCCGCTAAAATTGGTCTTCATTTGCGCATTGAACGAATCCATTTTGTTTTTTGTTCAGTTAATTAAAGGTTTCAGAGTTCTACTTCTTTTGTTCTAAAATCAAACGTGCAAATGGCATAATAAAGCTAGATACACACGTGATGGTTAGTACTAAAACTGGCCTATGTAGCAAAATGGCCAAAACAATTTGACCAAATGGTAAAATATTTCGTAAAATTAATAAAATACCATATTTAAAACATTACTCTTAGTAGTTGTATAATTTCCAAAATGTAAAATATAAAATCGTTGCTCACCTTAAGGATTAGGAGTTAGCCAGAGCCTCAAATAGTCGGTAAAAACGTTATCGTCTTGGACCTATAATGGTAAGGTTTTTAAGTTAAAAAATTTAACTCGGCCACCATTAAAAGTTGCTAAAAACATCACGTGATTAAAGAACGAGCCCTTCCTTCAAGATAATTCAAGATAGAGGCCAATAACGCAAAATTTAAAACAAGGGTACCTAATTCTTTTGTAAATATTGTATGCATTTTAAGTAAAGTTATAAGACTCAATAATCCAGCAGTCAAACTGTGGTAAATAGTTTTATGGGACAATGTTCTATTACAATGTTGTTACCATTTCTTTTTAATAAATTTAAATAAAAAACTTCTCCCCTCCTTTAGTTAAAAGGGAACGTCATGATCGTCGAACTTGGGTAGGCGAGGACAGTCGTGACAGGAGAACCAAAAGCATTTTCTAGAAAATTCACAAAGTCTAGTTTAATTAACAAAATACAACCACTGAATAAAAAATCCTCGAATAATGTAACACAAATTAACGACGATCCGCAAAACATGTAGAGTCGAGGCCAGATGGAAAACTATTACTATACTTCACGATCCTCTCAACTGACATCTCGAACAAGAGTTGTCAAACATGGCGACGCATCTCCAGGATCTTAACACCGCAGTTGTGCTATTGAATACTCCATTCCTTTCACTGCCCAATCATACTCGTACCAACGTCGAGAGAAAGACCCGGAGCAAGCGTAACGTTTGAACTATGATTATTTTTTAAGGAGATGCCCAGTGCCCTGCGTTACGTCAGATTCAGCAAGACCAACAATGTCTAGCTCGCTCTCAAAATTACTTGAAACCACACACGCCGTTTGTTAAATAAATAAAAATAAATAAATAGACTATCCTCAACACGAATATTCGTCAAATCCCGCAGATGTGGCCGCAGCGTAAGTGCAGCCTATGCATACGCTACACTGCCGGTTCGTAAAGATCTCATTACGTTTAACGGCTTCTGTGAACATTAACTGATTAAAAAGGAACCAAGATGGCTTCCTAAATGTTCCGCGGATAAAGCGATGTTACTTGTAAAAATATGTCTGGTAATATAGGTCGTGATGACTTGCGATTGAGATTGGAAAGGAAGTACGACCGACTTAGATAATATACCTGTTTATATTAATTGTATCGCTTTTTCCCCGCTTTATTCCAAAAACTAATCAAGATAAACATTACAAATAAATAGATGGGTTATATAATCTATTTATATAAAAAAACGGTCAAGTGCGAGTCGGACTCGCGCACCGACGGTTCCGTATTTAAGATAACATGGTAGAAAAACACAAATCTAAAGTACAGTAAGTATTCCCAGCTTCTTAATAGCGTTCGGCTGGCTATCGCTATCACGCTTACACTCGCAACTGACACTATATTTGTCGCTCGTGTGTCATAGAAAAACGAAGATTGGCCATAGCTATTAAGAAAATGGAAGCACTGTAGATTCTTGACATGTTAAAGTAGGTACTGAGTATTTAGATCTTTTCGTAAATGCCTTTAACCGCGACTTCACCCTGGATTAAAACATAAATAACTTCGAAAAAATAATCATGTTATTATAAATTTTATTTTCTCTGCAATAAGATCCATTTTGGTTAGCCTAAATTTTCATTTATCATCCCCAATTCTAGACCCCTTTTCAAATATTTAGAAAATTAATTAACTATTTTTTTTACTGGTAACAGAAGCGGCGAAGCTAGATATACAACTATGCCAAATTTCAAGATGATAGCTCTTATAATTTCAGAGAAAAATTGCTGTGACATAAAAACAGATAGACAGACACCGAAATCTCACCGTAAGAGCGGTTCCGCACTACGTCCGATCCGAACCCGTGAAAACACGGATCTACAGGATGACTGCGTGGTCGTGATACAAATGATCACCTGTGTGTTCTACACACGAATATGAACAACTTTCACTATTGGACCAACTCTGAAATCAGGAAAAAAAACAGCTGCTTCATACATTTTGGTCGAGTACGTATTAAAATTTTCTATGAAACAGCTGATTTTTTTTTCGCGATTTCAGAGTTGCTCCCATAGTGAGAGTTATTCATATTCATGGGTAGAACACTGAGGTGATCATTTGTATCACGACCACGCAGTCACCCTGTATAGAGAAGTTGGATTGGAAGCTTTACGTCATCCGATTTCTCTATAGATCAGTGTTTTCACGGGTTCGGATCGAACGTAGTGCGGAACCGCTCTAAGGGTTCTTTTTTTACCATATTGACACGGAACAATAAACTATGCTGAGTATTTCAAATAAGAAATATAATAGGTAATGAATTAATGTAGGTAATTAATAATTTAATCTGAAACTTAATATGGGATAGTGTATTAATCATTCAAAAGTACGTAATAATGGAGTAACAATTGTAAATTGGTTTTGTTTAGGTACATCTATGCGCATTATAGTTCGCTGTTTACTTATAGCACGTTTACTAACTAAGACGGCTTTAAAGCGATAACACGAACTGGTGCACCCTAATAGAAGTTTATGTGACAGGTGCATAATGAGAGGCATTAATACACGAGTGTGGTTTTATGAAACGAGCCGAAAGGCGAGTACGTGTATTTTAATGCCTAATTATTTGTACAGTCGCATACATACTTTTATCTACATGCATATCATAAGTATTCTATAATAATTATGTGAGAAAACTGTATCTGTGGTTGCCCTGTATATTAATATGAGACGTTATCTATGAAAAGGGACCTTGTTGTCGATATGGATGTACATAAATTTATTTTAAACAATAACAGTAACGAAGTACCTCACGCATAAGAAGCTAAGCGCTAGTATTAACAGGCATAATATAGCTTGTCTATCTGTCCAAACCTCAGACTCAATCTCAATAGATAGTTTCATAATGGCGACCATTCTAGATAGATAATATTCATCAACATTACAGTTTGTATGGTTGTAACGACGGACGATGAAGGGTGCGGGTCTGCATTTAATGTGGACATTACGACCCGTTTGACGGCGTGAATAGAAATCTGACCATTTTAATTGCCTTCGAGCGACATTAACTAAAAGCCGTAGTGCGAGACCAAGGGCAAGAAAACGAAATTTATAAGCTGTATTTCTTATAGATGGTAGAGAAAGGAATACTTACTCGACGTTTATTTTGCATCTTTTTCTTTACAAATGAAGAAAAGAGATACAAGATGTTTTCGTGGTTTTCCCTTCTTACTTACAGCACGCCCGCGACTTCGTACGCTTAGAATTAGTTTCCCGCTATTCCCCTATTTCTTCTCGTTGCGGGGTAGATTTCAGAAAATCCTTTCTGAGTGCACCCTTACGGTATCCAAGAAATATTAGGTAATTTAAAGTCCCAGCGGTTTGGGCTGTGCGTTGATGTCCGTTAGTTACTTCTTTTATATATTTAGTTTTTTTTTAATAATTCTATATTGCATAATTTTAAGCATGAGTGGCTTTAAGCGTGAACTTAAGTGGCAGTGGGCGGGGCACATTGCTCGCAGGACTGATGGTCGATGGGGTCAGAAGGTTCTTGAGTGGCGTCCGCGGACCGGGAGACGAGCTGTAGGTAGGCCTCCAACAAGATGGAGTGACGACCTTGTAAAGATCGCGGGAACGCGGTGGATGCGAAAAGCACCGACCGACAAGACCGGTCTGAGTGGAGAGCCTTGGGGGAGGCCTATGTCCAGCAGTGGACGTCTTTCGGCTGACATGATGATGATGATGAAGCATGAGTGAGCATTTACATAAATTCCTAAAGCATAGTCTCGTTTCGCATATTAGGCAGAAAGTATGTTGGTTGAATAATCATTTTTGGTTAATGAGATATATCCCGCTGGCTGACAGACGGACAGCAGAGGCTTAGGCCCTGTTGTTTGATCAGTAGTTAAACTAATTGTGAAAAATTCGAAAAAGGGATGGAAAATTCGACACATTTCCTTGAGATTTTAACCATTAGTAACGTTTTTTGACCATTACCTAGTTAGTTTAACTACCGATCAAACAACAGGCCATTAGTATTAGGGTCCCGTTTGACACCCTTTGGGTACGAAACCTTGAAAAGCAGTTGCGTTATGACATTAAAGAATAAGGTAAGGTAAAGCAAGGTAAGGTGATCAGGAGATAAAAACTTAAGTCGTAAACTCACTGAGAACGGCAGCGGCGCGGTGCGGCGCATTCCCATTCTAAAAAGCATTTATTTCAAAAGCGTCTCGGAGGCGTTTTCTCTACGAGAACGCACCGCACACTTCTCAGTGTGATTGCAGCTTTAAACTTGCCCTAAAATTCCTAACTCCTCGCCAACTCAGAGCTAGTTGAACAAACTTGCGATCGGGCGTCGTAGGCACCGCACTCGTTAGATTTGTTTGCTCGTGCCACACCGGTGGTCAGAGGGGTTATTGGTAGGTAGGTAGGCATTTATTTCATACTGAAAATTACATTATTCTATGTCACATAATCATAATGAATTCACAATAAGATCGTCAAAGTATAAAAAAATATAGTAAAAATAATAATGAAATAAAATAAACAAACGCAGTCAAAATGTAAAAATAAGAATTAAATTAAACAAAATAAAAATATAGCAAATAAGCTACAGTCAGAAATGTCAAAAAATGTATAGAATAAAAAAAAAAAAATCAAATTAAAACGATCATGTCAATAGGGAATAATAATAAATAAAACAAAAACAACAAATCAATTTAACCTATTTATCACTATACTCTTTTACTGAATATAGTGATTGCGTCAATAAAAGATCTTTAAGTCGGCGACCAAATATTCCATCCGAAGATTCGTTTTTTAGGTCTGCGGGTAGACGCTCATAGAAAGCAGGCCCTATTACGCGCGATTGTGACATGGATGTGCAGTTCATTTTACGGCGAGCGTAAAGGACAGAGCTATAACAGTTATATAGCTCCGTCCTTTTCTCTCAGCATAAACGGAATTACATAGCTGTCATAATAACCCCCCAGGACGAACTTAAACCTAGTTTGTTGTTAGGGCCTGGCTATATCAAGTTCAAATATTTGATATATGGCTACCGTCCAGTGGGACAATTCTGCCAGTGTCAAGGTTGGAAGTTACACGTGATCGGTGAAAACGCTTTTCCAGAAACAGATGCTGATTGCCACGGCGCGGCGTCTCGTAGAAGGCACGTTGCAACGTCGTACAGTCAAGGAATTTAATTTGTGACCCACCTTAGTTCCAAAGTCAATCTGACATTCTACAGCAATAAGGTTGAGTTTCCTATCAATAACAAATGACTTGGCATCTCTAATGACAATGACATCTTCAAGCAGATTTTCTTTCAAATGGGTAGCAAATTAACGTCCGTGACCGTACAAATACCGGTGTCAACTTTCATTATCAATCCCCGGATTTTTTTTTATATCAAAGAGAAGGCACGCGAGCGCTCAGACCAGCTGGGTTGCCAGCGGAGTTGCCTGTTTTATAAAACTACAAATTACAATTTACAGGTTACAAGTTTCCATTTGACACACCTCGACCAATGACAACCAGCCATTTGAGCAGTGCTGCCAGTTTAGACATGTAAAATTGTAACTTGTAGCTTTATAAAACGTGCCCCTGATGGTAAGTGGGATCTGAGACCCATAGACATTTGAAACCTCAAGACTACAATCTCAAAACTGCAATCCTAAGACTTCAAATGCGTTGCCAACCCTGAGGCTTACCGGGAGCTTACTTGTAATCTTTGATCTGTGCCGGGAGCAAAAATATACCAGTGCTAGTGATTTTAAATATCACTAAGTTTTATCGACATCGTTAAAAAGCAGTTTTTAGAGTTGTAGGTAAATATGTAGCTCTGTTTACCCCACTCTGGGAACGAAGGCGTGAGTTTATGTATGGATGTATATGTAGAATAGAGCCCCTGTGTGCTCGTGTGCCTCCTTGCTATAAAATAAACCGGCCGATCGCGAGTCCCACTCGCGCACAAAGGGTTCCGTACCATTATCTATAAAAAATCACGTTTGTTGTATTGGAGCCCTCCTTAAATATTTATTTTATTTTAATTTAACTATTTATTTTTGAAGTGAATATATAACAAAATATTCTGCGAATATTTCAAGGTCTGCCTGCTGCCGTTATTAATATCAAGCAAAAAATATCACGTTTGTTGTATGGGAGCCCCACTTAAGTATTTATTTTATTCGGTTTTTAGTATTTGTTGTTATAGCAGTACCTACATCATATATGAAAATTTCAACTATCTAGCTATCACGGTTCATGAGATTCAGCCTGGTGACAGACAGACAGACAGAAAGACGGACAGTGGAGTCTTAGTAATAGGGTCCAGTTTCTACCCTTTGGATACGGAACCTTAAAAGAGTATAATTTTAACAACGCAAAAAAAGCATAAATTAAGTCGTAGAGTTGCGGAAAACTAGCCCGCTCTAACCTATAATATTCTTCATACACGTACGAAATAGACGCCATTTTCTGTAGAAACTATACCGCATACAAAGTATTTATCGATACGAGTATCTCCAAAGTGGTCTATATCGACACCCAGGGGTCGACGACGACCTGCAAGGGGTCCATGTGAGCGGAAATAATAAATGGGGGTCCATGAGATGAAAATGGGGGTCCACGAAATTGGATCCCATTTAAGCAGGTCGTGACTTTAATTTTGGCTTTCCATTAATGGAATAATCCATATTCATACACAGATAGAAGATACTCGTACCTACTTACTTATTTAATACTTTGTTATAAGTATATACCTAAATAAACAAATAATATCTATATGAATTATGCTTAAATTTTCTGTGTGTAGTTTTTACTTTGTAAAAAATATTTTTCCGCGCTAAATAGTCATTGTAGCCTATGCCAATTTTTTTCCGGTTAAACCCCAAAGTTATCCGTGCAAAAAATCCCGACGATTTTTTCTTAGCTTTTAAGTGATAACGTAAATATTAGGTAAGCAGGGGTTCCACCCTAAACCGAAACAAATGCAAAGTGGTCTATGAGTCAACAAAGTTTGGGGACCTCTGATCTATACTAATATTATAAAACTGAAGAGTTTGTTTGTTTGCTTGCTTGAACGCGCTTATCTCAGGAACTACTGGTCCGATTTGAAAAATTCTTTCAGTGTTAGATAGCCCATTTATCGAGGAAGGCTATATATCATCACGCTAAGACCAATAGGCGCGGAGCACCAACGAAGAATGTTTCAACCTGCTACGTTAACAAAGACGGGGGTAAAGTTAGCGTTAGCCCAAAGTAACTATTCCACGGGGACGAAGTCGCGGGCAGAAGCTAGTGTAGGGATACAATTATTTATCAGAAAATTTAACTAAATTTTAACACAACTACGGTCCGTAGCACCCGTCCGTTATAATTTGCATAACTCCGGGATTCGAACCCATTAACCCGCGATAATCCGCGAGAACAGGAGTTTTAGTTATTGTTAATGGATTTTGGGCTTTATAAGCCCTTATTTCAGAGTTGCCTTGGCATTAACTGTGATGCTATAGTTTTTTTCTGTGGTATGTTGAGTTTGTAGATAATTGCTGTACATCCATATTCCAGTAGGGTGATGGCACCAGTGTCACGGTATAAACAGTAGTTCGTCTTCGAACAAACTTATACAGGCTGTAATCGTTAAGTGTGACCAGGCGATTATTCCGTAACTATTACAGATATCAAAGAAACTTTAAACTGATATCGAAATTAAGTCACCTAATGAGTAAAATGAACTATCAAAAAAAAAAATTAAACACTCCCATACATTTAGTATGAGATTAACATCTATTAACATCTGCTTTGAATACAAAAATTTGTAATTACTAAGTAAAAATATTATTCAATTAAAATATAGTTTATTTACTATGTTAGGTAATTAACCGTTTCCATTAATATCATTACTAAGCTAAAATAACCTTTTAAAATAAGGAAACTAAAACCTTTCTACTAATCTCATACTAAATGTATGGGAGTGTTTAATGTCAAAATTTTGGATACTTCTCGTTGGATGTTTAAAACGTTATTGATGTCATTTTACTCATTAGGTAACGTACTTTCGATATAAGTTTAAAAAAAATGATATCTGTAATAGTTACGGAATAATCGCCTGGTCACACTTAACGATTACACCCTGTATAGCGTGGCTTGTGTGTGTGTGCGTGCCTCAATCGTACGCGCCGCGAGCCACCACAAGCAAGCTCAAAAGGACGGACCGAGCCGGTTTAGTCGCGCCGTCGCCGCGTTTGGTTGCGTCAACCCTAACGCCCGAACGGCAATAGGTAACAGAAACCCCTGGAGGGCCGGAGATCATTTTTTATTTATTTATTCTATGCCAGTGTCATAGGCAAAAATAATGGACACCTACTCCTAAATCAGAGATAAATTATCAATCGCAATATGAATCTACTTTAAAATAAGAAATCAAGTGTCTGACAAAATTCGTTTAAAGCACAACCCAACATTATACCACGGCTTAATAATTTATCAATTTACTGTAGGTATTTGTTAGACAAAGGTACTGATAGACTTGAGTATTTACTTGAGCAAAAAAAATCATAAAACTGGCACAGTAGTTTTTGAAATAGCCACAAAAAATAGAAAAAGACACATACTAACTAGATACTTATTATATTTTTCACACCACATGCTCGAATTTGCCCAATTACATGTATGTATATCATGCAAACCTCATCGAAAGTAAGTGATTATAGCCATCGGCTAAGCAGCGGGTTATAATGAGATTCAGTACTATAACCCGGCGGGTTTGTATTTTACTGAATTTCATACCCGCTACTGCTTAATAATGAGATTTGAATTCGTATGAAAAATTGTTCCATAGAAACCTACAGCAAACAGAACTTATTTGAAAATCGAACTGGCCACTACAAGCCATATACGCAAAACAAAGAAAATAAAACAAAAGGTGAGAAAAGTAGAGTATTCTCCTTTGGGATAAAGCTGTTTTCGTCTTGGGCGAGCTTGAATCCCTCGCTGCACTCAGGACCGCGTTTTAATTCCCTCGCTTCGCTGAGGAATTAACTCTCGGGCTACGCTCGGGAGTTAAATCTGGAGTCCCTCATTCGCTCAGATTTCAATATCGCGCCCGTGACATAAAACAGTGCTTTATCCCCTCCATGTATAATCTACTATTATACCAACATACAAATTCATCGATGATACAAATAAAACTTGTTTTCTTCAGTGTGCAAAAATAGTTAATATTTGAGGCAGCAAAGTACGATTTAAAGACCCTCGGGCCCCAATTCCTTGAAAGCATTTCAGCTAGAAATTTTTAATAACGAAATGGTTTCTCCGACTGACATGCCAAGAGGTCGGCCGATATGAAATGCCTACCGTTTGTGATTTCTTCTTTATTATATTTTTGTGTCAGACACGGAACATTTTATTGCCGGAATAAATTTGTCTTTAAGAACTTCAAAGAATATACAGGGTGTTAGATATACCGGAGATGACAGAAAAGGTAATTTTGAACATTTTTGCCGTACGGTCACGAGCGTTAATCTAGGACCCATTTTTAGAGAAATATACTTGAAGTCGTCAACGTGATTAGAGATGTCAAGTCATTTGTAACTTTTAGGAAACTCAACCTTATTGTTGTAGAATGTCCGATTGACTTTGGACCTAAGGTGGGCACCAAAGGGCATTGGGTAAATTTGTTTGAAGAATATTGTCATTATTTTTTTCAGCAGCCACGGATGATTCTTACATAGTTATTTAGAGGACCTCTATATACATATAGATATATATAATTTATGGCGTTAAATAATATCGGAGCGGAGATTTTAAAGATTTTAGTGTTCAGTTTTTAGTACAAAAGTACGCCAAAGTATGAATATTTAAATATCTCGACTCCGATGCACTTAAGAGTATTATATTACATAATAAAATATGTTTATGTTTAATAATTCTATCATAATTTGCCACTTTTACGAATGGCCGCTCACCTTGAAAATGTATGAATTTTACAAATGACAACACTTTTACCCAAACCCCTTTAACCTCGTGACTGTAGGTACCTATTTCACTATTAGTCTGCCTTTTCCACTGCGGAGATGAGCGAAGCGGTCTTGTGAAGACGGTGGTACATGCTGCATTATAAATGCATGCTTGTATAAGTGCATGCCGCGACCGTAGGTACGTACAGTCGAATTCATAAATATGTATACACTTTAGTACCTTGTCTATTTAATTTCTTTTGTAGATTTAGCTTTTTAGTTTCAAAATAGAATTAAGTTGTTAAAATCTAATTTTAGTTTCGTAATTATCCCAATTTATCTTTCAAATCAAATCAAATATATTTATTTCGTCAACACGTTATAAGCAAGTATTAAATACAATATTTCCGCTGTGATGTTCCTAGATAGCATACGAAAATAAACAAAAAATATTAATCGAACATTCATTTTTTGTAACAAGTACTTAAAAAATACTTTAAAAATTTCGAATTAATATTTTCAGTAGGTACTACAAATTATAAATGTCGTTAATTGTATTTTAATGAGAAATAATGAAAAATTAAAAAAAAGTGTTTTGTTTTAAGTATATTTGATGTTTAAACTGCCATATATATGAATTATCACAACGCTTAAAGTGACTAGGTACTAAAGTGTATACGTATGTGTGAACTCGACTGTACCTAAACACAACTACAAGCAAACTTAACAAGACACGCCACGCCGTCGCCGTCGCCGCGTTTGGTTGTATGCGTACTAAAGCGTTTATTACACCTTCGTAAATTAGTCACTATTAAAGGGACGCAGCAATACGTTAGGACGAGATGGAAATATATACTGCCCTACTAAGCATAATGGCGATATCTCAGACAAAACATCTGTAGAAATTACAACCTAGTTACAAACAGAAGAGAGTTGAATCTGCTTTGGCTGTATTTAGTTATTGCATTTTTGCTTAGGAGGGCAGTATACGTATCTAAAGTATTGCGGCATCCCTCTGTTAGTGACTAATTTAGGAAGATGTAATAAGCCCTTAGCTAAGTATCGAGCGACGCGCAACGACGCCACCCGACCGCCCGAGCGACAATAGGTATCAGAAACTCCTAAAGTTCCGGAGACAAACTACTTTTTTTGTTTGTTTTAAATAACACAATAAAAACGCAAAACCAAAAACTTCATTTTTTTCACGAATTCAAAGGGAGTGATGTGAGTAATGGTGATATTAAAACACGAGAAATACATATATAAAATCGATTTTATTACATTTTTAAATTTATTATAATACTGGTTACAATGAGTAAAATTTCATATAAATACTGAGCACGTATATTCTTGCCGCGTAGATTAAAAAAGGGTATTTAGAAAGAAATATATTTAATTTACTATAGCTATTCTGTGTCAATTGAAATTGCCAAAGATGTAAACGAATTTATTTTAAATATCGTACAATTAATAGTTATTTAATCTTAAACTTAATGTGAAAGTAAAGATCAAGTGTATTAATCATTGCTCAGACATCACTTGATCTTTAAAAGCACGTGATCATCGAGTGATAATGGTAAATTGGTTCGTTTGGTTGTGTTTACATCTTTGCCAATTACAATTGGCAGACTATACACAGAAGACACATAAAAAGACATAAATAAAAGAAAACAGTCATGTGACAGGAACAGCATGATTATGTGTCCTCGCGGTAGTGAATCGGACACTAGCTCAGCATTAAGCCCGCTACATACGACATGATATCGGTGGCGATCTAGGGTGGAGAGAAATCGGGGCAATATGGGCAGACTCTACAACGCATGTGCGGAAGAGCGCTTCAAAATGCCTCCAACTCTTTCCAAACATCAACGTGTTGGCTTACCATTAGCCCTCTCGGTCAATTTATCCCAAAATAGAAAAAAGAGGAGGTTTTGGGTGAAAAAATGGCTCCAAGTGGCAAAAACTAAGCCACTTAAACGATCGGAGTCCAAAAATCTGAGTAATTTTCTTCGGATGGACAGTTTCAAGTTACACCTCGTGTCTTTGAATCCCCGCTACGCTGAGGATTATAACCTAGAATCACTTGCTATGCTCGTGATTCAATTATAGTATCCTTCGTTTACTCGGGATTCAAAATCAACAGTCGCAGCAAAACCAACTTTGCTCTCTTGTTGCACAAAATAACTATTGCTCAAGTCGATTTGTTCCTGATTCGTCATATTCCTAATTCGTCATATTCCTAACTCGTCATATTCCTGATTCGTCATATTCCTAACTCGTCATACCATGTACATTTGCCTGCGAAATCTTATAGAGTCGTCTGTGGTAAATGATAAGAACCTCCTTAGATAATTAATAGATGAGTGTTACGTGTCTATCATGAAGATAATGTCATTCTTTATTATTTACATCTTGTCATATACTCATTAGTACAATCTGTCCTAAAGTTATTAATCCTGTAAGCACATGTATGCGATTTTATTTGACTGTACAATGACAACTTAGGAATATGACGAATCAGGAATATGACGAGTTAGGAATATGACCAATTAGGAATGTGACGAATCAGGAACAAATCCTCAAGTCGTCCTTACGCGAAGGCTGCCGGCGGCGAAATGTCAAAAGAAATCGTGACGACGCATCTACACACGCAGTACGGAGGGGGTGGTGCCCCGATCTAGGAAGCATCGGCTGCATTTTTGCTCCTGCCAGCTAATTCAGGAGGCGATATCGGCCACGATTAAGGATGGCCCTACATACGATGCGATTTAGAGGCAATCTAGGAGGCATCCCCACCTCTCCACCCTAGATCGCCACCGATATCATGTCGTATGTAGCGGGCTTTATGCTCAGGTATCAGACACCCACAGCGCTGATTTTCTTCCATAAGAACTGAGCGGAGCTGTGAAACGGACCACACATCTCTCACTAGTTCACCACAGATATAAATACACATAGATAACGTAAACACCTTAATCTGTATGAAAACCAACCGTGTCACTTTTTGCTACCAACTGGGACACACCAAGAGAAGAGAATTTTCCGTTTCCGCGCAAAATCGATTCAAAGTCGTCGCTTTTTTGGGCTATTTATTAGTTTATTATATTTATCAGGCAACGCTTTGTTTCTCTGAAGGATCGAATCCGGAATGAGGTGATCCGACAGAGAACTAAAGTTATCGACATAGCCCATCGAATTAGCAGCTTTAAGAGGCAGTGGGCCGGTCATTTGTGCCGCAGAACCGATAATCGCTGGAGTTATCGTATTCTTGACTGGAGACCGCGAATCGGCAAATGTAGTGTAGGACGCCCTCAGACTAGGTGGAGCGACGATGTTCGCAAGGTGGCTGGCAAGAGCTGAATGAGAGTGCCCACGAATCGTGCTCGTTGGTGTGCAATGGGAGAGGCCTATGTCCAGCAGTGGACTAATATAGGCTGATGATGATGATGATGATGATCACGCAACGAGGATGTTCTTAATTTTCATGGCCGACCGGCTGCAAGAACGGACGCGCGGAACGTCAGTAGCGACGGCCAACGTCGACGCTTGGTGGGGGTTTAAGTCCGGATTCGGACACGCGAAGTAGATGCATTTGCGTTATCTATGTGTATTTATATCTGTGTCTCTCACACATATCTCTCGCTGGCGTTTCTCACTCGCAACCCACACACGCATCTCTCACGCATTATGAATAATACAAAGATTTATAATCCACGAAATCTCGCGCCACTATTTGATTTTACACATTGCTTAAATTTTAAGTCTGTTCCAAATATGTATGATAAGGCACTGACTCGAATCTCAGCCCAACTACCCATTGCAGGTTATTCCCACCTGTTACCACCAATTTGTTACCACTGGTAACAGCTGGGATTTTTTTTCCCACCTGTTACCACTGGTAACTACTGAGAATAAAAATTCCCAGCTGTTACCACTAAATTAATTGGTGGTAGTCATCACCAAATATTTTAGTGGTAACAAATGGGAAAAATATTCCCACTTGTTACCACCGAGTACTTTAGTGGTAACAGGTGGGAAAAAAATTCCCAGCTGTTACCAGTGGTAACAAATTGGTGGTAACAGGTGGGAATAACCCCCCATTGCACATAGTTTAGGACCAGTCCAGTGTGATGTAGTCTTTAAATATCTATATTGTACTTGTATTTAAGACGTTCTGGGTTTCTGAAAGTGTCACTTAACTCTTGGTATGTCAAAACATTGATCAGTTCTCCTTCCGTTGCTTAAGCATGTTTTAATTTTTCCTAGGGACCAATAAACCATAGACATTCTTCATTCGTTGAATTAAACATATAAAATAGTTTTAAATTTGAATTTGACGTTTGACGCGCCACTTTGCTACATTTGACGGGTGTGTGTGTCATGTCATGTGAGTTTACCCATTCCGGCCCTAGGCAATGACAAACACACAGATACTGGCTTCAAACACATAACACCCTTTTTTTTAAAAGAGCTAGTTTACAATATAAGTCTTCTGAACTTAATTCGACCTGCAATATACCTTAGCCTAGTCTGGTCCTAGTCTCGTTGACCTGTATGTCTGTATGTATGTATGGTTCTGTTCCCTTGTAACAGATGGCCCGATTTCAACAAGCGAGTTGTCGTTGGATTCGCCTTAGCATCGCAGGTGTCACTGAGTACTTAATTTTTAAATGTAGAACCGGCGAAATATGAACTTGATAACTTACATTATATTGACGACATCATCCACACAGTAGTTGGTTTTTAAGAAAGCAAGTTGTCGTTAGATTCGTCTTAGCGCCACTGAGTACTTTTATATTTAAATGTGAATATGGCGAAATGAAAAAAATGTATCCTCGGAAGGCCCGCCATACTGCAAACAGGGAGTTTTTCGTAAGTGGGACTTTGAATCTACCGTCAAGGCAATAAAGTTCAATTACGTTTGTTCGATAATGCCATTTACAGTTTATAAACATAGGAAAATAAACCTTATTATTATTGCAACACAGTTCAAATTAAATGGCCTTGATTATGTAAATACTATTGCACACTGGACCTTACGAGGGTATACATGATAACCAGAGATCGGACAAACGGGCGTCATTACTCGCCATAATGTGGACACGACTCCAAAGATTTTAATTAAACAAATCATACATTAATTGATTTCTTACAATTCTTACCTGAACTTTAATCTTGATCTTTTGCAGGACAGTAATAAATTAATAATACAAAGACGTGAGGAGTAATAATATTAATCTACTTAAGTTTGCTCCATTAACATCCGTGGATTGCGAAAGGAGCTTTTCACGTTTATTTTAGCCGTAAAAAGGAATAAACTAACCACGGAAAAATATAAAAAATACTGTTTATTTGCTTTGTAAATCCACTTTGTATTATTTATTTATTACTACCTTGCAAAGGCTCAACATTATTTTTAGGGTAAGTAATCAATTAATGTAATTTAATTTGTTTAATTAAAATCTTTGGAGTCATGTCCACATTATTGCGAGTCATGACACCCATTTGTCCGATCTCTGATGATAACTTACATAATATCGACGACATCATCTGAACAGCAGTCTGGTTTTTAAGCTAGCTTTAATCTTGTTCTAGTTTGGTCCGCTATTCTAAAGGGCGTCGTTTCCTAGCGCGACTGACGTAGGGAGCTGGTTGTTTCAGGTGTACTGTCCTTACGTGTAGTTTTCTGCTATTGGATTGTCCAAACGCTTTACCACAGACTTCGCACTCGTAAGGTTTAACTCCCGTGTGACTCTGAAACATTAAAATAGTAAATAATAAACAAACATAGAAGTTTTTGTGGCAAAAACGTCAATTATCTAGGGACTTCCTTCCGATATTCAATTTATCGATAACTGTTTCAAATACTTATTACAAAGTGACATTTCATAGTAAATAGGTATTAAGTTCACCGGATTAAATAGAAATTAACTAAAATGCTGATCACTACCCATCGACGTTATATAATGATAGGTAATATTTAAATTAAGTAAATAAAAGAGTTTAAAATTAAAATAAACATCATTTTTTATAAATATTTTTTTATTAATGACTTGTTTCTTACACAAAAACTTATTTTAATGCCATTCAAATAGTCATAACTGTCAAAAGAATGTACCTACAATTTATCGATAAATTAATCTCGTTCGGAAGTCCCTTGGACAAATTTATAAGTGCCACAAAAACTTCTTTGTCTGAACATGACGTCACACGGCGTATCGGATCTCTCTGTCTAATCGCTGTCTAATTGGCAGTTTAAAATTCTTGTCATCATCATCCGTATTTCTTGACCGATTTTAATTTTAATTTCAATTTTGGTGATCTCTTTTACGGTATATTCATTTTGTTGAGAAATACAATCACGGAACAGAAAAAAACAGTGGAAGTGGCATGAGCTTCGCTTAGTATCAGACCTGTTGTCGCCAATACTCACGCTATCATAAAACAAAACGCCACCATGGAAAATGTTTTTGGTGCGGCTATCGTTTTTAGCACAATAAGGCATGCTTCTGGATTTATTTACTTTTTTAGAAATATCAAAATAAGCGATCGCGGCAAAAGTATGGTAGATTGCGCGGAACTCCGCATAACTATGCCACACGTTACACGCCCACTTGACACTTCTACTGTTTTTTCTGTTCTGTGTTCCCTATCCTCGTAAGGGCCACCATACTGCAAACAAGGAGTTTTTTGTAAGTGGGACTTTGAATCTACCATCAAGGCAATAAAGTTCAATTACGTTTGTTCAATAAAGTCATTTTCAGTTTATGAACATAGGAAATTAAACCTTATTCCAATTGCAACACAGTTCAAATTAAATTGCCTTGATTATGTATATCCTCTTGTACACTGGGCCGCACGAGGTTATTGACTCTTTTGTTTTACTTACCCTAAAATGTCTATCCAAAGCCCCTTTACACTTGAAAGCCTTGAAGCAAAGAGTGCAAGGGTAGGGTCTCGCGTCGGAGTGCGTTTTCTCATGCATCTGCAGATTGTGGCGGTTGTGGAACGCCTTCGGACACTGCGCACATTTGTATGCGCGCTCTTCGAAGTGGGTGCGTTTGTGGTACACTAGGAATGCGTTGCCCTGGGAGGAGGTTAATTTTAAAATAATTATGAATCTTTACTTTAAATAGCCTCAGGTACAAAATGTAATAGTGAATCTACTATTGCTTCGGACAAGACCATCATTGCGGAGAAGCAAAAAACTTCAGCAGAAGGTCATTTTTTCAATCACAAAATACCTTAATACCTTACCTTAATAGTACTTTACGTGACGGTTGCGTAATGACAGGCATTACAACAAGAGTGTGGTTTATGAAACGAGCCACAAGGCGAATTTCATAATAGATCACACGAGTCTTGTAATGCCAATTGCGCAGAGTCGCGTACAATACTTTATCTACTCACATATTATAAGTACTCTAAGATAGGTTCAGAAGCCGAAAGGCAAATGACTAGCATTACCTGTGGTAGTAGGTAACAGCGATGACAGCTGTAACGTAATTTTGAAATTACGTTATCGAATATTGTAAGGTAATGAGATCCAAATTAGAAACATTTTCCAAAACTAATAGCTGTAATTGCTGTCACCTACTACCACAGGTAATGCTGGTCATTGCCTACGGGTTCTGGACGCATAATAGAGGACTTATGATATGTGTGTAGATAAAATAAGTTACATTGCAAGGTAATAAATAATAAAATGTAAGGTAAATAATATTAAATTAAAAATAATGTCTAGGAGAACAACACGAGACGCGGTCTGTAAAGACCAGGTCAGGAATGGTAACTAAAATAACTAACTGGAAAACAGGTCCTTGCAAGCATGAACCGAACGGACCCCAAATGACAACACCTGTTCATGAGTATCGAATTGACAGACCAATATTATGGACCTTATTGGTCAACCTTAACCTATCGTCTGTCGAAGGTGAAAAAAATATCAAGTAACAGTCTCTTCGGATTATGATACAGTCCTAAACCATAAGAAAAACAAAATATCCAAATCCTGGGCACAGATTTGTGACAAGACATACAAGGGGTTAAGGGCCACATATTTGGCAGAATATACAAAACTGCATAAAAGTTCTTAATCGAAACGTCGTGGTGATAATAATAATATCTGTTTATTAAAACATTTATTTGCAAGTGTAATTCCAGAAAACTCCCATCACTTACCCTAAAGCTCTTGCCACAGATGTCACAAATATAATTCTTCTGTATAGGATAGGGCTTGTCCGGATGTACGCGACGAAAGTGCGTCCAATATTCTCGCGCGTTTGGAATTTCTTCAGAACACTGCACATAAAATATTAAGATATTAAAACTTAAATTAAGTACAAATGTAAAGTTGGGTGTTACAGAAAACTACATTCTCAAAAACTGTAAATAATGAACAATTCAATTAATTTTTCCTATAAAATATAAGTAATTATATATATGTCACGTTTTTTTCTGATGTTTTGATTAATAAACTTCAGAGGTAAGGGGGAACGGTAATTTTTTGTACATCTTTGGCTATAAATCAAAAAGTACAACAAAGTAAAAAAAAGTTTTGAGATGTGCAGATTAAGCCCTTTCTTATTACACCCCATTTGCTATAATAAATTTTTTTTCAACCCCCCATTCTAGACCCCTCTTCAATTATTTATAAAATTAATCTCATATATTTTTATTAAAAACAGATGCGGGCAAGCAAGTCGTACAACTAAGCCAAATTTCAAGTTGATAGCGTTTGTAGTTGCTGAGAAAACCTGCTGTGACATACAGATAGACAGACAGACAACGAACCATAAGGGTTCCTTTTTTTTTACATTTTGGTAGGGAACCCTAAAAATGAAAAGACATTGTGTTATACTATGTAAAATTAATTAGTTATATGTTAAATTTTGTTTACCTAAATATAATAACATATATGGTGCTCGAAAACACTCATACTTACTGCCTAAAATAATAAACCAATTACCGGAACATGTACAAAACTTATATGTAAAAGGTTGTAAAATAAGAAAAAGCTTGAAATGGCACTTTTTAAAATGTAAAAATTTGTCTTATATTTTGTATGTCTACCTATATAAAATACTTACTTTATTTATCTATAAATTAGATCAGTAGTTAAGAACTCCCCATCGGCACACAAACCTCTTCATGGTTTTGCTTAGATGGGCATTGTACCTACTATGTATTATCTTGATCTTAATCAATAAATTAAAAAAAAGTAGAGACTGACGTGCGGGCAGGCGGCGGGCCAGGCGCCGGCGCGCTTCTTGCCGTAGTTCTTGGGCCGGCGGCGCGCGTGCTCGGCGCGGTGGTGCAGCCGCAGCTCCTCCGCGCTCGCGAACACGCTGCCGCACGCGCGGCACCCGTGCCTACATAATAGTAAATAGTACATTTTGATGCAAGTACGGAAAGTAACTCATTTTACACGAGTCCCGAGATTAATAACGTCAAATATGAAATACTAGGAGTGCATAAGCATTAAAACGCACCGCGCGACCCCACCGCGCTGTCATCGCCTGCGATCTAAGTTGCGCTACGCACCCCCTAATTACCGCTGCGCTCCTGGTACTTTATTTAAACATACCATCTCTTTGGTTGGATGCACGGCTTTGAACAAAACTATATAAAATAATGGAAAAGTAAAACACACTATTGCGAAATATCCAACATTCCGCACGATATGCATATAGGAAAAGTAAAAAGCACTTGTTCGAAAAATCCAACTTTCTGCACGATATACAGCTACGAAAAGTACCACTTTTTGAGCAACTGTATTAAAACAGTACATTTTGATGCAAGTGCTGAAAGTATGTCATTTTATACGAGTCCCGAGACCCGGGACGAAAGACAATGACATTTCCGCACGTTTATCAAACGAAGTTTTTATAACATTTGCGAAAAAATACCAATGAAACAAAAATTAAACAGTTGTTTGATCAGTAGTTAAACATACTAATAGTTTAAAATCGTAAACATATTTTGTTAAATCTGAACCAAATATGTCACATTTTTCAATCGATTTTTGAATTTATCATTAATTCAGTTAACTACTGATCAAACAACTCGCCCTTCGTCTGATAAAATTACGCAGTGCAATTTGAATAATAAGGGTAAAAAATGTAAAAGTAAAAAACACTAGTGCGAAAAATACAACTTTCCGCACGATGTAGATGCAGCTACAAAAAGTACTTGCAACTTTTTGAGCAACTTTATTAATAAACTACTTACTTGAAATCATTTGCAGGGGCGTGTTTGGCCGACGTGACCATGTGCCTCTTCCAAGCTTCGACGGAGACGAACTGCACATCGCACTCTTGGCAATACGGACCAGCCGCCTTTTCACCATCGTCCTCAGTCTTTTCCTGAAACCGATCACTACTAATATTAGTTGATCTTTTCTACATTTTCTCTAGATCCATGCTTCGAAATGAATTTTGAACCAGTTTCCTTTATTGGAATGGGCTGTAATTTGGAATAAATAATGTAATAAAATAAATATATATTAGAAGACAATCTCACACAAATTGATCTAAACACAAACTTTATTTGGTTTCTTTTTAATTTGCAATTGTTTTAGTTTTACATACACAATCTCACGCCTTCGTTCCCAGAGTGGGGTAGGCAGAGCTACAGAATTACCAACATCTCTAAAAACTTGTTGATAATTCTATAACCACAATTTGCACAATTAGGCTAAGATGTTTACCAGCGTATTAGTGACAGGTTGCAAGCCCATCGCCTAACAGTACTACAAGCCTTTATTCCCTTAGTCGTCTCTTACGACATCCACGGGAAGACATGGAGTGGCACTATTCTAACTCGGCAACCACACGAGTTTTACTTTGTATTATAGTTAATCGAAAATAAGTAGGTACTTGTGTTTTGCGAACGCAAATATTATCTGAGTTATTATTATATGAAATTCCAAACTAGATTTTACAATTGCAGTAGGGGGTCCTAGACAACGATAAACAAACTTATCTAGAAAAATACACACTTATTTACATATTAAAGAACAAATACTAGCTGAGCACTCATCGACCAATTATAATTGTATGGCAGTTTTTTTTTCAGTTTATTTACTTATTTATTATATAAAATCACAATTAATACAAAACATCAGACTGTGCAAAAAAAGTACGCCAGCAAAAACTTGATTCAAAATCATTATTTTTAACTTATACAATACAACACAAATACTCTTCATTGAACACCAAAAAAACAAAACACGGAACAGTACATTTTAACTATAAGTATACGACAGGGGGTCTTACCGCTAAATCGCTATCTCTTCCAGACAACCTTACGAACAGCAAATAAACATAACATAAAATCCTCCTCTCAATCCTCGTGATCCCATTTAAATACACTAATTTCATAGAATGTTTTACTTCGCCGAATTTTTATTTCATCGACCCGTGCGGGAATTATAATATTCGAAATCTTAACCTCTTCTACTCACCACAAGGTCCTTATGCATCATAGTTTTATGCATAGCGAGTCCCAGTTTACTGACGTACGAGTATCCACAAACGCCGCAGATGAATTCGGAAGGGTGTTTTATTCGAACATGGCTCAGGTACGATGTCCATTTCCTGCCAATACAAAAGAACACTCTGTTAATACACCTATTAGTGCTCAATTTTGAAAGACTGGCACTTGGTACTTTTTACCTTTTTGCACCCGAGGACTTAAGACGCTATTTTTCTTTACTTTTGACCTCCTGTTTGTAGTGTTTGTACAACAATGATGTTTTACGGTTGTGTAAAAGAACGTGATATTTATTTATTTATTACCTACTAGCGTTTGCGCGCGACTCCGTCTGCGTAGAAGTCGTTTATGGCAATTTCCTCGGGAACTCCAATTTTCTGGTATAAAAAGTAGCCTATTGCTATTCCAAACTATTATCTATATCTGTGCCAAATAACATCCAGATTCGTTCAACCTGTGGTTCAACCGTTCTGGCGTACAGATCTAGTGAATAATCCTTTCATATCGTGAAAACTCGGGACTCACGTCTACTTCCGAATGATGCCGACGTGTTTATGAATTATTGAATTATTAAGTGACATGTTTGTTTGAATAAATGGAGTACTTTAGTTATCAGTGTCAAATGTCAAACCACGAGTTTGAAGTATATCACGCCGAGATGTTCAAACCACCACGATGCAAATGAAATTAGGTGTAGGTAAACAAGAAGAAATATAAATAAATGTTGGAAAAAAAATCACAGGCTTGTCGATCTAAATCTAAACGTTTCCCAGGTCTTAATGCTTTCGGCATGACTATTAAAAAGAACTAAAAACAAACTTAAAAGATCTTAATTAACAAAAAAATATTCTGGTATTAACCACTCTATATCGATTATCACTCTCGCGATGCGACGGTCCCCCACGTTGTCTTGATGGGCACTGAGTCAGCTGAAGTAGCATGACAAATACGAACATTTCCGAGAAAATACGATGTGAAAGGATATTTCACTACATCTGTAACTGAGTAACTAACATACAAACTTTCGCATTTATATAATTAGCGTAAGATAAGTATTTTGATACAGAACTAGGATTCAATGATTTATAATAGCCAAAATCTGATTCCCTACAGGATAGGTAGCATGCAATATAAAAAACTTACGTAGAGACTTCATCGCAGTACTGGCATTTATACGTGACCCCTTTATGCCATCTTTGATGCTGCTTGGCTTGAGTCCTGCCAAATTCAAATAAATATTAAATATCTAAGTATACACACAGTATATGAGCACACAGAAGGTGATTCTCTCGCTCGCTCTAAATAAGAGCGTATGAGAGCGTATGAGAGAGAGTGAGAGATAAGTACAAACCCGAAGCACCTTCTAAGAGCTATCGCGGTGTTTTCCGTCACTGAGTGACAGACAACGCATAGCCTAAACCAGAGCCTTGAAACTTGAATTTGGAGGGGATTATTTCTGGTGAGTGCACAATAATTGTGCACTGCCCTCCTAAATAAAAAGGACGCATGCGTAATTTGTTAGTCAAAGTAAATTAAACCTTAAGTATAATGAAATAAGGTCACTAATACATGCGTGGTTCTATGAGACATACGCCCTTTTTTTCTAAGGAGGGCAGAGTTATCCTTGTAAGATCCACCATACTACAAACAGGAAGTATTTTGTCAGTGGGACTTTGAATCTACCATCAAGGCAATAAAGTTCAATTAAGTTTGTTCCATAATGCCATTTTCAGTTTATGAAGATAGGAAAATAAACTTTATTCCTATTGGAACACAGTTTTGATTAAATTGCCTGGATTATGATATCCTATTGCACACTGCGCCTTACGAGGTTATAATCATGCGTAAATGACACGTGCAAAATCCTCACTAACTTTTACATCTATGCCTATGAATAAAACCGGTTAAGTGTGAGTCGTACTTAAGCACCGAGGGTTGCGTACCGCCGCACAGTATGTGTCATTCTATTCTGATTTCGAATCGCGTCAGCACGAGCCCAACTCACACTTTAGGTTTTTTTGTAATTGTTGTTTTTTTTTCGGGGTTCGTACTTATACTAATCTTGACACTTGTATGGTTTACCGTTTTTATGATACAACAAAAATAAAAATCAATCTTATTACACTTTCTTTTAAGAAAAATATGCAAATCCGCCGTAATAACACATATTCTGAAAAAAAAACCCGCTATCTACAACAACCTGTTCAAAAGATACAGCTATTTAAAGTTAGGACAGACAGACGGACGGAGCGTAGCCTTAGTAATAAGCGCTTATCGGGTACGGAACCCTAAAAACTAGGGCTTATTTTCCCGACCTTTCGCTGAAGTTTCCTATTGGACTGAGAACTCACGTGGTCTTGGAGATGTAGGGGCAAGACTTGCAGGCGTATTTCTTTTCGTGGTTGGCGGCGTGTTTTTGGAGCGCGCGCTTCGACCGGAACCGGAACTTGCAGATCGGACACTCCACGTCACCCGCGCTCTGTGGGGTATGGATCTCTTAGTACTTGTCAGTTTCAATTTTTTTTTAATTGTGATATCGCCGTCTATATAAATATACATGTAAGGTCGGATTTTTATTCCCACAGAAAAAATGTAAACAAAGGTGTTGCCGTTAACGAAAAACCTTTGCATTATTCAAAATATTTATACTTTCCGTATTTAAAGGAAATCGACTTTCTATAGAAAAGTTGTAAATTGAAATCAAAATTAAAGGATTTAATTTGTTGATTGCAAACTTTTTTTTGACATAAACTCTTTGTTGTATTTATTTAAAACGAGAAAACTGTTTTTGTACGCATCATTTATTTATTACACTGGTATCATTGACTCTATACACCTGTGTTAAAAAATTGAGGGCCGCTAGATTGTGTGAGATGTCATTTCACTCGCTTCGCTTCACAATTCGTGCTCCCGTCGTAATCGCTTCCCAGTGACTCATTTGCGTGATTTTAAATACAATTATTTCTCGAACTTGATTTTATATCACGGTTCGAGCGAAATGATAACTTAATGTTATATTTCTTGCTGGCCCAAACGTTGAGAACCCCTAAAATGTCACTTAGACAGTGACGTAACCTTGTTTACATTTTTTCTGTGGGAATAAAAATCCGACCATAGTACATGTAGTAACTAAGATTGATGAAAAGGGCATGCTTCGAGAGGATGGATGAAAGAAGATGGGATATACAGAGCAAAAGTCAGTGGAAGGGTCGGAAGGGGCCGCCCTAGGCGGACTTTTTCGAATGAAATCGGAGAAATACTGGAAAAGAGACGAATCTTAAGTACCCGAAACTGACATGCATGCATGACTCGATGTATGAATGTGAAAGAAACGAAAGAGATTTGTCAGGATCGTAGCAGGTGTAAGGAAGTGGTCTCTGCCTACCCCTCTGGGAAACAGGTGTGATTTCATGTATGTATGTATAAATTATGCTTAAAAAAACGGTCAAGTGCGAGTCAGACTCGCGCACCGAGGGTTTATTACCGCCGCACAGGTATTATTATATTTCACTTTGAGTTTGATTTCGTATCGAATCAGAGCAAGCCCAACTGACTTGACAATTTTTTAGTATTTGTTGTTTTTCTCCAGGGTTCGTTATTTAATCTTACCAAATTTGACGCTTGAATTTTTTACCAAACGATACAACAAAAATAAAAATAAGTAAAAAAATAACGTTCCTTGTATGAGGACATCCTTTATTATTCCACTTTCTTTAAAAAAATCTTATTAAATCCGCCATATTAACACAAACTCTGAAAAAAACGCGCTATCTATTACGGTTCAAAACATACAGAGGGCCCTGCCAAGATGCATTGCGCTAACTAGCGTTTCTATTCGTTTCGTTTTTAAACCAATCACTGGTAGACCACGTGACTTTTCGTATCACGTCATTTACCAGTGACGCGATTGGTTTAAAAACGAATCGAATAGAAACGCTAGTTAGCGTAATGCATCTTGGCAGGGCCCTCAGCTCTTTAAAGTTAAGATATGGTCCCGTTGGCCTCTTACCGGGTCATGTTTCCCGACGTGATGTTTCCACGCGTGCGTATCGATAAAGCCCTTGAAACACAGATTACACTGGAACGGGGCGTTCAAGTAATTCGAAGACTGCTGCCGCTTGTTTATCTCGTCTAGCTGTTCTTCACTCTGTAATTTAAAAAAAACAGGGTCATTGTAGCAACTATACCCTCGAAAGACCCAATACCTATTTTAGTAACATTGTAATTGCAACCTTGCCGAATTAACTATAGAGTGCCTTTTATGTTTTGTATAATGTCCTAAGGAAATAACCTGGGGACTCAGGAGGTTAAACAAATATAGCCTCGTGCTGCCCAATATTGTTTAGTAAGAACAAATAGATTTAATACATTCTTCCCGGTAATTCAAAGTATCCATACAGGTCCTTCATAGAGGACGTTGGGTAGGAATCGGAAATTGCATAAAATGCTTGGGCAGGACGAGGATAGGAAGGACTAATTTAATTTGTTTTATCCCAGAACTTTTTTTATGAATTTCAAAAATATTTTAAGTAGGATTCTGCATCGATGTAAAGTCGCGCTGTATTAATTTCTCCGAAATCGCTACTAACGCGCGGCTGGTTCGCGCGATTTCGATACAGAATGAGTGCCGCGACTGCATCGATACTGTATCACGGCTGTATCGCAGCTTTATCCATATTGTATCGCGATAATACGATGCAGATGCGTGTTTACGTGTGCGAGGGTATACGACCAGCGAAAGCATTGCGATTGTACCTATCGCAGTCGTTTTACGGTTGCATCGCTACTGAATCGCTGTGAAGTCGCCGTATGTGTCAACTCCCTTAGTAGTAAGGCGCGACTTAGTTAAACGGGAACACGTCAAAATTCCGAATTATTATTTTCCGAAAATTAATTTTTCCGAAAGCTATGTTATGTTGGAGCTATTTTAGGTTTGATTTATAAGCAATAATAATAAAGTCTTGTATCAAAACATTGCATTCGGAATTTTGATCAATTCGGAATAACCACTGTTCGGAATTATTGAAAAAACACAGGGATTGATACTCACAGTCAATTGAACAATAGTAACATACTCCTCCAAGTCAATATCGTCCGCGGTGACTCCGCCTGTATTTTTCGTGCGACGACTCTTCTGTTTCACCTCGACGTCTTTCACCTCCGTTAGTCGCGGCCGGCCGCGTTTCCGTTTAGGTGGTTCAGTCATCTCCGCTTCAGCGTCAAGCGTTGGTATATCAGTCAATGTCTGGGGAGAAATGTAAATGGAAAGGTCAAGATCTCAGATCTTTCCAATCAACTTTTTTTTTAAAGAACCAAAAAAACTGTGGCGTAACTATAGGGTGGCAGAGCGGTCAAAATGCCACGAACCGCCGGCCTGTCAGGGCCCCCGGTCCGGCCCGGTATAGGAGGAACTTAATATTTATTTCATTTTTAATAAAAGTGAAAGGGCCCTATCCGATGAATTTGCCACGGGCCTAAGTTGGTTAGGTATGCCACTGCAACTAACGGCACATTAAACATATTTTAGATAAAGTACTCTTTATCCCTTTCTGTCAAATTCAAATGTCATAATAACAGGGATGACAGAGCATATTTCAAACTCACTTAAGTTATTGTGCGGACTTGACAGAAGCGCGTGGAGCCAACCCCATGTGCTTCTGTTTAGTCCACCAGAGTAAATCTCTATAACCGAACAATTGTCCTCGCGTGTGATATCCATGGACTTGTTTGAAAGCCAAAGTGACTTGTGGGATTCAAGGAGTGAAAGCCATTAATTAAGGAAAAAAAAAAAAAAGTTATTGTGCGTTTATATGTTATGGTATATGTTTAAACAAAAAAAAACTGATACCCACCAGTAATGTCTCATTGGAGCCGTATCTATATTAGCACGCTATGCATGCATATAGCGATTCGTATCACAGAAATATTGATACGTATCACAGTAGTATTGATGCGTATCACAGTGTTCACAGTATCATGGCATATGTATATAGGTATATTTTGAAATTAGCAATAATATGGATAATCTAAAGGGCCCCTTGAAGCTGATTTAAATTTAAAAAGTCCCTAATTCCTTCTAACCCAGGACAAGTATCAGCCTTAGCATTAAACTACCCAATTTCAACATACAATGCATTCTTGACTCAATGAGATGAGATCTATCAATATCAAAGTTTCCCTCTGTACCTCTTTTATATCACAAAATTTTAAGAAAAGCAAAACTATGTTACATACCATGTTAAGTGTCATGTATGGTATGCCTATTGCCACTCCACTCAATAAATTTAAATCCTATGGTCGACGGGGCCAAAGAGTTCTCAATTCCCCTTTTCACACATGAAAAAATCGATTTCTTACCTCAATAGCCTGCAATTCAGCATTACAATTCAAACTAACTTCAACAACTGGAACATCTTTTCTATTCTTTCCCTTCTTCTCTCTTCTCTTCTCAATTTTCTTCAGTTCTTTCTGGCTCTTACGCAGAGAGAGAGGCTCATCATCATCATCACTAGAAACTGCAGTCAATGGAAAATCACCATGGTTCTCAAAACCATCAAAACCATAATCTTCTTCTTTAACACAGTCAAATTCAATAAGAAGATCGTCAGGAACGTGTTTCTCCTTTGGTACTTCTAATTTAATTTCAACGGTATCTTTTTCACTATTTATGTGGTATACCATATTGTTTTGTTGTACTGCTAGATTGGAAGTTAGTTTTAGACGCTTACGGTCTATTCTGTTTAAGGTTTCAGGTGTAATCTGTATAAACATGCAATTATTAAAAAACATAGGGAGTCTGTTTTATAATTTAAAAAGACAGTATATGAGTATTAGGGGATGAACTACATAAAGTTATAACGGCAATAAGGCGGTTTTCACCAACATCCGAGAGCTTAAACACGGTTACAGGTGGACAAGACCTACCTACAATAATTATTATTCCCAAATGGTGACCTACTCTAATTAGATAATATTGCCAATTTAACTCCAAATAGCACATCCCAAGTTCTACAAGTAATATTTGTGTACCATTAAATATTGCTAGGCTGCCTGGCCAGCAGTGTGAGGATGGCAAGTTACCATTTCCAAATAAGTATTGTTTTTTTACAGTAGTTACTACAGCATAATGTTCAAATGTTCAATACATGCGGCAATAAACATAGATAAGTAAGTATACCTTTCCTGTGGCCTGCAGTACAGAGCATAATTCTGATTGTCCGACAAGGCATCGCTCTCGGAAATGGTACAACTTGACCACCAGGGCTGTGCACTCGTAACACCCATACGGAGGTAACTCCATCACGCTTAGAGGCTGGAACAAAATTGATAATGTTTAATGACATCACGTTGACAAAGTTGTGAAGAACATTTATTTTAGATTTGTTTTGTTAGAAATGCTTGAATTATTTGTGGTGCTGAAATATATGCAGTTGCTTTTGCCAGGATCTCCGCGTGCATTCAAGTCGTTTAAATCTTTTCTCTTGGGAACTATCATATTTTAAAAAAGATAACATAGTGATCAGGATATTATGGTCTATTTAGTGCAAAATTTCATTTAAATCTGTTTGAAGGGTACACATCCAAAGACCCATACAAACCATTACATATTATTACATTAGTAGAATAAATTGATGAATAATATTAGTGGAATAAAATAGTATGGAAAAACATAATGCACACATAATAAAGAAAGATTAATTAAGGGACTAATATAAGGGGTCTTATTAAAGGTTTTTTGGGCAGAAAATAGTTTGACAGTTTTGGTAGGACAGAAGAAACTTTCTCAGAACATTATAATTATAGTTACCGAGGGAATGGCGCAAAAACCAGTTCTAGGCGGACCGAATCGTGGCAAATAACTAGTTTTAACTAAGTATGGAAGTAAAACTAAGTACTAAAATAAATATCCTTAAGTTACGTGTGAAATTAAAACAGTTAGGCATACCTACCGAGCGAGCAAAACTTTTAACGTTCAAAGTAGGTATTGTAGGTACTTACATTGATTCCAATTAGAGCTTCAAAGTATCCATTCAAAGGATACGAATGCAAATTGTGCATTTTTACACCGACTACGAGGCATATTCGACACACCCGTGCGTCCTCCATCGCTTTCACTAATTTTTCAATTAATTAGAACTGTTAAAAACATTATTTACAAGTGGTTCGTAGTTCGCGCTATGATAGAGTTATAAAATATTAGAACTCTCCCAAGAAATCAACAAACACTACATAACTACGACAAGAGACAGCGCCACACAACACAGGCATAAATTCATTTCAATAACATTGGTTATACGTAAACTCCAATGTACAGTATAAGTTGTTACAGGATTAAAGTTATAAACACAAAAAGAATGTCTACTTTTACACAAGACGCTAAGTCGAGGCCATTTTTCGCTGTTGAAGTAAAAATTATGAATGTTGCCAAATTCGCAAAGTGTATTTAGATTTGTCTTTCTAACAAAATGTGATTATATACTCTCATCTGACTTCAAAAATATGGAAAATGGGATAATATTGTTAATAAAATATTAAGAAGCGATATATTCAGTGTATTTATTTAGTAGGTTTGGACCGACTGATACACCGGGTCTTAAAGTTGCCAGTAAATTATTACCAACTCAATCAATCAATGGGACTCTGACTGACACTGACAGTCCGTTAATAAAAAAAAACCCGCATTTTGCCTGGCTTGTCGAAAAGTACAAAAAAAGTGTATTAAAAATTAAAAGTGTCTAGAAAACTGTTTAAACATTAAAAAAATATCTCTAGCATGTCCTCAAGTAAAGTGTTGTTTGAAAAAGTTAGCCGGCCAATGGTGAGTTAAAACGCGATAAAGAAATCTATTTCGTTAATCGTCCTTCCATTTGATTATGGTTAAATTTTTAGTGTGTTTTTTCCAGTCGGACTCCGAACAATGCAACGAAGCTTCTGAGGATGCGTGGGATGACAGTAAATTGAACAAAGCGTACGATAAGGCCCTAAGAATAGCCAACGCAGAGGTCGCTAGAAGAGTGGCCATGTCAACAAACAGTACTAACACCAATGTGGAAAATACTGAGGGTAATTTTAAATTATTCTTTTTTTTGTTTAACGTAATTAATGGCTTTCACTCCTTTCAAACTAGGTGTTTTTGGCCAATGTCGAGATTAAGACAATCACCAAAGTCTTATTAGATAAATAAGTCATGGAGTGGATGAGAGTGCAATTATTTGGTTCAAGAGTATTATCTCCTGTACCTGCGACAGCTTATATTAACATGAATAACAAATTTATTCAACTTTTCAGTTGACAAATTTTACAAGTAGGCAATTTCACAGTACCTATGAGACCTACTTCTAATTGCTTATTTGATCTTGCTACTAGGTAAAAAATAATAATACTGATTGTGATGATAATGATATGGGCCTGCTAGCCCTCATCTTAGAGTAAGGGAATTTCTTCTACTTCTAATACAATCTAACTAAGACCTACCAAAGCAAGCAGCTTCTTTTAAACTCGCAATATGAACTAACCCACATGAAATATTTTGCCTCTTCTCCTGCTAGGCAAGGCAAACAGATAGACCTTTATGTTTTACAGGTGATGGCCACATCTTTGTATGAATAGTTAATATAGAATTAGTTTCCCGTTTCTCCTCTTTTTTTTTTTGCTTCAAAGTGGGTTGAGATTTGAAAGGGTACTCAAAGAATATTCCCTCCAAATTCAAAGTGATGTTCAGCCGTTTAGGCTTTACATTGTCTGTTATTCAATCAGTAATGGAAGTTTTTATGTATAGAAAATATTCCTTTCTTTATCTTCAGGATTTTTTTTTTTTTCTGTTTCGTTATCTGCAATCAGTCGCCAGACTATAAGCGAATTGGTGGAAGTATAATTGGCAATCTTCAGGAAATATGAACTATATTTGTTTCAGGCCCAAAAACTAAACGAGAAAAACTGCCCAAGGCCTCTTCTTCAAAGTTGTCTAATAATGAGGAATGGAAGGCAGGTATGGCCTGCAGAGCCCCTTATGAAGAAGATGGACAAGAATATGAGGCATGCGTGCTTCGGATTATCAATGAAAAGGAATGCATTGTTAGATTCTTAGGTAAGGATGATTCCTTGGGCGTTTCAACCGCCGTCAGTCCGTTGAATAAATATTGAAAGAATGAGCTACACAAAGCAGCTGACATTCACACAGAGATATACTGTTATGGTAATTCTTGCCACAATTGATCAAATTTTAAGTATAATATTGCCTATTTCTTAAATACTTAGGACAGCGGACTGACGGCGGTTGAACCGCCCGTGGAATCACCCGTAAGCAAAATTTACATGTGCCTAATTTGCTACAATATTTGAAGAGTGGAAATAGTGGACCTGATTCTACAGTGGCCTCTAAACTTCCTAATTTTATTGAGGTTTCACTAAAACAGTTTGCTATTCTATGAGCAGCTGTGATAATCAAATGAAAAGCGCTAATTTAAATCTGACGCTTCTTATTTTAGGCGGTCGATTCAATTTTTTTTTTTTTTCTTAATGGCTTTCACTCCTTGTGTTTAACAAGGTGTATTTCGCCAGTATCGAGTTTTAGACAATCACCATGGACTTATTAGAGAAACAAGTCCATGGATATCACACGTGAGGACAATTGTTCGGTTAAAGAGATTTACTCTGGTGGACTAAACAGAAGCACATGGGGTTATATTATATTATATTGTATTGACATTCTGGAATAGCACTTGTTAAACTGTGTGTAAAAATTAGACAATTTAGTTTTAGGCTATTTAAGCGATGTGCACATAGAATCGGGTCCAGTGTTATTTGTGGAAAAATGTTCAATATTATATTCTTAAGCTGCAAATGCGCTAAGAAGGGGAAACATTTCCATTTTTTTTTTTTTATATACATATATTTATATTCATCATGATAGTAATAGTTAAATACATATACTCACACCTGCATTCCCAGAGTGGGTAGGCAGAGCTGCAGGATTACCAACAACTCTAAAAACTAGTAGTTAATTATGTAACCACATTTTGCACAAACAGGCTAAGATGTTTACCAGTGTACATTAGTGAGCGGTTTCAAGCCCATTGCCTAAGAATACTATAAGCCTTTATTCAGGCTCTATTCTATGTGGTAAAATCATATTACTTTTGACACTTTATTGTAATGTTTTTCGCTCAGCCGCCGTTACTGTTTAGTAATTAAGAGCTATCGAACCATAGATAATACAATAACATGCCAAGAGCAATATAGTTTCTCTACATAGAATATAGCCCCTGTACCCATAATAGAAAATTACAATCGTTATCTTGTCGTCACACTCAGGGCTGGTAGGGTGACGGCACCAATGTTGGACCCTTTTAGCTGAAGGCACTTAACTCTTAATTCAAAGATCATAAGGTAACAAATTGACATTGATCATTGGTTCATTCATCAAGTGTTCATTACTGGTTCCATCACCCTAGTTCTTGGACACAACCTAATACAAAAGTGCCCATGTTCCTCTCTTGCTTCTTCCAGGTTATGATAACTGTGAAATAGTACCAATCTCAACATTGAAAGTCAGTCTCGGCAAGGCAGAACGCCGTCAGCAGATAGAGCAGGCTACGTTAGAAAAGCCAGAGATTCCAGCAAATGAGGATAATGATGATTGTTTAGATGGAAGTATCCGGGCACCCAGTACCGGAAGCACAGGTTTTTATGACTCCATTTTTATTTTCTTAACACTGCCCTCCTAAGAAAATGGGCGCATGTCTCATCGAACCGCGTATGTATAAGTAAACTTATTTCTTAAGATTGGGGCTTGAATTTGCTTTGAGTATCAAATGGCGAATGCATCCTTACGTAGAGAAGGGCAGAACAGCTTATCATTGATCTCTTTGACCCCAACCGCTATTCACTTCTTATTATAATTAAATTACATTAATAAATATAAATAAAAAAGCCTTTATCCATTGATAATTTTTTTTTTTTTTTTTTTTTTTCTTAATTAATGGCTTTCACTCCTTGTGTAAGGTGTATTTCGCCAGTATCGAGTTTTAGACAATCACCATGGACTTATTAGAGAAACAAGTCCATGGATATCACACGCGAGGACAATTGTTCGGTTATAGAGATTTACTCTGGTGGACTAAACAGAAGCACATGGGGTTAGCTCCACGCGCTTCTGTCAAGTCCCATTGATAATTATTGATACTTACATTAAATAAAAATTATAATTACTGTCTCAAATATATAATTTTTTGACAATAACTTATTTTTCCATGCAGCTGTCAATGGAAAAGGTAAAAATCAATTCTGGAGTTACTTTATCAAAGAATAATCGAAAAATTACGCCATTTAGTTAAAACTTTTGTCCAGCAAATGACGACAAATGCTGTTTTGACCATTCTAGCCGATTTTTTCAGAGAATTTTGGAAAAATAATGTGTTATGCCTTGTGTGTTTTTGATTTGCCGAAAGTTATGAATTGTTTTCAAGTTCATGTCTACTTAATTTGAGAGGAAATGTGGTTTGTATATCTCGTAATTTATGTTTCAGAAAATACTTTCCAGAGAAGAAAGAAATCCCCAAAGAAAACTAAAGTCCAGAAACAGCCCAATTTCAGTGAAATGCATGATATGCCATTTCAGATGCCAAACTTTAGCATGATGCCAAATGTAAGTTTTCTCTAGATTAGGCTAAAATTATGCTTCTGCCTTTTTTATGGCAAATGGAAGGCAAACAAGAACACAGGCCACCTAGACTTAGTTTAATTAAATATTTGGTTAGTTTAATGTTTATGCTGTCCTTAATTAATTTGTACTCATGCTCACAACCTTTTACTTTTCTTAATCTCTCAAGTGTTAGCTGAAAGAGATCCCTCAAAGGGATAATTGTTTATTTTTGTACATTATTTTTTTCATATTTATTGTATTGTTTTTCTTTTTCTTTTGCACCATCACGAGATTAAATTTGGCACCCACCCTAGGTCCAAGGTCAATCTGACATTCTACAACAATAAGGTTGAGTTTACTAAAAGTTACAAATGACTTGACATCTCTAATGACATTGACGACTTCAAGCATATTTTTCTTGAAATGGGTCCCAAATTAACGCACGTGACCGCACAATAAAGTTTTTACATACATACCTACACTTACATTCTTAAGACAACAATCTTGACTGTGAATGCATTGCCAACCCTGAAGACTAAAATGGAATGTGTCTATGCTACTAATTACACCATTATGTCATATCCCCACACCGGAACAACAATGCAAACATGCTAGTTTAAAAGATGAGATGATTTATTTTAGAATATTAAGTTTAGTAAGTTAGTACGCTCGTTCCCTACTGTCATTGTATATTCCCTTGATCTACAGTTGGCCCACCTGGAGCTGCCAATGCCCCCACCTCCCCCCATGGCGATGCCGGCGATGGCCGACTCCGAAGACCAGGCCGTGTCCTCCATGCTGCTCAGCTGGTACATGAGCGGCTACTATACGGGGCTGTACCAGGGGATGAAGAGGTACGTCGGCCTTATAAATAGCTGTACACTTTAGTACTTTGTCACTTTAACTCACATACATCTTGTTCTGACTACCTACATCGCTTTGTGCCTAGATCGCAATCCGACCAAATTACGCTTTTCGACTACATCTCAAAAGTCCGAGTAGCAAAATGACCACTTCGTTTGCGTTACTAGGTAGGTTAGGTTCGTTAGATAACTTCAAATGCGCCAAGGGGAAATTGCCCAGGAATTGGAGCCCCGCCATGCGGGGTCTCGGTCGACCTTTCTACGACAGAAATAAGATGAAAAAAAAATGTGGTAATTTAGCGACTCAGACTTCTTAAGATGTAGTTTTAATGCGATCTGGTCGTATTGTGATAAGCGATGTAGTCAGATCGAGATGTAGTCACAAAACGACCTGGTCGTATTAGCTACCTTCTATCCCACTTTAAAGAATAGGTTCCCAAAGTGGTCCCCAGTGGGCGCTGATGATATCCAGGGGGGGCCCTAAGGCACTCATAAAAAAATAGAGGGTCCTTGACATATTCAGGGGGCGCTGTCCATATTGATTATGAATAATAAAAAGATGGATGAAAGAAGATTGACAAAAGATATATGCAGTGCGAAAAGTGAGTGGAAGGGTCGGAAGGGGCCGCCCTACGCGTACTTTTTCGAATCAAATCGGAAAAATACTGGAAAAGGGTCGAATCTTAAGTACCCGAAACCGACATGCAATCTACTCGATGTATGGAAGAAGTGAAAGAGATTTGTCAGGATCGTAGCAGGTGGAAAGAAGTGTTCTCTACCTACCGCTCTGGGAAACAGGCGTGATTTGATGTATATGTGTATGTAATAAAAATATAGGCAGTGTAGGCTAAATGTGTACTCTTAATGTGTTTTTTTTGTTACAGAGCGAAACAAGGGCGCAGGAACGTGTAATGTGAAGCAACAGTTTCTACTTTTATACTCGTAAATATTTAAAGTAAACATATTTCAGTGAAATCAGTATTTCCGTCTTTTATTTATTGAAAGAGTAAAGTAAACGCATGTAAGGCTGCTGCTCCACTGAGGCGGAGACGAGCGGAGCGGAGCAGAGCTGCGCCAATATTAACCAATGGAAGGCGCATGCGGTCACGTCGAGCGCGCCTTGCGCACGTTAGTTTAGAGTCTATTGGTTAATATTGGCACAGCTCCGGTCCACTCCGCTCATCTCCGCCTCAGTGGAGCCGCAGCCTTAGGCGCGTCCCGGAAATAGGGTTTAATTATTTAGTCATTCATTCATTATAATCTAAAATAGAGATGTAATCTATAATAATAAATATAATTAATTTTACTTCCAGATTTAGTTTGTATTTTTGTATGTTTGTAACGAGTAAACTCGAAAAAAACTGGACTGATTTCAAAAATTCTTAAACCATTACAATGCTACATTATCCCTGAGTAACATAGGCTGTTTTATATTTTCTGCGCGGACGAAGTCGCGGGCAACAGCTATATTACCTATATTATGTTTTTACGCGATTAAGTTCCGTTTTAGATTTATAACAGTATAATGTACAAAATCTGTAACTAGTGGAAAAGGATACAAGGAGACTTATAGTCGCGCCCTTTTAAGAAGCCCGATTTGACAGCTGTCATTGCAGTACAATATAAATATAACCTCAAACATGGTACCAGGTTCCCAAAAAACTAGAATCGAAATATTGGGTGAAGATAATAAATAAAACCATAATCTGAAAGTTTAGTTTTGTGATTCCGGTATATTGAGAACCTGGTATTTTAAAATACTGGTATTTCGGGAATGAGCGAACAATATATATTGCGGTATGACATGTAGTCCAATATCGCATAATTTCCGTGATTTTTATTATTTAAAAAACAATTCCATAGTTAATTTAATTTGAACTCTGTAACCTTAACTTAAAGCATTATTTACTAAGAAATTGATTAAATTAATTTATGTTGTACGTTGATGATATTGCTACTTACAACATGAATCTTTCTTAATAGTAAATAATGCTTTAGGTTAAGGTGACAGAGTTAAAATTAAATTAACTATGGAATTGTTTTTTAAATAATAAAAATCTCGGAAATTATGCGTTATTGGACTACATGTAGTACCACATTATATACTCCAAATAGGGTCTAGAATCGATGTATATAGACTAAACTAAGTGTTAATTAAACCTACTCAATTTTTTTGTGGTTTTGGGAAACTTCATGGTCAAGGATTTGGGTACAGTTTTTTTTATATCACGAAAGCGGGTTTGCCAATCTTGTTTGTGTAAATGCATGTGCACGTTGTCTCTGTGTGCATAGCTTCGTCGTTAACGCGGTAGTGTGAGTTTCTATACGTGTTACAACTACACGTGAGTCGCTTACCTTCAAACTCTGATATGTCCTTGAAATTTGGTATACGAATTTAAAACCTAAGTTGTTTCAAAAAAGATCCAAATTCCGTTGTCTGTTTGCATGGATTTATACGAGTTTAAAGGTAAGTGACTCAAGTACAGGAAACCCGCTTTCGTAAAATAAAACAACTGAACAGTATTCCCAGCTTCTTAATAGCGCGGTTGGCTATCGCTATCACGGTTGCACTCGCAACTGAAGGTATATTTGTCACTCGGGTGTCATAGAAAAACGAAGATTGCCGATGGCTATAAGGAAAATGGTAGCACTATAAGTAATTAAAACAAAACACATACTAAGTATAATATATTATTAATAATCTCAAATCTAACACACGAAACATTACTTTTCAGTCATCGCGACTTAAACGAAGCTCGGAAACATGGCAACTCACAATAGTGATAATTATTTACAAGTGAAACCTCACTAGAAATAAACGAAAGGTAGGTACAGTCAAGTGTAAAAATATGGGAGAACGCAATATCTCAAAACTATGTCACAATGCACCTTATTCCAGTGTAATAAGATCTTCGTAACATATTTATGAGAGAATTCTTTCGATACATATTTTTGCATTTGATTGTACTATATCATTTGATGATATATCATCTAATGATGAGCATTTTTATACCACTGACGGATTAGCGGATATATCCGAACCACTGGTGACGGATTAATCCGTCACGGTTTGTAACGTGTTGCCATAATAGTGACAACTATTGAATTTTACATATTTATGAAAGACCTACACTCCATTTGTGTAGGTCCTCAGCTAAGTGTAAATTAACTAAACTACTTAACTCTGTTAAACGTTAAACAGCAAATCATACCAGTTTTTTCGATTTTTTATAACTTCAAAGTGCTCCCTTTGCGCCTAAAATAACAATTTTGTCGTAAAAAAAAAACTATGCATGATGTGAAACCAGGAAAATGGTGTGCAAAATGTGGTCTCTAGTTGCTTTATTCAGCTGAAAACGGGCATTTTGTCCAAACATGATGCATTTTGAGGTTATAAAGTGTTTACTAAATAAGACAGGTCTATATAATGGACCATACACAAATGGTAATAGTGGCGTTCAAAAGGTACAAAAATGCGAGCGAGAGGGTGTTTCTACGTTATTTGTCATCACATCAACGCTTTGACTATTAACCAAAGTATAGTTTCACAACGTGAGTGGCCCTCCGTTTATTTCTAATAAGGATATAAGTACCATAGTTAACATAAAGATTTCATACATTATACATCTCAACAAACATTAAGGCTCGTTCACTACAACAAAATGCCAGGAAAAATATAAACTCCTTTGCAATGATTTCGATTATTTCGAGTAGTTTATAAAGTGTAAGAAATGAGATTTAATGGAACCTGAAAAAAACAGTATTATTCAAATATAATTATTATTTTTCGTTTTAAATAATACTCTCTTCCTTTTTTAGTATAAAATCTTTTTTACTTACAGGATTTAAACTACTTGAAAAAATCTAAAGTGCCCGTTTTCTTGCAAGGTACACATAGCCTGACAATTAACGCACGTTTAAAATTAAAATTCGTAATGCAAAAGTTTATTTACTCTTTGTGGATTTATATTATCTTTTTAAACGTACAGAGCAAGAGCACTTACATAGTCCTTTGGGTTCGGGTAAATTTGTGAAGATAATTAAGACCATATGAGAACTAGTGGGAAAGAATTATAAACCCCAAGACCTTTTTGAGAGCTATTGCACTGTATAAAAAGGCCCCTACCGTCCACAGAACCATATCGGTACGTTATGTCTTACGGCCGCATACATACAATTTTGAATAGGTAATTGTCTTGTATTTTTTTAAACCAGTGTACGAAAAGTCGTCATTACTGACTCGTGAGTTGTCTCTTGTTTTACTGGAAAAAAGACTAGAAAGAAAGGGATACAATATTCATTTAGACAATTTTGAATGATAATAATGGACGGTAGTAAGCCTCGAAAGCTGAATAAATCATTGTAAAGCTAATTCCAAACTTTTCTATTTACATCTTTGTTCATATTTCAACATCATCAACCGTTGCTTTTTTAACCCATTGACAGCTACAGCTAATAACATTATTACGTAGCCTAGACACCCGAACTTCATGATGACGTAAAAAATATGCAGATGAATTTTAACAACTTGATGACAGTTCGCTTGCGGTGTCTGCTGTGGCGTCAAAGGGTTAATCCGACATCGGCAGTTGTTTTAAGCCTGCGTTTGAATATACACAAAGCCTCAAGAGTGTGAGTTAGTTACTAGTCGTAACGTATTGCAATCAAAATTGAATTATGTGAACTCGTCCAAGATGGCTTACTATTTGCTTCTCTGAAGGCCTGGCGACGAAGGAAATAAATGCATAGAAATCGCCCAGAGTTTTAGCATGCTTCATACATCTCAATGAATTTGTGTGTTGCCGTTCACCGTTCGTCATCGCCGTTGCCGCCGTCGTATAAAATAGTCGCCAAGCCGTAAGAGCCACAGTCAGCGTACGCAGCGCACAGTACGCGTTTAGTTCATTTAGTTACAGCCACTCGATGCACCGAGATGGTTAATCGTTGATTTGCAGTATGCCACTAACTAAGCCTACTTCGTTAAAGCTAAACCAGGATAAAATAAACCTTTTTCTGTACTGGGTGTTTTGTTGTTACGTGACTATACGAAGGTAAAAGTGTTTTTAATTCACGAAGGTTGTATGATCTTTAAAACGTCAAATATTATTCTAACTAGGTACTTCATAAACGATAGTTCCTCTTATCTTGATTTAGCTGTACATTTGCAGAACGTTTCACACGTAGTTTAGGTACAAGTTGCAACGTAAAGATGTATCATCGTATTTGGTGGGAAAAGCTTGAATTTATCTTGCTTTCTTAGTCAGCTTTAGTATCCATGGATAAACTAATCCGACTAATCCGACAAAAACGATGTCTTTTAGTTATTCACTACATTTGTATCTTAGCGTATCGATATAACTCGAACGTCGTATTCAAGTGTGAGCCGGCACAACATGCCTCAGACGAGCGTACTGAGCTCATGCGTGTCGTGGCTCAGGTCTATCGTGGCTGCGGGGACTCCAGGGGTCACAGCGCCTTCCCCGGGCGGCGTGCTGGTCGGAGGCCTGAAAAACAAACATTGCATTAAGCATAGAACGTCTTTAGTACAGTTGTTTTATCTCACGAAAGCGGGTTTGCCATACTTGTAGTGGTAATACGTATAGATACCACTTAGCGATGACAGCTACGCACTCAGAGACAACGTGCACGTGCATCTACACACAAGTATGGCAAACCCGCTCTCGTCATCATCATGTCAGCCGAAAGACGTCCACTGCTGGGCATAGGCGTCCCCCAAGGCTCTCCACTCAGACCGATCTTGTGCTTTCGCATCCACCGCGTTCCCGCGATCTTTACAAGGTCGTCACTCCATCTTGTTGGAGGCCTACCTACAGCTCGTCTCCCGGTCCGCGGACGCCACTCAAGAACCTTCTGACCTTATTTAAAACCCGCTCTCGTGAGGTAAAACAACTGTACTTAATGTTATATTATACAGTGTGTTACCAGGACCCTGGCTTTTTGTAAAGGAGGTTAAAATAACGTATATCTGTAACGTAACCATGACATTAATTTAATTAATAAACAAATTTTCAGACATTGTTAACCTTCTAACAAAATTTTATTTGCCACCAATGTAAAGCACAGCAATTTGACAAGTTTTAAATGGCATTCGACGGATACTTTGATTATTATGATTTGCCCCCGTACCACGAAATGCCTTGTACTAAGCAACAGCGATACTGATAACGATGAACACGCAGCACATGCACTACATTAAAAATGGACAGTATCTAAGAAAATTAATTGTGAAGTTATATTAATTATTTTTTAATTCATAATACTTGCAAACAATTGCTAAAGCAACATATAATCAGCAGTTTTAATAAATGCCCGCAAGCTGGTAACACACTGTATATAATGGAACAGTCGACAAGTTTCTAATTTTCGCTTTATATTATTTGCACCGACATATGTCGTCCCGACGTCAACTGTTGACCGTGGCGTTCAAAGGGTTATTACTATAAATCAGTTTTTCCCGAGGTATTTCTATGGTAATTTGGAACCTCGGGTACCCCATCTCTTTTGATTGACCGTCACAGTCGCAAATATGCTAAAGTTTAAACCACTATGTTTAAATACATAAGTCGACACAGAAAATGGCAGCCGAAAAGCAACGAAAAAAGAAGGTATACTTTGAGCTGTTAACCTTGACGGATTAATCCGTCGTTAGTATAGTGGTATTTTTGTGAGATGTCATAAAAAGCTTATGATTAGCAGTTTAAAACGGTAGGAATTATAATATGTAAAACGATATTCCCCTCAAATAGCTACCTTCCCGTCGAAGATATAGGGTTCAAGTTGAGATGGCAGCCCCAAGTTTCAATATGTTGTGGTCGGAGCTCACCCAGGTAGACGGCCGCTACTGTTTTTAATGTCAAACCATTACAACTTGAACCTTATAGTTTAGAACGGAAGGTAGCTATTTAAGTGGATTATCCTTTTACGTATTTCCTTTTGTTTTGAACTGCTAAAGCTAAGTTATTTATGACCATTCGGACATCTTAGAAAAATACCACTATAACTCTATGGTGCGGATATATCCCACAACGCTTTTAATAAGTTTAATTTTAAAAACTTACCTAATTATATAAGGTCCTCCCTGTTGTTGCAATAACGTAATAGGATGCGAATATGGCGCCTGTATCGTGTGATAACTCAAATTCCCAACCCCAGTGTTATTCAGATGCCCATTCATCACCACACCATTGGTTGTATTCGCCGACGCATTCACATCCGTGCGGAACGCCTTCACGAGGTTCGTCTTCTCTTTCTGCCACACGAACACGTTGTGGACCATTGCGCACCCGCAGAATATGATCCCGACGCCGATGAAGACCGAGGTTATGATGGCCGGGGTTGAGTGGAATTGAATGAATGTGTACAGGATGATTCCTGGAAATAAATAAATAGAAGGATTAAATATTAGGAAAGGTACAGTCAAGAAATTAGCGGAACTCCTCCTGAGACGTCACCAAGTCCCAATCAACACTCAAAAAAATGAGAGCCCACAAAGAGAGATTTTCACTTAGTTGACAAAAAATGATTACAATAGTTAAGATATTAATTATATCAACCAAAGCTGATAGTTAACGACAGCAATTTCTTTAGTGATTCAACTAACATCATAGTTGATGTATCTAACGTCTTAGTTGGTGTATCTATCGTCTTGTCAGGCTCGTATGGGATCAAGACGCTTATGCACAACAATCACAATCTTGTTACAAGCGACCAATTATTTTTTTCAGTGAACAAGGTCACGTCATTTATGACGTCATTTTATGGTCAGTTTTAACGTCATGATTCACGTGACGCTGTCACAAATTAAACTTGATTTTCGACGTCATAGACGACGTATTTTGACGTCATATTATGACGTTAAATAACGTCATATTACGACGTCTAATGTCGTCATACTACTAACCCTCTTATTTATAAACGCGCAATAACTAAAGTGTGGAGACTTGACAGAAGCTCGTGGAGCTAACCCCATGTGCTTCTGTTTAGTCCATTTGAGAAAATTCTCTTTTACCAAACAATTGTCTTCGCGTGTGATATCCATGGACTTATTTCTCTTATAAGTCCATGGGAGTGTCTATAAATAACTTGACATTGGCGAAATACACCTTAACAGGAGTGAAAGCCATTAATTAAGAATAGAATAGAACTAAAGTGTGCTCTTTTCTTATGTGTCATTATGACATTTGAGTTTGACAGAAAGGGACAAAGATACCACAACTAAAATAGGTTTATAGTGAGTTTATATGAATAAGGGGGTAATTTGTACCAGAACATCGCTACGGATATTAGACGCAGATAAAGTTAAGGCTTAAAAACAGTTGCGTTAAAACGTTTTCTGTTGCTTAGACGAAATGCATAACGCTAACTGGGTAGCAGTAGCCATAGGAATAAAATAATATATTTGTTAATTTGTTAATATTTGATAATTACTAATATAGAATAAGATTTGATGCTTACTAACAACATATGGAACTGGATTCTGAAATAAATTTGAAATTAAAATTAATAAATAAATAACGTAAACGATTTTCGAAAACTCCCAAAATGTATGGAATTACGCCATTGCAGAATTAATCTTACGACTGAACATACGTGGGTGGCTACCTTATATTTTTATTTAGTTTTATTATATTTACCTGTTAGAAACACTGGTATTGATATGAAGAAACCGCCGACCGCACACACCCTTGTTATTGCAGACTTTTGCAGGTACTTGTTGGACCTGAAAATATTAAAAAAATATGTATTTAATAAGTGCTCTTACTGCTAGATAAAAAATATCGTACTGTATTATTTTTGGCGATTGACAAAACTTAAATTAACATTTTCATCACACTTGCACGTAAACAGTATCTAAACATACAAAAAACGTGTCGTCTTCAGAAGAAATTGATAATGCGACTCCGCCGGACATCGCCAACGAGGCTGAAATTATTAGTGAGAATCGTAAGTTAAAATATGATCTTTTGTCTGATTTCATTTCCTCGCAATTATGATGAAAAACATTGTATGTTTCACGGGCGGTACGGGAATTACGAACCTCGACTCAGAAAGCCCTCAGTCTTCTACTAGAGCCTCGGTCGTATTTCCTTACTTACCGCCCTTAATACTCAATGTACTATTTCGTCACCATTGTCTTCCCATGGTAAAATTATTAGGTACTTGTAGCATAAAAAGATTGGCTATTCCCATTTGTCCGCAGTGTGGACAACTGGGAATAAAAACGAATTTAGGTCTGGACAAAAATTATTAGGTGGGAATAAAAATTCCCTAGTGCGGACAGCTGGGATTTTTTTTCAAATTTATCCGCAGTGTGGACAACTGGAAATAAAAAATCCCTGCTGTCCACAGTGTTGACAAAGGGGTGCGAACAACTGGGAATAGCCCAAAAAGATCCCATGCAACAACTCATAAAAGTGAAAACCTTGTACAAATTAGCAAGCGACGAGAAGCAAATAAAGATTTCCAAACAAGAATGGTCAATAATTTAAGCAAATAAAGTGTTCTGTTAATATTTCACACATAAGTAGGTACGGTCGGCCAACGAAAGTGTTAAGCAATTTATTGCCTTGTTATTATCAACGACGCAGACGACAAGGTTTTGTATGCTCATCATAGCTATTTTACATATAGCATTGTAAAGTCACAGTTAAATATTATTAGAGAAATAAGTTGCTCTAAAGTTATCTGAACACACTAACGCCTTTAACTGGCATATCTCGAAAATATCACGGGCCAAGATGCAAACGCTACTAACGTTTTTCTTTTCTATCGGTTAAAATGTAAGGGATGACAGTTGACCACGTGGTTTATAGTAACGCACGAGAATGTCATCCGATACATTTTGAGTGATAGAAAAGAAAACCGTTAGTAGCGTTTGCATCTTGGCTAGATCCTCGGAGCAATTTTGATTATCTTTTGTTAGTAATCAAGTTGATATTGCTACGGAAGTTTTAGCTGAGATACTGCCTATTGGCTTAAGGCTAGGTAATTAGCGCGCCGATATCGTTATAGTTATGGAGCGAGATATCATATCATATCACACTGCTAGATCAAAACAAACACAAAATCCTTGTTAGTTTGGTTTCAAGTTCATAGGAGTTGTATTAAAGTTATTTTAAAATACAGTTGTATTTTGAGTTCCTACTGTTTTGATCTAGCAGAACGTAGACTAGTGACCGACGAAGCTAAGAAAACAGAACGGAAAACCGTAAACAGCAACCACCATGGCGCTTTAGAGTTGAACGAACACATTTACAGAGCACTGTCCAGTTTGTAAACTCGATCAGGAAATCCGCTCAGTCTAACGGTACCTGGGATAACATAACGTACCTAAGTTATGAAGTACCTACCTTATAAAAAAATAATCACGTATGGAATAGTGTTTGAAATGTGTAAGGACAGGAGTTGAACTTTTGGACCCGATGACGTCAAAATTACAAAATTTTACACACACCCTGCGTGCTCTCAGTCAGGGTGTTAAGGTAGCGTAGCGGTAAAATTATTAGATTCAAAGAAAGAAAGAAAGAAAGAAAAGAAAAAAATCGTGACAAACAGACAAACAAAACTCAAAAAAATACTGACATAGACAAAAAACCTGATGTTAAGAAATGGTTCCAACGATATTTAATTCTGATATCTTATTACTTTTATTTTATATTATTTATTTATTTGGACCAGTTTATATCTAAACACCAGCTACCCTAGCTCCCTGTCACTTGTACTATTAGTTAATACTTATTCTGTGACCATGTGGGCAAACTTTCGTCATTTTGACGTCATCGGCACCAAATGAACGACTCCAGCTTAGTAGGTATGAGTACATTTGACTAGTTCGTCCATTAAACCTTAGAATATATACTTCTTAATCTTGACTAATATTGTAAATGCCAAATCACTAAACCAATTTCCACGCACATGCAATTATAAGACAGGTGCTTACTTCTTATACCGATATCGAACAAGGTTTTTTTACAAATCAAACGATTATTCGAACCGGAAATGCTATTCGTCAACAGATGGCGCTGTAAAACTAAAAAGTGCTTAGTTTTAATTTGGCACGATTTAGATTTTTCCTAATTATCCTTAACCTCAAACTTTGTCCACGTATAAAACAATTAACAACGAAGCAATAGCAACACAGAAGCCATTGAGATAACACATGTAAGGACAGTTATAACAGCTGTTTCAAACGGTTACAACGGTCGTCTCGCTCGGATAGGCACAGGGTATGACTTGTGGGAACCTGGGAAGTTGGCATACATTGAATGTCCTATTGGCCTAGTAGCTGTTTCACTGTAACTACAAAGCCTAAGGTATTAGGCCATGTATTCCGTATTGTTTCTGTCTACTTCCTGGTAAACTGCCGAGATTCTAGCCGGTAAAAACCATACCGTCTTTGACCTGTTATCGTATTGTCAACGTTTGATAGCTCTTATTTACTTGATAGTAATGGCGGCCGTGTTAAAAACTAAGAATAAGGACATAAAGCATAGAAACCGGACTATAAGACGTACTTTGCGTCAGCTATCTTTCTCTAAGTACTTTTTAGATTACGTATTACATGAGAAAAAACGAAACACAAAGTAGGCTGTTTTTTCATTTTTAACTGTCATTGTCACAAGGTTTTACACAGGGACTTCTTTGTCCTTCCTATAGGAAGGATTTGTCTTTCCTTGTCTAGATGTCCAAATACTATAGGTGCTTATAGGTCCAAATCACACCTTACTTGTGACGATGTACCAAATAACGAAAGAACAGCTATAGATTCATCTCTTTCCAACTCACTATGAAAACCATAAATAAAAAGAAGTGAACCATAATGTATTTTCTGCTTATTACTAAATAAGCGGTTTCTATGCCTTTAGTCCTTGTTCTTTGGTTAAAAACAATACCATAACAGGTCAAAGACGATATGATTTTTACTGCCAAGATTGTGGTAACATAATTACTGGGCCTATATTCTGTTCTGTTTTAACCTATCTTGTTTTCGAAATCTTATTGTTTTTTTTACGATACAGCCTTAACTTACTAACTTACTTCATACCATCTGACTTGTCTTATTTAGTAAACACTTTTATAAACTCAAAATGCTCCCTTCTCGCCTAAAATTACAATTTTGTCATAAAAAAACTATCCATGATGTAAAATCAGGCGAATAGTGTGCAAAATGTGGGGGCCGATTTTTGACTTTCGAACGCTCGAAAGTAAGCAAAATCTTCGAAACCGTTTTTGAAATACGAGCGGTAGAATTGAAAACGAATGGTGTGGACCACTCGTCTTTAAATTTTCTATCGCTAGTAATTTCAAAAATACGGTTCCACAGATTTTGCTCACTTCCGAGTGAAACTTTCGAGCGCTCGAAAGTCAAAAATCGGCCCCCAGGTGTCTAGTTTCTTTATTCACCAGAAAACGGCCGTGTTAGCCGAAAACGATGTATTTTGAGTTTATAAAAGTACTAAACAAGACAAGTCAGTTGGTATGGACTATACGTTCAAGTGAATAAGAGGTAGGTATTATAACGTTAACAATGTGATAACGATATGGTTTCAAACAAAGGAACGCAAGGAGCAGAGTGAAATAGGAACCCTTTTGTCCTGGGATCGCATTACCATGTCACTCTTATCGCGTTGTTTGAATTACAACAAGTTTGTGAAAGGCGTCAAAGCGAACTAGGTCCTAATGATATAGCTAATTAAAATTAAATTCCCGACGACCAAACCTAAGGGTCAGTATCCATCCGAGCTGTGCGAGTGTGGAGCGATGTGCGAAGTAAAAAACCACCAATAGGAATACTTCATTTTCGTAGCCTTGCTTAGCGCAGGTCTCCTATTGGTGGATTTTTTCTTCGCACACCGCTCCGCTATCTCACAGTTCTGTGATCGTCATTTCATTAACTGACTCTAAGGCCTTTATTAATAAAGTAGCTGTTCCCGTGCCCACTTCGTTGGGCAATAAACATTTTTTGGGTTAATGTAAAGCCTATGACACTCACAAATAACGTGGCTTTCTATTGGTAAAATAATTTTCTAAATCGGTTCAGTAGATCCAGAGATTACCCCTTACAACGTCACAAACTTTACCTCTTTATAATATTAGTAAAGATGTAATATATAATATAATAGTAAATAGTAATAGTATAGACTATTCTCAGCTGAGATGCCCGTCACAAGATACGTTAACGTAAATGTCAAGCCAGGAAAAGCAAGCTAGGAAAGTGTCATTGTTGACGCATTTTGACGAGCATCACCTGTCCAGCGCCTCTATTCAATACGGTAAAAACAATATCGTATTTGATCTGTTATCGAATTGTCTACGTTTTGATAGCTCTTATTTTCTTGACAGTAATGGCGGCTGACGTCCTAACAATACCATAACAGGCAAACTACGATATCGTTTTTACCGTCTAGAATACCGGCCCAGATCAATTTATTAATAAGGCGGCCCTGAGAGCGCCGGTATTACTTAAAGTTTCCAATTCAGAATGTAAACACGTGTAGATTTGATGCTGTCACAAAAGCACAAAGTTACCACGTTGATACCCATAATTAGCAATGTCACGCTGTCACGTTAGCCATGACTCTATGCTAATCCAGCGATTCTCTAGGCCACAGCCATATTTAGCACGAGTTAACTTTATTCTTATTTAATAGGTATTTTACATAACGTAATTTAATTTTGATACGTTATTTCCGCGTGATGAATTCATATTTTATTTTAAGGTGTTTTTTATGGAATTCAGAAGGCAAACAAGCATATAGGCCTCATTATGGTTAGTAAGATTAGAGATAGTTGGGACTCATCACAATCACACAAACATCACTGCAATTTCAAGACTGTAATCCTAAGAATGCATTGTCAACCCTGAGTACCAAGATGGAATGCATCTATGCTTTCCCCTTTTACATCTCTTGTTTCGAGAAAACAATAATATTGTATAGGTACTTATGTATGTATTATGTACACGTTATTGTACTAAAACAATTACATTACACAAACATTTCCTGCAATAGCTCGAATAGCTACCAATAGTTTTCTTGGACTATTTTATATTCTGGCAATCTAACGTTTTTTTCTCTATGTACCTAATAGACAATCTCTATTTAAATAGAAAAGAGTAGTTTTTAAAACCCTTATTCTCATATACTTCGAGATAAAGTAACGCTCGAAAATAAATTGACTTGCTTGTATTACAACTGTCACAAGCGATACTTATATAAGATTGAACTACATATTTTCTGTAGGCAGAATCATCTAGAACACATGGGAACGACAGAAAGACCCCAGTCAACGTCAATATTAAATTAAAAAATGTTTTCTCTTCACGAAGCATATAATAGTTTATCGGTATTTTTGAACCTAGCAACTTTACCTTTAATATGGCAACACTTTTATCAATTATATCACAAGTATATCTAAACAAAAGCATAAATTAAATAGTTCAGGAGAAGATTACGTTATCAAGCTCGCGCCAGCTGACGCAACCGGTTCTCCAAATTCCAAGACTAACAGGTACCAAGCTCCACAAAGTTATTCGAGCCGGGCCTAGCGTCGCCACCGTCGCACTTAACTTCAGAATCAGCATGAAACCAAATTAGTTCCATATTTGGCCACCGGTAAAGATAACTTTGTAGATTTAAAAACATTCTTTCTTTAATCTTTTCAGCACCAAGAACTCTAAATAGGGTCAATTTTGCATAGAAATTGTTAAGCATGGCGCTTAATTGCTGTTAATCGTTTTGTTAGCCGTTTGAGCGAAAGTATGCTAAGGTTTTTGCATAGGTATTAAATGCTTCATGGTTTGTGTTTAGCGATAACGTTATCTATGACCTAGTATTGATTCGATACGTTAAGCGTAACCAGTATAAAAGGCCACTCGTGAAGTTATAGCAACGATAGGCAGGGACTGGACCCGATTCTACAGCGGCCGCTTAACCCTTAATTTGGCAAAAATAAAAAACGTCGGGAATTCAAACCCTTTTTGATTTTGAATCAGAAAAAAAATAAAAACACAAATCAAACAAAAAATGTGAACCTTATGGTATGTATGGTATGTCATACACTGCCAAATTAAGGGTGTCGCTAAAACACTTTGCTATCCTACGAGCTGTCATAATCAAATGACAAGCGCTAAATTTGAAACTGACGCTTCTTATTTTAGGCGGTCCATTAAATATTGTATTGAAATTCTGGAATAGCACTTGTTAAAACTGCCGTCTAAACTATGTCTAAAAATTAGACAATTTAGTTTTAGGCTATTTAAGCGATGTGCACGTAGAATCGGGTCCACTGACGGGTTTACAAGCGACATATTCTGTGGTCAGGTCTCTATAAAAATAGAACAAATAAATAAACAGTGTTCAGATTGTGCGGTGTTTTCTGGTGCGGGAGTAAAAGAGCCACGGAACACCAGCTCGTCAGAAACGCCAAATCGCCATCGTGTTCTCGTCTTTCCTACCCTATTGGCTAACTCTTTAGTTACATTTTAACTTGCTCAGCTTGAAGCCGGCATTATCATTTTAGTCACCAAACTCCAGCAGGAAGAATAAAAAACCAAAAATACCAGGTTAATTCAAACGATCATAACGCTCGAGACTCGATTCCGCTTCGAGCGAGCGTTTACGAAAAACCTGGTTAAGAACCATAAATTAACCGGTATTTCAGGAACCGTTCCCAAGCCCTAGGGTGCAGCCCTAACCATCTCAGTCTCCGACAGTTTCCAGCATTTGTTTGTGACGCGTCCATACAAGGCGCACACATACTCTTACTTAAGGTCTGTTCATTCTTACTTGTCTTATATAGTAAACAACTTTCTAACCTCAAAATGAACCTTTTCTGGCTAAAACAGCTCTTTTGTCGTAAATAAAGTAAACTGAATAAACATTTTGGACATCATTTGGCCAATGTATTGTCTGTGATTGCTTTATTTTGTTTAATAAAGCGGTTTTAGCCTAAAAAGGTTCATTTTGCGGTCAGAAAGTTGTTTACTATACAGGGTGAAATTTTAGAGACTAACTCTGTTGGTCATATTGATCAACTTTTATTATCGGACCAACATACAAATCGCGAACAAAAAAATCAGCTGTTCCATACATTTCGGCTTTAGCTCTCGAAGTTTGTATGGAACACCTGTTTTTTTCTCGCGATTTGGATGTTGGTCCCATAATAAAAGTTGATGACCAACAGAGTTAGTCCCTAAAATTTCACCCTGTATAAGACAAGTAAGAATGAACAGACCTTGTACATGATCTACTCTTATGTGTATACTGTGCCACAGAGCTGTGATTGTACTGATTGTAAACTGTTCGTTACAACATCGGGTCTTCAGTGCGGCGTATACCTGCTCCTGCGTCCGTCATTCAAGGCCGCAGGTGCAACAATGAATGTATTAACTGTTTTGTTCGCTACTTAAGAGTATTTGAGGGTCACGTAGTCATGTATCTAGAAGCAAGGGATAATTTCGCTTATAGTATACTAATAGTGCCTGATTTTTAGTGTTCCGTACCCCAAGGGAGCACACTAGGTCCCAATTAATATATCTGTGCTGTCCGTCCGTCCGTCCTTACTTTAAAGAGCTTACCTTTTGAACCGTAATTAATAGCGGGTTGATTTTTTGTTCATTTGTATTATTATTATTGCGGCGGATTTAGTAACAAATAATAATAAAGAAAGTGAAATAGTAAAGAGGGTCCCAATAGAAGAAACGTTTTCTTTTGAACGGTTTTTTTATTTTTATTGTATCGTTAAAACGGTAAAACATACAAGCGTCAAATTTGGCTTGATTATATTACAAACCCTGAAAAAAACAACATATGCTAAAAATGGTCACGTGTAAGTTGGGCTGGCGCTCATTCGATTCGAAATCAAATCAAATTGCAATATAATAATACCTATTGTGTGTCGGACCGGAACCCTCGGTGCGCGAGTCTGACTCGCACTTGCCCGGCTGGGGTCCTAGTGAAAAAGGGTACAAGTCGACTTAACTCGTGATAAAAAAGGGTATATACATGAACGGAGTATACTAGACTTAAACCCTTTTTCACTTGATCTTCAGAAGACTTATACCCTTTTTCACTAGGACCCCAGGGGCCCGTTCCAGAAAGCCACTCTGCAACTCTGCACTCCACAAATCCCACTCTTCAAACGTATTTCTGTTCCAAAAAGCTATTGCAGAGTTGAAGAGACAGAGTCAAATGCAGAGTGTGGATTTGTGGATTTGCAAAGTATTTCTGTTCCACAAGACAATCGCAAAGTTCAAGAGGCACAGTCAAATACAAAGTGTGGATTTGTGGATTTGCAAAGTATCTTTTAGGAACAGAATCTTTGCAGAGTTTGCAAATTACGCAGAGTGTTTTCTGGAACACGTTTACTCTGCACTTTGCATTATCGTGGATTTGCAAAGTGCAGAGTGCAGAGTTGCAGAGTGGCTTTCTGAACGGGCCCCTGATCGGCCTTGCTGCAATTGTCGTGATACCCGTGGTCACGGGATAACTGAACGATACCGACATTCGAAGGATTGTTAGATTCGTAGCAGCAGCGCCGCAAAAAATGGCAAAATGGCGGAGTTCAAAAAAGTTATCAAAAACGCTCGTGTTTTTAAACTTTACTTTTTATAATACTTACATACTTGTTTTCCAAACTTATTCTTGCCAAGTTATGCAATTTATTACTGCTAATATATGAGACATATCTATTGGGATGGCCTTTTAACAAGCTGACCTACTTGAACAAGGCTTCAGAGCGCGATTAAATGCATAAATACAAGGGAAGGCAAACAATACGTCAATAGCAAATTATTTATATTCATCATCATATTCATCAACATTTACTTAAGAGCTTCTATTGTCGATGGAGTAATTTCCATTCTTTCCTATTCCGAGCCTTCTTTAACACAGAAATAGGTAGCACTAATGTTGATTAAAAACATTACCTAGGTATGCAATACCACAGACATACAATACATACATACATACACTCACGCCTTCATTCCCACAGTGGGGTAGGCAGAGCTACAGCATTACTAACAGCTCTAAAAACTTGTTGTTAATTCTGTAACCACATTTTGCACAAACAGGCTAAGATGTTTACCAGCGTATTAGTGACAGATTGCAAGCCCATCGCCTAACAATACTACAAGCCTTTATTCCCTTAGTCGCCTCTTACGACTTCCACGGGAAGACATGGAGTAGCACAATTCTAAGCCGGTAAGCACACCGATATGCAATACTAGGAGTTAAAAATACTAAATGAAATACTCTATATCACCCAGTCACACACAACATAAGGAACGTTATGAAGTAGGTATGTATATTAACAGTAATGTCGTGACACCTGTCGTTTTCTTATTTTTCTGCACGCGTAGCACAAGTTGTATTTTCTCGCTTGTCGCTCAGTGCATCTCTACTACGACTAGATAGAAAGGGAGATCCCAGCGACAAACAAGTCGCGGGCAACTTGCGCTAGCCGTGCAGGATAGAAAATGATGGCACGTTACTTTAGGCGACATTCAATAAATTACTTAATAAAAATAAAACTTTTTTCGAGCAACGCGGCCCATAATAACAAATACGCTATACACTAACATACATAACAATACAAAACTTAAAACTACTTAACACCGAGGTGACAGAACAGCGTGGTCCTGTTTAGCCAAAATTACTTAATGATCGTTTGTGGAACTTGGCATTTAGAAAAATTATTAAAGTCTATCTGTCAACTTTAACACGGGGACTATTACAATATTTTTCAAATTCACGAGGTAATAGAGATGATCTCGACGGCACTTGAAATTAAAACCTATATGGATTTACTATTATTATTATAGTTACTCAAAATGTTTTCCAAGCATTTATGCTAAAGTAGGGACTATCCGTTTATTTTTAAACGAATGAGAATGCGTGCATTTGAAATACAAATCGTTTTTATTATATCAATTTGAAATAATCTTTTGCGTCGCACCCTTTCTCGAACATTATGCAAGAGTAGGATGCAAAATGTGCGTGCGAATAACCATCTACCGATGCCTGACTAGCGGATGCTTGATCAAAAACAGGGCAAAAAATTACCACAGGAATGTTATTGTAAAAAGGTACGGGCATTTTGCTAGCGTTTATCGATGTTCTTTGGGTTTAAGTATACTTTTGAATGTAGTTTGTATGAGTTAGTAAGTGGCAAATTGCCGTGGCACTAAAGAGCGTATTCCACCTTTTTGTTAAACTATTTACTCTGTATATAAAGAAGTATATGCGTGTAAGTAATGCATCATGCATGCTGTATGCTTACTGTCATAAATTTGTGGTTTACGTTCATCTGGCATAACTTTTTTTGGCTTAATCATCTTTTGGCATACTCATCATTTGGCATAATCATCATTTGGCATAATCATCTTTTAGCATACAGTCTTTTTTCTGAAACCGTATACTTTTCAGGATTGTTATAAAATAAACCTAACCTAACCTAATGGGTTCTATGCAATGATATTTTAAATAATCCTGCAAAGTAAACGGTTTCAGAAAAACAGACTGTATGCTAAAAGATGATTATGCCAAATGATGAGCATGCCAAATGATGATTATGCCAAAAAAAGTTATGCCAGATGAAGAGTACCCTAAATTTGTATGTCTAATGGCGAAATTTGGTAATATTTATATTTATTAGGTTAGTTTATTACCATATGTAATTCCATTACTTAGTAATATTATTAATGCGAAAGTAAGTCTGTCTGTTACGCTTTCACGGTTAAGCTACTGAACCGATCTCGATGAAATATGGTATGGGGATAGCTTGAACCCCAAGGAATGACATAGGGTACTTTTTACCCACGCTAAACAACGTCTACCTACCTACGCAAACGGAGTCGCGGGCATCAGCTAGTTACAAATAAAATTGATTGAATGGCGATCAATTAAATTAAGACCAAGGAATTACATACGTACAACGAGATACTTTTCTATTGTTTTGACATCATAAAAGGAGCTTAGTAATTTGACCTGTCAGTGAATTTATTGCGTAAGCATCAAAAAAGCCTATTAAATTGAGAGGTATTAATTTTAACTAAACATGTCTCCTCATTTATACGATTTCTTTGCTTGACTTAACTTATCCGGTTTTTAACAAGGCAACTTAATTTGCTCTGACGAACAGAACCTTATTTCGTTACATATAAAAACATTTTTGTTTGTTTTGTTGGATGTTAGGCAAGGTATCGTCTTACATCCATAAGGCGAAGAAAAGCAAAGTCAGCTATGTTTATGTGGTTTAATTCATTATGATACTTAGAAGGTTTCTTGGTAAAATAACATGTTATAAGACGACCTTAATCTCACACGGGGTAGTCGTGGTCTTTTTAACCGACTTCAAAAAAAGGAGGAGGTTCTCAATTCGTCGGTTTTTTTTTTATGTATGTTCCCCGATTACTCGAAGACCACTGGACCGATTTGAAAATTTTTTTCGTTGTTTGAATGGGTATACGTTCTAATTGGTTCCATTTTCAACACGTCAGGATCTGATAATGGGATCTTGGAGAAATCAAGAGAACTCCTCAAATATTATAGGTACACCTATAGCGATTTTGGTATTTTTCACTGTAACTCGTGCATTTGCTTTTGAAAAGTACTATATGGTGAAGTGGAACTGATGATGAAGACCACAGATAGCCACCGGAACTCCTTACCGGTACCTATTTCAAGGGTGGCGACAAGATATTTAGATTAAGGTAGTTGAGCGACTATGACGAAGAACATTTAGGTTTAAATATGACTATGACATTCCCGCGGCGTTGTCTGCGGCGAGCTTGAAATGTTCTATAGTTTCTCATTAATATTTAGAAGTGGAGCTACGTAACAGCATAAATAGGATCACTAAAAAGTATAAAATAAAATAAATGTTTAAAGAAACAAAAACCCGCCTTCAAAAATGCAAGTAGATCAGTCCAACTGCATTCGGCTTTTGGTTTAAAATATTGTGGGACGCCGACTTCAGTTGGACTGATCTACCATTTTAAAAGAAGTTATTTTTTGCATTTTTGAAGGCGGGTTTTTGTTTTTTTAAACATTTATTTTATTTACCCAACTGCTGATGGAGGAGGGTAATGTGTTAATCATTATGTGTTTAACAGGCCCTCACTTGCAACGATCCAACAGGAAACGGTTGCGTTGTTCTGGTGTTGCAACACAAATTAGTCTATTAGTAAGGTTTTTAAGGTGTTTTAAAGCATGAATTAATATTGCAGTTTTTTTTTTTAAAAACCTACTGTATACAATTGTCGCTAGTGTTTGTAATGTTACCTGTAGACTGTTTACTGTTTTATGTTTAATTTAGGTTAGTTTTAAGTCAGGGTTTCACTGCGGCACAACGCTGAGAGGGTCCTATTCAACGTAGTGTCTTCTTTTTATTACTTTATATTTTTTCTATTGTTTTTCTTCTGTGTGCGTTGAATAAATATTTTCTATTCTATTCTATTATCTGGCTATATAATGTATGTATTTATGTTTGTTCCTGTGTAGCACTTTAGAAGCTAAACGCGTGGTCCAATTGTGGTGATTCTTATGTCAATCGATTTGTCTAAATCTTGTGTCACTATCGCATCAGAGGGCTCAGACAAGATGCACTACGCTAACTAACGTTTCTATTCGATTCGTTTTTAAACCAATCGCGTCACTGGAAGATGACGTGATATGAAAAGTCACGTGGTCTACCAGTGACGCGATTGGTCTAAAAACGAATCGAATAGAAACGTTAGTTAGCGTACTGCATCCTGTCTGAGCCCTCAGATTCAGCATCGAAAAATGCGACAAGTCCCAACCTGTAACTCAATCACGTTAAAGGCCCAGCCACACCGGATGCGTGACGTGCACGTGCGCGTTGGCGTTCGCTTTCCACTGCGTTGTATACGGACGTGTCGTGACGAATGAGAATTCATACTATACAACGCAGTGGAAAGCGAACGCGCACGCGCACGTGCACGTCACGCATCCGGTGTGGCTCGGCCTTTAAACGTAAAATACTGTCCTAAATTCAACTCCTACGCACTGACCTTTATCATACCCTACGCTCATCTACGTTATCACCCAATAAGCTTGACCAAACATTTTCCATGTATGGTCATTCCATTGAGAACGCGTGGGCTGTCAAGTTTGACCCCACGTGACCGCCCACAGCTTGTGAGTCAATGACGATGACTTGCCGTTACTATCAGAAACCATACAAGCTATACAAGATACTACATATTTGTAGGACATTCCTACCGTGTTGAATGTGTTTGTACAGTCAACAGCATAAATAAGTGATCATTTATGTACCTTGTCGCTTTCAATCGTTTCACAATTTTGTATGACATTTCAAACACGACTTTAAAGTGACAAGGTACATAAATGATCACTTATTTATGCTGTCGACTGTACAAGCTAGCGTCATTCAATAAACAGTCTTGACTAGAGCTAAAGAAACAAAATAGGTAGGTATCTGTTCTAATTTTCAAATGCAGCCTAATAAGATTTTGAAATGATAACTTCTTATGTGAGGGTAAACCGCTTCGTTACGTAACGCGTTACGGCGTCAGCATAGATGTAGGAAAGCATAGAAGGAGTATAAAAACAGGTAATATAATAGTACTCTTCGCACCTGTTACATGCCCTTCGTTAAAAAGAGACGTCTATATCCTCTTTCAACAGTGTACCAGTTTTTAGGTTTGTTAGTGTGTGTCACTGTGCATTAGTGTGCGTAAGTTTGCAGTCAGTTAAAGAATTTCAATATTAAATAGTTCAACTTAGATTAGTTTAAGTTATCACTTCTGTCGGGCGTCCCGAACGCACACGCCATAAAAAAATGGCGTGTAGAAGGGCGGGAGAGCACACAGCCCACCTGGGGCACGTTTTATAAAACTACAAGTAACAATTTTACAGGTCTAAACTGGCAACACTGCTCAAATGGCTGGTCGTCATTGGTCGAGGTTGTTTCAAATGGATGTAAACTGTAAATTGTAATTTGTAGCTTTATAAAACAGGCCCCTGTTGGTAGGTGGGATCTGTAACACATAGACATTTGCATTCTCAAGACTGCAATCTCGGGCTTAGATGGAATAAATCTAGGCTAGTAATTTCACCGGTCGTCTTATCCCCACGCCGGAACACAACAATGCGAACACTGCTGCTTGGCAGTAGTTTAAATGATAAGATGGTGGCAGCGAATTTTACTTTCTTTATTTTTGGCTGTCTACGTAAACAGACTTTATTTATATTTTCGCTCGTAGAAACTTTTTATTGATTTATTCATTGTGAGTGCTTGCACGTGAAAATTAGCCAAGTATTAGATTTACTACAAATGTGTTATATTATATTTCCCTGCTAAGACAAGGTGGTATCTCGGACAAACGGCAGAGGATTGAATTTGCTTTGGCAGCAAGCTTTGAGGGCAGTATACATGAAATCGAAGACGTGATCAAAAGTGATATGACTTAATTAAGCATTAAAGTGGCATTATACCTAGGTGTTTAGATGTAGAATTCAGACATAATCATGCAATTATCAAAATTAAATAAATTATTGTAAACAGTGTGGTCCTAGCAATAAGGCACTGAAATCTAAGACTGGTGTTTTGCCAACTGCCTTTTGTCTTAAAACTATTTACTTAAACAAAAATGGCCTGACCGTTTGTCATCCAGAGCGTGTCCACGAGACTGTCACGGTGTCAGACGTCAAACTGGTCACTAGACTCGTCACACTCGTCGACCCTTTTGTCGAGCTTGGACCCGATTCTCGAGAAAAGAGAACTAACGGCCGCATTCAGAGTCAGTTAATGATTATGAAGTCGTTAGTAATGATTTTTCATACACAAGTTTGAAAAAGGAACAAAGTAACTGGATAGTCAAAGTTAAAGACAGATTTTTTTTAAATATATATAAGTATATCAGTATAAGTATACCGGTTTAAGTATACCATTAATTCCGGTCGTCTAATTATTTTGTCATGCAATTCACAAAGACGCGACATTTTCTCGAACGTAACTTTATCTTTATTGCTCTAAGAATAGCCTACCTCTTGAGTTACCAACGAGATTAGTTACACTTGTCATAACGGTTAGGTTTGAAATTCTTTGCATTTTTCGAATGCCGAATTTAGGGTTATGACGAACTCATTCATATTCTATCTGTGGAATTTCATTCAAATATGCCGATGCATTGCCGATGTCTAAAATCTTATTCTAGTGAAATGAATGAGGCTATCAAACAGGCCTAATACTTCAAGATATTTGACATTAATGTGTAAAAGATATGGTAAACAGTAGGTTTCTTATACATATTCTTAGGACGTCTTAACCCCTGTTATTACTTTAAACTCTGGGGAAAGCAAGTTTACCGTATAACAGATATAAAAAAAACTACCTATAATACTTCCTCTAACCATAACTTACTTAAATTAATACCAGTATCGAAACACTTACCCACTAAACTGGTATTTATCTCATAATGGACAATTAATACATAGTTAAAATACAAACTTAATATCTGCTGTTGGTAAACTCGCTACTATCAGCAGTAAACTCTAAGAATATATGAAGCAATGTTAGTTCCTATTTTAGCCGACTAGTCGTATAATTTTGTAGTTTAACGGTCGATGAACTTTGACGTTTTGTAGTATTTATAAACGTATTGTCTACAACTTTGCTAGACATATTAGTCGTTTGTCTAGGTGACCTGCTTTCATTAACATCTTAAGAGGATTGTGAAGCGCCGCTAAAATCGCGTAGCTGTCAAAAAAAAACCATACAAAACTAGCTCCGGGCGAAAACGTTTCTCACCCCCTAAATCAAGTCCGATTTTCACGATTTTTGAATATGTTGTAGTTATTATAAAGACCTAGGTCTGTACGTTTCTGCTTTTTGTTTTTTAAATTTGTTTCGTTCTAAGAAATATTTTATTGGAAAAGAAAACGTACAGACATAGTTTTTCATGATATCTACAACATATACAAAAATCGTAAAAATCGGACGAGGTTTAAGGGGAGAAAAACGTTTTCGCATTTTGTATGGAGATTTTTAGCTTCACAATCCTCTTAAAGTCAAAGATTTGTAACTTTATGCTGTTTTAGTGACATTTCTAAAATCTTCATTAGGCATTCGCCCTGTTTTATTACATGGCCTAAAATGAGAAAAATGACCATAAGAAAATACATAGGGTGGCGGAACCAGTAATGGACAAGGAACAAAGATGGACACTTCATTCTTATCTTACAACATAAGGGTTATTCGTTTGTTTTGCAACAATTAATTTAGGACCGTATGAAATTGGAATTAAGAGTTAAGTGTCCATAACTGGTGCCTGTCAGCTAAAAGTGTCCAAAGCTGGTGTCATCACCTTACTTAGCTATATTTAAAAAAAAACTCCTAGATATTTTTGCACACCCATTTCTGGGGTAAAAGAGGCTCATCTCTGAGCTCCCATACTAAAACCCTTTTGAATAAGTAGGTACAGTTGCAATTTTTATACCATGCAATTATTTTCAGTTTGCATAGATCAAGAAATGCTTTAGCATCCTCTTGAACTCGGCGTTTTATTCGACAGAAAAAAGTTGGCTTAAAATTCTATTTTCACATTCAATTTGTTCTCAGAAATAAATTCAACACAACAAATCAGTTTTTGTTGCCTCGGGCATTCAAAATCAATGCTCATTGAAACTGTACTCTACGTAAACCGAACAGAGTTATTAATAGACTGATCGTGGTTTCTAAGAAAGTGTTGACCGGAAATAATTGGGATCCATTCATTCTATTCACGGCGGCCTTGTACAAGGATTCGTGTATGGGTAAATCATTTGAGGGGTGCGGTCTTTGAATGTAGTAACCAACTGATGTAAATATCTCTACACGCTCACACACATACATGAACGCATACATACACAAAATAACTTATCAAATATCAAGGGACCATCCCACACAAATTGACCTGTAGGTAGCCCCAAACTAAGCGCAAGGCTTGTACTATGGGTACTAACTCACTAAACAACGATAAAAATACTTATACTGAGAAATAAATAGTTAAATACATTGAAAACATCCAAGACTAAGGAACAAGAGCGCACACACACACACAAATATGTATTAAGTATGTTTAAGATCCAATTCATAACTCTTCTAGATTTGGAGGAGGGAATACGTAATAGGAGGGCTCAACCTTATTAAAATTGTACTTAAACCAACACGACAACTAATCAGAACAAAGTTCAATTCAAAGGGGCACACATGTTAATTCTGTCCGTTGTGATGGACGTCTACTTGAGCTAGATAGTAAGCATACTATACTCACACGTTTGGAGATGCAAGGCGAAAACGATTAAGCTGTAATTCGTCCATTCGGGTGAGTTAGTAGTTAATGTTAAAGACATTTTTAGATTTCCAAAAACGTTGTGTGTGGTATAATTAATAAAAAGTTATGGAACAGACGCGGTGTGGTTTAATGTGTGGGAATCCGGACGAATAAAAGGAGGATCTATGAGGATTTGTACGAAAGATATGTTAAAAAATTAGTTCAATCATATTGTTGGCACTCTACCAATTATTGGGACTATGAACTTTATTCGAAGTTAATAGAGGTCATAATTCTACAAATACTAGGTGCTAATAATTGGTATTTTGGATGCCAATAATTGGGTGTTTTACCCTATACGCAGTTGACATTTCATCTCTAATAAAGATTCATGTCGAGAATAGAATAGAATAGGGAGCCAGATCCCCGTATTAATCAAGATGAAGTCACATCACATGCGAGATATGCCAAAAATTATACAGAAAGCTTAATAAGTAAAAGCAAATCTCGCAAAAAAAAATGCTTCCTTAAAATCTTTAAAACCAGTAAAGATCACATACTCCCATAAAATACAAGAAAGCTACTTTAAATTTCGATTCAAAAATGCATAAAAGAGAAAATCATCGTATAAAGTCGCATTAACGGGTCGAATACCGACCTCAATTATTTCTATACAAAACAAACTCAAAATGGAGTTCATGGTTTCAGCGTAGTATTCGTTGCACCTGCATTCCTAAAGTAAGAGTCGTATAAAGATTTGTGATAAGTCTCATTTATTTAGTAAATATGATCATTTTTGGGATTTTACTTTTAAAATTACGAAGTTGCAAATAAAACTCGTATTTATTATGCTTTTTCGACGTAAACGGATCATTGCGTATCGCGTATCTTCGCGGAAAACCCGCAATTACTACGGTAAGGAAATGCTTACACGACTGCCCGACTCAGCGCAGGCTTTTCGCGAAAATACGGGATTATTCTAGAAAAAATTGTATTATGTTTATTCGGCCAAGTAAGTTAAGTGGCCTATCAATATTTCGGTCTTACGATTTTATAACATGCAAACGGAATTCCACATAATATTTGGCTGACGCTGCGATAAGTTAACGTAAGTGTACTTCTACGACGAGCGAAGCGAGGTTTTTGGTTTGGTCTTTTCGGGTAGGTATAATGAAAAAAACGCTAATAAGACTACGAAGGTCAATTGAAATATGACCTAAATATCAAGCAGTATAAGCTCAGTTTAGTGTAAGGATTGTTTTTTAACTTGTCGTATGAGCGTGAGAGTGGAGACAGGCACGGCACCGAGGCCGGTTGTCATAGTATCGCTTGAAACAGTAGCATAAGTTTTTTAAATCCGGGATTGTATTAGTTTGATGTGTATCTGTAGGTGGATGTAGCTCCTACTAAAATTGACCGATTTCATTTTAGTTTCATTTAATTAAATTTTCGTTTTATTGGCATAGTTTGAAGCTAAGTATGATGGAGATCGACTGGGTCGTTCAAGAGTTATAACATAACTTAGGGTGATGGAACCAGTAATGGACAAGGCACCAATAATGGACACTTGATTCTTATTTTACAGAAGATAAGGGTTATTCATTTGTTTTGCAACAATCAATTTAGGACCGTAAGAAATTGGAATTAACAGTGAAGTGTCCATCATTGGTGCCGTCACCCTATCTGCTCTAAAAGCAGCCGTAGCAACTACGTCAGTTTTAAATATATTTTAGCCACTAACTTAACGAATAATCTTTATACGATTTATGCAATACTGAAGAAAAAAATAGTCTTATCCTTTATTTGTGACAACTCGGAGCAATAAATCTTGAGGCGTTGGCTTGAAGAAAGACTTTAAAAAATTAGAGCGTTTTAGAAGTGTGCTTGACAACGTAATCTAATGTTACTCAAAAACTGCTGCCTAAGTAATTTGTTGGTTTTACTTGTTAAATGATACTAACTAATCGCATTGACAGTACAGACAGACAGGAACCACAAAGAAACAGGAAAAGAGCGTAAAAAGGGGCGAGGGGTAATATGAGCATGTCTCTTTCACTGATCAATACGTAAAGCTACGGTACCTATACGCCACATCCTATAATAACTCACAACTAGCGCCATGATATGCCATGATTTACAACTCTTTATCCCGAAGTTTCACGAAGATTCCCGAGCGCTCTACTGTACGCGCCTCAACTGCGCCTGAGTTTACTACTCAGTACAAACCGGTCTGAAATATTTGCGGCGACCTCGTGAGGTTCATTCAATACAGACGGACGGACGGACCGGCCTCAGTGTCGCTCACATCACAACTGTTAGAATACCTAACAAGTTAGTAAACGTATGTTTTAAGGAACGCCCCCAATATCGAAATTTGAAGTTACGTCAGCCCTGTCCTTTTGTTGCAATAACGGAACAGTGAGAGAGATAGAGTAAGCCGCATTGGCTTTACCAACATATTGCAAATCTTCATGTAATGAAGATGTCAGGCTAGATGTAAAGATTATTTATGACAGCTTGTTTTAAGGCATTACAAAATCTTAGTAAACAGCTGACTTTGTGGCATGAAGTACAAGGTAAATGACTTTCTATGTGTAACTATGTATATTCAGTTTGGGTAGCATTCGACTAATTATTTAGTATCTTTGATAATAGTTAAATGGGAAAAAAATAGTATGGCCGGTAATATTGTTTGTATAAAAAAATACAATTGACGCACATTTGGATAGGCAGATGCATGCGACGCGGGTTTAGGGTGCGTTTTATCCCAAATCCCAACCAATAAGGAGTCTGACTGATATTTATTTTCAATTATATTGTCTTCTTAAAATACAAATGGTCCATGGAATGAGTATAAGAGCGTCATTTTATTTATTTATTTATTTATTTATTTATGGATCCATGGAAAACCAACAGCTTTACAAAAATTTAGAATTAAGACTAACAACACATAGCCAATTACAGGTTCTCACATTTAATTTCCCTTTTACTATATTTTGGTAAAATCACAGAAGTGTAAGTACTTATTCAAATACTAACCTTACTAACCTACTTACCTAATTTACCATCGAAAGTTCTTTATCATCGTCCACAAAGTAGGTAATCTAACCAAAAAAAGGTTATTTTAAAATTGAAAAATCGCTAACCATTTGTTTACTTGGCAAATTGAGGTTAAGCCAAACATAAATATTACAATATGTACAGTTTCAACCTCATGTACTTTAGCAGTGAAATGTAAATACCTATCAAGGTTAATTTGCATTGGAACTAAATAAAAAAACCGTAAAATAGCTTTGGCAACTTGACCACAAAGATGTAATCTTTTGTAATGATATTGGATCTGCGGTTGCCGTGTGGCCATTTTAAGATAATGGATGTAACTAGGTTTTTTTCTTTAGACTTAAAAGCTGGGTGCCAGTGTAACTGGAAAGCTGAAAATCAGTTTCTGTACAAAAACTATCGAGACATATTTTTGTTCCTGTCTTTTTTTGTTTGCACAGACTTCAACCATATCTAGCCCAAATTAGGTAGTACATTAACCCCCTTACTAATAAACGTTGAGTAACGGTGGTATAGCTATACAATGTTTTGTCCTTATCTGTCATTGTGATATTTGAATTTGACAGATAAGGACAAAACATTGTATAGCTACACCACCGTTACTCAACGTTTATTAGTAAGGGGGTAAGTAAATACATCAAAGTGTTGCCACCTTACGAGTCTTTCTGGTTTTAGGCACTATAATATTGTACGATCATCAGGTTTACATGTGTTAAAAAGATTTGCTTATTTCACGTGAACTGGTTCAAAATTTAATTGCGAGATTTGAGTGAACACTGGATTCTCTTTGGGTTTTCGACAAGATGGCGTCGCTTTCTTAGTTGTAATTGATTTTTTGCATATTTTGTTGTTTAATGGATAGTAATGATGTATTAATATGCAGTAAATTAACATTCAAATGTGCAGTTTAATGAAGAATTCAAGTTTGAACACGTTTCGCCTTTGGAAGGATTGCTCCAAGAAAATCCCATCTGGTCTTCGTAAAGTTACATCGCTTCACGGAGGCTAGAGGATCACCGTACAACGTCGAAATATGTTTTTTTTGATATCATTTACACCGATCACGTGTAACTTCCAACCTTGACACTGGCAGAATTGTCCCACTGGACAGAAGCCATATATCAAAGTATTGAACTTGAACTTGAGTGAACACTGATCAACGTACGGTCATGATGAACGTAAATTTAGGACCCATTTTAATAAAAATGTGCTTGAATTCGTCAATGTCATTATTAGAGATGCCAAGTCATTCATATAGTTTATAGGAAATTCAAACTTATTACTGTAGTATGTCAGATTTATTTTTTACCTAAGATGGGTCACAAATTTGTCTTTGCCTATTCAAACGAATAAACAAAACATGAAGTTAAAATAACGCTTTTAATTTTTGGGGACTTTTGTAGTGTCATTTGTAATCCTCGTATATTAAAAGGTTAGCAAATATAGCTAAAGAGCTTATTACACCTGTCGGAATTACCTAGTCACTAACGAGAGGGACGCCGCCTTAAGTTAAATACGTCTGGAGATATCTCCATCTCATTCCAACGCTATTGCTGCGTACCTCTTGTTTGCCTGGCTTTCCCACGTTTTGTCTTAGCTTACTGTATCTGACATATCTACTTGTACAGTTTCGTATTAAAACAACACTTTTTCTAAAAAACGGTGGTTATTTGTAGGTACTTTTAAATACGCGATTCAAAGGCCATGATCGTTCTCAATAGCTCATCGCCCCAAACTTTCTCACCATCAAAGAAAGGGATGTGATTTTAATGGGTGACAAAAGATGTGAGTATTTCTAAGATAAGTTTGAAAAGGGAAGCTGCTTATTCGTGTTTTTTGAAGCGTAGCATTCAAATTTATATCATTGCTTACGACTTTATAAAAGTAAGCTCAAATTAGGTAGTGATTTGATTGACAGCGCATTCCTAGTCACTTTGTTTATAATTTTCATAGTATGGACATTCCTTACATCATATGGCTAGGTACTCTTTTAGTTTCAATACCTACTAGAAGAAAACATTTATAGAAATTGAACACTTGTCGTAGGTACGAAATGAAATAGATAAACTAGTAAACTGCTTACGAGTATACTTCTAGCGTCTTAATATTGACACAGCTATGGCCGTCCAGAATTAAAACAAGTCAAAGATACAGTCAAACAAATGGTTTTCCAATGGTTGTCCAATACGTAAAAAAAAACTCAGGATTTGATTGACCACGTCTCTTTGACCATAGATCCATGGTGGCCATAGAAATTCATTTATTTGTCTGTACATCCAAGATTTATATCAAAATCAAAAATCGAAAATATAATTATTAGGTACCTTAGTCATACATAATACATAGTTGTGTAATACTTGCGTTAGGAGGTCCCGCTCCTCCCCTTCGGAGTTTATGCGGTAGATACTTCTTGCGAGGATTAATATTATTTATACTATAATTAAGGTTACGTTTTTAGCAATATAAAGAATATTAACTGCTCTACTGTGATTCAATACTCCGCACAAAAATGCCATATATTTTCACACCTAAAGAATTTGACACTCGCAAAGATCATATAACAAAGGCTAGAGCAGTTCCCACATCATGCAGCGTTGCTTTGAAATAAGAACTCAGTTTCATAATAATTTAAATAATTTAGTAACGATTGAGTAAAAGTTTTTCAATGTAACCTATTGTTGAGATGTACATGCTGTCCAATTCGACAAATTGGATGATTATATAATGTAATGAATGACTGACGACTTTGACATTCATTGTACTTTTCAAATTGAATAAATTGTAGTGAAAAGGTGAGCTTCTAAATTATTGACTAATAAGTAGGTATTTAAATAATGTTCTTGGCTACTATGTTGCAATATATGGGTACACTACATAATTCCGAACGCAATTTTTTCACAGACGACTTAACTTTTTGCTATCGCTTATTAATCAAACCTAACCTAACCTACGTATTACAATGAAATTATGCATTCAACTAATCTAAAATAGCTCCAGCGTAGCATAGCTTTCGGAGAAATGTAAATTCGGACAAATGAACATTCGGAAAAAAGTAATTCGAAATTTTAAGGTGTTCCCTGCAATATACAGATACAGTGAAAAAACTCTTGTAGGTCTTTCGGTTAGACTTTCTAAAAACAATTCGGCTGAAAATATCTTTTAGTAAAATTTGTTGACACTTACACGGGGCAGGCCTAGACGGAGATGGCGGGTACTTGGACGCATTCCTCAGCAACTGGCCGGAAGAGGCCCCAAATAGGGACTCATGGAGATTAAGGGGAGAGGCCTTTGCCCAGCAGTAGGACACTTATAGGGGATTGTAAGAAAAAATGAAGCTTAGTAAAATTATACAAAATTATGTCAGTCTGTAAGCGGTCGAAATGTTCCAATGATTTGAAGTCCCATTTTTGTTACATTAACGATTTATTTAGTTAAAAACATTAATCCCAGACTAGGTTAACATAAACGTATCTAATACCTTTAAACGAGCAATTCTTGTATGTTATATAGGGTGATGGCACCAATGATGGACACTTTTAGCGGACAGGCACCAGTAATGGACACTTCACTCTTAATTCAAATTGTATACGAACCAAAACCTTTATCTTCTGTAAAATATGAATCAAGTGTTCATTATTGGTGCCTTGTCCATTACTGGTTCCATCACCCTATACAATCTGAATCTCGGAAACGGCTCCAACGATTTCGATGAAACTTGAAATATAGTGGTTTACGGGGGCAAAAAAACGATCTGTCAAGTCGTCATCTTCGGGAAATTTCGTTTTCAACCCGAACGACGCTCATGAACACTTTGTATGTATTCGTAATCCGTCCATGGTTAAACGATAACTAAGTAATCGTTTGCAAATGCAAAGGAGTGCAAATGCTAGAGATACAGAATGTTAGCCAAAATGAATTGTTAAGTAAAGTACTATTCAATAAAGTTACATGCTAAAATAAAACAAAAGTCAAAACTTTTTTTGGATCCTTGGAGGCCATAAATGGCTAATAAATAATAGATTTTTTGTTACACGTAAGGTCCATTCCAATATACTTGTCTTATTTAGTAAACACTTTTAAACCTCAAAATGCTCCTTTTTCGTCTAAAATAACGATTTTGTCATAAAATAAACCATCCGTGATGTAAAATCAGGAAAATGGTGTGCAAAATATGGTCTCTAATTGCTTTATTCAGCAGAAAACGGCCATTTTAGCCAAAAGTGATGCATCTTGAGGTTATAAAATTGTTTACTAAATAAGATAAGTCAATTGGAATGGAGTTTACAGCAAAAAACGTGGAAAGTGAAGCGGTTTCGCTTCCCCCTTAAGTCATAAAACGATGTTTTTACATTACGACCTCAGTTTATTGATACATGGTCATTAGTACCTTTCTATTTTTTTGTTTTTTACTTATGTACCCTCTACAGTGACCATAAGTTATCGTTTTGATTAGTAAATTTAAATTATCCCGAGCAAACAGCAAATGTTCCCGTGGGAATATAAAAACCTTCAATGACGCAGCGGCTAACAAGTTTCTTACACGTTATAGTGTAATTGAACTTAAAAATACCATTGCATATGAACGAACTGCGTTTGGATTTCATAAACGTTCCGTTATACGGTGCCGAATTAAAAAAAAACAACCGGTTTGTTTTGATTCGAGTATTTTTAGCAGGTTGCTTTGGTTTTAAGATCTGGCGGAGATTTTCACGTCAAACTATAAGCACGGCGTTTATTATTTAATATTACTGTGGTCTCAAGTTACAATTGACAAGGTATAAATAATATTGTACTCGGTAAATCCACATTCTCCTGTTTACCCGACTACGGCAAAACGAAGAGTAATCATTTTGACACCCTAATTATGTATTTTTAATATGTTTGGATGCTCTAATCTAGCCTCATTCTTAATTAACCGATTTTGACAATTGATGTCTCTATCGATTTGTCTTTATACATAGGTTCACATATAAGATTGTTATCTGCACACGTGCAATCAGTCTGATGACAGCCTTGCATTCTCGTCTTCCAAAGTCATTACAAACTTATAGTAAAAGGAAAATAAAAATTCCGCCCTGACACTTGTCATCGTAGTACTACAGTCACGAGATTTTTGGGACCCACCTTAGGTTCAAAGTCAATCTGACATTCTACAACAATAAGGTTGAGTTTCCTAAAAGTTACAAATAACTTGACATCTCTAATGACATTGACGTCTTCAAGCATATTTTTCTTGAAATGTGTCCCAAATTAACGTGACCGTATAATGTACCTATGACCTATTGGGTTTGAGGCTATAATTGGTACTGGATTGACAGCTGTCAGGATGGACTTTGTATCTTTCATTTTATAATCTGGCCGAATAATCTTGTAACTTTCTCAAGTTAAAATCATAAAGTTTGTCTTCTTTATCTTTACATTATTAAATAATATAAAACAAAGTTTCTTTCTGCGTCTGTCTCTCTCTATATCGGCTAACTCCTAAACCACGCAACGGATTTTTTTTATGCGGTTTTCACCATCAGTTAGATTTTTTTCTTGGAAGGTTTTTATGTCGTTTATGTACTATAAGCCCAATGGAACCCTTACCCACCGTGGAACTGTGTCACAGTGACATTATAACACCATTTGTTTGACACTTCTTACGACTTGAATCATAACGTCACTGTGACACAGTTCCAAGGTGATTCAGGGTTCCATTGGGCTGAGAGTACGAGTGTTAAAGAAACTCATATAAACCGAAGCGAAGCGAGGGCGGGTCGCTATATAAAATACTAGCTGTTCCCGTGCCCACTTCGATGGGCAATAAACATTTTTTTTTGGGTTATATATGTATAGCCTAGGGTGACGGCAGCAATGACAGGCACAAGTAATGGACACTTCACTCTGGATTCTTTCATACGGTCCTAAATTGATTGTTGCAAAACAGATGAATAACTCTTATCTTCTGTAAAATAAGAATCAAGTCAAGTGTCCATCATTATGTCCATTACTGGTTCCATCACCCTATGACACTCACAAATAACGTGGCTTTCAATTGGTAAAATAATTTTCTAAATCGGTGCAGTAGATCCAGAGATTACCCCTTACAACGTCACAAACTTTACCTCTTTATAATATTAATATACCAAAATCTCTTATCGAGTGACAAAAAAAATATTAGTTTTCTTCACACGTTACACTATAATTTAGTGGCCAATCTACAGCAATATTAAAGACCCAAGTCACGAAAACAATTTAGGGTAAATTTAATTCATAACACGTATGTTATTTATTCCTGAATGTACCACACATTCAGGAATAAATAACAGTTCTTTAGTTTTTACGTTGAATGCATCGAAGGGGCACTCAACTCGTATTATGCAACTGCATCGGGTTATGCCAGTTTTTTCCCATCCAACGTCAAGTAGGGTTCCGTTTTAGAGGTTTATTTTTGGGCTAAAAAAAAAGCGTAACTCTGGTTAACGCAATGAAAATATTAAAAAAGTATTTCAATTGTTTATATTCAACTTTTTTACATATTCTGCGGTGACATAATAAAACAGTCGCTTCAGAAAGTCATTGTAAAGCCCAAATTCGAGTTATTATTTAAATAGGTCAACCATGGTCCAAACGACCTAGATTTAGTCTAGACACGATTCCTGAGGCTAGATACCTAGCAATCACTTCAACGTAATAACTAGAGTTATCAAGACCTAGATATTACTAATTTTGAGATCAAGATATAACGGGGCAAAGCCTTTGAGGAAATTTTAGAAAACAATGAAATATCATACGCCATGCTCAATAAATTGTTTAAACAAATTATTAAATTATTCTCATTTAAATTCCGAAGTCTTTGATAAATTTTGTCCGAATTTTCACTTTTTCTAACGCTGTTACTTATGCTGCTGAAATTTTATATTCAAAGCATAATTACATAGAAGTTAGGTTAGAACTAGCAATATCAAAAAACAAAATCTTCAATCGAAATCTTTAAAAAAATTCGGGATTCGTTCTCTACGGAATTATGCTGTAGACGTTGTGGTGTCCATTTAAAACTTATTAATAATAAAAAGATGAAAATGAATAAAACTAAATATCTTAGTAGAGTGTTAACATAAACTATTTTCACAACGTCCAGGCTTAACAAGTTTTTCTGAAACGCACCTGTCCCTGGATAGCCATAACCTGTGCCTAGATGCTCTAAGAAACAGGTTTCTAGGCATTTCATCTAAGCCCTATCAAGATAATGTTCAATTATAGAGCTAGAAATACAAAGTAATCCGGTTTGAAGGACCAAGTTGAGCAACTCAAGGATTTATTGTTTTGATCAATAACTATTTACTAGTTTTTTCTTTTTTAACCATTTGCTGGCTAAATTCCATCCTTAAAAGACGTACCTACTTACTTTACTTATAGATTGGTAACAAAGACTGAAAAAAGAGCCTTCTTTTTTTCAAACACACGGAATGAAATCGGCATATGATCCAAATTGTACTTGAAAACTGTTGCCTAATATGGTGGTTGCCAGGTCGCCACTTGAAAATATTGTAGCTCTACTTGTCACCACGTTAAACTCTCTTTCGATGAGTTATGCTACGTACTAATTTCCAAGTGCCACTCCACCGGGTACCGGTAACGTAGTGTTTGAGATATTGAAATGTACCAGAATGTACAAGAGTTGCGAGTTCTAGCCAACTACTTACTTTGCCATTGCGAGAAAAAGAGAGGAGTATGCGTAGCTGATTGCTAGTTGGAGAAGGACCATCAGAAGAAGATATGTTAGTGTACGTACACAATGCGTTTAGCCTAAATTGGTAATGATACTAGTGATCTGCCTTCGATTCTAGCAGCCCTGGGTTCAATTTCCGGTATAGGCAAATATTTGTGTGATAAGAGTGATTATTTTGATGTTTTCTATGGGAGCCTGCCGTTTGGGCGAAATATTTTAGCCAAATGTACCTTTTCCCAACCATTTCATTTGCCAACCCAGTTTTTTTCCTGTAACTATAAATATTTCAGGATTTATTTCTGTTCCATCATGTAGAACCCTATAAGTTAGGTTAGTTTTTATAAAATCGTGAGATATTTACGGTTACAGAAAACAAAGTGGGTTGTCAAATGAAACAGTTGGGAAACGATACATTTGGCAAACATATTTCGCCGAAACAAAGGTAACCCAATTGCAATGTATTTCTCTATATAAGTATGTTCATCATTGTCTAGTGCCCATAGTACCATCCTAGAGCTTAGTTTGGGACTAGGTCAATCTGTGTGAGATAGTCTCCTGAAATGTTAAACACTGTCGAATAAGTTAAAGGACACAAAAATATATACGGAATGCTAAATACGACAAAGACCATTGTGACCTTTAAAATTATCTGGTTTGAAATTTGCATACGTTTTGATTTCAAGGCCGGTTACTCACGGACACACGGAAGTAACTAATTATATATTTGGTTGAATGAGTAATTTGACTGAATCAATTAATAAGTCACACCTTACTCGTCGCGTTTTATAAAAGTTTCATCCCTTTCTATCACACTACCTCAAGTTGACACGGTCAAATACCTTGGGGTCCACTTAAATCTTAAGATAATATGGAAGACGCATATTAAAGCGAAAAAAAAACATCCTAAACCACAAATTGAGAACAATGCAATGATATGGCTGCTTGGTAAGCAGTCGAAGCTCTCATTAGAGAACTTAAATTCTTATATACACTCTAAAACTTATTTGGATCTACGCACTGGAACTATGGGCCACAGCTAGAAGAGATTCTGAAACAATGCTCTCAAAAGCATTGCCCCGACCTTGGTTTGCTAGAAATACTGAGATCCACCAATACCTAGAAATGACTACCATTAAAAAGGAGATAACAATTCGTTGTAAAACCTACAGGATGCTCAAGGATCATACAAATAATAGCTAGAGCATTACCTAGTTGAAAATAACGAAGAACATACACGCCGATTTTAAAAGGGCAAGTTAGGTACTAGACCCAGAGGTTGCATAAAACTCCACTAAAAAAAGGGAAGAGGATGGTTGATGGATTGTCCATTCCAAAAGACACATTTCACTCATCATACTTATATAAAAAAAACCTTTCTACGTGTAGCCGCCACAAACATCATGCGTTAGATTAATTTTCTACGATTATTTTTTTTACGAACGCAACCTTTCGTAGAATATTGAAATGTACTGCCATTTATTCTCGAGACTTACTTTTCGGCCTTTTTTGACGGACGAAACTAGCAAGTTTAAATGGTCCCCTCAGAGCGTAGAAACAACATTTTGGGGCGTACTTTCTGTATTGGGTAGTTTAAACCTCGCTCGCCGATCGATCCACAAGAACCGTTTATAAAAGTTTTTTTTCTATTGATAATGGGTTTGCTCTTGACTTACTTTTGCCCTTGAAAGACGAAGATCTTGTAGATGATGAAGCGAGCTCACCCAGAAGATGCCCGTTCACCCTAGCTTTAAATAGGTTCAGATTGTATGCACTCGGAAATACAGCCGGAAGCGCATTCCATTGTTTTGCAGAACGCATTATGAAGGATGATGCAGAGCGCTTCGTTCGAAAAAGCGGAATTTCAACCAGAGGGCTCAGACAAGATGCACTACGCTAACGTTTCTATTCGATTCGTTTTTAAACCAATCGCGTCACTAGAAGATGACGTCAAATTCAAATTCAAATTCAAAATATTTATTCAGCAAATAGGCCACATGAGGGCTCTTTTACACGTCGGTAATATAGAGTGAATCTACCAGCGCTTCGGACAAGACCATCATTGCGGAGAAGAAGCGCCACAAGAAACTCCAGCAGAAGGTCATTTTTTCTTAAAACTACCAAAAATAAACTTATTACAAATTTAAGGTCAATAAACCTAAACTAAAAATGATGAATATGAGAACAACACGACGAGGTCTCTTCGTCAAAAGCTATAAGTATAATAATTAATTGAACAACAAGTCCTTGCAAACTTGAACAGACCGGACCCCACAAACAGCACCCGTTCACGAGTATGACGCGTATCTCAGCCATCGCCTCTCTCAACCATTTGTTCGGGAAAGTGGCGACCCGATCAACGACGCCGCCGTAAGCAAAGACCTTTGAGCGAGCATGACATGCTCATGCTGCCGGACAACATAAAATGAATATTGTATGAAACAGCTGTCCGGCGAGAAACATCACAGTGTGTTGTCTTTTAAAAGCGTCTTGTACACACAAGAACTAGTAGACGTGATACGAGAAGTCACGTGGTCTACCAGTGACGCGATTGGTTTAAAAACGAATCGAATAGAAACGTTAGTTAGCGTAGTGCATCTTGTCTGAGCCCTCTGGTACGGATGGTATCCCTCGGTGCGACTGGAAGTCCGATGGTAGAAAGGAGACGGCGGTATTAGCTCGTGGAGCTCACTCACTTCTAATCATTAGATCGAAAGCAAAAAAAATGTTTTTTTCTTTGTTAAAGATACAATGGTTAGATTTGAGACTACCCTTGTGGTTAAAATGTTTGAAAATTCTGGGGACCTAGGGAAAAAGGGTTTAAGTCGACTTAACTTGTTCTAAAGAAGGGTATATACATCAACGGAGAATAGTAGACTTAGACCCTTTTTCAATTGATCTTCAGGAGACTTGCACCCTTGTTCACTAGGATCCCAGAATTATTCTGCGAGGTTCTATGAAACTAGTCTCGTTCCAATTAGGGCACTTACGTACTCTTACATCCACGCGTTTCTCAGACGTCTATGGTTTAAATTGGTGATCTTAACTCTTTCCCAAGGGCCAAGCGTTATAACGCGCTTGATCTAGCCAAATTGTATGTTTGTACATACTTACAACAATGTCGTCAATATACAAACAACGTTGATCAAATAGAAAATCTGCCTGGCTAAGCAGCTGGCTTGCAAATATTCGATAGATTCCGATATTCGAATATTCGACTTTAAATTTACACGTATTCGAATAATTCGAATAATATTCGAATAATTCGAATAATATTCGAATAGTCCTAAAAATTTATTAAAAAACGGTATACACCATACTGATATAAATTGCAGTGACTGAGTATAAGTTCAATTACTATTTCTTTGAGAGTATGACCCAAGGAAGCGATAGAATCATCTTTTAATTCATAACAATTATATAGGGAACCAGTATTCACGAAACAAAAAAGTTTAATTCTAATTCAGTCTTTACTCAGTTCTCGATAATTTCGGTGGTATTTTTATCGTTTTAAAAGAAATAAAAATTAAATAATTTTATTTTCATTCAATTCCGGAATACCTAGTAATAAAATTGTAATACTTATCAGAAAAATAGATCCGAAAATACCGGGATTTCGGTATGCACGCGCCCTAGTATGTAGGTGACTACGGAAATTAAAGGAAATATCATCACATCATCCTTTTTCCTCGTAGTCGGTATTTGACGATTACCATCAAAATATATTATGTTAATATCGCTACTATTCGCACGACATGGTCATGGTGGGTGGGGGGATAGTGGGAATGAGACAGACAGTCCCAGATAGTTTCCGAGTAGATGACGTTACATCAATAAATTTGGAGTAATCAAAAATATTCGAATATTCGAATTTCATTCACCGCATTATTCGAATATCTGAATGTACCGAATGTTCGAATTATTCGAATATTCGAATATTCGAATTGCAAGCCCTACAGGAGTAACCCGCGGATTTACACTGCCACAATAGGTTGGTCAAGGCCAAATTAATTAGGTTGGTTGCGTGCTATTATTGCTATGAGATACTTTTCATTTCTTTTCCTCTAAAAGTGATCCTTTAAAGCCTTTAAAGCCTTTAGGTGGACTAAAGTGACTCTTCTTTTACCTTGGGACTAAAGTACTGTAATGATATAAGGTCCTGCTACTGAAGGCGAACCTTATCTCATTAAACTATTTGTATGAAGTGTCCAATTTGGTTTTAAATTTATAGATTTGAAATCAAATTGGTTCGAAGGAACAACGGTGCTTTGTTTCATTGTAAAAAATAGACAGACGCCGCTGTGATACCGCTTAGAACGCAACTACTGTATTCGTTATATCTGAAAAGCAAATAAAAATAAGAATACTACAGCTATACCTGTGTTTAAATGCTACATCCCCAGCCCCATTATTACATGGTGGAAGAAAACGGGGTCGCCGCTATATATCGCACGCCAAGCGAGAGGATAAAGCGCAAGGAAATACGGATAAGAGGAAGGATAAGCTTGAACCTCCGTTCAATGGTTGGGTAATGTTCGTACGGAAACGGTGGTATAATAATTGAATTTCTTTTGGTGTTTTTGTGTTTTCCCCCTTCAGCATGTTTAGAGACCAGAAGATGGCAGCGAAAAAGTTTAACGGGTTATCGGATTCTGAGGACTTTTTAATGCAGTATGATGCCATTGCAATAATAAAGTCATGGACCGACGAACAGAAGAAATATGCAATAGCCGCGTATTTGGATGGACCGGCATTGCACTGGTATAAGGCGAACTACACGACGTTCACTACGTACGAGGTGCTGGTGGCAAAATTAAAAGAGCAGTTTGCCTCTCAAACAGATTACGCACAGAAATTCTACTATCGGAAACAAATACGGCAGGAAACTCTAATTGAATATTTCTATGCGTTAGAGAATTTGGCGTCGAAGGCGGAAATAAAGGATGACGCAAAATTCGTAAAACACTACATAAATTCGGTCAACGAACGTTACCAGTGGTTATTCGCTGCAAGGTTATTTAACTCGAAGGAAGAATTAAGGAAAACAATACTTCAAGTAGAGGATATTTATAATCACGATAATACAGAGGCTCAGAAGGTGGAATTGCCGATATTTAATCCAGAAGTCACTTTCGAGGACATTCGAAATCGGGGGGATCGAGTGTCGCACTCTCCGCAATCCGATTATATTATGCCATTTAGGACGCCGGATACGGTTGAGGCCCCGCGTCGGGTGCGATTTGAGCCGCAGACGCCACCTTCGCATAATTTGCGCCCGCGTCCGTGGAGGCAGCAACAGAGCGCACGGGAGCAGCCGGATGCGACGGCTTCTTCTTCTTCTTCGAGGCAGCAACCGCAGCGCCCAAACTACGGACCCCGCCGCCAATGAACCGGGATGCGGCGTGGTGCTCAGTAAATCCGGTTACACAACAGCAGGATATTGTAGATAGACTTGATTTTGTACCCATCATTAATGTACAGTTAAATAGTATAATTGTGAGGCCCTTGTAGATTCGGGAGCATCAGTTTCTTGTGTATCGTCATCGCGCTTGGAGGGCCTAAAGCAGGTGAGCCTTATCCAATCCCCTCAGGTACCATTGCGTGCCGTAGGTGGTCATACCATCCGTGTGGTAGGCAGAGCCGAGATGGGGCTTGTAATTGGCAATGTGTACTTCCGCCAACAGGTATTGGTTGTGGAAGATCCTGCTAATCTGTTTATTTTGGGCCAAGATTTTTTACGAGATAATAAAGCAGTTATTGATTTCGTATGCGGTGTTCTGACACTGAATAATGACATTAAAATACCGTTCAAATCTAAGCCTGACCATAATGAGAAAAAAATAAATTTCTCAATACAAACCGAAGAGTTTGTACAAGATTCTTATATGAAAAAAACTGACTATGTTTATTTTACAGATTTGCTGCAACGAAATGAAAACTATTTGCTCAATGTTTCGGAAAGAGAACCAGTTGTTTTTAATGTAAATGACGAGTTACCAGAAAAACAAAAGTCCGAACTGATTAAGTTGTTAAAAGGGTTCCGTGAAACATTTTCGTTTGCAACGCATGAATTGGGATGTTACAAGGATTCTTTAATATCAATAAAAACATCCGATGAAGAACCAGTCCATAAGGCACCATATCGAGTTTCGGAGAAGCAGAGACAAATTATTGATGAGCAGGTGCATGAAATGCTGAAGAATGGCATTATTCAAGAGTCAAGGAGTCCTTATGCATCACCTGTGGTATTGGTTGATAAACCAGAGGGTCCACCAAGATTCTGCATAGATTTCAGGGCTTTGAATAAAAAAATAAAAATGGACTCTTATCCAATCCCGAGGACAGAGGATTTGTTGGCATGTTTGCAAGGAGCGAAATACTTTGCAGACATGGACATGAATGCTGGATATTGGCAACTGGCCCTGGGAGAAGGCAAGGATAAAACGGCCTTTGTGACGCACACCGGCCTTTACGAATTTAATGTGTTGCCATTCGGATTAAAAACAAGCCAAGCTATGTTTCAGCGAGTGATGGATAAAGTGCTGGCTGGAATAAAATATAAAAAGGTTATTGTATATGTGGACAATATCCTAATTTTTGCAAAAACTTTCGAAGAATTTATGGAATCGTTGGAAGATGTTTTGTCAAGACTGAAAGCTGCCAATTTAACCCTAAAACCCTCTAAGTGCAAGTTTGGGTATCAAAAGGTGACTGTTTTAGGACATGAAGTATCCTCGGAAGGAATTGGACACTTCATACAAATAGTTTAATGAGATAAGGTTCGCCTTCAGTAGCAGGACCTTATATCATTACTACCTACCATTAGTACTTTTACATACAAATCTATTGCTAACGTTGGAAGACGAGGTAGAGACTACTCGAGGATGCCTAGCATTTTTAGATCGTCAAAATATAAACTCTAGTGCAGTGCAGCAGTGTCTGGGCGGCTTGTAAGTTTCAAAAGTGAAAATTACGTTGAAAATTTCTGAAATATTCTGAAAGTTTCAAAAATGAAACTTTTACTTAAAATTTCATGCAATATTCTGAAAGTTACCAAAGTGAAATTATTAATTTCTGAAAAGTACTATAGTTTTGACATGTAACGTAAGTAACGGAAACTTTTCATGTAATTTAAATGAAATTTACTTATGTCAGAATCGTTTCCATCTACGAGTAATTATGTAACTTTCGCAGTTAAGGAAAGTTTTGCAATGTTTCAGAAATTGCCCATCACTAGTCGAGAGTAAAGAGATAGCAAAAAAAATATTATCATCCCTATGTGAGTGCCTGTTATCCGTAGGGGAAAGTTTTTCTAACCAGTTAATAATAACATATTACTTCCCGTTCAATCCTTACTAAAACGACCCCTTATTTCAACCCTACGCATATTTCTGTTTGATCGATAATGTTATACCGTTACCGGGAAACGGAAATACCGAACCATGCATCTTTATCAACAAAGAGTACATAGGACTTTTTTTTCTTGGAATTACGGTCGGCCTTAAATGTAGCTGTACACTTTAGTGCTTTGTCACTTTAACGTCATATTTGAACTGGTTCAGTATTCTCTCATAGGGGTAAAAGCGACAAGGTACAAGTCAGCTGTACATCAGTGTAGTTTACATTTGATAACTATATTAAATAGATATAATGGTGACCCCTTCTTTCAGAACTGATATCTCTTAAACGGCTGAACCGATTTTCATGAAACTTAATTCAAAAGCATCCTGATTAAACGGGCTTTCTTTGAATTTTTTTTTGTCCCAATCGGTCCATCCGTTTGGGAGATACAACGCCACAAACAGATACAAAGACATACAGATACACAGGTTAAACTAATAACACCCCTCTTTTTGTGTCAGGGGTTACAGCAGGACACAACTAATATGGCGCGCGGATTAGGCAATAATAGACTCTTGGTCAACGGTGTAAGCGCTTCGACGCGCGCCTTATTAATTGTGTCGTGCTGTAAAAATAAATCTCCGACGCGCTCTTGGATCGCGTGAACAGAAGGCTTAAATGAAGCCTTACAAATTAATAGCGTGGTACACTTAACATTCTTGCTATTTTCTTAGAGCCTTTTACATCGTTTGCTTTTAAACAGGGCTTGGAAACGGTTCGAAAAATACCGGTTAATTATGGTTCTTAATCAGGTTTTTCGTAAACGCTCGCTCGAAGCGGAGTCCATTCGCGATCGTTATGATCGCTGGGATTAACCTATGGTATTTTTGGTTTTTGATTCTTCTTGCAGTTGGATCGCGTGGCGACTAAAATTATAAGGTCGGCTTGACTTCAAGCTGAGCAAGTGAAAATGTAACTAAAGAGATAGGTAATAGGGTAGGAAAGACGAGAAAACAATGGCGGTGTTGGGCGGTGCGAATTTAGCAAGCGAAATTAACCGTTATTTCGAGCAGGAACAGTTTTATTTTTCTCTTTGATAAGAACCGAAATAATATCGTTTCTGTTTGAGCAGAATCAAAATGAAAATGCTCTATTTGAAATTGAAATTTAAAAAAAAACTGATTTCCGGGCACTGCTTAAAAGTCCTGACTTGTTTTTTACGCCTATACTTATTATTAGGTTCACCTGTATGAAGGTTAATTTAACCTTCGGGTTTGTACTTCTCTGTCCCTCGCTGTTATGCTGTTTATGTAAACGACTTTTTTTTTCGCGCTGGGAAAGTGCTTTTACGAATGCCACCTGGGCCCGGCCAGGTTACCCACCAACCGAGAGTGGCTAGAATACCCACTAAAAACTATTTCATACCCAACATTAGGTTGGTAGAGTTTTTATTTGAACTCCATCGATTTGTCTTTGGGTAGTAAGTTGTCATTGGTAGTACTGTCAGCAAAAAAGCGTGTCATACCTAGGTACCTAAATGTTTATAAAAAAAATCTTACCTAACCTAACACACGCAGTACCTCTCCAATTACATAGAAATCAAAATTTTATAAGTTCCTAATAATAGTATAGGAGAATTGAACGTTCACCTAACAAGTAAGTAAATAGCTCTCAAAGTTGCAGTGCTCTCTAAAGTATGCGGTCACAGACAATATACATAACCATACAAGTAACAGGTCCACTTGAATGCGGAAGGTTTCTGAGCATTCTTACTGGCTGGAGACAATTTTCTTCGTCAGTTCTTAATTCGAATTAAAACAATGATTTGAAAAGTTTAACCAGTTTTTTGTTTTTTAATTTTTTATCGAATCATTTAAATTCGGAATTATACTTACTAGCCTAGTTACTAACAACAGCAATTGGATTTGTGTTATGGGAGCAAAAATGGAATAGAGATACTCGTAGGTTGACACACCAAATCTTGAATGGTGATAATGAACTGTAAAAACTTAAAATAAAATGTATGGTGTTTTTTTATGACATAGATAAGACAAACTAGAACACGGCCCACCTGATAGTATCTGTGACCCACATAGACATATTATGCATTCTCAAGACTACAATCTTAAGACTGCAATCTGACCGCAAATGCGTTGCCAACCCTGAGGACTAAGTTGGAATGCCTCTATGCTAGTAATTTCACCGGTTGTCTTTTCTCCACACCGGAACACAAAATTGCAAGCACTGCTGCTTGGCGGCATGTTAAGGGTTAAGATGGTGATGTCGGACCTTGCACAGGGTCCTTCCACCATTAAAATATACTATACATATTTGGTAGGCTGCTAACAATAGAGCAGATTGTCTAAAAGCTAGATTGTCTGTCAGCAACAAATTAAGTATGGTCCATTCTAATAGACTTGTTTTATTTAGTAAACACTTTTATAACCTCAAAATGCATCATTTTTGGATAAAATGCCCGTTTTCAACTGAATAAAGCAACTAGAGACCAAATTTATGCACACCATTTTCCTGGTTTTACATCATGGATATTTTTTTTACGACAAAATTGATATTTTAGGCGAAATGGGAGCACTTTGAGGTTATAAAAGTGTTTACTAAATAAGACATGTCTATTGGAATGGACCATAGGTAAGTAAGTATATCTAGCAAAATACAAATAAGTCCTGCTAATGGCCTGTTGTTTGATCGGTAGTTAAACTAACTAATGGTCAAAAAACGTTACTAATGTTTAAAATCTCAAGGAAATGTGTCAAATTTTCCATTCTTTTTTCGAATTTTAACAATTAGTTAGTTTAACTACTGATCAAACAACAGGGCCAAGCCAACCAAGCCTCTTACCAACCAAGTTTCTTAGAAAAAGTTAATATGAGTGTACGTACCCTGGTCTACGTATTAATTTTCCTTCCAAGATATGTCTACGTGCCTAGTTCGCTAGATTTTTTACTGATACCAATTTACACACAATTTGTTTATTTATATTACGATCAAATGAACAAGTAGGTAAGTCAGAAGTCAATTTTAACCTTTTGTGAGATAACTAAATTAAAAGTAACGGTTAACTCACGGCTAGTTAGGATGTTTCAAAATTGTTCGGTTTGTAACTGGGCCTCTATTCTACTATTTAAAACCATATTGCCTTAGACATGTTGTGACCGCCATTACTGTCAAGTAGATATGAGTTATGGTAACGTTGACAATACGATATCTCAAGGGCATTATGGACCTAAGGATCTAACTCCAGCTACTTTTGGTTACTGAAGTTAAAAAACATTTACCCGTGCGTAAAATTACATAGACGCGACCGTTTGAACCGTGTTTTTGTGTTCCATTCAATAACCGCCAACACTGACCGTTAAACACCTGCCAGTTACCGCGCAAACGATAAGCCAACGACAAAAAAGGTAATTTAAAAAAATATGATTCCTACCAAGAATCTGTGTACAGTTACGTCTAACGAACCTTAATTAATTATTCGAGTATCCAAGCATCCATAAAGACGAAAGATTTTCGTACAGTTATGCGTTGTGCAAGATAACCAGAATCGAGATAAGACTGTTTGCTTTTGGGGCCGTAAGCTAGCTCTAACGTGCTGGCAGGCCTGAACGTAATCTTTATACGCGCGTATAAAGTGCTCAAGTCAGAATAACCTGTTTGGAAGCATTCTTAACGGTTAAGGCGCTCCCATGGCAGAGCTTTCTTGATTGATGGCTGATTTTAATGCAAAACTCACCTTCCATTCGGAGCCGAAGGGGAATGCACGAGCTTCACAGCAAACAGGAACTGTATCGCACACACCAGGAGACAACATAAGTTAAGCGAGAGCGTCAATGCACACAGAGCTAACGTCACTTCGTACACCACAGCGAATTCTTCAGGAGCACTGGTGACAGGCGCGGAGATCTTGAGAAGGAACAGTAGAGCTAATAAAGCCAAGAGGAGGCTAACGAGGCAGAGCAGAGCGAGAGACGTCAACGCCTCTTCTGTTGCTGCTCTCATGCTCCGCGATCTTGTTCGTTGAGTAGCCCCGCTAGCAGATCCATTGGCAACTTTCGGTGGAGATGAGATTGGTATAGGCGCTACGACAGGAATCGGAACGTTGTTGGAGAGTTGCGCGCCAGGGCTGACGCTGGCTGAGGTCCCACCGACGGAATGCTTTGAGGAGTCAAGCGTGGAGACGTTGAGGGATAGGTGGTGGTGCGGCCGCCGCGGCATGTTCTGATAGCGTTGGTCGGCATCGTTCGCCGCCGGCGGCCGCTGCGCATGTTTTAACATGACGCAGCGCTCACGCCGCGATTCGCCATACCGCGGACCTGTTTCCGAGCATCCGGCCGACTAAAACTCGTGGCGCGACGCGTTCGTTCGGCGGACGCGGCCTTACTGATCAAACCGAAGTTCCGAACCCCCCTTCTCTTAACTTCAGCTACCTGAGCGTTAATTATGTCAATCATAAACGCAGGGTGCAGACTGCATTCGACCATATCGCCCGCACGGCGTATACCCTGTCAATAGGTTAAAATACCTGTTCAAAGACAATACAAAATAACTTTCAATAGACATTGTTTACAAAACAAGACTACTTGTTTGAAATGTGAGTCGATTGTCTTGCCGTTTAACTAATCGAATGCGTTAGTTATTCCAAACAGTGAGTACGCTAGTTTATAAGATTGATATTTGCTATAATAAATAGGCTTTACATGTCTGTACTTCCATTGGAATACCTTCCGTATACCTACCTAATTGTCCCAAGTGTGGCGTTTTGTTCATTAGCCTACAAAACCCTTAGCATTAGTCTTTTATTTTAAAAGTGATGTTTAAAATGGTTTATGAGCAATAAAGAGACTATTTAATTTACACAAATAAAATTTGATTGTGGTAAGCCAGTTATTTGTTCATCCACAAACAACCTTGACTTTACAAAACTAATTCTTTGCTTGTTGCTAATCACCTCCCAGTACGAATACAATCAAATCCATAATAAAATGTGTTTGTTTAAGCAAAACTATACTCTTTTATCTAAGGATTAGTACCGTTATTCAAAGTACGGTCTCAGTAAAACGTGGTGCCTTCGATCTAATTTTGAAAAGGAACTTCTCAAAAACGTTTATGGAGACTTCATAAAACTCGTTATCCCAACATATACTAATTATACTTTAGACTATTAGGCTTATCTCAACCTAGACAGACCTATTTGTCGCTCATTATTACAGTTCCTCAATTAGCAACAGCTTTACCAACCAAAATGCCGCTAGCAGGGTTCCTAGTGCATCTACAAAAGGTCTATTTTGACTTGATTCGGTGGTTTCAACATGGCCTGGATTTACTGGAATTCCTTGGCGCCAGTCCTGCCCTCCTAAACCAAAAGGCAGTATCTCAGATAAAGCTTCTGTACCAATATCAACCTTATGACTAATGTACGAGGTTAAAACTACTTTGGTTTTTGAATTTGGGATACTTGCTTATTGGCTACGGCGTCCTACGGCAAAGTCTTCAACGAGGAGTTATCTGCATCCATCCATCACATTTACAACGCCGGAAGATGCACTATGACTTGGAGCACTAACAGACGTTTAACTTATGGATTCCTGAGGTCGATAAATACCTGGGTTTATCGTCTTAAGAACTGTTTCATGTACTTATTGAAGAGCCCTTTTTGTACTTAACCTTTGCTAGATACATGCATCTCAGGTGTAGTAATTACAATTCAAGTACTTAAGTATAGGTTCTGTTCAACTCGTTTGATGATTTTCAAAAAAATATGCAAAGCATCTGTCGTGACTCGTGACATGCAAACATTTGAAAAAAAACTATACAATAATGGTACCTTTATTTATTTTAGTGTTGCACTTATTTGGCTATTAGTTCTCATTAATTATTTCTCAATTGCTCAAAGGTTACCTGGAAGAGATTCTTTAAGTTCGTCTTTGTACATCCCTGCTAATAAGTGTCTATTTTATAATGTTATCTCTTTTTTTAAAGTAAATTCTTTACACACACAACTACGACAGAGAGACTAAGATTGACATTTAATAGAAGGTGATTTGGCCAAAGGTCAACTAGTAGAGAATGCCACTAGGCATTAAGTTCACCTTTTGTACTCAAATTTGTATTTATGTGCAATAAAGATTAAAAAAATAAATAAGGGAGACAATATCCTGATGCCGTTTCGGTCACATGGGATACACTACTAGAAGTAGGTATATTTTTAGAATTATGTTTTATATCACATTGATTTAGTTTTATATGAACATAGTTACAACATGGCATAAAATTAATAAGACAAAAAATTTAAAATTCTACATTTTTTGAATTTGACAGAACTCCGCTATCCGGAGCTCCTATTTCTGATCAGTTCTGAGATGTTAAGGTTAAAACTGTACAGCTCTTTAAAATTAGGACGGACGGACAGCGTAGGATTAATAGGGTTCCGTCGGGCTACTCTTTGGGTACGTAACCCTAAAAACTATCTCGAAAAACAACAAGTGAGCGTTGTAAGTGACACGGGCAGCGCTAGTACTGGTCTCTGTATGTTACAATTATTTAAATAAATAAAAAAAGTTAAGTTAACCCAACTTTATCTAAGTTTCCACACGTTAGGACAAGTTTCGACAGGATGCGTTGACCATCGGGCGACGCGTGCGCACCGCACCTGCAACAGCTGCTATCGTATTAAATTATAAGTTTATAAGCAAAAACGGGAACAGATGGGTGCTTCGTATTTCATACTTGGATGATCTCATGGACTTAGTGTGAATTAATTTACAATCACGTTAAGAAAAGATTCGTTACTCGATCTTAATAGCGTTGAAATAAAGTCAAAAAGTGACGAACCGTTTCTTGCCGTGACTATACAAGAAAGTTTTAATTTAAAAAAGCACTCACCGGAAAAAATACCCGCCCAGACGCCCACCCGTTTTATTAATAAAATTGTTAACAAGTAAAACTTCTTAAGTGAGAGAGTAACTTCAAAAATACTCTACCAATTTTGATGTAAATTATATTGTATTTTTGCTAATTAACCTAGGTCCAAAATTACCTAAAAATATATTGTGTAGCTCTGTAGTTTTGTAGTTTGTGGCTCTGTCCAAAGTAACCCAAAAGACCCATAAAATTTAAAGTCGTACAGTAACAATTTACTATAAACAGGTAATTTAAGGTTTCTTTGGAAAGAACCACGACCTTTAAATAAATATAATGATATTTGTTCGCCATTTTAGACCTAAGTTAATTAGCAACAAAACATTACAATTTACATCAAAATAGGTCAAGTATTTTTTAATATTTAAATTTATATATCTAAACCGTTGTATGAACAGAAGACGGGTGGGCGAATATTTTTGCCGGTGAGTGTATTGAAATCACCCATTTACAAATAAGTAAATGTTGAACTAAATGGTGGTACTTGTACAAAACGTATAAAAAACGGCGTCCCTCACGACCTCACCCATAACCCATATGCAAAGTGGGGAGTCTCTTTCTGATCTTTCTCACTCATGCCTTTAAGCCACCTTTAAGCAAAGCATCAAAGATGAGAAGCAGTTTTCAAAATGAAGCTTTAAAACTCATATAAATAAATGTATCTGTACAACTTGGTCCTATAGGAATTTCATGGATGCACATACCAGCCTATTTGGTTATTGGGTATGCAACCATCCCATAACCTGGCTATTTCATATGTAATTTTTAATAAAGGGCATTGGGTAAATTTGTTTGAAGAATATTGTCACTTTTTTTTTCAGCGGCCACGGATGATTTTTACATAGTTATTTAGAGGACCTCTAAACATAGATATATATAATTTATGGCGTTAAATAATATCGGAGCGGAGATTTTAAAGATTTAAGTATTCAGTTTTTAGTACAAAAGTACGCCCAAGTATGAATATTTAAATATCTCCGCTCCGATGCACTTAAGAGTATTACAATACATAACAAAATATGTTTATTTTTAGCAATTCTATCATAATTTACCACTTTTTCGACTGGCCGCTCACCTTGAAAATATATGAATTTTACAAATGACAACCCTTTTACCCAAACCTCTTTACCATTTAAGAAAGTTATTCCATGCATTATCTATTTTGTACCTATTTTTCTCGTTTCTAGTAAATATTTCGCCAACTCTTTCAGATTCGGGTAGTCATGCAGCTAAAGCATAATATGAGAGAAAGAAAGTATAAATCCTTATATAGGTTGTTGCTTGGGAGATGCAAGGACCTTTTATTAAAGCAGGACTGAGGACTAACCAAAAATTGTTTTTCTAAAACAAACCTTATGTTATAAACTTAAGACATAATTTGGGCTGTTAGATTTACAGGAGCAAAGCCGGTCCGAGCGGCATAGATATAATGGAGGCCGTTTGTCCCTTTCTAACACTTGCCATGCGCTAAAATGTCGGCATTTAGTAGAAAAATTATTGTTTTAGACAATTTATTAAATTTGAATCGTAACTTAAATTTAACGTTATTCGTATAATTTAAATTCTTATAGTACCTACTTTGTATTTTACCCCATAAACTTTAAAATATGACGATTTAAACCTACTTGGAAGTATTACTTTTTATAAGCTGTCAACCCATTGAGCGTATCAATCATACCATGGCGGCGCGGTTTTAATCAAGTTTTGATTTAACGATTCTCAGTTTTGCAAGATTACAAAATGGTGAAAAAGTGTTGCATACAATTTTGTAAAAGCGAATCCTATGCTGGTTGTGGGATATCGTTTGACAGGTAAGCCGATAAAAAGAGATTTTGGATTTTTACAAATAGGGCGACCTTGCGAGATTAATAACAAGTTCATGTCTTGTCTATCAATATAAATGTAGTAGGCATTAGATAATTTTCCTATCAAGTTTACTTATTGTACGATCGTGACTTGTGGCTCGATTTCTTTGCTCCCAATTGTACGGCTACATAATCGAGCGTTCATTACATGGTGTGAAAATTGCTTCATACTCGTACAAATAAATATAACTTTTTGCTACAATGTCATGGTCACCCTATTAGAAAGAGATAAACCACATCTGTGCTTCACATCCTACTCGGACCGAGTTTTGGTTAACAGTGCTCAGTCCTGCTTTAGTAAAAGGTCCTTGGGGAGATGAAAAAGAAACAAGTTCTGGTGTCTTCGGATTATGATATAATATAAAAAAGGTTGTAAAATTACCAAAAGATATCCAAAATGTGAGCCCAGACAAGTGTCATTGAATGTTAAATTATTGAACGTACTTCTTGATGTCTTTTTAAACGCCTTTTTGACGGAAGGAAGCCACAAGACGTCATCAGATAAATTACAAGGATGTCCGTTAAACCGCAAAAGACCGCAAGGCCTTAATAATTCGTCTCAAGTACAAGTTTCAATCAGTAGAGTTTAAAACTTTAAACTCAAACTAAAGTCTTTTTTTTGAGACAAGCTTTTTACGTGACTTACTGCCGCACTCAGAGAAGTCAATTAAATTTAATGCTTATTTAGTGACGTATTGTCTTATTCTATTGCTATAGCAAAGAAAGTGACAGCAGCAACTTTAATCAAGCATTAAATTTAATTGACGTCTCTGAGTGCGGCAGTTAGTATTCTTTTTTGCACATTATTTAGGTGCTTGCTAAAACTATACTCCGGAAAGAAAAGAGTCCCTATCCCAAAACTCAACGTTGAGCACAGCGAAGATCCTGTTCCCACCTTCCGACACATGAGATCAGAGGTCTATATTGTGTCCTATAATTATTTTAGTCATAATATGCATTAGGTCTTCAGAACTGTTTAATTCAGGATTTTTATAAATCAAACCTAACCTAACCTAATGTTATCTATACGATTGATATTTTCGATATTCATAGCTCAGCGCATTAGTAGGAAGTGGCAATGGGCAGGTCCATAGCTCAAAGAACTGACGGCCTTTGGGGCAGAAAGGTTCTTGAGTGGAGACTACGGCCTGGCAAGCGCAGCGTGGCACGACCGCCTGCACGATGGACAGATGACCTAATAGAGGTAGCAGGAAGTCGGTGGATGCAGGCCACATTGGATCTTTTTGGCTGGAAATCAACGGGCGAGGCCTATTCAACAGTGGACGACTACGGGCTGAAATAATGATGGAATGATGAGATATTTAAGAAATGTAGAAAAGTTTACGAATCCAGCGATTTAATAATTATGTCATAAAATAATGATGTCAACATGGGATCTATACTGAGTGACATAATTATTTTTAGTCATAATGTGCTTTAGTCATAATCATCGCAAGTCATAACTAGGGAATACAAATAACCGGTTATAACCAGTTTTAACCGGTTATTTTCATACAAAAATGGTTAATAACCGGTTAAATTGCATTCCCCATAACGTGTTCTTTTAAAGAAACTGTTACTTTTTCAGGATTTTTATAAATCAAACCTAACCTAACCTAGCCTTGTCTACACGTTAGATATTTCAGAACTTCTGAAAAGTTTACAGTTTCAGCGATATAAAAAATTATGACTATCAAAAATTATGTCAACAATTACATTATGACCAATAAAATTATGGGAAACAAAGGGCTCCCGTCAACATGACATTATGATAAAAAAATATGGGAATCAGCGGGCTCCCGATAATACGCTATAGAACCTATAGGACTTCCAAAACTCTGTTCCTTCTATTATTTGGAATTCGTCAGAACGTAATACGACCGCTCTTAGGCTGGCGCTCTATTCTACTCGGTAATACGATATAGCTTTTGACATGTTATCATATTCTCAACGTTATTACGTTGTGCTTAAGAACAATAATACAGAAGTAGAGTTAGCTGCTCGTTAGGGTAACATTATAGTTAAGTAACCGAGGACGTTGTCCATGTGATTGAAAAAGTTGCATCTGCGTAGGGTGGCCACAATTGCACATTTACACAACAGGACTTACATTTAATTGGGTTGGAATATTACTTTATGAAATAGATTCATTCAAAAATATTTTAGAGTATTAGGTAAGCCCCGCTTGAGAAAATATTTTGTTATCTATCTTTTGCTTTAATCATATTTCTTTTCGGAGATATGTTTAAAGTTTGGGGGCAGCGATGTTTTTTGAAAAGGCTAAAGCTCAAAGATTAAAATAGAAATATTTTGTTAAGAAAACCTTACATTGTATGCATTCAACATTCAACTTAGGAAATTTTTATTAAATAAAGTTATTATACCACAACACGACTCGATAACTCCATATATTTAAAAAAATCACAACAGTTAGGAACTGGACAGAAATTTTTCAAGGATTTAACAATGTTTGATTCAAGCCTTTTGTACCGATATGCTCCAATTAATTTTGATCAATTAAACTAAGTTACAAAAGAATCTATAGTTAATTAACATTCTTAAAAACAGATAACTGTATTCGCCATTGATATCTGAATCATCTTCAACTTTTTATCATATTTCCGCGTTTAAATTACTAATGGCAAAAGAATTTAGTAATATCCGGTTGTGATCACAATTTATGGTCACCGTGGGGCCAGTCCGCAGGAATGTCGAGGATCTAGTCACCTGACTGCTGTGGCTAGAGACTTGGTTCATAACATAAGAAAAACCCGGTCAAGCGTGAGTCGGACTCGCGCACGGAGGGTTTCACTCCATGGTCTTATATTAATAATAATAATAATAATTTCTTTATTCAGACAACTAGATCCACATTTTGTTAGTATCTTCTTATGACTAAGTTAATATATATATTTAGCTAGCGACAATGTATTCTTAATTAAATGTTGCATCATTGAGCACTAAATTTCTAGCGGCTGTCGTCCTCAGGAGACTGTTCGGGCTGCCACGTATTCTGGTCAGTAGCGAAGCCATCTTTTTTCGTAACACAGCCGTAAAGCTGTCCACTCGGGCTTCGGCAAACATGGCGGAGGCATTGCAGAACCGCGGCAGCCCTAACAGTGCCCTGAAGGCGTTGTTGTATTGGACTCGCAGAGAGCCAAGCGAGCGTTGCGAGCAGCCCGCCCACAGGGCACCCGAGTACAGTGAAGTGCAGTATGCTCTAAAGAGCGTGTTGCATTTTGACTGCGGGTGTACAGCGAGTGAACCTGCGGGCCAGCATGTTCTCCCGCACCGCCAGCGCCCTGCGTTCCCGCTCAACATCCACGTCATCCTTCTGGTTATCAGTTAGGTAGTGGCCTAGGTATTTGAATTGGCTGACTCTGTCAATTTTATCTGCATTTAACAAAACCGGAAGTGTCACATCCGGAGTCGTCCTGCCCGGGGCTCTGAACATCATGTACATTGTTTTTTTCATGTTATACACAAGCCCGTGACATGCTGCGTATCGTTCGCATATACTAAGTAATAAGTCTTAGTTGTGTACAATTAACCTATTGAAGATTTCGCTGGCAAAGAAAATGCCTTATGTGGACTAGTTAATTATGTTCCAAATTTCAGCTCGATAGCTTTAGCTGTTTTACTCGGTAAAGGTCTAAACGAGCAGATGAACAGACGGAGAACATAACCTCTTATAAGAGTTCCATTCAATCCCAAACATACAGTTTTGAGTGTAGGCAAACATCATAAGGGAACCTGCAGATTTGAACAGTTAAGTGTGTGTAAGAAGAGTCAAGGGACAAAATTTAACACAAGGTGAATAACAAAAATATAACACAATGACAATGACAATGGCACAAATTGACCCAGTCCCAAACTCTAATATCGTGATAGCTTGTGATTTGGTTGCTAAGTAAAGATACGTAGATACGTAGAAAATATTCACGACTCAGGAACAAATATTCGCGCTCATCACACAAATATTTGTGCATACGGTATCGAACTCGGGACCGGTAGCTTTGTTGGCAGGGACACGGGCCACAACCAACTACAGCCGGTGCCAATGAAATGTGCTAATAAAAAAAAAGATAAAAGATGTTTATTCAGTAAGTAGGCCGCACGGGCACTTTTACACGTCAAAAATCTACCAGCGCTTCGCAAGAGACCACTGCTGAGATGAAACGCCGCAAGAAACCCAACAGTCAGTCGTTTTTTAAATATTACTTATATAATTATATAACTTAACCTAGCATTATATAAAACAATGAATTTAACATTAAAATATATATATATCATGCGTAGTTGAGCAGGAAAATGTGTCAAAACTCAGTATGTTCAGAAGAATTCATAAATAGTAATAATAATAATTATTTAAATATATATATTATTACCCGTGACGGTGCAAAACAACTACATAAAAAGTTTCGATACATTCTCCTACAGAAACCGTGTCCCCTAGACAATAATTATACCTACAATGTTTACATATTTTTCTGACTAAGCTATTATTAAGTTATTTCGGTGTTTAATTTAGGCCAAGCATTTTTATCTGTTAGACAGTCCTCGACCCTATAGTAAGCTTCGACATCAACGACGTTTTCAAATATGTAAACAAACCTACTGTTTGACACATGACCTTAAATTTTCATCAAGCGTGTTAAAAATCCGCGTAGATTTCCCTCGAGAACTTTTTAATTTTTCGGGATGAAAGTAGCCTATGTGTTAATCCAGCTATCTCCATCTAAAATTTCATCCAAATCTGTCCAGCCGTTGCAGCGTGGAGTAACAAACAACACACACGAACTTTCGTATTAGTACGATAAAAACAATAATTTAATAGTTATTTAATCTCAAACTTAATGTGAAAATAAATCATCTAGATGTCTTCTTAATCAGTAAAAAGACCTCACATAATAGAGTAATAGTCGTAAATGGGTACGTTTGGTTTTGTTTACATTTTTGCTTATCTCAATTGACACCGACTATAGTCAAAATGTGTCTAAAAAAAAAGTTGTAAAGAACACAATTCGCGTCATCTCCGTATCAATAATGTGTTTAAATAGAGATAACTTTTCAATAATTACGCAACAGAGGTCAATAGAGATAAACTTCAGATCAGATGTGTTTTGTCTTTTCAAGTGCACGGTGTTTCTTAACTTGACAACAATGTCGTAAGTATTTAAACAATTTTAAATAAAATAATTTAATTGCTTAGTTACATACATAGAAAGTGGAGACAGTGCATCTCGTGTGTATAGAGAGGCAAAGGAGGTGGCAGGAGAGAACAGAGGACTGGATACTTCTCCACCGACAAGAGCAGGGCTCTCAAATTGAGAGAGAGAGAGAGTTAACATACTTGTATTATTTACTTTAACCGCTTACTTATTGGTATATTTAGTTGCTGAAATAAAATTATTGCGCAATGAATACGTATAACTACTTACTTACATATAATTATGCAGACAATGCGGCCAACTCAAATCAGCGTTCTCTAATGTTATAAATGTTATAATGTCCGTAAACCTAAACGTCAAACACCATTCTAGATTAACAACAGAGTTAAGTAAACGTTTATTTTCGGTTTACGAATATTTTAAATAATAGACCACTGATATAAGAACGCCCCAATGTGGTTTGAAATTATTTTGAATTAAGTACTAGGTACCTATGTTTTAATACGATGTACGATGTATGTTATTTGCAAATGTGTTTATTGGGCAGGCAATCTGTGGAGACTAGAGACCTTGAGTCGTAGAATTGTTTGTTGTGAGTTTGTGACACTTGTGAGTTGTGACGCTGTTGATATTTTTAGGTTAGTTTGTTAGATGTTCCACAACGTTCACTCGTGTAGTTTTTTATTCTATCAGTAACCATGAAGTGTTTTAAAGCCCATTACCGCTAAACTAAGCTCTTAATATTAGGTATTTAAATATCAAGAATCGTGACGTGTTGTGTTTTAAATGGATATTTTTTTTCTTTATGTGTGACACAGTTCAAAAATCATTTACATACCAAGATGTGTTTAAAGTAAGTACCTTAATACTCTATAGATAAATAAGATATGATTTCGTAATCAGACGTTCTACAAACGAGTAGGTAGGCACGTCTTTTGGTTAAAGTTTTTACTTAAGTACGAATTTGCATTCGAGACCAAATACGAATTAAAAATCTCGAAATTAAGTACTCTAATTTACTAGAATAGGTACTTACCTACTTCATTGCATTCTTTTAAAGTTCGTGTACGAGATGCAAAAAAAAAATGGCCGTTTACAGGAATTCCTTTGAAATAAACAAAAAACAAGTGGTTTAGTGGTAAGTAGTAGGACTTTGTGCAGGGTTCATCCCGATCGCTACCACCATCGTATACTTTAACCTACCGCCAAGCAGCAGTGTTTGCATTGTTGTATTCCAGTGTGGGGATAAGACAACGGCTAAAATTACTAGTATAGCGGCTTTCCATCTAAGTCCTCAGGATTGCCAACGCATTTGCGAAATTGGGATTACAGTCTTCAAATTGTAGTCTTGAGTATGCAAAAGTGTGTTCGTTTGCCTTCTTCACGCCATAAAAAAAAACGTGTGGTATGTGTGTACCTATTTGTCTGTGGCATCATAGCCCGTAAAGGATGGATCGATTCAGACAGGTTTTTCAACAGAAAACTTCTTTAACTAGGTTGATGATTTTGATGAAAATGAGTTGTGTCAATTAAGGAATGGGCAAGACACCAATAATGGACACTTTGGTTTGGTTCTTATTTTAAAGAAGATAAGGTTTATGTATTTGTTTGGCAACAATCAATTTAGGACTAGTGATGGGCAATTTCTGAAACATTGCAAAACTTTCCTTAACTGCAAAAATTACAGCTACTGAAAGTTACATAATTAGATGGAAATGATTTTGACACAAGTAAATTTCATTTAAATTACATGAAAAGTTTCTGTTACTCACGTTACATGTCAAAACTATAGTACTTTTCAGTAATTAAATGATTATACTTTGGTAACTTTCAGAATATTGCAGAAATTTAAACGTAAGTTTCACTTTTGAAACTTACAAGCCGCCCATCACTATTTAGGACCCTAGGATCTTTGAAGTTAAGTGTCCATTATTGGTGCCTGACAGCTTAGTGTCAAACACTGGTGCCATCACCCTAAGCTCTCAAAGTGAGGTAGCAAGAATTTCTGGTATTTAAGCTATTTAATTGTGTCTTTAGACAGATCATGGACGTCGTGGTCATAGGTTGCGGCGCTTCAGGCATAGCGGCGATCCGCAGACTCCATGACGCTGGTCTGAAGGTCCTGGGACTAGAAGCAGCTGGTAGAATCGGGGGCAGGATCTGGTCGGTGGACTTTGGGGAGAAGAAGGTGGACGTTGGAGCTGCTTGGTAAGTTCGTCATCATCTATAATTATGTACTGTGAACGTTCGCTGCTTGTAGCGTGCTGGCTGCATCTAAAGTTGAACTGGCCGTCAGTAATATTTAAACTGAAACGTTCTTTAGAATAAGAATTGGTGTTTGATATGAGTGCATCAGTCGAGTCCTATCCACTATATAAATAAAATATTGAGTCTCTTGCTGTTACATTTATTATCAAGATATCTAGGAAAGAACCTACTGGCCTATTGCCTAATGCACTCGCAATCGACTTTAATGTCGAACAAATTGTTTTCAACACTTGTGGACTGTCAAAATGAAAACGATTGCGATTGCGAGTGCGTTAGGCAATAAGCCTGCAGTGCAAGAGACATATAAACTCTTCCGTAATGAGAGACAATATGCACAGCGTACACCGCTGAACTTAGGACCCTGATTTTTGACGAAGATATTCCGTGGGTACTGGGTACCCTAATGCACTCTAAGAAAGGAGATTTTAAAATATTGACTCAATAACCTCGTAAGACCCAGTGTGCAATAGGATGTTCAAAATCGAGGCGATTTAATTTAAACTGTGTTGCGATAGGAATTAAAAAAAAAACTATCTTCATAAACTGAAAATGGCATTATCAAACAAACGTTATTGAACTTTATTACCTTGATTGTAGATTCAAAGTCGAACTCACAAAAAGCTCCCTGTTTGTAGTATGGTGGGCCTTACGAGGATAAAAGGAGCAGCAGCGCGAAAATAATTGTCCCTGTATAAAGCCGACGCCGTTCTTTTGTTTTTAAATATAAAATGCAATGCTTTTCGGCTGGCAGACGCTGGAACACGACCAAATTACCAATTTATATGTCACTATCCTCCAAGGACATTTCTTAATCTGTGTAACGTTAAATTTAAAGCAAACCCAGGTGGACTTAGTTATGCAGTTCAGGTTATGGTGAAAGTAAGACAGCATTTGTGTCGCTTAATCCCTTATACCTACTCGTCTTAAACTAAACCGCATAATCTCTTGGTAAACACTGACTCACGTACCTAGGTCACCGCGATTATCCATAACCACGAAACCTCACGATTACCATGTACTCCTAGTACCTACTTCCTAAAATTTCAGGTGCCATGGGGAGAAAGACAACGTAGTGTTTGAGCTGGCCAACCCTCTGGGTCTTCTTGGGAGACCAGAGCGTGACAACAAGTGGTTCTTGCAGTCTAACGGGGAATTGGTACCTGTGGATACGGGGGAAGAAATAGTGAACACGCTCAATGAAGAAGTGGCGAAAGCTGATAAGAATAGCAAGAAGGGTATTGCTGAGTGTGTGAGGAATGCGTGAGTTTGTTATCTTCAGTTACATTTTCTATTTTTGATGAAACAAAACGTAGTATTTAACATTATACTATACACTGACATTCCGGAGTGACTTCCTCAGCTAAGCTAGCCCGTTCTGTAGCCAGGAACTTGCAGCAAAGTGTTACTGCAAGTTCCTGGCTGTCACATCGACAAATATCCTAACCACAAAACTAACATGACTTTATTTTTCTAGTGCTCAATCAAACCCAACTCTTCAAAAGGATCCCAAGCTCACCAGCTCGTTCGTTGAATGGTTCGAAAGGAACAGCCATCTTGGAGGCCAGAGCGACCCGCGTCAGGGGAAGTCTCTTAAGGGTCTGGAGGAATTCTGGAACTCTGAGGGAGAATTCATGCTCAATTGGAAGGGGAGGGGGTACGCGACTATTCTGGATATCCTTTTGGTAAAAAGCTTTAGTAAAATTGACTATAGGTAATATTTATTTTGTACGAATTGTATGTCTATATAGACGTTTCATAGAGCGTTCCAAATTGTTACTCCTGAAAAGGGTCGAAGCGTAACCGAAAGGGCCCATCTGTATACAGGGTGTTAGGCAGAAGGTTGGACAAACTTCAGGGACTAACTCTGTAGGTCATACTCATCAACTTTTATTATGAGCGAAAAAAAAAACAGCTGTTCCATACATTTCGGCTGTTTAGCTCTCAAAGATTGTATGGAACAGCTGTTTTTTTTTCGCGGTTTTGTTGTTGGTCCCATAATAAAAGTTGATGAGTATGACCTACAGAGTTAGTCCCTGAAGTTTGTCCAACCTTCTGCCTTACACCCTGTATATGAGATAGTAAACTTTAGATCAAATCAAAATCAAAATCAAAATATTTATTCATTAAATTGGCCACATACGGGCTCTTTTACACGTTGGTAATATACAGTGAATCTACTAGCGCTTCGGACAAGACCATCATTGCGGAGAAGAAGCGCCGCAAGAAACTCCAGATGTAGATGTAGATGTTACGGACCATAAATGGATTGCAACCTATTGTCTGGGTCGTAAAAAATTCGCTAAAGACCAGAAATTTGAATATTGGGCTCTAACCTAATATTCCCATTACACTACAATCAACACCATTTTGCTTTCAGGGAAAATACCCAGACCCTTCCAAATCCATTCGCACTGACATACTCCTAAACAAGGAGGTTGAGAGCATCAAGTGGAGGAGCAGCCAGGGCGTGGACCCTGGGAACCCGCTGGTGCACGTCAAGTGCAAGGACGGGAGCCTGTTCGCAGCCAAGAGTGTTATTGTCACCGTTTCTATCGGAGTTCTGAAGGAGAGGCAAGTGGTTAATATTTTGAATGCCAACGGCATGAGAAACACGTCAGCAGATTTTCGGCTGACGCCAAGGCAGAGGGAGAAAGACTTAAATTGGAGCACCTCGAATAATGGTTTCAAGGGAAGAGATAATATTTTTTTGAATATGTCAGTCGAATGCTGTCCATTGTTAGATATTAAACATCAAAAAAATCGGTCTCACTCTACCTTCATTCCAGATCCTTTTGATTCCCGTAAATTTCACCAGGGCCTGTATTATGGTCGTCTTTTATCAGAGTGGAAAAACGTCCATCACTCTCGCACTTACATACTGGCCGGAACGTAGCAGATGCTTTATCCAGATCGATAAATACGAACATAATAAGCCCGCAGGTCAATGCAGTGAACCTTATATCCGTTCTATTTTCAGACACACCAAGCTGTTCAGTCCACCGCTCCCTTCAGAAAAAATAAATACAATCAGCAACCTCCAAATGTGTGCTTTAGGGAAAATCTACATAGAGTTCCAAAAACCCTGGTGGCCCAAATCACCAGCTAACTTCACATTCCTCTGGAGAGATGAAGACAAAGCCAAGTTTTCGGAAGAAGATCAATGGGTGACTGAGATATATGGGTTTATGACGGTGGAGTATCAGCCCAATGTACTTCTGGCCTGGATTTATGGTGAAGGTGCTGAGAAAATGGAGAAAGTCAGCTTAGAAGAAGTAAGAGCTGGAGTGGAGAAGCTTTTGAACATAGTGAGGAAGAGCTTTGATGTGACACCAGTCAAGAATATAATAAGGTAAGATAAAAAAGAGTAGGAACGTACTAATTTAACTTTGTAACATCGACACATTAATCCATCCTTATCCTTACTTCCATCCATACTAATACAAATGTGATAGTAGCTATGTTTGTCTATCACGCTCTCATGGCTAAGCCGCTGAACCGATTTTAATCAAATTTGGTTTTGCGCCATCTAACATACAGGTAGCGCCATCTAGAGCGAAGCTTTGTAACTACTTATTAAACTATCCAACTCCGCTGTTTTTGATTGCTATATACTTAGTTAAGGGTCTGTTTGTATGGAAATGATTTGAGTACGAAGCTTTTTAACCACTATGATCAGAATAAAAGCAATTAAATATTCCTTTACCCAAACATTCGCAATTACAAAAAAGATTGTATAGAAAGCACTAGAAACACCTAATCCGTGTGGGTTTAAGGAACAAGTTACCTAAGTTAAGAGATTTAAATAAACTTAGTATTATTTGACGATTCCAGTAAGTTAACATTTAAGTCTCCACAAATAATAACATGTTTTTAAGGGTTGACATGCTAATTTTAACACATTTTCCATAGCAGATCCAAATGTGCAGAAATCATCCAACGGTGGTCTGTAAACACATTATGATTATGTAGGTAACTTTTTAATGATACGCAACAGATTTCTACAATCCTTTCTATGCAACCTAACCCCTAACTCCTAACCTTACAATATCCTTCCTTTCTTTGGATTTTACTATACAATTATAAAAGATCCACCATGAACAGCGGATTTTCCGGTAAAAATACTACCTAAATTAAAATAACAAAATCAAAAATGTATGTCTTATCTAAGCCAATGTTCAGTAACGCACATAATGTCACTTTTTACGTGAAGTATTATTATTTTGTACAATATATGTTCGTTGCATTGTTTTCTATCTTTCTTTTTCTGTGCACCACTTTTGTTAGTTTTTTTATGATTATTTGGTTAACTGGTAAGAAGGCATTAAGTCCGCCATTTGTAATTTTTTGTGTAGGTAATAAAGGTTAAATAAATAAATAAATAATTTGTACATTTTCAGTATCCAAAAACAATCCTACCATTAATTATTTTCTGGAAAAACCTTGAGTATTTTAGGGAATTATATTTATAATTTATACTTAAATGTTTCCGCTATCCTATAATTTTGTTAATCTTCCAATCAAAACTGTTTCGTCAAGCTGTGACAAATCAGAGGGCCCTGCCAAGATGCATTGCGCTAACTAGCGTTTCTATTCGTTTCATTTTTAAACCAATCGCGTCACTGGTAGATCACGTGACTTTTCGTATCACGTCATCTACCAGTGTCACGATTGGTTAAAAAACGAATCGAATAGAAACGCTAGTAAGCGTAATGCATCTTGCATTCTATTAACTGACGAACAATGTATATCACGTGGATGTTTGTTTAGGTACAGTCAACAGCATAAATAAGTGATCATTTATGTACCTTGTCACATTAATGTCGTGTTTCAAATGTCATACAAAATTGTGAAACGATTGAAAGCGACAAGGTACATAAATGATCACTTATTTATACTGTTGACTGTACATTAAGTTAGTCTCCAAACAAATGAAGTTGACGAGCGCTGGCCTAGTCGGTATATTGTAGTGACCCTGCCTACGAAGCTAGCGGCCCCGGGTTCAAATCCCGAAAAGGGCAGATGTTTGTTTATTTAATCTATTGCACAAAACCTTTAACTTAACCTTTTCAACGACACAGTCGGCTCTGGCCGTCAACTAAAAGTCGTGCCACTGATGCCACGTCGGCTACAGCCGACAAGAGTTCAAGATTAAAGAGACTTTGTTTGGTAGCAATAAGGTGTAATTTGCATAGCATAGCAAACATGTTTGGCGTGTGGGTGGCACATTTTGTATTCGACGTATGGCGTTCAAAAGGTTAATATACAAAAGGCAAATTTAATGCCTTAATGTTGGTGTGATGAGCGCGAATATTTGTTCTGTTTTCTCTGTATTTAAATATATTTCTCTATATCACTATTTATAGCGTTGTCTAGTGCACAAAGTACAGTCAAGGAATTTAATTTGTGACCCAGTGTAGGTCCAAAGTCAATCTGACATTCTACAGCAATAAGGTTGAGTTTCCTGTCAATTACAAATGACTTGACATCTCTATTGACAATGATATCTACAAGCAGATTTTCTTTGAAATGGGTAGCAAATTAACTTCCGTGACCGTACAAGGCTAGAGCTTAGTTTGGGACTAGGTCAATTGGTGTGACATTGTCCACCCTGCTATTTTTTTATAATTTATTCCACATCCTAAATATGTTGTTTTACCTATCACAGGACACAATGGGCCTCCAATCCGCTCGCTAAAGGTGCATACGCATACCGCAGTGTTGCCACAGAAGAAATTGGCGGGAGCGCTGCGATTCTTAGCGAACCTCTTTGTCACGGCAACGACTTCCCTATAGTCTGCTTCGCTGGGGAGGCCTCGTCGCACCATAGACATACGGCAGTCCACGGAGCCATAGAGGCAGGATTCAGGGAGGCCGATAGACTAATCGAGAGTTTTAAACATATGGGATAAATGATAAATACGTTTTTTTTAAGATTCTGTTTATTATTTAAATCAAAAGGTAACATTACGCTTTAAACAACGATACTTAAAAATAAAGCTTTACCCCCTTACTTATAAACGTGGAATAACCTTGGATTAGCTAAACCATGTTTTGTCATTATCTATCAAATTCAAATGTCATAATGACAGATAAGGACAAAACATGGTTTAGCTACTCCATGGTTATTCCACGTTTATAAGTAAGGGTTTTAACGTTTAAAATTCTATACATTGCTGTATTTTCACTAAATCAAAGATCACTTTTTATCACGTTTTATAAAAACTAAACTAACATTAGGTATTTTAACATATTAAATAAAATAATACCTCGACGATCAGAGATTCCTTAATAACAAATAATTAAAAAAAAAACACATTTATACTAGACCCAATTAGTACAAATTAGGGTTATTTAATACTAGTATTTGCGAATATTGCCACAAATAGCAAACTTGCAATTAGCAACAATCTTTACTTGATAATATTAATAAATGCAAATGTTTGCCTTTTTGTGTTACGCCTTCACGTCTAAACTAACAAACCAATTTTGTAAATGTTTTCACAAAAGATAGGTCAATATCTCTTGTCTATACCTAACCTAAATGATTGCGCAAACATGATATAATAGATTGTGACCCGTTCAAAATATACAAAACCTTTAAGAGAACACACTTTTTTGTGACAACGTATACAAAGCCATTCAATAACTTTATAATTAAATAGTTTAGCTTATCTGCCCAGCTTGCCCTGCATCCATTGATGTATTTTACAGACTGAAAGGCCGGGTACTCACTACCAACCTGTAACGGGTACTCACTAGCGAGCCTTAACTGTAACTGTTGCATGTAACATTGTGATGTGTACGCGGCTAACGAGCCTATTCTCCACTAGAAGCCCGTTACTATAACTTCTACTGTTACAATTACAGCTCGCTAGTGAGTACCCGGCTTAAGACAACTTAAAATGAATATGAATGAAATGAACTTTATGGTAATTCTTTTTTTTCAACTTTAGACACATTCTTCAAACCGCGTACGAACACATCAGACTTAATAACCTCCGAGCAAATAATATTGCCGTCTTCATCAACATCACACATCGTAATTTCAACGGCATCTACCTTAGCTTCAGTTTTCACTTCCTCCTCACTTCTTAAACTTATTTCAAAGCGAGTCGGGGTAGTTATGGTCGCTCTTGCCTTTTCTTGTAGGTCGAATTCGAAAGAGTTAGATAGAGAGTCCTTAGGACCACTGTAGCCGTCCACGATTTTCTTGGAGACTTCTAGAATCTCGTACCGCGTTGTTGTTAGGCGGTACATGCCGTCTTCGCTTATTTGGTACCTGGAAACGGAAAGTAATTAAATATTAATAAGGTATATTTTGCATGTAAAAAAGATCAAAGTAGAAGACTACCCTCCATATGGTCAAGAACGTTTCTATTCGTTTCGTTTTTAAACTAATCGCGTCACTGGTAGGTCACGTGACTTTTCGTATCACGTCATCTACCAGTGACGCGATTGGTTTAAAAACGAATCGAATAGAAACGCTAGTTAGCGTAGTGCATCTTGGCAAGGGCCTCTGTTGCGACTGAGGTCAAACGCCAACCCATTATGGATTTTAAAAAAAACATTCTAACTAATAATTAACCCTGCAGGCTGCAGTATCGAGAGTCAGGACTGTGGAGTTGAAACTTGACAGTGGAAAAGTATTTACTTGATATTTTAATTGCAATACTCACACCACGTTTTTAGGGTAGGCACTAGTAGCCGCATCAGCAATTGTGGGTCGAAAGTTTAAAATTAAATATAGCCCATGGCACTCCTTGGCTAAAGATTAAAGAGACACTACACTTCTTAGTCTGCCTAATGCGGTCGCTGCGGCTGCCCTAATAAGGCAATAGGCGGTAACTCAAATACAATAGCCAAAGCAGATTAAATATTCTACTGTAAGTAATAAGGTTACATTTGCTACAGGAGTTTTTTCTGAGATACGCCTTTTTTGATACAGGGTAGCGCTGAGCTAGTTTCTAACTACTTTAGCCAACTAATGTCGCCTTTACACCAGTCTGTCGGCCCAATGCGGTAGCCGCACGACTCTAAAACGGATTCGATCAATCCGTTTTAGAGTCCAACTCCATCACATTTAATTATAGAAAGGTACCTACTTTTTTTTAAAGTTAGTTTGCAATTGGTTTGCTTGGAACAACGTCTGCGTGAAATGTTTCAATATGTTACAGGCACAATAAGATATGAAAAATATTATATTTTAGTCTTTACACGGTTGCAGTGTCCGAATACAATTTAACTGTCAGTAGATCCTGCAGATAAAATAAGAGTCGCAAAGATATATATATACATGCCAGAAAAACGTGACCCTCCTTCTTGGACGAGTTAGAGTTGAACTCACCTAAATCGGCTATGTCCAAAAGGCCACTGAGCCCCATGTATCTTCACCAGATGCGACGTCAACCTGCTTCCCCTGGAGAACACCTTGGTCTGTTTCTCCGGACACATGTGGCACGCGTATTTTCGATCCTTCTTCTTCTTTTTGTTGACTTCTTGGTCAGAATCTTCTGTTGAACAATCGCTTTCGTCTTGCCGACTTCTCTTCTTGGTATGCGTTTGGAGGTGTTTGCGGAGATCAGATTTTGTTATAGCCCTTAAAGAGATCATGATAATGCCTATTACCTTTTTCCTTTAATTTGTAAAATTAACTTAACGTTATTTTTCGAGAAATGGGCCGGATGGTTGGTACGTACCAAACCGATGCCCATTGTGCGATCTGATCAAAAAATTCAAAATTCAAAGTATTTATTCAGTAAATGCCACATGAGGGCTCTTTTACACGTCGGTAATATAGAGTGAATTTACCAGCGCTTCGGACAAGACCATCATTGCGGAGAAGAAGCGCCGCAAGAAACTCCAGCAGAAGGTCATTTTTTCAATCATAAAAACATAATAATACTTAAAAGTAAGTAACATTAAGTAATATAAAAAATAAATTCTTAAAACTGGCAAGTATAAAATAATTACAAATGTAAGGTCAATAAACCTTAAACTAAAAATAATGACTAAGAGAACAACACGACACGAGGTATGTACGTCAAAAGCCATAACTAGAATAATTCATTGAACAACAAGTCCTTGCAAACGTATGTGTGATTCGATTAAACGTAAACAAAGAGCAAACAAACGTGTGTGTGTATACGTACTTAAACTAAAACCCATGATCATTGAGGATATAAGCAATGCTGGTATCTTTTTTAGTTAAAATAACCGAGTGATAGAGATTTTGTTAATTTACAAGCAAATAATTTGAAGTGAATTAAAGGTGTGGGGCAAAGGCCCTCATGGGCCAAAAACTGTGTACGCCTTTAATGACTACTCTAACATATTATTAATGACTATTTTCTACCGCAAAGATTTCATTTTTAAATTGATTATTAAAACTTACTTGTGTTTGCAATGCGGGCACGCGTGCATCCTGCAGCCATGTCCTATGTGCCTATACCGCACATGTTGGGCCAACGTGGCCAATGTTGGCGCTGACATATCGCACAGGGTACAAGCGTATTGGGATACATGTTGGCGAGCATGTTGGCGGAGCAAGTACTCGGTAGCGTACGAGAAACCGCACACTGAACACGTGTTCTCGTTATTAGGGTGGACGTTCTGAAAGAAAATCGTTGTGACTTGAGATGAAAGGTCTAAAGAACTGCTTTAAATATCTTTGGAATAGAGCCAAAAGCAGCTATAAATGAAGACAGTCGATAGAAGTAGTTAAGTACCTTTGTCGTTCAAAACAAAAAGGTAGTATATGAGTATGAAATCCGTACGGACATACTGCGGTATTACTTTCGTCGGCAGTGTTTCTGTAACACAATCTGTCATGTCAATCCCTAGTCATGGTTATAAAGTAACAAAATTTAGAGAAACAAAGGTAAGCATACTCCACGTGAACAGTTTTAATGCAGTTATGTAGCTAGAACCGCATTCAAAGCTACGAATGGAGGCTTCAGGGAAAAAGGTAGCCAGGAGGCTATGCTCCCTTGATGAATGTAGGCATACTAGTTTTATCGAAATACCAGAAAGAAAATCTCAAAGCCACCACTGATTTGGACTATGTACCAAACTGCCAGATTTGTACCGCCTATTTACAATCGCCCTAAAAAGTTTAACTTGAAACATTTAGCTTTATTACTCCTTCATTAACGTTTTGAGCGCCAAAGCCGGCATATCACTTCATCGGAAATTCGTGGCACTGGCGCCAAACCTCGGCAATTGCCGTCAAACTTCATACGAAACAAGCCTCTGCGGCGTTTGGGAGACGTATTACTTCGCTACTTGGTTAATTAGCACTAACCTGCCTCCTCAAATGGTCAGTAAGCTTCCTGTTGCACGCGAAATGCGCCCCGCAGTGGTAGCACGCGATCACCCTCTCCCCGGTATGGGACCGAGTATGCACCGACAACAACTCACGGCGAGGAAACGAGCAACCACACCCGGCCCAGGAACATAACTGTTTTGGGGACGCATAGTATATGTGGACCTGCACGTGGTCGAGGAATGCCTGCAAGAGTTTATTAACTACAGATGCGAGCGGTTGTGGAGTAGGTACGAGTATTTTGCAGTGTTGGGTCGACCTGAAATATTGCAGGCTTGCAGCAGTCGCAGCCTATTTGTTTAAGTTACTATTTAAAAAAGCAATAAAAAACTATGACTCGGTTTCAGATCTGATTAGGATACCAGGATTTACCATATCTTCTCTGGCGTTTTGACTACTGTAAAAACAAATCCAGACAAACTTCCCTCACTTCCTTCACACTCATAAGTCTCTTCATTCGTACACGTGCGTGACCTTACTCTTTCTTCTTTCTTTCTTTCCTTCCCTACGGAACCCTAAAAACTAAACCTTACCTGCATAGATTTAAACTTCTCCTCACAACCAACCCACATGCAGCAGAAATCCGTCTTCAGTATTGGCAGCTTGTTCCTATTACTGGAGTCCTTCTTACACCGCACAAGGTTCAAAGTGGCTCGTGCATTGAACCCTATAGCCATCAGTCTCGAGTGATAAGCATGGTAGTTCATGTGGCGACACATCTCATCAAAGTCTGAAGTTTTGTGCTTGCATATGTCCCAGAGACAAGTGTAGAATACTGGAAAAGTTATAGGTTTTTACTAGGGTAGTTACGGAGACGGCTTTACTAGAGCCGGAGCCGGATCCGGAGATTATTTTTTTTATTTAACGGAGTCGGATCCGGAGCCCGAGGCGAAGTTGGAGCCGTATCGGAAGCCGGATCAGGAGGTTTTCCGGAGGCGAAGCCGGAGCCGAGTACCTTTTATTTAAGTGGAAGGTTGATGTATTGAAGGGCAAGTTTAATTAAACGACACAGTACAATCAAATAAAATAGTAAATGTTTATTTTAGATAAACTAGTTTTCGACCGTTTATAACGAATGTAAATCAACGCGAAACTTAAATGAAATTTTCACTTCATCACGAAAACAAAGTTAATTTAAACCAAATTATAAGGGTTTCCAAAAGTACCATCTTGTACTTTATAAATAATAGCTTGGCGGCATTGTCGCCATCAAGCCTATTTCTTAAGGGATCATATATCAACACTGACGGAACTAACTGATTTATTTATAAGACAAAATGCGGGAGATATTGAGTGATAGGTAAGTAATTCCTGGACAAGTCAAAACTTGTAGGCGTGCGCCGCGCTGCCGCGGCAAATGCAATACCTTCAGCTCCGGTATAACTTTGGTAAAAAATTAACGGAGGCGGAGGCGGAGGTGTGAAATAAAAAATAGCGAAGGCGGAGGCGGATCCGAAGGTGTAAAACCAAACGGAAGTTCCGTCTTAACGGATGCGGAGGCGAAGCGCCGCAGTTCCGAAGTTCCGTTTTACAATGAAATATATGTAAAGAATAGTTTATTGAACAGAATGAGTTCATCTACAATGATGGCCTTCAACATACAAAAAACGGCATGCGGCTAAATTACTGAATAAATATGGAAAAATAAACCTTTATAGGATCACTAGCGTGTCTGCCTGTCCGTCCCTCTGTCAAAGCCAATTTGCTTCGAAACTATTGGACTGATTGAGTTAAAATTGGTTGAAATAGTTGTGTAAGGCGATAACCCAAAGACGGGTCAGGGATGTAAATAAATAAATGAATTTTAAACATGGGAGCAACTTTTTGGGGGTGAATTAGAAGATTAAAAAAAAAAAGTTTAAACTATGTCAACATATCATATAAAAGGGAGAATCAAATTTTCTTGACAATTCTAAGATAAATACTTCTGAAGCTGTTTAAGAAAATGGGCGAAAATTGTCCATCCGCCCCTTTTATTTCCAAACCTAATGGGCCTAAAATTTTGAAAAAAAAACTCTGGAAATATTTCAAGAAAACCTATAAGAAATCTATTGTATTCAAAGTAACATAGGAAATTTCTAAAAACTTACAAAACCCCCTCCACGAATTTAACTTGCACTTAATCAGTTTTTTTTTAATTTTGAAAACTGTATAAATAGAAATAAATGCATCTTTCACCCAGGATTTGCCTATGCTACAGTTGTACAAGGGTCTTAAAAACGCTTGAAGTTGACTCTATTATTAAAGTTGGAGGGTGTAAGTATAAATTTTTGAGAGCATCCAGTGAGCTCTAATTATATTTAGCAACAGAACAGAGTTTTTAACGTCAGATTTTTGATTACTTAAACAAATATTATAAGATTTGATAAATGAATAAGAATAAACTTACTTGTACCGTCTTCTTCAGAAACACTTAGATCGGAGATGTGATTCCGGCAGTGATCCTGGAATTCTTTATAGTCTTCTACTGATTGGTTACAGGATAACCATTCACATTCAATTCTGACATCTTTCCGCAACCGGTGTAATGCCTGAAATTGAATATAACAAGTATTGTACTGAAGTGCATTCCACAAAAAAAAAACATGAACCTAGTCAACAGTTTTTTACTTTTAATTAATGGTAACCTAAACTTAAACTTAACTTGATAATGGTAGACTTTAAAAATCCAAGTGTTATTTTATTTACTTTGGGGACCCGTTAGCCTAGTTGGTAGTGACACTGCCTTTGAAAGTAACCCATCCCAGGATCAAATCCCGGTGAGGGGAGATATTTGTGATGAGTGAGTATTCCTAAGTTGTTCCTGAATCTTGGATGTTTTCTATGTATTAAAGTTTGTATTTCTCTATATAAGTTAAATTTATTGTTGTCTAGTACCCGAAGTACAGTACAACAGAGCTTATTTTGGAACTAGGTCAAATTGTGTCAGGTTGTCCCTTGCTATTTTTTTTTCTGACCTAAATATGTTTAAAAACAATTTTTCTATAAAATAGCTAAATGTTGCATCAGGGGTTTTGCCCTTTTTTTCTCAAATAAATAAGGATTGAAATAACAGATGTATTTTTTCAATTGTTATCTTATAAAGCCTAATGTGCAGTAAAGGAAAGCATATTATGTCAATGATACTTATATAAATTGCATCAATTAGAAATGGAGGTATAGATTTACATTATCATAAAAAAAGTACAAGAATGGTATTTAAGATAAAACTACACAAACCTCAGGCTCTCTCCTACATCTGCCATTGCTGTGCCGAACGAGGTTTCATAATGCTTAACTTGCCTATTTGTATGTTAATAGTTTATAACTTAATATTAACATATAACTTTCATGCAATAAAATACATGAATATTTATGGAATAAACAAAATGTGATCATAGCACAGTGACAGAAGATTTAACACAGAACTTACCACTGCTTTTGGCTCTACAGAGGTTTCCCCTACTCCACCGGGCACCGTAGCCACATCCTCAGCAGCCGAAAGCAAAAACTTCTTACGCACTGCGTTTGTCTGAATTATAAACTGAATGTCGTTCTTATTCTGCTGTGACAACTTTTTGGAGCTCTCGCTATTCTGTTTCTCTACCCAGTCCTTGCAGAAGCCATAGCGTAGCTCTGTGTTTGTTTGTTTTGTATCGTCTTTATCTAGTAAGTCGGTCGTTTCAGACATTGTTGTCGCGTTAAGGATTTACATTGGTATACAGAGGTATCAAAGCAAATAAATAACTAAATTGTACTTTAGAACTGTACAGAAAGGAGGATAAAATTATATAAGATTGTAACAGGTAGTATTAGGTTTGTCGTTTCTTCATGCTAAAAAAGTTTTTGTTTCTGCAACTTAAGCTAGAGTCCTTACTTCCTTGCTATATTCATAATACTCTATGACTTCCTCTCCTCTCCCTCCATGTCACTGCCAAGTGCCAAGTCAATGTCATCAATCCAGTGTCAATCTGTCATTTTTGGCTTGTCAGTTGATAACCGTGATCGGATATTCTACACACTCGAGTATTTTTTTTCTCTATGATAATAAAAGACAGTTTAATGTAATTAACAATTTTCATTAAAACAGATTATCTTTATTTACTTACAATTTTTACGTATATTACTATGAGTGTACTGGTAAAGAACTATTTTGCAGGTATCACGAAGCGAAACACAGTCATCAATCGTCAAAAACTAGATACTTCCGGGATGGCCTAAAAAAAGCTGGTCACACCACTTTTTCTGTCAAATTAATAAAAAACTGTGGAAAGAACTAGCTCGCGGGTGCGTGCGGTGCGGCGTATTTACGGCACGGAGTGGCAAGTCCCCACGTTGCCTCAAACATCTCTTATCGTTAATTAGTGCTTCATATATAGTTGATCTAGTTATTCGTTTCGCACATATCGCCAGTGACAGTCGAGAGGTCATTTCTGTCCTGTGCTGATGCCATCAACTGCATCGGGCGAAGAATTAGTTAACAAGTTAGACAACCTTGTTTTACCTCTAACTACAAGAATGCCGAACATCAAAGTGTTCAGCGGGAGTTCCCACCCGGACTTGGCGCAGAAGATCGTTGACCGGCTAGGCATCGACCTAGGCAAAGTAGTAACCAAGAAATTCAGCAACATGGAAACGTGTGTGGAGATCGGAGAGTCGGTCCGTGGCGAAGATGTTTACATCGTTCAGAGTGGCAGCGGGGAGATTAACGACAATTTGATGGAGCTGCTTATTATGATTAACGCGTGTAAGATCGCGTCTGCATCTCGCGTGACAGCGGTTATTCCGTGCTTCCCGTACGCGCGACAGGACAAAAAAGACAAAAGCAGAGCGCCTATCACGGCAAAACTCGTCGCCAACATTCTATCTGTGTCGGGCGCTGATCACATCATTACCATGGACCTGCATGCATCTCAAATCCAAGGATTTTTCGACATTCCCGTAGATAACCTCTTTGCGGAACCTGCTGTCCTCAAGTGGATCAAAGAGAATATCCCTGACTGGAAAACCAGTATCGTAGTATCGCCTGATGCTGGAGGTGCTAAGAGAGTGACTTCCATCGCTGATCGTTTGAATGTTGAGTTTGCTTTGATCCATAAAGAGAGAAAGAAGGCTAATGAAGTGGCTTCCATGGTGCTTGTTGGTGATGTGAAAGACCGCACAGCAATTTTGGTTGATGATATGGCTGACACTTGTGGAACGGTGTGCCATGCAGCTGAGAAGCTTATAGAAGCTGGTGCTATCAAAGTTTATGCCATACTAACTCATGGTATCTTCTCCGGACCTGCGATTTCGAGGATCAACAACGCTTGTTTAGAAGCTGTGGTTGTCACAAACACCATTCCACAAGACAGACATATGCAGGACTGTCCCAAGATACAATGTATTGATGTATCTATGATGCTGGCGGAGGCTGTGCGACGTACACACAACGGAGAATCAGTGTCTTACTTATTCTCCAATGTTCCATATTAGTTAATGTAACACTTCTATTGTTTTAATCATAAGTTATAACCTCCAATATCTGGCTTCTTTAATGGTTATGTATAACAATGCTTACGTAAAGTTCAGCTGGTCATAATTTTATCAGTCAGATAATTGGAAGTTGTTTAGTTTCTAGATATAATCTCATTAAGATTAAATAGGACCTTGCAGTTTTGTTTAGTTTATATTAATGTTACTATCTTCTACATTTTAATGCATTAGTTTCAGTGGTTTTTTTAAATAGTAATCAGTACTACGACTTTGTATTTGTCATTGCATTTTAGATGTTAAAACAATTCACAATAAAATAAATTATAGTCAGTATAGCATTTGGCAATCAATCAATCAGCATTTAAATTTTTTCCCAGTAGATGAAACGTTAAATTGTTCCTTTTTTGAAAATATTTTTTCAAGAAACTTTTGCTAAAGTTTTATGCATTTAATTGCATTTTATTTTGTGTTTTTGAAGAGATATAAAAGCTCAATATCAAATGTTTGTTGATATGTTACAAGTTAAAATGGCCTTAAACTATGTGATTTGGTTATTTCTTCATTGAGAAAGAAAACTAGATTTATATTTAACCTTGTTATTTGCCATACTTGTAAAGCTAATGAGTTTGAAGTATATAAAGCGGAATTATAAGTGATATATTATTGTATCGGCTTCTAGATTGCAATAATATTTTGGGTATATTCATTGTGATGAGATATTTTCTAAATTTAAAGATTTTGGATGTATATTTGGTCTGTGTAACATCAAATTAGCTAAGTTAGTTGTAATTAAGACATCAATAAAATACTTTATCAAAGTTCGTACTGTTATTGACATTGTCATGGAAACATACGGATCTTATCATCTTATATAGGTTAGAGCGGGCTAGTTTTCCGCAACTCGACGACTATTTATGCGCCTTTTTTTCGATGGGTTGCTGACACTGCTCTTGCCAACCCAGTTCCAGGAAGCCTAGCTGATGTTGTCGACGGCTTCTGGTAGCAACCTCGGTGCTCCGAGGTGACGTGCCCGGTATTTTGCCATCTTTCGTGTACTCTTGTTTATATTTAGACCAGAATTGCGTTATTTGTTGGTATGTGTTAATACCACGGCACTTGCGATCTCCATTAACTATTACGACTGGGGCACGTTTTATAAAGCTACAATTAAGTTACAATTTTACAGGTCATACTGCTCAAATGGCTGGTCGTCATTGGTCGAGGTTGTGTCAAATGAAAACTTGTAACCTGTAATTTTTCGATGGGTTGCTGACACTACTCTTGCCAACCCAGTTCCAGGAAGCCTAGCAGACCCTTGATGTTGTCGACGGCTTCTGGTAGCAACCTCGGTGCTCCGAGGTGACGTGCCCGGTATTTTGCCATCTTTCGTGAACTCTTGTTTATATTTAGACCAGAATTGCGTTATTTGTTGGTATGTGTTACTACCACGGCACTTGCGATCTCCATTAACTATTACGCCTGGGGCACGTTTTATAAAGCTACAATTAAGTTACAATTTTACAGGTCATACTGCTCAAATGGCTGGTCGTCATTGGTCGAGGTTGTGTCAAATGAAAACTTGTAACCTGTAAATTGTAATTTGTAGCTTTATAAAACAGGCCCCAGTAGGTAGGTTACCTTATATAATGGTGTGGGGTCGTTTCAGCCAAATCACAAACTGATAACTAAATAAAAAAACCGGGCAAGAGCATGTCGGACCATGCTCAGTGGAGGGTTCCGAAGCCGTTACTGCAAACACAAAAATATATCTCGAAAATACTACGTGGAATTGTGCACCAGCAAAAGAGCGTATCTTCATACGTAATTTTGTTGAGAAGCGCAAATTTTCATTGAAAGTATTTATTTAGTGCTACCTTCGTAATTTTATTTATATTTTTTGGACTTACAGTCTCAAAGATAAAGGGGGGGCTACACAATTAGTGCTGCTTTCGGAGCGATTATTTCCAAAAATGTTCTCTTAATCAAAAATGCTTAGATACCTTAAATTGTTCTAAAAAGAACTACCGAAAAATGCGCCACACTTTGATGTACTTGTGCTGATATTTTTTTTCCTCTTCTGTTAGATAGATATTTTTTTGTTACTTAACTACCAAACTAAGTAGGTAGCGGTTTATACAAGACACCTATACTCTAAACAAAACTGACACCCATTATTCTAAAGTGCCCTCCTATACATTAAAGACGGCCTTGCCTGTAGGAAAGTTGGACATGATAATTGATAATATTCCAAATTTATTCGCACTAATTTTCGTAAAACTGCTGATGTAGGTTAAGGTCTAGTTGGAATAAAATAAATTGTCGTGACAAAGAGCCCAAGCGTAAACTCGTAATTTGGCACACATTTATATCTTACCTTTAGTCACAACAATTTGACGCTGGCCGATTACAGTCACGACACGCTCGCTACGCTCGCTATTTTGCTACAGTAGTCGTCACACCTCACTCAAGACTTACTAGTGCGTAAGTGTGGCAAATTGTAAAAGAACCATAATGGAACTGTGTTGTGATTTGTTGTGTTCATGTTGGATCTACAAGACGGGTGGTGTAAGGTGTAATTTTCACGCGATACAAAGGTTTTCATGTAACGTAATAGTCACATAACATCGCTAGTGCAACAATGAGCATCAAAAGTAGGAGGACAGTCGAAGAGCTCAAAATTATCTACACAAGCTCTTTTCTCCTGACAATAGAATCGTGTATACATCATTTTGAGCTCTTCGAATGTCCTCTTGCTTCTGATGCTGACTGTACTAGGTAAGCATCGAGGTTTTTGAACCCCCAATTCAAAAAGAGGGGTGTTATGTTTGACACCTTTGTCTGCTTTGTATGTTGTTCCCAAATGAATGGACCTTCGTGGGATGGATCAATAAGCACATTTTTTTAAATTGAAATCTTGTTTTACTGCAGTGGTTCTTGATAAAGATTGGTGGAGCCATTAAGTTATCAGCTCTGAAGGTATCGATCGCAATTAACCGAGGATTTAAATGTTTAATAGTTTTACCTAATAATAGGTTTTTTTTAATATTGGATACCTGTCGCACTCAGGTAACAAGTAACAATAAAACTTCCAAGAAAACAATATAAAAAAAGCCCATTGTGCTGTATTTTTTAAAGCTTTGGGACTCGAGCTGTTCGCTTGCTTAAGTACAGCTGAGTGCGGCAGGTAATAAGTAGGTACACTTTACATCTTATTACAATTAGGGACTGGCTCGAACTGCCTAATCTTAATTTGCGAATGCAAGAATCGCGAGAATAGAGAAACTTTTAGGTACCTAGGTATATACTGAGAATCGCGAGGCGCTGCTCGTAATTCCTGCATTAGTGTATGTAAACTCTTTACACAACAGGAATGTGTTCTTTATTCTGCTTCGCAGTGACGCACTAAGCCGTCGGAGACCGGAAGTAAATGACCCCAGTTATAGTCTTCTAGGCGAGAAATGGGTACGTACTTAATGGGAGTCAGAGGGCAAACGATGGTTTGCGTTCTAACATCCAAACGAATAATATATAATAATATTTTTAATCGAGATAGCTTGTACCCAGGATTAACAGATAGGCTTATTTTCATCCCGAAAAGTTTAAAAGTTCCAAAATCACGGGCAGAAGCTAGTTAAACCTATTTTTACTAAGGACCACCTGAGTAATACTCATAGCTTTTTTTTTTAAATAATCCTTTTAAGAGATACAATGCCACAAACAGACGCACGATAAATTTATTACACTCCACTGTTTTCGTCGAAGGTTAACTACTTAAGACGTTTTAATTATTCACAGTAGGTAGATGTGAGACAATACCAAAACAAACTAAACTTGGTAACATCTGTTTCCTAGATTGTGTGTTGCCCGTGTGTATTTATTGAATACGCACAAACCGTAAATATTTGTCTATACAGAAATTTTCGCAAAGGTTTACTTATCACGCCTTAAATTCTATAAGAGATAAGATAACACTAATATAACGATGGATCAAGTCATCTAAGTATATTTAATAAAAACCGGTCAAGTGTGATTTAGACTCGCGCACCGAGGGTTACGTATTCAAGATAATTATATGGTTGGAAAACACAAAATACTCATTTTGTATTAACTTTATTTTTTATGCAATGGTCCATTTTGACTAGCCTAAATTTAATACAGATTATTAACAAATGAAATAAGGTGCAAAATACCAGGGCTCGGAACCGGTCTAAAAATACCGGTTAGTACCGGTTTAATTTGGTTTTGCTCCTAATTTTTCTAGGGAACGCGAACGTTTTGAGAACTTTATTTTAACCTTAATTAACTGATTTAGTCCACGAGTGGCGAGTCGAGAAACAAACGCGGGCGTTGCAACTTGTTTTTTTTTACTTGTGATGTGAAGACGTTCGCGGTATCTACGCGTCTGGATAAACCGGTTTTTTTTAGTTCGAAATCGGTTAATTCCAAAATAACTTTTGGAGGAACCTTAATATAAATACCTAAAGGTTCCTCCAAGAACCGAACTGAAAAGGTCTTGAGTCAAATACATAATAACGGTTGGAAAATTTAACCAGGGGTCCGAGCCCTGCAAAATACACCTAGCAAGTAAGTAAGTAAGGTACATTTTGGAACTTATCGAATTTGTTTGTTACGAGTATTGCAAGATCAGATCACCGACACTACTTATTTCAACGCCATATGGCTCACGTCGCCTGGTGACATTGACCGTGGATTATCGACAAGCTTAAGCTGTCCCTTCAGTACGTATTAATAACTTCAGTCGAGGGTTTTACCTACAAATATCGACTAAAGTCTAGATACTGGTATTAAGGCCACTCGCTGACTTGGCGGTAGGTACTTACCCAGTGCCACATCGGGAGCCCAAATCAACCAATACTTTAAGAATAGGTGTTTGAATTACGTTAGACCCAAACTAGCTCTCAACTTAGTCACGAATTACACTGAAAACGGAGGCCTAAATAACGTCTCTGGCATGCTTTTCACTTTTTGTAAGGATAACACTGCCTCTGCTACTATAGGTACACGTGCTAAGTGCGTTTGAGGCTTCACGCATGAAGGGATGACGCATCAGAAGTTTTTAATTTAGATGCTTTGTAGTGACCGCCTGGAACGCTTGTAAGATAGCGCGGGAGATCGGGAGAGTGCGGCAGGCCTAATTCGCCTAACAACACACGGACAGCGTGCTTATGTCGCACGCTTTACTGCGATGTCGTTTATGTATGAGTGGCGAGAGCATGCGCTAACCGGCGGCGACATGACTGACGATTTTAAATATATAAATTATGTACTAATAGGTATCATTCCAATTGAAACCAGACCCGACCCACCATGGAACTGTGTCATATTGACGTTATGATTTAAGTCGTAAGAAGTGTCAAACAAATTGTTTTATAATGTCACTGTGATACCGTTCTAGTTCTGGGTCAGGGTTCCCTTGGGCTGATGATAGTACCTATATATGCTATAGTTGCTAGGCGGCGTCATCAATCCTGGGGGCCTAGCAGAGAAGCAAACGCTGCTAACGTTTTTCTTTTCTTTTCTATCGCTCAAAATGTATGGGATGGTATTTTCGTGCGTTACGATATAAGTAGTCGATAAACCACGTGGTCAACTATCATCCCATTCCTTTTTAAGCGATAGAAACGAAAAACGTTAATAATGTTTGCATCTTTGCTAGGCTAGGGCTTTGGCACTTGCCCAAAGTGGTCAATGAAAAAGACTGCTCTAAGTCCAAACACAATACGTGATTTTCCATCTTCAGTGATCTATTAAAAGTTAGTTATTACATCATGACCCCCGCAATCATTTACGATATCGGCGAGCTGGCCTCGACGGGTCAATTCTCAATGATGTAAATTGTTTGTAAGTGGACGCGCCTCTGTTATTTTGCGTTAAAATGTTTGAAATAACAAAAACAAGACGTACGAGCTGTTGTTCTATTGCTATGCTGTTTATGTCCCTCCTTGGTAAGTATTTTATAGGAATATCTAGAACCTAGTTGGCAGGACCAACTGGACCTGGAAGCTTATAATATACCTACTATGGAGATTGCAGAGCAAACTTTGGATTAAAGCTATTTAACGCTAACAACCCGATAGTCGGGTCTCGGGTACACTAGCGCTGTTCGTAGATTTTCGCTACACTGCGGAAAAAAAAATGCAACAGGCTACAGCGTAGCACTCGTAGCAGTGTCTGACGGTGTATTAGGTAGGGTTGGGATGCAATAAAAAAAGATTTTTTGAAAATCGAACCCGACGGGAAAAAATAGGTTGAGTAGCAGGACTAGCGGGAAACTAATTCTACGCGTACCGCCATACGAAGTCGCGGGCGTCATCAAGTACGTACATACAATACAAATGATTGACCCCTTGAACTATCGGATCCTGACAAGATACATAACGCGTCAGCGCTATCATAAATTGATATAACTGGCTGACGTGATAAGATCTTCAATCCTATACATTTCATAGTCGACAGGGCACGAAAACCGGTTAATACTTATTTCAACCGGTTTTGGTCATTAAAACCTGTATAGATTACGGTTTGGGTTGGGGTTACCGGTTTATTGAAAAACCGGTTTTTCACAACTTTAGTTCTGTTGAGCGAAATTAACCGGTTTACTTGAACTTGACAATGCAGTATAGATAGAGCGATTACACACTAGCTCCGATTTTAATGATTTTACGTTACGTTACGTCACTCAAATTCGACCGTGTAGCTGGATGGGTGAATCATTCTTTCACGTGGGTCTTAACCGGTTAAAATAGTTCTTTAATTTCGATTTACCGGTAGGTAACCTACAAAAATTCGTTTTTTTTTAACTGTTCCTTGTATTAACCGGTTAAGGGATAAAAATAATTATATCGGTTTTAAGAACGATATTAACCTCTATCTTGTTACCGGTTCTGAGCCCTGGCGCTGTTAAGTTATCAACATTCATAATTATTTGTTGCTATACTATGTAGGCGACCTAAGAGTTATTAATATTTTAATAAACTAAGATAAAAGTTTCTTGACGCGCTTTGATAACCTCTATAGAAAATACGACCGACGTACGTAATGAGAGTTATTTACGAAAACATTTATGCGGGGCCTACGCAAGACGCAAAGCGCTAACGTTAGAGATATCGAAAACTGACAAAATGTACCTACGAGGGGCGGCTGATAAGTAATCTCCTTGGTCAGAAATATATACAAAAATAATGCTGGCTGGTATGGATTTATATTCGTTTGTTATTCTATTTTCAAAATGTATTACATTCATTTGTTTATTGCATCACGTTTATTTGTCTCCTACAATTGTTTCAAACATGTCGGTAGAAAAAGTGAAAATGGATAAAATCGAGCAGCGTGCGGTGATTAAGTTTTTGACTAAAGAAGGGAATACGCCTTCGGAGATCAGACAGCGTATGTTACGTGTGTTTGGCAGTTTGTGTTCTTCCGAATTTGTTATAAAGTTTTGGTCAAAGCAGTTTAAGTTAGGTCGTGAGAGTCTGGAAGATGATCCTCGTAGCGGAAGACCAGTTTCGGCCGTCACCGATGAAAATGTAGCCAGGGTGAAAAAAATTATATTAGAGGACCGACGAGTGAAGCAGTGGGAGATAGCTAGAGATGTGGGCGTCAGTAAAGAGCGAGTCAATGAAATAATTCATGAGCATTTGAACATGTCCAAGGTTAGTGCACGTTGGGTCCCCAGAATGTTGACTGCATTTGACATGGAGAGGCGTGTCAAATGTTGCGAAGAGTTTTTGGAGGTGAGTCGAGGGAAAGAGGAAGAAATAATTTCTAGAATTGTAACATGTGATGAGACTTGGATTCGACAATGGGACCCGGAAAGTAAGCAAGAGTCGTTACAGTGGAAATTTAAGGATGAGAAGCCGCCTCGGAAATTCAAGGTCTGTCCATCGGCAGGTAAACTTATGGCTACAATCTTTTGGGACACAGAAGGGATTTTGCTCATAGATTATTTACCGAAGAAAACTACAATGAATGCTGATTATTACTCAAACTTACTATACCAACTAAGAGAGACAATAAAAGAAAAACGGCGAGGTAAACTAAACAAAGGTATTCTGATTTTGCACGATAACGCACCAGTGCATACCGCCCGCACAACGAAGCTAGCAATTAAAGACAATGGCTTCGAAACCATTGTCCACCCCCCTTATAGTCCAGATTTAGCCCCCTGTGACTATTTTCTGTTTAGACTTCTCAAGAAAGACCTCAGGGGACGAAGGTTTATGACCGATGACGAAATGAAGGCTGCGGTTACTGACTTTTTTGACGACAAACCGAAAGATTTTTTTTTTAATGGTTTAAATTCAATATTTGAAAAATTTAATAAGTGCATTTTACTAGCAGGGGACTATATAGAAAAATAAAAAAAAATTAGCCACGACAGTCTTTTGTTTCATTGTTAGGTAGATTACTTTTCAGCCGCCCCTCGTATATATCGGATTATGGCCGAACTCTATAATCAATCCCCGGATAGATAAATAGGCTTACTTCGGATTAAAATTTGACACATTTTGCATGGGCAAATGTCAAGTTTTAATCCTAAGTAAGCCTCATCTGTCCGCGTTTTGATTTTAGGTTTCGGCTGTTAATCGGTTAATCAATCGCGTCGGCCGCTTATGTCAAAAAGAGTCGCAAAAAAGTTTAGAAAAAATGAGGGCGCTGCTTTGCGTAATGACATTGGCAAAATGATCCAATTTTTTGCCAACATTAGGTAGATGGTTAGTGACCATCAAAGAGATTTAACCTTTTCAACGCCACAGTCTGCTCTGGCCGTCAACTAAAAGTCGTGCCACTGACACCACGTCGGCTACAGCCGACAAGAGTTCAAGATTAAAAGAGACTTTGTTTGGTAGCAATAAGGTGTAATTTGCATAGCATAGCAAACATGTTTGGCGTGTGGGTGGCACATTTTGTATTCGACGTATGGCGTTCAAAAGGTTAATATTAATATTACTTCTAGTACATTTAGTGTCTTTGGTTACCATGAAACATTTTATTCGAATCTTCAACGTGCCGAATCCCTTTCACTCATTAGAGACCAAATCGAGAGAAAAGGATCAGCAGCGCCCCAATAGTTTCTACTCATTTGCCATGTTATTGGGCAAAAGTAATAGGGAAAAGAACTTATTTTCTGTATAGACATTGACAAATCCTATTGATTGCCATACCCCGACAACACGGCGAAGAAAAAAAATGTGTAGGTAAAACTTGACATGAACCATAAGTTCACTGCGAGGGTTAAATATTTAGCCAGACTGTACGAGAAGCAGTCAAGAACTCAATCCTGGCGCATAGCACAACCATGAAGCTCCCGTATATTTATTACGTTGGCAGCATTAAAACAATGCCGTTATTAGGTACTACACCTTCACATGCATCAAATAAGTTTACCATTATTTAGCTGTCAACATTATTAGACTTTACTGCTTAGTAACTACCTACAGTCAAGGGCACCAATATGTATAAATTACTAATGGTCAAAAATATGTACACACACTGTCCTTATTGCTAGGGCAATGTCTGTGTATATATTTTTGCAGTATTGTACTAATATTTATTTTTAACATTGACTGTACTAGGTCTGATGAACTTTGATGAAAATCAGTTGGACAATAAGTTACCAGCTCTGAAAGATAGTAGGGGGGTCATCATTTCGAGGGTTTGTATTTATTTATTACAGCAAATCAAACAGTAAATAGAGTACAGCTTATTTATTGTTTAATGATGCGCGTGCGCGGCCTTCCTCATTTGCGTGAGCACGTTGCTGAGCTCTTCACGCTTCCTCTTGGCGCGAATGTGCGTGCCCAGGCGGCGCTTCAGGAACTTCAGGGCGCGCTTGTCCTTGGACACCTGGAATGGTATTGATGGTTAATAAAAGGTTAAGTCAGAGTTTGACGCAAGCGGAGTGTAGTTTCACATGATATAGGAGAGTTGAGTGAGAGATGTCATACAGATCGCAATACACTCCTGTTGGCGTCACAGTAAACTATCCATTCACACAAAGAGCTTTTGGTGCGCAACTCGGTCAGCTTGACGCAAGCGTAGCGCGATGCCAGCGAGATGTGAACGCCAATTAAATCTTATTTAGAACTAAAGTAGCTTCTGCCTGCGACTTCGTCAACATAGATTTCGATTAGTTATACCATCGGGTTTTTTTTTTGGAATGAAAGTAGCCTATGTAATAACAGATTTACATTGGGCCAGCAAAAGCATACTATTAGAAGTACATTGCGTCGCTACAATAGCTCTCGCCTCAAACGTGAAAACTAACTCGTCAATGTACTTCTACTGGCATGATTTTACTGGCCTAATGTACCTAAATCAGCCATTAATCCAGGGTATAAGCTATCTCCATTCCAAATTTCATCTACATCCGTCCAGCCTTTGCAGCGTGAAGAAGTAACACACACACACACATTTTTCAGATAGATTTAATTTTTTGGATAAGAAAGTTCGAAGACAAGTTACTTTTGAACATTTTTACTTATAAATCAAAGTATGTTAATGATGAATAGAATGAGCAAATTAAGCACTTCAATATGACACTTAATTCGTTACTATACTCCCTTTCAATTTTCAACCCAGGTTGGGCTTACGGACAGACAAACACCAAAGTCTCACCACAAGGGTTCCTGTTTTACCATATTGGTATGGAACCCTAAAAAGAGGCCAAATGTAATTTTTAGACACAGTTAACAGTAAGAGAAGCCACTTGCCAATTTTCTAAAAAAAACATTGGGCCGTGCAACAATCTGTTAATGCATTCACTGCCAGGAATTGTTTTTTGTAATTTCTCCTTGACGACACACTGGCCTAGTTGGTAGTGACCCTGCCTACAAAGCTAGTAGTCCTGTGTTCAAATCCCGGTAAAGGCAGATGTTTGTGTGATGAGTATGAATGTAAATAAATAAATATGTATTTAAGTATATATTTCTCCATATAAGTATGTTTATCCTTGTCTAGTACCAAATTCAAATTCAAATTCAAATTCATTTATTCTGTAAGTAGGCCCTGTAGGCACTTTTACATGTCTGAGTCTACCAGCGCTTCCAAGGGACTCTGTTGAGAAGAAACGCCGCAAGAAACTCAACAGGAAGTCTTTTTTTTTATATGAGTAACTTATTACTATGATAAACTTAAGCTAACTAATTTAAATGTCACAGGGATGTACAGGTCCCAGGAGCAATTATGAGAATTAAAGTATATTCAATTTAAATTGGAAATGTAAAGTCTCCAAATTTCAGATAAAAATTAAAAATAGACATAGGTAAGGAGATGTAGAAAGTCTCCACGGTCAATAATACAATTATGGAGATGTAAAGAGTCTCCAAATGTCAAATTAAAATTAAATTTAAGCAATAAACATCCATAGGAGATGTAGAAAGTCTCCACGGTCAATTATGGAGATGTAAAGAGTCTCCAGATGTCTAGGCTTGTACCTGTGGTACAAGCCTAGAGCTTAGTTTGGGACTAGGTCAATTGGTGTGACATTTATTTATTTATTTAGGTAAAGATGAGATGCTTAAGATTGCAAACAGTGAATACACAAAAACAAAATAAAAAAATCAATGCTCCAAAGGAATTTTGGTCTTATGCTGTATGATGCACCTTTATAAACTGTTAAACCCTTTAGCTTTCTTTCAGCCTCATAAAGATCAGTAAAAAGATAAATCTAACAACTCTGTTATTACTGCCTGTTAATTTATATCATTCTTATTTATTTTAGGCTCATAACACCCCGTAAGGCGGCCCCTGAGAGAAGCATCTGCTTAAAGTGAATACACTGATTGCAGATGAAACAGTTTTTTTTAAAAATAAGGCCCCTGCTTAAAAAACGTTTGTAATGCGGCCATTGGAACAAACATCCATTGCAGATGTGGAATTTCCCTTGTAATGGCTGGAAATTTAATTAGAAAATTGACAATTTCATTCACAATAGGTTCAGATTTCATTGCCAAATTAATAAATAACATGAATAGGATACAGATAAAGTACCGCTATAATCATTACAGACACACTACTTCATAATAGTTGTATCCCTAGTTTTAACTCATGAAATGATTTACCTTAAGCAACTCCATAGCCCTCTTCTCATACTGAGCGTGACCAACCACTTCACGGACCAGATCTCGCACGAATTTTGAGTGCTTGGTCTGGAGCTGAAACAGAAATAAAAACAAATCAGCTAAAACCATAACAGTCCTTTGCAGCATCAGAAGATCCTGCTGTGTGGTATGGAAACAATTACTCAATTAGCATATTTGTAACATGCATGGAAGACACACTAGAATGGTACAGTTTGAATGGAGTATAAAAATATTGTTTCTTTGTTTAGTATAATTGAACTCGATCGGAAATAGCAGAGACGTTGTATACTGTAAGTTCAAAATAGTGATAATAAAGCCCTAATTTTACGGGGTAAACTCGTTTGCAATCTAGTTAAAGGAAATCTTTAAATCTTAGACACAAAAACATAACCTAACAAGAAATCGTACCCTAATTTGCGACTTACCCCCTTCAGCCTAGCCGGTCGGATTTTGATGGCTTTGTCTGTAATTCCTTTCCTGCCGGCGGAGATTTTAGTGGTTTTGTGGCCTTTTCGCAGACCAACCGCAATTTCGAACCGGGGAGCCATGCTGAAAAACCAGAATACGTGAACTATAAGCACCGAAATATAAAACGATTACGATCACCACATTAACAATTGACTAAATTATCGTGTCTAACAATAGAAAGCTCTTATGATTTTATAAGTAATATACAATTTAGTTTTACAAAATATATTTACGTACATTACGGATTGACAGATCCGATGAAAGAGTTTTTTTTAATTATTAACCCGTTTAGAAACTAATTCCACAGAGTGAACAAAATAAATTGTTATTATCACGACTGTTGCAAAAACTTGCTGCAGATAACTATGAATAAGGATTTTGTTAATTCAGAAAATTGAGAGTTGATTTGTCAACTAAAAACCAGTGAAAAATGTGTAAAAGTAAAATTTAACTATTAAACAGTCTAAATAGTTCCTGAACGAAATAACGACCGGTTTCATTTGAGGCATTGTAATAACAGCTCGTTTGTTCATCGAGTAATAATTTTGCATGTAAAAAATTTGAACCTTTCTTATCATAAAAACTCTTCTATGCGCAAAAATAATAACTCAAAAATTTTGCGTCTTTATTCTATAATATAAAAACTTAAGAAATATCAAATCATGCACGACGCATTTTTTAAATGTACTCAAACCGTCTCATAGTTGTCTGTCAGGTCTATCTGTCATCCAAAATTGACATATCATATCAATGTAAATGTGGTAGGTATTCGTTTTTCGTTGTTCTAGTACAAGTTTATTGATTATTTTACGAATATTTCTATCATAGTGTTACTATTTCTGATAAGAGAAAAGCTTAATATACTTGACAGTATAATTGTGCAGGCCTTTCGGCATTTTAGTTGGCTTTATACTCTATTCTCTGAGAATAACTCAACATAACCTGTGTTTTATGAATTTTCCACATTTATAAGAAAAAATGGAAGTTGGGGCAGTCAAGCAAGCGTTTAATAATGAGGTCAGTATAACAGCCGGTATTGTTTCTTATTCTTATTCAAATATCTCTTTCCCGCGATAAAGGATTCTACTTTCAATGCATGTCCACCTGGTTGTAATGTTTCTACCGTTACGGTCCATGTTTTACTTTGAGTTAAATTTAAATTCACTAGTTTTTAGTTATTATATCTCAGAATCATCATGGCTTTTTAAAACAAATCTACTTACGTCATTAAATTTAATTAACAAATGTTAAAAACTTTTTTATAGGTTATTCAACTCAAAAGGAACCTTAACCAAGCTAAAATACAGACTATACACAAACTCACAAGGAAGGCCAAGACATTAACAGAGAAGAAGAAGGGTCCTGAGAAACTGCAAGAAAAATTTAAAAGAAAAGCGGAGTCTGCTGTCAATGAAGTTTTGATAATGAAGGCAGGTGGCATTTTGTATTATGTTTAATTAGTGTTTTGATAAAATTAAGCTTCATTAATATGTCTACACATTATGACATTGCATCATAACACAGATATAAATACACATAGATAACGCAAATGCATCTACTTTGCGTGTCTGAATCTGGCCTTAAACCCCAACCAAGCGTCGGGGTTGGCCGTTGCCACTGACGTTCCGCGCGCCTGGTGTTGCAGCCGGTCGAAGTGAAAATTTAGAAAATGCCTCATTGCGTGATAATATACTGCAATAGCCCAAAAAAGTGACAAAATTGAATCGATTTTGCGCTGAAAACGGAAAATTCTCTTCTCTTGGTGTGTCTCATTTGGTGGCAAAAAGTGACACAGTTGGTTTCCATACAGATTTAAGTGTTTACGTTATCTATGTGTATTTATATCTGGGCACCGTAACTTAAGAGCTTTGGTGGAGTACCTGATAGTCTCCACTATTCTTGCTTCCGCTAAGTTCTTGATATCTTATTATGACACAACCTTTATAGTCCCTTTCACTTTTTTAAAGTAACTGCATAACAGTTTAAATTATGTTACAATGGAGCTGAATTATATTGTGATTGTAAGGGTTTTCATAAACGTTAAATGAAAGGCAATCTGTTAGGCCTGGACTAATTTGCATTATTTTTATGTTCCTTCCTAATAATCCCTATAAAGTTTCGAGTGAATGAAAAATTGCAAAAGTTGCTTAGAAATATAAATTGGTTTGGACACAAGTTGAGTTAGCGAATGAATCTCTTACTACTACTGAAAATAATTTATGTGAAAGCTTAATTACCAATTGGTTTTATAATCTGCTTAATAAATTCAAAGCATAAGCTATATAATATTTATTAATCTCAACTGACATAATATGTTTAATTTCAGAAAATCAAACCGAAAGATATTGCAAAATTTGCTGTCACACACACAGGAAACCTTCAAGACTACCTAAATAAACCTAAAGTCGATCATGACAAGGTTTGTGCGAGACTTTTGCTTCATAAAAGTTTACAGGCAAAGTACAATTACATTAGAAACACATTTACTAATATACCTATTAATGATTTGCTGATGTCCAGACATGAGAGACGGAAAATGAAGAAGGAAGCTCAAGAGAAACAGAAAATGAAGAGAGGTATGTTTAATTATCATTTTGTCTGTGATCCTGCAATAACGTGCAACTAACAAATTCAATACGTTGCATAATGTACCTTACTGACTTACTTGATAAGGTTAGTTTGGACCTTATTTAATATTTAAGTTATGCGGTATTGCAGGATCAATGACGATTTGCTAGGATTTTTTTGAAAAGGCATTCTTGTATAAATCATTCTTGAGGTTTGTCTCAAAAGTATACTTTTTTATTGGTTATCAATGTTATCAAATACTTAGTTTTTATTTTTATATTATCAGTATTTGCTATGTCTGCTTTGGAATAGTGGTCTGAATGATGTTATTTTGTTTGTAATCGCATTTTGTTTTTTTAAGTATAATAAAATAATGGTATGCCTTAGAGCGCCTTTTAAAAAAGTTCCTTTTGTCAATTAAACGTCTCAGCATTTCTGTTTACAGATTATCTTATTTAAAACTTATGCTTCTCTACTAATCAATATATGAAAAAATCTATCCACATTAGCACCAACCCAGTGGCGGGGTGATCAGTTAAAGATTAGATGATCTCTACTAAAGTCCATACCAACTGACTTGTCTTATTTAGTAAAACTTATAACTTCAAAATGCATGGTTTTTGTATAAAACGGTCGTTTACTGGTAAATAAACCAACTAGAGGCCACATTTTGCACATCATTTCCCAGATATTACATCATGGATTGTTTTTTTTATGAGGAAATTGTTGATTTTGGTGAAAAAGGAGCATTTTGAGGTTATAAAAGTGTTACTAAATATGACAAGTCAGTTGGAATGGACTATATGCATCCCAATAAAAAAAGGTTTTCTTAATATTATATATTAGTAGGAACAGTTGAAGACTTAAATTAGTGACCTATCCTAGGTCTAAAATCAATCTGACATTCTACAGCTATAAGGTTGAGTTATCTTTAAGTTTCAAATGATTTGGCATCTCTAATTACATTGACAAATTCAAGTATTTTTAATTGAAATGAGTCGCTAATATGGTCTATTTATTATCATTTCCCAAAAATTCGACGTTATATTAAAAAGTAATAATTATTTTTTATTTTATTTTCAGATAAGAAAAGAAAGGTGGTCAATGCGGAAGGTGATTGGCAAGTCGAAAACCTGAAAAGTAGTAAGATTTATGATAAAGGTGATGCAAAGGCAAGTGATGATGAGATGCCTGGTGATGATGAAGGTATAGAATCTAGAGAAGATAATTCAGAAGAAGAAAATGCACAATCTGATGATGAGCAATCAAATGGTGAAGAAAGATCCGAATCTGATATTGGGGAACAAAATGAAGATGAAAGTGATGCAGACATTGAAGGTAAAATAGAAAGTGATCAGGAGATGGATAATGATGATGAACCTGATGATCATAGTGATGATGAAGCTAATGTTGGTAAGTTTGTACGGCCTAGTCCAGTTAAAATTGCCATTAAGCCTAAAGGCAATCAAAAAGTGAACAACAAAGAGAAATTAAAGAAACCCAAAACCAAACAAGAATTTTTGAAGCCTCCAAAGCCAAAAGATGTTAATAAAAATAAGAATTTAAATGAAAAGCTAATTTCAAGAAAGTTTAAAAAAGAAACCAATGAATTAGAAGTTCGCGAGACTAAAGTGGTTGATCCATTCTTTATTACATCCACTGGTGAGAGTTATATGTCTGTAGCAGAACCAAGACAGCCTGATGAAGTTAAAGAAGTACACAAAGAAGGAAATAGGAAACTTAGGAGAGCAGTCATGTTTGGTCATGTTCCGAAAGTTAAACCACGATCAGACAATAGTTATAATTATAATAGACAAAATGATTCACAAGGTGGCTTTAGAAATAATTCAATGCAAGGAGACGGTAATTATAAAAATAATTTTAATCGAAATAATTCGCAATTTAAAGATAGAAATGATTCGCCATTTAAGGGAAGAAATGATTCGCAATTTAAGGGAAGAAATGATAATCAATTTAAAGGAAGAAATGATTTTAAGAATAATGATAGAAGCAATGTTACTGCAGAACCTAAAGTAGAAAAATTGCATCCATCTTGGGAGGCAAAGAAGAAGAAGTCGGGTATTTTACCATACCAGGGTAAAAAGATTGTGTTTGATGAGAGCTGATTAAACGTTTTTAATTTAATATTGGTATTCTTATATTTTTATTGCCATTAGTAACTACTAGTACTACCATCGTAAGATGGGGTGAATAGAGATTTGGAGGGTGAATAGAAATACAATCTGAAATAAGTCATAACTTGTTACTAATAAGAACAAGTATTAAATTGACTAGTCTATTGGAAAATTACGTTAAAATCTCAGTCTTATAATTAGTAGAGTATGCTTTATTTTAGTCTGTATTTCTATTTATCCGCGAATCTCTATTCATCCTACTTTACACGGTACTGTCTTTTTCCACCTACCTTTTCCTAATAGCATCTACCGATAATAAAAAAACAATTCTGCCCTCCAAGCCAAAAAATAGTATGTCTGATTCAATTGCCAAAGTAGATTAAATCCTCTCTTCTCAGTAATTGGGTTCTGATTGCTGCAGGAGTTTTAATTGAGATACGGCTATTTGGCTTTGCAGGGCAGAATAAAGCTTGAGATTTTTTTATGGCGGAGTCAGCCCAGAAAATCGTAAGTGTCTTGCGTCGTGCAAGTGGGCAACTGCTCGTACAAATCACGCAGTCTAGTTTGTAGTGTCCCTTCGAAGCTAGTTGTCCTGGATTCGATTTGCGGTAATGGAAAATATTTGTGTGATGAGCGCGAGTAGTTCTTGAGTCTTGGATGTATTTTATCGTTTTCTAGTACCCATAGAAAGCCTAGAGCTGAGTTTGGGATTAGGTCAATTTGTGTGACATTGTCCCTAATATTTCTTTCATTTATTTATTTAAATACTTGGTACTTAAGTACAGTCGAATTCAGAGGTAGTTGTACATTTAGGCACGTTGTCGCAGCTATTGGTATACTAAATCCGTACTTCTTTAATTTTAATATGTTACTGTGATAACCTCGTAAGGCCCACCATACTACAAACAGGGAGTTTCTTGTCAGTGGGACTTTGAATCTACCATCAAGGCAATAAAGTTCAATTACTTTTGTTCGATATGTGCCATTTTCTGGTTATGAAGATAGGAAAACAAACCTTATTTTTATCGCAACACAGTTTAAATTAAATTGTTTTGATTATACATGTAGGTACATCCAATTGCACACTGGGCCGTACGAGAATAAGGTACTAACCTGTACAGCTACTTCTAAGATCGACTAAACTCGATAACATAATCTAACCGAACCCTTCGAACCCTTATAGTTTTGTCATGTCCGTCTGTCCGCAAATTAAGTTGTGTTCAAAACCCATTTTTTGCCTAAACTCTTGGTATCAATTTTGTTAAGTGTCAAGTTAAATTTTATTTTTTTGTATGAACTCAAGAGCCTAACCTAAAACCTAGTCCGATTTTACGATTTTTGAATATATTATTTGCGTTTCTTGTAGACATTATGAAAAACTAAGTCTGTCGGTACCTACGTATTCTTTTCCAAGCAAATAATACTTGATATGAACCAAATCAAAATTAAAAAGAACGGAAACAGACCTAGCTTTTTATAATAACTACAACATGTTTAAAAATCGTCAAAGTCGGACTCGATTTAGGGGATAAAAAACCTCAAAACCCGGAGCTAAATTAGTATAGAATGTTGTTGTTGTTGTGTTGTGTTGCTGTCGCTCTCGTGTGCGCATCTTTTTAATCGCGGCGAGGAGACGACGACAGAGACAAATAAATTGCCGTGTACCAAGTTGCTCGTGCGCGCTAGCACTTATGGGCAGTAAAAACTTAAAACATTAGGTCAGCTACATAAACTATAATTAAATTCAGCGTGGAAATGACGCACATTACACCTGACACATGGCAAGCAATATACCTAAGTCACGAAATTTATGGCGACAAATTATTCAGCAATAACTTCCGGCCACCTCGGAATAGGTATGTCGACGGCTGTATCGCAACAATTTAGATTGGATATCGCACGACGTCCTTATCATGCATTGCTTGCAAGTGTTGCCAGCCTGCCGAATAATTAGTGCAGTTAGCCTATTAACAGGGGGCCTAAAATGGCTCTTTTATCGCGTGACTAAATGTGGATTTAACATCCGTCACTTTTTGGCACGTATACAGGGCATCCCAGTAACCGACGTCAACCCGCCTAAGACTGATAGAGCAGCTCAAAAGCCATCGATTTAATTCCTATGTATTTTCAGCGATTCTTACTAGTTTCGGAGATATTGATCATTTAAATCTGAATTTTTGTAATTTTTCCTTATGCCCTTGTCTCGAAAAATCATTAATTTTTAAACCTATTTGCCCGTTTCTTTTTCAGTTTTTTATTTACGATGGGACACCTAGTATGGAGAAACATACTTTATGTGATTACTTTAAAAAAATACTGCTAAAAAAACGGGCAAACAGGTTTAAAAACTTCGCTGATTCGTAATGATTCTGATTATGAAAGATACCACTGAAAAACTTATGAAATGAAACATGAAATTAATGATTTTTCGAGACAGTCATAGTCATAAGGAAATATTACAAAAATTCTGATTTAAATGATCAATATCTCCGGAACTAGTAAAAATCGCTGAACATACATAGGGGTTAAATCGATAGCTTTTTAACTGCTCTATCAGCCCTAAGCGGGTTGACGTCGGTTTCTGGGACACCCTGTATAAGTATGAGAGTGACGGATGATTTATCCACATTTTGTCACTCGATAAACGCAACCATAATAACCATAATTGTGAAGCTAATACATTTTCATACAAAATACAATAAAGTTTTTCTTCACTTAAATGTAGTCGGATTTTCACGGTTTTTGAATATATTGTAGATATGAAAAACTAGGTCCGTAAGTTTTATAACTTTGTCATTAGACTTAGGGGGCACGTCAGTAACGCTGCATGATAGAGTACGTATAAGTAGCTGTACATTTTAGTCCTTTGTCACTTTAACGTCATGTTTGAACTGCTGCACTAATCTGTCAAAGGAGTTAATTTGGCGAGGTACTTAAGTGTGCAGGCTAGGTAATTATAAGGCCGGCTGAACTTCAAGACACTGTATCTAACTAGGTATGAGGAGAAAAGCGAAAAAGGGCCGTATTCACCAACAATTCATCGGACGGTTAAGTCTTAATCAGCTGTTAATCAATACATTTGACACCCGTTAAACCGCTAATCGTCCGTTTAATTGTTGGTGAACTCGGCCCTAAGTAGTAACTTTTTACAAGATTTTATTCAACTTGCTTCTTTCACTTAGTTCCGCTGTATGTACGAATTTCATGAAGTTTCCCGATTAGCAAAGAGATGTGTTTAACAGATTGGCCAGTTTAAAAAGTTGAGAACGAATGAGACGAATTGACAACCTCCTCCTTTTTTTGAAGTCGGTTAAAAAAGAGTTGTATCCACTGTTTCACCTTATTGCATTGTACAATAAGGTTCAAAATTGCAAGTCTTTTCTTGGTGGACTGTACTCAACGTAGACCTACCAAATTAGTAGGTATTTGTTAGTTTAGTCCTATCAGCACGGGTAGTACAAGTTGTATTTTTAACCGACTTCAAAAAAAGGAGGAGGTTCTCAATTCGTCGGGTTTTTTTTTTTTTTTTTATGTATGTTCCCCGATTACTTGAAGACCACTGGACCGATTTGAAAAATTTTTTCGTTGTTCGAATGGGTATACTTTCTAGTTGGTCCCATTGTCACCACGTCAGGATCTGATGATGGGATCATGGAGAAATCAAGAGAATTCCTCAAATATTATAGGCACACCTATAGCGATTTTGGTATTTTTCACTGTAACTCATGCATTTGCTTTTGAAAAGTACTATATGGTGAAGTGGAACTGATGATGAAGACCACAGATGGCCACCGGAACTCCTTAACGGTACCTATTTCAAGGGTGGCGATAAGATATTTCGATAAAGGAAGTTGAGCGACTATGACGAAGCACATTTAGGTTTTAATATGACTATGACATTCCCGCGGCGTTGTCTGCGGCGAGCTTGAAATGTTCTATAGTTTCTTATTAATATTTAGAAGTGGAGCTACGTAACAGCATAAATAGGATCACTAAAAAGTATAAAATAAAATAAATGTTTAAAAAAACAAAAAACCGCCTTCAAAAAGCAAAAAATAACTTCTTTAAAATGATAGGTAAATAGGTCAGTCCAACTGAAGTCGGCGTCCAACAATATTTAAACCAAAAGCAGACTTCAGTTGGACTGACCTATTTACCTATCATTTTAAAGAAGTTATTTTTTGCTTTTTGAAGGCGGTTTTTTTCTCGCTAGTCGCTCAGTGCGTCCCTATCGTTACGGACTAGATAGAAAGGGAGATCCGAGCGACAAAGAGGTCGCGGGCTACTTGTGCTAGCCGTGCAGCAGATGATGACTGTACAAATAAAGTCGTCAACAAAAGCTTGTCTTAATTATTTTTAATCGACTTCAACAAAAAAGGATGTTCTCAGTATGTGTGTATGTATGTTTGTCGTTTGGCTAAACCGATTTGGATGCGGTTTTCAGAAGTATTTGTGACACTTAGGATAAGGTTTTTAGTATTTTAACCGACTTAAAAAAGGAGGTTCTCAGTTTGAACTTTTTACAGAGTTGTCCGATTTAAAAAAATCTTTTTTGTTTTGTTAGAGTATAGTTTCGAGGTGATCCCATTGTCACCAAATATAAATCTGATGAGGGGATCCGTGAGGAATTGAGGGAACTCCTCAAATATTATAGGCGATTAGGCGATATACAGCGATTTTAGTATTTTTAGTACCTAACAAGTCCAGCATTTGCATTGCATTCATAAGTATCATTTGGTGAAGTGGAACTGATGATGAAGACCATAAATGGCTACCGGAACTCCTCAAATGTACCTATTTCAAGGGTGGCGATAAGTATCGCGATTAAGATAGTTGAGCAATTGTAACGAAGAACATTTTAATTGTTTAAATATGACTATGACTTTCCCAAGGCGAATCAGTGCAAGGCGGAGCAAAATTGTGTTAACTAAAAATTATTGATTCTGTAACGTTGCATTTCCTGCGTGAAACGGAACCTAAAGACTGGGGAAATATTTAAGGTGTATATGGCATTACTGTTCATTACTTTTGTATGTCAAACGTCAACACCATAGTTTTGTAGGCTGGTGTTGCCGCGTTAGGGAAGTTACTATAGGATTATGGGATTATTAAATATTTGGTATAAATCAATAAATGGAGTAAATAGTTATTTACATTTATTCAATAAACAAAACAATTTAAAGATATCTTTTGGCTGTAATTGTACATACAAGAATTAAACAAACACATTTCAGTCAAAAGAACATTTAATGTAGTAAGTAATGTATTAATTAAACACCTAATTACCCATACTAATCAGATTAAATTGTATAGCTACATTCTATGCATTTTATTGCATCTATATTTGACTAGCTTTCTGCTTGCATAAAAATCAGCAAGATGATGGCCCATTATAAAATCAGACTTAAGCTGAACGACAGCGGAGGAGCCATCCTCGATAAAATAACCAAGCTCCTGCTGTGGAGATATAGTACATACTTTCAGATATATTTCGGTGAAAGAAACTTGTAAGTATTAATTAATAACATATTTCGGATGGAGGCATTTATTTGTTGCAATTATTCTGCAATTCTCTGACCATATGGTGAATTTTCAGTGATTGTTTCTCACACGTGGAGAGGAGGGAATGTCTTAGCGTCGAGATTACCAGGGGTTTTCCTTGAAGTTTTCCGGTAAGATTAATAATTTTGTTAACCTAAAATGTTAGCCTCATGTCTCATAGTTCATAACCGTAGTGCTAATCAGAGCAATTTCTCTGTGTCTTTACAGCTGGACTGGGTTTTAAGCATTTCAAGGTTTTGTGTGTTTTTAAGAGCTTAGGGTTTTCTTAAGCATTTAAGGTTTCGTTAGCTTCGTTTAACCATATTCAGTATGTACTGATTTAAGTTTCCGTCTACATAGTTTCTGTTATTCTGTTTAGGTTTCCGAATAATTTAGCTTTCTGATTTGCCTTTACGGTTGGATGATTTATTTTGTAGTTTTGCATTCAGTTATTCCGATTCAGACTCCAACTATATTCAGGTTCCGTAAAGCTATGAAGTAGTTTATTCCGGCATTAAGTATTTGGCAGGAACACTCTTTAGATCTGTAAGAAATAAATTCATGTTTAGGTTCCTGATCATTCAGTAAATTCATAAAAGTAGTAAAGTAGGATATAAAGGTATAAACAAACCTTTAGTAGGCGTGCTATAGGCACGAGGATTCAGCAGACCTTCACAAGCTGCTGTGAGCTGCCCGAGGGTACTGTGGCTTGCAACGCAGTGTGCTGGGGCCGCGCCACCAGCTTGCCGTCCTGGTACTACATCGAGTAAATCGTTCAGGAACGAAGGTTTTCTTCAGATCAAGGTCTGTAGAAATTATATTTATAATTAGGGAATTAGGATATCAATAATAGTTATTTGAACTCAGATTGGAATTGGTGGCAACTCTATAAATAGGGACTAACAACTTACTATCTAAGAATTGTGAATTATAACATAAGAACCTTTACTTTATGTAAAACGACCAGCCTTCCGCTGAGCTAAACATATTTTCTGGTAGAGTAAGAATTATGAGCAAAGTTATGTTCACAATTTAATACCATCATGTATAGAGCTGCATAGGAATAAAGACTGTGATATTTACTAACCTGTTTCATTAAGCTCCTCGTCATACGTCCTAGAAGACTCCATATCTCTTCAACTTATTCTACAACATTTTGTCTCTTGTTTATTCCGTTTATATTCAGTATTGTCGCGTGTTGTACCTCCGGGTGGTACGATCGTCACAATTCCCAATAATTTTTAGTTATCTTGCAACAATAATTTGTTTTACTGTGGACAGTCAGCGTTTGGTTTGTGCAGTCTTCATTTTAAACGATAATTACCATCATTCTTTTTATTAATATTTATCTTATCACAGTAGCCTTTTAGGTTAACTAGACTCAGTTTATACATATTTAAACTAAAAATATACAATAAAACAAATTAATATGAATTGAGCATTCATGTATTGTAAAGTTACCGCTTCACCAAACCTAATACTTTTCCCTGAAACGTTACAAGCTGGCAACACCGACCGTGGCGGGAAATGACGCATTCCGCGCGATTTATCGCCGACAAATTGCGCCACCTGCTTGCAGCGTGGCTGAGCAGGGCGTTATGCAATTCGCAAGTTATACCATGTTATACTCCAAGTGGGTCTTAGGAATGTGGAAGGACCCTAATAGAAGCGAGTCAGAAGTATACAATTTTACCAAATTCTAAATATTGGTAAATTAATGACAACACTACTTGCTTGCGACTTCCTCCGCGTTTAGTGTGCCGTATTTTGTTCTTATACTTTAAACAGGCCTTATGATTTATGGTTCAGCCAATCATCATACGTGTTTGCAGAATCTAACATTTCTACAAAGCGTAAGGATACATTCATTTATAATTGATGAGTGGGATTACTTCCGGGGCCTGTTTTATAAAGCTACAAATTACAATTTACAGGTTACAAGTTTCCATTTGACACAACCTCGACCAATGACGACCAGCCATTTGAGCAGTGTTGCCAGTTTAGACCTGTAAAATTGTAACTTGTAGCTTTATAAAACGTGCCCCTGCGGCCTGTTTTATAAAGCTACAATTTACAATTTACAGGTTACAAGTTTCCATTTGACACAACCTCGACCAATGACGACCAGCCATTTGAGCAGTGTTGCCAGTTTAGACCTGTAAAGTTGTTACTTGTAGCTTTATAAAACGTGCTCCTGCTATTACTCGCTTGCAATAAATAATTTGTACTAAAATGCATGCTAAAATGTACTTACAGTTTATTGAAATAGTTTTTAGAATAGTTTTAGCAGGCAAACGAGCATGCGGATTACCTGATGGGAAGTAAGTAATCACCACCACCCATAACACCAGCCACTCAAGAAGAGTTGTCGGTGCGTTGCCGGCCAATTAGGGAAATGTACTTAAGCTCTTTTCTTGAAGGCATGTCATTCGTAACTGGTTAACATCAATCGCTTTAAGTACCAATTTCACCAAACAACGTTAAAAACTTAACAGACGATTAGAGGGTTAACAGCTGTCAAAATGTATGAACTAACAGTCGATTGACATTGATAAACAATCTCACCATACAATGTTAACCATTTAACAGACGATTAGAGCGTTAACAGCCGTCAAAATGTATGAACTAACAGTCGATTAACATTGATTAAATTTAACATCGTATCGTTGTATGTCGGTGGTGGTGGTGGTATTGGTACTAAGTCTAGATATCGTATTAATTATACATATAGGTAGGTTATCCATGGAAAGCCATCCCAACAGAGCACTAACATTGCAAATGCCATCAAATCACACAAATCAAGTGTCCAAGTCACTCGCTTCCAATATGACGGTCATAAATTGTCCCAGTCTGTAAGTGCTGCTGTAATTAAGCATTCCCGTGAATCAGGGAGCGCGGTTAGGCTGAGGTCTGTCTGAACGCGTACCGTGCGCGACAGACATCGCGTTACCGACGCACGACGTCGTCTCGCGACCAATGACGTCCCGCCGTTTGCGACCATCGATATCCCGGGTTCAATGACGTCGCACCGTTCGCAACCGACGACTTCTTGCGACCGATGACTTGACTTGCCGTACGTGGCCGACGATTTCATTCCTCAAACGATGATGTTCTTCAAATAATATTAAAGTAATAAAGTTTATAGTACCTTATGATTTTATTTGATTTCAGCATTCGTCACCGTCCTTAAGATGAACTTGTCTTGCGTCTGGTCGGTCGTCAGTCGTGACGTCACGGCACGCCTTCTGTCGTCGGTTGCGTAGTAGAACGTAGCCTAGCGCTGACCGCGACGTGGGGTATTACGCATTCCGCGGGCAACACCGGTAAATAAGTCTGCTGCAAGTAGGGATGGGGTAGTTTTAGCTGGATGATACCGGTTTTAATTATTTAAAGTTACGGTGAGAGAAGAGTAACTGTCTGGGTTGTGAGGTTATGTGTTCAAGTAGAGACAATGTTTAGACAAATCTGCTTCATGGTAGACTGAAGAGTTGAGAAAGGTGGCTCGTATTTTTCTCCGAACAGCGCTCCTGTAATTTATTCAAATTAGTTTCAACCCATCTAGCTTTCAAAACCGTAATGTTTTGCCTGCAATGTGTCCACCTCTACTCCTAAGTAAATAAGAGTTACTATAACTAATAATATGCTTATGATATATGTATGTAGAATCAAGGGCTAATACAAAATGGAATAGATGTCCTAAAATTACTATCAACTCCTTTTTACCAAGCGACGTACTTTTAGAGCCTATGCCTTTCCTCAGGGTACGCTGTCTATATTTTAAACAATATTTTGGCCATTTGGCCGTAACAGTATCACAGAATAACTTTCACATTATCAGTAAGTATTAAGTAATATGGGATAATTAATGAAGCAATTTAGAAAGTCCAGAGTCTGTACTACAAATTACATAAAGTTTGCGTGCAGCGACATATACTAAAAGTATGTAATAAAGGTGTATGTATTAATAATGTAAATTAGAACCAATCCAGCCATTACTTACAACTACTAAATAATGAACACTTTAACAGCCACCATGTTTAATTTATGAGGAAACCGATACCACAAACCGGTATCTAAAACTGCAATCTCTACTAAGTGCAATGTTTACGGCGTGATTCTGTGTAGATTGGACCGTGTTCGCACGATAGCTCTTTCGTGCGGTGTTATTCTAGACACAAAGGATACCGTCCATAGGTAACCCACCCGTATAGGTAAGAATAATAGAATAGAACAGAAATCATTTATTTCAAGAAAGTTACAACTCTATTGTTAGTACTTAGTTCCTTAAATCTAATTGTTAGTAAAAAAAAATCGTACACTTATTACACTTATTGCAAGGGGCATGCAGCCCATAATAATGACGTATGTAGGGGAAGTCTACACCCTGCTCCCAAGATGCAAGTTGCAAACGCTGCTAACGTTTTCTATCGACTTATGTCGAGTTGACATAAGCGGTTGACGACATCTGTCTTTCGAAAATCGCTAACTGAGCGTTTTGCATCGGGACTAGGCCCCGCTATTTAGTAACTAATAGAAGAATGCTAAGGGAAGAAAGACAAAAAGGGTATTTTCAAAGAACGCAGCAAACCTTGTAGCATTTAATCGAATTTCATTTCATCTAACCCTATTTTCTGGTGAAACCGTGATGTTTTCAGGATATCTTAAACATAAATTCGTAGAATAGGTTGTTTGACTAACGACTGCCAAAAAAAAGTAATGCCTTTAGATGAAATGAAAATTCTGCGTTCGTTGAATTGTGTTTAAATAAAAATAATAGGCACCCCTCTTAACCCAACCGATTTTCATCATAGCTAATTACCCTGTTCAAATTAACTTTCTAAATCGCATCTGAATCGTTCCATCCTTTTGTGAGCTACTATGTCACAGACAGACACACACACACTCTCATACACACATTAAACTTATAACATCCCCTCTTTTTGCATCGGTTAGAAATATACTATAGTCGAAGGTAATAACCTCTGTTTTCCACCCGAACTGGACTAATCGCTCGCATTTAATTCTCTTTACGTTTGGTGAACTCCATTAACTGGCGAAATGCAATCACGAATGTAACGATCATGTTACTTGCTAATTCTGTAGCTAATCGTTTAGATATTTCGAAATGCACATACATAATTGGGATGCACTAATCTTTTATATTGTATGGTTGTTTAAAACCCATTTTCGGGAAAATGCTCGCTGATCAAGATTGAATTGTATCTTTTGAATATGTTTTTAATAAATAATAACATTTTAAATACATAAACCCCCTTACTAATAAACGTTGAGTATCGGTGGTACCTATAGCTATACATTTTTTGGTCCTTATCTGTCAAATTCAAATGTCACATTGACAGATAAGGACAAAACATTGTATAGCTGTACCACCTCAACGTTTATTAGTAAGAAGGTTCATGGTTAGAACTTAAACTTAAATAGTCAAATAGGTACTTAAAATAAAAACAAACGAACGAACTTGAATAAAAAATCTTTTTATAAGTCCGTAGAAATCTAACGATACGAATAATTTTATTCGTATCTTTGCAGCTGAAATTCAAAATCAATGTTTTTTTAAATATAAAAATGGAGGCAGACCGCGACCCATACACCCGCAACACCAGAGGAATTGTAAGTGCGCTGCCGACCTTTGGGAAAATAATGAATAAAGAGTATTTTAAAATAGTTTTCAGTAAATATTTAAGGTAGGTAGCTACTTAAGCATTTTTCGAAGACTTACTATTTTTACCCGAGCCCGTACAGGCTGGGAACTTCTGCGTATACAGCTGTAACTACTTTAATGACAATAAATTATTTCGATTTTTGTAAAAAAAAAGTGAAGCATTTTTGACTGTAGTTTTAAACGCACAACTGCAAATGTTCCAAATATTTTCACACATGTTTCAGTCTTTAAACTGACAAATACCACTTTACCTTAGGTACTTCTCGTATAAAAAAAGGATATCACGGATTATTAAATCAAAAGGATGCAGATGAAGGGTTAACGGCGCAATGGTCAGAGATCAAATGGGACAAAAACTCTTTGGGAATCCCTGACAGACTTTTAACACTACAAACGCCCATGGCTCCAGATACTAGTACCATTTTGAACAAAAAATAAAAAACTGGTATCGAAAGTATTAACCTAGGCGTTAGGGAAAAAACTGCTTTATTTCACTGCAATAAGTTACCTTTTTCAGCATAAAATATGTATTGTAATGTATTCATGTATTCTACCAAAAGGTTCAGGGTTCCGTTACAGAAATTTGCAAATTGTTTTTACCAGAATAACGCCTGTCTTGCGCCTTTGGGCGTTTTTTTGTCACGTGCTGCCCTTTGGAGTACTAGCATGCAATTTCAATGGGATCCCCTTGAAATATCGACAAACATTTAATCGAATGTGTCATTTCACCGAAGCTAATTTCTGCTGAAACCTGTAAGGTTTCAGGTTATCTTAGGGCCGGTACAGACGGACTGCATTCGAACTACAACCCAGATGCAAAATGGCAGTTCGAGGGCAGTTCTGATGCAGTTTACGTAAACTGCATCAGAACTGCCCTCGAACTGCCATTTTGCATCTCGGGTTGTAGTTCAAATGCAGTCCGTCTGTACCGGCCCTTAAGCATTCGTTACGTAGGTTAGGACCAGCAATTTGAGCAGTGTTGCCAGTTTAGACCTGTAAAATTGTAATTTGTATCTTTATAAAACGTGCCCCTGGACGAGGAAATGCCTGTCGATGAAATGAAAATACGGTGAAGTGAAACGTTCTTTTCGATATTTCAAGGGTCAATTTACACATAACAGTTACTGTTAAATAAAATTTAGATTCTTCTTTTTCTTATGACGGAGAAAAGGACAATGATATCTTTTACAGTCAAATATAATTTTGGGAATTTAAAAAAAATGCCCTAAAAGTAGGTTGCGATTGTTATTTGTAATACTCGTATTTTGTGTTGCATGCGGTTATTACAAGCTTTTATTTAAGTTGCAATGTATGTATGTAACTGGGTATGTACAGTCAACAGCATAAATAAGTGATCATTTATGTACCATGTCACTTTAACGTCGTGTTTGAAATGTCATACAAAATTGTGAAACGATTGAAAGCGAAAAGGTACATAAATGATCCCTTATTTATGCTGTTGACTGTACGGGTATGTAAGTATGTATGTATGTACGGGTCAAATCTTGCAAGTTAAATTTGACCCGCTTCCCGGTTTCCGATGAAGCTGAAAATTTGCCCTTTATTTCTAACGACAATACAATAATATAGTACCATCGAGCTGGTCTGATGATGGAGACAGGGCTGAGGGACTTACTTACTTACTTCTTAAATTACACATGATAAACCCATCGTATTAGGGCTCGTCAGAATCGTAATGACGAGTAGATGACGACTGTGCAAAAAAAAGTACAGTCGGCAACAAAGGCTTGTCCCAAAATGATTTTTTTGACAGAAACTTATAATTGCAAATAGACTGGAAGATTTCATGTAGGTATATAGCCAAACTTAACAGCATGGAAAGATACAGAAACTTTATAAGTTTTTATTATTTTTGCTTTTAAAATAGCGACCTGCCCTCGCTTCGCGTCGGTTTATGCGAGTTTTCTGTATCACCCGTACATAATCCAGAATGTATAATACAGAACCTTCCTCTTGAATTACTCTATCTATTGCTGAAAACTGCATTAAAATCCGTTGAGTAGTTTAAAAGATCTAAGCGAACAGACAGCGGGAGCGACTTCATATTATACTATGTAAAGAAAATAATAGAATAATATTTGGAACGGAACTGATGTTAATTGCATAATATTTATATCTTTTTAGAATCCAAGTGTAACGAAAATTCAAAAATTCTAAATTCAAAATATTTATTCAGTAAATTGGCATTACACGTTGGTAATGGAGTGAATCTACTTCGGACAAGACCGTCATTGATTGCGGAGAAGGAGCGCCGCAAGAAACTCCACATTCACTACCCTACCCTACCCCTACAGTATACTATCTATTCTTAGATCGAACAGAGCTAGGCTTTGGTTGCAATTATGCCCGCTTTTAACCATTATTTACGACAATTCATAGATACCATTGCAGCCTTAAGGGCGCTGCATACGTAACGTGATTTTACACGGACGGGACGGGGACGGTACGGGACGACAATATCGTTTCATAGAAAATGTATCATAACGTGCATACGTAACGATTGCACGTTCGGGACGGGAAAACCAAAAATGTGCATACATTTTTGATTTTCCCGTCCCCGTCCCGTCCCCGTCCCGACCCCGTCCCGTCCCCGTCCGGTCCCCGTCCCGTCCCCGTCCCCATCCCGTCCCCGTCCCTTCCCTGTCCCGCCCCGTCCCTGTCCCGTCCCCGTCCCGTCCACGTCCTGATCACGTTACGTATGCAACGCCCTTTAACCTTACTTCATACCTTATTTCGTAAATGCCATTCTATCTCACGCTCAGTATTGACAATAGAGTGAAATAAACTTCGAATATCGACATTTGAAATAGGGACCCAAGCTACTAAACTAACATTTATCATGCTAGGGCCAAGTGCTCGCTTATGATGGATCGATAAATGCCTTCCTTGATCCTTGGGGTTTGAGAAAGGTTTCGGGAAGCATGCCTGAAACATTTTTAGTGATGATTTATAAGATTTAGATGAAATATAGTGCTTAGAAAATTATTAAACTGTATTTTAACTTAATAGGGTTACCGAATCCGTTTACTGAACAGATTTTAAATTAAAAAAGCTATTTTAAGGCTTTCTTACCTTCTAAGTTCGCTGTGTGCTAACACTAGGACAAAACCGTAAGCGTCTATGGTTATGTTCTATTATAAGCACACGGTAACTATCAACTCTTATGGTTTTGTCCTAGGTTTAAGACCCATATCACCCCCTTTGAACTATGTTCTCTTATTAACTATAGAACGACACGACAATGATAAATTGTCCATATCAATATAGTTTTCGTGTGGCAAATCTGAAATAATTAACAACTAACAATATTGCTTTTAGGTGGAACTGTAATACTTATACTCACTTATGTCAACACTACACTGGGGCTATGATGAATTAAGCACCAGGCTAAATATTTACGCAAAAAAAAACCCCGTCTATATGCCCAAGCACAAACAACCGAATCAACCACAGACAATTGAAATATCAATAATAAATTTATCCCGGAAAATTGTATGAAAACATAAAAACTAATCGCTTATAGCCAAGCCCGTTAAAAAGTATAAAATCCCTCTGCACGTTTATTTATTTATAATATTAAGTCCACTCAGTCACGTGCGCGGGAATGGGATCACGTCCCGACGCGCATTACAAACTGTGAACGAGTGTACCGGCGGATAGGGTTCCGCGGGCAGACAGTTAAGTTGTGGACCGCGTTGTTATGCTCTAAAGATGCATTTACACGGGGAATTCTTCGAGCTATAATTGTCCGTCAATAGTACGGACGTCTCATTCTAATTATACAAAATTAGAGTAAGACTATTGAATTTTGTTGCTGGCTATAAAATGCCATTAAAACTGGCCGCTTTAGAGAATAACAATGCGGCCTGTCGTTCATTCGGAATATGAAATATTCTGATCGAAATTTGAAATTGAAATTCGAGTTACGTTATTTCCATTAGGTGGCCAGTACGTTTGAGGTGTTTTGTCATCGCAAGGTTAAGTTAGATTCCCAGTGGCCAATGATTTTTTTATACCTGAGTCCTATCTTTGGTAACCATATTTCAACGTTGAAGGAAAAATATCGTGAGGAAACCTGCAGATTCCGCTTATTAAATGTTATAAAGGTTAATTGGCGAAATTATCTTATAGGTCAAAGAGTACCCGAGAGTACCTCGATCAGGATAAGATAACAAGACATGATACGTTATCAGATGTGGCGTGTAGTTTAGTGGCGGTAGGACTCTTTGCAACGTTCGTCCGGATCGCTACCAACATATTCCTTTAACCTACCGCCAAGCAGCAGTGTTCGCTTTGTTGTGTTCCGGTGAGGGGATAAGACAACATAATTACTAGCCATTCCATCTTAGTCCTTAGAGTTGGCAACGTATTTGCGGTCTTGAGATTCGATTGAAACGCAGTTTTGACATTGCAAATAGTATTTATGAGTCTCAGATTCGATTATCTTTCCATCTATGCCCAATTTACTAATTATATATTGAAGTATACTGAATATACTTCAAACAGCGTGCTGATTTTTTACTATCCGATTGCGTCAGAAGGAGGGTTACGTTTTTATAGTGTAAGTATGTATGTATGTTAGTATGTATTTTTCTTTGGAACGCTCTACAGCCGGTTTGATAGATTTTAACATACGAAGTGTAGTTTGATTTGTCTTGGTTTGGGGAGTGACGTAGGCAGGCTATAATGCTTTTTATACTTTATCCAAAGTACTGAGAGAGGGGGGGGCTTACATTTTTATTAGGATGGTTTCCATAGGTACCTACGCTTTTTTGCCTAGCTATAGAGGCTGCAAGGCCATTTTTTGAGATAGAGTCCGGCCAGCGAGTGGTGACACAAAAAAAGGCGGCCTGTTTTATAAAATAACAAATTACAAGTTTCCATTTGACACAACCTCGACCAATGACGACCAGCTATTTGAGCAGTGTGGCCAGTTCAGACCTGTAAAATTGTTAAGTAAATAATATTATATTATAATATAATTTTGTATAAGCTTTATAAAATGTGCCCCTGGTAACACAAAATGAATACCAAGTGGTTACCTAGGTATTCATAATATAATGTTTCATAGGTAAAATAGTTCATCATGTCAGCCGAAAGACGTCCACTGCTGGATATAGGCCTCCCCGAAGGCTCTCCACTCAGACCGGTCTTGTGCTTTTCGCATCCACCGCGTTCCCGCGATCTTTACTAGGTCGTCACTCCATCTTGTTGGAGGCCTAACTACAGCTCATCTCCCGGTCCGCGGACGCCACTCAAGAACCTTCTGACCCTATCGGCCATCAGTCCTGCGAGCAATGTGCCCCGCCCACTGCCACTTAAGTTTGGCTATTCTTCGGGCTATGTCGGTAACCTTAGTTCTACTGCGGATATCATCATTTCTGATTCTATCACGCAAAGAAACCCGAGCATAGCCCTCTCCATAGCCCTCTGAGTGACTTTGGTTATGATAGTTGCCATATGAATATATGAGAAAAATGCTTGTGTGACCTCGCTGCTCGGACTCTATTAATACTATTCATAAAACGCTACATTCACGGATTTGCAGCAGGCCCTGCCATCGTTCTCTGAATAGTCGGCTTAATAAAATTCTATTCCCTGCCTAGATTGGCACACGCTTGACCGTTTTTTTTAAAACGTCACTTTTTACGCTGACTTTTTAAATTAAATTCCGTACGTGATCCTTTTAAACCGTTTTCTATTTCGGCTTATGAAATATGCACATTGTGAGAGACATATCGCGTACAGGGATTTGTTTTGTTCTGTACACTTCATATTTTGTAGGTACGTGAAATGTTTCATTATTATTTTTTTGTGGCTAGGAGCGTTTTTGTACCTATCGATTCAAATTCAGAACAAAGGATCCGAGTTAATTTTATTACAAGCTTTTTATTAAACTTGCACTGTTCGTATGTTTGTAATTTGCAAGTCTATTTTAAATCAGTTCCCGTTAATGGAATGGGCTGACTATTGTAACAAAAGGGTTATTATGACATAACGCTGAGAGAAAAGGACAAAACTACATAACTGCTATAGCTTTAAACTATACTGAAGCGAAAAACAATCCAAAAAATAAAACAAAAAAAAATTGGTGGTATAAATGGTAATGCGCCTGCATCGGCCCGGAGAGCCAGAGGAGATGTATGTTCGAATTCTACGTAAGACCAACGAATTTTTTTCGCTTTAATATAGGAAGTTTAGAATTTTCGTAAGAGAAATTTCTGTTGAATTAAAAATCTTTAGAATACAGTGGCCCATTGTGCTCATGCTAATTTCAATGTAACTTGAAACAAGAGTGGCGCTTGTTAATAAACAACGATAGATGGCGTCAGCATACCCTCTGAGTATGAAAAAGCAAGCGATCACTATTTCCGTGGAACTTAAGTAGGGTCTTGGTGGCATAAGTGGCAATGCGCCTGCATCGGCCGGAGAGCCAGAGGAGATGTAGGTTCGAATCCTACCTAAGACCGACGAAATTTATTCGCTTTAATATCACATCATATCATCAAAATAAACGGACGTTTCTGTTAAATTAAAAATGATATAGCTTTGTCCTTTACGCTCGCCGTAAAATGAACTGTCATAATAACACCCTAGATATGAAAACCCGATGACAATGCAATATTATGGTATCTTAGAGCTGATCTGATTAATTCGGAAGACCAGGTGGCGACTGCCTAGGATCTCCTCTCTCTCCTATCCTTAATGGCCCCTTGTTTACGCATAATCATAAATTGTCCGAATGTATGATTTCGCATAATTGTTATTCTACTGATACCTTTGACTTTTTTGAAATGTTATAAAATAAACCTAACCTAACCTACTCTATTCTGCCAGGATTACACGAAACATTTTAAAAATTATTTTCCGTTTAAGCTTGAGAAAAATTATTCGAAAACAAAATTCGGCGTAACTATATATTCGGCGAAATAGAGAGAACCCATTCTTAACGTAGACCCACTGTGTTGGGGCTCATTAGTTTGGTAAGCAGATAAAAAAGTACAGTAGGCAACAAAAGCTTGTCCCAGAAATGAATTTTTTGACAGAAACTTATTACACCATGTTCGTAGTGGCCTTTATATTTGGATGAGAGGTTGCGCATTTGGACTTCGGACTGTCATACAAAATGCTTAGTGGCCCTAGACAGGATACAGTCGGCGAACGATATCGATATCAGAAGTATAGGTATAAGTTTGACGTAAGCTATTGACATTACATTTGTGCTAGTTTTAATAATTATTCTTTATTACCTTGTAAAGTAACTTACTTTTAAGTATTATTTTATTTCAGGATTGAAAAAACAACCTGTTGCTGGAGTGTCTCGCGGTGCTTCTTCTCCGCAATGATGTTCTTGTCCGGAGCGCTATTAGATCTCGCCATATTACCGACGAGTGAAAGATGCCTCATGTGGCCAATTTACTGAATCAATATTTTGAATTTTGAATTTAGAGTTATGGAGCATCAAGCGCTTATGTCAATTCGATACATTTGTCAGGTTTCGAAAATCATTTACGTTAGCTTTAGGCATCTAACCCCTTATTTTCTTGACTTCGTAATGCGAAAAGCTTTTAATAGCTTAAGTTTAGCGCCTAATCACAATGTCATTTAAAAACCTTTAACGCAATAAGACAAATAAAGTGAGTTCGCAAATTGGCTCAAGTAATATCTGTTCGTACATTTGCAAAATACTAAACGTAAGTGAAAGCCAAAACATTGACGAAAATACAAACATATCTATACTAGTGGCGAAAACTGGAACTAAGTTAATTTCCTACAAATTTATAGTAATGCTGGCGACAGTGGCGCCACTTTAATTATTGTAGATAAGTTGGCGTTATACAGCGTGTTTACATTCTGAGTATAAATTTGCACCTCTGTATATGTAACTTCAATGTTAGTAGATTTTGTAAAGGCCAGTGTAGTAATTGTTGGTTAAATTACAAATGGATGGAATCACAATAACAAAGAGTTAAGTTCTTTAGCGTTACTCATCCGTTTGTTTAAAAAGGAGGTAATAATTAAAGACTGGGAAAGTAAAAAATAATAATTGCACATTTGATGGAAAATAATTAAAAACGTGTATTGTACTTGATCTTGTATTTAAATTATTCTATAAAATAGTGGTTCTTATTTTGTAATTATTCCTGTATCGCGTTAGAGACATATCTAATTTTGTATGTTTTTAATATATTAAAAATGCCCAAATATTTTTTAAACTACTTAATTCACAGCTTAATATTCCTATTATACTTATAATACAACCAATGGGAGCAATTTCAAAAAGCTACATTTTAAAATTCTTTTGGAATGCCCGTCTCTTTTATTCTCCAATTGTGACCATATCTAGAGAAAGAGACAGAGCAAACGTACCTTTAAACTTTGATTCTTGCAGTGGAATCAAGTCTAGCATCGTTTACTTTACTATCACTCATATGCAATATTTGATCAGTGTGGCCATATACAAAAGGTACAAAGTAGCTTTCAAAATCTGCTCCAGAAACTCTTTCATTCGACCGATCAAATAATTAACAAAAAGCACTTTAATTCAAAGGGTTACCTAATCCGAATTTCACATGTAGAATCATCCTTTTTGTCTGTATTTATTTTTTACTACCCCTTAAACAACTTTTGAATTATAGTATTTGACCGGTTTGCATTAAAATTAATTAAATACTGTTAATTTGTTGCAATAATGCTTTTTGTAACAAGAAAAAAGCTAAACACAAAAATGTTTACACCATTTTACAACTTAGGTATTTCTACGTCATCACAATGTCATAGTCTTATAATTATGTTTTCCGTTCACATAAAAGTCGAAACATCCTGTACAATACAACAACATCAAAACTATAACAATTCGAGTATGTACGTCTCTTTTACAGTAGGTACCTATTCATTGGATTGAATAGTCGAACTACCATCGAGTTCTGTCGTAATAAATTTCCGACGGTTATAGGTAGGTATTAACTAAAATTCTATGATAGCTAAACAATTCAAGGCCGTGATTATACTCCAGCTGTGGAGCAAGAGGATCCTAAAGTTGCAAAAGTTATCTGATAACCTCATAATGTAATCCATACGAATTACCGTTGAGAGTCATTCCCTTATCCCCCAGCTGTACTGTTTGTCATGCACTCTTATTCGGTTGATAAATCTTCCAGATATACCATCTTATCATCATTATCCTATTTTTTCACATTGTGATCATTGGCGATTGTGATGTAAGGTTGCCTACAAACATTTTTATTTAACGTGGTTTTTGTAACACCCTGTATGAGGTGCAATAAACTCGACTTTATTGTAAAAGGTTTTACAGCGTGTTAATTTTTTGAGCGCTTTGTGTATTACAATATCATTCGATTGTTAAATACACGATTCTACGAGTACAAGGTGAGAAGCAATTTTCTAAAAGAGTCAAGCTCACTCGCCACCCGTGTGTGAGCTACTGGCCATTGCAAAGAAATAGTACGTGAGACGTATAAGCAACTGATTGTAAAACACGTGAATGTAGTAAAGCCGCTCCCTGACTTGGTAGGTAGTATGCATAAAGTAAAACATTCGTTGGCATCAACGCTGCGCGTTAATTGGTAGATTCCTGGCAACCCTTGCCGACTCCACATTTTACTGAAAGCACACTGCCAAGTCAAGAAATGGTGTAAGTGGCAAGAAAAATAAATGGTGGAGAGCCTGGGATTCAGATCACACACAAGTCACGTTCACGTACTTGCAATTCAATGCCCTTAAGATCTGTATTATGATCAGAGGTCGGAATAGGTAGTGCTTATTAACCTAAACTTGACTCATGTTCATTCATGCGTGAGCGAGATGGAAATACGTTATTGAATGAAGATGCATAAAGTTTAGGTTAATAAGCACTACCTATTCCGACCTCTGATTATGATAGACAACAAATAAAAAAGAAAAAAAATCACTGACGAGCTCGTCGTTTACCTAACTTTATGTATCCTACTGAATTTGGTCGCAATATTCGCCGTCATAAACTTGACCAAATTCGGTAGGTACCTAAATCTGTCCTACGCAAGATCAGAAATACTTCAAAAAATATAATTTACACAGATAAGACTGTCTCTTACTCATTAAGATATCCTTTAAAGATCACTTTATAACCTAGTTTTATTGTCCACGTTAAGGTCTTCCTGCGTTGAGACCTTCTTATCCTGATCCTGGGCTTCCTGCAAGGAGTCAGGCAGCTTGAGGTTGTTGGTCTCTGGTAACGTGAGTACCAGGATACCTGATAATGCTGCCATGATGCCGAATAGCATCGTCGGCAGGGACTCGTAGATACGCGCCTGAAAAAATGAAACATGATGTATATAAAACGAATAGAGACCGACTAAATGATTAACAGGGAATAAATACTGTCTTAATGACCAGAAATAAAATTCAATTTGAAAAAAATCATTTTTTTTTAAACTGTAGAGGTTGATAACCAAGTACCATCGCACATAGAAACTCCTCCTTTTTAGAAGACTGTTAAAAATCATTTATCAGGAGCCTAAATTAATTAACTAATTGTTTATCCATAATTGTGTAAGTCTAACAAAATCCTTAAGAACTTATTAGTACAGCATAAAAGCTTAAAATTAAAAAAAAAAAACCAGTGCCACATTCCACGTCACCCTACACTCCACGTGAAGGTGATTCCAATGCCTCTGGTATGGGCAGTCTTGGTTGCTGGCAACAACAGCCAGGATACGTTAAGTACCTAATACTTATATTACTCGGGGTTTTCAAAGCGGGTTATTCCCACCTGTTACCACCAATTTGTTACCACTGGTGACAGCTGGGATTTTTTTCCCCACCTGTTACCACTAAAGTACTCGGTGGTAACAAGTGGGAATATTTTTCCCATTTGTTACCACTAAAATATTTGGTGATAACTACCACCAATTAGTTTAGTGGTAACAGCTGGGAATTTTTATTATTATAACAGGTGGGATAAAAAATCCCAGGTGCTACCAGTGGTATCAAATTGGTGGTAACAGGTGGGAATAACCCTTCAAAGCCTTAATCTATGACATAATAGTACAATACACGAACGCAACACCGAATATTAATAATTTTGTTAAATGTTCACTTTTGTGGCAGTTTTTTCTTTCTTTTTGTTTAGTTTACGTTAGTTTAGTGTGTGTGTGTGCTTGTGTGTGTGTAATGTTCCGTGGTTTCACTGGATGGTTCCAAACTTCCAACGGAAGACCAGCGCTGGTTTTAAAGCCAGCATAACGCTGAGTTGGAACCAGTTCGTGACAACAGATTTTTGGTCTATGTCAGTATTTTGTTGAGTTTTGTTTACCTGTTTGTCACGAATAAATGTTTTTTTTTCTTTATTACCAATGCCTTGGTTTTTTAAATAACCGCATAATTACCATGTCAATATCAACCAAAGGCAAACAAATCAACGTTCGCAGTTAAAATATTTGGTAAAATTTTTAAGTTTCCTCAAGTTAAATTCATCAATAAGATTACAAAGTAGACAAAAGTAATAACTGACGTTTGAAATTTGAATTAATGACGTCTTAGTCGATGGACTCGTGGGAACTCAGGTCAGCGGGTCAAGGAATGATGACTGCATCAGTAAAGGGCACTGCGTTGATTGCTTAAGGTTTGATGACGTTTAATGATGTGGTATAGGGTTAGAGGAGTGAACACGTTCTCACAAATTAATTATGTATGCATGCGCGCACGTACCGACAAATAATTGAAAATAATCAACCTGTATATTATGTCGGATCGGATATACCGTTTTTGAGTTATTGCCGAAAAACTGCGCTCCTCAACAAAAAGTCGTAAGTACCATGACATGATAATAGGTACGCTGTTTTGCTGGTGCACTTTTCCACATCGAATTTTTTGAGATAGATTTTTGTTTCTGTAGTAACGGCTTCGGAACCATTCACTGAGTATGGTCCGACATGCTCTTGCCCGGTTTTTAGGGTTCCGTAGTCAAACTAGGAACCCTTATAGTTTCGCCATGTCCGTCCGTCCGTCCGTCCGTCCGCAGCCTAGCTCAGAGACTCTTAGTAGGTACTAGAAAGCTGTAATTTGGCATGAATATACATATTGGTCACGCCAACAAAGCGGTACCTAAATAAAATCATGAAAAAAAAATTTTTTTTGTGTATATCCCCTACACGTATCCTGGGGATGTATTATTTTTTTCTCGTCTACCCCATAGTGTGGGGTGTCGTTGGATAGGTCTTTCAATAGGGTGTCCCTTACAAACCCTAACAACGTTTGTCCTAACACATAGTTTGCCCGAATTTTAATTTGCCCTAAACTGGTTTTCAGATGAGTCAGGCAACTTTTTAACTTTTCCAACTATATCTTCGGTTCGGTTAGGTTAGGGTTGTATTACAACAATACTAAAAAGTTTTAAAATTTAAGCGGAAATGGCGTTAGGATAAATGAAAATTCGGACAAACGATGTTTTAGGACAAATGACGATTAGGGCTTCCATAGGAGAACCCTTTCAATAATATTGCGGGTTTGTGGAAACTATTTTTCAATGAAGTTACAAGTTTATGAAATATTAAGCTTTAAAGCGCTAATTTTTGTTAGTGTCAAGTGTCCGCCCCCCCCGACAGCCAAAACTACAAATTCTAAAAATCTGAAAAATATCTTATATGAAAGCACATACAATGAATTTAATAGGTAAACTATCACGACTAAGTAGACTTCATTGGTTCTTGAGTTACAAACGGTTTAAATGTTTATACCTACCGAAAACTTATTTGCGGTGTTGGTAAACTGACCGCATCCTATGTCGATGTATGGGGATAACAGTTTTCCAACGGCAAAGTTAAGTTTGTCACGAGGTCTAATTTGTTTGTAGTAACGGCTTCGGAACCCTACTCTGAGCATGGTCCGACATGCTCTTGCCCGGTTTTTATTATTCTTTTGTGAGCGTGGCAACATGTGAGATTGTGTCCAGTTATTTATTACCTGACTGCCGAAGGAGGAGGGTAATGTATTTCACAGCCTATATACATATGTATGTTTGTTCCTTTGTGTCACTATAAAAACGAAACCCGTTGTCCGATTTTGATGATTCTTATGTCAATCGATTTGTCTTAATGTGGTGAGTGTCACTGAAGATTTGGCAGTAATCAAAATTCAATATGGCGGCAACCAGACGCAATATTGTGCAAATAATTAAAATAAAAGTCAACCAAGTATGACAAGTGGGGTATCATTGAATAGGGATTTAAAAATCATCTTTAAGTTTCTTTCATCATTTTTCATTTTGAATGATCATTTAGGATTTGTAACGATTTAAAGTTGGTTAGCAACAGTCGGGTTTTGAAAGCTTGTTTTTTGTTAAAGTTATTTAATACAAATGCTCCATAGTTTCCCTGTTCCGCGAACACGGCGCGAAGATTACCGATGTAAAATTTGTTTGTTCATGTTCGATGTTGGTGTTCCATCGAAATCTTAATGTTTGTGTTCGACTCAACTCCTTCCAAACTCGATTTAGCGTTTTCCACTTGAATCACAAGACGCTAGTTAGCGCTGTTTATGATATAATGTTGTTCTAACGAGTTTGTGTAAACATCTTTAAATAATTAATTAAATACAAGATTAAAAAAAACGATCAATTTAGGAATATCCATACTAATATTATAAATGTGAAAGTGTGTATGTTTGTCCGTCTTTCACGCTTCAACTACTGAACGGATCGAGATGAAACTTGGCACACGTATTGGTTAGGTCCTGGAATAGGACATAGGATAGTTTTTATCCCGGAAAATTGGACAGTTCCCGAGGGAGCAGCGATAAACGACTTCTACGCGGACGGAGTCGCGGGCGAAAGCTAGTTTACCATTTACAATAAAGGATGATTTACCAAAGAGGATCGGAATGGATACGAACGGATGCGGAGACAGCTGATCGCGTCTATTAAAATTATTATTGTCTATTAATTACGGAGCCGATCGCGCGTCGCAGCATGCTTTTAGCTACGATCGCGTGTCAAGCTGCTGCGGCTTGGTAATATAGACTTTAAATACATGATTTAATATCGTTTAACGATTGTAAAATTCGATCCGATCCGATGCGATGCGAGCCGGTTGGTAGAAATCATTACGTATTTGGGACAATCAACTTTTTTACCCACACATTTCTGTCTGTTGCCCACCGTTCAGATTTTAATAAATAAAATAAAATCTGGGGACTTATTGTAAGCTAAATTATTTTAGAATTGTAGTAATATCATTAACTCCTTTTATAAATCCCATTATAATGTATTGTTTAAAAATACATGTAATAAAAATGTGGTAACTCAATTGACAATTCACTATAATTATCACACAAATTCGCGGACAGTAACTCAGTAGACACGTAATTACCCAATTTTCATGCATTTTAGAAATTATGATATGTGTAGGTACTTGACAAAGATAGATTGATAAACTAGTAAATTGACAACATCATTAAAAACGAAAATAAGCAGTGATATTATATTTAAAAACAAACATGTTTGTTAAAATCCGGTAAAATAAAAGTGTGGGTAAAAAAGTTGATTGACCCATTTCGTTTTTAGTTAAACTTACCAACAAAGGTGTTTGCGGCGCCACAGCGGACCCGACGCGGCCGATGGTCGAGCACAGTGCCAACAGCGTCGTCCGGTAGTTCGTGGGGAACACTTCGGCTGCGAAGACGTACAGCGAGTTATACGCCAGCGTGATGAAGAACTTGCCGCCAAGATAGAACACCAGGGACCAAGTGCCGGCTGGAAATAAATTAGAAATAATGTATAGGCTGGGAATAAATAGACATAAATATAAATATAAATATCAGGGGACAATGTCACACCAATTGACCTAGTCCCAAACTAAGCTCTAGGCTTGTACTATGGGTACTAGACAACGATATAAATACTTATATAGAGAAATAAATACTTAAATACATAGAAAACATCCATGACTCAGGAACAAATATTCGCACTCATCACACAAATATCTGCCCTTACCGGGATTTGAACCCAGGATCGCTAGCTTCGTAGGCAGGGTCACTACCAACTAGGCCAGCGCGTCGTCATACATAGACATACAAACTAAATAATGAAAGTACCTAATGAGAAGGTTGTTTTTTAACATTTAAGGTCACAGCACACATATCAACTCGGAAAGGGATCAACTCAAAGTGAAACATTGAAAAGGGAACTTTGCCCTGTGTTAATACGATACATTTTTCATTAGCTCGTGCCGAGCTGAGGCGTTGCCGTTCCGATGCCGATAAGTGTGCGTTGCAGTAGGGAGTTTCATACAAATGATACTGAACGGCTCGAGTTGATAGGGTGACGATCCCTTTCCGAGTTGATATTGTGTGCTGTGATCCTTATGTAGACGACTATGTAAAATACTGAAGGGATTTTTAAAGCTTGATTTTTAATAGGTACGGTCACGATCGTTAATTTGGGACCCATTTCAAGAAAAAAATGCGTGAAGTCGTCTATGTCATTAGAGATGTCAAGTCATTTGTAACTTTTAGGAAACTCAACCTTATTGTTGTAAAATGCCATATTGACTTTGGACTTACGGTCCCAAGTTTAATGTCGTGACTGTATCTACACTTGTGTTAGTGTCCCACTGTTGGGCAAAGGCTTCGCCTCTTTTCCGCCTCGCTTCGCAACGCGGAGAAGTCATTATAACTAATAATGAACAATCATGAAAAACAATAACAAAACTCAAAAAAAAAACGTAAATCGGCCACGTAAGGCCTCTTTTACACGTCGGAAATGAGGAGTAAATCTACCAGCGCTTCGGACAAGACCATCATTGCGGAGAAGAAGCGCCGCAAGAAACTCCAGCAGAAGGTCATTTTTTCAATCATATTTACAATAATACTTTAAAGTAAGTTACAATACAAGGTAATAAAGTAATTAACAATAATTATTAAAATGAGCACAAAAAATTGATTACAAATGTACGGTCAATAACATTTAATTAAAAATAATGTCTAGGAACACAACACGAGGTCTCTACTTCAGGAACGATATCTAAAACACAAAGATTTAATCTCATACTAAATTAGCTGTCAATTAACCTCTGATGCTGGCTGTACAAGGTAAATTCACAAACCAAATTCAACATTCCAAAACCACAGGACCTAAACCTTGTTTAGAGCGTGCAAAAAAACTTAATGAAAAAAAACTTTTCGACGACTTGAGAACCTCCTTTTTACTCTGTAGTTAATCTCGGAAACATAAAATACCAAGTAATATTATAAATGCTGCTAATATTATAAATAAATGCTGTTTGTTTGTTGGTTTGTAAGTATGATAACTCTTTATTGCATAAACGTAAAATAAAGAACTAAATAAAAAAGAAACAGAACTGCCTATAGGTTACGAGGGCAGGATTGGTGTTTGTATTTAAAGTCCATACCTTTGACCTTTACCTCAAAATGCTCATTTTTCGCTTAAAGTAACAATTTTGTCAAAAAACCATCCATGATCTAAAACAAGGAAAATGGTGTGCAAAATGTGGTCTTTAGTTGCTTTATTCAGCAGAAAAAGGATATTTTTGTAAAAAATCATGCATTTTGAGGTTAGAAAAGTGTTTACTAAACAAGACAAGTCAATTGGTATGGACTATATTTAAACTTTTTATTGCAAAAATGGAAAATAACAAACTAAAAAAGAAACAGAACTGCCTATATGCTATAGGTTACGAGGGAAGGAATGGTGTTTTTGTTTATCTAACTAATCGCACGATTGTATCGATGCAGGCACTTTTATCCATTTGCTTGTTTGTTTGTTTGTTTGATTCCTCTTCACTGTTCAATGCCTCAACCAATCGACGTACATATCTTATTATTGATCGAGATCGAGACGAACATACGGTAGTTTTTATCAGGAAGAACTATACAGTTCTCAAGGGAATGGCGAAAAGAGACTTCTACAAGGACAAAATCGCGGGAAAAACTAGTGTATCAATAAAAACATGGGGTTGTATCGGTGCAAGCAATTCAAATTCTTTGCCGTATCGCGTTTATGATCATACAAGTTGCTGACGCTAACGTAAACGATTTTTGAAAAGCTCTCGCTAGCGAGTTGAATGCTCTGTCCCTCGCAGACCTCGTAGTGTTCTTATAGAGTGCGAGGGACAGGGCATTCGACTTGCTAGCGAGAAAGGTAATTGTAACTCATGGTAAGGGTACAGGGGTGTGTATTCTCTCAAAAAACGGCGGGCGGTCGAACGGACGAGCGAATCGAAGCGGCGAGTTTAAGTAGTCCCGTCCGAGCGAACAAAACACATTTTAGCGCGTGCATTGTCAATTAGGCAGCCTTATACGTTCGAAAAGACATGCTGCCAAATTGAATACACGCGCTAAAATGTGATTTTTTCACTCTGACGGGACTACCTTAACTCGCCGCTTGGACAATCACTCATTCGTACGCCCGTCCGTCGTTGTTGAGAGAATCACACGCCTGTATCGTGTTTGCAGCGCGTTTGTAATACTACGTTGACGTGTCTATCTATGAACGATTTTTAATTTCATGGATGTATCGGTCCTTAAAGTTGCGTGTGTGTGTAAAGTTAGGTAGATGTTTAGCAAATGCATTGCTACTACATCGCTTCTGAATCGCTGCAAATAAATGTTTTAAAAACAAAAAACCGCCTTCAAAAACGCAAAAAAATAACTTCTTTAAAATTGTAGGCGGTTTTTTGTTTTTAAAACATTTATTTTATTTTATACTTTTTATTTAGTGATCATAATACGCTGTTACGTAGTCCCACTTCTTAGTTGATATGAAACTTTAAGTTATTTCAAGCGCGCCGCAAGCAACGCCGCGGGAAAGTCATAGTTATATTTCAACAAGTAAATATTCTTCGTTGTATTCGCTCAACTATCTTAATCGAGATATCTTCTCGCCACCGTTGAAATCGATACCGTTGAGGAGTTCCGGTGGCCATCTGTGGTCTTCATCATCAGTTCCACTTCACCATATGATACTTTCTGAATGCAAATGCTGGACTTGTTACTTAAAATACTAAAATCGCTATGTGTTTGCCTACAATATTTGAGGAGTTCCCTAAATTCCTCACTGATCCCCTCATCAGATACCGATTTGGTGACAATGGGACCACCTCGGAAGTATACTTTATCAAACCAAAAATAAATTTTTAAAATCGGTCCATAATTGACGGAGTAATCGGTGAACATACATAGAAAAAAAAAAAGATACATACAGTGGAACGTATAACCCTCCTCCTTTTTTGAAGTCGGTTAAAAATTACCATGTGCGACCGCTCTTATGGTATGTTTGACATCGTAATAACCAAGCCAATGCACTTGAAATTGCAATGTCAGTTGAAGGACGAGAATTCCTGAACCCCTGGTACTTGAGCGAAAGCAAACCGGTTTATTATTTTCGGCAAATGTGAAGCGGGCCGAAATTTATTGATTGAAGCTCGGTACACTAAGCAAAATACGCGAAGACGCAAATGTATTAGAACATTATTTATTAAAAAAGTATTACAGTTCGCTTTTAAAATCGTTTTAAAACCTATTTCGTTGTAATTTTAAATAGGTAAAGTTAACAATACGATAATTTATAACTTGGTTTTAGATAAAGTGGAATAGATGCGTAGACGACACTATAATCTGTTTCATCTAGGACGAGTACTGTGACAGCCGTATTTCGTAATTTCAATCACTTACTACACTCACATGTGAGTTACTTAAAAATAGGCGATTAATGGCGTCGCTAAGTGTGTACCAATGTAGTATTTACGTAAAGTTAAAGAAACAAGTGTAATACGTGTTTATATGAGCCGTCACAGGAGTCATCTTAGATCAAACAGAGTGTAGGGGGCTAGATAAGATGCATAAAGTTAAGGTAAGCGATTTTCTGAAATGTATATAGTTGACATAAGCGACTGACGCGATGGATCCGTCAATCGATTCGAAAATCGCTAACGTAAGCGACAGAGGGCTCAGACAAGATGCACTACGCTGACTAACGTTTCTATTCGATTCGTTTTTAAACCAATCGCGTTACTGGGAGATGACGTGATACGAAAATTCACGTGGTCTACCAGTGACGCGATTGGTTTAAAAACGAATCGAATAGAAACGTTAGTTAGCCTAGTGCATCTTGTCTGAGCCCTCAGCTAGGTCCAAATTGCAACTAAGATAAATCGCATATTATTATATTCTACTCGTACCTACACAATTCTGCAAAAACCAAACTTTAACACATCCGACAGTAAGAATGTTTTTAAACCCGACAGCAGGCTGATACATTATCGTCTATAAGTATAAAATTAATAATTTTATATTACTAATATATTTTGAAATCAGCTATTTGTTTTGTAAATTATGGTACAGTCAAGGACTTTAATTGTTATGCCACTATGGAACCCTGTCGCATAACGTTAATCATTCATTTAAGAGTAATTTCTGTCATGTGGTTTGACGCTGTCATTATGACAGGGTTCCATAGTGGCATAACAGTTAAAGTCCTTGACTGTACCTAGTGACATTCGAGAACCTATAACTATGCTATATGTCGAAATCAGGGGCTCTATTCTAGTAGACCTAATTGCTTTTGACCTGTTATCGTATTGTCAACGTTTGATAGCTCTTATTTACTTGACAGTAATGGCGGCAGAGTTAAAAGCAATACCTACCGTAACGTCCGTAACACACCAAAAGCGATATGGTTTGGCTGAGTGCCCGAGTAGAATAGAGTACCTTTTCGGACCCCTGAGGGCCCTGCAAAGATGCACTACGCTAACTAACGTTTCTATTCGATTCGTTTTTAAACCAATCGCGTCACTGGGAGATGACGTGATACGAAAAGTCACGTGGTCTACCAGTGACGCGATTGGTTTAAAAACGAATCGAATAGAAACGTTAGTTAGCGTAGTGCATCTTTGCAGGGCCCTCTGGTTATATACAACATCTTCGTTCGTTCGTTCTTCATTCGTTTTTATTAGGGTTCCGTACCCAAAGGATAAAAACTGGACCCTATTACTAAGACTCCGCTGTCCGTCTGTCTGTCACCAGGCTGTATCTTATGAATCGTGATAGCTAGACAGTTGAAATTTTTACAGAAGATGTATTTCTGTTGCCGCTATGACAAAAAATACTAAAAACAGAATAAATTAAATATTTAAGGGGGGCTCCCATACAACAAACGTGATTTTTTTGTCGTTTTTTGCTCGATATTAATAACGGTAACAGGTAGACACTTGAAATATTCACATAATATATAGTTGTATATTCATTTTAAAAATAAATAATTAATATAAAATAAAATAAATATTTAAGGGGGGCTCCCATACAACAAACGTGATTTTTTTGCCGGGTTTTTTGCTAATGTTGTATAGATAATGGTACGGAACCTTTCGTGCGCGAGTCCGACTCGCACTTGGCCTTTTTTTTAAACCAATCGCGTCACTGGTAGATCATGTGACTATTCGTATCACGTGATCTACCAGTGATGCAATTGGTTTAAAAAAGAATCGAACAGAAACGCTAGTTAGCGTAATGCATCTTGGCTATGGCCCCTGGCCATTCGTTCAGCTTCTACGAGAGAGATGTTGTACGTAACCCCTGTAACCAGGAGTCCGAAAGGGTATTTACTGCTTATAATATTTAACTAAACTTGATGCAGTTTCTTGATAACTTATTCCAATCTCACTCACGCATCAATGAACATGCGGCAAGTTTAGATAAATAAGATTTCGATAAGATTTGGTATAGAGATAGCTGGAGTCCCGAGGAAGTCTTTCCTCATTAGCATAGCATAGGACAGTACTCGAGAAAATAGCGCTAAACGATTTCTATGCGAACGAATCGCGGGCATCAGCCAGTAAATAAAAAAAAACAGAATCCAACACTTTCATACATACACACGAACAAACAGGCAGAAATATTACCTGCCGCGTGCAAACTGTTAAAACTTACATGCATAATATTTTTATTCCATGCAGCGTTCACGTTTAACTATGCATATATTAAACGTCAATATATCAAGTGAAACAGAAAATTTGAATTTAGAGCCACCATAATATTTCTGAAGTACAGGTGTCTCCTAAGTTTTTACGATGCAACGCATGCATATCCTGGCAGGTCATAAAACAGCGTGGATGCTCTTATGTCCGCTATAAACTACATCTAGTGCTTTTTAGTATTTATAGAGGTGCTAACAAAGAGGTGATAAAGTAACATATGTCACCTTATAACTTTCCGATGAGGAGCAATCGTAGGTATCTTTGGGTATGGCCTATGTTAAGCATTGGTCGGCAAATGATATAATGGGGTTTATATCGGCTGGCATAATAATTGTTTGTCCTAATGATTGTTTGGTCGAAAACGGTTTTTACGATTGAAACCGTATTTTTTTATTATTATAATAAACTAACTTAACTAAACTACACAATAGATGTTTATTAAATTCTGTAATATCAGTCTAAAAGGGTGTTAGAGCAAACGATTTTTGACCAATCAATCGTTTGGACTAACAATCATTATGTCAGTCGAAGGGCACCCGATATAATGATGGTGATACAAAGATCCTTCTCCTGTTTTTAATTAAGCATTAAAAAATGATTTTGAGCTATCACTCAGCTGCATAAACGTTCATCAGCTCTAATGCAATATATATCACATTCTAAATGGCACAAAGACCTCCTTGAATAAAAACCAAACGAACGATACTTCTAATTTCAATATCCATCAAGTTGTTTAATCTAAAAACTACTAGGCTTCTATTTTACTGGGTAAACCCATATTGCCTTTGGCATTCTATCATATTATTTTTAACTCGGTCGTTATTACTCGACAGTAAATAAGAATCTTAATGTTAACAGTACCATAACGTGCTCAATTTCAAAATTCATATTCAAAATATTTATTCAGTACATTGCATTAACCACATGAGGGCTCTTTTACACGTCGGTAATATGGAATGAATCTATCTGGTGAGACAAGACCATCATTGCGCATAAGAGTTGCTGCAAGAAACTCCCATGTCAAAGTCAATATAATTTTACCCAGTAGTCCAGAGTCCCTGGTCACAAAGAAACAGCAAACAGAATAAAAAAGCTACTTACAAGGAATAAATCCATAGTTGATCAATATCAACGCAGTCAAGAAGAACGCTGACGCTATGACCCTCTTCCTTCCAAATCTGTCCAACAGAATCAGCTTGCAGACATTTGCTGGCGCTTCAACTACAATCACAACTATATAGTTCAAGTAACTATTTCCAGAGAGTTCTATTGCGTTGATTGATAGTCCATAATACACTAACGTAGAACATGTCCAGAGGAATGATACAATGAACACTCTCTTCCATATCATGGTAGATGAGAGGATCTGTCTGAAAGACGACTGATTGGTTGCTATGCTCTCGCATTTCCTTGCGTCTCTCTGTTGGATCGCTTGCTTCTCTATTTGATCGTAATGCTCTTTAGGAACAACTACATTGTTCATTTTCTCTGCTTTGCTAAGGATTTTCAAACCTTCTTCATATTTTCCTTTGCTAAACGACCACCTGGATAGACACAAAGATATTTCAGGTATGACATATTAAATATGTTACGTGATTAATATCTAGAATGATAAGACAGTTAATTTTCAATTAAAACTTGCATCAGATGTGAATGATGTTGTGATATGTTTTGAAGAAACTAACGATATAATAATACAAATTTAATGGGAACTTGAATGTAATAGCTTGGTTAATAATTCATCAATAATCATTAATGACTAATGCTAAAACAATAACAGTTTGTGGGAACGGCATCTCAGCCTGACGTAATCTAATCATCTAATGACTATTTAGTTTATCCCCAAGGTTTATTAGTCTGAACCGTACTGTCACTTAGATCTACATTTTCAACGCCATGGATGACATCACGGCTTACAATTACTTTGTGCGAGGTGGTATGAAACCGGTGGTAGGAGCTTGTGCAGGTTCCTTCCGGATCGCTCGCTACCACAATCTCCAATCTACCAACAAGCATCACTTTTCGTATTCTCGTGTTTCGGTGTGGGAATAAGACTACCGGTGAAATTACTAGCATTGAGGCAATCCATCTTTTAACAGGGTTAACAACATATTAGCAGTCTTAGAATTGCAGTCTTAAGATTATGGTCTTGAGAATGCAAATGTCTATGGATTTCTGACCCGGTTTGACTACCATCAGGTGGCCTGTGTGCTCGTTTGCCTTCTCCATGCCATAAAAAATGCCCGATACGAAGGCGGTTGTTTGAAAATCGGTTGGGTCGTTTAAGAGATGTCAGCTCTGATAGCAGTCGTGATTATATCGGAAGTTATCCATTGGATAGTATTTTTTCTTATTGGCTTAGAGATAGGTAAGAGTTTTTTTTTCCTCGTAAGTAGCTGCACGCTTACGTGCTTTGTCACTTTAACTGGTGCACTAATCTTTCAAAAACGTTACAACGAAAAGGTACTAAAGTGTGCAGCTACTTACAAGGCCAACTGTACATGCTTATACCCTTGCTTACACTAATTTTACACTGGTAACTAAACGCAAAACCGAAGCAATTTAGCTTACATTTACTAACCTAAAACTCTCAGTGAGCATCCACATGTAAACGAAGACGAAGACGGCAGGAGTGTAGATGATGAAGAGGAGGTATCTCCAGTTCTGCAGCCAGAGGGAAAGGAGGGTGACCGTCACCCCTCCCAGGATGAACATCGTGTTGAAGAGCAGGCTCGCGAACACGCGGCCCTTGGGGCCCACCAGTTCCAGGGCTGGAAAGAAACGGTTCTGTAGATCATTTCGATATAACAAACGCAAAATATTATTTGTTGGATTTGTGTTCACTGTTCAATCCCTCGTTCGTTCGACCTGACATTTGGTATGGAGACATGCATAGGCTACTTTTTTACCCTGGATAATCAGACTGTTCCCCAAGGGATAAAAGATTTCTAAGCGGATACGGAGTTGAGGGCAAATTTGTCTAAATACGAGGATAATATAAAATACATTAAGTGCCCCAATAGTGGATTGTCAATCGTCCACATATTACGGGAGCAGCCGTCTTCAGAAAAACATTCAACTACTTAATTCAAGATAGGTATTAACGGTCTGGACATGTCTATTGACAGCGACCACTCGTAGAATGTAGAAACAAATTCATAGAAATCGCCTTATTGCAGCCTCGATGAATCGTGACATGCCTCGTAATTTTTTCGCTATTATGATTTTTTGACACAATGCAAAAATTACAAAATATTTGTTAACAGACTGAAATGCCCCACTGCTTGGCCTCCCAGTTTGTCTTGCACGATCTCTCACCATAATATGTAATATTGATCGAATTATATAAAAAGAAAAACATGAAATATCTATAGGTACATAATGTTTTTCTCTATAGAAACTATCTTTTCAACTCGATGATTGAATTAAGTATACATATTTACCTGTGATCTTAGGTTGTCCCGTCAAAACAATATTTTAGGGCGTGCATTTTCTTTTAGATAGCTTTACTCTCGATCAACAAGTAGCAATTTTTAAGTGAATATCTGTTCAGGTTGGCCCTTGTTTAGATCAACATAACACGTCTCATCTTCAGCCTTCAATGTACAACAAATATTATGATGACTACATATTTTAAAGGTCAACGCCCAAAACAAATGCCTTCATAGTTCACAAGGATTATCTTTGACCTCGCTAGAGTTACAACTATTGACAGGGTGATACTAATAAAGTAACAATAAAAATACAGTGTAGAAGTTAGAACAGACTTGTTAATGACGTCACTAGTTATTTAACGTCATGAAGTTTACTGTTTGGTATGATTTTTATCTAGCAACAATAACATCATCAGTATTATTCAAACGTTTATGTAGTATGCTCGATACTCCTTCATGATGAATTAACATATAGACTGCTCGAATATTTTATCCCGAAAGATGTATTTTCAAATTACTAGTATTTTATTGGTCTTGGGTTGATATAGTAGTAAGAGAACGTGATGTCAAGTGAACTGTTTTATTTAATTATTTAATTTTTTCTGGTGCGTCCTATGTTGAATTGCTAAAACTTTTTTTAAATTTTTGATATTTTTTTCTCTCCGCCATCCTATTACATGCTGTGGTTGTCTGTTTTAATGAATATGGCAACTTCTGGGATAAGAAATATTTGAGTGACAATCTACTTACCTATCAATGCCGTTATGCGTGATTAAGCTTAAATCTAAATATCTTTATACATTTCTTCAAAAAACTGTCCATCGTTTTTTATGGTTTAACTCCAATTCACGGTCAACTTGACCGTAACTAGGGTGACGGAACCAGTAATGGATCAGGACCAATGATGGAAATTATTGCAACAATCAATTTTCGACCGTATGAAACTTTAGTTAAGTGTCCATTACTGCCCTACTAAGCATATTGGCGATATCTCAGACAAAACATCTGTAGAAATTACAACCTGGTTACAAACAGAAGAGAGTTGAATCTGCTTTGGCTATTGTATTTAGTTATTGCATTTTTGCTTAGGAGGGCAGATTACTCGTGCCTATCAGCTAAAAGTATCCAACATTGGTGGCATCACCCAGATCACCGTATTACTTTACAATCAACTGTATTATTTCTTAATTACAGAACTGCGGTAGCGGATTTTGGTTTGGGAAGGGCTTGACCCCGATGAGGGCAGGTTTTATCAAGGTAAACCCATTGGTACACCCCAAAAAAAATAACACGTAGTTGTAGCGGTTGGAGTCGCTTCACTCGAGATTGTGCGCCACAAAACTTTCCAGAGGCTCTAGCCAAGATGCCCGCTAACTAGCGTCGACACTCACTGTAGGGCTGGTCCACCAGTTCAAAGTCGGTCAGCGAGCGATGGAAAGAGCTATGCTCGGAGTTTCTCTGAAGGATAGGATTCGTAAAGAATACATCCGACAGAGAACCAAAGTTATAGACATAGCTCAAAGAATTAGCAAGCTGAAGTGGCACTGCCGGCCATATCGGTGGAGACCTCGTCTCGGCAAACTTAGTGTAGGACGCCCTCAGGCCAGGTGGGATGACGATCTGCGAAAGATTGCAGGCAGATGCTGGATGCGGCAAGCTGAAGACAGGGCGCTATGGCGCTCATTAGGGGAGGCCTATGTCCAGCAGTGGACTAATATAGGCTGATGATGAACAAGCGTGACTCTTCTTATCACGTCATTTACCAGTGACACGATTGATGACGCTGGACCTAGGGAATATTCCTTGAGTATCTTGGTGCACTAAGAAAGGATTATTAAAAAAAACGACCCTTAATGGGAAGAAATAGGGAGAGTAGCGGGGAGCTAATTCCGCACTCCTAAGCAAGAATGCAATATCTACGTGCAATAGCCAAAGAAGATTCAACTCTGTCCTGTTTGTAACTAGGTTGCAATTTCTACAGGGGTTTTGTCTGAGATATCGCCATTAAGCTTAGTCGCGGGCTCCCTCTAGTGTATAATTAAGCCTAGAGCTTAGTTTGGGATTAAGACAATCTGTTTGAGATTGTCTCCTGTTATTATCATTATGGGCCATTCGTTCAACGTAGCGTTGCAAGGCGTCCAGAAAAAGCCAGACAGAGTTAGGCTTGGTTTGGTTGCGTGCCAAATTAGACGGTGTCCGGCTTTTGTTAGGCTTTTTAATTTTTTTTTTTTAATATTTGTTATACAGCAGACTGTTTCGTTCAATTTAATTGTTGTTTCTTGCACAATCTTGTCATTATTTAAAAAAATAACATGTCAAAAATTAAATTATAAGATTAAAAAAATTGTCCGGGAACTTTTATCCAGAATTTTAAAAAAATGTCCGGCTTGACTTGCTTCTCTGTCCGGCTTTTCGGTTTTATGACCTGGCAACCCTAGTTACACGAGCAACGTTTAACCTCAGCTTAAATAAAGTCACTTAAGTGCTCTCATAAATATCCGCATTTGTTATCCGTTTTTTTATCTATAGTAGTGTAGGCGGCGGCGTGTTATTGTTTGTCAGTAATATTTGTCAGTACTATTTTAGATATATTGTCGTTTTTAGTGTTCCATAGCCAAAGGGTGTCAAGGAGACCTTATTAATAATAATTAAAGAGAGTCTTCGTACTCCTCATACAAGAAATTTGATATGCTCGAAAACCTGTTCTGATCCTATCCGTAACACGAACCCCCAAAAGCAGACTCACGCTTTTATACATTTTTTGGCTCATTGCCGAAATACCATTGAAAATACCGGATTCTAAATAATTATACTAAAATCCCAAAACATAACCCTTAAATAAAGGTATTGTTCATCCTGACCTAATATTTCGAAGCTGGTGTTTTGGGAATGTGGTAATGAGAGGTATTTTGAAATTGTGGTATTATGGGTAAGCTGATAAAAGTGTAGGTACATCTGGAGCATAGCACTATACGGTAGCGAAACGTGGACGACACAACGGGATAGTCATCGACTAGAAGCCTTTGAAATGAGGTGCTGGTGGATGGAGAGGATTAGCTGGACTCAGAAAATTACCACCGATGAAGTGCTTAACATGGATAAAGAGAAGCACTTAATGGAAACCGTTGGAAATAGAACAGGGAAGATGCTAGGACGCCTTTCACGACACGATGAATACATTAAGACCATAGTGGAAGGGAAAGAAGGGAAGCGGAAGAGAGGAAGGCCAAAGTGAACGTTCAAGGGTCAGATAAAAGAAAAAGTAGACGTAGAGTCGTATCGGACCCTAAAAGAAAAGGCTCTCTGTCGATAATAGCCTAGCTCTTAAATTTAAGTAGGTATTTTGGTATTTTATTACGATAATAAACGTCAATGTCAACTCTCTCTTCAGGCTCTTATACCAACTGCCATACTAACATATTTTCTCAATGGCGATACGCCAACGTTACTAACTCGGTATGTGGCATTATCTATGTAAAGGGACCTTATTGTCGATGCTTACTGCGTCACGCGACGTTGTATTTATGTCGGAACATCTTTAATAATGGCGGAAGCGCCATCGACAATATGGTCCCTTTTCATAGATTACGTCACAAACAGCCCGTTTTTTGGTCAGTGGGACTTTGAATCTACCTTCAAGGCAATAAAGTTCAATTACATTTGTTCGAAAATGCCATTTTCAATTTATGAAGAAAGGAAAATAAACTTTATTCTCATTGCAATACGATTCAAATTAAATTGCCTTGATAATGTATGTACATTATCAAGGCAATGTATTGCATACTATTACGTTGATAAGGTAAAACTTCGTCATTCATTTATTTATTTAAACTTATTTGCACAAAATACAATAAAGTACAAAAGGCGGACTTAATGCCCAATGGCATTCTCTACCAGTCAACCAGTAGGCAAAACAGAAAAAAAAACCAAGGTGCGAAGAAAAAGAAGCGTTGAAAAAAAGTTTCAATAAAATATATACAAGATACGGGTATATGAAATATAAATATACGTAAATACATAACTATAATAAAAATACATATAAAATATATAAATAAACAGATAGGGCCATTGGGGCGCAGAACCCTTCACGTGCGAGTCCAACTCGCGCTTGGCCAGTTTTTTAGATATATGTACAAGCTAGCGTTTTCTGAGAGGCGGTTATATTTAGTCATGCACTTTTTGCCTCTCTTAATACAGGTTTATAACGCCCCCATTATGTTCGGGTTCGTTCAACCTTATTAAATGGCGAAGCAATGTGATACTTACAAAATTATGTGCATGTTATTGGCATACTGAGACGTAAAGTTGGTGTTTTTTAGTATAAGTATTTGGTGATCTACTTTTAAAAAGATCAAAGAGTCAACTGGCCGATACTGGAGTAGATATTCTCCATAGACACACACATACATATACACACATACACACAAACTCACACACATACTTACATATACACACACACACATATTTGATGCCGCGCCCACACTCAGAGAGAGAAAACCTGGGAAGGATCTGCTTTAAATAGAGGAATACGGCTTTCGGGCTATAAATAGATTGCATTCATGGATGCACACAATAATACAAAGATATATTTGTTTCTTATCGTGTGTTCAAACTTAAGTTTCCAAGTATAAAAATAAATAAACTTAAAATACATTTTTTAATAATAAACCCCTTTGATCAATAGCCGCGCACTTCCTCAAAATGTTTTTTCATCGAGAATCAACTCTTGCGCACGGCAAGAAAGTGCTCACCTAGGATTCAAACCGGAACCGACAAAAACTGCTATTAGCTACGAAGGCTGAGCGTTTCGATCGTAATTAAGGCCTTTGTGACGTATGAATTGTCTAAATTTATTATGTCTATTAGTAGCTAACTGTTAAAACTCATTTATTTGCTAAATCACCGGCCTTTCAGTATTTGCTTTAAAAAATCCGTACATACCGCAGCCGCACAGTAGGTAGGGACCTTATTGTCGATGGCGTTTCTGCCATTATTAAAGATGCTCCGATATAAATACAACGTCGCGTGACTCAGTGCGGCGTAAGCGCCATCGATAATAAAGTCCCTTTTTATACATAACGCAACATATTCCGATTTGTGAATGAAATGTGAATCAGAGCGAGCCCAACTCACGCTTGACCAATTTTAGTAGATATTTGTTGTTTTTCTTCAGGGTTTGTGCTTACGTACGTTGAAAAAAAGATGCTTGTATGGGAACCCACTTCTTTTATGTGCTATTAAATCCGCCGGAAAAAAAAATATTTTGAAAAAAAAACGTGCTATCTAGATATTATGGTTCAAAAGATACAACTCTTTAAAGTTAGGATGTCAAAAGCCATTACGTTATATTGAATGGAATAGTGCTCCAGATTGACTGTCCTAGAGGCAAGTCCGTTCTAGGGCTTCCAATCCCGCAGCCTATCTTCAATCTCGGTATCTGCGGGACTAAACATTTTCAATCCCGCGGGATCCCGGTATTTGCGGGATCCCGCATAGAAATTGATACTATTGATATAAGGTGAATGAAACCAAAGAAATAAAAAACAAAAATCTAAAAACATACTAAAAACATACATACAATAAACAAAAACAATGAAAAATTTCAATATAGTGTTGAAAAAACCTATTAAAAGTTTAATTTGTTTGGTAAACATTCAGTTGATTTTTTGCGAAGAAAACATAACATATCTAATATGTCGTTTGCCAAACTATTGCGTCCTGCAAATCCCGCGGATCCCACGCTCGTAATCCCGCACCCAGCGGGACTGGAAAATAGCACAGGATCTCGGAACACAGCGGGATCCCGGTATACCGGGATTGGAAGCCCTAGTCCGTACGTAATGTATAAGTCAATGGTCCTCGCTAAGTGCCATCGAAATCGATTAAGTACTTAAGACACGGCAAGTAAACAAACTGATGTGTATTTAGTATAATGTACTGCTAGAGCTACGAAATAGTTTTCCTGTTCGCCAATTAAATACCCATTTAATTTCAATCATAAGCACGTGCGCAAAATGGATTTTAATAAATACCTAATTAAAAACCTGTTTTAGGGAAACGTCCGCATTTCGAATTTGTCTAAAACAAAACGCAGTATGTGCGTGTTAAATAGATTTATTTACTACCTTATTGAAATGAGCAGGTTTGACCTCCGTTAGTTCCTATTTACTAATTTTTGCAACGATTTATTGACGTGTTTTTGTGAATTGGCCAACTTTTTCTCATTATGTTGTTTGTTATTTGACCGGCCTTTATTCTACTTTGGTTAGGTCTATATCGCTTTAATATCGTTATCACATTGATGTTGTGGCAGCTCTTGCTTTTAAGACAATATGAGCTGTTATAATGTCTACAATTTGTTTAAGATGTCAAAGCAAGATAGGCTTCTACAAATAGAGACTCTATTAGAGCGAGAGCAAGATAGAGTTGTAAGACAGGGTGTTTCAAAACTTCTTCGAGACTACGCATGAGTAGCTCTTATGTTACTAATTAACTACCTGGACCTGGTGAAGTAATTTGCGGTGTTTCTTGTTAACTGTTGCCTCTGAGAGTCATTTAAAAATCATCTATAGGTGGCAGCAGCTATTTTCCATCAGATACGATGTTTTTAAAATAATTGCCAATAAAAAAGACACTCTGTTTCATATACAAATTAGTATTATAATAAATTGTCGCATTTAGCTCGACACTAATGCTCCTCGCTATATTAAGAAATTAAACCTAACCTAACCTACAATTCCTCACTGCCTAAATCTGGAAATTCCTGGACGTATCGGGCCTTAGCGGTGAGCGTTAAACAAAGGGCTGGCACAAAATATCAGCTATTGTCAAAGTGGCAAACAAGGCCCATCTCAATCCCCCAACAACCTTTTTTTTTTTTTTTTGTTTTCTTTTTTTTTTTCGCTGGGGAAATGCATTTACGCATACCACCCAGGTCCAGGGGGACCTGGGATGGTTATGTGGGACTCGCCAACCGAGAACGGCCGGAATACCCACTAAAAACCCAGCGGTGAACCATCTGCGTCCTTCAGGGAGGTGCCACGCGACCACGAACAAGCGCACTCGGCTGTGGCACCTCGACGCCGACTACTCCGGGAGGGAGCCTTGGTTCACCAAGGCACCCTCAGACTTCCGGTGCGCCCCGGCGGACGAAGGAGTCCCCTGACCCCTTCGGCCAGCGCACTGTTACGGTGGGGGAAGAAGGTGCGCGTAGCGCCGCCTTGCCCTTCCCCTCCGTCGTCGGCGGAGCGGGTCAGCGAGGGCGCTGGTCTCTCTGGCTCGCTCCGCTTCCTTCTTCTGCGAGATGACTGCTTCGCAGAAGGAGGTTACCGCCTTCCACCCTCTTCGGCTGCCAAGCATGGTGTTGATTAGGCTTGGCAGCAAGAGGTCCTCGCCCACGGTGTTAGTGAGCAGGAACCTCTGAGGTCCCCATGCGGAGCACTCCTCCACGGTGTGGCGCACATCATCGACCAGTGCGCCACACCCGTGGCACCTAGGTGTGCTCTCTCTAATGGCAACCTGATGCAGGTACTTTCCGAAGCAGCCATGCCCGGTCAGCACCTGCACTAGCCTGAAGGAGAGCACACCGTGCCGTCTGGCCACCCACCTTTCCAGGTGGGGCTGGATCGCCCCTACCGTAAGTAAGCCGGCTACGGGGGCCTCCAACGCTTCCGCCCACCTCCTTACTTCCTCTCTCTGAGCGAGCTCTCTGACGCTCTGTACCTCCAGAGCATCAGGGTGGTCGCCCCGCCTCCTCGTCTCGACCCGGTACTCATGTACCCTGGTGAGCACCACCGCCGCAAGCTCCCACGGGGGGTCTGCCGCCAACAGCGTCGCCGCTGTGAAAGACACCGTCCGGTAGGCCCTGGCCACTCTCACCGATATGACTCTCTGCGGGCGTCGCAGGAGAGTCTTGTTCTTGGCGGTGAGAGCGTCTGACCAGACAGGTGCCCCGTACAGGGCCATGCTCCGGATGATGCCGGAGTATAGGCGTCTGCAGGCGTTGGCGGGCCCTCCCAGATTGGGCAAAAGCCTACCCAAGGCAGCAGCAGCGCTCACCAGCTTCGGAGCAAGCTGTGCAAAGTGCGCCCCGAAGCCCCACCTTCCGTCCAGTACCAGGCCGAGATACCGCATCTGGGCCCCCACCGCTATCACCGTCCCTTGGACAGTTATAGTGGCCCCTCTAGGGGGCCCTTTTCGCGGTCCGTGGAATAGAAGGGCCTCTGTTTTGTGGAGCGCCACCCTGAGGCCCAACTGTTCCACCCTTTCTACCACCAACGACGTGCCGACCGAGGCCAGCCGCGCGGCCGCCTCAAACGTTCGTCCCCGAGCAATATTTTCGATATTGTCTCTACAACAGGAGTGTGAGTACCTAGCCCGATTAAGAAGGCGTGAAGCAGTGATTTTGCGTTTGCATAAAGATAGTTGGTGGCCTTAAAGGGCCGGAGAGAGACATAGCCTCGAAAAGCCTAACAGTCTAAATCTAGGACATTTGCCATACTCATTTTGATCATTAATTGGCTAGCACAAGGTTCTAATTTCAAGTGACTAAAATTAAATTTTGGTCACTTGAAATTAGACGCTTGTTCTAGACACATGGAGATCATAGGCGACATGAAAAATAGGATTTTTTAATTTAAAAAAAAAGTGTAAGACAATGCGCTTAAACAATTGCTTTAAAACCATGTGCATTTTATATTTCTGACGGTAAAGAAGTCCTTCAGAAAAAAGAAAAATAGAGTTCTGACTTTTGCACTGAATGTTACCATCATCGAAAATAGGATTGACGTAAGCTGCCGAACGGTCGCATCGAGCGCTTACGTCAATTCCATACATTTTGACAGTTTTCAAAAATCGTTAAGCATCTCATCTAGGGTCCCAGTGACACTAATAGCTTGCAAAATAATAAAGAAATAAACTCACCCAAAACAAAACACGCCGTATAAACCCCGCCTCCGAACGCGGGTTCCAAAAATTCAAATACAACGAACATGTCGTAATTAACCGACAACGCCCGAATGAGCCCGAAGACGCCATTGGCCACGCACGCAAACACGACCGCCAGTCGACGGCCGAACTTGTCCGAGATCAGACCGGTGAGGGGGATGGAGACGAAGAAACCGGCGTTGTGAACTGTGCCGACTAGCGTCCGCTTCCAGTCTTGGCAGGCCAGGTTGAACTGAGGACAAGAAATGTTAAATAAGTATATATACCAAGCCTTTCGCTCAGTCTGGATATTTTTTTGATGACCTAAGAATAGGTTATAAATGTCTTTAGCCTGTAAGGACCATGTTTATGATTTAAACTCCTTTTACACGGTCGGAACAACCACCCAACTCAACCAAGTTCCAAATGGTCTTCTCTGTTTAAATTAATTCCACCCGACAAACAAATCATCAGTTTTTTTCACCTTTGCGTGTTGCTTATCAAATATCATTGACCATCATTGCTTATCATTGCTTATCAAATATTATTGTTGTCTACTGTACTATATTGAAAAGACCGCGTTGATTACAAAATTAGGTTAGATAAAAGTTTTGGACTCTGACCGACCCCTGGATTCGTACCAAATGTTTGTAACTCCTGACTATTCCACGCTAGTTAAAGACATTTGACAGTTTATTTAAATCTATCTAAATCAGGACAGTCGAACTCAGAAGTAGATGCAAATTTTAGTACCTTGTCACTGTAACATATTAAAGTTCTAAGTTCGACCATATTAATTAGAGGGGAACATTATTAGCACATTACTGTAAAGACCGGGAAGAAAGCTGTTGCGGGACGAGTATAAGCAAACGCGATCGAGACATAGTCAAGGCCTGCAATGACTGTCTTTCCGATCTTTGCAGTAATTTACTAATTATAAATCATAAATAAATATTTATTGCATGTGGAATTCAGGTAGGAATGCAGTTACATTTGCTGTCAAAGTTTCACCAAACCCTGTCTTTTCAGACGTACATACACACAGTACATGCAACTTAGGTACTAACTACATACATACATACATAATCTCACGCCTTCGTTCCCAGAGTGGGGTAGGCAGAGCTACAGAATTACAAACATCTCTAAAAACTTGTTGATAATTCTATAACCACAATTTGCACAATTAGGCTAAGATGTTTACCAGCGTATTAGTGACAGGTTGCAAGGCCATCGCCTAACAGTACTACAAGCCTTTATTCCCTTAGTCGTCTCTTACGACATCCACGGGAAGACATGGAGTGGCACTATTCTAACTCGGCAACCACACGAGGACGAGGAGGAGGTACTAACTAATACAACTAATAAGAAATACTATAAGAATACTAATAATTGTATCAGTGAATTTGCCATCAAAATATCACCCGACTTTTGCTTAACTATTATCCTAGGTTTCAAGTCAATGATCTTGCTAATTCTCACACTTTTAATTTTAATCAACGTTTTCCAAAGTTTACAAAAAAATGCGGAGTGTGAAATCTAAATTATTCCTCGTGCAATGAACGGCAGTTTTATAGTTCAGATTAGTTGCAGTTTTTCACACATTTTTCAAATGACTCACAGCCTATAAACTCATTATCGTACTATTCGTAGTGCTGTTTCTTGCTAAGCTTCTTCTCAACGTGGTTCTTTTTAGGTACCTCAAGTATAGACTCTGTCTTGTACTAAAGTAATGACTTCAATATAGTAAAGTCACCAGTCAAGTGGTCAGCCAGAGACCTGAAGCCCTAGCCGAGATGCATTACGCTAACTAGCGTTTCTATTCGTTTAGTTTTTAAACCAATCGCGTCACTGGTAGATCACGTGATACGAAGAGTCACGTGATCTACCAGTGACGCGATTGGCTTAAAAACTAAAAGAATAGAAACGCCCTTACCCTATACCCTATGCCTTTACCCTATATTGTGATATTTGTATGTATGTATGTATGTATGTAAAACTCTTTATTGCACATAAACAATTACAAAACATATTGCATCACTATACATTTTTCTTTCTGTCTTTACTTACAGAATAAACATCTTTATTCTTTATTGATTCTGCTTTTACTTTGCGTTTGGTACAGTCTGCTAAATATGAGACCACTTTTGGACCTAAGGTGATAAAGTGGATACATCTTCTTGTAGTCGATTGTACTTGGTACTCTGTGGTCGTTTTTTCATACACGAGTAAATGTCAGACTGAAGACAATCTCACACAAATTGACGCAAACCCAAACTTAACTTTAGCGTGTTGAATTGGATTTTATAATTATCAAAAATGATCCAGAATGTGATTCATTTCATACTGCCGTATTTACCAAGAAAGGCGACTAAGGGTATAGTGATAGTATAAGTATTTTAAACTGAATGTAGTTACTAATAGAGTATAGAATGCTTCAACTAATAGATTGCAGTTAGCCATCTTTGGTACAGTCGAGTTCATAAATATGTATACACTTTCGTACCTTGCCACTTTAATCGTTGTGACCATTCATATATGGCAGTTTAAACATGACATTAAATAGACAAGGTACTAAAGTGTATACATATTTATGAACTCGACTGAACTACGGCATCATAATTATAAATCTCCATTTTATACAAGCTATTGTTTTGACACTCCCTAAAAATATCGCTGATTTTATGGTATTTTCTTAATTCAAAAAAAATACTAAGTTAATATTCCCCACGGCTTTACCCATAGGCTCTGTCGTCCTAAGCCAATAGGCAGTAACTAAAATAATACTCCTGCAGCAATATCAACCTTATTACTAAGAAACGAGGATTAAATCTGCTTTGGTTATTGAATTTGAAATACCGCTTTTTGGTTTATGATCTCCTCAAGCAATTGACTTGCTATGTGGCAACAGCCAGGACCTTGTTATGCAGCTTAGTTCACAGCAAAAGGGCGTAAGTCATTATTAGTATCTGTTACAGTTCTACGCTCCAATTATCTTCTCGCAAACTTAAAGGCAAAGTGATAAAATGATAAAAATTATGCTTGGTTAATATCAAAAGCATTCTTTTTTTAAAATTTATGCGTTTAGTATTAACTGAGAAAAAAAACAGTTTTTTGAATTCTAGTCTAGCCGTGACGTAGAAAAAACCATGTGGGGTTAAGCTCTTCTCCATTAGCAGAAAGGGGTTTGGGTAAAAGTGTGGTCATTTGTAAAATTCATACATTTTCAAGGTGAGCGGCCATTCGTAAAAGTGGCAAATTATGATAGAATTATTAAAAATAAACATATTTTATTATGAAATGTAATACTCTAAGTGCATCGGAGCTGAGATATTTAAATATTCATACTTGGGCGTACTTTTGTACTAAAAACTGAACACTTTAAAATCTCCGTTCCGATATTATTTAACGCCATAAATAATATATATCTATATGTATTTAGAGGTCCTCTAAATAACTATGTAAGAATCAACCGTGGCCGCTGAAAAAAAAATGATAATATTCTACAAACAAATTTACCCAATGCCCTTTGTATATTTATTTTCTCAGTAAATCTATACTATATTATAAAGAGGTAAAGTTTGTGACATTGTAAAGGGTAATCTCTGGATTTACTGAACCGATTTTGAAAATACTTTTATCAATAGGTAGGTAGGTATTTATTTCATACTTAAAATTACATTATTCTATGTTACATAATCATAATGAATTCACAATAAGATCGTCAAAATGTAAAAATAGAAAGCCATGTTATTTGTGAGTGTCAAAGGCTATATATTTTATTGCCCAATGAACGCACGGGAACAGCTAGTTCTTTCTAGCTTTCATGACAAACCTTTATAAGCATGATTTTTACCAAGACACCTTTTTAAAAAGTTCCCGTTGACAAATAATGCGGAAGTTCCGCGGACGCGGATGCGGAGGCAAATATCCGCAACATCCCTGATTAAGACTTTAACCTTCGGTACGGTTGAACTCAAAAGAAGCTATAGATTTTAGAATGCAGCTATTAATATACTAAATTCCAACCACTCTCACGTTAATAGATTCATTAAAAATTGCAAAGTTTGAAAAACGAAACACTCCTGTTGAAACTGTGTGGTAATTAATGCCGTGTATTTCTTCTTTTTTATGTAACAGTATTTTTTAAGAGGGAATATCTTGTAAATATGAATACGAAAAACTAGGTCTATAGGTTTCCTTTGCAAAGAAAAAAAAAATTTGGAAAGATAAAAATATCGTGGAAATCGGGGTAGATTAAGATAGGGGGTGAGAAATGTGATGGCCCGGAGCTCAATTAGAACGGTGTTTTTTAACAGCTACGCGTTTTAACCGTCGGTTCACAATCCTCTTAATACATTACTACGGCAAGGTACTAAAATGAATAGCTATTTCTGAGTTCGTATGTATTGGGGTCTTAGTGAAAAAGGCTCCTCAAGATCAAGAAAAAGGGCTTAAGTCTAGTATACTCGGTTGATGTATATACCCTTTTTTATCACGAGTTAAGTCGACTTATATATTTTTCTGGGACCCCATTGCATTCTACATTGCTGGAGACCAAATTAGGCATAATCCCGGTCATATATAACCTCAACTGCCAAGGTTCGCGAAGTTCCTGTACCCAGTCACCGTTAAGACCTTAATTAAGGAAAACCGGCGCCACTGGAGCGTGGTAGAATCAATTCGACATACCAAGATGTTTTGCGATAGGAACACCAGTCGGTATCGATAACAGTTCATTAGTGTGTGACTATAGAATATAGCTAATGTTCTAAGATCCGAATAGGAGACGACCTTCACCGGGCTGTGTATTCGATAAAAAGTATTTTATATCAAATTTAATACACTGAAAAAAATAATTGGTCGCTTGTAACAAGATTGTGATTGTTGTGCATAAGCGTCTTGATCCCATACGAGCCTGACAAGACGATAGATACATCAACTAAGACGTTAGATACATCAACTAAGATGTTAGTAGAATCACTAAAGAAATTGCTGTGCGTTACTATCAGTTTTGGTTTTATATAGCTAATATCTTAACTATTGTATTCATTTTATGTCAACTAAGTGAAAATCGCTCTTTGTTGGCTCTCATTTTTTTGAGTGTATGCTAAGTAATAGCGAGTAGATTGACTGAAAAATATCAGTCCAGTCCTTATATGATTAAAAAAAACTGAACATGAACTTTTTTTTATAAATTGCTGTTGCTTGTTAAATAGACCAATTACATACTTGTTTAGTTTTAATCTCTTCCCTCGTGTGGTTGCCGAGTAAGAATAGTGCCACTCCATGTCTTCTCTTGGATGTCGTAAGAGACGACTAAGGGAATAAAGGCTTGTAGTACTGTTAGGCGATGGGCTTGCAACCTGTCACTAATACGCTGGTAAACATCTTGGCCTAATTTTGCAAATTGTGGTTATAGAATTATCAACAAGTTTTTAAAGATGTTTGTAATTCTGTAGCTCTGCCTACCCCACTCTGGGAACGAAGGCGTGAGATTATGTATGTATGTATGTAGTTTTAATTTTTAATTCTATTAACGTTGAATTCTGTACTTAGTTAGATGTAAATAAATTCTAAGACAGTACCAAATAACTTTAAATAAAGAATTACATACTAATCGAAAGCATGAAGCCTATAGAATATGTAAACGTTAAAGGTCCAACTAAGAGTTATGGACTATTCACAGGGTTTCCGCGTAAAAAAACAAACCAGTAATCGAACTAGAACACCATGAATAAAAATATCAATACCGTTAAACAGGTTGGAATGAAGATTCCAATTAACTGTACCCTACATTCTAAAAGGGGATGAGAAAAAAATCTGGACGTGATTTTATGTTGTATGTCCATTGACGGCGATGATCAGGTAACGGCTTGCCACCAGTGGTAGTTCTATTTATTTCCAATAAGGGCCAGTTTCCCCTGTCAATTGAAAACTCTATACATTAAAATCAATGGTAGTACGCACGTACATATCCATACACTTGACTAACAAAAATTAGCGCATTAAAGCTTAATATTTCATAAACGGATCCCTTAATCGAAAAATTGTTGACACAAACCAGTAATATTTTTAAAAGACCTATCCAACGACCTCCCTCACTATGGGGTAGACGAGAAAAAAAATACATCCCCAAGTTACGGGGGGTACAATAAAAAAAAAACTAGATTTTATTTTAGCTTTCTATTACTAAGAGTCCCTGAGCTAGGCTGTGGACGGACGGACGGACGGATATGGCGAAACTATAAGGGTTCCTAGTTTGACTACGGAGCCTAAAAACGGAACAAAAAGGTACGGTACAGTAATGTAAAAACTCGCTTTTCAAGTCTTTACCGCCGATTTCACCGTAAAATCGTGTACAAAACAAATGACAAAAAAAACTTAACTAGGTAAATTGATTATGGTACTTTTTATTAAAAAAAAGGGAAATGTAATCATATAGTCATAGGAAGTGCGTTAATTTTTTTTAAATTATAAATCTCAATGAGCAAACCGTCTAAATTGTCTCCTTTTACAGGTTTATTTTTTATGACAGAAATAGTAACTTTTCCAACGACATTCATAAAATAATGAACGATTTGGTTTTCTTACTTTAAGGCGGTCTTCACATTGGATGCGGACCCGCACGCCGCTTCGGTGTGTGAGCGAGACAGCGCTATGCACGTCTATAGTGATGTCCCGCTCACACACCGAAGCGGCGAGATTATAGTCAGTATCAAAACTTGATCTAAATCGCTATAAAATAGTCAACATTATTATTTCATTCCCCCTGCGGCAAAACAAACAAGTCAAGAATCTATTTTTCTGAAACAAATATTTTTTATAATCCTTTGCACCTCCGTCGTTTCAAGGAAGTTCGAAAAAACCGGCCAAGTGCGAGTCGGACTCTGCAACGAAGCGTTCCGTACCATTATATCTATAAACCATTAGCAAAAAACGGCAATAAATCTCGTTTGTTGTATGGGAGCCCCCGTTAAATATTTATTTTATTTTAATTTTAACGTGAATATTACAAGCGTCTACCTGTTGCCGTTATTAATATCGAGCAAAAAATTTCAAAAAAATTATACGTTTGTTGTATGGGAAATATTAATATTTATGTTATTCATTAAATGAACATAATATTTACAGAATTCAACATTAAAACAATTAAAAGAACTAAACGTAATTAAATTTAAATTAAACTAAACTACTTAAATATAAAAGATATAAATAATAATCACCACTATAAAAAGAACACCCCCTCTAGCAGGTCCGCTCGCGGCATGGTCCCTATTACACTATATTTATTATTATAGCAATTATTATTATTATTGTTATTCTGTTTTCAGTATTTGTTGTTATAGCGGCAACAGAAATACATCATCTGTAAAAATTTCAAATGTCCAGCTATCACGGTTCATGGGATACAGCCTGGTGGACAGACGGACAGACAGACGGACTGTGAAGTCTTAGTAATAGGGTCCCGTTTTTACCCTTTGGGTACGGAACCCTAAAAAAAAGTTTTTGTCAAACCAAAGGCGGCGTCTTACAATATTTCAAGTCACAACCTGACTTCAGGAAATTATGACGTAGCTATGCAGTTCATTCTATGGTGAGCGTAAAGGACAGAATTATAGCAGTTATATAGGTCTGTCCTTTTCTCTCAGCGTATACTGAACTGCATAGCTATCTCGCACTTGAGTAATCTAGGATGATTTTAAAAGACGCTTCTCCCCTTTTTTTGGAAGCAGTTAATTGTTTTTATAATTGCATTATCTTCGGTCTCATTTCTTCAACAGAACTTATTTATTTCGGAGAAAGTTTGTGCAGTCGCTGTTGCTTTCTTATCCACTCTTTTTAATAAAAAAATATCTGTAACGGTATATCTGTATCGCTTTAGTAAATACCACCACCAAGCGCAGCGCAGAAATTTGCATTGGAATTTGTAACGGGTTGTCTTAAAGTAATGAGAATTAAATTTTGTTTTATTTTTTATTAAATCACTTGTTAGGGTTATTAGCTTTTTATTATATAAAAATAAACTAAATTCAGTATGATAATCAATCATTACAATATAGCGAAAGGTCCTCCATCTTCAATTTTTTGTAGCTATCTTCTTACCGTTTTCATCATACGTTGGACAATATCTATAATTTAATTTTTTAGTTAATTGGTAGTTTTTGCATCCTGCGCTTCAACACTCAAAAAAATGCGAGCCAACAAAGAGAGATTTTCACTTAGTTGACAAAAAAATATTACAATAGTTAAGATATTAGTTATATCAACCAAAACTGATAGTTAACAACTGCAATTTCTTTAGTGAATCAACTAACATTATAGTTGGTGTATCTAACGTCTTGTTAGGCTCGTATGGGACCAAGACGCTTATGCACAACAATCACAATCTTGTTACAAGCGACCTTTTTTTTTTCAGTGAACTGAGTCTGTGATTTCGCTTTCCGCCCATCACTGTAAACTAGTCTACTGAGAATTACCAAAAAATCCTCCATTGGACGAGCTATAGGGACGTCCGGACGGTTTGAATCGTAAAGTGCACGTCACGCTCTTTTAGTAAATTCTGGGTGCTCCCTGCCTAGTGATACTTTCTTCGCAACTTCCTGCACTTCTTTGGAATTTCTTCAAGTTGTTTGTCGGAATATTTGGGTGCTTTTTGACGCTTGATGAACATTGTATTTCTTTAAAATATTCCTTACTCACCCACGGGTAACATCATATTTTACAGCTAACTTATCTGGGACTCACCCACTTTGTTTTGTGCAAACTTTGCCACTTTCCTCCGGCCTCGATCATACAGAATGGTTGGTCTTCCCGTTTTTGGTAAATCTTTAGTCCTGATATCAAGTTCCCACCGCTAGATCAAACATTAAATTGTAAATGGAGGTACATTTTCAGCTTTGAAGTGAGAGACCTCTTCCGATTTTTCACGCTGTCTAAACCAGTGCTAGACACGTTTACGTAATAACTTCTATAGATAGCTAGGCAAGCTCAAACGAGCGAGCTCACTCGATGGTTATACTACCTAATTGAGAATGCACACCCTGCAATGTTGTTTGTAAGCTTTAACCACCTAACAGTTTCTAAGATAAAATAAATGTTTTAAAAAACAAAAAACCGCCTTCAAAAACGCAAAAAATAACTTCTTTAAAATTGTAGGCACCTAATAGGTTAGTCCAACTGATGTCGGCTTTTTGTTGAAAATGTTGTGGTCGCCGACTTCAGTTGGACTAACCTATTAGGTGCCTACAATTTTAAAGAAGTTATTTTTTGCGTTTTTGAAGGCGGTTTTTTGTTTTTTAAAACATTTATTTTATTTTATACTTTTTAGTGATCATAATACGCTGTTACGTAGTCCCACTTCTTAGTTAAAATGAAACTTTAACTTATATCAAGCGCGCCGCAAGCAACGCCGCGGGAAAGTCATAGTCATATTATTCGTTGTAGGTAGTCGCTCAACTATCTTAATCGAGATATCTTATCGCCACCCTTGAAATCGGTACCAATGATGAGTTCCGGTGGCCATCTGTCGTCTTCATCATCAGTTCCACCACACCAAATGATACTTTCTGAATGCAAATGCTGGATTTGTTACTAAAAATACTAAAATCGCTATATGTTTGCCTACAATACTTGAGGAGTTCCCTCAATTCCTCACTGATCCCCTCATCAGATACAGATTTGGTGACAATGGGACCACCTCGGAAGTATAATCTATCAAACCAAAAAAAATTTTTTAAAATCGGTCGACAATTGACGGAGTAATCGGTGAACATACATAAAAAAAAAAAAAAACATACAGTGGAACGTATAACCTCCTCCTTTTTTGAAGTCGGTTAAAAATAAAACGGCTACGTAGCTCGTTACATTTATATTGTCAAGTGTTATAGTGTCAAGGAATATTTAGGGGTTTAAATTTTTATTATCATTGACTAGAATTTATGAAATTGGGAAAGTATTATGAAAATTTGTAGATTATTTACAATATTTGTACGCTTGCTTGCATGCTGAATACAAGTGCTTTAATTTTATAACTAAGACCGTGTATTACTGTATTCTAACAAATAAATGGATTTGAATTTGAATTTGAATTGGAATTTACAAATCAAGATGCGTATCCGCAACAATCACAACTTTAGAAGCTATAAGACTATAAGCAACTTTTTTGTTAAGGTAATTATATTGTGATTAATGAGTAGCGTGTAAATGATGACTGAACTTTAGTGTAAAAGGAAAGACAATGGCCGACAAAAAAATCCCTTAGTTTTTGTGGCTTTTTAAAATTAAACATGACACGTTTAGAAGCTCAACTCTCACAAAAACTTAAGGAAGATTCTGAACAATCAATCAACATTTAATAAAAAATGCATTATGGTTTTTCCCCACGTTTAAAGTGTTAATTTATTCTAAGGAAAACATTATGGTTTCTCATTTGTAAACAGGTTACACTGGTTCTAGAAAAGCTTCCTAATGCTTATATTATACTTAAATCATAAATATATCTACTATTGATTTATATCTAAGTTTTTTTACGGCAAGGAGATAAGGGGTGTGATTCTCTCAAAAACGGCGGTCGGTCGGACGAACGAGCGAAATCGCAGCGGCGAGTTTAAGTATTCCCGTCCGAGCGAACAAAACAAATTTTAGCGCCTGCATTTTCAATTTGGCAGCATGGCTTATCGAACGTATAAGGCTGCCTAATTGAGAATGCACGCGCTAAAATGTGTTTTGTTCGCTCGGACGGGACTACTTAAACTCGCCGCTGCGATTTCGCTCGTTCGTCCGACCGACCGCCGTTTTTGAGAGAATCACACCCAAGTCATACAACTAACATGAGCACTCAGCTCACCTGGGGTGTCATTCTCTTAAAAAAGGCTGTCAGTCGGTCGAACGAGTGAACGAGTGAACGCGCCACACCGGCGAGTTTAAGTAGTCCCGTCAGTGCGCACAAAACACATTTAGCGCGTGCATTCTCAATTAGGCAGCAGGGCTTCTGTCGTAAGATTGAACGTATAAGGCTGCCTAATTGAGAATGCACACGCTAAAATCGCTTTGTGCGCTCTGACGGGACTACTTAACGTCTTAGCGCCGTTTTTAAGAGAATAACTCCCTGATACAAAAATAATTGGTCGCTTGCAACAAGATTGTGATTGTTGTGCATAAGCGTCTTGATCCCATACGAGCCTGACAAGACGATAGATACACCAACTAAGACGTTAGATACATCAACTAAGATGTTAGTAGAATCACTAAAGAAATTGCTGTGCGTTACTATCAGTTTTGGTTTATATAGCTAATATCTTAACTATTGTATTCATTTTATGTCAACTAAGTGAAAATCTCTCTTTGTTGGCTCTCATTTTTTTGAGTGTAGTAAGTGGTATCTGAGATCCATAGACATTTGAATTCTCAAGACTAAAATCTCAAGACTGCAATCCTAATGGACGTATTAATAAACTCGTCTTGACTGAGGGTATGCTGCCTTTTGGCCGAAATACGTTTGGTCGAATGTATCGTTTCCCACCTGTTTCATTTGCCAACCCACTTTTATTTCTGTAACTGTAAATATTTCAGGATTTATTTCTGTACCTTCGTGTAGACCCTATAGGTTAGGTTAGGTTAGTTTTTATAAAAATCCTGAAATATTTACAGTTACAGAAATAAAAGTGGGTTGGCAAATGTAACGGTTGGGAAACGATACATTCGACCAAACGTATTTCGGCCAAAAGGCAGAGAACCCTTGACTGAGATGTCCATCTCGAGAGACGTCAAAGTAAACGTCAACCCATAGAAAGCTGTCATTTTTGCCGTGTTTTGTGGTTGGCATCTCAACCAAAATGAGTTTATTAATACGGCCCTAAGACTTCAAACACGTTACCAACACTGAGGACTGAGACTTACAGTATAGAGGCCACACTTAACACATTAAATTGCACAACAAATAACATAAACTAAGCTTTAAAAAACCCGACTGTTGCTAAACAACTTTAAATCGTTTTAATCATGATCATTCAAAATGAAAAATGATGAAAGAAACCTGAAGAAGATTTTTAAAACCTACTCAATGATACCCCACTTGACTATTTAGTGACACTCACAAGATTGAAACAAATCGATTGACTTAAGAATCATCAAAATCGGTCCATGCGTTTAGTTTCTAGAGCGACACAAAGGAAAAAACATACATCCATACATAATCACATTACCCTCCTCCTTTGGCAGCCGGATAAAAAAAAAACAACAAGACGTCCATTCATCTTTCATTAAAACCATATTATTACTTTTGACGTGGTAATGTTTTACACTCAGCCGCCATTACTGTCAAGTGCTGTCAGGAATGAGTCAAGCTCTATGTGGTATAAAGCTGCCTAATTGTGAATGAACGCGCTTAAACGTGTTTTGTACGCTCTGACGGGACTACTTAAACTCGCCCGTTAATATGCTGCGTCGAGTAGAAAATTTGTTCGCTTAGGAGAATCAAATCCGAGTAAATAATAGCTTTCAAAACGTTGACAATACAGCACAAGTCAAAAACATTAAGGGCGAATAGAATCTCAGCCCAGTAGTACTTACCTACATAACAATTAGAATATACAATAATCATAGCGGTCAAACTTATCCTTCTTTTTGCGTCGGTGGTTAAAAAAGGAAATTCATACAAAAGATAATTCATTTTAACCGCAATAATGTCACTATCCAAAAAGTTTCACCCCAGTTTAGTGACACTGTTGGATTGACGTATATTTCTCCGTAAAATGACCCATTTTTAATGGTGCCTAATTACCATGGGAACGATTCATTCATTAATAAAATCAATATTATGTATTCAGAGATTAAGTCACAAGCTGTGGTATAATAAAATAAAAAACATTACTCACTGGACCGGAACATATACAATTTAATTAAAATATGCTTCTGTAAACATAACTTACATAACACATTTTGTACACCTGACGTTTTAAAACCGGCCATTCATTCAAGAAATTGGTACCTACAGTGTGTAATTGATATAGGTAAAAAACTTAAGTAAAGCTCCTCTTGCATGTAGTAGTAACACATCTGTATAGACCGTTTGACATTCTATATTTGAAATTTGACGTAAATTACATATTAGTTTTGTACACAACTACATGTAAGAGGAGCTTTACTTAAGTTTTTTACCTATAAAAGTAGTGTTTTTTGGCACAAAATATCTTAATAAATATCAGGGGACACCCACACAAATTGACCTAGTCCCAAACTAAGCTCTAGGCTTGTACTATGGGCACTAGATAACGAAAAACTTATTTATATAGAGAAATACATAGGTACTTAAATATATATGAAAGCATACAAGATTCAGGAATTTTCGCACTCGTCACATAATATTATCTGCCCTTTCTGGTGTTGCCACACAAAATAGTCTATTAGTCTTTGTTAAGGTTTTTAAGCATGAATTAATATCGTTTTTTAAATTTTTTCATTTACTGTTTAAAATTGTCGCTAGTATTCTAATTCTAATTTTAATTTCACTTTCACTCCTGTTAAGGTGTATTTCGCCAATGTCGAGTTATTTATAGATACTCCCATGGACTTATTAGAGAAATAAGTCCATGGATATCACTCGCGAGGACAATTGTTCGGTTAAAGAGTATTTTCTCTAATGGACTAAACAGAAGCACATGGGGTTAGCTCCACGCGCTTCTGTCAAGTTGTCGCTAGTGTTTGTAATGTGACCTGTTAACTTCTACTGTTGCCCTGTGTTGAACAAATAAAAAAAACTATTTCTATGACTACAGTGCGACCAAAAAGAGTAGAAATTAAATAAAATGGAACTAAAAAAAATCCATACTAAATTGTTGCCATGTTTACGCATTTTACGTCAAAAATGTGACAGTTACGTAGAAAGTGGCGCCCTCATTTAATTTCTACTCTTTTTGGTCGCACTGTACTATGACTTTTATGTTTAATTTAGTATAGTTTTTAAGTCAGAGTCCCTCTGAAAATCAGCGCCGTAGTTCCACTGCGGCACAATGCTGAGAGGGGTCCTATTCAACGTAATGTCTTGGTTTTTTATATTTTTTTAAATTGTTTTTCTTCTGTGTGCGTTGTATAAATATTTTCTATTCTATTCTATCAATATTTGTGTGATGAGCGCGAGCATTTTGTTAATGAGTCTTGGATGTTTTCTATGTATATAAGTATTTATTTCTCTATGTTTATCGTTGCCTAGTACCCACAGTAGAAGCCTAGAGCTTAGTTTGGGACTAGGTAAGGTTCGGGGCGATATTAATATAATTATTTACTTATTGAACAATGCAGAGTCAAAGATTACCGCCTAGAATAGAGATTTGAATTTTACCGCCAAGAATGAGGCGTTGAACGAGATTTTATTTTAAATAATCTTTGAACAACAGAAAATTAATTGAATATACAGGGTGTTTGTGAAACTAAATTAAAAATTAAATTGTTAGCAGCCCGTGGTTTATTTAGGTCAACATTCTAAGTTTGCATCATTAAAGTTTAATGAGTTTCGATACCTAGGTATGTAATACTCTTTCATGACCTAGTCACTGCGAAATAGATTCAATTTGCATGTAATTTTAACGCCTATGTCGATATTACTTACCTAAGTATTTAGTAGGTATTCATAATAGTTTAGGCCAGTACCCTTACCATGAGTTACAATTAACCCTACTCGCTCGCGAGGCGAATGCTCTGTCGCTTGCAGACCTCGCAGTATTCCTATAGAGTGCAAGGGACAGAGCATTCGACTCGCTAGCGAGTACGGTAATTGTATATACCTTGTAAGGCCCACCACTGCAAACAGGGAGTTTTTTGTGAGTGGGACTTTGAATCTACCATCAAGGTAATAAAGTTCAATTACGTTTGATCGATAATGCAATTTTCAGTTTATGGGCATAGTAAAATAAACCTTATACCCATTGAAACACAGTTCAAATTAAATTGCCTTTTGTACATCCTATTGCACGCTGGGCCTTACGAGGATATGGTAGGGATACAGTTTGATTGTTAAAATATTTTCGTTGCGAGAATGTTTCTTTTCACGTTTGATGAATCGAGAATACTGTGACTTGGTTCGTTTAACGAAACAATTAAAAGTACAAGATTATTGTAAACAAGTATAAGAGTGTTTTGCGTTATTAAAGTATTAAACACGTGTTTCCTCACGTGAAATGCGAGACTAATCACTTGGAATTAATACTCAAACGCTAGTTTTAGTTAAGGTATTAAAATTAAGTATTTACTCGGAGTTTAGTGATTAATCTTCTTCTCCTATTAGTGAATAAATGTATTTTTACTAATCCATGAAGAATGGTAATGTGTTTCGGGTGTAAGTATGCATGTCTGTTGGATTTGTCTCTAGAGGGTCTAGGTAATTTTTCACTAAACTCGAAAATCTAATAAGACCAAAATCCTAACCTCAACGGGCGCACATTCGCTGTGATTACTATCTATTAAGTGATTTTGGTTTAAGTGTAGGTATTTTAATCAATAAAACTTACCCTAATATTACTGGTCACACGAGTTCTCATTCATATTTTTATGAAATAATGTTAAAATAACGAAATAATCAAGATGGGAACTGTCAGATTTTGGTCTTGAATTAGATTTTCGAGTATATAATCATAAAAGGTAAATGTAAAAAATAGGCAGCCAGGCTTAAACTTGGTTTTATGTCATAATTTTTTATATCGCTGAAACTATAAACTTTTCAGAAGTTCTAAAATATCTAACGTGTAGATGGGGCTAGGTTGGGTTAGGTTTGATTTATGAAAATCCTGAAAAAGTAACAGTTTCTTTAAAATGAAAAAAAAAACATTGTGACTTGCGATGATTATGACATAAAGCACATTGTGACTAAAAATAATTATGGCTGACAATATAGACCCCTCCTTTTTATATGTGTGTATGATTTTTGTTTTTCTTTTTCCATGTCATTTTGGGTATTTCACTATATGTAAGGCTAATAATTAGTTATTAAGTTATAATGTTACTAACAAAATATGGATCAGATTTGAGGTCTGAAATAAATTATTTTTATTTTTATTTTATTTATTTATACTTCATGTGATTTGTAACTCGATTTTCCTTTTGTGATCATTACGTACGGTACACATCATTTAATCCTAGAGCATACAGGGTGCTCTAAAATATTTGAACACTTTTCTACTATCTTCATATCTGTGACTAGTAAGAAAAAAAATACAAGTCTGCCGAGGTTTAGGTGAAAAACGATATAAGTCCAGTATACTCTGTACCTTCATGACGCCCTTTCTTATTAAGAGCTAAATCGACTTTTGTCCGCTATCACTAGAGCCACGTTACAGTTATTAGATATTGTTTAAACCTGATATTATATACATCAAAATGCCAACATTACAATATAACTAACAATGTTAAAGTGTCGTCCGGATCGCTACCACGATCTCATCCTTTAACTCACCGCCAAGCACCAGTATTCGCATTGTTGTGTTCCAGTGTGGGGATAAGACAACCGGTGCAATTACTAGCAAAGAGGTACTCCATAATAGTCTTCGGGTTTGGCAACGCATCTTCGCATGGGGAAGGCCGATAAGCACACAGGCCTACTGATGGTAAGTGGTATCTTTGACCCATAGACTTTTTGCATTCTCAAAGCTACAATCTTAAGACTGCAACCCTAAGACCGCAAATGCGTTGCCAACTCTGAGGACCTAGATGTAATGCCTATTTGATATATATTACTACATTATCATAAAACAAAGTCCCCTGTCTGTATGTATGTATGTTCACGATGATCTCAAAACTGAACTGATTTTGATGCGGTTTTCATCATCAGTTACATAATTTTTCGCGGCTGGTTTTTGCGTATAATAAATTCTGGTTCTTGTACAGGGGTTAACATAAACCGAAACGAAGCGAGAGCGGGTCACTAGATTTATCTACTCGTAATTCATAAAATAAAGCCTAAAAACACGTAATTTGACCAACAATTGAGCTATAAAAAAACATTAAATCTGAGGCAAAGCTAACAGTTTAAGTTCATATGATTCTAGCTCTGTCGAGGACAGTATTAAATATGTTGTTTTTGCTATCATTATGTCAAAACGTAGATCATTTGCTATGGCGGCGATTACCCGGCCCATGCGCGCGAGACGGAAATATGTTATTGTTAATACCGTGCTCATTATTGCACTATGACCTTTGACGGAAATTTAACAAGCCAACAATCCGAAGCTCCGCTTGTATTTGTGATATTTCATTTATTCAAATCGGTCCAATAGTTTAGGAAAACGTCTGTTTAAAGTATAGCACTGTACAGCTGCGAAGCATGGTCTATGACCCAAAAGGATAGAGATATGATAGAGGCCTTTGAGATGTGGTGTTGGAGGCGGATGGAGAGGATCAGTTGGAGAGTAACAAACACGGAAGTACTGGAAAGAGTGGAAGAGAAGAGACAATTGATGGACAATATAGAGAAATATAATTGAAGGAAAAATAGAAGAATGGCGTGGAAGAGGAAGACCAAGAATAAATTACATCGAACAAATTAAAAAGAATTTAAATTCATGTCGTATCAAAACATCAAGGAGGCGGATTGGGATCGAGCAAAATGGAGAGCTTGCTTTGAGCTACACCGGCAAGAGTATAGCTTTTAAATAAGAAGAAGATGAATAGTTCAGGAGCTAGAGTGTACAAATCATACTCATAGAGTGGTCCATAAAATATAAGTGTTTAATATTGTTTCTCCAGTTTATTTTTATTTCAAAAATCATGAAAATAGCTATTCCAAGTCTCTTAATTCACTTCTTTACGTAATTTTAACACCCAACCACTCAGTTTAAAACTCAAAAAAAAAATGGAGAAAAAGCATTCTTGTAAACATTGCATTCTCCATCTAAAGCTAAATAGTTTTTCGAATTTCGAATTGCAAGAGGTGCGATTATCTAACTAAACAGTTTTTAATACAGGGCTTTTTGTTTCACCCTGTTCGTTTGACACTCTGGTACTCATTATTACAAAATATTAATTCTAGAATTTCATATTGTTTACGCGAAAGTGACTAGTGAGGTCGCAGAATTTAATTTTGGCTCTAGGTTCCTGCAGGCCGATTATGGTCGTGTTTATCGACGTAGATAAGCGTAGATAAAACATCTGTCACTTTCTGACCAGTATGTAAGTGCGAGAGTGACGGAAGCTTTATCCACCGCGATAAAGGTGACCATAATACGGGCCCTGAATTTCATGTTGATATTAGGAATGAATTTTCGGCATTAGTTCTCAGCTTAATTGGTCTCGTTATAAAACATTGGTCATCATCATCATCATCATCATGTCAGCCGAAAGACGTCCACTGCTGGACATAGTCCTCCCCCAAGGCTCTCCACTCAGACCGGTCTTGTGCTTTTCGCATCTTGTTGGAGGCCTACCTACAGCTCGTCTCCCGGTCCGCGGACGCCACTCAAGAACCTTCTGACCCCATCGGCCATCAGTCCTGCGAGCAATGTGCCCCGCCCACTGCCACTTAAGTTTGGCTATTCTTCGGGCTATGTCGAGCAGTTTAATAAAAACATTGGTAGAGCAGTTTAATAATTCAAAAGTTAAAAACTTAAGCTTCATCAATAAATTATTGTGTGGTAAAATGTACCCTGTTATTTTTTTGTAAATAAATCGCTCCCACGCCTAAGTCGTGTTTAGTCGGGAGTTAAAATATTTTTGACCACGTTATATATTTCGATGTATTAAATGGGGACTCTAAATACATTGTCAAACTCATTACCCTCTTTGCTTGTCGATCGAAATATTGGCAATATTTTTGCACGTACTCAACATATACGTTTGTATGTATATCAATTCAAAATCAGGATCAAAAATCATTTATATGGTTTCAAGAACATTAATGGAATGTACATAGTGGTGAATACCTATATGTATGTATGTAGAATTGTAGACACTTGTCTGTATTATACAAAACATAGAAATTCAAACACTATTTACAATAGGAATGTACAATAATGCTTATCTCTTTAAGGGATATTTTCCAGCTAACCTTTGGGTGATTGAGGAAAATAGAAAATCTAAAACTGGCAACGAGTAGGTACACATAAAATACAATAACAGAAATAGCACGAGCTAAATAAAATTAACATATACGCACGTACAAACGTCTCCGTAGATCGTTCTAAACCCCCTGTATCTGCCTCAGATACAGATATCAGATATCTATCTAGATAGTCATAAGCATAAGTAATACTGTCTTACCCAAAATAGGACTCACAAATATCTGACACCCTCTTATACATACATCCAGTAATGAGGGCGCGATAGCTACTACTTTAAGCCCAATGGTGGTTAAACCATAAGAACAAACAATAACTACACGTAGAAGCGAATCTCCTTTACCAAGCTTTCGCTTTAAATACCTACTTACCCCTTCACCCCGCTACGCCCCTCTGTCTTCAGCACCCAAAGTCAAGGCTGTCAGTTGTGAAATATTTTAATCGGTTTATGGGTGTGTTATAAAAATTTAGTCACGAAATGCTATTTATGTTTTTCTTCAACGTGGAAATATTGTTGCAAAATAAGTTTTTTTACATTTTCGTTAAATTAGGTACCTAATAATACTTTTTGATGATATTAAGATTATCTCCAGAAAATGAAATGGCTTATGTGGCTATTAATCATCTATAAAACACAGAAACGAATCTATAAATAAACAACCTTTTAAGCTCAAAAAGTTTTATAGTTTGGGATCCGGAATTACTTTTTACGTTCCTTTCCGGACCATTAATTAATTTTTTTATTAAGTTGAGAAAGCTTTATTACATTATACTATTCTTATCTATAAATTCGTTTTTAAGGTTTCCGGTTTTTTTTCTTCAACATCTAGGGGATGTACTAATTAACAAATAAAACTCCTTCATTCAATCAATTATTTCTAATTAATTTGCCGTAAATAGTCGTTCACTTTTTAAAACACTATCTTAGTTCAACCATAAACACTATAATCAACACAAATACGAAAACCAATTCAAGACACAATAACAATATATTGGTCGATATGTAGTCCGTCTGTGATGCCCCTGACTGACCAGACAGACGCCTCAGGTGTCGCCAGGCGGTAGACATTTAACGCTCCGAGCGCGCGTCCGGAGCCGGGAGTTTCGCTTCTACGTGTAGTTATTGTTTATTCTTATGGTTAAACCAAAGAAACTTACCTCTTTAACAATAGAGTGGTGTTCCAAATAGACATAGGAATCGCATTCGATCTCCGCGGAGGAGTCGAAGTGATTCTCTGAACAGCTTTCGTTGGTACTCGAGAGGTTGCTGAAGGTGGCATAGCGAAGACACTTGGCGAAGGATCCGTCTTCCAGCCGAGGGATGGTGTAGTTCCATGATGCGGGGTCGTTGCCGCATTCTGGTACTGTACATCTGGAAATTCATAAAGAGATTGAAGCAAACTCAGAAGCAGATTCAAGAGAGAGGTTCAAGGTTAATAGCTTTTTTTGGGCATTGGGAAGGTGAATTAGCAGATGACTGCACTACTAAACTAAGTAGTATCCCAAATTTAATAACCAAAGCAGTTTTAATTCTCTTCTGTTAGTAATAAGGTTGATATTGCTACAGGAGTTTTATCTGAGATACTGCGTACTGGATTAGTAGGGTTTAGGGTTACCTCATGGTTTTTTTATAGAATCGAGAAGGCAAATGAGCACACACGCCATCTGATGGTAAGTATGGGATCTGAGACCCATAGACATTTGCATTCCACTACAATCTCAAGACTGCAATCATTAGATTGCAAATCCGTTGCCAATCCTGATCTAGTCACTTGTCCATCTACTAGTCACTTAACCTTGTTTTATTGACACCGCGTTGGCCTAGTTGTTAGTGACCCTGCCTACGAAGCTAGCGGTGCTGGGTTCAAATCCCGGTAAGGGCAGATATTTGTGTGATGAGCGCGAATATTTGTTCCTGGGTCATGGATGTTTTCTATGTATCTAAGTAAATATATATTTATCTATACATATATGTATTTATATAGTTGTCTAGTACCCATAGTACAAGCCTAGAGCTTAGTTTGGGACTAGGTCAACTGGTGTGACATTGTCCCCTGATATTTATTATTTATTATTTATTATCCCCATACCGGAGCATAGCAATATGAACACTGCTAAGGTATCTGCGATCTTAAGACTACCAATTGACTTCGGGCGTAGGTAAATTCTGCCCTAGGCTAGGCCTATCAGCGCTCGGAACAACTAAAGATCACCGGTTTGTAATTCGTCGTCGAGAAATCTGACGAGTTTTCGATCCCAGTGCTCTTGGCAGAATTTGCCAAATACTGATCTTTCTCTCTCACATTTGAAACTCAAGATTCAGATGCAATGAAAATATTTGATAAACAACACTCAAGTGCAGTGCCGGGGCGTTACATTGCACCCGCAATATATTTGCAGTTCCGCTCTGAGCAGGTAGCAGGTAGCAGGTAGTGTTTCCTTTTAAGTGTTGCTTAGCACTTAGCGTAATGGTAATGGCGAGAGCTATATCGCCATCAGGTTTACTATGTTGTTTAAGAGCGAGTCAAAATCTTGGCAATTGTTAAATCAGTCAGTTTACATTGCGTACAATCAACAGCATAAAAATAAGTGATCAATTATGTACTTTCTCGCTTTCAATCGTTTCACAATTTTGTATGACATTTCAAACATGACGTTAAAGTGACAAGGTACATAAATAATCACTTATTTATGCTGTTGACTGACTACAGTATTTAGTATACATAGAGTATCTATAGCAACTAACATTAAAATTGTTTGCTTAATTTTAATGCAAAATTTTCACATTATTATTAATAATTAATTAATTAATTATTATTTTTGGTTCATTCTTTCGATTGGCATCATAAAAATACGGGTGATTTTTTTTTCTCATTTAAGTCGGTTGGATTCCCAGACGAAGCAAGTAATTTTTAGAACATCTTTGAATGCAGTATTACTAACTTTTAAAATTAACATAAAGTCTTCTTTCAGCAAAATATCCTATCTACGATATTTAAGGTACTTTCCCTTCATGACCCATAGTCTTGGGACGCCCTGTATAAGTATGTTTGACGTTGTCTAGTGCCCATAGACAAGTCTAGAACTTAGTTTGGGACGAGGTCAATTTGTATGAGAATGTCACTAATATAAAAAAACCTCAACATCTCAGGCAAAAACGACAAGTTAATTACATACTTTCACTAACTATAAACAAACTTCAACACTTTTTTGGTCACTCAAAAAAGGTGTAAGTACAATTTAGTTATAGATCATTCGTATCAATTGGTGAATGCGATCCATTCGCGCCAGTAACAATGCGCGTACGCAAGGTCGCACTGTTTTATTGTATTCGGCGTAAAGGTCAACTGTTTTGTGTTACGCCTATTTATTTTAAATAGAAAGAGTACTTTTGAATGAATGCAATGTATGTATGGAGTTTAATAATCGCTTTTGGCTACCGTGACTTTTTTAACGGTCATACACTTGATATAGGTATTTTACGCGCTTATAGAAGCAATGAAATTCAGCGTGGGTAAATTGTATAGAATAAATGTTTATTTTAACTAGTCTTAAGTAACAATAATGTTCTCTATTTGATTGGCTAATACTTAATGGAATTATACTTTTTATTTTTTACGCATTATCGCATTACTGTATACTTTGTGATATGATTTTGATGATTCTAGTTTTGTTGGAAAATGGTCTTATTTCAGGAATGAGATCTAGAAAAATTGGCGAGAACCTCTATTCAATTAAAGGCACAGAGGGCCCTGCAAAGATGCACTACGCTAACTAACGTTTCTATTCGATTCGTTTTTAAACCAATCGCGTCACTGGTAGACCACGTGACTTTTCGTATCACGTCATCTCCCAGTAACGCGATTGGTTTAAAAACGAATCGAATAGAAAACGTTAGTTAGCGTAGTGCATCTTTGCAGGGCCCTCTGTAGTAACTTTATTTTCTTTAAAAAACTCAGTCATTTGCTCTCTTAAAGCATCATTTGGTACGTAAAAGTAATTAATTAGACATTAATAGACCTAAAATTATGCTATCTATGTTGTACACAATGATAACTAGGAACATGTTTGTATTGGGTTAAAATATATCACATTGAATATAGCCCAAGTATAAAGTCTATGTTACTTTAATAAGATAACAAAATCTGATCGAAAATAGGTAACACAAAATTCCCGTAAGTCCATGTCAACATTTTTTTTCTAGAATTACCACGCATGAAAATTTTAACATCGTAATTATGAGCTCTAATTTTATTTATATTTACAAACGAAAAACCGGCAAGTTTCTCGGGAACTTTTGTAAACAAAGACCGAAATGTATTGTTTAATAAAAATAAACAATAAATAAATAAAATCGGCCAAGAGTGACACGGGTGGTACAGAAAACTCAAACCGCAAATTTGACCGGTTTTTTACGTGTACGTTTTTGGTAGTATTGAGATAAACTAAAACGTTTTCGGGAAAGACTTTTTGAATATTCATGCAAATAAACATAAAAAAGGCTATCAAGAACTATTCAAATAAATAACATTTTAAGATGATTTCCTCATTATCGCCTAGGTGATTATCCTAATTGTGCAAATTGTGGTTATAGAATTATCAACAAGTTTTTAGAGATGTTTGTAATTCTCTAGCTCTGCCTACCCCACTCTGGGAACGAAGGCGTGAGATTATGTATGTATGTACTCGTATGATTATGAGGAAACCATCTTTAACTGTTTAATTATAATATAGTGAAAATTTATCGATACAACTACTGTGCTAAAATTATAAGTCTGATTATGAAGTTTAAGTGAGCAATTCTTGTATTACATATAAGTGACATATATAAAACATAAAAACAACAAAAGAGGAATTTCTGGTAGGTACAGAAATCAATTTACCAATTCGTTGTCTTCGGTAAAACTCGTTTTCAAACCGAGCGACGCACGCTTGACTCCCAAGCTAAGAGTCAAGAGATGAAATGTGACCCCAATGTATATAGTACTTAATACATTGTCCGTTTTGTTACAACAGTTAGAATTTGAAATAAAATACACACAGGAATTTATCAATCAATATATCGTTATTGCTTTATTACTGCATAGAGATACCAACTATTGCCTAAGACATCATTGGAAATTAAATACATTGGCATTTTTGTTACCACAGTAAATAATTGTATGCAAAGTAACACAAGTTGAACCGTCTTTGTGGGATTTTGTAGAATTTGAAATACACACAGGAATTTATCAATCAAAATATCGTGATTGCTTTATTACTGCATAGAAATAGCAACTATTGCCTAAGACATCATTGGAAATTAAATACATTGTCAGTTTAGTTACCACAGTACATAATTGTATGCAAAGTAACACAAGTTGAACCGTCTTTGTGGGATTTTGTAGAATTTGAAATACACACAGGAATTTATCAATCAAAATATCGTTATTGCTTTATTACTGCATAGAAATAGTAACTATTGCCTAAGACATCATTGGAAATTAAATACATTGTCAGTTTTGTTACCACAGTCAATAATTGTGTAAAAAGTAACACAAGTTGAACCGTCTCTTTTGGGATTTTGTACTATTTGAAATATACATTGGAATTTATCAATTAATATGGCGTTATTGCTTTATTACTGCATAGAGATACCACCAATTGCCTAAGACATCAATGGAAATTAAATAAATTGTCAGTTTCGTTACCACAATAAATAATTGTGTAAAAAGTAACACAAGTTGAACCGTCTTTGTGGGATTTTGTAGAGTTTGAAATACACAAAGGAATTTATCAATCAATATATCGTTATTGCTTTATTACTACATAGAGATACCAACTATTGCCTAAGACATCAATGGAAATAAATACATTGTCAGTTTTGTTACCACAGTAAATAATTTTATGCAAAGTAACACAAGTTGAACTATTTGAAATAATAATACACAGGAATGTATCAATCAATGTATCGTTATTGCTTTATTACTGCTTAGTGATACCACCTATTGCCTAAGGCATCAATGGAAATTATACATCCGCATGTCAATATTATGATAGCGTAACGATTAAAAGTCAATATTTTGAGATAGTCACGTTTCGGAACCGAGATAAAGTGCGTGGATCTATTTGAAGAGCTATTTAAAAAGTCGATAAGTTAAAAGCATAACAAATAATAATGACAACGTATTTATTTAGATGCGTCAGTAAGATTTCCGGTTCCGGTTTGATTAGGAGTTCCGACATTATTTATTTAGTTTTTAGTTTATTTTGTCTACTACTATGACACTGTAATTATGTCCCAGTGGCAATTTTTTTATATTGAAAATTTGAACTATAGTCAGTTTTACTGTGTGAAATAGGCAATTGAAAACAAAATAAACAACACAATATAATTTTACAAAATCTTATTAATTACTTATACATACACTAGATGTCACCCGCGTCTTCGTCCGCGTAAAGTTATTGTTATTCCCTCGGGAACTATTCGATTTTTCGGTTTAAAGTAATCTATGACCTCCGGGACTCAAGCTATCTCTATACTAGGAAATGCAAATAACCGGTTTTAACCGTTTTAACCGGTTATTTTCATACAAAAACGGTTAATAACCGGTTAATTTGCATTCCGTACTCTATACCAAATTTTATCGAAATGGGTTTAGTGGTTTAGCCATGAAAACGTAACAGACAGACAGGCAGAGTTACTTTCATTTTTATAATATAATATATTGTATTAGTATGGATTTCAGAACATGGCTATTGTAATTAAAATTACCAATAACTCCATAACGGAAATAATGGATGTTAATGTCTATGGGTCTCAGAGCCCACTCACCATCAGGTGGCGTGAGTGGTCGCGTACCTCTCCTTGCCATAAAAAAGAACGGTGAGATAATAAATTATAGTTGAACGAACCCATATAATTAAAATTAAGGGCTAAAGCATTTTATGGACTACAGTCAACGACAACAGTTTTACAGTGGCTCAATATTTAAAGTTGTAGGTTGTAGGAAATATGAATTGGCCGTTTGTAATCTTCACTAAGATCTTTTTACCCGACTACGGCGGAGCCCAAAAGGAGGGTTATGTTTTTCACCGTCATGTATGTATGTATGTCCAGTTCTATGTTCCCCGCTACAGCAAAAACGGCTTGGACGATTTTGACAAATGAGGTATCATTGGATTCGTCTTCGCAGCGAGAGTGTCATAGGATACCTAAACTGTTAAAATTGAAATAACAACAATGGTCAAATTACAATTATTAACATATGTAGGTATATCGACGACAGTATAAAAAATGCAGTCGGGTTTATAAAGCTTGCTTTTCGTATAGTTATTGTTAATATCAAACCAAAGGTAATCGTAAAACTGCCCGCGTTCTTCAAACAGCACAGTGAGTTGAAAGGTTAAGGTTAAGGTTAGGTCCGGGAAGTGTTAAAGCAGAAAAAAAGATTGCAAAGTAGATAACAGACGTCCAAATTGTATTTCCCGAACTTTACAACAATGAGAACGTTATGATAACAATGCAACGGAAAATTATCTCACAAATATTTATAAACATTTTTTTATGACTTCGAGAAGGCGAACGCCGAACAAGCACATGACCACCTGATGGTAAGTGAGATCTGTGACCCATAGACATGCATTCTCAAGACTACAATCTTAAGACTGTAATCCGGAGACTGCAAATGCGTTACTGAGGTCTAAGATGGAATGCCTATATGCTAGTAATTTCACCGGTTGTTTTATCCCAATACCGGAACACGACAATGCAAAAACTGCTGCTTGGTGGTAGGTTAAATGAGATGGTGGTAGCAATCCAGATGGACCTTGCACAAGGTCCTACCACTCCTACCACTACTAAATATATATAACTAGCGACTCGCTCTCGCTTCGCTTCGGTTTATGCAAGTTTTCTGTAATACCCATATATAATCCAGAATCTATTATACATAAAAACCTTTCTCATGAATCACTCTATCTATTGTTGAAAACAGCATTAAAATCTGTTTAGTAGTTTAAAAGATCTAAGCGAACAGACAGCGGAAGCGACTTTATTTTATACTATGTAAAGATTATATTCACGCAAATATTGTAATTTATAGTAAACATTCTTACCTATAATCCAAATCAAGCACTTCAAAATTAAACACAGACGAATACATCCCGGCCAAAAACACTGGTATTAAAATTAAAATATAATTATAAACATTAAACGCCTTAAACGGTCCCAACTGGTGTAAAATATCGTCCACTGTCACTTCCGAATCTTTTTTTTCCGGATCCATTTTTAAAACACAACACTAAACAAAAACTGCGCGTATTTTTTAAAGTTACGATCAATTTTGTAATATTTTGTATTATTAATATAAAGTTTGATTTATTTTTTATTATTAATAATATCCTAATTATTTGTAACTATTAATAATATCCAAACCATTCGTAATAACGAATGGCGCGCGCGGCGTGCTCGATCGATGGATTGAAAGTGCGCCCGCGACGTAAGCCATATAGTTTTTATTGATGTAAAATTGCCGACTTATCGATCGCCAAGTTCAATCGCAACTATAAAATGAACGATTAGTTTTGCCGATGACGGATTTTTTATTGTTTACATTCGTATAATTGCCTAATTAATTACGGTATGTAATGATTTAAACACTCAATTTCTAAACTTACAATATAACCATTATTGATGTGTACACCTATAACTAAATATTTAGGACTATTAAAAATATATACAATAAAATATACCTAAAATTAACTTAAAACTACACTAATCTAATAAACCGCTGCCAGTGGGCATCGTTCCCAAAATGCTGGCAGCATTGCCACGTTGAATGGCAATGCTTAATCTTTGTGCCAAATAAAGGCCAGCATTTTGGTCACGAGATGTGTCGACCAGGCGCTTGGAAAGATCTTTAAAAAAAATACGAGCTCCTGGTCCCCACGGTCCTAAAGTTTCGACCCCAAAAGGCTCAAATACGTAGCTTCTATCGAGCTGACTCAATTTTATATTGTATTTACTATTAGGTCCGTAAATTTAAACAACTCTATGATTGCTTCGGAGGGCAAAATAAAACACGAAATTAAAATAGATTCGTTCATTCATACGCACCTTCACGCCTGACTCCCAATGGGGTAGGCAGAGACTATGGAGCACCAGGAGCACCGATCTAAACATACATCTTTCGCTCCCTCTACATTCATCAACCTATTCATGCACGTACCTGTCAGCGAAATAGAACACTGACCAACCAAGTCCCTATCGGATGCCAAATCATTTTCAGCCCTATCTCTTTCAGGTTCACATTTACCCATACCCCGAATCCTAGTAAGTGCACAAAAAACGGGCCTGACCATTTCAAAACCTAGTATGTCACAAAACTATTTCAAAAACCTAGTATCTGACATGCACTTACTAGCTTTTGAAAAAAACAGTGTCTTGAAAATTATCGGGCTCACTGATTCTTTATTTGCATTTCATTTAAAAAGCTAGTATGGCACATAAAACATGTAATATAGGAAATTAAGAAAAGATATATATACCAATGTATTCGTCTTAATCTAATTAATCGAGAAAGTATAACCTCTTGAAAAAATATTGCAAAATTTTGTACGGCTGAGACAAAACAGGTTTTTTCGCTCTCCTGTAATATTAGCTCAATGCCCCTTGCTGTGTTTTGAATGGGTGCGCCAAAGTTCATATAAAATTGCAACTCCGGTTATTGGAACTCCGAATTTTTTCTCATACCATTTTACATCATAATGATCACTCTTCATACTCTTCATAATATTTTTTTATACTAATGATCGGAACTTATACTCATCTGAACTTATAACGCCAATATTCATGGAACCGTACACTTTTCAGAATTTCTTAAATATCTTACGTGTAGATAAAATTAGGTTAGGTGGGGTTAGATTTATAACAATCTTCAAAAAGTAACAGTTTCTTAAAAAAATGCATGATGAATTGCGATAATTATGACTTAAAAAATATGAACAAAAAAGTATAAGCAAAATTTTTCGAAGAAATGATGAGTATAGACACAAATCGTTATTTGTATTAATAATCTAAAGACCAATTTTATAATTATGAGCCAATATGGACCCGTTTTGAAATTGTGCAGCCGAACCATAGAGATGTGTCACAGTGACATAATTCTGCCCTCCTAAGCAAAAATGCAATAACTAAATTCCATAGCCAAAGCAGATTCAACTCTCTTCTGTTTGTAACTAGGTTGCAATTTCTACAGATGTTTTGTCTGAGACATCGCCATTATGCTTAGTAGGGCAGAATTCAAGTCGTAAGAAGTGTCAAATAAATTGTTTTATAAAGTCACTGTGACACCGTTTTAAGGTAGGGTTCCATTGGGCTTATAGTATATCGGTTTCAGTTGCTTTTGATTTGGCCCTTATTCAGTACGTCGCAAATCTGATCGCTGTATGTACGTCTAGAGCGTCTCCTACCGACATCTCCACTCTTTCTCGCTCGCCATACCTCTGTCGTAACTCTTCTTTCTATCATCCTCTCTAAATGATCAAACCATTTTAGCATAAAAGATAAAAAAAGATAAAAGATAAAAGATGTTTATTCAGTAAGTAGGCCGCACGGGCACTTTTACGCGTCAAAATCTACCAGCGCTTCGCAAGAGACCACTGCTGAGAAGAAGCGCCGCAAGATACTCAACAGTCATTCGTTTTTTAAATATAGCTTATGATATTATACAATTACAAAACTTAACCTAGCATTATATAAAACAATGAATCGAACATAAAATAAAAATAAAATATTCATGCGTAGTTGAGCAGGACAGTAAATTCAACTAGCTGCTCGCCAGTGGCTTCGTCCCCTCTGCAAATTTCTGACTTTCCTCGTGGATTTTTCAATTGTTTTCTGTTATACGAACGTTTTCCTAACAACACCGAATACAACAAAATAATTATCCAATTTTGTGTAGTCGTTCGGAAGGGGTTCAAATTTTATTGTCTTTCATAATTATTTTTACTCATAACGTACTGTAAGTCATAATCATCGCAATTCATAACGTATTTTTTGCAACATCTGTTACTTTTTCAGTGTTTTTATAAATCAAACCTAACCTAACCTAGTCTTATCTACACATTGAATATTTCAGAACTGAAAAGTTTACGGTTCCAGCGGTATAAAAATTACATTTTCGGAGTTCCAATAATCGGAGTTTCAATTTTATATGAACTTCGGCGCACCCCGTTCGGAAGTTATACGCGTACATACATTTCAGCGATTCATTTTAAAAATAATGTAATTAATAAATATCAGGGGAAAATATAGCACCAATTGATCTAGCCCCAAACTAAGCTCTAAGCTTGTACAGAGGGCACTGCCAAGATGCATTATTGCGCTAACTATCGTTTCTATTCGTTTCGTTTTTAAACCAATGGCGTCACTGGTAGATCACGTGACTTTTCGTATCACGTCATCTACCAGTGACGCGATTGGGTTAAAAACGAATCGAATAGAAACGCTAGTTAGCGCAATGCATGGCTGGGCCCTCTGGGGTGATGGAACCAGTAATATGCAAGGACTATTAATGTTGATTCTTATGTTACAGAAGATAAGGTTTATTCATTTGTTTAGCAACAATTAATTTAGGACCGTAGAATATTTGAATTAAGAGTTGTGTCGATTATTGGTACCTGTCAGCTTAAAGTGTCCAACACTGGTTTCATGACCCTATGGATACTACGACACAATGATATAAATACTTAAATATATATTACGTTTGCTTCTCTATCGATGACAGAGGCCAACCCAGTGATGATTTTCGCATTCAATTTAGAACTGACAGAATATCGGACCCTTTGTCTCACGGATCAATCACACTCGAGTGAACAAAAACTATCTGATACTTAGGCGTTATATTAAATAATCATCTCTCTTGGCACGAACACATAGAGGCTTTAAAGTGTCGCGTGCGAAAACTTATCTTTATATTCCGCACCCTAAGGAATGTTGCGTACCCTGAGTTATTAAGGACAGTCTACTTCGCTCTGTGCGAATCAATACTTAGTTATTGTAACTCGGCTTGGGGAGGAGCGGCCAAAGTGCATATAATCGGTTTGGAAAGAGCACAAAGGGCCCTCCTTAAAGTTGCATTCCGAAAACCGCCCTGGTTTTGCACCAAAGAGCTGTATAGGGAGGCGAAGGTGCTTACGGTGCGTCAACTGTTTATCTGCAAAATAATGCTTGAATACCGTAAATCAAACAGTCCAAACTTTGACGCTGAAATAAGACGACGCCACCGCTGGAAATCCCTCAAGTGTAGAACTCGGTTTGCTCAAAGGTTCAAAGAATTCTTGTCTCCCCTAATCATGAAGACTTTTTGTAAGGGAAACCACGTAGTTAGACCACCCTCCAAACGTCTCCTAACTTTGTGGCTCATGCAGCACAACTATAAAGATACTGACAATCTACTGTCAGTTGTAGAATAGGCTGTGGTAAATTATATCCTATAATAATTAGTATCTGGAAGGCATCATTATGTACTCTTATTTTTATTTTTATTTTATGTATGTATATTATACTAAAGTACAACCAACTCACGCGCACGCACCCAACACTGTTAAGTTATTTTAGACCTTAAGTTAGAATAATATAATTTTTAAGTTTAATCAGTTAAATACTGATTGTTCCTAATTATCCTTTTGTATTGTATCCTCTTGTTTTGTATTAACTGGGGCCTGCAACACAGGGTATCCTAGCTCAGTCCCTAGAGCCGCTGTTTCCTTTCATAAGTTTTTAAGTAATAAACATTTTTCATTTTTTCATTTTTCATATAGGAAACATCCAAGACTCTGAAACAAATACTCGTGCTCATCACAGAAAAAAACCCATACCTAGAATAAGGGTTTGCAATCTGGATCCATTTTGTATGGGAAGATCCGGATCTGGATCCGAATATCCGGATCTTCCCATACAAAACGGATCCGAATTGTAAACTCTACCTGGAATCGAACCCAGGACCGTTAGCTTCGTAAATAGGGTCAGTACAGACAAGGCCAACGCGTCGTCTTATAGATAGATAGATTTTGTATTTGATACACGAAATTTTAGTAGTGACCTTACTAAGCTTTGGTTCTCTTAAAACGGCGCTTGGTCGGTCGAACGAGTGAATGAGTGAACGCGCCACACCGGCGAGTTTAAGTAGTCCCGTCAGAGAGCACAAAACACATTTTAGCGCGTGCATTTTTAATTATGCAGCCTTTTACGTTTTATCTTATCGACAGAAGCCCTGCTGCCTAATTGAGAACGCACGCGCTGAAATGTGTTTTGTGCGCTCTGATGAGACTACTTAAACTCGCCGGTGTGGCGGGTTCTCTCGTTCACTCGTTCAACCGACCGAGCACCGTTTTTAAGATAATAATACCCCAGATCCGAAATTAACTATAAACTATAAAATATATATATGAACCCCCTTACTAATAAACGTTGAGTAACGTTGGTATAGCTATACAATGTTTTGTCCTTATCTGTCAAATTCAAATGTCACAATGACAGTTAAGGACAAAACATTTTAAACCTATACCACCATTACTCAACCTTTATTAGCAAGGGGGTAAGTAAAAAACCCCGATATAATGACGACCCCTAATTTCAGAGCGGATATCTCGTATAATATTTTCATATCTTATTGTGCGTGTGACAGATGTCATTTGACAAATTTAGTGATGCTGCTAATTAAAATCGCATTAATTTTTTCGATTATCGATAATGTTTATAAGTGACATGTAATCGATTCGTATTGTTATTTTGTTTACTAATTAACTTCATTTAATTTACCTACCTACTATAAAATAAGGTATCTAAATAAATCGTCTATCATCACGCCAGAACTATTGCCATCGTATGGTAAAGTCTACATAGGTGTTAAAAACAAAACCATAGGTGGTAAAATAAAACGCAATGACATTAAATTATTTAAATCGTATCTTCGAATCGATTTGGTCGAAAAACGAGGTTAAATACTGTCAAAAACTACACTCCGGGGCAAAATTAGCGGAACAGAGTGCGTTATTCATACAAACGAGGTTATTTTGAAGCTTTGGTTCTATGCCTGGGGTTGCTTAGAGTGAGGTTTAATAGTGGATACTTTGAGGTTCAATAGAGGAGGTCAAAACTTCGTAAGATACTTAATTGATCGAACAGGCAGTTAACACCACGGTGAGAGAGTTTGTGTCAGCGTTTGGAACTCCTTACATTTTATTACCCCTTTAGATGTTTTTCTGAACATGTAAAAATCCGGCGTTAGCCGCAGATTCAATCGATTGGGTATCTTAGGTACTCTGGACGTCCTGTTTCGATGCAAGGGGTATCCATCATCAGATTTCACTAAAAACCATCCGCAGGCATAGCACCAAAGCTTCAAAATAACCTCGTTTGTATGAATAACGCACTCTGTTCCGCTAATTTTGCCCCGGAGTGTATTAACAGTACGTTTCGCATATAGGAAGTAAAAGTAGTTTAAATATTTTGTTTTAGTGTCATGAAATATGTCCAGCAACGGATCTACGTTTTTTCCGAACCGGGTCAGAGCTTGACTGTGACGGCCCCGTTCCACCAGGTCCAGGGTTATGAAACAAGTTATTTTCTTTAAACATTTTTAGTCAAAATTAAAGTTTAAGAATCTGAGTTTTTCTTCCGGCAAGTTTGACATCGAACAGTGTAAAAAAACGACTTTTGCTTCCGTTTATAATGAAGTTAACTGGTTTTATGTTTTAAATGACAGTTTGCCTGAATGTGAAATGTACAACACTACGATAAAAGCCTATTAGGTCGATAAAAATTATGTCACATCATCAATATAGAACAAACGATTATGGAAATGGAATTAAGGATTACAATCGTTATGGCAGAAATTATTTGTTGTTTTATTTTAAATTAACGTAAATTGTCTTTTAAAACATTTAAAACTAGTTAACTTCATTTTGAACGGAAGCAAAAGTTGTTTTTTAAATTCGATAGGTACTTTGATAGAATTCAGTCTTTGTTGGATATACTTGATAATAACTTTGCTGCTATAATCAATAATCTGAATTGTATGTATGTATGTATGTATGTATGTAAACACTTTATTGTACAAAACAAAAACAATACAATGAAGATTTTTTAAGAAAAAAATAAGAATACTTTCTTAAGGCGAACTTATCCCTTTAAGGGATCTCTTCCAGCTAACCCTTGAGAGATTGAGAGAAGTGAAGTGATTGTGATATCATTTTTAAGAAAGCAGCACTACCGGTTTTCATACATTTTTTTTACACCGTGCGATGTCAAACTTGCCGGAAGAAAAACTCATATTTCTAAACTTTAAATTTGCTTGAAAATTTAAAAAACTGCTAATTATTTATTAATTTCGTTAGAAGGGTCTTAAAGCAAATTTAATCAGCTTTATTTCACAGCATACAAAACTGAAAAATTATAATAACTGTGGTCGTGGCATCGAAAATGGTGAACTAGGGTGCCGCATTTGCGAAAATTTGTATTGCCGATATATCTCGTTTTCCGTGCGACTTTTACCAAACATGATTTATCATAATTTCGACACTCCTGAGCATGCCTGAGCTGAGCTATCCAGCCCCGTAAGGTCATCCACTATATCCCGGACACCCTGTAGATACGTATTTTTTAAATTTAGTAGTCTGCTAAATCAGTTGGAACAACGTTCACGTGCAAAATTTCAATCTGTCACAGATATAACATGTGAAGAAAATTACAACGGTCGAAACTATTTTTATTAAATATAGCTAACATCCATCTCCATTAAACTTGTTTTTTTTTAAAGAACCGCGTCCGAATCTTTCCTTCCGGTTTGTGACCTACGATGACACAAAGAGACGTACAAATACACAGATACACATGATTAACTTATGACACCACTCTTTTTCAATCAGGAATTAAAAAGGGAAGAGAAACATACAATAAGCGCCTGTTAAAACATACTAACACCCGCGTTAACTTTCCATGTGCCATCATATTGCTGATTGCACGATAAAAACCAACTAGCTAACAACTAGGCAGAAATTACTTTAAATTACTTTTTCTGACATAACGAGATTTTAATAAACAAAACACAGTAATAGTACGCTCTAGGTTTTTTTTAAATCATGTAACACCTAATTTTGTCGTGTAATCATCTGCCGATGTCATAATCATGATCTCATCTGTCATTTGATGTCAGGAAATGTATTAGGTACACAGTAAAGAATACACACTGACGGGTACTATATTAAATGATCTTTTCTCAAACATGCAATGGAATGTTGGCGTTATGTTAGTTATTTTAGGCCTAAAAGTATCACGTTGCGGGCGGAACACCTCGAGAGAACTGTAAAGGAATTTCATACAAAATTGAAGGCCTAGGCCGGGAAGTATTTTTTTTTTTAATTTTTGTGTATACATGGCTGCTGTGTTTATGAACAGGCTAAATAGCTGTTTTTTATTTTAATATACTTAGCCGTGCTTCCAACCAAAGCGTTTGCATAAGGGCACCTGATACCAGGAGGGCAGAGGTTTAGGGGTGCGTAGCGCAACTTAGATCGCAGGCGGTGTAGCACGGTGCGGCCCGCGCGGCGGCGCAGCGGCGGCAGGCGGGCGCACGCACCCGACACAGCGCGGATGACTGAGCACTGTAGGTTACTTTTAATGTTTATGCACTCCTAGTATTTGACGTTGTAATTTTTGTTTTAATTTTTTTAATGAATTATTTGTTTGAGAAAAGCACTATACATACCTCGCCGTGAAAAGGGGTTGCCAGCCTCGTAACTATCCGGCCTCGCTACGCTCGGCCGTCTATGTAATCTCGGCCGGCAACCCTCTACTTCCCGGCCTCTGTAGTAATGTACTATTACTTAAATAATTAAAAAAACAAAAAACCGCCTTCAAAAAGCAAAAAATAACTTCTTTAAAATGGTAGGTAAATAGGTCAGTCCAACTGAAGTCTGCTTTTGGTTAAAATATTGTTGGACGCCGACTTCAGTTGGACTGACCTATTTACCTACCATTTTAAAGAAGTTATTTTTTGCTTTTTGAAGGCGGTTTTTTGTTTTTTTAAACATTTATTTTATTTTATACTTTTTAGTGATCCTATTTATGCTGTTACGTAGCTCCACTTCTAAATATTAATAATAAACTATAGAACATTTCAAGCTCGCCGCAGACAACGCCGCGGGAATGTCATAGTCATATTTAAACCTAAATGTGCTTCGTCATACTCGCTCAACTTCCTTTATCGAAATATCTTATCGCCACCCTTGAAATAGGTACCGTTAAGGAGTTCCGGTGGCCATCTGTGGTCTTCATCATCAGTTCCACTTCACCATATAGTACTTTTCAAAAGCAAATGCATGAGTTACAGTGAAAAATACCAAAATCGCTATAGGTGTGCCTATAATATTTGAGGAGTTCTCTTGATTTCTCCATGATCCCATCATCAGATCCTGACGTGGTGACAATGGGACCAACTAGAAAGTATACCCATTCGAACAACGAAAAAATTTTTCAAATCGGTCCAGTGGTCTTCGAGTAATCGGGGAACATACATAAAAAAAAAAAAAAAAAAAAACAAAAAAAAATATCCCGACGAATTGAGAACCTCCTCCTTTTTTTGAAGTCGGTTAAAAATAAATAAATAAATATCAAGGGACAATGTTACACCAATGCTCCAGGCGTAAACTAAGCTCTAGGTTTGTAAAATCGAGTTCATAATATGTAGGTACACTTTAGTACCTTGTCTATTTAATGTTATGCTTAAACTGCCATACATGAATTGTCACAGGGATTAACGTGACAAGGTACTAAAGTACATTTATCGACTGTAAATACTATGGGTACTATACAACGATAAATTTACTTATATAGAAAAATACATACTCAAATACGTATAGGACATCCAAGACTCAAGAAATAATACTCGCTCTCATAACACAAATATCTGCCCTAACCGGGATTTGAACCACGGACCACTAGCTTCGAAGACAGGCTCACTACCAACTAGGCAACTGCTACTACTACTTATTTTCTTATGTTATTAATAGATATAATAATATAGTAAAGACGTAAAGATAATAAAAAAAGTAATATCCCGTCTATGTGTATTGTTTGCCGACATTTCCCGACGTTAAATGACAGATGAGATGACATTGGGAATTTATTACATGGCAAAATTATATAAACATGAAATAATGTTTATTTGTTTCTTTTTTTGTTCCGTCCTCAATTCCTCAATCTATTAACGTGAACGTCATGAGTGACAGATATAGTGTATAATCTAAAGAGGAATATAGAATACTTTTTATTCCGGAAAATAGAACAGGCCCCGAGGGAAAAGCGATAAGCACTTTTACGGGACAGTGTAGTATGAGAATTAAACGTCAATTATCAAAGCAACTTACAAGGAAAGGTACCGAACTGTCCGAATCCGATTTGGTTTATTTTGATGTATGTTAGAGAGTAGTCTAAAATAATACTCGTATTTTTTTTTAGCGGCCCAAACTCACCCGGTTCGGAGAATATAATTTTTCATGTTCTTAAACATATAATTATATGTTTAAGAACATGAAAAATTATGAGCACGTGTTTTGTTATATCGGGTAAAACTCATAATAAAAAAAAATACCCTTCAAAGTTATATACTTCTTATCGAAGATACACTTTGTTTTTTTTTTTTTAATATGAGTTTTAGCCGATATAACAAAACACGTGCTCATTATTTTTTCATGTTCTTAAACATATAATCAAAAATGGTAAGAAAATAGCATTTTATTTTTTTAAATTCTCTATAGAAGTTAGAGGGTTTAGTCACTTTTCAGTACTTTGGAGGTCAATTTCTCCGAACCGGGTGAGTTTGGGCCGCTAAAAAAAATACGTGTCTATTATTTTAGACTACTCTCTAACATACATCAAAATAAACCGAATCGAAACCGGACAGTTCGGTACCTTTCCTTGTTAGTGACATTTAGTGAAACAAGCATATACATACTTCACAGACCGCTACAACATTACTCGGCCACTAAATCCCGCATGTCTGTCTGACAGTGTGAGACACACTGTGACACTGTTATTGCACATTCCGACACACACATGCATTTGCATGACATTCTCTTATGCGTTCTAACCAGAATTTACGCACGCTGCGTTCTCTAACTAATGCAGCCGTTGAGTGCGTTGACGATCGACCTATTTACCAATGGGCGTGCAAACAATGTGTAGCCTCATATTGGGGTATATTGGGCTTGGATGAACCTTAGTTTGTAGTTTGGATGAACCTTTATACCTTCAGGGGTTTGCCCTCACTGATCTTTAGTAATACAAGTACGTTTTGGGTCTATTCCACTCCGTAAAATCATGTTGCTTTTGATTAGACACATTATTGAATTGTAAACGTTACGATAGCTCTTATTTTTTACCGAGCAGGCAGGCTCTGGCCTCTGGACAGGCGGTGACAATAATAACCAGTAATTTTTCTAGATATCGGTGACGTCTGGAGGCGGTAACGGCCGAACGCGTACTAAATGAAGCCGCGTAGAAAGCAGACATTTAGACTGCTTTTTGACACGTGAAGTACGTACACTCGCGGCATCTAGTTAGATTAAGGTCTGTGTATTTGACATTTTGGATTCCCGATAGGTACTCTGGCTTTAAATCAGTACAAAAAAGCCATCCGTCGCTGAAAATGATTTTCTAAAAACATGATATTCTAAAAATATGATATTCTCAAGATATGATATTCGCGAAACACGATATTCGCAAAACATGATATTCGCAAAAAAACATTATTAGCGAGACATAAATTAGACAGTGTCGACGGAGCTCCGCTCCTATTTCTGGGTAGTTTGGCCCTCCGGCCCTACTGTAAAACTAACATAACCTAATAAACCTACCTACGTTTCTATAACCTAACTCCAATATTTGCAAATATCATATTTTGAGAATATCATATTTTGAGAATATCATATTTTGAGAATATCATGTTTTGAGAATATCATTTTCAGCGACGGATGGCTTTTTTGTACTGATTTAAAGCCAGAGTACCTATCGGGAATCCAAAATGTCAAATACACAGACCTTAATCTAACTAGATGCCGCGAGTGTACGTACTTCGCGTGTCAAAAAGCAGTCTAAATGTCTGCTTTCTACGCGGCTTCATTTAGTACGCGTTCGGCCGTTACCGCCTCCAGACGTCACCGATATCTAGAAAAATTACTGGTTGTTCCGTATTAAGTTATAAAAACTGTACAGGAAAAGCTGACCCAAATAATGGACATGTTTCCTTCCATAAGTACGTAAATTTCTTATAAAATTACGTTTATCTATTTAAAGATAATTTATTTTAGGTTTGTCGTGGTTTTACTATGAAAAATAATACTGTGTGGGATTACTTCATGTTCATAATACATTGCCTGCTTTACTTGCAAAGTTGTAGGCCCTGTCTATATTAACGCGCAATGGAAATTTAACGGTCGATCTTTAGCTTGTATCGCTTGGCTTCTTGGTACGAGTACTATTATCATTTTTCTGTCAAATTAAGCAAATAGTGATGTACACCTTCCGATTGTTTACGATTCTAACCGATTCTTGAAACAGGAATGATAATACGCTTAGGTATTTTGTGACACGTAGGTAAATTTTGCTGTTCTATAACGCTTTTCATCCTTATATCCGTCACCTGCTTATTTTTCTTTTTCTTTAAGTAATTTTCCTTATCTTTTTCTTTTCTAAGTTGACTGAGTTCTGGATCTGATTTTATTTTATCATAACGTAATTTACTAGCTTTTCTTTTCGCAGATAAAATTTCTTCTCTGGTTTTTTTATTTGGCTAGACATAATTTACCTACAACAAAGTAACGAGCATCATTACAAACCATAAGAAAGCATTTTGATTAAATCCAACTGAAAATTACTGCCATTACCTAAGAGTAAGATAAGATTTATCATTTTTCTGTCCTTTTGTCATTCCTCTGGCAAATCGATTGAAAAATCGATATGTGAAATTCACGGACACATAAATTCGCGCTTGTAATTGCTTCGATCGCTTGCGACAATTTTGTAAGTGTTCTAGTAAATATTTCTATGGCAATAGTGTGTATATCTATCTATCTCTTTGTTGTCAAACAATTACGTACTTACGGTCACTTTCTTGTAATCGAAAAGATCTAGTAACTATACACATCTTTTTTTACGTATATGTGACATCATAACTTACCTGAAGAGCGGTGAAATTATCAACTTCCAAGCCACGCAGACACGGCGACAAGGCGCAACACGCGCGCGACCTCTTACTACAAAGACTGACCTCATACTGACTGATTGATACGAGCCGCACGGCGCGGGCGGCGGCGCCTTTGTATCGATTTCGCGCGGACAACGGGGAATTCACATCACTAATTCGTTCTTGTGACATCACAGCAGGTAGAAAAAAAGTGACACGGTTGGTTTTCATACAAATTGAGGTGTTTACGTTATCTAGTTAGATTAAGGTCTGTGGTCAAATACGTTACTTTATTATAATTATCGCATCTCTAACATTAGTTTCGACTACGCTAACTCCTGCTGGTAACATTCAGCAACAGCGCCATAATGGCGATGTCAAATTGCTTCATTATGACGTTGCCAATAGCTAGTTGTAGTAGTTTAGTGGTTGGGTATACTTACAACTAAAAGTTTTTACTAATTGTAACTTTTTGAAACCTTTAGCACCCGACACCGATGTAAGTGCACGAAGAGGTTTATGAATGTCGATGTTTAGACCGGTGCACCTGGAGTTCCACAGAGAGACTATCCCTAGACTCCCTATTGGGAGACAGGCATGAAGGTCTGTAGGCATGTATCTTTATATTATAGTTTAGCTGTGCCTAAAGTTTATGAAAATTTGATTCGTATTATTTTTTAGTTTTGTTTCATTTGTATTTGCGTCGTCGTGAGCATTCTTTTTCTCATTTGCCGCTCGGGTAAAGATTTATACCGTGCTGTAAAGACAAATATTATATAAATTTCAATCACAAGAAACCCCCTAACATTTTTTGAAAACTTTAATTCAACAACCCACTTTAGATTAGTTTGCCTCAGCACGTTACCTAGCTCAATGCTTGAGGCATCAGTGCGGATATCAAACTATCAAATACGTATCAAGGAAATCTGTTTCTAATGCCATTGGATAGCACTTTGGCTCCAGTTCATTGAAACGAGTTTTACCCTAGCGTCGATGCAAGAAAAATATCTTGGATATTGCAATCTTGGGGGTTGAAAAACTGCGGGATGTTCTTGCTGTAGTTAACTTTACTAGATCAGTCTGCAAGGCAAAGGTAATTAGGTACATAATAGACACTTCCTCCATAGATTACAAGGTCTGGTGTAATGAAGAGCTCATCAATGTATTATCTGTGGTCCCATTAGATGACAATATGGCTGTTAGTGGTTCCTTGAACATGTGACAGAGCAAGGATAAATACGACTCCGTACAATGCCCTATTAAGATGAAAAAGATCTGTGGGCAATATACAATGGCTAGTAATGGGTCAATCAGCATTTCAGTCCTTGTCCGAAGCTAAACATGCTTAGAATATTACCCTAAGACGGCCAACTTTTTGATAAACCGATGGACATTCAGGTGGTTTTATTAAATTATACACGACTGGCTGTTGCTCACGACTTCTTTTTTTTACGGCACTGATTATCTGACTCTGGATCTGTGACCCATAGGCATTTGCATTTTCAAGACTACAATCTTAAGACTCAAATCCTAAGACTGCAAATGCGTTGCCAACTCTGAGGACTAAGATGGATTGCCTCTATGTTGGTAATTTCACCGGTTGTTTTAGCCCCACACGACACAACAAAGCGAACACTGCTGCTTGGCGGTTGGTAAAGATGATGGTAGCGATCAGGATGGACTCTGCACAAGGTCCTACCAAAAATGGACTTCGTTTGCGTAGAAGTTGTTTTTCGATATTCCCTCTGGAGTTAACAATTTTTCTGGGATAAAAATACTTTATGTCCTTCCCCGTGATTCAAGATATCCTTTACATTTTTTTATTAAAATTGCTTCGGAGGATTAACTGTGAAACCAACAAAAAAAAATTGGCGTCGTGTACAGTTATTTTTGTACTTAATAGCTTTAAAAAGATTAAAAACTCCTGACGTAATTCCAACCCTCTGCTTTCAGAGCTGAAAACTGAACATTTCTGTAGGGAATTGGTTTTTTTTTTAAATAGCGATTAAAGATCCTAGTCACTAAAGTAGGAGAATGCACCATAAAAATGCAGGACAGTCTCACAGAATCTAGAAAGGTTGGCTATCTTATATATTACCTCAAACCGCAAGACGTTGCAACGAAATGCACTGAGAATAGTAATAGCAGTAAAATGCAATAGAATGCAGCATTACGTAGTTGCATTCTATGCGTTAAATGTCAGTTTTAAGTATAGAGTTATTTAGATGTTTTTAATCGACTTTAAAAAAGGAGGAGGTTCACCGCTTTCTCCGTCAATTGTGGACCGATTTTAAAAAATATTTTTTGGTTTGATAGAGTATACTTGCGAGGTAGTCCCATTATCACCAAATCTAAATCTAATGAGGGAATCAGTGAGGAATTGAAGGAACTCTTCAAATATTGTAGGCAAACATATAGCGATTTTAGTATTTTTAGTAAAAAGTCTAGCATTTGCATTTAGAAAGTAGCATTTGGTGAAGTGGAGCTGATGATGAAGACCACAGATGGCCACCGGAACTCCTCAACGGTACGTATTTCAAGGGTGGCGATAAGATATCTAGATAAAGATAGATGAGCGACTACAACGAAGAACATTTAATTTTTTAGATATGACTATGACTTTCTCGCGGCGTTGCTTCCGGCGAGTTTGAAATGACTTAAAGTTTCATATCAACTAAGAAGTGGGACTACACGTAACAATTTTTTAAAAAACAAAAAACCGCCTTCAAAAACGCAATGAAGACGGCTTTTCGACGAAAATATTGTGAGTCGCCGACTTCAGTTGGACTAACCTATTACCTACCATTTTAAAAGAAGTTTTTTTTTTGTGTTTTTGAAGGCGAGTTTTTGTTTTTTTGGTTGGATAGAGTGTGTCAATGCAATTTAATAATAATGAAAAGGAACGGGTCAGTATCTTGATCATATGAAAAATAAATGTAATAAAAATCAAGCTTTGAAACACCGGTTTATAACCATTAATATGTATACCAGTATCAGAACACCACCCAGAGCGTAACCAAAGCGGTTAATGAAAATGAAAACGGTTCTTTAACGAGCGTTGCCATAGTAATAACTGGTCTATTATAACCATTATAGCAATGTTTATATTCTTCTAAAGAATATAGATTCTTGGGTCCCAATTGCCACCTTTCGGGTACTAAAGGCAAAAGCAAAAAAGTACCCTTTAAATTTGTAATGTTTTTTTTTCGGTAAAAGTAAGAACAAACAATAGCAAACGAAACAATAAGCACTTGAAAAATAAAGTTATAACCACACTTTCAATACACGACTTTCACACGAAATATCGAATTTCCGGAAACTTTTACATATTCGAAAGATCCTTGTATTCCGGCGTTCCGGAGATTTACCTCCTGTTTTGAGGGAGGCGCATACGTCGCGAGCTACTTTCCGGATAACAATCCCTCAGAGTCAAAAAGTTTCAATCCCACAAAGAGGTTTCACAGCCAGTGGTGGGAAAGGGTCGATAGTTTTTAATACATCCCTACATAAACTCATGCCTTCATTCCCAGAGTGGGGTAGGCAGAGCTACAGAATTACCAACGACTATTTTTTAAATGTTTTTTTTTTATAGGTGAGATGATGCAGCTTTTTTTCTCTGTCATTTTGTATGGCGTCAATTTATCCCTGTTTTGCCAAAAATAAAAAAAGGTCATGGATTCAAGCCTCTTCAGATTTTAATCCACCAAAAAATTAAATAGCAAAAAAGAAACAAGAAGTGAATTTTATGATATATCTTATAATAAACATCGTCAAAAAAAGGGTACTAACAATACTAACGTATATTTACTTCATTATTAGGAAGATTGTTGAAATTAGAAAATGCACGAGATATCCTTTATTTTGCTTTATTTTTCTAAGTGCAATTTTTATAAAGTTTTGATGAATGTTTGAAGGGTAGGTCCAGTCGCGTTATAAGTAGCTGCACACTTCGGTACCTTGTCGCTCTAACGCCTTTGAGAGATTAGTGCAGCAATTCAAACATAACGTTAAAATGACAAAGCACAAAAGTGTGCAGCTAAGGCTGACCGTACATATTTTCAAAACCTATGTTACATAACAATAGTCAATAAATATATTTGTTTAGTTAATTTTGGAAGTTGGAACTCTAGCCACGATGTGGTATCTACAAATTGAACTTTTTTTTATCCCATTTAATTACTACCACGATAAGAATAAGGATAAAGGTTGTTTTAAATTAAACCTGACTTTCATCGTCATCGTCGTATTGTTCACTTTTGAGCGCACTCAAAAGCAGTTAATGACGATTCAGTAGTTCATTTCTGACGATTTTTCACACATAAGTTTGAAAAAGGAACGAGTTACTGGTTTCTAAAATGTTTCAGAGTGCGGCATGAGACGTTTTTCAACTTTAAAATAGAGGTAACACGGGATAATAAGTAAATACTAAAGTTACAAATATCTTTAAAATTCTGCAAAACACTTCTAAAACTTTCAATCGTTCAAAAGTATCGATAGACACAGCCACATCACTGCGGCTCACGTAGAGCAATATCGGATACACTGGCAGATCACGTCACCGACATAAAACACGAACTGCGCGGACCTAATACCGTTAAGCTGCATTTATAAAAATGCAAATCTGATCTTATTCAAGAGTGAGGTCTTGGTACCGGGAAGGGATTGTGGAAAGTTACTTGTTTGAGAAATAGCATTAGGTAAGTGAACGATTATGGTTAACCTCTTTGGAGTCTGAATTTTTGTTTATATCCAATTTGAGGTTGACAAATTTAATAATAGTGTTGCCATTTATGTTTTTCGTTAGTGATGAGAAAATGTCGATGTTTCGGTATCGATTCAACACACAACGGTCTGTCAAGTGTTATACTATGTTTTGTACCCTACCAATGAAGGTGCTACCTTATACAACGTGTCCCAAAACTCAACGATAAGCCGGCACCAGAGGATGGAGCTGCTTATGATTAGTCGAGAAAAAATAAAAAAGATAAAAAAGATAAAAGAAATTTATTTAGTAAGTAGGCCGCTCGGGCACTTTTACACGTCAAGATACTACCAATACCAATACCAATAAGGAAAAGATATATTTTTTTCCTTATTTTTTCTCGACTAATCATAAGCAGCTCCATCCTCTGGTGCCGGCTTATCGTTGAGTTTTGGGACACGTGGTATAAAGTAATGATAATTGTTTTATTAATTAAAATAAGTAAATTACAGTAACTACGATGTAAATAATGATTATTAACAAGCCAATCATTTCGTGGTTTCATCATTAATCCCGTGTGGTTGCCAGGTTAGAATAGTGCCACACCATAATGTCTTTCCGTGGATGTCGTAAGAGGCGATTTAGTGAATAAAGGCTTGTAGTACCTACTGTTAGGCGATGGGCTTGCAACCTGTCACTAATACACTGGTAAACATCTTGGCCTGACTGTGCAAAATGTGGTTACAGAATTAACTATCAATAAGTTTTTCCTCGTGTGGTTGCCGAGTTAGAATAGTGCCACTCCATGTCTTCTCGTGGATGTCGTAAGAGACGACTAAGGGAATAAAGGCTTGTAGTACTGTTAGGCGATGGGCTTGCAACCTGTCACTAATACGCTGGTAAACATCTTAGCCTAATTGTGCAAATTGTGGTTATAGAATTATCAACTAGTTTTTAGAAATGTTTGTAATTCTGTATTTCGTGACCCTTTTAATATTGCGTTAAACATTAACCTGTAACTAGTAATATTGTAATAATTTGTGTCTAGTCTAAGGAACTGAGCAATAAATTAGTATTAAAAGTTACTAAAGAAAATGTATACTGGACTACCCCATACAGTAGAAACACTTGTGGATTTTCAGTCACCAACTACGCCTCCATTCCACTCGGTAAAACATTGTCTTTGACGTGTATTGTTTATAACTCGGACGCCATTACTGTCAAGTAAATAAGAGCTATAACGTTGACAATACGATAACATGTCAAAAGCAAATTCGCACTGCTAGATCAAAACAGTAGTAACTCAAAATACAACTGTACTTTAAAATGAACTTTAATACAACTTCTAAGAACTTGAGACAAAACTAGCAAGAATTTTGAGTTGATACTGTTTTGGTCTAGCAGTGCGAAATGTACCCTGAAGAACGGAGGCCCTTGTTCGTCGAATAAATAAAACAAATATCAGCGCCTCTATTCTAGGCGGGAAAAACGATATCGTAGTTTGCCTGTTATGCCATTACTGTCAAGAAAATAAGAGCTATCAAAACGTTGACAATACGATAACAGATCAAATGCGATATTGTTTTTACCGTCTTGAATAAAGCCGCAGGGGACGATGTCACACCAATTGACCTAGTCCCAAACTAAGCTTTAGGCTTGTACTATGGGTACTAGACTACGAAATAAATAATTATACAAAGAAATATATACTTAAATACTTAGAAAACATCCATGACTCAGGAACAAATATTCGCGCTCACCAAATATCTTCCCTAAAAAACTTGAACTGACCTAAGAAGTTTGGTATAAAAACAGTTTTCAACGTGACCTAATTACCCTGATATACAGGGTGGTACACGATAAACCGTACATATTGAAAGGGATGAAATTTTAGGTTAGATTATCGATAAAACAATTTATTTATTTTTTAAATAAATTACAGCAAAAATGTCATTTTGTTTTCATAAAAACACGATTTTCTCAAAATGTTGTAGATATTTAACTATTTTTTTTTACTTATTATTCCTCGTTTAATTTTAGATCTTAAAACGATACAAAAAATATGTAAAATATCTGCAAAATTTTGAGAAAATCGTGTTTTTATGAAAACATAATGATATTTTTGCAGTTATTTTTCACAAAAAAAGCAGAATTACTCAGTTATTTTTTTTATTGGTCTAATATTGTTATTAATTATTATAAACCTAACTAATATCAATACTGTGCATTTTGTTTTATCTTTTTTGGGCTCTTAGATCAAAAGTTACACCGTCACAAGTGTACTACCCAAACTTTATTAAAAAGTTTGACAATCTGTAAAAAAATACCAGTGGCTAAAAAATGAAAAATAAATGTTTTACCTATAAATTAACGTAAAATGTCATCCCTTTCAATATGTACAGTTTATCGAGTACCACCCTGTATTTTAAGTAAAACTTTAAGCCCTAGCTTGAGATACAGTCCAAAAATTATCCTTTTAACCTTAACCATTATAAATTGGTCCTGGGACGGTAACTCAGGCCAGTGTAGAATTATAACATAAAACACGAGTCAGCACTTAAGCTTCTTTATGTTCGTGTGGAGATACTTTATGGTGCATATTTAACTAAGCAGATGAGTGCGTCGCTGCTATTCGAGAGGAAGGTGACTTTTGTATGTGGAGAAATTAGTTCAAAATTTAACCATCCGCAGATATAACTTTGTGTAAAGCTTAGTGGGATTCTAGTTAACCTCGTAAGGGCCACCACACTACAAACAGGGAGATTTTTGTGAGTGGGACTTTGAATCTACCATCAAGGGAATAAAGTTCAATTACTTTTGTTCGATAATGCCATTTTCAGGTTATGAACATGGGAAAATAAACCTTATTCTTATTACAATACAGTTCAAATTAAATTGCCTTGACCATGTACATCCTAATTACACACTGAGCCTTACGAGGGTTACGAGGTTAATATTTTGGAACTATCAACTATTACTTAGTGTAGTGAACGAATTACCCCAAAGGAGGTGTAGAGCCCGTGAGCAGGGACCTAAGCGATTCATTCTTTTTCTATATAAAACAATTTTCTCGAAAAATAAATATTTTTTTCCGAATGTCGAGAACACCTGTAAATTTGAAAAAAAAAATCGCGGCGATAGCAATATACCAGTGGCATCTTCTAAGGGAATCGCAGGTTTAATACCGTTTGGTAACCAAAATTTCGTAACCACCTTTAAATTTAATGTAATTTGTACCTGGTTACGAAATTTTGGTTACCAAACGGTACTAAACCGAATCGCATAGGTCCCTGCTCACGCACTGTACATCAGGGACACGGTTTATAAAGCTACGAGTAACAATTTTACAGGTCTAAACTGGCATCACTGCTCAAATGGCTGGTAGTCATTGGTCGAGGTTGTGTCAAATGCAAACTTGTAACCTGTAAATTGTAATTTGTAGCTTTATAAAACAGGTCCCAGATCTTATTTATCGACTGAATTATACATGTTTGTACTTAAGAGAAGTTTTTTAAAAATGAATTATTTTAAAATTAATATTGTCCAAGGTTGAAATAGTACTTTAGTGATTTAAAACCAAAATATGCGACGATACTTAAAGTAAGTCCGCGTTTTTATTATGTTATTTCCATATAATATTCTGTAGACTTTTGCTTATTTTTCTTCACAATGATGTGCTCTGTACAGATAAGTAGATAAAGGATTGTGATATAAACAAACCGTTTTAATTATCAATATAGCCATTCTGTCATTTAGCACTTTATTCACATAAATATTTCCTCGCTTAATCTTCCTTTTTTCAAGTCATTTCTAGCCTACCAACGCCAAATAATCTACACTACTTGACATTAACAAGCGCAAAAGACTTTGGGTCAGTGTATTCCGCAAGCGAAACATAAGCGAAACAAAGGCGTATTCCAGCACATAGCGGTTTACTCCGAAACTCTTGTAATTACTCCTTTGTGGCGTTTTTCAGCCCTCGCTTGAGCCCCCGAGCTGTGGTGTTTTTTGGAGTGTGAAAACGGCCTCCAAGAACTTTACTCTGTCCTGAAGGGAAGAAGGTACTAATTTTTGGAGAGTCTAGTTCACTGGTGATTATGTTTATTTCGATATTTTTAGCTTTAGTTTTAGCTGTGTGGTTGCCGGCTTAGAATAGTACCACTCCATGCCTTCCCGTGGATGTCATAAGAGTCGACTAAGGGAATAAAGGCTTGTAGTACTGTTAGGCGATGGGCTTGCAACCTGTCACTAATACACTGGTAAACATCTTAGCCTGATTATGCAGAGTGTGGTTGCAGAATTATCAACAAGCTTTTAGAGTTGTTGGCAATTCTGTAGCTCTGCCTACCCCAAACTGGGAATAAAGGCGTGAGTTTATGTATGTGTGTATGTATGTTTTAATAATTATTCTTCATGAGTTTAAAATTTTCACTAAATGTACACAAAACATTTTTCATGAATTTACATTTTCACTATGTTTGTGTACATTTTTCGTGAGCTTACATTTTCACTATGTTTGTGTACTCTTTAATTTAGTAACTGATGGATAACTGTCATTGGCCTTCTCTTATGTAACTAATACTATGTAATAAGTTTATTTACGGCTGTTGTTGTCCTGAATACCAATAAATAAATAAATTAATAAATTAATTACTATTTTTGGTTCAAGCCGTAAAGCCTTTAAAAAAAAAACATGTTTTTGTTGCTAGTATATTGCATTATACAATTTATGCAAAAATGATACGTATTAACTTAACCTGTGTGTCTTTTACCGCTTATAGCTGTTTCCTGCGACTTCGTCCGCGTAGATCGCTTGGTACATTATTTTGACATGGCCTATCTGTGTGCCAAATTCCATTTAAATCCGTTAAGCGCTAATTAAAAGATATAGGTACAGTCGAGTTCATAAATATGTATACACATTAGTACCTTGTCGCTTTAAGCGCTGTGATAGTTCATATATGGTATTTTGAACATGACATTAAATAGATAGGGTACTAAAGTGTATAGGTACATATTTATCAACTCGACTGTATCTACATAAAAAAACATCCCCTCAAATTTTTGGTAAGGACTTTCATCTCTGAATGAATACTGTCAGATTATTTCAAGAAGTACCTACTAGTTAATAATATTTACAAAAAGAAAACGATTTCTGCAGCCTGAAGTGACTCCAATGATGCGCAATATAATAATTTAGCAAAACAATAAAACCATTCGTTATTCAAAACCTAATACAAACCACTAAACTTACTCAAACCCAACTCAAACTTAAATCCCGGAAGCCAGTTTCATGAGTTTTCACTTCGAGAAAATACACAGATATCGTAAATTCGAACATCGATTTGAGGATTGCTTTTCCAAAGATCATATCGCATCCAAATCTTTCTAGATCCCAGGCCGAGGTACCGCGGATGCAGCGAGGCCGCGGTCGCTCTTTGTCCACAGTTCGCGGCCGAAAATATTGCACTTCTCTAAATCGCCTGCTAGTGAGGGGGCAAGTCGATAAAAATATAGATGTTTAAAGTTAGAATTTATAAGTACTTTTCGACAAATCTGATGATTTATGTTAGTTATATCGATAGATAAGTAGACTGAGAAAAAACACACAATTATAAAAAACCGTGGCTCCGTACATTTGTGTTGATAGGAGTTATTGATGGTGGAGGAGTAATCCAATACGTTGGTTCTATGAATTTCATTAAAAACAGAAAATAGGTTGTTAAAAAAAGGAATTAGTCCATAATATAACAAACATCGAAGACAATACTGGAAATCCGAGGAAGAGATGTTAATGTTCAGAAGTCAATTATGAACCAGTGTAGTGTTGTTATTTTGTAATTTTTATCACAATACAATATATTTTTTTAACTTTTATAATTGCTTGCGTTAAATCATGTGCAGACTCTCACAGGAAAAAAATTCAAGCAATGATAAAACTGCATATTATTATTTTATAATTAATCGAGTTCACAATATGACAACTTTAAAATAATCAGGGTTCACTGGCCTGTCCTGCCAGGTCTGTCAATATGAAAAATAATGCTGTTTAAAATCCAGTTTGAAAGTGTCGATATTTTCTCAACACTACAGGTTGACACTGGTGCATAAAGGCTCTTTGTGTGATTGAAACTCAACAGTTAAAGATTGTACTGCTCTGTAGCGTCACTCAGCTTGATGGTAGCCACAGACAATGCTTTAAGATTACTAACTTTTTGTTATTCCTGTTTGTAAAAAAAAGTTGTTGATTTTTGATCACATGTTACATTTGCTTAGAGTTTAAAATTGTAGACTCGTAAACGAAAGTTACCAAGTACGAATCTAAGAAGTCGCCATCGAGCGATTTTCATATGTCAATAGGTGCCCATCTCTAAAGAGGAAAGTGATTTTGAAAGAACAATTGGTCACACGGCCATTTTTGAAACGTGACTAGACAATAGGAGAATCTTATACAGCTGATGAAATAAGTCTGACTGTTTTAAAACTAGCTTTTTAAATAGTATGAAGAATAAAATAACAACACTCCTTTAAATATTTTTTGTCAAAATTCCTCTTATAATTTAAATCAAAAGTTGAGTATTTCACTACGTTGAAAAGTATAAAATTGCATCCTCGGTCCAGTCCTGCGCCGTTTGCATCCTTCGGGTTCCCGCAACGCAACCACAACGTCGTCAGTTCACGTTGCTGGAGGTTTACTCACACTCTGTCTCCCGGTACGCGGACGCCACTCGAGAACTCTATAACCCCATCGACCATCTGATCTGCGAGTGAAAAACAATGATAGGACCAAATCAGCCTGGGTTTTTTTTTGGTAATCGCCTGGGGGGCCAAAGACAAAAGTTCTTGCTTTTGTTTGCTTTTTACTTGAATTGCTTTAACAAAAAGCGGCAGAGGTGAAAATCCCTTCCGGAGACCTGGAAATGGAGGGTCCAGGTACTGCCGGGCTCGCACCGGCTAAAAAGACCAATGCCCCTATTACCAACTACAATTTAGACTCCCGCGGATACTACCCCAGCCAGTGCTGAAAGGCCGGAGGAGAAAGTCCTTCCACCGTTTACTTATCCGCGGGGTTTTTCCAAAAAGGGGGATAGGAATGGGGGCTGGGATGCCCCCCCCCCACTTATAGCTATGCGAGTCGCGGAGTGGGCATCCTGACGCATGCATGCTTACAGACTACGGGCTTCCTTTCTTTTGCCCGACAATGGAAGGGGTCGGAGATCTTTTCTGGACCACTTGTGTGGCTGTGGATAGGTACTATCTTTATGGGTGGGGCTACCCTTTTTGAGGCGTTCTCTTTTGCCTGGAGATACAATTTTTTGCGCGTGTCTCCTTGCGCTGCCCTCTTATGTGACCTCTTCCATTGCAACTTAGCCTATACATCTCCTATAATTTAATGGGGGGGCAGGTGTCAATTTGACGAGGGACTAGTGAATCGCGCGCGGACCCTTACCAGCCAGTGCTGGAGGGCCGGGAGAGATAATCATTCTCCCGTTTAGGAGGCCGCAGGATTCCCCTCCCCCGTCCTACCGACACCCGTTAGGTGTTCGGGAGGTGCGTGCGTCAGGAGGTTGCTTATAATATAGCTAACTCTAACCTTAAGTGTATGTTAAACACTGGAGGTTAGAGTTAGCTCTGGGTTTAACATATAGAGGTCACAAAGTTAAAACAAAGAAATAGAAACATTTCAACAGAGGTGCTTATGGGGATTGGAAGATTTTATACTATTTTATGGCGGGGGTGCGGGGGTGGGGGGGTCGAAGGGGGGCACGAGTACGAAGGTTTGGGGGGAACGTTGGGGGAGGTAACGTTGCGTGGGATCCTGCCCGGGTCCTGTGGCCGAAGGGTTTGCGTGGCGTCAGATTTCAGCGTAGCGTTTTCCAGAATACCGATTACCGAACTATTTGTTCCTTAAACACGCTACGCGTACCACTTTTTCTATAAAACCCTTCGTGCTTTCGTGTTTTTAAAGAGCCACATTTTTTTTCTTGCCAACAATAAATAATACTTGCATACCTAAATAAAGTATGGAACAGAAGAGCCGCAGCTTCATATCCAAAGAGCCGCAGGTGGCCGACCCCTGCCTTAATCCATTGATTTTACAGAGCTTCATCGATATTCCGTTGAATTTTTATATACACGTCATTTTTTAAAAGCCTGTGAGGCTAGACAAGATACTTAACGCTAACGTAAACGATTTTCGAAAACTGTCAGAATGTAAAGAATTGACATAAGCGTTTGACGCGGCTGTTTGGCAGTTTACGTCAATCCTATACATTTTCGATAGCGATAACGTTCTCGCAATGCATCTTGTCTAATGGCTTATTTACATTGGTCCAGCAACAGCATGCTAGTAGAAATACATTGCGTCTTCACATTAGGTCTCGCCTCAAACGTGAAAACCAACTCGTCAATGTACTTCTACTGGCATGCTTTTGCCGGACCAATGTTAACAGCCATAAGGGCCACAGATTTATTTCGTCTTTAACGAATGACCTCAAACTAACAGCAATCGTAAAGAAGTTTGCTTGGTTAAAGTGTGTTTCCGCGTCGAAGAACTATCTCCTAGATCCTAGCCGACGTAGATAATACTATCCGACAACTATCCTGCAGCAAAGAAGCGTTCAACTTTGTTCTTTATTTATTTTTCCTGCGAAGTTCCCGCGTTGTTTCAAGTTTTTGTGGTGAAGTTTTCTGTCTCTTAAATCATTTATTGTCAGTAAAATGTGGAAATCCTTTTGTTCGTGAAATTATTCCTTTATCATTTTTGCTCGTACTAAAAAACTTTGACGTCATTTTTATCTCTGTGTTTAGGCAAGTATTTTAATTTGTTTTTTGTTGGCTTATTTATTGATGACAATGCATTTGATTGAAGTTCACCTTTGATATCTACTTTCTGCCTGAATTGTGCAAACACTCTAATGCAACAATAAATAATATCCTATCTGGTTATAAGTAGATAAACAGTTTTGTACATTGTCGCTTTAACGCCTTTGACAGATTAGTTTAGCAGTTCACACATGACTTTAAAGTGACAAAGCACTAAAAGTGGACTAAAGTCAGCAGTTACTTATTAAGGCAACCGTACCATCAAGGACTTTAAATATTGATCCACCATAGAGTCTAGTCACAATAATAGAATAACAAACATAATAGGCGCTTTATATGTTTTTAAATTTTAATGCGATATTTTTTAATGTTGACTAATACAATATCAAATAGTTAGTTTATCAATACGCTATATAGATTTAAAAAAAACAGAGGATAAAAAAAACAAAAAAATATTTATCAAAGTTTATTGTAAAAATTGTGAGTTTCAATAATGCATTCGTTTGTACTGCGTAATAGAATTAAATGTTGTGTTCGTTTATGTAATTAACAGTTGAAAATGCAAAAACATGTTTTCTGTATTGTTGGTCCCATAAAAATCTTACAGCTAATTCACATAAACACGTGCAAGAATTTACAAAACTAAAAATACTGTCGATCGCACTGCGATAATTAAATTTAAATTAATAAAGCAACGAGAGCTTTTGATTTTCTATAAATACAGAAAGATACAGATTAAAACTCGCTGAAGGTCTTTATATTTATGCTACTGACTTATTATTACAACCAAATGTCGATATCGATAGAATTATTGACGCCGGATAATGCACAGCACTATCATTTAGGCGCTTAAGATATTAATAATAGGTTTTGTGGCCCCAGTTTATTTTTAATATTGTGAATTGTGATATTTCCTGACTTATCTATAGTGCGACAAGTTCATGCGTGACCGTCCCATGGAGTAGCGGACTAGGCGGTTGCTCACAGCGACATTATACAGGCGTGTCTGTAGCGATTTAGTCACGCCGTAGTAGTGTGTGTGTGTGAGCAGGTACCTACTCGAGCTCCTAAGGGAATGTACAGTCTGTGAGCACTTAGAAGGTGCTTCGGGTTTGTACTTCTCTCTCACTCATTCTCATACGCTCTTATTAAGAGCGAGTGAGAGACAAGTACAAACTCGAAACACGTAAAAACTATTGCACTGTAGTTGAACTATTTTTCTGTATATACTTTGCCAGTACGAGTTTCGCAATGCTAATGCCATCTGTCACCTTGCGAAATCATGGCGCTTAAGCATTTCGGTTTAAAATAGCTGCTTCTGCCTAAACCGTGACTGATGACCGATTGGCACAGCCATTTGCAATGATTCCAGGGGTCATAAATAGTTGGTTTTGAAGTTTGAACGACATCACAATGATAACTGGCGCTTAAGTTATAAAATGGGTACTATATACCTACCATAAGTAATAACTTAATTAGCAAAAAGTGCAGAAATAAAGTTTATGTGATTGATGCACTAAAATAACATGACAAAGTGACAATACAATAAATAAGTATAAAATTAAAAATGTAAAGTACGTAAGTAGGTATTCGAGTTTACTTAAGTAACATACTAAGTAATTAATACGAATATATATTTTTATTTTTTAACATTGTAAGATCATTTAAGTAATTGTGTCTTTTGGTTGATATTGTAACATGGCGTGAATTCTTTACAATTTTTTTACTACTTATTTGTAACCTTTTATAATTTAAAAATGGCTCTATACATGTTTGACTTAAAAATAAAATTTTATTTGACATTTATGATATTTATGAATTTATGATGATTGCAAACAAACAATCGAATTTGCAAGACAAAATTATGATAAAAAAACTTCGACGGTGTCGCTTACTACTTTATATCAGGTATTAATTTTAACAAAGCTTAAGAAAATATGATAAATAAGGCCTTAAGAAATTGAAAAAATATCGCCCAATAAAGAGACTAACCGGATGGCATATCACCTTAGCGTTCGCGTAATACACATTTTACGCCACCTCGCCACACTTACTAATACTATACTACTTACATTATAAATGTAAAAGTCAGAGAATGCTTAGATGTTTATCCTTTAATTACGCTAGAATGGCTAAACACCGCAGACGTCACCTATTGAAAACTATGCCAAGTAATATTTTTTACAAAACCATTGACCTCATAGTAGTAGTAGTAGAAGTCTCAGAAGTAGTAAGCGACACCCTTCACAATCCACGAAGCAAAAATAAAGTCAAGCAAACGATTCCTAAAGACACATCCCAACTTCGTTCATAAAATACTTAAAACTTTAAGCTATCTTTTACGAGAGCTTTAACAACATAGTAAGACAATAAGAAAACGTACAATGTATTTTCAATGGGGCATTGTTAGAAAACTACTAGTGAAGTTGTAAAAACAGGTTAATGCTGGCCAACGGTTCAACAGGAAAACTATTACCGTAAATGGCGCGTACAAAATTCACTTGAAATTCTTTTGACTTAACAGTAAAACAAGATTTCTAACTTTGAGACGTAAATGCAAAACAAACTTACTTAAACGTAAATAGTTTTTTTTACAGTTAATGCGACAATATGGTATCGGTCTAAGTCACAAAAGAACCAAGCGCCTTTATTGGCAATATGTAGGTACCTTTATTTTGACTAAAACTGTAAGTACTATTACTGTAAGTACCTAATCTAAGTACTTACTACTACTGCAAGTAGAAGTCAAAATGTATTATAATATAGTTTAAAATCATTTCTCAAATCAATGTAGTAGTAACCAATCTAAAATCATGTTTTCGTTCTAATTAAAAAAGTTATGTCATTTACAAACTTGGTCTTACTTTGTTTCTTAAACTTAAAAAAAATTAACATCCTGTACATTTTCATGATTAAATGTCCAAGCATGTCGCTTAATTATGTATTTCACAGAAATAATAAATAACTTTAAACGTTTATATGAAAAGTAAAATATTATTAATACTTGTCGCAAACACAAATTGGAGAGTGGTTTTAGAAGATCTTTTAGTTAAGATATGGTAAAACATATTATATAAGATTTCTATTTCGTCAGGCTAATGATTTTCCAAAAAAACAATACTTAAATATTTAAGTTAATGTCCAGTCATTGAAAACCGTTCTGTCGTATGTCTCAAACTTGGTTGCGTGTTTTGTCGTAAAGGACACCGTTCTTTATAACATTTATTAACAACCATATGAAGCATTGAACAACCTGTGTCATTGACCATCGCAATGACATGAAACACTTACAAATAGAAACATATAGAAAAGGCTTTTTTTGCATTAAAAAAATCAAATAAGAGACGAAAAATGCTGGTCATACTAAACATCCAATATCTTAGGTCTCCGATCATAAATAATTATTAAAAAACGAAGGGTCACAAATTAGTGTTGATACCACTGTTAGACAGGTTAGGAGTCAATGTCAGTTTTGCTTCTCTGCTTTGACAATGCTTCCGCCTCTTCAATGGTGTCTGGTAGGCGCATGTTTCTTGTCTCTGGTAGCATCAGAACGAGAAGGCCGGAAACGATGCACATGCCGCCAAATATCACAGTTGGCATGGATTTGTGGTAAAGGGACTGGAAAGAATAACATATATAATTAGGGTATTTTTCCCACTATGCATAGCTATAAACAAGTAATCGACAAGTTTTAAGGAGGGTTGGCCAGCCGTTAAACTATACCAAAATATCAGCATGGCTTAGATGTGCTTCGTTAATCCGAACCCAAATTGTTGGGATAAGGGCTACGTTCGGTCACAGACTTTAATTGATGAACCACTATAGAACCTTGTCGCATAAAATCAAAGATTATTTTCTATTTAATTTATAACTCGTCACTTAACGCTGTCATTATGACAAGGTTCTATAGTGGCTCAACATTTAAAGTCCTTGATGGTACTCGCAGAAGATGATGATGCATGGCTAATTATAGCTAGAGCGTACTGGTAAATCTTTCCCTACTAAAACCATGTTTTTCAGAATATCTTAAACATTAATTACGTAGGTTAGGTTAGGCTAGACTTGTTACTACCAAAAAAAAACTCGATAGAAATTCGAGATTAGGCGAGAAATAACTTTCAATGAAATTAAAAGTTTACATATTGATACGATCATTGAAAGGTGTTTCTATAACATAAAATAGGTACCGACTGACAGTATAAATATTTTGTCACTCGTGTTCCGAAAAAAGACAAAGATTACTAGGGCCCGGAATTTTGGGGGCAGCTTTTGACAAGTTGTAGGGAGGAACACGCGCTGTTTATCGATGTTATCGACAAATCGAATGATTTTTTTATTTATCGATGTCTTTATTGAATAAAACCTCAAATTTTCCGATGATTCGTACTCTTTTCAGCGGACGATGATGAATAAAGTTCGAAATATCGGAAGGTTATAAAATAATATTTTCTGTTTTATTTAATCAAAGGTTAGGCAAACAAGCCACCTAACGTTACGAGGTCTCAGAAGGATTTTCATTATCAAACTGAATTCAATAAAGCAATTTAAACGGATTAAACTTTCCGATATTTCGAACTTTTTTCATCATTGACCGCTGGGACCTAACCTAACCTAACCTAACCTAACGATTTATCGATAACATCGATAAACAGCGGTGTTCTCTCTCTACAACTTGTCAAAATCCGGGCACTAAAGATTACCGATGTACACAGTAACCTTAAAATCCTTACCAATAAAGGCGTGAGTGGTGCAACCAGGGAGCCGATTCTGCCAGCCGTAGAACATACACTGATGAGCGTCTGCCTCATATTAGTGGGGAAGACTTCGGAGACGTAGATGTAGACAGAGCTGTAGGCGAGGGTCACACTCCATTTGCCGATGAGGTACAACAGCGTAGACCACCAGTCTACTGTTAACGAAAAAGAAAAAATATTACTATTAAAATAAAAACGACTGACATAATTATTGCGACCTTCACTTTCAGAGCTGTTGGCCTATTGCCTAACGCACTTGCAATCGCAGTCGACTTCAAAGTGAAACAAATTGTTTTCATTTTGAAAGCAGACTCGCTTTCGGGAATAGAAAACGGTTGCGATTGCGAGTGCATTAGGCAATAAACCCTCTACTTAACGCTATCGTAAACAATTTTCGAAAATCGATAAAATGTTTGGAATTGACGTAGGCGGTCGACGCGACCGTCTGACAGCTTACGTCACTCCTATAATACTGGTCGACACACGTAAAAAGAGCACCGAGCGGCTAGTAGAGGGGATATGTTTGCGCATGTTGTCTGCTAACAAACCAATCATAGATAAGATTGTATTGCTGGGAACCAATAGCGTGGCAGCAAAGCGAAGCGGTTTACGCTCCCCCCGCCGCGCCCACCAATTTGGTCCGTAATTTGCGCACTGCGCAGGTAGGTCGCTCAGGGCTCTTTTTACGTGTGTCGACTAGTACATTTCGGATAACGATACCGAACGCTGAATCTATCTTGTCTATTGCCTTAGATATCTCTTGAATGGTTTAATCGAATTTTATCAAATTTGGCTATAATCCAACCCAGTTAAACTGGCTTTTTAATAAATAAAAATAAATGAATATCGGTTCATCCGTTTGAGAGTTATGATGCCACATACTGATACACACATACATACGTTAACCTTTTGAACGCCATACGTCGAATACAAAATGTGCCACCCACACGCCAAACATGTTTGCTATGCTATGCAAATTACACCTTATTGCTACCAAACAAAGTCTCTTTTAATCTTGAACTTTTGTCGGCTGCAGCCGACGTGGCGTCAGTGGCACGAATTTTAGTTGACGGCCAGAGCCGACTGTGGCGTTGAAAAGGTTAAACTGCGGTAAAGGTTAGAAATGAGTAAAATAACGTGGTACCTAATTAATGGTTTTTGCATGAGTCTATCAAGAAATTTGTGGGTTTGAATTAGGTTTCATTGGTGCGTTTTTAGAACATGCCCTTAAAATATTTATCTTCGGTAGGCGTCATCGTGACCAGCTACTAACTAAAATTAGTAAATAAAGTCTCCCAGTGAGTGGTGACTGAAAAAAATGGGGGAAAATTTAAAATATCTCCAGCTGATAACACAAAATGCATAACGACTGTGTAGGTACGCGTAATGTGACAGCTTCTTACATACGTAAAATTGTTGCCATGTGAAGAATTAGAAAAAATGCTTGTGTCACGACTTGACTACAACCCTTAGTGAAAATAAATAATAAAAATTAGGGGACAATTTTACTAAAATTAGACTAGTCTTCAAACTAAACGTTAAGTTTGTACTGTGATTATACAACGTTAAAGGTTGATACATATAGATTAAAACATAGAAAACATCCAAGACTCAGGAACAAATACTAGCACTTATAACACAAATATTTGCCTATACCGAGAATCGAGCCTGTGACCGCTAGCTTCGAAGGCTGGTTTACTACCAACTAGGCCTTCGCGTCATCGAAAAGCGTATTTTTATTTTTTATGTTGATTACAATGACGCGACTTTTACATAAAATTACATCATCAACCGAAACGCAAACTCGTCTATTTCTATAAAAATCTCTAATTCGCCATCATTTCTAATTTGTCAGCAAATATTTAGTAGCCTCGAAACCATGACACAAATGATAATAAAATGATTACATCGGGATTAATGATAATGATTACACATCAGCTGCTGCCACTCACGAGCATGTTTCGTTTCACAATCTAGCTCACTGTGTCAAAATGTGCGCGCGCGTCATTTGTTTGCTTTGTAAATAAATAAATATATACTTTTGTTGTCAGTAGTAGCTACGGTGGTGGCGTTGTGAATGGTATACTTTAGTGAAATAACAATTAATGAAATAATGTTTTTTTTTTAATCGTAATTAAGCTCTAGGCTAGTACTATTGTGTACTAAATAGTCAACGATAATAGTAGTTTACGTGACGGTTGCGTAATGACAGGCATTACATCATGAGTGTAGTTTATGAAACGAGCCGCAAGGTGAGTTTCATAATAGATCACACGAATGTTGTAATCCCAATTTCGCAGAGTCGCGTAGAATACTTTATCTACACAAATATTATAAGTACTCTAAGATGGGTTCAGAAGCCGAAAGGCAAATGACCAGCATTACCTGTGGTAGTAGGTGACAGCGATGACAGCTATAACGTAATTTCATTACGTTATCGAATATTGTAAGGTAATGGGATCCAAATTTGGAACATCTTCCAAAATTAATAGCTGTCATCGCTGTCACCTACTACCACAGGTAATGCTGGTCATTGCCTACGGGTTTTGAACGCATAATAATCGAGGACTTATGATATGTGTGTAGATAAAATACTTATATGTATAGAGAAATAGGTAGTATCAGACCAATGGAACCCTGACCCACCAAATAACTGTGTCATAATGACATTATGAATCCAGTCGTAAGAAGAGTGAAACAAATTGTTTTATAATGTCACTATGACACCGTTTTATTGGTACAGCGCGGCTAGCACATGTTGTCCGCGACTTGTTTGTCGCTCGGATCCCCCTTTCTATCTAGTGCGTAACGATAGAGACGCACTGAGCGACATGCGAGAAAATACAACTTGTGCTACCCGTGCAGACTCGCGCTCATCACACAAGTATTTGCCTATATCAGGAATCAAACCTGTGACGGCTGGTTTACTACCAACTAGGCTGATCGCGTTATAAAGTTACAAAGAGTCAAACACAAAACCTCCTTTGACTGACTTAACAAAAGAAGGTTTTGTGTTTGTTTTGAAGTCTGTTAACCGATTCGCAATGATGCGAATGAATCGGCGTCATATTTTCACTAAAGATGGAATATGTTTTAGAAAAAAAATAGCGTATTTTGAAATTATCTTTATATCGACTACCACTTTAAATTCTAAATTTAAAGTGGTAGTCGTTTTTACAGATAAGATACATATTTTGTTATTACTAAATTTCGATCGCGACCGGTGACACCCATCAGCGTCCAAATTAACTTAAGCTACTTGCCGCAGACGCGGCGTCACATTTGATTCAGCCGGGTGCCGCTGACGCTAATCGGCGTTCAATTTAACTTAAGCTGGATGCCGCAGACGCCATTCGGCGTCACATTTGAACCTAGCTGGGTGCCGCTGACTAAGTTAAATTTGAAATTTGAATTTAATTTGAATTATTGATTGATTTGATTGATTGGCGTCACATTAAGCCTAGTTGGGATGCCGCAGCCGCAGACGCTCATCGGCGTCATGCCTGAGTAAGCGTCGGGACATAGTGCGGTTGAGCACGCTCGGCAATGAACGGGTTAATAATCCACGGCAGCGGAACGAGATCGAATGTCAGTTGACTATTGTACACGCTTGCACACACGTGTACCACGTGTAATACGCAAGGCCACACCGACTTAGCTATAACTATGTCGAATTTAAACGTAGGACTGCGTCAGGATTTGTTTGGTTTGTAATACGGTCACGTTTAGTTAAATCGCTTTAGCGTTGTAGATGTATGTAAACATGTATTAAACCTGCAGCAAACCGCAGTTAACCTGGCCCTAGCCGAGATGCATTACGCTAATTAGCGTTTCTATTCGTTTCGTTTTAAAACCAATCGCGACACTGGTAGATCACGTGACTCTTCGTATCACGTCATCTACCAGTGACGCGATTGGTTTAAAAACGTTTATTTCAAGCGACCTAATTTCATTCCAAAATGTTCAGAGTCTGAATTAGACTTTAAAAAGACGCTATTTCATGCAATTTTGAAACGAAACATTTAAATAAAAAAGTTATGACACTGTAAAGTTTGGGTAAGCGAGTCATCGAATCTCTTCCCTTGTCAAACTTTTTTTTGTAGAAAATAAAGTTAAAAGTGGTTTATATCCGTACCGTTTTTCTTAAAAAATATTTACATTTAAATCATTAACCAAATCAAATCAAATTCATTTATTTCATTACACGTTTAGACATTTTCCATAGATTGATTACCATAGACTGCGGTAATGAAAAGGGCTTGAGCACAGCTTAGCTAAAACTGAGCTAACCGCTACCAACGCTTTTCCCTTCCATCGCTCAAAATGTACGGAATGACATTCTCGTGCGTTACAGTAAACCACGTGGTTAACTGTCATCCCATACATTTAGAGCTATAGATAAAGCCCTCTACGCATTATCCATCCGTGCTGTCCATCCGGGCACGATGCACGACGTAAAACGATATAGAGTATAGGCTTGCTGGACGTCAATAATTATTATTATTACCGTGATGGACTTGCTCGATCGATTTTTTGTCCAACGAGCCCCCCACTACTTCTGCTGGATGATGCGTAGCCCTGACGTAGGTACATCAGTTCAATCGTGCATCGTGCGTGTTGGTAATGCGTAGGCTTGACGTCTATCAATTTTTTTTTTGATCATGAATCGACGTCCGTCACTTCTTCGCAGTGTTGCCATATCTCCTGTTTTTACAGGGTGTGTACTGCTCAATTGTTTTTCCCAAAAAACTACTGGATTTTAGAAATTCGTTGCGTATTTATAAAAAAAATTATACACATTAGGTTCTTAAAGCAAGTGTAGGAACCACAATTTCTGAACGAAACGAAATGAGCGAAGTAAGAATCTGTGGCACAGTCTAGCATGTCAGATACTTTGCACGATAGTGCGTACAGCACCATCGGGCCTGACGGTCGTGCGCTGCTGTCCTTCCAAGATGGATAGTGCGTAGATAGCATAAGAAAAACGTTATTAGAGTTTACATCCATTGTAACATTTGCATTATAATAATCGTTCATTTAAATAACTCATGTATTCATAATGTTGAACATGACAATAGACTCATGACTACAAAACGGCGTCGGAAATAACATTTTGATGACAATCATGATAAAACTTTACGTCGTCCTAAACATGTATGAATGGCCATGTAAATTATACTACAAACGTTACCTAATCGTTATCATGCGACCGGAAAACATCTAACTGAACACCTTGTAACTGGGTCATAGGATGTAACTTACCGCGATTAGTTACCACTATTGACTATTAACGATCAAATAGATGAATATATCTGATAGGCAGTTGTGCCACCGCCAACAGTGAGCGAGAAGCAAGCAGAGGCCCTAGCTAAGATGCAAAAGCTCTAACGTTTTTCTTTTCTATCGCTCAAAATGTATGGGATGACATTCTCGTGCATTGCGATAAACCACGCGGTCAATTGTCATCCCATACATTTTGAGTGTAAGAAAAAAAAAACGTTAGTAGCGTTTGCATCTTGGCTACAGCCCTTAGCCTGTGACCAACTATAAATATATGCGTCTCTTTTATTTACAAGAAATCTATATGCTTTGCTGGAGGGAGAGTTTTCGCCAGCAATGTGAACAGCCAGCGATCAACTATTGTTATTTGTGTCTCTTTTATCGACGCGGGATCTATATCTTTTGTTCCTTTCTTGAGCGAGAATATAGTCGATAGCTAATCGCTTCGTCGCCGGGACCAGTGATATAATTTGACCCCTACTTTTAGAGCTGTGGCCCTAGATAAGATGTATTGCGAGAACGTTATCGTTATCGAAAATGTATAGGATTCACGTAAGCTGCCGAACGGTCGCGTCGAGCGAGAGCTAAATGTAAATTCCATATATTTTGACAGTTTTCGATAAGCGTTTACGATAGCGTTAAGCATTTTTGTCTACGGTCATTGATAATTATAAAACGGCCTAACTGACTTTCATCGAACTTGGCTAAAAAAAGGTATTTTTTTTATACATCAATAAATCATTAAATGAAGGCGGGTTTTTAAAGATAGCTTTATTTTAATTCTTTAAATAGAGTTAGTTAGGTCTCGGTTCGATGCCTGGTAAGGGCAAATATCTGCAAGATGAGCGCGGGTATTTGTTCCAGAGTCTTGGATGTTTTCTACGCACATATTTAAGTATATATTCCTTTAACAGGGTAGAAAGTTGAGATGGGTCAGTAAGGGCAGCTACTAGATGCCTTGCTGCCACGCAAATATGCGGATTCAAGTAAGGGTTATTATTTCACGAAGGCGCGCTCAGTGAATGAAATTGATGTTATGACCTTGGCATAGCTGAGCCGAAGTGCAACTAAGGTTGAGATATCCGAACGCACACTTAATGACGTTGTAACGAGTCAAGTAAGACACGTCGACAAAATCAAACTCAAATACGATGACAAAGTTCTTTAAGAGAATACCGATACACAGAAACCGAAATCAACACAACTGGTAAAGTATAAATAAACCACAGGCTAATTTCAAGATAAGAAAAGCCCTTTGAGCTTGCGGTATCTATGATTTTTTATTGTACTAATCATAACAACAATGCGTTGTATTATCATAGCTTAGGAATATAGACTTGTTATTATCATTTCTTATTACAACGATGTCCACATCGTAAACTCACGGCATACATTACGACGATAATTTGTTGAGATGATCTAAACAGTCGCAAACACGATTACTTTCTATTGTTGCGGTTAACGTGTACGATTTACGTTATTTGTTGGTGATAACGATTTTCGTAAATAACAAAAGTTAATAAACATTAGAAATGTAACGAGGACACCGTTAGAAAAAGGTACCTAATTTGTTACAAACTGTTTTGTATTTTTATTATAACCAGCAAACATACTAGTTATAGTAATAAAAACTTTTAGATTACCCATTTGACAATTAAAAAAATAATCTTTTAAAAATAAAAGACATAAATAAATAAATAAATAAATAATAAATATCAGGGGACAATGTCACACCAATTGACCTAGTCCCAAACTAAGCTCTAGGCTTGTACTATGGGTACTAGACAACGATATAAATACTTATATAGAGAAATAAATACTTAAATACATAGAAAACATCCATGACTCAGGAACAAATATTCGCACTCATCACACAAATATCTGCCCTTACCGGGATTTGAACCCAGGACCGCTAGCTTCGTAGGCAGGGTCACTACTAACTAGGCCAGCGCGTCGTCAATCTGCTTTATAATCATCAGCCTGTGTCAGCCGACCGCTGAACATACTAACATTACGAGTACTAACGAATCCCAGTTTCGACTCGTCTTTTCTCTCGGACAACTTTACGAATAATTTATACATTGAAGATCGTTTATTTCAACTCTAAAGTTTGGTTAATTTCAAGGTGTCTGTGAATGACCAAAACACGAAAATCATATCAACAAACCGAAAACTTAAACGATTTCCGAAAACTGACAAAATGTATAGAATTGACGTAGGCGCTTGACGTGACCGTCTGACCGCTTACGTCAATCATATACATTTTGGATAACTATAACGAACGCCGAATGTAGATAGTTAAGGACGTCTGACATTGAATATGAGTCAGTATTAATATTAATTAAAATGTTTTTTTTAATCCCAACTGAATTATGCATTATATTTGTGTAAGAGCAGTTACGGTCCACTTAACATTTAATATTGACATGCCCGGCTATTGTGAGGGAGCATTCCAATGCTTCATAGAATGATTTAATTTTCCATATGTTATATTATTTCCACAGTACACAGGGCTTTCGAGGAGCAATGTCACTAGCCACTTATAAAACCGTACAAAAAAGAGGTGTTATTAGATTAAAGTGTGTAATTGTGTATGTGTGTGACTGTGGTATTGTAGCTGCCAAACAGATCCGGTTTAATCCGGATGGTTCTAAGCTAGATTTTATGAAAATCGATTGGGCCGCTTAAGAGATTATTAGCTTCGAAACAAGGGAACACAGCTACGTGAGTGTATGTTGTTTAAAAAATGGGATGGCATTAATAGCTGCAATTGCTTTTTCTAGCTCTTAAAATTGGCCATGAAACTTCCTCTGAACTTCCTAAATTAGGGAATATAAAAAAGGTACCTATGCACTATGTACTCTAAATGTCGTCTAAGTGTAATGCAGATAGTTGGCAATCGATGCGGTTTTACTAATATTGGCAGGATACGAGCGATAACTAGCCTAGAAATAGCCTAGGGATTTATCGTTACGCAGTGCTTACGAATTCACGTGAATCGATTACATATTACAAGGCAAAGGATAAAATAAATGAATAGCGGCCGCGCTCAGAGTCAGTCGATTATTTAGTCGTTCCTGATTAACGATTTTTATACACAAGTTTGAAAAAGGAACGCTATAACCGTCTTTAAAATGTTTCTGAGTACGGCGCTAAACGATGACAAAGCGCTTGTTAGAAAGACTCATTTAATACTTACGTCTCGGCAAGAAGGCAAACAGCAAGCTAGTCACAGCACACGTCATATAATTCACTATCAGCGTCTTCTTCCTGCCGTATCTGTCCAGCACTATCGCCACCACTATATACGCCGGTATCTCCACCAACGTCACCAACATAAAACTCAAATACTTATTCGAACTCAACGATACAGAGTTGATCGATAATCCATAGTACACCAGTGAACATGTCATCCAGAGAAACGAGCATATCAACAGCCGCTTCCAAATAATACTGGAACGTATCGCTTTTGAAAATTGTGATTTCTTATCTACTGATTGATTATCCACCTTCAGAAGAGGATCTCCAAGATGATCTAATTCTAGTTTTCTTACGTCTAATTTATTTATTTTCGCTGCGGATTTTAGTATTTTCACAGCTTCGTCTCTTCTTCCTTTGCTTAGAAGCCAGCGTGCGCTTTCATTCATATACCAGACGTATAATGCTACTATGATAGCTGGTGAGTATAGAATGAAGACATAGGTCCTCCAGTTGTCCACAAACCAGGCTAGGATAGCCAGCAGGACGACACCGATGACGAAAGCCATATTACACATGGCTGACACGATAACTCGCTGCTTAAGGCCGACCAGTTCCACAACTGTGAACAAATTTGAATTGAATAAGCACTGCATCAATTAACATGAGTCATGGGACAATTAGATTTATTTTTAGATTGAATCTCCTCCGTATGTTGAGCATTAATCATGTCGAGCGATATTATTCACAGATGTGTCTTCAACTGCATGAGAAAGCATCATCAGATGAATATTTAGTATGTAAATCAACGGCTTTAACGCAATAGCATGAACGGTATCTTTGCATTTTATTGTTTTTAAACTTATTATCTGAGTATCGTCAGAAATCATTCTGTAATTAGGTATTCTGAGACAATACGTCTCATTTAGAAATTTAAAACTGACGCGAATTTGATATCAGGTTAATTCGTCAAAAACATTTATGCCGATTGCAGTAAAATAAATATACTTACTTAAAACATAAGCAGAAGGATACAAGCCACCTCCGAGCGCAGCCTCAAAGAAGTGCATGATGACGTAAGTAATGTAATTCGGCGCAAAACCCCGAAGTATTCCGAAGACGAATGAAGCGCCAGAAGCGAGCCCGACGGCGATCTTACGCCCAAATCGATCAGAGATAGCACCCGTAAACAGCATGGCTGCGAACATTCCTGAGTTGTGGATGGTGCCAACCAAGGCCCGCTTCCATTCCATACAGCCTAGGTCAAACTGGAGACAAAAAAAACAATGAGGGTTCAGAACATTACACATCGTATTTGGCCGGATAAGTTCATATTCGTCTTGTTTTCTCAATTTGCTTATTGATCGGTACTGAAGTCAATTGAGAAAGCAAGATAAATATATACATCTGCGACCAAATTACGATGTCATATGTTTATTCAGTACATCTGTACAATCCAAGGTAACATAATATTCTTTCTAGTGGATTTAATCTCAAACGCAAGAGTTTATTATGAACTTACAGGACAGAAATGACAAAGGTAAATAACTGCCTTGTCAAATTGATATAACGTTTAAACAGTCTGTGGATGTTAATAAAAATAGGACCTTGTAAGTATTTGTTTTTCATCTTGCGGTGGAATTAATATAAAAAAAAACTAATGTTAAATACCTCAATGAACGAGTACTAATGCAACACAAGTAATTTAGATAAAAAACAACCTCGTAAAAAACCCACGTGTAAATATGAGTCTATACATTTTAAGTCAAAACTATGATTAAAGTAAGTATGTTGTAAAAAACCCTGAACATAAAGTCAAAGTTAAATTAGAATTGCGAAAACTAATTATTCAGAAGTCTAATACAAAAAGTGTCCTACTTTACAACAAACGTTAATATGTGCCAAGTTGAAGAATAAGACGTGACATTAGGAGTAGGATATAGGGTAGGGCACTAAGAGAATCTACAAGAAGTCGGCTTTTCAAACTATGTGGAACTCTCCTTTTCAAGCTGGGTAGGACACCTCACAGTATAGGTAATATAAGCAGTATAGGTCTATAATCCTTAAACATACAAAAGTATTCATCAAATTAACCATAAACATACCTCTTGCACAAATAATCTGGAGCCTAAACGCAGCTTTAGTTTTTCACCAAGAGCAACAGAAACTAGGAGATTTAGGATCTTCAAAAAGTTGGCCAAAAGATGTAGATTCCTCCTTTTCAATTTGGTTGAAGACCTTGCAGTCTTACACCAGATTATTTTTCTCGGACATGCAGTATTAATCAATTGAACCAAAAACATACCTCTTGCACAAGTGAGTTGTTGATCTCATAAACATATCTGTCGCACAGAATGGTCTGATTTTTTAGGGTATGGAACTCCTCAGCTGAACACGTTTCCACCGTTCCATTTATTGGGCTAAATCGGCTGCAGGATTCAAGCTTGCCATCAGTTGTAGGTATCGCATAGTTTTTCCAGGAGGTATCGTTGATTCTGTGCTCGCAGCCAGGCACTTCGCATCTGTTATGGGAAGAACCACGTCATCTTTAATTGTCCGTCCTCCATTGATCTTCGTTTCCTTCCGTAAAGTTAATAAAAAGAATCGAATTGTTCTTACAAGTGTTAAGTGTTTACTGAAAACCTATAAAATATTTTCAAGTAATAGGATTAAGGGTAATGACAGGGACATCTAGGTGTTCCTATTTTATAAAATTCGGTTTGTTTTCTTTTTTAAGTTTGTACGGGTTTTTGGATGTCTAATACTGCCAGTCTTTGGACGAAATAAATTGCAGATGAAGGTACGAAAATCGATAAAAATGTATGTCAAATATGAATAAATAGTTGGATCTCATCAAAAGTATCTATCTGATAAGATAATGGATAAGCGAAAAACGCAAAACAAGATATATAACTTAACTACATTACGGTTTGATGATAAACCGGACATAGTAAGCGTCAGCAAAAGATAATTTGTACCTTTTCGGCTAAAAATCACGTCTGAAGTTCTGAGGTTTTTTATGAGCTGTCAAAACCTGGCAAGTTCCAGCCAGTGATAAGGAAAGAGTTATATGAGTCCTATATACTTGAAAGGGTCTAACAGTTAATACGGACCCTGAACTGTTTGTTTTAGCGACATGCGACAAAATCCAAAACTGACCAACCTCTAGAAAGTTTAGAAGCACAGTGCCATTCACTAACAGGTAAGATTAACCTATAAGGGCCGATTTTTCCAAGCCCTAGTTAAATTTATGTGATAATTATTATCACTTTAATTTTCTTTGTCATATGAAAGAAAAGTACAGAGCTGGTTGGTATCTGGCAGATACTGTTATCTGAAGATTGAGAGTCAGCCCTAAGTCAAATTTATCGCCTGTGTAAAGTGCATAAAAGATAAAGCTTGTAATTTTTATGGATCTTATCTTCTAGTACTCTTAACGATAGGCTTAACTTAAGTCTTTAATTAACCGTTGCAAACTATCGCATTATAATCGCATATTACTGGATGCGGATACTTTAAAGTTAAGTTAATAGTGTTATCAAAGCACGAAGACAACCTTTATATATTAAACGTCATTAAGTCATTGTTATTTAAGTGCTCTTATGTAAGTGAAGTATTGAGTTTTACCCGCACTTAATTTAGTTTCACCTTATAAAACAACTAGCGACCCGCCATCGCTTCGCTTCGGTTTATGTGAGTTTTCTGTAACACTCGTACATAATCCGGAACTTATTATACATAAAAATCTTCCTCTTGAATCACTCTATCTATTTAAAAAAAACGCATCAAAATCCGTTACGTAGTTTTAAAGATCTAAACATACATAGGGACAGACCGAAAGCGGGAAGCGACTTTGTTTTATACTATGTAGTGATAAAGGGACTTAATACGTACAGAAATTTCAAATACGTTCACATAATGTAGTTTGTTAGGTACCTAAAGTGTTTACTATTGAACTTTTGATTGAACAAACACATATTTTTAATCAATCAAGCTTTTTGCACCGATTCTTAGTAAACCCAATTACAATATAACAACATAACCAGCCAAGAAAATTTCAAGCATCAAAACCACTTGAACTGATCGAAACTCACCTGTAAAATTGTTGCTGAGCTTCAAAAATGAATCCACATTCGAAGAAAGCACTCAGCAATATCGGAAAGAGGAGCAACACAAAATTGAGTATATTGTACCGCCCGTAAGGACCCAGACTTTCCAGTACAGAATCTAAGTTGATTTCCTTTTTAACTTCCATTTTTGAGCGTTAATGTTGACTTTGTCGGAGTGGTCGCGTTTTTAACAGATCTGAAAAAAAAGTTAATTATAGTATTGGGTAAAAAATGATATCAAGGCTAGCAAAAAAACATATTTTATAATGAAAACAGACGAGTTTTAACGAAAATAATTGTTTTAAAATGAAACGGGTATTTGTATGCATATTGCATGGTTTACGTTAAGGTCTTCTAATAGACAAACGATTTGTACTTGAATTTTCTGCCATCCTATTTCTAATATTCTGATAGGGGTGCATTTATCGCGTGAGAAAGTGTGGATAAGGCATCCGTCACCTTCTGACACGTAAATAAGTACAAGAGTGACGGATGCTTTATCCGGGAGCCCTTTCTTTCCCATAATTTTATTGGTCATAATGAAATATCTAACGTGTAGACAAGGCTAGGTTAGGTTAGTTTTGATTTATAAAAATCCTGAAAAAGTAACAGTTTCTTTAAAAAAACATGTTATGACTTGCGATGATTATGACCTAAAGCACATTATGACTAAAAACAATTATGTCAGTCAATATAGACCCGCTTTATCCACATTTGACACGCGATATGGACGCAGCCATACTAGGCCCGCTGGTCGTCTTTATCGATGTAGATAAACGTCTGTCGCTTCCTGACAATGGCTCTAGACAAGATGCATACTGCGAACGTTATCGTTATCGAAAATGTATAGGATTGTCGTAAGCTACCGGACGTGACAGTTTCCGAAAATCGTTTACGTCAGCGTTATGCATCATGTCGACGGCCGCAGTCCGTTAGTGCGAGTGTGACGGATTATCCACATTAATCCATCGCAATAAGATGCATAACGCTTTTCGATTTTCGAAAACTGACAGTATGTATAGATTCATATTACTTACTAAGGGGGTCTACTCAAGATGTATGACGCTAAGATAGCGATTTAAAAAACAGGCCCAGTGCGAGTCGGATTCGCGCACGAAGGATTCCTTACGACTATACCAGTTGCCGTTATTGATATGGAGCAAAAAACGGCAAAAAAACACGTTTATTGTATGGGTGCCCACTTAAATATTTATTTCGTTCTTATTTTAGTATTCGTTGTTACAGCGGCAATAGAAATACATCATCTGTTAAAATTTCAACTGTCTAACTATAACGGTTCATGAGATACCTACAGCCTGGTGACAGACAGACGGACGGACAGTGGAGTCAGGAAAAGGGTCCCGTTTTTACCCTTTGGCTACGGAACCCTAAAAATTTACAAACTGACCGCTTATTTCTACTACGTATATTTAGTATAGTCGAAAGAAAACAGAAACGTTTGCAGCGATTGCATCTTCGCTAGGCTAGGTTTGTAAGTATCGTCTACAATTTCGCAAACGTTTACAATTCGCGCACCTGTAAAACGTCATTAACGACGGAAAATGTTGCTAATTAACACAGATAAGCTGAAAAAATCACCTAATACGGATGGTGACTAGATGATCGTGACCATCTCGACCTTGAATCGTTCTCTGAATCTCAGCTGTCTGGCTCTAGGAGCCAAAAAAAAGGCGAATGATATTTTCGGATTTCAGTAAAAAATTGTACCTATTGCAGAGGATCCGAATAGGAGACGACCTTCACCGGGCTGTTTATTCGACGAAAAGTATTTTATATAAAATTTAATATGTTAAGTAATATATGGCGAATAGGTAGGCTGAAAAATTTCAGTCCAGTATATAATTAATGAATAATTAAAAAAGGAACTTTAAAAAAACGCAACTTCTTGTTTAATAGACAAATTAAATAGCAATCAATCAATTTTATTAATTGCATCGGTCTGGGGAGCCAGAGGAGATGTAGGTTCGAATCCTACCTATTTTTTATACGACGAATTTTTTTCGCTTTGATATAGTTTAAATTTATGTACATACCAATCGAAAGTACCTGTATTGCCACGTCAATTTGAATGATGGGCGCTCCTTCATGGATTAAAAAAACAATACATACCTACCTACTTAAAAATAAATAGGTAAATATACAAACGTTAAGATTAATCTACAGGCTTAACGTGTTAATAATTAAAATTCGCAAAGCGTGGGTTTGGAAGATAAAGCATTCCGCATTAGTCACACGAGGCGCCCTGGCAGTTTTCGAACAATAGAATTGTCGCTGAGAAAATAGATACAGATCTAGAAACATAAAATGTGGCTTACATTTTCTATGAAGCTACCAAGTTGCTTAACGCTAACGTAAACGATTTTCGAAAACTGTCAAAATGTATGGATTCGACGTAGGCGCTTGACGCGACCGTCTGACAGCTTACGTCAATTCTATACATTTTGGATAAAGATAGGTAACGAACGCCAAATTCACCTTGTCTAGGATCTTCGAGTCGATAAGTAGAATTCTATTTTAAAAAGTTATTTTTGATATTGTCTATTTTGCTAGTTTGTTTTTAATATTTATATTATACGTGGGAAATTCATGAAGTTGTAGATCAACAACTGTTCCTGAACTTATAATGCACTGCTAGTTCAAAATAGTAGTAACTCAAAATACAACTGTATTTTAAAATCAACTTTAATACAACTTCTATCAACTTGAAACAAAACTAACAAGGATTTTGAGTTGATACTGTTTTGATCTTGCAGTGCGTATTGTTGAGTATTTGTTATGGGGGTAGCCGGAAATTTTAACAGTTAACGAGGGAATAGCGACACACGACTTTTACGACGACGGAGTTGCAGGCAACAGTTAATTACATGTATGTTTCTGCTGCAGGCTGAGTTATATTTAGATGTCGTTGTTTCCGCTACTCGCCGCCTCTAATCGCTGTTGTAGTCGTCGCGCGAAGTCGTGACCAGACCGTTAGCGGATAAAAGGGGTACAAATCGGAAGAGCATGTTAAGAGACTTGTCCCACTGCCGGCAAGGACATCGACTATTTTCTCGCTCAAGAAACGAGCAAAAGATATAGATCCCGTGTTAATAAAAGAGACACATATTAATAGGTTGGTCGCTCGCTGCTCACACTACCGGCGAGAACTCTCCACTAGTTTGTCGAATCGAAATATGTAGATCCCGTGTCAATAAAAGAGACACATATTGTTGGTCGCTCGCTGCTCACACTACCGGCGAGAACTCTCCACTAGTTTGTCGAAACGAAATATGTAGATCCCGTGTCAATAAAAGAGACACATATATTAATAGTTGATCGCTGGCTCTACACGCTTCCTGCTCATCATCGAGCGGTGGGACATGTGCCTAAACGAGTGAGAGAGATTTTTTTCAGTACAGCAAGAAACATATTTATTTCTTTAAGCGTGACTCGTATTAGTTTCATTTAATACAATGAAACTAATTTTCTTAAACTACCATTACACACTACGTACAGTACAACCATTTTATTAATAGCGATCGGAAATTGTCGTTTTTCTATGACACACGAGACAAATATACTGTCAGTTGCGACTGCAAGCTTAATAGCGATAGCGATGGCTATTAAGAAGCTGCGAATACTGTACGTAGTATAGGCAAATTAGCTTGCGTATTTCGTTAAATTGCTTATAAACTAGGTACTTATTAACGATTAATTGACATATTACCGATGTGAATGTCTTACCAAGCCAAGGAAATTAATAGACTAATTGAATGAGTCGAAGAGGTTAACTAGACTCCACTCTTGATTAGCAAGCTGGTTGGTCAATAAAATTGACCTTTTAATCCGTTGCTGGACCAAAGATATCCATTACTACCTATAGATATGGTGGATCTAAACGACGTCGTATTTAATCGGGTAACTCCTAATTCATCTTGCTTTCTCAGTTGGCTTTAGAAGACATCGAAAAGATAACTGAGAAAGCAAGATATATTCGAACTTATCCGACAATATACGATGTCACTTGATGATTCAATAGATCTGTACTGTGTTGTAAAAACTAACTAAAACCTAGTATCAACGTAATTTGCTTTCTCATCTTTAATTATTAAAAGAAGTTGCAGAATAGAAGTTTACGTGACGGTTGCGTAATGACAGGCATTACAACATGAGTGTGGTTTATGAAACGAGCTGAAGGCGAGTTTCATAATAAATCACACGAGTGTTGTAATGTTAATTACGCAGAGTCTCGTACAATACTTTATCTACACACATATTATAAGTACTCTAAGATAGGTTCAGAACCCGAAAGGCAAATGACCAGCATTACCTTACCCGTGTTAGTAAGTGACAGCGATGACAGCTGTAACGTAATATTGACATTACGTTATCGAATATTGTAAGGTAATGAGATCCAAATTTGGAACATCTTCCAAAATTAACAGCTGTCATCGCTGTCACCTACTACCACGGGTAATGCTGGTCATTGCCTACGGGTTTTAAACGCATAATAGAGGACTTATGATGTGTGTAGATAAAATAAGTTGCAACATAATACATAAGATAGTCATAGGTAGTCATAGGATAAATATTGAAATTATTCTGGTAATAGTTAAATAGAAATAATTAATAATGAAATATTTAGTTAAAAATCCTTAGCATACATATAAGTTCGTAGCATAAGTACTACAAAAGTATAAAGTAGTACCCTACTATAAGTTTAACGTTATCTTTACCTGTTATGAACTGTGTAATGAAATGAACAGATGAATAAATTAAATCCTCTCGTCTTAAGATATTCGCTCCCAGGATAAGTTTACTGGTTTTTTCTTGCGCTCTAGCAAACCAGCGTAGAGCAATAGGTTTTTTTGGTCGCGTTTTTTTCTTAGCCACTAAAAAACTTTAAATGTTAATCAGAAATCCCAACTGAGATTTTCATTACATATTTGTTCTGTGTTTTTCCTTGAAAAGAGTTCTATTTGAAAGAAAGAAAGAAAGAAAAATCATTTATTCGTGACATACATAAAAAAAAGAACAGATTAACACGTACAAGAAGGAAGTAGCCACGAAATGGTCCCAACTCAGCGTAATGCTGGCATTAAAGTCAGCGCTGGTCTTCCGTTGGAACAATCAGGTGAAACCACGGAAGGTTACACACACATAATTATTTGAAAACAAGGAATGATTGAAAAATAATAAAAAAACTAGAGAAAAAAAACAATAATAATAAAAAAATAAAAAATAAACGCAAAACTTTTCCATGGCCGTCCTCAGATAGCGGAAAGGGCAACAGTCCCTTAGCCTTACATGGTTCAAGCATGGTTCATTTGTTGACTCCAGCGTACTTTCCTGCATTTAATTTACACTTAATATGATTTCTATGTCAAGTTTTCCGGGGCAAGCATGTGTACCATAACGTGATCATTCACATTGAGCGCCCTTGACACGTCTGTACAGGTCCCATACATATTCTAGTGGATGGCATTGAACGAGTTAAGGCAAACAGATGTCAGCAGAATCGTGTTGCTTTTAAAATAGTATTTTTTCTTTATGATACGGGATAACTTCGAGCAAAGAAAAGTAAATATGAATATGAACAATTTTATGTGAGCCAATATGGACCCTAAAGAAAGATTGAAAACTCGGAGATGGATATAAAATACATTTCATACCAAAAAAAAAACTCGAGGAAATAACGATAAACAAGTACTATGCGGACGAAAACGCAGGCAAAAACTATATTAATTATTATTATCTCTTATCTACAGTTAAAGATAGTAAGCCATTCACGGCATCCTTGACACAGAAAATAAAAGAAAGATATAAGTAGTATTTTTATGTCAATGGGCTTTATTCTAGTCGGTAAAAACTATATTGCTTTTAACATGTTATCGTATTGTCAACACTTCCATAGCTCTTATTTACGTGACAGTAATGGCGGCCGAGAGTTCATGAGCGGGCCTAAGCAATAGTTGCATTCAGACGATATTGATATCGTATCGACGTAAGCTGCCAGGCGGTCGCGTTGAACGTTTACGTTCCATATTTTTTGATAGTTTTCTAAAATCGTTCACGTGACATAGGCCGTTATACATGTTGTCTAGGCTGATGCAGTTTGCGTATTCGAACGTAAACGTTACGTCAATCCTATACATTTGGTCCGTTTACGAAAAACGCTAACTTAGCGACATCTCATCTAGAATAGGTCCACAAATTCAGATAATTTCCAAGATATTTTCCAAGGAAATAGCGATAAACGACTTCAACGCTTACAGAGGCACGGGTAAAGGTATATTTATACATTTATTTGTAGCTAGCGACCTGCCCTCTTCGCTTCGGTTTATGTGAGTTTTCTGTAACACCCATACATAAACCAGATTTTTTTATACATAAAAACCTTCCGTAAAAAACTATCTAACTGATAGTGAAAACCGCATCAAAATCGGTTGCGTGGTTTAGGAGTTAGCCGCGCCGATATACAGACAGTGGCGTATATGTAACCACCTGTACCCGGCATGCGTATTGCGTTGCAATGCAATGTAAAGTCAAAAAAGAAAAGATAATGGACACTTTTAGCTGACAGGCACCAGTAATGGACGCTTCACTCTTAATTCAAATTTCATACGGTCCTAAATTGATTGTTGCAAAACAAATGAATAACCCTTTTCTTCTGAAAATAATAATCAAGTGTCCATCAATGATATTTTATATTAAGATACGTCATCTGCGCGCAACATCGTTCCTCGAAAAGGAAGGTAATTACCTTGCTATCGTTCAGTCGCGCCGTGGCCGCTGACACGCATGCGTCAAAAACAGTAAAGTTTTATTACCGAAATGCAACAAAATAAATATAAGTCATAAAAAATGTCGTCTTATGTTTTTCGAGGCTGCCGAAATTATAATGTAACTAACTATAAAAGGAAGAAAGGATGTCTTATTTCATTCGTAAGTACCGTAAATATTTTTTACATTTTGTTTCACAGCCATACTTTGTTTAATTTACACCGGTGGCGTCACTGTCACCTGTGAAACATGAGATACACAATTATATATCGCATGAGTGCGATAAAGACGGGTAGCTATATTGCAGCCATGAGCGGGCACGCCGCGTCATTCAGGTACGCAATTTGAAACAACTATTTATCTCTTTCTAACAATACCGTTCGTTACGAATTGCCATCTTTGTCTATAGAAATATGGCAACGTAGCAACTGTCAGTATTTGGCGACGGTTTTCGAATGCGTTTAATATGAGCATAACTTATCTAAATATAAAATATCATTCCATCCGGTCGATCATAGGACCTTGTCCATTACTGGTTCCGTCACTGTACTAAAGTTTCATCACAATGTGATCAATGGTTTAGGAACGCATAGAGGACAACAGAGATAAAGATTTTTACCAAAAATTCAAGGTTGCACTGTTCTGAATGACATTGATAACAACGAACAACTGAACATTGTCGGCGGGCACTGGAGCGCGGTTCCGAGATACCCTGACTGCCGTCCGAAGGCCGGTGTCGAGTGACTCGGTTGACTACATTGTGAACCGGATTTATATAGGGGTATTATTTAATCGATCAGCAAAATATTCTTATTTTGGTGAACAGAAATATGTATTTGGTCAGTCAAAATAGCTAGTTGGTAAGCAACTTATGGTTAGCAAAAATTTATAAGTCTGTCTGCTATTAATGATAATTATACTGAACTACTCTTAATTATTTTGTTCAGCAAATTAAATATTTGAGCTGCATTGAGCGACCCACAGTTAATCAAATTTTGGTAAGCAATCAGTAGGTAAGCAAAATATTTCATTTTGTCCATCAAAAAAAAGGGGGCAAATTTACTGCCGTGCCGGCAACGCACATGTACCAAATCCACCATCAAATTTACAAACTTAACAGAGTTGAGCTCCTATTTCTGGGTTGTTCTGTTCCTCCGGGCCTGATATAAAAACGAACCTAACCTAACCTACCTCATATTTATGATACAAATTTTGGTTAATCTACGGTGTGATTGTGATTTCTAAATTTGTGTGACAAAACATAACTTGTAATTACTACTACTAGCCAACGCTTGGGTGCTCGCGTCACGTGGTCTGATTTCCCTCCGCCCACAATAACGAACACTGCTGATTTTTTCAAACTAGACGCAATCCACTTATTTATATAGATAACCATTATTTTAATATGCACACCTCTCAATTAAACTGCTTACAGATATGTTTTCTCTGCTGACCAATTGTAAATTGTTTGTAAATTTTTTGCTGAACAAGAGTTGTAGCCCGATTTTTATTTATTGCCAGCCAAACCTTTGTATGCTGCCCAAATGAGATAATTCCTCATTTTTTTTTGCGAATCAATTTTCATAACGGCTGTCCATTTAATTAATTCCCTTTATATAGTACGGTCGGCCAAGAAAGTGGTCTACCAGTTTTGACAAAAGTTACTGTGAGATCTAATTACAGCTCGACCAAGTTTTCTGTGAACTGAAAGGTAGCGTCACCTACGGTACAGGACAGACCTTCATAACATGAATAATATCGTTATCATAACGTTATATTTCGTTAATGCTCAAAATTTCGGGTCCATATTGGCTCACCTAATTATTTTTACTCATAACGACTCATAAGTCCTAATCATCGCAACTCCTAACGTATTTTTTTCAGCAACTGTTACTTTTTCAGGATTTTTATCAATAAAACCTAACCTAACCTAGTCTTATCTACACATTGAATATTTCAGAACTTCTGAACAGTTTACTGTTCCAGCGGTATAAAAATTTCATTTTCGGAGTTCCGATAATAGGAGTTGCAATTTTAGTTGAACTTTGGCGCTCCCCAAAATTTCGTTTAAATATATCGATATTTTTTCATAACGTTACGCTACACCGTAACGACATCGTAATAACGTTACACTTAAATAACGTTATAATAACGTTATGTAACTTATGAACTACGCACTTTTGCCGCTCCTTAGGTAGGCATTCTGCGTCACTGGACGACGTCCAGACAGAAGGGACGATTTTTGTCCGTTCAGACATCGCAACCAACGGGCTTTCGATGTCCGTTCATATAATCCGTCCCTTTTCAAATAACTAGCTAAAATACTTTGCTTTGTCAGGGATGTTCGCGGAGGCGCGCGTGGACTGTTTCTATACGGCCATGCGGAAGCGCGGCGCGTCCCTGGTGCGCCGGGTGCGCGACAGCCCCAACACCATCCTGCGCATGATAGCGGGCAGAGTAGACTGTCCATATATGTCTCACTGCGGGGGAATGCATTGCCCTACTAGTGTTATATTGTTTTAGTGCTGTTTAGTTTAATAAGTATTACTAACACCTTAGATTAAGTATTCTTAATAACAAAATAATGTGTCATTGTGGGTCACACGAAATAAACAATTTTAATTTAATTTAATTTTAATTTTGTCACAAAAAATGCATTTTAAAATGCAAATAACAAACGCAGATTTAAAAATTATGTTACACGGAAATAACGGTTATTAACGTTATTATAGCGCTTACTGAAGTATCGTTATACGTATAGTGTTTTGTTTGATAACGTTATAATGGATACCGCTACAGGTAAGGCGTCAAATAAAGTTATAGTATAACGTTATTCGTTCAAGATAACGTTATAAAAGGTAACGTTATAGGAAAATAACGGTTATTAAAGGTCTGTACAGGATATATAGAAAAGTACTCTGCGCTATCGTGTCACAGTCGGTTCAGTGTTGCTAATTCGTTTCACAGTTAAGTTTTTTTTTTCTTTTTTATTGGCTTTCACTCCTTGTGTTTAACAAGGTGTATTTCGCCAGTATCGAGTTTTAGATAATCACCATGGACTTATTAGAGAAACAAGTCCATGGATATCACACGCGAGGACAATTGTTCGAAGATGTTTATTAAAGTATAAAAACTATACACGCTGGCTAAAACGTTGCATACTGTCTCATCGAAAATCAGAAAATATGAAATACCTTAATAAAAATGAAAGTAAATGTAAGGCAGTATGGAACATAATTAAGAAACATACAGCAGCTGACTGCAACAGTAAATCTGTAGAAACTCTATTAGTAAATAAAGAATATATTGATAATGCACAACATATAGCAGAATTTTTTAATAAGTTTTTTATTGAGACTATTAATAAAAATGTAAATTCGAATAACACAAGTGACATTAATATGAACAATAATGATTGCACCATGTTTTTTAATCCTTTAAGTGTTAGAGAACTCACTAAAATAATTTCATCACTTAAAAATTCTACAGCGGTTGGTTATGATGGCTTGAGAACTGACATAATAAAAAAAAGTATGTTTATCATCGCAGAACCACTTGCACATGTGATAAATTTATCGATAATGCAAGGATTATTTCCGGAGGAACTGAAAAAATCAGTGGTTAAGCCCTTATATAAAAACGGGGACAAAACCGATGTTAGTAATTATAGGCCTATTACCTTAATACCAATTTTTGCTAAAATATATGAAAAAGTCATGTACAATAGACTCCTTAAATTTTTTGAGGATACTAATATAATTAATGAAGAACAACATGGCTTCCGTAAATCCAGGTGCACTTCTCTAGCGGCATTTAAGCTGATGAAAAATGTAATGGATTCCATGGACAGTAAAATACCGATCACTGTTCTTTTCATGGACATGTCGAGGGCTTTTGACTGTGTGAGTCATAAACGCTTGATTGCCAAATTATCTAGGTATGGAGTACGAGGCCCAATATTGAATTGGATTAAAACGTACCTTGGTAATAGGCAACAGTGTGTAGAAATTCTAAAGTACTGCGGCAAGTCTCAAACTATAAGATCCTATCGTTCTTCATATGTAAACAATGAATATGGGGTGCCTCAGGGCAGTATTTTGGGACCTTTGCTGTTTCTGATGTATATTAATGATTTACCATGCTATTTACCCAACAAATGTATTTTATTTGCAGATGACACGTCAATTATAATTAAATGTAATGATTTACTGACATACAATAATGATATAAATTTGACATTAGCTTTAACAATTAATTGGTTAGAATTGAATAATCTCCAGGTTAACATTAAGAAAACTAATTACATTCAATTTCATACAGAACGAAACAAATCGCTAACTTTAGATGTCCGATACAATAACGATCCAATTGAAGAAGTAACCCATACGAAATTTCTAGGAATCATTATTGACTGTCACTGTAAATGGGAAGAGCATGTGGATAAAGTCTGTTCCAAGGTGAACAGATTTGTATTTGCCTTAAGACGAATTAGGCAGACTGTCTCTTTACAAGCTGCATTAATGGCTTACTACGGTTACGTTAGTTCTACAATACGATACGGGATAGTAATTTGGGGTAACTGTACAAAAATGGGCCAACTTTTTATTGCCCAAAAACGCTGCATAAGAGCTATTTTTAGAATTGGACGGAAAGGATCGTGTCGACCTTACTTCGCTGATTACAATATTATGACAGTTCCTTGCCTATATATCCTAGAGGTATGTATGTTTGTTCATAAGTATAAGAACCAGTTCACGGAATCACAAGCAATGTACTCACGTAAGGTTAGACCGCAATATAAATATAGACTATATAAACCAGCCGTAAAGCTGGCTTTGACTTCCAAAAATACCTATGTTATGTGTATTAATATATATAATAAACTGCCGGATGTCTTTAAAGACTATAATTTAAAGGCATTTAGAAAACTTGTGATGCAATGGTTAACTGAAAAATGTTTTTATAATGTAAGTGAGTTCTTTGATAAGTAGTTAATGTTTATTGGCTTCTGTAATAAAATGAATTAATCTTAAAATTGAAATTAATTATAAATGCACTTAATTATAAATTTGTACGCCAGTTTGTTGGCATAATGTGGCGATGGATGTATAGTTTTAAGACCTTTGTAAACCCACCATTAACAAATAAAATGTTTCATTTCATTTCATTTCATTTCATTTCATTGTTTCATTTCATTTCATTTCGGTTAAAGAGATTTACTCTGGTGGACTAAACAGAAGCACATGGGGTTAGCTCGACGCGCTTCTGTCAAGTCTCACAGTTAAGTTGGTCGAGCTGTATCGCTAAAGGATGACACTGTCACTGTCATAATATTATTGCAAGGGAAAATCGAACTTGTTGTATCATGATGTGCAAATGAACTTTAACCGTAGGGTAGTAGACCACATTTTTGGTCGACTCTACATGTGATCTGTGGAATCCGATATAAACAAAGTTATCGTGTATTTTTTGGTAGGCAACTAATCATTACATCGAATTTCACTTCATAGATTGTATGACTACATCGAATTTTATTTCATAGAACTAATTTTATAGGGTTCCGTGCCTGAAGGGATGGAACCCTATTAATACGCCTCCGCTGTCCGTGCGTCCTACCTTTAAACAGCTGTTTTTTTTGAGCCGTAATTGATAGCGTGTTGTTTTTTTTTCACAACGAATTACTGAAGGGACATTGTAATATTAGTGGATTTTTAAGATTATTTCTATTATCTACCTATTAGGGTTCATGATCATGACATACAGCCCGCTGACAAATAGACAGACTGACAGACGGACAGCGGAAACTTAGTAATAGGGTACCGTTAGTACCGTTTGGGTACGGAACCCTAATAGCTACAAAATAGTGTTTTTTTTTATCTTAACTGCGTTGAAATTTGGGCTGCTCTTTTGCATGCACATTTAAATTATTCAATTAATTCAATGCAGTCCAATTGGCATCCGTTTATTTGGGGTCATTTAAATCACTGATTCCCGCAAATTGGACGGACCTAGCCAATCAGTTGTATGAACAATGCTTTGTTTACGATCAAACTTAATTTAAAACAGTTAAGCAGATAATTTACAGTGAAAATAGGCTATTAACGATGGAAAAACTATGTGTAAAATGGTTTGAATTTAAAATACTACTTGGTTTACCGAATGAAGTGAGTTGGCATTCGTATGTTTGTTTGTTTGAATACTTGTGCTACGCAAACATGATTGTTTGTAGAGAGAGAATTTTTGTCGTTTAGTGGTAAAGCTAGTACTTAATGTTTTTTTTAAATTTAAATATTGGCAGGATCGGCCAAAAATGGGCAGGTTCTGTTCGGGTCAAACTAGTTTATACTTAAGTTTTGCAATGGAGCCATTTTTTGAATTTGTTTTTTTGTGTCTAAATAAAACTAGTTTTCAGTAGCGTTTTGATGATAGAACAGAAACGTTCCTTGTATGGGGAGTCCCTATTATAGATTTTGTTATTTTTTATTTGTTACAAACGTGCACATTTAGTGAAAAACCGGCCAAGTGCGCGTCGGACTCGGACTTCCGTACCATTATCTATAAAAACTCACGTTTGTTGTATGGGAGCCCCTTTAAATATTCATTTTATTTTGATTGAATTATTTATTTTTAAAGTGAATATACAGCTAAATATTTTGTGAATATTTGAAGCGTCTACCTGTTGCTGTTATTAATATCGAGCAAAAAACTGCAGAAAAGAAAACACGTTTATTGTATGGGAGCCCCTTAACTATTTTTTTTTGGTTTAGTGGCAACAGAAATACATCATCTCTAAAAATTTCAACTGTCTTGCTATCACGGTTCATGAGATACAGCCGGGTGACAAACAGACAGTGGAGTCTTAGTAATAGGGTCCCGTTTTTGACCTTTGGGTACAGAACCCTAAGAACCAGCTATCTATTACTGAGGCCCTACTTTGAAAATCGAAGTTCGAAGTTACGTTAGCTCCAACCCTTTCTCTTTATTTAGTCTCGAATGACGAGTGACAGGGGTGGAGATAACGTAACTTCGAACTTCGATTTTCAAAGTAGGGCCTCTGTTCATAAATATAGGACGGGTGGACGGTCAACGAAGGCTTTGTAATAAGGTCCTGTTTGGAACCCTTAGGGTACGAAACCTCAACACATATTAAGGAACGTGAACTCATTCATTCTCCTAAAACATTCTGTGCTGATATGCGATATCAAGTATAAATAGCATTGAAATAACATATTGTCGACTGAATCAACCTTGAATTTAGGCAAAAAGCGCACAGTCACGAGATTTTATTTGGTACCCACCTTAGGTCCAAAATCAATCTGACATTCTACAACAATAAGGTTGAGTTTCCTAAAAGTTACAAATGACCAGACATCTCTAATTACATTGACGACTTCAAGCATATTTTTATTGAAAGGGGTCACAAATTAACGCTCGCGACCGTACAACTGAAACGCATTGAATGTACTTTCATTTTTGGAAAGCCACAGTCATCATCATCAAGGCTGATGAAATATTATTCAAAATTCACACAAGTGATGAAACAGCCTTGACTTCAAATCATGCTATGAAACAGTGGCCGATCGTGATCAGTTAATTTGGACCATTTAAGGATTGACTATAAATTGACTGAAGTTATCAAATAGGTAGACAGACAAATGTAGTCTTTATTACTCTACGGAGGCGAAGGATCTCGTAGAGTATGTACGAGTTAAGACCGGAGTTACTCTTAGGGTCGAGTGGTTAGAACCCCGTCACAAGGTTAATTTTAAGTCATTTGTGGTGAGAGTGCCGACCAAAGATCTGTCGACCTTTTTAAAGGAGGAATTCTGGCCGAGGGGTGTCATATTTCGGCGGTTTCGTGGCCGCCGTCTAGCGGACACCACGAAAGTGTATTAGTAGCAGAGATGGGCATTATTGGAATAATCATTCGAATAAAAAATAATTAGTAATATTTTTATTCGCGAAGAATTTATTCGTCGAATAATTTATTTGCGAATGATTTATTCGAGAATAATTTATCCACGAATGAATCATTCGACTACTCTTCAAATAACGAATAATTTATTAATTTATTAGAGAACAATGGAGCAGGTATAAAAGTAGTACATAATAATTATTCGCGGCAATTCATTCAACGAATAAATTATTCGCAAATGAATTATTCGACGAATAATTTATTCGAATAAGAATAATCATTCGAGAATTTCATTCGTTATTCGCAAATAATTTGTTTATTCTTATTCGTCATTCGAATAAATATTGCCCATCTCTGATTAGTAGTCGTGTTAATTTTATGTAATATATTGTTATGTATGTAAGTTTGTAAGGTATTTGTAAATATGGGCCTTGTAACTAGACGTTAGATACATCAACTAAGATGTTAGTTGAATCACTAATGAACTTGCTGTTGTTACTATCGGGTTTGATATAACCAATATCATAACTAGTTAATGTATTCATTATTTGGTCAACTAAGAGAAAATCTCTCTTGGTTGGCACTCATTTTTTGAGTGTACGTTGATTACAGACATCATGTAAAAAAAAAAGTATTTCCCCGGTAAGAGACTGAAAATGAAACTATTTAATCTGTAACGCTTATCCCAGAATTTTAGAATAGGTACCAGATTCTACAGGAATCGAAAATTGTAAATCGTAACCTAAGGTATGGTTTATTACATTACGTATTTTGAATATGGTGTTTCGGGAATCTAGTACGTAATCTGAACCTCAATTCTATTATACTCGAAAATCTAATTTAAGACCTAAATCCTAACCTCAACCGGCGCACATTCGCTGTGATTACTGCATTTTGGTTTAAGTGTAGGTATTTTTATCAATAAAACTTACCCTAATATTACTGGTTACACGAGTTCTCATTCATATTTTTATGAAATAATGTTAAAATAACGAAATAATCAAGATGGGAACCGACAAATTTTGGTCTTTAATTAGATTTTCGAGTATAGGTACGTAAAACCATATTGCCTATACTATAACATGTAATCGTATTGTGAACGTTACAATAGCTCTTATTTACCTACTTGACAGTAATGGCGGCGGAGTTAAAAATAATACGATCATGTCAACGGCAATATGGTATTATCCAGTCAAATTAAGGCCCTATATATATCACAGTAAGTACGGACAAATGCATTAATACCTATACGGCCATCACACCAAAAATATGTTTCAGCTGGGGTTTGTGGCGGAATTTAGGCGGAAATGGCTTTAGGATAAACCAAAATTCGGACAAACGATGCATTAAGACAAATGACGATTAGAGATTTCGTTATAGATCCATATGTATGGAAAAGGGCCGAATCTTAAGTATCCGAAACCGACGTGCATGCATGACTCGATGTAGGTATGAATGTGGTGGAGATTTGTCAGGATCGTAGCCGCTGGAAAGACGTGGTCTTGGCATACCCCTCTGGGAAACAGGCTTGATTTAATATATGTACATATGAATGTATTTATGACTGACTTAAAATTAATTGCTTACGAGTACAACAAAGTGTTAAGTGTGTTACTCCCGAGTGACGCAGCGGAACAATGGTGCTATTTGTGTGCCATGGGAACAGGCGACCATTGTGACGAAGTGGACAGTTAATGTTATTTATTATTTTGTTGCTGATTTATCACCAGTGTACAGCTATTAATCTATTCATATTAAAAAAACCCCGATATTATTTTGACCTCTTATTAAAGAGATAATATCTCTTAAACGGCCTAATCTATGTATAACACTCTTGAATTAACTAGTTTTCTTTAAAAAAAACTGAGTCTAAATCGGTTCATCTGTTTAGGAGTTAAGATGCCACAGACAGACACGCAGATTTACAGATACACACGTTTAATTCATGGGGTGTAACTTTCAGATAGTTGACATAGGGTTGTTTTAAGCACTAATTTTACTGCTTTTTTACATATAAATATCGCTGAAACCCATTCATATGAAGATACATTAAATCACGCCTGCTTCCCAGAGGGGTAGGCAGAGAACACTTCTTTCCCCTGCTACGATCCTGCCAAATCTCTTTCGCTTCTTCCACATTCGGGTACTTAATTTCCGGCCCTTTTCCAGTATTTCTCCGATTTGATTCTAGGGCGGCCCCTTCCGACCCTCCCTCTCACTTTTGCTCTGTATATCTCTTTCGTCAATCTTCTTTCATCCATCCTTTCCAAATGACCGAACCATCGAAGCATGCCCTTTTCAATCTTAGTCACTACATCTTCTTTTAGTCCACATTTCCTTACTCTATCAATCAGTTTCACACCACACATACTAAGCAAAGAGCGCATTTCAACTGCGTTTATACGACTTTCATGCTTGTCCTGCCACACCCAACATTCACTACCATACATCAGAGCAGGGGCCAAGACTCCATTGTGAACAGCCAGTCGCGCTTTTCGTGAAACGCCCCTTACATGAAGAATAACTCAAAATTTACCGTGTCAAGGGAAAATTCGCTTTTTCAGTTCATAATAATGATCAGGGCAGGCCCTCACCATATGTTCAACACGGTAAATCAATTTTGCTTTTGACGTGTTTCAGTATTTTCAACGTTTATTATTATTATTTATTTCTTTAATGGCAACCGGTCGCAATATCGAGCAACCATTTCTGCCTATGTCAAGTTTGTATTTTACATTTACATATCAAAAAATATCATAAGGCAACGTTGTACGGTGATCCTCTAGCCTCCGTGAAGCGATGTAGATAGAACTTAACGAAGACCAGGGGCCGATTGCATAATAAAGTACAAGCTAATAGTATTAGTGGTTTTGCATGGATTTTTACTAATACTTGCTTGCTTGCACTTTATTATGCAATAGGCCCCAGATGGGATTTTCTTGGAGCAATCCTTCCAAAGGCGATACGTGTTCAAACTTGAATGCCTTATTATACGGCACATTTGTATGTTAATTTATTGCATATTATACATCATTACTATCCATTAAACTCAAAGCTCAAAGTCACTCAGAGGGCTATGGGGAGGGCTATGCTCGGGGTTTCTCTGCGTGATAGAATCAGAAATGATGATATCCGCAGTAGAACTAAGGTTACCGACATAGCCCGAAGAATAGCCAAACTTAAGTGGCAGTGGGCGGGGCACATTGCTCGCAGGACTGGCCGATGGGGCCAGAAGGTTCTTGAGTGGCGTCCGCGGACCGGGAGACGAGCTGTAGGTAGGCCTCCAACAAGATGGAGTAACGACCTAAGGATCGCGGGAACGCGGTGGACGCGAAAAGCACAAGACCGGTCTGAGCGGAGAGCCTTGGGGGAGGCCTATGTCCAGCAGTGGACGTCTTTCGGCTGACATGATGATGATGGTGATGATCCATTAAACAACAAAATATGCAAAAAATTAAAAACAATTAAGAAAGCGACACCGTCTTGTCAAATACCCAAAGAGAATCCTTTTCAACGTTATTATAGCTCTTATTTACTTGACAGTAATGGCGGCCGAGTTAAAAAAAATACCATAACACGTCAAATCGAGTTGAATCCCCCCAAGCCCTGCAAGCTGCGCTTAACACCATAATATAAATTGATACTTCTGAATTAAGTACTTACATACATACCTTTATGCCTGTTATCCCAGTGGGGTAGGCAGAGCTATACAGAATTACCTACAACTCTAAAAACTTGTCGATAATTCTGTAACAACATTTTGCACAATAAGGCTAATATGTTTACCAGCGTATTAGTGACAGGTGGCAAGCCCATCGCCTAACAGTACTACCATAGTATAAATAGAAAAGTAGCTCGACTCCGGCCCTTTAGGAGATTCTGATACCTATTGCCGCTCGGGCGTCAGGGTTGTCCAAACATGTTTTTCAATTTTAGTCACCTACTTGGCCATACTGTAATTTATAATCATGTTAATTTTCATAAATTACACTAACAAGTAAGTATAAATATTGTTAGGTACTGTACCAAATTTAAATTATTTTACTTACATACTTTTTATCTGTTGACACTAAATAATAATTATGTTTATAGGTATGTGACGTGATATTTAAATTCCTTTTCGACCTTTTGATAATGCCGCTTTCGCGCAAGGCGGCTTCCTTTGACTACTTAGGTACCTATTATTGGCGGCACGCGCCGCCGCCGCGCGGCTTCCTTAGAGCATTGGCCGCTCGCTTTGGTTCTAGGCTTGTGCTTTGGGTACTAGGCAATGATAAGCATACTTATATAGTGAAAAATACATACTTAATATGACTACATAGGTACATATAAAACGCCCAAGACTCAGAAACAAAAAATACCTACTCGCACTCATCACACGAATATTTGCCCTGACCGGGAATCGAACCCAGGACCGCTAGCTTCGTAAGCAAGGTCACTACTTACGTAGTCACTACCAACTACCTAGGCCATCCACGTCGTCACATGTTACCTGTCACGTCACACTCAATAACTTAAATTACCTACTTAATACGTATTTATTTCACCTAGGTATACTATAGGCAGGCCGGTACGAAATACCTTTTATTAAATCTGGATATAGTTGTACCTACCTAAGGTAGGTTTAGACATCCGTATACAGAACAATATTTAAGCGTTTTCGGCAGCGACATTGTCGCTCGATAGGTAAGTACGCGCGCTAAAACAAAACGTAACCGAACGCAATGACGCCGCGGCCCCGACTAAGTTCCCTTGAAATTTCTTGAGATCTCGTTTCGTATTGGTTCGCCCCGCCGCAGGCCCCGCCCACAGCCGCAAGCCGCGCGATGTACCTTTGTTTGAAGACGATCTACTGTTCTCTATACTGTGGTACTACAAACCTTTTTCCCCATAGTAGCCTCTTATGACTTCCACGGGACGACTTGTACTGGTACTATTCTATGTCGGCAACCACACAGTTAATGAATTAAGTGGAGGTAAAAAAAGGTTAATTCGAAATTTAATTCTAGTATTATATCTTTTAGCTTGTTTTATAAGTCATAATCACAATATTCCAGATTCATCACGAAACGTAAAATAATAATTTTATTACAGTCAGTCTTAAAAGAAGCTATTGTGCGAGTATCTTGAAATAACGATTATAATAAACACAAAGAGTTGGTTTGTCTTCTAAGTAAGATAATAATAATTTATTGCTAAGTTAAGATCCGAGGATTCGAATTAATATATCTATATATATAAAAGGCAAACCTGACTCACTGACTTATATGTCAACGCACAGCCGAAACTATTGTACCTAGAAACTTGAAATTTGGTACAGGGGTTCCTTTCATGATGTAAGTGAGCACTAAGAAAGGATTTTTATAAATTCACCCCCTAAAGGGTTAAAATGGGGTGAGTAGCCGGAAAGTAATTCTTTGCGTACGAAGACGCGGGCGTCCTCTAGTACTAAATACGTTATCTAAACGAATTTCGTTCCTATGCTAATTTTGACAACACCATGATGTAAGTATTATTTTCTTAAAAATCGGTCAAGTGCAAGTCGGCCTACGAAGGGTCCCGTACCTTTCTTGTATTATTTGTTGTTATAGCGGCAATAGAAATAGACAAAAAAAACTTGCAGACATTTCAACAGTATAGGTACCTACAACCAACATTAAAAAAAATGCTTGAAGTCGTCAATGTCATTACAGATGCAAAGTCATTTGTAACTTATAGGAAACTCAACCTTATTGTTGTAGAATGTCATATGTGGCATTATCTATGAAAAGGGACCTTATCGTCGACGGCGCTTACGCATATATGCATCACGCGACGTTGTATTTATATCGGAGCATCGTCAATAATGGCGGAAGCGCCATCGACAATAAGGTCTCTTTTCATAATAACGTCTCATATTGATGACTTCATATCGTTCACAATACGGGCCCAGGGGGCCTAATATGGCCGCGTTTATCGCGTGACAAAATGTAGATAAAACATCCGTGACTCTTTACGTGTATACAGTACGAGAGTGACGGATGCTTTATCCACATTTTGTCACTCGTTAAACACAGCCATACTAGGCCCGCAGGTGTGTATGGGCCGGGTTAAAGGGGTATTGCATTATCCTAAATTTAGTCGTCCTAACTGACTTGCAAGGGAGGGGATAGTTAGGAAGCTCCTGATCATCATCATCATCATCATCATGTCAGCCGAAAGACGTCCACTGCTGGACATAGGCCTCCCCCAAGGCTCTCCACTCAGACCGATCTTGTGCTTTTCGCATCCACCGCGTTCCCGCGATCTTTACAAGGTCGTCACTCCATCTTGTTGGAGGCCTACTAGGCTCCTGATCACACCATACTAAATTTAGTCAGTAAATCAGTTTGCAATGGCGTCTCGGCCGTGGCGAATGCGATGGCTCCAGTACTGTCGAACGATAAAAACTCGGCCTTGGAGTAGCCTTCTCTGTTGCAAGCATTGAAAAAAAAAAGAGAAGGACATGGATCAAGGAATATTTATTGATGCAAAATAAATTGATGAAATTTTTAATATTTCAAATTGCACTAATTTTAAATATTATACTGTACTAACTTTAATCTGTAATCTACGAAAAAATATTAAAACATTATTGATTATATTATACGACAATTGCGAATATCACCAACGCTTTGGAACCCGAGGATTCCAGAAATTATTCTCGAATGGATACGACATCTTTTGAGGAGTTATTAAATTTAGTTACACCGTTTATTCAAAAACAAAACAATGTTCGGAGAGAGTTTAAGTACGTACATCGTCCCCTGATCGCACGCGCGCGACTACTGGCTTTTCTAAATCTTATTACACTTTCCTAACTCCTCTCCTAACTAGGATGCTAACTCAGTTAGGACGGCAGAAGCCGTCCTTGCTTCCTAGTTAGGATACTAGTTAGGATGCGCACTTGCTAAATGTTATTACACCTTCGTAACTCCTTTCCTAACTAGGATCCTAACTCAGTTAGGATGCTAAATTTAGGATAATGTAATAAGCCCTTTAGGTGCGAATGAATACAAAGTATGCGATTGAAAGGGAAGCACAGCACGGGTAGCACAAGTTGGATTTTTCTCGCTTGTCGCTCAGTTGTTGTTCTTGTTGTTCTGCCTGAACTGAACGGGAGATCCGAGCGACAAACAAGTCGCGGGCAACTTGTGCTAGCCGTGCAGAGTAGGCACATTCGACCTACCTCAACGCTGTGTTGTTGAGAAAATTCGTAATTTGACTCGTGTGCGCATAGGCATTGTTTGGTGTAATACTGATCATCCAACATACAAACTAGAAACATTCGTCTAAACCAGCGGGCCTATTATGGTCATGTTTGTTGGGTAAACTTAGATAAAACATCTATATAGCTTTCTGCGTCTATATCTCGTGTCAAATGTGGATAAAGCATCCGTCACTCTCGTACTTATTTACATGTCAGAAGGTGACGGATGCCTTATCCACACTTTGTCACGCGATAAACGCAGCCATATTAGGCCCCCTGAACATAATAATATTTTCACACCACATGTTCGAATTTGCCCAATTATATACCTATCTGCAAACCTCACCTAAAGTAAGTGATTATAGCCATCAACTAACCAGCGGGTTATAATGAGATTCAGTTCAATATTATATTATAACGCAGCGGGTTATAATATTGTACTGAATCTCATTATAACCCGCTGGTTAATAATGAGATTTGAATTCGTATGAAAAAATGTTCCATAGAAACCTACAGCAAACAGAACTTATTTGAAAATCGAACTGGCCACTACAAGCCATATACGCAAAACAAAAAAATAAAACAAAAGGTGAGAAAAGTAGAGTATTCTCCTTTGGGATAAAGGTGTTTTCATCTTGGGCGAGCTTGAATCCCTCGCTGCACTCAGAACCCCGTTTTAAATCTGGAGTCCCTCATTTGCTCAGGATTCAACATCGCGCCCGTAACATAATACAGTGTTTTATCCCCTCGATGTATAATCTACTATTAAGTGCGAGTGTGACGGATGCTTTATCCAAAGACGACCATAACAGATTACCATACCAGCAGGCCTTTCGCGTAACTCACTCGCAATCGCGATCGGCTTCAAAACAAAACAATTGGTTTCATTTTGTATGCAGACAAGCCTTCGATTTTCAAAATGAAAACGATTGTGATTGCGAGTGTGTTATGTGATAGCCCCTGTGAGCAGAATAAATATATCATACTAGATTGTATTATTTACATCTTTCGTTTTATAGTGTTCAATTAAGTATTTTGTATTGTATTCTTCTTTAGCCAGACAGTATTTGTATTAATAAAAACAAAAATCCCGTGGCTCTCTTTTACACCCATCATCATCATCATCATCATCATCATCATCAGCCGCAAGACGTCCACTGCTGGACAAAGGCCTTCCGCAAGGTTTTCCACAACGATCGGTCCTCTGCTGCTGTCATCCAGCAGTATCCCGCGACCTTTATCAGATCGTCGGTCCACCTTGAGGAAGGCCTGCCGACACTTCGTCTCCCGGTTCGCGGTTGCCAATCTAGAACATTCCCGCTCCAACGACCATCGGTTCTACGAGCAATGTGCCCCACCCACTGCCACTTAAGCATATAGCTTTTACAGCCATATTAAATCATCTATCTTTTACGCACCTATAAATTTTCTGCGTCTATACTAACTACATCATTCGGTGTGTTTGTTTGCATTTAGTTAAACATATAAACAAAATGGAGTATAGTTGAAGACATTGTACGTCTGAATCAAGTTCCAAATATACCACCGTACGTTTTTATACCTGGTTTTTTTATGATTTTTTTACCTGTAAAAAACAGTTGGTGTGACTTTAGCATCGAAGGACGAAAAAACTTGTATTTTGACTTTGTGTGACTTATCTACTGCTAAAGTGAATAACCGCATATTTATCTTTATTTTAATGTTAGTTACGTTATTTTTAAAGTTGTAAAAAAAGTATGGATATTCTTAGGTTTTTAGGGTTCGGTAGCCAAATGGCAAAAAACGGAACCCTTACGGATTCGTCATGTATGTCTGTCTGTCTGTCCGTCCGTATGTCACAGCCCATTTTTTTCCGAAACTATAAGAACTATAGTGTTGAAATTTGGTAAGTAGATGTATTCTGTGAACTGCATTAAGATTTTCACACAAAAATAGAAAAAGAAACATAAATTTTGGGGGTTCCCCATACTTAGAATTGAAACTCTAATATATTTTTTTAATCAAACCCATACGTGTGGCGAATATATGGATAGGTTTGTAACTTCTAAAATAAGAGAATGATAAAACTAAAAAAAATATAATGATGTACATTACCATGCAAACTTCCACCGAAAATTGGTTTGAACGAGATCTAGTAGGTAGTTTTTTTTAATACGTCATAAATCGTAAACCGCAATTTACCTTTCACGGAACCCTTCATGGGCGAGTCGGACTCGCACTTGGCCGCTTTTTATTAAGTTCATAGGTAGTTGAATATTTTATTGCCACATCTAAGTATATCTCCGAGAACTAAATAGGGACGTAGGGAAATACTAGGAAAACTGATACTCTATTGTTTATAAGACCCACGGGAGATCAACTCTACTTATAAAAGCTTTTTACGTTTATTATCTCTCGTTACATAAATTCTTTAAGTCGGGGGTTTTAAAATTATTTTACCCTTTTTCAATTACCGTTGAACCGTTGTGGGTTCATTAAAAAATTTTTTTTTAGATTTAATAGGGAATATTCGTGTTTTTTTTTCGCAGCTCCAATAAAATCATTTTTTTAACAAATATAAAAATAACCAAGATATAAGCCAGCAAAGATTTGTTCCTATTTCTAGCAAAAAAAATACGTGGTGTTTAAATGGCCGACCTGTTACAATGACGTCACTGTGCACTTCGGATCTCTCTGTCTAATTAGCAGTTTAAAATGCTTGTATCATCCGTATTTCTTGACCGATTTTAATTTTAACTTTACTTTTGGTGATCTCTTTTTCATATTTTGTTGAGAAATGGGTTTTAAAAAAATCCATGCATATTCCCTATTCATATCCCATCCCAGACGTTTATGCGTCAGTAGCAATGTACAAGTTGCAGAACATTCTCAGAAGTTAAGAAATCTTCTCAAGAAATTACTGAGAATATTATCGGAAACATTTCAGAGCATTGAGAATGTACTCTTTCCATACGAAATTTAAGAATATTCTTAGAAATTACCGAGAATTTCTCATATGAAACTTTCACAATTTGAGAAGTTACTTTTCGGTACAATGCTATGCGTCAGCGAGGGACAAACATCCAATAAAATAAACTTTGTCATCATAAAACATCCAAAAAACTTTCATTTTTTATTGGTACTTTTCGCCACAGTAGGAGACGTTTTGCTGTGTTATTCTAATCTAATCTTAATTATGTATGCGAATGAACTTTTAATTGCGTATCATAAATTAAAAGACATAATTTGCATCAATACTCTCTGTCCTACACGACAAAACTATAAAGCTATACGTTATGATATCTTGTCTTTATTACTTGACTACTGTCGAGTAACAATATAATAACTAGGGTAAGGGTGTGGCTCCACTGAGGCAGAGACAAGCGGAGCGGAGCGGAGCTGTGCCAATATTAACCAATAGAAGGCGTATGCGGTCACGTCGAGCGCGCCTTGCGCACGTTAGTTTAGATTCTATTGGTTAATATTGGCACAGTTCCGCTTCGCTCCGCTCGTCTCCGCCTCAGTGGAGCCGCACCCTAAGGATTTTGGTGGCATATCGTGGTTTTAGAATCCATGGAGTCGCTATTTCCTAATTATTAAATAATACATGACACTTTATAAATAAATAAATCAATATCAGGGGACTCTGATTTTGACCTTCAGTATGGTTAAAAAAAAGATAAAAGATGTTTATTCAGTAAGTAGGCCGCACGGGCACTTTTACACGGCAAAATCTACCAGCACTTCGCAAGAGACCACTGCTGAGAAGAAACACCGCAAGAAACTCACCAATCGGTCATATTTCAAAATGAACTAAATACATTTTTAGTTCGGTTATTCCATACCTTCTAATATTTGCTTGTTTGTAACGCTTTCGCAGCAGAGATATCCTTCATTCCAAAATTCATTTAAATTGGTCCAGCGGTTTAATGAATAAATTAATTTTGAAACATTAAAATACCTACTGAAGGTCAAAATCAAAGTGGTGTGTCCAAAGGCTCTTTTTCACTGTTTTTAAAGTCCGCGAATAAAACACTACATGCATTATTTTCCATTATTTGTTGATGATTCTGACAATAAAAACGAAACCTGGGCCCATAACCTAAAATGAAACAACGCTTTGCTTGGACGAACGACAATAGACAAACTTTATTCTTATAAGCAGTAACAGTTAAACGGGATAATTTTTGAATTACAATAATAATAAATAGGAAATAGCGACTCCATGAATTCTTGAACCACGATTTGTCACCAAAAGTTCTAACTCTAATGGTAACATGTCAAAAGCAATATGGTTTTAAAGAGTGGAATAAAACCCCTGTAAATGTACATAGGCGAACTTATTCCATATGGAGGACCTAGAGTACGTGAGGACAATGCAAGGGGATAAAGAATTTATCTATGTAAAAGGGGTAAAGGGTGCCCTAAAAAAAAATTTAATAATCTAATGCGAAACACATCCCATGAACGTTCCTCGGGTACAGTCGAATTCATAAATATGTATACACTTTAGTACCTTGTCACTTTAATCGTTGTGACAATTCATGTATGGCAGTTTAAACATGACTTAAATAGACAAGGTACTAAAGTGTACACATATTTATGAACTCGACTGTACTCCAACTAAAAGGTTAAAACTGTAGTATAGATCTGCCCTCCTAAGTCTAAAGGCAAGTATCTCAGATAAAACTTCTGTACCAATATCAACCTTATGACTAATGTACGAGAGTTAAAACTGCTTTGGTTCTTGAATTTGGGATACTGCGGCTTAGGACGGAAGAGATCTACCCGTATAGCGGATATATTCCCGTCAATGAAGCAAAATTTAAACTGACTAGATCCGATAACAGAAGCCGGGACGGAGGCTAGTTAAGCTGGACATTGACGGACAGACCAATGCGTCAGTTTGACGTATTCCTTACTAATCTTCTATATACACCTCCTTGCAAAGAAAATGGGCTCTTTGGCGTTTTTCAAGTAGTTTAAACATACAAAATGAAATTTTATAGGGCATTAAACTAATGTTATTTACATAAAATCAATATTTTTCTTCGTAAACAATACTCTCTTTATTTTGTAGCATAATGTCTTATTTAGTTATAGTATATTTAAACTACATGAAAAAATTAAAGTGCCCGTTTCCCTTGCAAGAGTTTGCGTTTCCTTTGTATAAAGAACTCTTGCGGAACTGACTGACGAACTAACAGACAATGCCAAGCCTAAACCGCTGAACTTAGAGAGTTGAAATTTGTATGGAATATTCCCTGGGTAAATCAGCAAGGCCTAGGCAAGGTCAAGGGCATCAGACCACGTGGAAGATCGCCGATGAGTTGGACGGACTTCGGTCCTCTACACAAATGTACCAGGAGGGCGGCAGTTCGCGAAGAATGGCGTCGTATTGTGAAGCAGGCCATGAAACCAACGTGACGACCACGACTACTCTGACAAGAGTGTTACGCCAAAGAAGAAGAAGAAATCGATCCCCAACGATATAAAGTGGGAGTACCGGGACACTAATTCTATGCGTAAGTAGTCGCGGGATTCCTCTTTTATCGCATATTAACGTGGAAGTGTGTTCTGACAAGCTTTTATTTTACTAGTTTCGTTCGTATGTCTGTTCGTCCGGTTCAAATCTGAACAACTACATTATTTAAGTGGACGATGATGATATGATGACTGTCAAAAACAGTACAATCGGCAGCAAAAACTATTGGTTAGGGTGATAAATAAGAAATATGTTTATAAGTGAAAAAATATATTATGATATTATTTACTAGGAGAGTCGTGTATTCAACGTAACTGTACGATCGATACGGGGTGACCCGGGGAACTAACTGTAAGCAAACATATTGCTTTAAAAGAAACCCTTATAAAAACAAGGAACACTTGAGACTGTAAATTATTATCCATGTGTGAAAGAGAACGTCTAGCTAACTACTAGTGTGAGTGGGACGGATTTATTTATGTGAATTCCAACACGCCCCCTCAAAAATAAATCCTCTTTCTTTAAATTACATTATAAAAATAATAATTAATAATAATAATGTATTAACAATATCAAAATCACACGCTCTCCTTTGTCTGGGGTACAATGATCATCATCATGCATCATGGTCCAACATTTGTTGCACAGGATTAGGGAAAACCCAGAAAAACCTAATCAGACCATTCCACCTTAAAATACTTATTATATTTTCATTATCTTATTACTTATGTAATTTGATTTTACATATTTATACACTTTATCATTCCTAGTTTTTCTCTTAACGCAGAAAAACGCACTGTGGGCAGTGGTTTGGTCAAAATGTCAGCCAACTGATTACCTGTGGGAACATAAATCATTTTAATTACATTTCTCTCCACCTGTTCTCTAGAAAAATGATATTTAATGTCAATGTGTTTTGATCTTTTGTGACTTGTTGGATTATTCGCAATGCTTATACAACCATTATTATCCTCATAAATTGGTATCGGACTGGTTGTTTCAATATTAATACTGGTAACTAAAGATTTTAACCAAAGAGCTTCTCTAACGGCTTCGAATAAAGCCATGTATTCAGCTTCAGTTGATGAAGCTGCAACTGTACGTTGTCTTTTTGTTTGCCAGCATATAATGCATTGTTCAAACAGTTTAAATAAATAACCCGTCGTACTTTTTCTTTCCAGTTCATCACTACCCCAATCAGAATCAACAAACCCACACAAAAAGTGTTCACAGTTATTTCGAGTATAAGTCAACTTGAAATCCATAGACCCTTTTAAGTACCGTAACAATCTTTTTAAGTGTGACCATAGTTTATGGTTGTTTTTGTTCGTAAATCTACTCAACAAGTTCACAGCAAAACTTATATCAGGTCGAGTGCAAACCATAATATACATCAAGCAACCGATAAGATTTCTACAAGGGGCTTTAGTTGTTTCACACGAATTTAACTCGTTGTAATCTACTTTGCTTTCCATGGGTGTGCTGACAGGTTTACAGTCACTCATGTTGAACTTTTCTAAAACAGTTTTTATGTACAGTTCCTGGTCTAAAGTGATTTTGTTATCGGTTCTTTCGATCCGAATTCCCAGGAAACATCTTATTTCTTTTAAATCTACCATTTTAAACATATTCATTAAGTATGTTTTAAAAGCATTCATGGTATTTATATCTGCAGTCGAAATAACAAGATCATCAACATAAAGCACAACGTAAATATTTTTCATTATATGACCCGCATCTAAAATGTAAATGCATCGATCAGCTGATGAGTATCGAAAACCCTTTTCTATTAACGCTTGCTCAAACATTTGAAACCAACAACGTGCAGACTGTTTTAAACCATATAACGACTTATTTAATTTGCAGACCTGATTACCTGCACATGGGATTCCCTCAGGAATTTTCATAAATATTTTGTTCCTTTAATTTCCCATTTAAGAATGCCGTTTTAACGTCCATATGGTGAACAAGCAAATTAAATTGATTTGCAAAAGCTAATATCAATCTAAAACTCGTAATTCTTGCAACAGGGGCAAATGTTTCATTATAGTCAATTAAATATTCTTGACTAAAACCGCGAGCTACTAAACGTGCCTTATATTTCAGGGGATTTCCAGACTCATCATTTTTAATTGTAAATACCCATTTGCAATCGACAATATTTCTGTTTACTGGTTTTTGTACAAGTGTCCAGGTTTTATTTTCAATAAGAGAATTTATTTCCTCTTTTATCGCACTTTCCCATAAATGCTTATCATCCCTGGTTTCAATCTCTTTATAAGATGTCGGTATTTGGCAAACTATAGACTTTGCACACAATAAATAGTTAACAGAAATATCATCATCAGTTTCATTATATTGTACTGTAGGCAAGTTTTTAATCCTATCACTCCTTCTCAGATAATTCTCACTAACTAAGTCATTTTGAGACTTTGACAATTCATTTTGAAATGAACCACAGTGATTGTGCTCATCTGTTTCACATACAGATTTATTAGGTGGTGGACCTAATGGTGCAGAAACTCTGCCTGTTTGTTTACAATCATCTGATTTTGCCACATCAGATTTTATGCACCTCTTCTTTAAAGAGTGCCCGTCAGATTCACGGTTATTATCTGAAATAATACCGCCAGGCTTCAACGGCCTACTAGATAAGAAATTAATCTCATCCACTATCACATCTCTGACTTTTACAAACTTTTCATTTACCACATCCCACACCTTATAGCCATTCGGTTCATAACCAACCAATATACCTTTTAATGACTTTTCATCAAACTTGGTTTTCCTGGTTTTATTAACAAAATAAACAGTTGAACCGAATACCTTTAAGTATTTAAGAATAGGCATTTTACTATGCCACAGCTCAAACGGTGTGTTATCTGTTTTCAGTGCTTTTGTCGGGCTAATATTAATTAAATACGTAGCTGTTAAAACAGCCTCACCCCAGAACTTTTTGTCAAGTTTCGCACCAGATACCATGGCACGACTTCGTTCTGTTATTGTTCGTATCATACGTTCAGCAATACCATTTAATGCTGGCGTATGAGGCACTGTTAAGTGGTAACTTATACCTTTTTGCACACAATACTGTTTCATTTCATTTGATAAATATTCACCACCATTATCACAATATAAATTGACAAATCTCAAATTAAAATTTGCTTCAGACTTTGCAACAAAATCTTGAAATACAGCAAATACATCAGATTTATGGGCTATTAAGTATGTCACAGTGTAGTGAGTAAATTCATCGACAAAAATCACAAAGTAGTTTTTGCTGTCAAGTGTTGAAGGAGTGATCGGACCGCAAACATCTGTATGCACATTGAATAGAGGTCGTTTTATGGCTTTAGGTTTCAATTTATTAAATGGCAAACACGCTTGTTTTCCATTTATACAAGCTTCACATATTTTATCACTAATCGTAACATTATTCAATTGCTCAAAATCAGAAAACATTTGTTTACTTTTTATCTGTGCAAACTTAGATTTGCCAATATGTCCAAGTCTTTGGTGCCATATTTCGTAACTATTTTTTACGACTCCATTCAATGAGCTGTCAGTATTTAAAGCGCAATTCTCAACCAGAAAATTTATACCAATTAAATTGTTCAAAGACTCACCCTTTGTTAACACCTTACCCTTGTTGAAGATTTCAACTGTACCATCATGGTTAAAGACAACTGTCATTCCAGCTTGCTGCAGCTTCTTAACCGAAAGCAAATTGTACGGAATATCTGGACAGAAGAGTACATCTCGTAGCATTCCCTTAATTCCAAAATTACTGATAACAGCCATATTGCCTTTTTTCGTTGCCTGAATGAAGGTTCCATTTTTCGCAACTGAAATGCTAACGGGCATTTGCAATGTTTCGAAATCTTGTGCTAAATCCTCTCTATTTATTAGATGGTCAGAAGCTCCAGAATCCAGTATAAATGTTATGCAATTTTGGCCTTCTTGTATACTGCGATGATCACCAGCCATAAAAGCAAAACTCGACAGCTGAGGGCTTTCCCGTCCCGTTATGTTAACAGTTTGAACTGTTCTATTGTTTTTGTCCCATTTGTGATGATCGTTTTTGCCTGACGATTTCTTATAAAAACAGTCCTTTTGAAAATGGCCCTTTCTTCCACAATAATGGCACTTGATGCCCTTAAATTTATGGTCCTTCAGTCTATATAAGTTTTTATTAACTCTATTTGAGTTTTTATTCAAATAATTTCTTTGCTTGTAACTTTCTTGACGTCTTGTTTGTGCTTGGAGAATTTTCAAACTCGTGTCACGTCTTCCATTTATAACTTTGATTTCGTGATCCAAAAGCCTTGTTTTGACAAAGGCTATGGTGAGATTATCCTCAGCCAATGTTTCGATAGCTGTAATGACACCATCATATTCATTGGGAAGTGTCATGAACAGATGTGTTATTTTATCTGCTTCTTCTAATTTTGCTCCGGCGGCTATTAATTCGACGATTAAGTCATCAAACGACTGAAAATGTTTCAGTAGTGTTATATCAGGTTCCAATTTCAAATTTAGTAATCGCTTACGCAAAGCTAACTGCGTAGCAATGCTTTTTCTCTGATAAATATTGTCTAATCTATCATATATGTCTTTTGCACTGTCAATTTCATTTACAAGTCCTAACAAAGAGTCTGATAAATACTCAATCAACGTATTCTTCGCAACTCTCTCATCTTTGAGCCATGCACTGTCCGGTGTCTTCGGAACTTCGCTGTCGATCACTTTTAACACTTGAAGTTCATTTAGTAAATTTCTTATTCTAAGTTTCCACACACTGTATTTGTCCCCATTAAACGGTTTAATGTTTCTTTTAGATGTTAGATTGTCCATTTTCATTAACAATAAAAGTTCACTTAGAATAAGCACTAATGCACAAAGTCTTTTAAAAATTACACACTTTAAAATTGTTCTTTATCATATTAAATTAACTCAAATTTTAATTGACGATATTATTTTATTTTCTGGGCCCATAACCTATTGGTTAGGGTGATAAATAAGAAATATGTTTATAAGTGAAAAAATATATTATGATATTATTTACTAGGAGAGTCGTGTATTCAACGTAACTGTACGATCGATACGGGGTGACCCGGGGAACTAACTGTAAGCAAACATATTGCTTTAAAAGAAACCCTTATAAAAACAAGGAACACTTGAGACTGTAAATTATTATCCATGTGTGAAAGAGAACGTCTAGCTAACTACTAGTGTGAGTGGGACGGATTTATTTATGTGAATTCCAACAAAAACATGTCTCTTTTTTTACAGATACTTAAATTACTTACCGGTCCAACCAATAGAATTGTCATATTTAGTAAACACTTTTATAACCTCAAAATGCTTCCATTTCGCCTCAAATAACAATTTTGTCATAAAATAAACCATTCAAGATGTAAAAACAGCCTACCTGCGGCTCTGAGACTGGAGCCTAACAAAAATAGGTTTAGGAGAGCCTTGTTTAAGCACTACCTTAATATTATTTAAATTTTTAAAATTACTGTTTGTTTACTCATTATTAATGTAGATTCTGATCTGTGATATATACTTATGTAAACTAAGACTCGCGGATCCCACAGTCAAACTGTGAAAACAGTTTTGCGGGACGTTGTAATAGAACTAAGTTTGTAAACATGTTATAATAAATAAATAAATAAAAAATAAAAAAACAGGAAAATGGTGTGCAAAATGTGGTCTCTAATTGCTTTATTCAGCAGAAAACTGCCATTTTAGCCAAAAGTGATGCATTCAGTCGCTAAGAGTATTCACTGAGCACAAGTCAATTAGTATGGAACGCTAAGAGTATTATCACGCAAGCGAATCCGCGGGAAAAAGCTAGTCATATATCTGTTTACGATTCATATCATAATTTACGTTCCGTGTCCGTTCCGTTCATAAAGCTATCGATATTCTCGACTGACATTTGAATGAAGCCGTTTGAAGTTCTATTTTTAAAAAGACGAAGGTGAACGACCTTGTCAGCCTTGATACACTTTTGACGGCGTACGAGCTGAGGTTATTGTCGTTAAGATAACTGTCTATGTTATACATTATAATTGCTAATTACCAGTTAAAATGAATATTTTATGCCACAACATGCGTCTGAGAAATGTACAAAATACGCTACTAAAAAAGAATAAGTAGGCGCAATTTTTGATTTATAATTAAATAGATATCCTTCTATTTTTAAATATCTGTCCACCTACATTTATAAACGTCAAACTCGATTCTAGTCTAACAAGAATAGAGTTCGACGTTTGTAAAACTTAGGTTTACTGATATTTAAAATTATATGGCGGTCTTTAAAATGAAAAACATAAAGGTGGATCTAACTACGGCACCATAAAGTAGATAAAGTCGCTTTCTGTGTCCGTCTGTCTGTCTTTCTTTCTGTCTGTATATTCGCTAGCTAACTCCTCGTAAAACACGCAACGGATTTTAATGCAATCATCAGTTATATATTTGAATTAATCATTAAAAATCATACCGACTTATTTTCGAGTAAAGAAACGTCTTTTACTTATCGTTATGTTGCATGATGTCAAAGGTTACTTAGAATTGTATTTCCATATTGATAATTAAATAAAGAATAAGGTTTTATTTGAATTTTGCTTTGTTCGTGGACACAAATTGATTTTTGTACGCTGGTATAATAGCTAGTGTAGTTATATGAAAGATTACTGAAGGGGCTTCCACAGATTAACAGGTTTAGCTTCAGGTCCTAGTTCATCCAAACACTTGACCATAGCGTGTCAGTCCAAAATCTATGACGAAATGTACTATTAGTTACATTCTGTGCTCTAATACGATGAACTGATAGGCCAAAATCGGGTGACTGTTTAAACTAAGCATCGTTGAACATCGTCATCGCTGGCGACACGTGTTGCGGGACGTTCCCTAGTGAATCCCTGGCTTAAAAAAATTCTTGTACCCGGATAATTTATTTTAACTTGAATTTAATCACAACTAAAACATACACAATCGTGTCGCCATTTTTTTTTGACGCTTTCGGTTTTTATACACGATAGTAGACCTTGAACTTGGATAATTACAGAACAATGTGCTCTCACACTTTACACGATCCAATTCAACCGTGAATGACGCTAATCTTGTCAGATTATGTATGTAATTGTATCATGTGGAAACCCCTTAACTTTGTAGGGCATAAACGCCGTGTTAAAACCTATTCTCGGTTAAAACAACGCAACTCAACCAAGGTTAAGTTGTCTTCTCGTTACGTTAGCTCCATTTATTTTTCTTGATTTAGTCCCGATTGACATGTGAAGGGGATAAAGAAACTGAAGTCACGAATGTAGTGCTTCATCATTACCTCCTTGACCATTTTGGTGCCAATTTGGCAGCAATGAGCATACAAATAGGTATAAAGAAATCGATCCTTATCGTCGCCAGCGACTTGTGGCGTGCTAAGGCTTCAACAGACCAAACGCGTCCCAGGAGCATCGCGGGGCATGAGCACTCTTACTAGACAGCATTTTGGAGCTGCCGCCTGCCGGCAGTGTCATAGTAAAAATATAAAAGTAGTTCGTCTCCTGCCCTTTAGGAGTTTCTGTTACCTATTGCCACTCGAGCGCTAGGGTTGCTTCAACGTCACGTCGTTTGATACATATTTAATATGTTCGCACGCACAAACGCGGCGACGGCGCGGCCCCAACTAAACCGGCTTGGTGGGTTATGTTGAGTTTGCTTGTGGTGGTTCACGGCGCGTACACATGCAATGCGCGATATACCTTTGTGTGAAGACGAACTACTGTTTATACTGTGGCACTGTGCCGTGTCTGCCGCTGCTCACGCCCGGCGCTTCTCCTGACACGCGTTTGGTGTGTTAAGGCCTTTGTAAGTCTTTGTAAATTTATTTGCTGTCGCTTGCCGCTCGCCGACGCCACTGTTCCTGCCTCGCGAATTCGTGCGTGGCAGGTTTTACATGTAGTAAAGAGTAGACTTTAACTATAGAATACACAGATACAGGCACGAGATTAAATTTGGTACCCACCTTAGGTCCAAAGTCAATCTGACATTCTACAACGATAAAGTTGAGTTTCCTAAAAGTTACAAATGACTTGACATCTCTAATGACATTGACGACTTCAAGCATATTTTTCTTGAAATGGATCGAATGGTTGGGTAAATGGGTCCCGAATTAACGCTCGTTAATTCGGGACCTAGGAGTACGGCGATATTTTCCCAACGTCTTTGTTTCTGGTATCAATCTTTAGATTCACAAAAATTACCAGGTTATTTTTTCAGAAGCTTATTTTGCCGAAGTTTCTTTTGTCAGCAGAAATAATTGCACTATCATAACTTCCCAATCTGTATTTATCTCAAAAGTAACATCATTTCCACAGAGTCGACGGAGCTGCGCCGGCGCGGAGCTCCTACTCCTGCGTGGTTCGGCCCTTCGGGCCTGTTGCAAAACTAACATAACCTAAACCTACGTACTTATTTCTGCCTAATTACAATGGGAAAATATGCAACCGGGAAAAAATCCAGAATGGAAACTATACGAACAGGAAAAATCAAGAATGGGAAAAATCGCGACTGGAAAATTGCTACGCGGAATACCTACCAACTCGACTTTGGGGAGCAGATTGATACACTAGGTACTTTATTTAGATAATTTTTCTATAACATAGTTATCGTTATCCTCAATTAATAAGATGCGAGATGGCCCGTAAATTATAGCCTCACTAGCTTTCACCCGCGAGTACCTCCGCGTAGAAGTCGTTTATCACTTCTCCGTCGGGAACGGTCTAATTTTCCGGGATAAAAACTATCCTATGTCCTATTCCAGGACCTAACCTATATGTGTGCCAAGTTTCATCTCGATCCCTTCAGTGTTTGAAGCGTGAAAGACGGACAAACATACACACTCACATTTATAATATTAGAATGGATAATATGTATGTTTGTTTATACTGTGCATTCGAGGCACCCGCCACAAATGGAAGCCAGCAGCGAAGCCGTTTGGTTTCGATGATGGTGCTGCCCTTCCACACTCCACATAGTTGAGTTTGTTGTGTTCGATATTTATTTAATTTCATAACAGATTATTTTTTAATTGTTTGTATATTTAATTTGATCTGTATTACAATAATTGTATATAAATTATTAAAAAATAAGTGTATCTGTATGTTTGTTGTGTACCTACTAAACATACAGATTATGCATCTATAATAACAGCTTCCTTCTTGATAAATTATTTGAAGGTTTGTAGAGTTAACAAAAACTACAATAACATTAACAGATAAGGGTTTTTAAAAGCTATTAATAGCGCATGAGATTAAATATGGCGGTCCCATGGCGTAAAAGGGGGGAAGAGATAAACGAAAAAACTACACAATGTCTTATCGACTATATCGTAAAGAGCGCAAGGGCGCTTTCTCTTTAAACTGATTTTATTGCACGATGTCGGTTTGTAGATAAAGCTAATTAGTAAAGTTAACTGTAAAATACATGACAAATTATGTGTTGTTTTAACATGAGTAATACATAAAAAGCAATTGTCCTGCATCACTATTAAAAATTTGATGTTCAATTGTTTGTATCTGTAATAAGCAGAGCTCGGAATAGGTAGTGCCTATTTACCTAAACTTTGCGGGAGGACATAACTAAGAGTGGTTAAAACCACTAAAAATAATTATTTCTTATTATTGAATGCGGGATTTCCCGGGATTGACTGTATTACTCTAAAGGCTTAATACATTTAACTTCACTTCTAAATCAGGGTCGCAAACTGCAGGTAGTAAGTATACAGCTGAAGTGTCGGCTACATCTGTTTTTGTTGAATACATTATATATGATATTATAACTCTATTTAAATCAACAAAATATCAAATTTAAGGCTCCGTTTGATTCAATTTGATCTATATTATATTGTTTTATGACTGATTGTTATTTCAAGATAAATAAATAAATAATATGCAATATAGCAAGATTTATAATTAAAGCTAAATGTATTAAGCCTTAAGAGTAATACAGTCAATCCCGGGAAATCCCGCATTCAATAATAAGAAATAATTATTTTTGGTGGTTTTAACCACTCTTAGTTACGTCCTCCCGCGAAGTTAAGGTAAATAGGCACTACCTATTCCGAGCTCTGGTAATAAGAAAAAAGATCGTGTGTTTTTTTTATTGGTAGGTAGGTGCCAATTATTGATCTTGCATCTCTTACATTTCACATATGTAGGTACCGAATGAAAGAGATGCAATGAAAACTTTTGGCAAATAACAGCCAAGTAAAGCGCGACCAATTATGATAGTAGATACGATAATTTATCCTTTGTGGCTTTTGCCAAGTTTCGACTCTAATACAATGCGTTTTCACATTATCCTTAGTACGTAGACCTAATTATGATCTAATTAATTCTATCCAGCCAATATTTCATATCCTATTTTAAACTAATATTTTACGATAAAGTAGCTCTACCAACCTTTAAATCAAGAAAACACCAAAATGTTGAATATACATGGTATGTACCTATGTATATTTAACTATTACAAGTTAGTCATATTTAAAAAAATGAATTGTAATATACTAATGACATCATGTGCGTGCACTCTACCTATGGAAAAAGTTTGATCGATGTAACAACGATCATCGATTTCCATGGAGATGAGATGATACATAAAAGCCGATATCAATAATGAAATATCTACCTGGCGAAGCAAATTTTGAGGACCTAGGGGAGTAAAATATTGTTATAAAAAACACAATAGAACCCGTCGTTATTGTCAATCGGCGGCGTCTGCGCACCCATATGCCCATAACGTAAAACGACGAGTTTACTGCGAAAGCCGAGTTGAATGACCTACACTTACGAGAGGAAGTCAATCATAATTCATAAATTCATAATTAATAATTATACAGAGTCATTATAACAAACATAACCATAGTTACAGATAACGTTAACTACGTAACCTAATTCAAAATTTCAAACCCAAAAATTATAGGCAAGTGTTCACTCGTAATGCGAACGCTGTTCGTAACAACAAATAGGTTATAATTGCAGATCTATTAGCAGAATTCTAAATGAAGACTGCAAATGCATAACCTACAAACGTAGTCTTCTATAATCAAGTAAAAGAACATAAAAGCAAAACAATACTTACGGCACAATGCATCAATAATTCCTCATCAAACCGTGACCTATTTCACAGAAACACTCCAATTTCAAATTTTCCCTAACCACAATTTTTAAACACGTGTTCTTTTAAAAAACGGTTCTTAGTTTTATTGTTCCCACGATTATTTATATTTCGAATTTAATAGTTTTAAAAATGTGTAGACGACCGGCCGGCGTGTCAACGGTATGCGTGTGGCTTCACACCGCATTGGCCGTTCAGTTGCTAGTGAAACGTCATACCACCTCTTTACAACCAAAAAGAAGTAAGTGCAATTTAGCGGATTTACGCTGCCAGCTTTATCTACGCGATACAAGATTCAAATCGGGACGAGATGTTTTTGTGAGTTATTGCTTTTGGGTTACAAGCGTGCGAATACTTAATCACGCCATGAGCACGTTGCTTTCGAAACAGAATGAGGTTATAAAACACGCGCTGTTCGTTGCTCGCTCCATTCCTACAGCGTTATTCATACTGTTTTAACGACGCAATGGTAAGCTAAAAAGCGGATGGTTAGTTTTGCATGTAGAATTGTAGGAATGCACCACATGTTGCTTTGCGAGTGCGTTTTTAAGATAAGCTGCGTTTTTTTAATTAAGTTGATGACTCGACTTAATTTGTTGCTGTCGTTCCGTTGTGGAATATATGTTTTTAGGTTTTAAATCTATAAGGTCACCCTTATTCCCTACAATATGTTTTGTTTTTTTATTACATAATTAATTATATAATAAGCCTCGTGTGGTTGCCGAGTTAGAATAGTGCCACTCCATGTCTTCCCGTGGATGTCGTAGGAGACGACTAAGGGAATAAAGGCTTGTAGTACTGTTAGGCGATGGGCTTGCAACCTGTCACTAATACGCTGGTAAACATCTTAGCCTAATTGTGCAAATTGTGGTTACAGAATTATCAACAAGTTTTTAGAGATGTTTGTAATTCTGTAGCTCTGCCTACCCCACTCTGGGAACGAAGGCGTGAGATTATGTATGTATGTAATTAATTATATAACTAGGTATGTCAAATTATTTGTAATGAAAACAAGGTTTAAATTTTAATACAAATAGGTACGTATTATTATTTTTTGTATCGAATAATGCTCTAAAGCCGCATTTAAGCCTTAAAATCGTCAGAAACTAACATACCTACTTAGGATGACAAATAGCTTTCACACGGTGGCAGGAGCAGATTTCTTTTTCAAAATTTTCTACGGCAAATTTTACATAAATTACAATATTATAGTGTTTTATGTTTTATTAGATAAAATAATTCTACGCGGACGGCGGACATTAAACAATAAACGGTTTTGTACTTCTCTCTCACTCGCTCCCATACGCTCTTTTGCTAATCTCTACCGACTCTACCCGAACCCAAAAATCTTTTTTTTGCTCGCACTGTATGCGTAGAGTTTGTCGGAGTTACACGTTACCTGCATGTTGGTCCCTGGATTCATAGTAATTGATGTAAATCAAAGATCAAATTATGTTGGTTATGATTTGTGGATACAGATTAAAGTTCAATGCTCGCTTTTAATTCTAGAAGATAAAATAGTAGGTAATATAAAATGATACCATTTTAAAAGTATATCATCATCATCATCATCATCATCAGCCGCAAGACGTCCACTGCTGGACAAAGGCCTTCCGCAAGGTTTTCCACAACGATCGGTCCTCTGCTGCTGTCATCCAGCGGTTTCCCGCGACCTTTATCAACCAACACGCCATGCCAACACTTCGTCTCCCGGTTCGGTTAAAGTATATCAAATTCGGCTAATTACGTGACTTGCGTAATTCTCGTCATAACTCATAACATATCATGCTTCATGCTTATTTTGGAGTTGCACGAGTTAATTTTAATCGATAAATGCACCTATTTAGTGCGCCCGTATAGTCTACACTATAAGGTTGTATTTAATGATTAAAATTAACTCGTGTAACTCAAAAACAAGCGTGAATCATGGTATCACGGGAATTACGCGAGTCACGTAATTAACCAATAACTATTTTCGCTCGCACTGTGAGTTTTTCGGACACACACGTCACTTTCATGGTTGTCTCTGGATTCATAGCAATTGATATAAATCAAAGATCAAATGATGCTGGTTGGTGAATACAGATTCAATGCTTGCTTTTAATTATAGATGATAAAATGGTAGGTAATATAAAATGACACCATTTTAAATCTATTTATAAGGAAAATATGCGACGTAAAACAAAAAGTTTCTTTATCGTTTTTTGTGATTCATGTTTTTATGTTAAAAAACATCCTTGACCATAATTATCTTCTCATCAGTAAATAGGTACTGGCAACGATTACATTGTTGCCATTTTGGCCTGGAGCTCTATTCCACTTATCGCTTTGTTTTTTACTCAGCCGCCATTACTGTCAAAGTAAATAAGAGCTAACGTAACGTTAACAATAAGATAACAAGTCAAAAGAATTCTGGTATTACCGAGCAGAATAGAGCCTTGGTCTGTTTATTACCACCAGAGGGCCCTGCCAAGATGCATTGCGCTAACTAAGGTCTGACTTTTAATTCACTGCAGTAAAATGACAGAGCCGAATGTCATTCTGTGAAATAATGATACCACATTTATTAAAATAGTTATCCTAATGAATGATTTGATCAAAGAACGAACTATATATTTTATGAATATTACGTACTTAGCTAAGTATATTATTAACCGACTTCAAAAAAAGGAGGAGGTTCTCAATTCGTCGGGTTTTTTTTATGTATGTTCCCCGATTACTCGAAGACCACTGGACCGATTTGAAATTTTTTTTCGTTATTTGAATGGGTATACTTTCTAGTTGGTCCCATTGTCAACACGTCAGGATCTGATGATGGGATCTTGGAGAAATCAAGAGAACTCCTCAAATATTACAGGCACACCTATAGCGATTTTGGTAATTTTCACTGTAACTCGTGCATTTGCTTTTGAAAAGTACTATATGGTGAAGTGGAACTGATGATGAAGACCACAGATGGCCACCGGAACTCCTTAACGGTACCTATTTCAAGGGTGGCGATAAGATATTTCAATTAAGGTAGTTGAGCGACTATGACGAAGCACATTTAGGTTTAAATATGACTATGACATTCCCGCGGCGTTGTCTGCGGCGAGCTTGAAATGTTCTATAGTTTCTCATTAATATTTAGAAGTGGAGCTACGTAACAGCATCAATAGGATCACTAAAAAGTATAAAATAAAATAAATGTTTAAAAAAACAAAAACCCGCCTTCAAAAATGCAAAAAATAACTTCTTTTAAAATGATAGGTCAGTCCAACTGAAGTCGGCGTCCCACAATATTTTAAACCAAAAGCCGAATGCAGTTGGACTGACCTACCATTTTAAAAGAAGTTATTTTTGCATTTTTGAAGGCGGGTTTTTGTTTTTTAAACATTTATTTTATTTTATTATATTAAGCTGATCATTTTGCTTGCAACAGGATGTTAAAAATATTAATACGAGTAAGCCACAGACTCCTAAATATGAATATTATTAAAGTAGTGAATCACTGTTAATTTTTTCCTTCATTTATTTATTTATTTATTTATTTATTTATTTATTTATTATAGTCTTTTCATTCAGTAAGGAACATCACTATTTTTTATACACCAAAAACTGACAACACTGAAACTGTCATCCTACTGCAGTGAATTAAAAGTCAGACCTTAGCGTTTCTATTCGTTTCGTTTTTAAACCAATCGTGTCACTGGTAGATCACGTGACTTTTCGTATCACGTGATCTACCGGCGACGGGATTGGTTTAAAAACCAAACGAATAGAAACGCTCGTTAGCGTAATGCATCTTGGCTTACATTTACTCTATACTCTATGGACATAAGTAATAACATAACTCTGCCTCTGGTGTTGCGGGTATTTTTGGGTCGCGATGATCACTTACCATCAGGTGACTCGCTTGCTCGCCTGCCTCCTTTTTAGGGTTCCGTACCCAAAGGGTAAAAACGGGACCCTATTACTAAGACTCCACTGTCTGTCTGTCTGTCAGCAGGCTGTATCTCATGAGCCGTGATAGCTAGACTGTTGAAATTTTCATAGATGATGTATTTCTGTTGCCGCTATAAGAACAAATACTAAAAACAGAATAAAATTAATATTTAAGTAGGGCTCCGATACAACAAACGTGATTATTTGCTGTTTTTTTGCTCGATATTAACGGCCACTGTTATAGTGTCTAATGTTGTATAGATACGGAACCCTTCCGACTCGTACTTGGCCAGTTTTTTTAGGGTTCCGTACCCGAAAGGATCCTATTAATATACCTGCCTACGCTATCCGTCCGTCCGTCCGTCTGTCCTCACTTTAACAAGCTATATCTTTTAAACCGTAATAGATAGCGGGTTGTTTTTTTTAGAATATGTGTTATTATGGCGGATTCACTAACTTTTTTTTAAAGACTGAAACAATAAAAAACATGAAACGTTTTTTTCAACGTATTTTTAATTTTGTTGTACCTTAAAAACTATAACATACAAGCGTCAGAATGGTATGATTATAGTTCAAACCCTGAAGAAGCACAACAACAAATACTAAAAATGGTCAAGCGTGAGTTGGGCTGGCGCTGATTCGATTCGAAATCGAATTCAAATCGGAATAAATAATACCTACCGTTGTGGTACGGAACCCTCGGTGCGCGAGTCCGACTCGCGCTTGACCGGTTTTCAAATTAAAAAAGCTTTACTACGTTGCGCGTCGATAACGAGTTGTTTCTTGCCCGGTCAGTAAGATTTTTTTATTTTTAAATGATGATAACCATCGTGTGACCCCTTGAATGATAAAATGTCATACGTGGGTCAATGTTAGTGGAGATCAGTTTTTTATGTTTCCTTGTATAGCAGGTATAAATAAATATAAAGATACGTGAAAACCTTACAAGAATTAACCTACTCCCAAACTAACCTAGTCTTGTACTAGGTAACGATAAACATACTTAGGTATACATACCGGTTACGTAGCAAAACATCTAAAATCAAATGTCATAAGTTCGTTTTTCATACGATCAAAATATATGAAGTCAAATTGCATATCGTACGAAATTAATAACATCTTATGTCACAAGTTTAAAATGTCTACGATTCAAATTCATAAAGTTTATAATCTATACTGCTCACTATGTATAACGTTCAAAATATATAAAGTCAAATTATTTTACGTACGTAATTCAGTATTTTGTTATCGGTTATGATACCCTTTTACAAGGAGTATTATCTAATATAATAGACAGACGTAGCCTGGGACTTTGTTTTATATATATATTTATATTACAATATATTTTTCTTTGTACTGCACTTTCTGGGACATTAAATAGTAGTTTGGGGTTTGTTTAAAAGACTTGCTTGGTATGCGACGTGTGTCGCACCCTTATTTTTCCAACAACTATTTCAGGGGTGTGATTCTCTCAACAACGACGGATGGACGGACGAACGAGTGATTGTCCAAGCGGTGAGTTTAAGTAGTCCCGTCAGAGTGAACAAAACACAATTTAGCGCGTGTATTCAATTTGGCAGCATGACTTCTCGAACGTACTCGTATTAGGCTGCCTAATTGACAATGCACGCGCTAAAATGTCTTGGGGCATTTCGTCCCTGTACTTTCACAACCTCTTATCTGATCGAGTAGTTAGATAGGAAAGTAGTGTTTATTCTTTACGAAATAAGAGTGCTTTTCCTATCTAACTATTCGATCAGATACGAGGTTGAGAAAGTAAGGGGACGATTTTCCGTTTTAATCTGCGTCTGCGACTTTTTTCATTTTCGTCCATCAGGGCTTTTGCCAAGGTATTTGGGTGGCTTTTTTTTTGTAGGCCTTGGTATGGCTGCTTTCTTGTTTGACTGCAGCAATTTGGAAGTCATGATGCAGTTGTTCATTTGTGACGAACCAAGGGGCGTTATTATCAGACAGGAATCAAGGGAGCAAAATTTTATGACAGGTAGGGAGTTCCTATATCGATAAACTTAATTATCGATGCTTTTTCCATATACTAGTGATAGCCCCCAGCATTGGACCCGATTCTACATTGGCCTCTAAACTTCCTAATTTTATTTAGGTGTCGCTAAAACACTTTGCTATTCTATGAGCAGCTGTCATAATCAAATGACAGCGCTAATTTGAATCTGACGCTTCTTATTTTAGGCGGTCTATTCAATATTATATTGACATTCTGGAATAGCACTTGTTAAATCTGCCGTCTAAACTAAGTCTAAAAATTAGACATTTTAGTTTTAGGCTATTTAAGCGATGTGCACGTAGAATCGGGTCCATTGTATGTATTTTTTGTAAGTATTGTTCTGAGTATGAAGTTCACACAGCATATTTAAAAAAATGTTATGCCCCTATTACCTCCACAGAAATTTAAAAGTCATTTAACCATCTGAAGTATATTATCAGCCAAGACGGAGAGGTTTAACGCCGGAAATTTTGGAACAAATTCACCAATAGTAGATGGGACAGTAATGAAGAAATCGTTTTGAAAAATGAAGTAGAGAATTACGTTATTATTTTGGTTAATATTTACACTTTTAATATAAAAATGTTTTTACAGGCAAAACTAGTATATAAAACAAGCATCGATAATTGAGTTTATCGATATAGGAACTCCCTACCTGTCATACAATTTTGCCCCCTGGATTCCTATGTCTGGTTATTATCCTTAACATTTTGTTCTGGAATCTTTGGATAATTTGGATAATTTGGATTCCATAGCTCCAAATTGGTATTAGTATCGCCTTGTATAGTAGGAGCATGCTGCTGAGTGACATTTGGATCCACGGCATCATCCAGTAGAGTTTCCGGAGTTGTAGACTTAGCTGTTTACGTTTCGTGAATATATGTTTTTGCCAGGTGAGCCGCTTGTCCGAGTGTAGACCGAGATATCTTACGTGGTCAGCTTGAGGAATTTTAGGTATACATTTAGAGCAAAAAATACTTACTTAGATAGAAAGTCCAAGACTGAAAGAAATACACGCGTTAATCACAGAAATATGATTGGCCTGTCTGGAAATCGAACCAGAGATCGCCAGCTTAGGCAGAGTCACTATCAACTAATCTTTCTGCATCGTTAAATAGTGAGAACTTAACCTTCTTACAACGGCTCCTTGTCTATTAGCCTAGAGAAATCCGGTCCACTACGGATAATAAATATTTTCTATGAAAAACCTTGTTTATTTTTCTCTGTGTCGTTGAGCTTAGTTTTATATACTAGGTTATGTCATTATTGCTAAAAACACTTCAATATCTAATTACCCGACTGCGGCGGAGCCCAAAAGGAGGGTTATGTTTTTCACCGTCATGTATGTATGTAGGTCCAGTTCTATGTTCCCCGCTACAGCAAAAACGGCTTGGACGATTTTGACAAATGAGGTATCATTGGATTCGTCTTCGCAGCGAGAGTGTCATAGGATACCTAAACTATTAAAATTGAAATAACAACAATGGCCTAATGACAATTATTAACATATGTAGGTATATCGACGACAGTATAAAAAATGCAGTCGGGTTTTTAAAGCTTGCTTTTCATATAGTCATTTTACGTATTAAAATTTTGATTTGTAAATCAACTAACCCATACCACTAATGAGTAATGTACACTTACTTGCTTTTAACCGTATACTCACTAGATAGCTTTCAATTTCGATGACAAAAGTTATCGAGATCGCTATCATGTCATTGCTATCATGCCGATATCGGACATGGATCGCTGGGGGTCGACGATCGATAGTACCCAAAGGACAGGTTTGCCACAAGATATATTGTTATACGGCGAAAACTGCGATGCGCCGATCGTCTTTTGTTTTTGTTGAACCATCAGGAATTTGGTCCGGTCGCTCCATGTTTAGCATTCCTGTTGGGTGATTGTTTTAAGAAGATTGTGAATCTAAAAAAATCCATACATAATGCGACAAACGGTTTTCTCCCCTTACACGAAGACCGGATTTATTATGTTGTATTATGAAAACCTAGGTCTGTACGTTTTCCTTTTCTAGAAAACATTCCATGGAAAAAAAATTTATTATTAAAGTAAGTCTCCATTGCGTAGAACTTCCTATTTTCAATATTTAAGATAGTTGCCGTCCATGTGGCGTTCGTTTTTTCCACCCTGTATATAATGTTTCAGTAATTTGTATAAGTATTCAAAAAAATATCTTTTTTTCCTTTAGTGCCAAACAAGTTATCATTATTATTCTCGTGTGTTTTCCTCAATTACTATTTTTTATTGTGAACTGGAAGAGACCACTTTAGGCATGTTTTTTTGATTTGCAGGTCATCTTTGTATTCATGCATAATAGTTCCATGGAATTTTTTTTTATTATTAAAGTAAGTCTCCATTGCGTAGAACTTCCTATTTTCAATATTTAAGATAGTTGCCGTCCATGTGGCGTTCGTTTTTTCCACCCTGTATATAATGTTTCAGTAATTTGTATAAGTATTCAAAAAAATATCTTTTTTTCCTTTAGTGCCAAACAAGTTATCATTATTATTCTCGTGTGTTTTCCTCAATCACTATTTTTTATTGTGAACTGGAAGAGACCACTTTAGGCATGTTTTTTTGATTTGCAGGTCATCTTTGTATTCATGCATAATAGTTATTTAAGTATAATATCTATTTTAACGAAATCTAGTAGTTTACGTAGGTACTTAAATAAATAGTACCAATAACAACTCTAAAGCTTTAAATACATAAAATATTTATGACACAAATATCCGGGAAAATTAAACAGTTCCCGAGGGAGCAGCGATTAACGATTTCTACGTTTATCAAGTCACGGGCAACACCAGCGCCTCTATTCAACACGGTAAACACAATATCGTATTTGATCTGTAATCGTATTGTCAACGTTTTGATAGGTCTTATTTTCTTGACAGTAATGGCGGCTGACGTCATAACAATACTATGACAGGCAAACTACGATATCGTTTTTGCCGCCTAGAATACCGCCCTATTATCAATGCTAAACTACCAACCTTATGAAGGGTACACGGAAATGAACTTAACTTTCAAATCGCGATGACTCAAAAAGTTACTAAGGTAACGACATGTCATGTTCTTACTTACCGTGTACTCGTTATGTATTTACTCGGGACTCAATCAATAACTAACAAACAATATCTCAACGAGTTGATTCCGTTTCGGTCCTCGCCCTATTGACCGTATGCAAATCCGGTTGTTCGTATTTTGTGTGTAGCTCGAGTATTTGTTCCCGAGTCTCTGATGTGTTCTGTACTTATTTATGTTTGTATTTCTCTGTGTGTGTTTATTGCTGTCTAGTAACCATAGTACAATTCTAGAGGTTAGTTTAAACAAGGTTGATCTGTGTGTGATAGTCTCTCTAATTTGTCTAAATAAACAGTGACGAAGTATGGCGAATATTTTGGGAGGAAATACACTCAGGAGCAATTAAAACGGGTCACTTTCTATGATAAATGCCTCTTTGGAAACTGCAAATCTACAGGCTGAAATTTTAGAAACCAGCCCAACTTTAGGGACTAACTCTGTTGGTCATACTGGTCAACTTTTATTATCGGACCAACATCCATACCACAGCTGTTCCATACAAACTTCGAGAGCTAAACAGCCGAAATGTATGGAACATCTGATTTTTATTTTGTGAACTTAAACCAGACTGGAGACTAAAGCGAGGACGCCGACGACGAAGAATTTCGTACATTGACCTTTACTGTAGGGTGCCGTATTACTATAGGGAAAAGTTTACAATCCTAGATGCCGGCGGATAATGTTGCTGCAGCACTGCAGCTGCTGTGCGAGCGCGATGGCTTTTATCATTGTCCGCAAGTGGCAGAAACCAGTAATAGTGAGTAAAAGTATGATTTTATTAATTTTCAGCGGCCGCGCTTTAGTTATACGACGCATTACAAAGAACTAATTCAATAACCAAGAGACAATATCAATGGGTTGATTCCATTTGGCCCTCGCCCTATTGACCGTATGCAAATCGTACGTGTGCCGGTGATTGATTAGTACAATTGTCGGTTGTGTTTACGGAACTACATCCGTTCCTCTACGGCCAGGACTCCACCAACTACCGAGCTATATTAAATGCCTTTTTGGAAGCTCTACCAGTCTATAGTTATCAACTCAAACCACATACTGGCGACTAAAGAGAGGACGCCGATTACGAAGAATTTCGTTCATTGACCTTTACTGTAGGATGCCGTATTACTATAGGGAAAAGGTTCGCAATCCTTGATGCCAACGGTCAATGCTTATGTGCGAGTGCGTCGGCAATTATTATTGTCCGCAAATGGCAGAGACCAGTAATAGTGAGTAAATGTATGATTTTATTCATTTTCAGCGCTCGCGTTTTAGTTATACGACGCATTACAAGGAACTCAATCAATAACCAACAGGCAATATCAATGGGTTGATTCCATTTGGCCTTCGCTCTATTGACCATATGCAAATCCGGTTGTCCATATTTTTCCCCGGTTCGTACGTGTGCCGGTGATTGATTACTACGGTTGTCAGTTGTGTTTACCGAACAACATCCGTTCTCTTACAACCAGGTCTCCACCAAATACCGAGCTAAACTAAATGACTTTTTGGAAGCTCCACCTATCTATAGTTATCAACTTAAACCACAGACTGGCGACTAAAGCGAGGACGCCGATGACGAAGAATTACGTTCATTGACCTTTAGTGTAGGGTGCCGTATTACTATAGGGAAAAGGTTCACAATCCTTGATGCCAACGGTCAATGTTTATGTGCGAAAGCGTCGGCAATTATCATTGTCCGCAAGTGGCAGAAACCAGTAATAGCGAGTAAATGTATGAAATTCTTCATTTTCAGCGCCCGCGCTTTAGTTATACGACGCATTAAAAAGAACTCAATCAATAACCGACAGACATTATCAATGGGTTGATTCCATTTGGCCTTCGCTCTATTGACCATATGCAAATCCGGTTGTCCGTATTTTTCCCCGGTTCGTACGTGTGCCAGTGATTGATTAGTACGGTTGTCAATTGTGTTTACCGAACAACATCCGTTCCCCTACAACCAGGTCTCCACCAAATACCGAGCTAAACTAAATGACTTTTTGGAAGCTCCACCTATCTAAAGTTATCAACTTAAACCCCAGACTGGCGACTAAAGCGAGGACGCCGATGACGAAGAATTACGTTCATTGACCTTTAGTGTAGGGTGCCGTATTACTATAGGGAAAAGGTTCACAATCCTCATCACAACGGTCAATGCTTATGTGCGAGCGCGTCGGCAATTATCATTGTCCGCAAGTGGCAGATACTAGTAATAGTGGGTATATTTATGAAATTTTTCGTTTTCAGCGCCCGCACTTGAGTACGACGCATTACAAAGAACTCAATCAATAGCCAACAGACAATATCAATGGGTTGATTCCATTTGGCCCTCGCCCTATTGACCGTATGCAAATCCAGTTGTCCGTATTTTTCCCCGGTTCGTACGTGTGCCGGTGATTGATTAGTACGGTTGTCGGTCGTGTTTACCAAACAACATCCATTCCTCTTCAACCGGGTCCCCACCAACCACCGCATCAAACATAAATGGACGAGGTGGGCCATGCTACTCTATACTTTTTAATGCTTTGCTAATGCATAAAAATAATAAATCTCTCTCTCCGTCTTTTTCCGATTAAGAGACCTGCACAGGTAGCACAAGTTGTATTTTCTCGCTTGTGCGTCTATATCGTATTGTCTAGATAGAAAGGGAGATTTGAGCGAAAACCAAGCCGCACTGCTCTTGTCAACGAACGGCGAGGAAGATCAAGGATAACCTACATGGACCGAAATAAGGAGAAGGTGTGTGTTGAGTCGTATATAGGTGAATGAGCTGGCAGAGGGAAAAGTACATTGGAAAAATAATTAATGTAAATTTATTGACCCCGTGTGATTGCCGGGTTAGAATAGTGCCACTCCATGTCTTCCCATGGATTTCGTAAGAGGCGACTAAGGGAATAAAGGCTTTTAGTACTCTTAGGTGATGGGCTTGCAAGCTGTCACTAATATGCCGGTAAACATCTTAGCCTAGTTGTGCAAAATGTGGTTACAGAATTATCGACACGTTTTTAGAATTGTAAGTAATTTTGTAGCTCTGCCTACCACTCTGGCAACGAAGGCGTGAGTTTATATATGTAAGTAAGTAATTTTCATCCTTCAATATCAATGGGAATGCTTGACCGAGGAATAACCTTCTCACAGCGCCTTGACAAAAACAAGAATCAAGAATTGCTATTTATTGAATGTAGTTTCTAACTATGACAGTTTCCTTCCCCTGGTTTCTTAATATAAATAAACCGATCAATATTATAAGAGACCTAGTCCCGCGGCTCTGAGATTTCCCTAGTCTCGCCCTGTTCAGCTGGCGTGGACCCGGCTTGTAGCAACAGTAAGAGATTACGGCTAGGATTTGAATATGAAATAAAGGTCAAATTGGAGTGCTACAGGGGATTTGTGATTAACATTGTTGATGGATGGAAATGGTTATTTTGTTTTTTTCAGGGGTTTAAATACTTTGCGTCCGTTTTGAAAACAGTTTCTAAATCTTTTAAAACTATGGCTGTCCTTTATTTAGCTACAGTGAAGGCTATAATATAATTCCTGTCTGTTGGTTAAATGGTTGGAGACTGGAAGGCAAACGAGCGCACAGACCACCTGATGGTAAGTACGATCTGTGACCCACAGACATGCATTCTCAAGACTACAATCTTAAAATTGCAATCCTAAGACCGCAAATGCGTTGGCAACCTTGACGGAATGCCTCTATGCTAGTTATTTAATCAGTTGTCTTATCTATATTTTAGAGCGACGAGTCGACTCCTGACCGTAAGGTGCCGAGTTCGAATCCCCGCGGTCACCATGTACCAATGAGTTTTTCTAACTTAAGTGCATTACCCGATGCTCTTACGGTGAAGGAAAAACATCGTGAGGAAACCTGCACATTCGAACAGCTGAGTGTGTAAGAGGGTAATTGCACAAAAGATCCTGAAAGGGTCAAAGTGTATCCGAGAGGGCCCATAAGATAAGTTGTCTTATCCCCATGCCGGAACACTACAATGCTAACACTGCAGCTTGGCACTAAGTTGATGGATAAGATGGTGGTAGCTTCTTCCAATTTGCCGTTTTGCTCAACACTACTCATCCGCAATTTATTTTAATCGATAAGAACACTATTATTATTTTTTCAATTTTATCTACTACTAGCGGCCCTCGCGTCGCTTCGGTTTATGCGAGTTTTCTGTATCACCCGCACATAATCCAGAATTTATTATACATAAAAACCTTCCTCTTGAATTATTCTATCTATTGCTGAAATTGCATTAAAATCCGTTGAGTAGTTTAAAAGATCTAAGCGAACAGACAGCGGGAGCGACTTCATTTTATACAATGTAAAGATTAGTAAAAAACCAAGAACATAATTATCATACTAGTAGGTAGCTAAACTATTACAATACCTGCATAGAGTATCAGCACATTTAAAATCATACAAATGTTTCTTTGATTTTTTGCAATTAAAGCACAAGGCAGATTACAAGTCAATCTGACACATTGCACAACCATTAAGTTTTTTAATATTCAAATTCAAATTAAAATTTCATTTATTTCAAGCAATTAAAGGCTCATATTATTATTAGGTATATTATTTGCAAAAAATATCCATAATAAAACTAAAAAAAAAACAATTATTTGTAACGATGTTGTAGTGTAAATGCACTAAATGCCTGCATGCCTGTCGCAGCAGTGCATGATATATGGACACTATGGACAGTCGAGCGTGTCCGCAATCATCGCCAGGACGGCGTTGGCGCTGGCTCGCACCCGCCGCATCAGGGCCGCAGCGCGCATGCGCATAGTGCTCTGGAAGCACGGCGTGCGCGCCTCCGCGAGCAGTAATAGCAGGAATAGTAATAGCAGGGGATGAATTTATAAAAAAATCTTAGTTTACGATATCCAATGGATGCACCATCATTCTGCCCTACTAAGCTAATAAGCATTATCCCAAATTTAATAACCAAAGCAGTTTTAATTCTCTTCTGTTAATAATAAGGTTAAAGCTGGGCATCCTTAATAAGGTGAAGCAGTACTTTACGCGTGGACAGCTTCTATCTCTTTACAAGGCTTAGGTCCGACTAAGCATAGAGTACTGCAGTCACCTCTGGGATGGTTCAGCTATATACCAACTAGCCACACTTGACTCGGTGGAACGCAGAGCTAAGAGACTCATCGGCCGCGATTACGCTCAAAAAACTAAGCTTCACAGCCTAGCGCACCGCCGTAAAGTTGCCTGCTTGTCGGTGTTCTACAAACTGTACTTCGGGGAGAGTGCACAAGAGCTCCACGACCTAATACCGCCGTCTCCTTTCTACCATCGGACTTCCAGACGCACTGCGGGATTCCATCCGCACCTGGTTGGACTTCCGCCTCTTCGAACGAAGCGCTGCATCTTCAATTTATAATGGGTACTGCAAAAGAGTGGAATGCGCTTCCGGCGTGTGTATTTCCGAATGCATACAATCCGAACCAATTTAAAGCTATGGTGATTAGGCATCTTCTGGGTGAACTCGCTTCATCGTCGGCGAAATCTTCGCCCTCCCGGGGCAAGAGTTAGTCAAGACTAAACCCATTTTCTATTTAAAAAAAATGTTGATATTGCTACAGGAGTAATTTATTTGAGTTACTCCATGTTGGATTACCATGGCAGCATTAGATACCGTAGATCCAAGAACTATTTTCTCCTTTCAAGTTCCTAGGTCCAGTGTTTTCGGCTATGTGTTGATCGATCAGTCAGCCAATTTCTTCTTTTATTATTTCTTTTATTGCTTTGACGACGCGCTGGCGTAGTTGGTAGTGACCCTGCCTACGAAGCTAGCGGTCCTGGGTTCAAATCCCGGTAAGGGCAGATATTTGTGTGATGAGCACGAGTATTTGTTTCTGAGTCATGGATGTTTTCTATGTATTTAAGTATATATTTTTCTATATAAGTATTTATATCGTTGTCTAGTACCCATAGTACAAGCCTAGAGCTTAGTTTGGGACTAGGTCAATTTGTGTGACATTGTCCTCTGATATTTATTATTTATTATTATCTACTAGCGACCCGCCCTCGCTTGGCTTCGGTTTATGTGAGTTTTCTGTAACACCTGTACATAATCCAAAACTCATTATACACAAAAACCGTCTCCACCACTCTATTAATTGCTGAAAACTGTATCAAAATCCGTTGAGTAGTTTAAAAGATCTAAGCGAACAGACAGCGGAAGCGACTTCATTTTATACAATGTAAAGATAAAGGAAAGACAAAGATTATAATATTTACTTATAATAGATGACCGTCCTGCAACTTAACAATAACATAATGTTTATACTATGTATCTTGTTTAGGGCTTACTTGAACTTTTTCCAATTTATCTAGAAAAGTTTCCTACACTCCAAAGACATTCATTCTTCAAGCAAAGAGTTACTCATAATGCCACGCCTATCGTTATTTTATAGCAATTCCAATACAGCTCGTAAAAAAACGGAAGACCTATTCCTAGAATTACTACCAATTAAAATACTGCTAATAAAAATACTGGTATTTTTTTTTCTCATTTTACTACCAGTTTTAAAACTGAGTATATTAATAAAGTTTTTAACTTTACAACTAGTAAGAACAGTGAAATTTAACCCATGCTTTACTACCCGCCCATATATGGTACCAAAGCTTCGTAAGGCCCACCATACTACAAACAGGTTTTTTTGTGAGTGGGACTTTGAATCTACCGGCAAGGCAATAAAGTTCAATTGCGTTTGTTCGATAATGCCGTTTTCAGTTCATGAAGATAGGAAAATAAACTTTATTCCAATTGCGATACAGTTCAAATTGAATAAGTTCTGGATTATGTTCGGGTGTTACAGAAAACTCACATAAAACGAAGCGAAGCGAGGGCGGGTAGTAGATAATAAAAGAAGGAACTGGCTGACTGATCGATCAACACATAGCCGCTGGACCTAGGGACTTGAAAGGGGGAAATATTCCTTGGATCTATACATATACGGTATCTAATGATGGTGCATCCATTGGATATCGTACAGAAGGGACTAAGATTTTTTTAGAAATTTATCCCCTAAGGGGTTAAAATAGGGGGAGTAGCGAGTAGTGAGTAGCACGGGCGTCCTCTAGTTCTAAATATTTTGTCATTTTTCGAAAATCATTTACGTTAGCGCTATCATCGACGAACTAGATACAGCTATACAGGGTGTAACATTTAAATCGGTCAGTATGGGAAAGTCTGAGACATATCATAATCATAACATATCATCGATTTTAGTAACAAGCAAAGCTGCATTCATACATTTAAAAGAAACTTGTACTCAGATCGGGAATCGAACCCAAACGTTTTGGAAAATAAAACTAATACTATTTCTATTTAGATATCGATTGTGTATGTCTTTAGCAGTAAACAATACATTTAATTAATTTTAGACATCATGTTTCATACTAACATTTACTGCTTAAGATCTACACAATCAATCTCTAAATAAAAATAGTGTTATGTAGTTTTGTTTTGCAAAACGTTTGGGTTCGATTCCCGAGCTGAGTACAAGTTTTTTTTAAAATGTATGAATGCAGTTTTTCATGTTACTAAAATCGATGACATGGTCCCTAACAACAGATCTTCGTATGTCATATAGTTAGAGACTTTCCCATACTGACCGATTTAAATGTAACACCCTGTATAGTATAATTCGTCGATGGTGTTATTTATCTTGACTTGGCGTTCAGTTAGAATATTGCGTACATGGTGTTTCAAGATGTTTCAGTTCCTTAAATAATTAAATCGCTCATTGAATGCAAAAGGGCCACAAATCAAAATGGCATAATTTTACAGGACAGCCATTACAAATTCTAAAACAGGTTTTTTGGTTATATTTAATGTTTTTATGTCTTATTTTTATAATGTTAATATACCACTATGTTCGTCAACTAATGAGCTATATTTTTAAAATAATGACATTGTTGTACCATTAACCCACATCAAAAAAAACACACACATGCCCCTTTTGCATTCAAAATATTAACAAAATTTTCAAAAATTATGCCAAAAATAAAACTCATTTTAAAAATAAATTCAATTTAATAGACTTTTCTCATAAAATACTTTTTTTTTTTAAGCTAAACGTAGGGTTTTACCGATAGCATAATAAAAATACAATAAAAATCGAAATAAACAAAAAATAGGTATTCTTATCACTATACTATTTTAATTCAGGTGTAACAAGAGATCTAAAACAAATTCTTAAGAATTATCAAAATGTTTAAGTTAAACTTGATTAAAGGAACTTACACCTCTAGCAAAATAAAAGTTCTAAAAAAAGAACAAACAAGTAAAATCTTTATGTTGGTACATAAGCCATAAGGCAATAATCAGTGTCAGGTATTGAAAAATACACGAGTTGTTTGCTACAGCTAAATCACAAGTTAAATGGCGTATAAAATGACTCACAGTAACAAAAATAAAAATTCTCATTACTTATATAAAAAAAGTTAGTTACCCGTATCAAAGTTTAATATTAAAGCATTCTCTCTTTTATATTGAATAAATTAGTAGCAACTTACTAAGTACCTATTAAATTCAATGACGACAACTTAAACAATCATATTCATTTTCTAATTAATAACATCCTTATTGAAATCACAGACTCTTTCTTTACCTAATTTAATATTTAAGGCACAAAACATTACAATTTTTTATAAAAAGATTCGTAATACTTAGGTATTATATTTTTATCGATTAGTTTAAGTATACCCTTTAGTTTTGATTCAGCTGTTTTAAGTTTATTATTGAATAGTTTTTTTGGCACTATTATATCAGTCTCAATCGATGATAAAAAAAAATCAGCGTAGATACTGAAGTAAACTCTTCGTTTTCGTAAGAAGTCTTGAACAAAAATTTGTTTTTATGTTCTCGATGGACTTTAATAACTTTTATATCCGACCATTTTACTTTATCCCCATCTTGGGTTGTAACAAAATTGCCGACAGCTAGACATTTTAGGTCCAAGAAACTATCATGCATCAGCTCGTGAACTGCGAAAGGTGTCTGATGTTGCCTTTCTTCTTAGCGGTCTTTATAAGAGTAATGTACTGGTCAGCCACATAAATTGGCGATGATTTTAATGCCCTTGCAATGTTTCGTTGAATTAATGAATGAGCGGCGCACAGTGGTGCACGTTGTATGGAGCCGCGGAATTAATTGTTTTTTTTAGGTTAATGGATAAAAAAACACATTTTAAATATATTTATAAGTGTAATAAAATCATTCCAACTAATATTTTAAATAAAACCTACATTGATTGAACTTAAAATAAAATGTACAATTAGGTGTTGCTTTATTGAATTCACAAAAGTAAATGATGCACAATGTTGTAAATACCCTTTTTATACTATTTTATAATTTAATAGTCTTTGTAATTGCCCTCATTACCATCGATAACGCATTTAAGTATTTTTCTTAGAAAAATAAGCTCATTCACTTAATGAGGTAGTAATAAAAAGTTTGCAAATTATTGCAGCTAGAACCAATTAAATAATGATCTAGATTAAATAATGTGTAAATATTGTTGTATTAGAGCTTGAGGGACGTTGTAGCTAAAAGGTTATAGCCAATGAAATGTAATATTTAGGAGAGAAATGCTATCAAATTCTTATAGCCCTAAAATTACTCATAATTTAAGAGAAACCATAAATGTTATTTCATTTACAATAGTAGGAATAATGTTTCTTGTATATAAATGAAACATGTTAAACAAAATCAATAACTTGAGAGGAATACACCGTTTGCAAATGCAAGGTATTTTTAACGTTTATTTCATGCGAGTTCATTTGTACGAGTTTGGCGGCCTAATTTCTTTATAAAAATAACATATATATGCAATATTTTATTAGACCATAGGTATTTGAAATGTTTTATATACATATCAGATAAAAAATGTGACTACTGATGATCATCCCAAAATTGAATTAATTCCGCCGTTGCCCCACTGTGCGGCGTCCCCTTCATTTTGAGTGTGTCCTTTAATAAGAAACTTATGAGTGACACTTCTCAATTTCGGCAATTTGTGTACAGCATATAGGTACATTAACAACATAAATTTATTGTAGTGATGGAATGTTGGATTTCTTGTCCAGTTCAGAATTGTGAGTGGAGCAGGCTTCATTTTTGTCTGTTTTTTTATTTGTAGTACCGACTGCCATGTTCAAAATCTTTCTTGCTCGGTTATTCATTCTGTAAATAAAATCCTTATTTGTAATTTAACTCATGAAATATAAGAACTGTTACATAGACACACATTAATTTAAATACCTTACACACTTACACAAACACACACACACGCCCACGCAGTATACGCAACATACACATTAACACAGAATGATAACACTCGAACGTCTCAAGCTAGTTAGATTTTTATTTCTTCGCTATTATTACCTTGAATTACCTTTACCGTAAGTGTTAAACGCCAACACGTCCATATTGTTTTAAAATAATTAAACATTCAACGCAATAACATTCCTACAAAACGAACACATTAACAAAAACATCATTTTAATGTGAAATAATTTTCTACTATCCTGCATATAATTCTATACAAAACGGAAGTTTTTTCAAATATGGCACAAAATAATTTCACAATTCCGACCAAAACGGACATATTATAAAATATGGCATAATTTGTATCACAATTTTGATCATGCTTGGTTGATATTGGAATACAAAACGGACGTATTTTAAAATATGGCACTATTGTTTTACAAATTTTATCATGCTTGCTTGATATTGGAATGCAAAATGGACGTATTTTTAAATATGGCACTATTGTAGTATAAATTGTAAAAATACTTACTTGACATTGGAATGCAAAACTTCCGCATTCCAAAATATGGCACTTTTGTACAGAACAATTCACTCAGTATCAGGTACTTTTTTGGATTGTGGCCGTTTTCCACGAAACTGACGTGCGTTCACTTCGATTTTTGCGACGCAACTGACAAAATGGCAGCTTTGCACCGAAGATGTGCCGCTAACCGTTAAAATTCAAAAACGGCGGTTGATCCGTTCAGCCGGAAATCACACGAAAATGACTGGTGTCTTCAGGTAAGCTTAAAATTATTATCGATTAAATCACTATTTTGGAATAAAACGATTTTCTGATATTTTTGATTTGTGGCCCTTTTGCATTCAATGAGCGAAATGACGAACTAAATAAAGCTTTTATTTTATGCTTCCTTAGCACCTAATAAAAATAAATACGGTGTTTAAGAGCTATCGGAAGGAAATAATGTGCTAATTGAATTCAATTTGTTCAAAGATACTAATCAAAGTGCCTTGAAAAATGTTAAGGCAATTCTTTTGATGAAAGTGTTTGCGTTGTTTATGTTCAAAGGAAAAGAGACTGATTTAATCTTGTTTCCCCTTGATGTAAAATTCAGTAGATTATCGAGGAGATGCTGAACTCACTCCCGGAGGGTTCCACAGTCGTATTATCAATTAATTAAGACGATTTGCTATTAGCTCAAATAATACTTATAAAATTATATTGTGCCATATTAAAAATTATATTAATTTTCAAGCAAAAAACATCTTTGGCTCAATTACTTATGATACGTTTGTGTTTTGATCTTTTTTTTATAGAAATTAAAGCTTGTTTGATAGGACAGGTTGCTAACAAGAGAAGGCTCCTTTCGAACGATTTTAGTATTCAACCGAAAATAAGTTACTTATATATATTTATTTGTGGCCGTCCTAATCAAAATTACTCTTATGGCGTCAGGCGGTTACGCCGTTTTTATAACTGTTACCTTATTATTTGTATAGTTAGTTACAAGAATTAAAAAAGCGTTACCGCCAGCCGCCATAAGGGCTCTTTTGGACGGCTACATTTTATCCATAATATTGTGGTGGTAGGACCTTGTGCAGGGTCCATTCAGACCGCTACCACCATCTTATCCCTTAATCTACCGCCAAAGAGTAGTTATGTTCCAGACTGGGGAAAACACAATTTAAAAAAAACTAGGATAAAGTCATAATCAGTCCTTTGGGTTGGCAATGTAAAGGATAGAAGTCTTGAGATTCGAGTCTTCAGATTGCAAACGTCTGTAGGTTTCAGATCCCACTTACCATGGTGGCCCGCGCTTGTTTTCTCTCTCCATACTATTTTCATGGGAAAAATAGGTTTTTCAAAAAATGGGGGGGTTTTTGGTTACTCTAAATTTTAGCTAATATGTAAAGCATTATGAAATTATAAAAATATCTTTATATTTTATCTTTATACTCGTAGTAATCTTCAGTCCTAACTATTTATGAGTATTATTTTTAAGTTTACAGTGATTTTGATACTCATTTTAACCTAAAGTGACCAAAAAGGGTACTTTTACCCTGAAAAATAAAATCACTGCATAGCTTAAGCATCGTTTTTTTATTTATAAAGTATAAGACATTTCATTCCAAAATGACGTACGTCACATCACATACACAACACATACACAAATACATCCATCAATCGTTTTATGATTTAGAGTAATATAATAATTAAAAACCATAAAAAAAAAAATCATTTTTATAGGAATAAGTGAAACATGACGATTATGATAAATTATGACTGCTTTGTACTATTTTTTCACTCTTACGTAAACTATGTCAAGGGAGTTAGATCTAAATAAATTGTATGATACCTAATAATCGGGAGCCCTTTGTTTCCCATAATTTTATTGGTCATAATGTCATTGTTGACATAATTATTGATAGTCATAATTTTTTATATCGCTGAAACTGTAAACATCAGAATTTCTGAAATATCTAAGGTGTAGACAAAGCTAGGTTAGGTTAGGTTTGATTTATACAAATAATGAAAAAGTAACAGTTTCTTTAAAAAATACGTTATGACTTGCGATGATTATGTCCTAAAGCACATTATGACTAAAAATAATTATGGCAGACAATATAGACCTCTAATAATCACTTAAATATTTTGAACGCTTTTCGATATCATTATGGGACCCGTTCACCTTAGTCCGTAAGGAGCAATGATATAATATAAAAAGAGGTAGATATGTTACCTATACGGTATTCCGCGTGTAAAAATGGCCCGGCTTACGCACACGTAATCAGTAAATATTGCAATTACACTCTAATTCATAAATGACAAGTGAAAGCAGGATGGTATGCTAATTTCCGGGAGTGAAACAGAGACGAGTACTGTTGCTCTGCAGACTAGTTCACGGTTCCGTTGACGGCGCAAGACTGAGTAAAGGTGTACCAATTGGCTTGGTTTTAGGGTGCCACTATCGAAGTGCGTATAACATATCTACCTCTTTTTACTATATTATATCATTGGTAAGGAGGGTGAGTAACATTTAGAATATGGACACTGCAATCTCTTAGGAATCGATATGAAAATAAGTGCCGAGATTCTAGGCCGTAAAAACCATATCGTCGTTGACCTGTTATCGTATTGTCAACGTTTTGATAGCTCTTATTTACTTGACAGTAATTACGGCCGAGTTAATATGGCCGGGCCTAATATGGCTGCGTTTATCGCGTGACAAAGTTTAGATAAGGCATCCGTCACCTTCTGACACGTAAATAAGTACGAGAGTGACGGATGCTTTATCCACATTTGACACGCGATATAGACGCAGCCATGCTACTAGGCCAGGTCAAAGACGATATATGGTTTTTACCAACTAGAATCTCGGCCCTGGGCTGAGATTCCACTTAGTAAAACCTTATTGTTTTGACGTGTTTCCGTAAAACGTAGTGATAGCTCTTATTTACTTTATCTACACTCATATCATAAACCTTCTATGATGCGTTCAGAAACCGCAAATTATGACCAGCATAATAATCAACTCTGTTGTTACAGCAAAATTTGTATCTGCGGCAGTAATCTTATGGATCCATAAAAACATCAATTTCGATGTTCTTATGACATTCAAATTTCGAACATCTCTGAAGAACAAAGAAATTTGATTTGACCTCTATTCTAATATCAGTCGAGATGACGTTTAGTTCGAAATGAATTGTCATTTTGCATACAAATTTGACAAATGCCGCACGGAAGTAAGATATCGAACGATATGATAGTTGGAGCCGACTCTAGTTTGTCTCTGAATTAAAAAAAAACTATGACAGCTGCCAGAAAACTTTTCAACCTTTTTATTACCGCCATTACCGGTTAAAATTTAATATGCGGCTCCTGAATGCATCATGAAAGCTTATATGTGGGTAGATAAAGTAGTGTATGTAACTGTACATAATTAGGCATTAAAACACTTGTGTGATGTTATTATGAAACTCGCCTTCGGCTCGTTTCATAAACCCGTGTTTAATGCCCTTCATTATGTACAGTCACATAAACTACTATTACAGTAATGGTGGTAGATTAAAAAAAAATACCATACATGACACGTCAAAGACAATAATAATTTTACGGAGTTGAATAAAGGCTTCGAGCTGTGATGTCATGAGTACCTTCCTGAGGTCCTTTCTACTAAAAATAGTAAATAATACGGCTATTGAAACAGATCTAATGCAAAGGAAGTAAAGTGAAATTTCTTTTGTTTAAATGACAAATTTTTGAGTTGTTGGTAATTCTGTAGCTCTGCCTATCCCACTCTGGGAATGAGGGCGTGAGTTTATGTATGTGACTAATGATCAAATTAGAAAACTTGCTTTATTTCATTCATAATAGACTCATATTTCATCGACAAATTTCTTTGTATGGTGGGTCTTAGGAGACTATTTATTAAATGACATATGAGACGTAATCTATGAAAAGGGACCTTATTGTCGATGGCGCTTCCGCCATTATTAACGATGCTTCGATATAAATAGAACATCGTGTGACGCAGTGCGGCGTAAGCGCCATCGACAATAAGGTCCCTTTACATAGATAATGCTACATATTATGATCTTCAATCAATATAAAAATCATAAAAGCAAAAGAAATCAAGTCTTGATATTTTCGTATTGAACTTATGCTTAAGAGCGTGTCAGATATTTTTGAGCCTAACGATCCATAATATACATAATATATGTTGGCGACTGCGCAGTAATTAATTATTTTACATTGGCCACGAAAAAAAACCCCCCAAATATGAGAAAATATCAAGACCCGATTTTTTAATCAAAATAAATATGAAGCTAAGCTTCAAGCGTAAGATATACATTTTACAATAAAATATTATAAAACCTTGAGCTTTTCTTGAAAGTGCGGATTGCTTTAGCCAGTATACATAATATTTTAATTCCTTACTTGTACTAAAGTTCCATGTATGTAGGTATACTGTAATTATTCTGTTTGTGCATAAATACGATTTATTACTAGTTACATTACAAATAAGTATTACCTACGTTAATTGGCAACATTGAGAAGAATTTAACTGCAAATGTGATAAGTGCAATTGAGTCGCTTAACTTCAAACACGGATATCTCCTTGAAATTTGGTATACGAATTTAAACCTTATCTTGTTTGAATAAGACGCAAAATCCGTTGTCCTTTTGCATGGATTTATCCGAGTTTGAAGTTAAGCGGCTCAATCGAAGTGCTAAAAAGTGGTGGTAGGACCTCGTGTAAGGTTCGTCCGGATCGCTACCACCATCTTATCTTTTAACTTACCACCAAGCAGCAACACTGAAAAAAATAATTGGTCGCTGTTTGTTGTGCATAAGCGTCTTGATCCCATACGAGCCTAACAAGACGATAGATACATCAACTAAGACGTTAGTTGAATCACTAAAGAAATTGCTGTCGTTAACTATCAGCTTTGGTTGATATAATTAATATCTTAACTATTGTAATCATTTTTTGTCAACTAAGTGAAAATCTCTCTTTGTTGGCTCTCATTTTTTTGAGTGAATGTGGGGATAAGACAACCGGTGAAATAACTAGCAACTCCATCTTATTCCTCAGGGATGGCAACGAGTTCGCAGTCTGCGGATTGGTCACAAATCCCACTTATCATCAGGTACACTTACTTGTTTTATCATATTCGACCAGTTCGATTCCCGGTTAAGGCAGATTTTTTTTCAAAAATCCACAAATACAGGTTTTTTTTCACAAATAAGAGTAAGTAAGTATCTTTGCGTAGAATTTGCTTTTTCTAATATTTAAGCTAGTTGCCGTCCATGTGGCGTTCGTTATTTCCACTCTGTATATTTCTCCCTGTTTATACGCGCCTACTGTGAATTACTCATTTTTTGCATAAAATGACTCTTTAAAAAAATTATAACTGTAAAAAACACAAATCCCAACTGGCGACTAGTTTGATGCACCCTTAATTGAGTCGCTTAACTTCAAACTCGGATATCTCCTTGAAATTTGGTATACGAATTTAAACCTTAATTTATTTGAAAAAAGACGCTAATTCCATTGTCCTTTTGCATGGATTTATCCGAGTTTGAAGTAAAGCGACTCATTTATAATGTGGCCTTTGACACACACGCGTCTTTGACCCATTCATTATTATCAAGTTATGACAATAAACAAAGCAATGACATTCGAAATAATATGTAGTTGTCTCTGGCCTCAGACGAGATGCATTGCGAGAGCGTTATCGTTATCGTTATCTAAAATTTATAGATTAACCACCGAACGGTCGCGTCAAGCGCTTATGTCAATTCCATACATTTTGCCAGTTTTCGACAATCGTTTACGTTAGCGTTAAAAAAATATGAAAGGGCATTGGGTAAATTTGTTTAAAGAATATTTTCTTTTTTTTTTCAGCGGCCATGAATGATTTTTACATAGTTATTTAGAGGACCTCTAAATACACATAGATATATATAATTTATGGCGTTAAATAATATCGGAGCTGAGATTTTAAAGATTTAAGTATTCAGTTTATAGTACAAAAGTACGCCCAAGTATGAATATTTAAATATCTCGGCTCCGATGCAGTTCAGAGTATTACATTACATAACAAAATATGTTTATTTTTAATAATTCTATCATAATTTACCACTTTTACGAATGGCCGCTCACCTTGAAAATGTATGAACTTTACAAATGACAACGCTTTTATCCAAACCCCTTTGGTGATTTGGTGATTTTTTTCCTAGAATTGCGTAGCGATGTTAGATGTTAGATGTACAAGATGTTAACTGCTTACGAAGACCAGCGCCTCTCAAATCTAAATCGTATTTGACCTGGGTGTTGTTTTTAACTCGGCCGCCATTACTGTCAAGTAAATAAGAGCTATCAAAACGTTGACAAAACGATAGTATGTCAAAAACGATATTGTTTTTACCATGTTGAATAGAGCCCCGGCATTCGAGCTACCCGACGTTATAAAAATGAAAAAAGTCAATTTTTAGAATTGATTACCACTTGCAGTCAAGTGGTAATAAATCTAGAAATGTACTCTAGTACCAAACTACAGTTAAACTTAGTTATACTCATAACATAACCCTTATGATTACGTGTAGTCAGGTAGAGCCAAGCTGCGTGATGATTGGTTGCTAGACGCTTTCCGTTCGTCCTTCGGTCTGTAAAAAGCTTTATCTTTTGAAACGTAAGAGATAGTGGATTGTTGATTGGTTGCTAGGCAACAACAACCTCTGTTGCAAACCGTCCCATGGCAGCCCCGACTGGGATTACCCAGTCGTGATTCAGTTTGGTTTTGTTTGCGTCCAGCGCTTCTGGTCCAATTTTATTTATTAATCAATATAATGTGGCATTGCATTGCACTGCATGTCAAAAACAACGAAATTACAATGTATATTTGTTTTTAAACCTACTATATATGATCCGCTAATTCTATTTAATATTCAGTTTCAAGATTTGTCCGTATCTTTTCTCCGTGCCAGATGCTCTGCTTCCTCGATGGTGTCAGGTAGAGGTACGTTGATGGTCTCCGGAAGAATGAGGACCAGCGTGCTGGCTATCAGAGCCAGGGTGCCGAAGAATATAGCTGGCAGGTTGTCGTAGTACAGCGCCTGAAAAAATATACGTTCTATCAGCTTCTATAGTTGTAAAAGCGTCCAAATTGATGACGAGGGCTTGGTGCTGGTTCGTTTGGATTTCTACCACCATTTTTTTCTGCTAATCTGTCCGCAAAATAGCAATGTTGGCACTGATGCATTGCAGTAAGGGGTTATGACAGTTGGTGAAATACCAAAAGAGCGTGTTTTTTTTTAAGCAATAATAGGCAGTGAGCAGGTAGCCTGATGATAACCAGTCAGCGTCGCCCATAAATATCAGCACAGCTGGGGGCACAGCCATGTTACTGCCTTTCAGTGAATACTCTTTTTAAACCATGTTGAAAGGAGAACATGTCAAAAGTGCTGAGGAAACATCGCGGAGGGAAGTTAATTCAAAAGTTTCAAAATAAGGTGATTTTGTTTTTCGTTCCTCAAACCCCATGACCCATTACGTAATTTATCAAAGAACTCACCAGTAGTGGGGTGAGCGGAGCCAGCGTGGATCCCACTCGGCCTATTGAGGAGCATATCGCCAGGAGCGACTGCCGTACGCTCGTCGGGAACACTTCGGAGACGTAGATATACACGGAGCTATAGGCCACAGTAATCGAGAACTTTCCAGACAGGTACAGAATGAGCGACAGCCATTTTTGATCTGTGGAAACATTTTACCGTTTAAATGGCATAATGATTAACTAAAGTTTCTTAAGTTTGTAGAACAAACGTTTTCCTGCCAAAATGTATATCTACAGACTTGCCGCGTTTAACGAACCCTAATAAGTAACAAGTCATCAGTCACAGTCATCTTGTTATCACCTTCAGACTTAATTATTTGATCAGCTTTTCTTAGATAACATAATGTTGAATTATTATAGGGTTTACTATGTTTTTTTAATTTTTAAGCCCATTCCGACGAAGAACCTAACCTAACCTAACCTAACCTAAAAAAAAGTTTGTCAAAATAAATTGGAGTCCATTGCTTTGCAAAAATTTGTCTTCTCGAAGGTACATGATCGGTATCCGTGCCCGTATCGTATTAGCATAGCAATCTACTCCTCGTTTTGACAAATACTCGTAAGCAACTTATTTATGACGGCTAGTCAACAATTAACTTTAAAGGGCATTGGGTAAGTTTGTATGAAGAAAATTGACTTTCTTTTTCTGCGGCCACGGATCATTTTTACATAGTTATTTAGAGGACCTCTAAATACAATTAATACATAATTTAAGGGGTTAAATAATATCGGAGCGGAGATATTAAAGATTTAAGTATTCAGTTTTTGGTACAAAAGTACGCCCAAGTATGAATATTTAAATACCTTGGCTTCGATGCACTTAGGGTATTACCTTACATAACAAAATATGTTTATTTTTAATAATTCTATATTAATATAATATAATATAATATATTTTTACGAATGGCCGCTCACCTTCAAAATTTATGACTTTTACAAATGACAACACTTTTACCCAAACCCCTTTGGAGCGATTTGATACCAATTTCATTTGACAAGTATCTAAACTAAACCAGCCAAATAAAACATGTGACCCGTGTTAAAAGAAAATTATTTTGTCCCATATTGCCCTAAAAACCGACTTTACAATAATGGTATTGTAATAACTGTGGTAACGATATTATGTTTTCATTAGCATAGAAAATGAGGCTTGAGTACCCATTTATAGTCATATCAGCCAACTTTAGAAAAATATTCCTGTATTTCCTGTACTCTCACCAGTCGCTTTAGATAAAATGCATTGAGAGATCGTTATCGTTATTGAAAAAATATAGCATTGACGTATGCTGCCGAATTGTCACGTCAAACGCAGCGCTTGTCAGGTCCATACACTTTGTCATCTTTCGAAAATCGTTTACGATAGTAATAAGCAACTTGTCTAAATAGGGCCTTAAAAGAGATTCGATTACTTTGAAGATGAAAGATTATTTAAACAGAATCTCTCGACTTGAAATGATACAAGTATCATGACAAATCCAATAAATAACAACGTATACAACTCCCAATCCCCTTCATTCATTTATTCATTCAATGTTTATTAAACATGTCTTGGAAATTCTGTAGCAAGTTTCAAAGCCACTTAAATTATTTATGTGTTATCTATTGCTCGTCCGAGCCACATCCAAACAGCTATGGGATCTGAAATCGGCTTAAGTTGAATATTCCATTAATTCAGGCGGTTGTACAAACACCGCTGTACCAACAGAGAGGCAAAATCTTGAGATCTTAGACTTAAAGCGCTTTGACATGGTGACGTTGTACACTTTTGTACCTTGTCGCTTTAACGCCTTTGACAGATACTGCAGCAGTTTAAACATGATGTTAAAGTGACAAAGTGCTAAAGTGTGCAGCTAATTTATAAGGCCGACCGAACAAGTTACTGTTAACGATTTCATTTTGACAAACACGCGAAATGCCATTGCAGCACACGGAGAAGTCGTTGTGGATGAAGTGAAGTAATGGATAGATTAGATGATAGAGACGAAATTTGTAAAATATTATGAGAAAGAGCCAATGAAATGGAGTTAAATGGTTGCTCTTTTTTCCGTTCCGGACACATTCCGTCAAACAAGTTTTCATACCTTATGAAGAAGTTGCCGTCTCCTAACTGTACCACGTGTGGTGTAGTTGATGACGTATATCATATTTTGACGGAGTGTGTTCGAAGTGAGCCCTTCAGAGCGAACCGAAATGTGTATGATGTCGGTGGATGTAATAGCTCTTTAGCCTATCCACTTTCGGAAAGGGCTGGGGAACTATTCAGACTAGTTTACAACCTGTACTTGATTAATTTGTAGTGTGTTAATTATGGAGCGGCATTATCGCTAAGCGACAAAGCTCCTAAAACAAAGATTTAAAAAAATGGTTCCTCTTTTAGGTTTACCTTTGTTTTGCCGATAGCCATTTCATAGAACGTATAACTTCGCAGTATTTTCATTTCATCGACAGGCTTTTCTAGAAGCGGGCTTTATTTAGATTTTGTGATATTCTCAACCCAAGCTAACCGACCTAATTAATATTTGAGACAACCTAACAACAACACAGCTTTAGCAGAAAATAGCTTTTGATGAAGTGAAATTGGGTAACTTTTTACCCATCCGTTCTGATGAGTCGGTAAATGAAGGGGACACCGGTCTTTTGACATTAAAGTCATCATTAAATTGAAATGGATTATGACTACGTTTGGTTCAGACTGGAAGCGGCCTAAAATATTCATGATAGGATGTTGAATTTTAATGATTTTAATATATATTCCGTCTGAGAGAGTTTATTTTTGTTTTATGTATCTACAGGCCATAAAGTTACTTTTTGGTTGCGGGAAATGACTGTGCACTCCCCATACACATACACACGTTAGGGTTGAAACGGTTAAAGTACTAAAGATACATAATCTCCCATTTTTATGTTGGGTCGTCATCCCTCTCTTGTATTATAATATGCTTCTAGGATCATTGCCATTCTTTATTACATATCTCTACTTGACATCATTTTACAATGACTTCATTAACTTTGCATATCACTGATATCTTCAAGACTTAACAGTAAACCCCACTTAACCTAATTATGAATAATAAAGATAACTCACCTTTGGGCAGAAATGATAATCCAATACACAAACAAGCACTTAGAATGTAAGTCACTATTAAAATCTTCTTCCGTCCAAATCTATCTAGGACTAGTAGACATACAAAATTAGCTGGAATCTCCACAAATCCTACTAGCATGAAGTTAACGTACTTATTACCACCCAATGACACAGAGTTGATGGACAGACCGTAATACACAAAAGTACAAGTTATCCACAAGAATGAACACACACACACTCTAGTTCTTATTATGCTAGATTTGAGCACTTTTGAAAATATCGACATCTTTTCTTTATCTTCATCAATTTGTTTGATTTCGCTAGTTTTAGGGATTTCTTTTAGTTCGTGAAGCGGAGCAAGTTCTTCGGAAATTTCAACGTTGTTCATTTTTGCAGCTTTTTGAAGAATTTCTACTGCTTCTTGGTTCCGTCCTTTGCTGAGTAACCATCTAACGCTTTCATTTAATAGCCAGATGTATGACAAAACTAGCATTGCTGGTGCGTATATGATTCGAAGAAGCTGCCTCCAATCCTGGAGCCACCAAGAGAGACCAGCTAGAGACATGAGACCAAGAGTATATACAAAATTGATTAATGTATTTCCGAATACTCTGCCTTTTGGTCCCACTAATTCCATTGCTGAAAAAAAAAACAGATTGCGTTATTTATTTATTAAAACAATTAAATATGCAAGACAATTCTGTTACTGAAAGAATAACGGCTGCACTCAGAGTCAGTTAATGACGAATAAGTCGTTCTTTAGTGACGATTTTTTGTACACAAGTTTAAAAAAGAAACGAGTTAATTGTCCCTTATATTTTTCTGAATAAGGCAGTAAGAAAATTATTAGGCTAATAAAATAAAAAGAGAAAGATTACAAATACAATAATTACAATAGTGGGTTTAGTTATGATATTGATTTAGAATTACCTATAACAAATGCAGTAGTATAAGCTCCAGCTCCTAAAGCAGCCTCAAGAAACTCGAAAACCAGCATCATCACATAACTAACTGAGAAGGACCTGGCGAAACCAAATATGCCATTCATAAGAGAAGCTATTGCTAGAGCTCTTTTCCTTCCGAATCTATCGGACATGATACCAGTCAGTGGCAGAGATACGAACAGCCCCGAATTGTGGACCGTTCCTATTAAAGTTCTCTTCCAATTTTGGCATCCTAAGTCGAACTGAAACAAAAAATAGGTTAATAGGATAAATAATCATCATTATCAGCCGAAAGATATCCACAGCTGGACATAGGCCTTCCCCAAGGATCTCCACGACGGTTGGTTTTGTGCTACTCGCATCCATCGGCTTCCCGCGATCTTCACCAGATCGTCGGTCTACCTGGTGGAAGGCCTGCCAACAATTCGCTTTCCGGTCCGTTGCCGCCACTCTAGAACTTCTGCGCCCTAACGGCCATCAGTTCTACGAGCAATGTGCCCCGCCCACTGTCACTTAAGGTTCGCAATTCGCTGATGATGATGATGAGAAATTTCAAGCAATTTTCTACCATACAAATGAAAGATGATAACATGAATTGCCCGAGTGATGACTTATGACGGTAGATTCATAATTCATAATTCATTTATTGCATTTATGGGTTTTACAAGATATTAAAGGTAAACATGGTTCCAACATAAACCCTGTCAGGGCACAGCAATAACAGTTAAACAAATTATTATAAACTAATTCTTAAAAGTATCGATAGAACATAATTATCATTCATTATTCCTTATAACTAAAAAACTCATGTAGGCTATAAAAACATTCATTTATTAAGAATTGCTTTAATTTATTAAAAAACAAAGCCTCCCTATCAATTGTTTTTAAATCTCCAGGAATATGATTGTATACTTTTACAGCCATATGGTGTGAACCCGAATTTACCATTTTTAATTTTGTAAAAGAACTGACCAGTTTATTTCTTTTCCTCAGATTTTGAGATCTAGGGCAATTGTCCCTTGTCTGTTCAAGAAGATCGTTCTGAAGAAGAAGAAAAATGTACTGTGAAGCCAGCGTAAGTATTTTAAGTTGTTTGAAGTATGGTCTACAACTGTCTTTGTCAGAAATATTTACCAGTATTCTTATACACCTTTTTTGTAGAGTAAAGAGTTTGCCAGCATCCGTGCTATTTCCCCACAAAATAACGCCATAGCTCAGTGTGGAATGCGCACGTTTATAATGTCATATGCTCATTTCATAGCATTAGCATTTATTTACTCTATACCAGTTCTAAACATATTTACCTAACCCATAAAAAAAAATGCTAATCCTACCAGACTTGCGAAACCGGTCCATTTCACATTTAGCTACAAGATCCCAAAAACCTACCAACTGCGCATTTAAGTAATCCTAAAATATAAATTACTTTTTGTCTCACCGCAGAAAACTTAGCTACTAAGTTTATTACCTCATTATTAACACTATGAAGTTTGAGATATTTGTTATGCTATGATTTGTTATCTATTTACTGTTCCCTATTTTCTGTTTAATTTGAGTAAGGTTCGTTTTTCCTTTACTTTTTTTTTTTCTATTGTTATTCTGTGTGCTGTATACATATTTTATACTTATTTCCATTCTATTTCTATCATTAAAAATTAATCAAGTATGTTTAAAGTTAATATTTGTACGGTTTTTTTTACAGAACCGTATAACATTGATTGTATTTTTGCTTTAGTACGCCATTGATCTTTTGTGGTCATTATTTATTTATGGAAAACTATTTGAAGAATGAATTTAATTTAGTTCAGTATAGACGCAGTTTAAGTGGGAAAGAAAAATTATACAAGCTCATCTTAAATTGAACTTTATAAGTCTTCCGAAATTATATTTTCCGCAAACGATTTTCATAATATTTGAAGGTAAACAAAGTTTTAAGTACACTTTACTTCGTCCCGGATGGAGGATATGTAAACATTTGAAATACTAAGTAACATAATCAAATTATAAACAAGTAAAAGATAAAACTGATATCGACAAGCACGAGAGAATGTGATGAAACGCAGAATGCCACACGTGTTTAATAGTAAATATAATGATGTATTAAATCCGAGTTGCGGTAAGTAAATAATGATAAAATTATCATTATATCCATACACCGGATTGACGGGGTCAAAAATGGACCAGTGCTAGTGATTCATTAAATATCGACTAAGTTTATCGACAACTTTTTTCGTGACATATGCATCTTACATTTCCTGCGAAAGTAAGTCGTACCTTTAACTTCTATATCTGAATGATCAGCTTTCCATGAAGATAAACGATCTTTTTTCTTCCGATGCATTTAACCGACTTAAAAAACAAAAATGTTCTCAATTCGTCGGAATGCTAAAGAATATTGTTGTACTGAATGAAATTGTTATTCAATGCAATTTCAATGGTTGTCAAAAGAAACTCGAGTCCAGAGTCAATGTCAGATACCGGTTGTTTATAGTTGCGATAAGTATAAATAAAAGAGATATGCACTTAATTAAAAGGTATTCAAACTTGGCCATCACTTATGATAATGATAATTAAAAATTGCGTATTATCGATGTCAATAAACTGAGTCGACATATAATGAATCACTAGCACTAGTACATTTTTGCCCCCGTAAATCCGGTATTTGATTATGTCTTAGCAATCACAAGTTTTAATGTTTACAACATGTTACTGCTGTATCTTTGAAAGGTATAAAACTGGGTCCAAATGTGGACAAGACCCAGTTCTATTCTTTGTAAGATTGTCTGGAAGAGATCGCTATTTAGCGATAAAACCGCCGGTTAAATCATTTTGTTTTTTTGTTGTATTTATTTTCCATGTTGTTGTTGTGTGTGGTTATCAATAAAGAACATTTATCTTAATTGAAAAAATGTTTTTACAAACCCTGATATTTTTTAAGGACCACACCCTGAGGTAAATCAGAAAAAACATCCCCACGTTACATTTAGGGGAGGTACCATTATCTAATTTTTCCAAGATTTTATTTTGCCACTTTGTCGACGTAACTATTATATTTATTCATGCCAAATAATAGCTTTCTAGAACTAAAAGTATCTGAACTAAGCTGCGGACGGACGGACGGACGGACATGGTGGAACAATAAAGGTTTGACTATGGAACCCTAAAAAGCATGAGTGGATGCATATTACAGGAGCTATCATAACGTTTACATTGTGACAAAGGTTAGTTTAAAACACAATGAAATAAAGTAGAGGATGGTAGAGGCTCGTTGACTAGTATATTAGACTTCTGGAATGTACAGTCAGCAGGAGTAGCTACGCAACCAAAGAGGTCAAAATGATCTGCACTCGACTCTACTTTCAAGAGAATACGTCGTGTCTAGATTATTTTGAGCATGTTCTGCTTAGCTACTTTTGATGCTGACTGTATAGGGGCTCTATTCCCCTCGGTAAAATCTTATTGCCTTTGACATGTTATTGAATAATATTGTCAACGTAATGACAGCTATAGAGGTAGCATTATAGAGCTGTCATAATGTTGGCAATACAAGAATATGTCAGAAGCAGTGAGATTTTACTGAGTAATATAGGGCCCCAGAACTGTTAATAAACGATTGAGAAACTACGAGTATGTAAAGCCAAGATATGAAAACCAATCCGCAAACGCCTGGTGAAGGTAAACATCTGGAGTATAGCTGAATATGGGAGAGAGACCTGGAAACTAACCCAAAAAGAACGAGAGAGGCTAGAAGCATTTGAAATGTGGTGTTGGAGAAGGATGGAGGGAATTAATTGGAAGAAAAAGAAAACAAATGAGGAAGTACTTAATATTGTAAAAGAAAAAAGAAGCCCGTTAAAGACGATAGAAAACAGAAGAGGGAAGATGATAGGGTACTTGCTACGACACAATAATTTCATTAAAAATATCACAGAGGGAAAAATAGAAGGAAATAGAGGCTGAGGAAGACCCAGACGAAGTTATTTTGAGCAAGTGAAAGAGAAAGTTAAGGTCGTGTCGTACCAAGATGTCAAGAACCTAGCAACCAATAGAGAGGAATGGCGGACACTCCACCGATAAGAGCATAGTTCTTAAGTTATGAAGGTGGTAAAATTATAATGAATCTATTTTTGACCAAATACTTTAGATTTGTAAATAAAATGTTATTTTATTCATCATTATCATTTACTTGTTCTTTTCGGTGGAGTAATTTCCATTCTTCCATATTCCAAGCCTTTTCTTTAACACACTGATACATAGGCATTTTTAAGTACCTTAACATTGTAGTTATTTTATAAAAAAACGCTGTTTTCCAATTACTCTACAAAAAGTACAATAGCTGTCTTGTAGTGTGTCTTGAATTTTGCGATTTTAACTACAAAAATAAAAATTTGGGAGATATAAAGAGTTGCTAAAATAAAAAAGTCATGCTTCGTTACGAAATTGTGTTATCAAATTATTGATAATATTTAATTCTGTCGGTATCAACCTATTCACAGTTTAATGACATTCTTTTATCAGTCAATTGATAACCTATTGTGTAACGTGTGATGGCGTGATGTTTAATGAGTCACCGATTATTTAAAAAGTTAGATCTTTGACCCGGCTCTTGAATGTTTAAGTTTTTTGATTAACGGTTGAATAATCTTTTCTTTCGCCGTGTGGTTGCCGGCTTAGAATAATGCATCTCCATGTCTTCCCGTAGAAGTCGTAAGAGGCGACGAAGGGAATAAAGGCTTGTAGTACTGTTAGGCGTTGGGCTTGCAACCTGACACTAATGTACACTGGTAAACATCTTAGCCTGATTGTGCAAATGTAATTACCGAATTAACTACAAGTTTTTACAGTTGTTGGTAATTCTGTAGCTCTGCCTACCCCACTCTGGGAATGAAGGCGTGAGTGTATATATGTATGTCATCGAGTCATAAGAGGCTTCATTATGTGACAGTTGCATTAAAAACTATTATGCGATGTTTAAAAATATATGACACATTTTATTAAACGATGAAGAAGAATAATTGTGAGAAGATTCCAAATAAAAATATGATTAAAACCAAGTTCTACCTTAAAGGCAAACTATCAAATTGCTTGTGTAACATTATTGTATGAGCCAACACAATCCTACGATTTGAGACCCTTCTGAGGGCTTAGTCAAGAAGCATAACGCTAATTTAGTGATTTTCGAAAATCGACAAAAGTATAGGATTGTCCTAAGATGACCGATCGGTCGACCACTATATTTCGAGTCGACAGAAAACAGAAATTTACATATTGGCTACGCACTTATAGCACAATCAAATAATTACGTTATTAAAGTATTTAATTTAATTATCAAGACATAAGCTTGCCTTCCTCACTAAAACGATTTTTGGAAATTATTTGTACATCTAGCGGACGTGTTGCAAAAAAGCCATCAAATGCAACTCACAATCGCATTCAATGTTTTGTACTTATTTATTTCGCTCCCAATAGGGGTAAAAATAGGGGGAGTCAGGGGAAACTAATTCTACGTATAAGAACTTACTCTAGTTGGATATAATAATTCAGGCTACGGTATCTTATGTGCCATGCATTCTGGTGCCTCAGGGTTTGAGTCGAATAGATATAGATATAAAGAGGTATGATGGTTTGACGATCATCCCGTGGGCAGACTCTCACAGCTTACTTTGGGATACGACTTACGTTACCACCGACTCACATCGGTGATACAAGTTGTTCAGCGGGAGCCGCAGCAGAAAATGCGGCGCGGCGCAACCACGCCAAATTCTCAAACCTTAAGATCAGCATTATGACTTTGTGCTGCTGTTGAAACGGTAGGGTATTAGTGTCCTAAAGCTAAGCGCTTCGTTAGGGACCAAGGGAGCAGGTTAAGAGACAGGGGCTGTGACCCCCGATCCGGTATCTTGTCCAACAGGTTTCGGTAGCCGTACATTTAATGGCCAAAAATAACCTGTTGGAGGGCAATGCTCGAGTTTTTTCGGAACATTTGGTTTCAATTGAACGGGGAATTAGTGTGTGATACATATATCATGAAACTTATTGCGGAATTACACCTATGTGGTAGTTAGTTAGGCTTTTTGTCAAATGTGTCTTAGTTTTTGTACCTGACGAAACTCGAGTTGTGTATGTAATTTGATTTTTTGAATCGTATTGATATATGAACATTTTATGCAAGACTTAAATTCATTTTGTTAGATTTTAGCATAAAATTTGTGCACATCTTGAATAATAATTGAGTTTTGAAATATAAATGCTAGAAAATGCCTTTTTCTGTCTTTGGTGAAATATAACATATGTAAACGACTGAATAAATCTTCATACATTACCGAATTACTTTATTAACGTAGCTGTGCAAATTGTGGTTATAGAATTATCAACAAGTTTTTAGAGATGTTTGTAATTCTGTAGCTCTGCCTACCCCACTCTGGGAACGAAGGCGTGAAATTATGTATGTATGTGTAACGTAGCTGTATACTAATACCTTAATTGCAAAAGATCATTCCGAAAGGGCCTATCTATATAAAGATATGATAAAAGATAAGCCAGTTTTTACTCACGTCTCTCACAGCAGAATCTTCGTCACTATACACTATCCCATCGCACTCCAACTTGACAGCCGCATCGAATGCATTAACACTGCACACGTCATCGTTACTTGCATTTGCTTTCCACGCGTATCTCTTACATTTTGACAGTTCACCTTTGTCAAGAGGTATAGCGCCTGTCAACCAGCTACTATCATTAAGGGTTTCGCATTCTCTGATTTGACATCTGTAACAAAATGTATTTGATTAATTATGAGCAGGCATATGTTTTATTTTACAAAAGGTTGATACTAAATTAATTCCACTTCATTTAATGGAAAGGAAACTCTGTCTAAAATACCATTTGTTAGATTTGTTAAAAGACACTAAAGTAGAAAATGATCTTAAAAATAAAGTTTGTCGGAAAAACATACAGCAATGTGCTGTTAAAATTTAATATTGTTAATTAAGTAACAGGGTTAAAAAACCATTTACAATGTTAGTCGTCCTTCAGAATGTTAAATGATATTTTTAATAAATATAAAACAAATCACTTAAGTTATAGTTTAGATTACTTCAAATTAATTATACATAATTGTATCAATAAATAACATAAATAAATAAATAAATAAATAAATATCAGGGGACTATGTCACACCAAATTGACCTAGTCCCAAACTAAGCTCTAGGCTTGTACTATGGGTACTAGACAACGATATACATACGTATATAGAGAAATATATACTTACATACATAGAAAACACCCATGACTCAGGAACAAATATTCGTTCTCATCACACAAATATCTGCCCTTACCGGGATTTGAACCCGGGACCGCTAGCTTCGTAGGCAGGGTCACTACCAACCAGGCCAGCGCCAAAACTGACAAAAACTTGAGGTAGGGAAATGAAACAATAATAATTTTTTAAGGTTATGTCAATACCATATACTACGCATAAGTAACAGGAAAATCTAACCCCCTTACTTATAAACGTGGAATAACCATGGAGTAGCTAAACCATGTTTTGTCCTTATCCGTCATTGTGACATTTGAATTTGACAGATAAGGACGTAACATGGTTTAGCTAATCCAAGGTTATTCCACGTTTATAAGTAAGGGGGTAAATCTTTAAATCAAATGAATACATATTTCTTGGATGTTGCTTCGTCTCTCATCCCTGTTCGAATATACATAATCAGAAAGCTACGTCGGCGGTGCAGTATGCAAATCCAGGTTCCCATCCTGGCATGCTCCTCTTGGCCTGAATTGCCATTCAAATGTCCAAAATTATTTACCAACGTCATACATGTAGGGACAGTCGGAATTGTAAGTAGCTGCACAGTGCTTTGTCACTTTAAGGGTAAGTTTATACTGCTGCACTAACCTATCAAACGCGTTAAAGCGACAAGGTACAATGATAAAAGGTGTGCCCGCACGGGCATTTTTACACGTCAAAAATTTACCAGCGCTTCCCAAGAGGAGACCACTGCTGAAATGACACGCCGTAAGAAACTCAACAGTCAGTAATTTTTTAAAATATTGCTTATGGCAATGATAATAATAAACTTAGCACTATACAGGGTGGAAAAAAATTATGGGCCCTGGAGGTTCCTCTACCTTAAATCCTTAAGTTAGATCATTTTACTTAAAGGAAACATTCTATTATTTAAAAAAAACACAACTACATTCAAAGATTTTCTTAAATTCACTTGTCTCATCCGGGAATCGAACCAGCTAAAATTAAAAAAATAAACACTACGGTCACCCGGGCGACGCACGTACAGTTCGTACAAGGACTTTAGTAGTTATGCCACGATGGAACCCTGTCATAATGACAGCGTCAAACCACAAGACAGAAATTACGCTTAAATGAATGATTACCGTTATGCGACAGGGTTCCATAGCGGCACAACAATTAAACCTAGTTAATATAACTATTAGATAGATAAAAACAACCGATATAATTGTGACCCCTTCTTTCAGAGCTGAAATCTCTTAAACGGCTCGACCGATTTTCATAAAACCTAGCTAAGAACCACCGCTAGAAAACCTGCTTTCAAATAAAAAATACCGCATCCAAATCGGTTCTCCTATTTAAAAGATACGGTGCCACAGACTGGCACACACACACATAGCGGTCAAACTTATAACACTCCCCTTTTTTGCGACGGGGGTTAAAACCCAGTCACCAGCAATAATATGTTATTCAACATTGGGCGCAAAAATATCTCACACACCCTTATACCTCTAGTAATAAAGACGTGTCAGATAATTATGCGCTCAATGTTGGATAACATAATTATTGCTGGTGATTTTATTGCCTACTCTAATGAATTCTTTGATTATGAAATATTGTGTCTTTGTACTGTTCTCCCGTATTAGATTTCATCCAAAATCTGTTTAAAGTATCAACAAAACGCCATCATAAAGTTTGTGCTTGTCTAGCCCCTAAAGGAACATACAGGCTGATTCTAAACTTTTAACAACGCGCTCCAATTTAAGTTTTCTCCTGAAATTTGTGGTTTGTTGGCACCCTAGCGGTCCTACTGGTATCTAGGTCAGAGTTGCATCGTACGGACGTGATTCGACGCACGAAATTTGCAGAGCCTGTCCGGATTACGTGTCCCAGTTGTTTGGTAGCACATTGTTTATGTTTGCCAGCGTCCCTGGAATTTGTTCTCTAGTTAAACTGTTGAAGCTAAGGGTCTATTAGATGGAGCATGATCTGAGCCTATACCGGATGTCCCATAAACCGACCTCAACCCGCCTAGGGCTGATAGAGCAGCTAAAAAGCTATCGATTTAACCCTCATGTATGTTCAGAAATTTTCACTAGTTTCGGAGATATTGATCATTTTAATCTGATTTTTTGTAATTTTCCCTTATGTCTATGTCAGGAGAATTCATTAATTTCATAATTAGAATCATTACGAATCAGCGAGGTTTTAAAACCTATTTTCCCGTTTTTTTTTAAAGTAATGACATAAAGTTGTTTTTTCCATTCAAAGTGAAAAGCAAATACTGGGACACCTAGTAATAATAATTATGTAAAAAGAAACTTTATGTGATTACTTATAAAAATTAGCCCTAGGCGGGTTGACGTCGGTTCATGCGACACCCTGAGGCCCTACTTTGAAAATGGAAGTTCGTAGTTACGTTAGCTCAGTCTCTGTCACTCGTCACTCGAGACTAAATCGAGAGAAAGAGATAGAGCTAACGTAACTTCGAACTTCGATTTTCAAAGTAGGGCCTCTGTATATACTAAATGAATATTGCCAATTATTTTTCGGCCGTGTGGTTGCCTGGTTAGAATAGTGCCACTCCATGTCTTCCCGTGGAAGTCGTAAGAGACGACTAAGGAAATAAAGGCTTGTAGTATTTTGAGGCGATAGGCTTGCAACCTGTCCCTAATATACACATGGTAAACACTGATTGATTGTGCAAAATGGGGTCATTCTGTAGCTCTGCCTACCCCGCTCTGGAAATGAAGGCGTGACTGTATGTATGTGTTTGTATTTTACTAAGATATTTAGCTCTTATTAACTTGACAGCAAAGTTGTATTTATACCCGAGGAATATTAAAAGATAAAACTTAAGTCTTATGTAGATGCTTCACGTTTGACGTGAAATTGTTTTCTTTTACTCTTAAAAAAATATCACATTATTATTCTAGCACACGTACAAAGAAAGATAAGTTGTTATCCAGTCGTTTTTGCGATTTCATTACCTCGCTCTTCCTTTTCTTCTTTGTCTATGAAATAATATATTTAGGAGCATGTTTATTTTTAACATTTGGCATTTAAATTAAAAAATGTTTTTTTTTAACTTTAACCCGTTTTTAGGGTTCCGCAACATTGATTTATAGACAAAAATTTACAAAAATGACGGTTCCCCCCTTATCTCCGCAGTTTATGGGTTAAACAATGTGGAAAATCCTGATTTAAAGATAACTATTTATATTTTACACAAAAAATTAAATGAAGTTGTCAAATCATACAGTTTTGGAAATATTATTAAAAAATCTCTGTAATAAAATTTAGGCTAGTCAAAATGAACCTTATTTTGTATTAATTAAAGTTTATATCAAAATGAGTATTTTCTTTTGCGTTTCCCAACCCTATTAAATACGGAACCCTCGGTGCGTGATTCCGACTCGCACTTCACTGTTTTATATGCTTGGTAAGGAAACAAAATTTTCTGCTTCATTATTTCCAGGTCTAGAATTTACGGTAATATCTCTCATTTTTTTGTGATATGTTAAGGCCTTCACGTATCTCATACTTCCTATTTAAAGAGATTTTACGGCATATGAATGAACTTAAATATTATTTCAAAGTTTTGTACTTTGTCAAGATCAATCAATTTAAATTCACCGTAAAATTAATTATAAAACCACAAAGACTTGCGACTTACCGCGAAAATACTTGAAAAAATCGCCACCCTATAATTTTCTAGGGTCGAAATAAATCAAGGTAAACACCCTGTAGTAAATTAATCATCGGAACGTAATACAATTAATATCATTCCCCTGATGACGGCCATGATTGATCGTCATGGGTTAGCCCGAGTGCAAGTGATGGCAATCAAGGTGTCACTCGACAAGTTAACAGCGATTTGTTAACTTAATTAATTCAAATCGGACCTCTCTTGTTTTGACTGGGAGTAAAAGGAAGACAAAGTTATAACCTCAAACCACAGAATAAGTAATAGTACAAACTCAAATAACAATAACAATAATAATAATAACGATTACCGGAAATATATTCTGAGGGATGGCACCGTTGACATTTGTCGAGCATGCCGTTGCCCCGGCGAGTCCCTCAGACATATAATTTCCGGTTGTTCGCATTTGGCCAACGGCGAGTACTTGCACAGACATAACCTCGTAGCCAGGATCATCCATCAGCAACTTGCTCTTCAATATGGTCTTGTAGAGTCTGAAGTGCCGTACTATAAGTACGCACCGGCGCCAGTTCTCGAAAATGGTCGTGCTACGCTCTATTGGGATCGATCTGTCATCACGGACAGGACTATTGTTGCCAATAAGCCTGATATCGTGTTGACAGATCGATCTCAACGCCGGGCAGTGCTCGTCGACATCACCATCCTGCATGACGAGAACCTTGTGAAGGCCGAGAAGGACAAATTCAGCAAGTACCTTGACTTGGCTCACGAGGTGACCGCCATGTGGGATGTTGACTCAACGATCATTGTCCCGATAGTTGTTTCGGCAAACGGTCTTATAGCGAAGAGTCTCGACCAACACCTCACGAGACTCTCGCTAGATGGCTGGATCAAGGGCCAGATATAGAAGGCAGTACTCCTCGCCACGGCACGCATTGTGAGGAGGTTCCTCTCTCTGTAGTCCTAACCACCAGTAGCTTCAGCCCTGCCCGGTTGCCGGCGGCACTAGTAGGTTAGGTTTTTTTATAAAAAAATATTTTTGTATTAGTCTTGTTATTTTACTTTTATATTTAAATATTTATTGTAAAAAACCTAATTTACAGAAATTTAAATAAATATCGATAATAATAATAATAATAATAATAATAACAAAAAGCAAGCTTTAAAAAGCCAACTGCTGTTTGGATAATGTCATCAATATAATATTAGTTACTATCATAATCTATACTTGAAAATCTAATTCAAGACCAAAATCTGACAGTTCCCATCTTGATTATTTCGTTATTTTAACATTATTTCATAAAAACATGAATGAGAACTCGTGTGACCAGTAATATTAGGGTAAGTTGTATTAATAAAACTACCTACACTTAAACGAAAATGCAGTAATCACGGCGAATGTGCGCCGGTTGAGGTTAGGATTTTGGTCTTAAATTAGATTTTCGAGTATATATATAATACAACCTTGGCCAAAGGTGTAGAGCCCCCCACGTTTTCCTTTGTAACTTATAAATAAAGTATTATTTTTCAATTTAAAAAATACACAATAGACGTAGACTGTAAAAAAGTGTTTGAACATGTGAGAATTATTAGTAGATATCCTTTTGAAGAAGCTATTTGCGTGTATAAACTGAAGCTAGAAAAGCGGGTTATACAATAAAATTATTAATTGTATTTTTTTACACGCAATTTCACTTAACCTCCTGCCTCCCAATGTACATCAAATTGTACAAAGTGACACTTAGCATAGCATAAATATGACTAATCTTTCCGATGGATAAACAACTTTCTATTATAAAAGATATAAAGGAGGGTAGGCAAATTGACCTAATGACCAATAAGGACAAGCGATATGTCACCGGATAGGTAATTCTAAGTTGTAAAACTATTACTATGGCAGGTAGCTCGAAATCTTTGTGTGAAATAAATTATCGCCATGCAAAGACGGCGGTATTTCATAGTAATTATGCTAAAGTCGTCTATGTAGGCGTCCCGATGTTCCAGATAAAAAAAAAAACTCTCAGTTATTTGAGGTTTCGCGCTATACAAAATCGTTGGAGAATTAAAAAGGTTATCCGATAATATAGTAATTATTGTTATTGGTTTCTAGGCCAGCGTTCATACATTTTTGCTCATTCTCCTTTGACTTTTGTATGAAAAACGCATGGGTGCTCATCACCTTTGGCCAAGGCTGTATAATATATTTTTCACTTCTCATGCTCTAAAAGTTCGTCTTTATGTCGTGCGTAGGCGACATAAAATCGCTTTTTATACTCTAGTGCATAAAGTAAAATCTTCGTCGAAGACCAAGACAATCGGTCCAACAGCCACACGAACAACTTTAACTTCATATAATAACCTCTTTATTTTATTTTCTTTCGTTAGTATTCTAAGACCAACGCAAGGATACCAACAGCCACAATACACAATAAAACTTCATGAAATAAACATATAATTTTTATTCTGTCGCATTTTTTTAAATATTTGAGTAAATCAATATATTTAACCTCGTAAGGCCCATCGTACTACAAACACCCAGTTTTTTGTAAGTGGAATTTTGAATCTACTATCAAGGTAATAAAGTTCAATTACGTTTGTTCGAAAATGCCATTTTCAATTTATGAAGAAAGGAATATAAACTTTATGCTCATTGCATTACAGTTCAAATTAAATTGCCTTGATCATACATCCTATTGCACACTGGGCCTTACGAGGTTAAAGCATGACAATAAGCCAAATATCGCCTCAAAAATACAATCCAATAGAACATTAAATATACCAGGAAAAACGATTACTTTAAATATTTCTCATTGCTCTAATTTAACTTTCAATTTTAATTAAATTACCATTTACAATAATTTACATGTTGCTGTTTCATTTCCTCGCAATCGAAGTGAAAAGTAGAGTGTCCAACTCGTCCATAAAACCCATTTAACACTCGACTTTATATCCATCCTCGCTCGCAAGCTCGCTTGGATGGATAAACGTCTCGCGTAAAATGATGCGTTTTATGCACTTGTTGTACAATCTATTATTATTTTGCTAGTTTCGTATTTAAATCAAAATAGTACCTAGTGACACCCGTGACGCTGAGACGAATCTAACGACACCTAGCCATTTGTTCAAGCTATACAAGGGAATAAAGAACCATACATACATACATACAGGTCAAAAACATTACCTTCTTCCTTCGGCAGTTCGGTAAAAAAGGTTATAAATTGTACTGCGATCATAGACGTCACAAGATTGTCTTCCTATCTTTCTTTCACTATTAGTAGTAGTTATTTGGCTGATTAACATGCAATGTAAAGTTTGACTATTAAAATATTTTACGAGAAAGAAATATAATAAAAAAATAGTTGCATTAGTTAAATTTGGTCTAACACTGCTTACCAAAAATTTTATAAAATCTCAGTAAACAGCACGACTTTGGAACGACTTCCCCAAAATCAATACTTTTGAAAAGAAAATTCGCGAATATTCTTGCAAGAAGAATAATTGACATCATCTAATTTCTGATTGCGTTAACTGTAATGTTTTGTGCTTTTCATATATAATCTGGGTATTCATTTATTAGTATAATTTGTGTATGCATGTTTAATAACATAATATATTATAATATGTAAGTAAATATATTATACAGGGTACTCGATAAACTGTACATATTGAAAGGGATGAAATTTTAGGTTAATTTATAGGTAAAACCATTTAAAAAAAAACCCACATTTTTTTTCTTAACTTTTTTGAAAATTACACTAAAAATTGCATTTTGTTTTCATAAAAACACGATTTTCTCAAAATTTTGTACATAATTATTTCACAAATTTTTTTTTGCTTAGTATTATTTCTCGTTTAATTTTAGATCTAAAAACGTTAAAAAAAATGTAAAATATCTGCAAAATTTTGAGAAAATCGTGTTTTTATGAAAACAAAATGATATTTTTGCAGTAATTTTCCACAAAAATCTCAGTTATTTTTTTTAATTGGTCTAATATTGTTATCAATTATTATAAACCTAACTAATGTCAATACTATGCATTTTGTTTTATCTTTTTTGGGCTATTAGATCAAAAGTTACACCGTCACAAGTAAGTGTGCTACCCAAACTTTATTAAAAAGTTTGACAAACTGTAAAAAAAAACTAGAGGCTAAATTAAAAAAAAATGTTTTACCTATAAATTAACCTAAAATTTCATCCCTTTCAATATGTACAGTTTATCGAGTACCACCCATAGTTAGACCCCATGTTGCACCGCTACTATAATCTCTGCTTTGTCCAAAGGTTAAATGGTAATGAATGTCTGAAGGCACTCTTTTAAGTGTACTCTTGCAACAAAGATTTAATTAATAAATAATAGTTAAATATCAGTTGAAACGAGGTAAACCTTTTTCCTGGTTGACTTGTAGCAGGAATGCATTGCGATTAATAATTTCTGGTAATAATTATTTTGTTTAAATAATAATTTCGTCATACATATTTTTGGCTTACTTCACTTTCATAATTAAAACTTACTTTAACTCTAGCTATACTTCATCCGCGCAGTAAAATCTCCATTCTCTTAGAAATTATTACGGTCAAACTTATAAAAGTCATGACAATCGAATACCTATCTTTTTAATCGACAAAAAAATGCGAATCCGCTAACGCTTAAATAAAAATGATATTTAATAGAGTGGAAATAAAAATGTGTCAAATTATGTGTTAGTTATCCACTTTAACTTTTATTAGAGTTATAAGACGATAACTTATTATAAGAAATAAATATTCTGTGACAATCTGACACAAATTAACCTAGTCCCAAACTAAGCTCTAGGCTTTTATTATGGCTACAGTCAAACAGCATAAATAAGTGATCATTTATGTACCTTGTCACTTTAACGTCGTGCTTGAAATGTCGTATAAAATTGTGAAATGATTGAACGCGACAAGGTACATAAATTATCACTTATTTATGCTGTTGACGGTATTAGACAACGATAAACATACTTACATAGAGAAAGAGATAAGTAATTAAATACAACATTTATATCATTTACAAACTATCATTTTATCAGAACACTCCATGTTATTATTAGTACTGTTATCACCATTTCTAATGTTTATTTCTATAATCCTACATAATAAGATTAACTGTTATTTATATACATACATAATCTCACGCCTTCGTTCCCAGAGTGGGGTAGGCAGAGCTACAGAATTACAAACATCTCTAAAAACTTGTTGACATTTCTATAACCACAATTTGCACAAATAGGCTAAGATGTTTAGGGTAGTTCTACTAGCATTTCAACCGCTATCACCCTCCTGGTCGCATTATTAACCATTTCCCTGTAGGTTCGGATTACCATTTTCGGTATATTTTCTAGGAGTCCAGGCATTCTTCAAAACAACTCAAAATGGTAATCCGATCCTACAGGGAAATGGTTAATAACGCGACCAGGAAAGTGATAGCGGCTGACACGCTAGTAGAACTACCCTTTACCAGCGTATTAGTGACAGGTTGCAAGCCCATCGCCTAACAGTACTACAAGCCTTTATTCCCTTAGTCGTCTCTTACGACATCCACGGGAAGACATGGAGTGGCACTATTCTAACTCGGCAACCACACGAGGATACTGTTATTTCACTTTAATAAATTGAACGCTATTAAATGATGATTATGATGAAGCTTTAATATTATTTGGTATTCATTTTGCTGTCGATTTAATTAATTAGACCTTTTTACCAAAACGGATTAATATACACCCATCTCATAATTTTACCCAGAAAAGACCTATATAAGCTTGTTTTAGAGCTACTCTACTCCATTACTATTCTATAATTGGGAAATATGAATGAACTTTAATAGTTAATTATATAAGTTCATGAAAACGATAAATAAAATAACATAAATAATGAAATGGGGTCAATTCACACGAATTGACATACTCCCAAAGTAACCTCTAGGCTTGAGCTATGGGTACCAGAAAACTGAGAAATTACTTAATACTAAATATCTAAGACTCCGTGTGGTTGCCGGGTTAGAATAGTGCCACTCCATGTCTTTCCGTGGAAGTCGTAAGAGGCGACTAAGGAAATAAAGGCTTATAGTATTATAATTAGGCGATGGGCTTGCAACCTGTCACTTATATACACTGGTAAACATCTTAGCCTGTTTGTGCATAATGTGGTTACAGAGTTATCAACAAGTTTTTAGAGTTGTTGGTAATTCTGTAGCTCTGCGTACCCCACTCTGGGAATGAAGGCGTGAGTGTATGTAGCTCAGCCTCAAGAAAAAATACTCGCGCTCATCAGCTCATCACACAAATATCTGCCCCTACCGGGGATCGAACCTAGGACCACTAACTTTGTCAGCAGAGTCACTACCAACTGGGCTTAGCGTGTCGTCAAGATAAATTATCTAACTTTAAAAATATTCCTACAACGCTTGTAGATTTTAAAACATTAAGAGAATTAAAAATACCGTTTTTATTTCATTTTAAAATATAAAAGTCACCAAAGCACATCTAAATCCATATTAAAAAAGTCTTTCAGAAACTCCTATCTTCAAAAGAAATCGTAGGATTTTCTTCAAACTTAGTCCATCTAAAAAACAACTTACTTCTAAATTGTAAAAACCCAGTTGTATCAATAAGATTATTTCGTTCATTGTAAGTTTTCTCCATCCTTCAACTGATGCAATTTATTTTAAATTGTGACTTTGTTTTCATTTCATCTTGGATCTGCATAAAAAAATGATATTACAGTAAACGTCTCAGTTCAAAGGCATTTACTATTCTCAAAAGTAAATTTGCTCAAGAATTTTCTTTACTTCATTCTGCTGTTTTCAAATAAAAATTTTAAGGATTGATCTGATTTAAAAATTACAAAGGTCAAGGACAGTGGCAAGTACAGTGGCAAGGATAGTGAAGTAAAAAAAATAGAAAGCGATTCTATTTGGATCCACTGGCAAGGCAACTTGATTCGCCACTGTCCGATCGGTTTACACTACTGTACTGTCCACTGTCCACTGTCCTTGACCAATGTAAATCGGGCTTAGGTCAAATAAGTTCAATGGATGTATTTGTCTATTTAGGATTAGTCCGTTGCATCGTAGTTTTGTAGCTCATAGACGACGCGTTAGCCTAGTTGTTAGTGACCCTGCCTACGAAGGTAGCGATCCCGGGTTCGATACCCGGTATGGGTAAATATTTGTGTGATGAACGCGAGTATTTTTTCTGAGTCTTGGATGTTTTCTTTGAATTTATCTCTCTATATAAGTATTTATATCATCTTCTAGTCTCCATAGTACAAGAGTAGAGCTTTGTTTGGGTTTGGAAATTGTCCCCTCATATTTATTTTATTAGAATGCTAGTTTGGATTGGGGTGATTCTTAGCCAGGTGCGATAAAAATACGTTGGGTCGTTTATGAGTTCTCAGCTCTGACAGCAGGATCGCAATTATTTTGTAGGTGTTTAACTATTTAATGGTTACATACATACATACCTTCACGCCTGTCTCCCAATGGGGTAGGCAAGGACTATGGACCGCCTGGTGCACCGGTCTAAACATACAACTTCCGCTTCCTCTACATTCATCATCCTCTTCATGCACGTACGTCGGTTTCAGATGCTTTTAATTTGCCCCTTATTCATTCCGTACTTCGCGAATCTGACTGTATGAGCATCTAGGGGGTTGTTATTGAGAAACTTATTAACAGGAAAATAAATATTCAAATGTGTAGGTAATAACTATGTATATATGACGGACTCCTGAGCAGAAGGCTCAGACTACCGTCTAAAAAACCAACGGAATGCCGTCTCCGTCGTGTTGGGGCGCCACAGGATCAGTTCGTAGCACTCGATGATGACGCCGTAACGGTCAGTGGATGCCTCGGCTGGTCTGAGGCGTCCTTAGTAAGGTCCTTCCAAGGGGAGCAGTTGCGCGTAGCGCCGTCGCCCTCTTCCCTGCCTTCTTCTGCGGAGCGGAGCAGCGTTAGGGTCCTCCTCACGCTCTCGCTCAAATCGGTAATAACCTAACCTAACCTATTTCTACTTTGGCTATAGACACTTGGTGTAAGTTGTCGTGCCTTGTGATTTGTGAGTTTAGCTGGGGCTCTATTCTACCCGGTAAAACCATTTTGTTTTTGAGATGTTGTCGTATGGCATGAAGACCAAACTTCTTCTTTTAGTGATGGTTCTTCAAAGAACAACCAACCTGGTTCTCGACGGCCATTATTGTCATGTAAATATTATGTCAAAAGGAATGTGGTTTTAACAAATAAACTAGAGCCCCTGAAACAGATACATCTAGTTTTAATTATCACGAACCGTTTTAATCGCAATCTTCTCCCAAATTATTTAAGCATCCTGTATTCAAGGTATGTACAGCGTGTTTCGCCCGCATAACCTAGCTTAGCCTGAAAACGTCAACCTGTCACTTATCTGCACTGCTGAGAAACTAAATTCGTTCACCTATATACCTCACGCCAGAATTTAACGTTTGTAGGCTATAAAACGGTATCGCTGCTAACGGTATTTTTTTAAATGTTTTAATTCCTCCTACGGCCCAGCATACAACGAAATTTGTCAATGGAATATGAATCTATTACGAATGAGATAAAGTCAATTTTACAATTTCATCTTATGTCATTAAAACAAAAGAAATTACACTTTACTTTCTTTGCACTAGATCTTTATTTAAATGGCCGTATTTTGTACTAGTTTTAGTAAAAGGAACTTCAAGAGGTTATTAGTCTTCAATAAAGAGTAATTGTATATTCATTTTATTCAATACAATCACTTTAACTACACAATAAAATGACCAATAAATAAAGTTAAAATTATTTTTCACCTTGTGAAATACTAATTCTTAGCAATTGCCACACTTGTCTGCAGTTAAACTGATTGGTACTGTGCTGACCCCAAGGGGCAGGCCTTATAAAATATAAAAGAAAGATTAATTTATTTAATCTGTTTGGCGGACCGGTAGACAAAAGATATTTGCCAATCGAAATAGTGGTAGTAACGTTGTGTGGTTTTTTTTAAATGTTTTAGTAACCCACGGTTCCTAAGGCGAGAATGAGGGATAACAGATTCTTCTGATTAAAGAGATATTCAAGAATAAGGGAATTCAAATAATTGTATTAGTTGAAGAAAAGAAACGTCTAGAGAACTTCAGTTTATGGAAATTCGACAAGTTTTGTGGTCTGGTAAAAGCAGAGCCCCTCCCCGCTCTTGCTCGTGTGCTCGACTCCAGGCTGGTCACACTCCGCCAGCCTGTCCCGAACTTGTCTGGGGAGAGCTTCCATTACGTCGCCAAGTCAGTCTGAGTAAGTCCTCGTAACCAAGAGAGCAGAGGGCCCGACAAATTATAGTCACTCCAAGAGACAGGATTTAATTCTTTTCCTAATAATTTAGATGGAGAGACTATTGACCTAAACTACCCCTCTTGTGTCCTCGGATATTTAGGACGACGGAATGTGTGTGTTTTCTGCAATCCAGTGTGACAGGTATCAAAGTAAACCCAGAATGTTGGAGGTCTCCTCCCCTTCGAATCCGTCAAGGCACCCGATATCACACGCTCAGCTTTCGCTTCGCTTAGTCGAGTCCCCACGAACCGACATGAGAGCCGGGAGTAGAAAGCAGTTGCCGAGCTAAACTCGCAGGCATCCTTGCTGACATGAGATCATAAAAACCAAGCCAGCAAGTCACCTCAACTAACTAACGTCTTTCGACCAGAGGTGAGATCGACTCTTGACGCAACTCAAATCCGACCCCCGGTTCCCCAAGATAAATTTTGAAGCTATTAACCTTGAACCTTTAACACACTGAAGCAGTCTGTGCAGTCTGTATGGAAACTGAGCGTACAGTGTGAAGTGTCTCTGCTTGCTATTTTAATCCAAGATGTTTAGTGGCGGTAAGATGTCATCGACGTCTGTGACCCGCTGATAACTTTCACCAAGACACTAAACCCTCTTCGACTCGAATAGAAACATGTATAATATCCGATGCATTAAACGAGAAAGGTAAAGATAAATTGTAATTTAAATTGCCAGGACACAAGCAAAACTGTAAACCCCAATATAAGAGCCGAAAGAGAACTAAATAATCTTAGCCAAACAGCATGGGAAAATTTAGAAAGGTTCTTCCAATAAACCGAAGACTAGACATGGAATCCTAAAAGGTACACAAGATCCAAAAGAATTAGATCAGTCTTGAATTATTAATAAGTCTTCGAATTCCCTTGATTAAAACATTTATAAAAGAATATCAAATGAACAATAAAATTATTTACCTTTAAATAATTATTAGTTTCGCAATAGAATTAAAATCCCGTGAAATAATTCAAAGAAATTTATCACTAGTTTGGTTTTCCGACGACCAGCGTATATCACTTTTAAATTCAATATGATTTGCTTCTAAGAATTTATTTTTTAAAAATTGTTCTGTTTTTTAAATAAATTGTTCCTTCCAAAAAATATAAAATTTCGAAACTCAAAACATTTTGAGAATATTCGTAAATAAAAAAAAATCAAAATCAAAGAAAATATTCAAATAAACATGTTCTAACAAGGGCAGCTTTGCTACGAATGATCTAATAGCCTTGTTGTCAAAATTGCAATGACATCTTCCATAATTCAAAATATTTTGAAAATGACGACATCAAATGTCATTCGTAACCAGCTGCATTACTACCCCACGTGCAACGATGCACCCATCGAGTAACCACTAAAAGACAACACTTAGCTTCGGGTCCCGACGAGATGTCAAGGCCGCGCAGCCGCAAACCGAACTCTCCCGACAGCGACACCAAACCGCTTAGAAGCCCTCGTAGTAAGCGACGGAGCTCTCAGGGTCATGCTCCCGCGTGAAATGTATTAAAATGAAAGGTTAAATATGCAACTAAGGTTTCCCTGTACTACGAAAGTTTTCCTTACTCTATTACTATACCTAGAAACACAACAAACATTCACAATAAATTAAACACCATACAGAACCCTTTCTAAACAACGACTATCACCCTTCCATTCGTCTTTCAGATCCTCAACCAGAACACTCATCCCCAAGCTTCTCTATTCTAAATGATAAGACATATACGAAAGATTAAAATACCTATGAGAAATCACTAGTTCGATTTTCTTGTTCTCAAACCATAAACCAAATTATTCGTAAACATGATTCTTATAGATAAGTGTTTCCAACAACGGTTGGACTACAATATTTACCTTTTTAAGTAGACTTAGTCTACATGAAAACTCACGAAAATCTCCTAACGTCTCCCTGCAAAATTCCTATAGATCACCTCCTATACGTTATTCACAATTATGCACACCGCACATTATTAATTATAAAAGGAAAATTTTGTGGATACACCACTATTATTATAAAGAAAAGCAAATAAAAATCTTAAGAAAACATTTTTTCAAGCCCGACGATCACTCCCGTCCACTCCCCACCGTTTCCTAGCAACCCCCACACACTCTCTCCGTTTTCTAACCAGTCAAATACCAAAGACAATTTAATTCTTGCTTGAAGGTTTGACTCGAGATGAGGTCAGTACAATCCCCCCCTAAATCTTGACGATATTCAACGGAGCCAAGATTTAACCTTCTTATTCCAACTCCTTGTCTCCAATCAATCCCAAACAAGAGTTAAATTTCATAACCAATTCACCAACTGAACCCCAAAACTATTTAAGGAGTCCCCTAACTTATTTTATCTTTCTTCCCCCCCCCAATCCTTTTTCCCCTATGCTACATCTTTCCCCCCCCCCTCTCCTAAATTAAACCTCCATTACCAAATATGAATTCAAAACCACTAGCCAGTAAGCAAATACTTTATTAATATTTCTAAAACCTTATAATATTGAACTAAACACCAAATACCATATAATCTAATACTCAAATATATTCCAAAGCAAAATTACTCCGAATTAATCCTACCCCACATAACACTCACTAATGCTTCTGCATGGAAATTCATAACCGACATCAACGTCCCTATAAAATTTCTAATTCCCCAACTTCTAACTTCATTTTCCTGATTAAACATAATATCGTGCTAAATGTATTGCATTGAACATCCCCTTCTCTTGCAAAGTTTCGGGGTGTACCAAAACATAAACATTATCAAACTGTCTTGCTGCTACCCTGTATGGACCTTCATAAGTTAAATCAAACTTCCGAGTAACTCCACTCATAGAGTCAGACTTATTCAATCTTCGCAACTTAACCAAATCTCCAACCTGATACTGAATTAATTTATGAGTTAAATCAAACCTAGTCTTTCTCTGTTGACTAGCCAATTGTAAATTAACCCTAGCTTGCTCCCGAATCTCTCCTATATCCCTACTACGTACAAGATAAGGCAAATGGGTATCTATTGATAAATGAGTCACTCTACCAAAAAGAACTTCATTAGGTGTAAACCCCGTACTTAAATGAAATGTATTGTTATACAACTCCTCAATCTTCTCTAACCATAAACCCCAATTTCTATGCCTTTCATGACAATAAATCCTAAAGAATTTTCCCAACTCTTTATTAACACGTTCCGTCGTATTTGGCCTAGGGTTCCTAATAGTTGTATATATAGCCCTAACTCCCATATTCCGTAATCCTAATTTCCATGTATTCCCTATAAATTGTTTTCCATTATCAGTCATTACAGTTTTCGGCTTTATTGTTAATGCAAAATTTTGCATCCTAACCATAACCGCTTTCGCTGTTGCCACCCTCAACCCATATAATTTAATGTATTTAGTAAAAGAATCTTGTATTACGAATATGTATGTTATTCCCCCCCTAGACGCTGGTAAGGGTCCATAAAGGTCTGCCATAACTAAATCCCCTGGATTCTCCGTTACAATAGAATTACACGCCCCCACATACTTAACATTATCCACTTTGGATAATTGGCAAATATGACAACACCTAACAAACTTCTCTACCATTCTCTTCATTCCAAGCCAATAAAATCTTTGCTTTAGATATTTCATCATTTTATAAATCCCCAAATGCCCTAACTCCAAATGAACTTGTCTACACACCTCAGCTTGCAAAGCTTCTGGTAAATATAAAACTTCAACATCGTTGACATGTTTTCTAAAATAAAGCACACCATCGACAACTGAACAACGCATCGCTATCCTAGACAATCGACTTCCTCCTTCCACTTGCCCTAGCACGCGTTCTTTAATGCCTTTAGCTACATTATCCATATCCTGAAACTGAACCATCTGTTCTAATTTAGATTCTAATTCAGTATTATTCTGCACCCCCATATACATTATCGATGGACACCAAGTTTTCCCTTCTTGAATGTCCCCATCCCTTGGAAATCTAGACAAAACGTCCACTCCCCCATTTTCGACCCCCCTAACATGCTCTATTGTGTAATTAAACTGTTCTAAATACAATATCCATCTTGTAATCCGACTATTAAATAATTTAATGTTCTTTACAAACACTAAAGCTTTATGATCAGTCCTAATAATTAATTCCGCCCCCCTTAAATAAGTCTCAAACTTCTTAACCCCATAAATTACTGCCCAAAATTCTTGTTCTGTAACTGTCCACCTCAATTCTGATCCTCTCAACGACCTTCCACAAAAACTCAAAATCCGTTTATTACCCTCATCGTCATATTGATATAACTCTCCCGCAATTCCTACCCCTGAACTATCCGTCTGCAAATAATAAACTTTATTTACATCTGGATGTGACAACATAATAGTTGTAGAAAACTCCTGTTTCAAATTCTTAAATGCCGTATCTAACTCCTCATCCCAATACCAAACTTGTTCCTTTTTTAACAATCTTGTCAAAGGTATAATCAAAGTACTATAATTTGGAATAAATCTCCGGTAGTAATTACATAACCCTAAAAATGCTCGCACATGCTTCACCTTTTTCAGAGTTGGAAACTCTTGAATCGACTTGACTTTATTTGGATCAGTCCGAATCCCTTCAGTAGAAACTATATGTCCTAACATTTTCACTTCCCGACAAGCAAACTTACACTTCTCTAAATTACAAGTCAAACCCGCATTCTCTAATCGTTCTAGGACCTTGTCTAATTGCTCCAAATGTTCTTCCCAACTCCCTTTCGTTAATATTGCCAAATCATCTAAATAATTTACACAAAAACTTCTAACTCCTGGCCCCAACACTACATCCATCGCTCGACTAAAACTTCCCACAGACGTCTTGAGACCTTGTGGCAAAACATTATACATATAGGACCTCCCATTCACAGTAAACCCGGTATACTGCCTACTCTCTTTTGATATAGGAATTTGAAAATACGCATTGTTTAAATCTACGATAGTTATAAATTTTACACCATGAAATGCATTTAAAACATCTATCTGCATTGGTGGGGCCTCTGACTCTGCCACCATGTATTTGTTAATTTCTCTAGCATCAAGTAAAATACGAATAGACCCATCAGGTTTGCTTGTATATGTTAAAGGACTACTATAAGGAGTCGCCCCTCTAGAAATAATCCCCAACTCTACCATCTCATTTAATTTTTCATCAATCTTATTACGATAAGCATACGGAATCGGATAGGATCTATTTATTCGCGGAGTGTGTTCAGACATTTCTATATGATGAACATAACAATTTGCCCTACCAATTTGCTTCGTGAATACTATCTTATGACTCTCTAAAACTTGCTTTAAATCCATCCTCATACTATCATTCAATTTTACTCCCACATTAAGCCTATCCAGAAAATCCTCACTCTTCACAGTGGAATCCCTTTTATCATCCTGACCGACTCGTAGAGTTCTAACATCTACACTCTCTTGACTTTCATCAATAAACGGTACATTAACTTCTTCCCCATTACCTGACAGAATTAAAGACTTAGGATCTCGCAAATTAATAACAGCATCATGAGAAAGTAACCAGTCAAAGCCTAATATCACCGGCACTGTCAATTTCGGAACTACCAATAATCCAGTATCGAAACTTATCCCCTGAATTTTTAACTCAACAGATGTTAGCTGCTGTATTTTCAAACTTTTCTGCCCTACTGCTCCTCTAATCTGTATAGGTTTCACTGGTAATGATGGAAATCTTGTACCTTTAGTAATTTGTAAAGATTCATAAAGCTCTTCTGAAATACAACTCACTTCACTCCCAGTATCTATCAACCCATTTATTGTATTCCCTAATATCTCAATAACAATCTCCGCTCTAACCTTGCGAGAACCCTCATCAAAACATACCTCTTCATCAAACAAGGATGCCGCAACAAAAGTTTGTAAAAACTCAGAAACACGTGGCCGATCTAATAAACTTGGGGAAAGATTTGGAAAAGCATCTAAATTCAACTTAACTTCCTTATTCTGAACTCTATTCTCATCCCCAAAACCACATCTACCAAAATCTGACCAAGTCTTATTAGCCGATATGGGATATAAATTTCCATGCCCATCTTTCCCTAACCCTATTCCCTCAATCGCAATAGTAAAAGCTACCTCAACCTTTCAAATTGCACTATTCATAATTCTCGAGAAACGAAAGTAATGCCTCTCCCTTAATTCACAAAATCTCTTCCCCTCAATCTGCTTAATACCCTAGAATCCTGGTCACGCGGCACCAATTGTGCTGACCCCAAGGGGCAGGCCTTATAAAATATAAAAGAAAGATTAATTTATTTAATCTGTTTGGCGGACCGGTAGACAAAAGATATTTGCCAATCGAAATAGTGGTAGTAACGTTGTGTGGTTTTTTTTAAATGTTTTAGTAACCCACGGTTCCTAAGGCGAGAATGAGGGATAACAGATTCTTCTGATTAAAGAGATATTCAAGAATAAGGGAATTCAAATAATTGTATTAGTTGAAGAAAAGAAACGTCTAGAGAACTTCAGTTTATGGAAATTCGACAAGTTTTGTGGTCTGGTAAAAGCAGAGCCCCTCCCCGCTCTTGCTCGTGTGCTCGACTCCAGGCTGGTCACACTCCGCCAGCCTGTCCCGAACTTGTCTGGGGAGAGCTTCCATTACGTCGCCAAGTCAGTCTGAGTAAGTCCTCGTAACCAAGAGAGCAGAGGGCCCGACAAATTATAGTCACTCCAAGAGACAGGATTTAATTCTTTTCCTAATAATTTAGATGGAGAGACTATTGACCTAAACTACCCCTCTTGTGTCCTCGGATATTTAGGACGACGGAATGTGTGTGTTTTCTGCAATCCAGTGTGACAGGTATCAAAGTAAACCCAGAATGTTGGAGGTCTCCTCCCCTTCGAATCCGTCAAGGCACCCGATATCACACGCTCAGCTTTCGCTTCGCTTAGTCGAGTCCCCACGAACCGACATGAGAGCCGGGAGTAGAAAGCAGTTGCCGAGCTAAACTCGCAGGCATCCTTGCTGACATGAGATCATAAAAACCAAGCCAGCAAGTCACCTCAACTAACTAACGTCTTTCGACCAGAGGTGAGATCGACTCTTGACGCAACTCAAATCCGACCCCCGGTTCCCCAAGATAAATTTTGAAGCTATTAACCTTGAACCTTTAACACACTGAAGCAGTCTGTGCAGTCTGTATGGAAACTGAGCGTACAGTGTGAAGTGTCTCTGCTTGCTATTTTAATCCAAGATGTTTAGTGGCGGTAAGATGTCATCGACGTCTGTGACCCGCTGATAACTTTCACCAAGACACTAAACCCTCTTCGACTCGAATAGAAACATGTATAATATCCGATGCATTAAACGAGAAAGGTAAAGATAAATTGTAATTTAAATTGCCAGGACACAAGCAAAACTGTAAACCCCAATATAAGAGCCGAAAGAGAACTAAATAATCTTAGCCAAACAGCATGGGAAAATTTAGAAAGGTTCTTCCAATAAACCGAAGACTAGACATGGAATCCTAAAAGGTACACAAGATCCAAAAGAATTAGATCAGTCTTGAATTATTAATAAGTCTTCGAATTCCCTTGATTAAAACATTTATAAAAGAATATCAAATGAACAATAAAATTATTTACCTTTAAATAATTATTAGTTTCGCAATAGAATTAAAATCCCGTGAAATAATTCAAAGAAATTTATCACTAGTTTGGTTTTCCGACGACCAGCGTATATCACTTTTAAATTCAATATGATTTGCTTCTAAGAATTTATTTTTTAAAAATTGTTCTGTTTTTTAAATAAATTGTTCCTTCCAAAAAATATAAAATTTCGAAACTCAAAACATTTTGAGAATATTCGTAAATAAAAAAAAATCAAAATCAAAGAAAATATTCAAATAAACATGTTCTAACAAGGGCAGCTTTGCTACGAATGATCTAATAGCCTTGTTGTCAAAATTGCAATGACATCTTCCATAATTCAAAATATTTTGAAAATGACGACATCAAATGTCATTCGTAACCAGCTGCATTACTACCCCACGTGCAACGATGCACCCATCGAGTAACCACTAAAAGACAACACTTAGCTTCGGGTCCCGACGAGATGTCAAGGCCGCGCAGCCGCAAACCGAACTCTCCCGACAGCGACACCAAACCGCTTAGAAGCCCTCGTAGTAAGCGACGGAGCTCTCAGGGTCATGCTCCCGCGTGAAATGTATTAAAATGAAAGGTTAAATATGCAACTAAGGTTTCCCTGTACTACGAAAGTTTTCCTTACTCTATTACTATACCTAGAAACACAACAAACATTCACAATAAATTAAACACCATACAGAACCCTTTCTAAACAACGACTATCACCCTTCCATTCGTCTTTCAGATCCTCAACCAGAACACTCATCCCCAAGCTTCTCTATTCTAAATGATAAGACATATACGAAAGATTAAAATACCTATGAGAAATCACTAGTTCGATTTTCTTGTTCTCAAACCATAAACCAAATTATTCGTAAACATGATTCTTATAGATAAGTGTTTCCAACAACGGTTGGACTACAATATTTACCTTTTTAAGTAGACTTAGTCTACATGAAAACTCACGAAAATCTCCTAACGTCTCCCTGCAAAATTCCTATAGATCACCTCCTATACGTTATTCACAATTATGCACACCGCACATTATTAATTATAAAAGGAAAATTTTGTGGATACACCACTATTATTATAAAGAAAAGCAAATAAAAATCTTAAGAAAACATTTTTTCAAGCCCGACGATCACTCCCGTCCACTCCCCACCGTTTCCTAGCAACCCCCACACACTCTCTCCGTTTTCTAACCAGTCAAATACCAAAGACAATTTAATTCTTGCTTGAAGGTTTGACTCGAGATGAGGTCAGTACAGTACCATTACATTTTATCAAATGCCGTGCCTTAATACGCATTAAGTCGTCGTAAAAACCTCAAACATTCCGTAAATATCGGCATATTTCTGATTAAAGTAGGTAAGTTTGTTAAGCAACAAGTCAGCTGGGGTTCTGTTCTACTCGGTCTTAAACCTAATCGCTTTAACTTATTACCAGAGCTCGGAATAGGTAGTGCCTATTTACCTAAGCTTGCGGGAGTAACGAAGAGTGGTTACAACCACCAAAAATAATTATTTCTTATTATTGAATGCGGGATTTCCCGGGATTGACTGTATTACTCTAAAGGCTTAATACATTTAACTTTACTTATAAATCTTGCTATACTGCATATTATTTATTTATTTATCTTGAAATAGCAATCAGTCATAAAACAATATTAATATAGATCGAATTGAATCAAAGGGAGCCTGAAATTTGATTTTTTTAGTTGATTTAAATAGAATTATAATATCGTATAGAAGTATTCAACAAAAACAGATGTAGCCGACACTTTAGCCGTGTACTTACTACCTGCAGTTTGCGAACCTGATTTATAAGTCAAGTTAAATGTATTAAGCCTTTAGAATAATACACTCAATCCCGGGAAATCCCACATTCAATAATAAGAAATATATTTTTTTGGTGGTTGTAACCACTCTTAGTTACGTCCTCCCGCAAGTTTAGGTAAATAGGCACTACCTATTCCGAGCTCTGATTATTACCATATTGTAAACGTCATGATAGCTTTTAATTACTAGACAGTAATGGCGGCCCGTTTAAAAACAATACGTGTAGAGACAAAGCAGAATAAGGCCCCTGAAAGCAAGCTTTAAAAACTGCTTGTTTCGATATTTGGGCGTCTATGTATTTATAACCATGAATGTTTTGAAATAAGCCAGTTTCGGATTTTATTCAGAAATTAAAGTCAAGTTATGACGAATATTTTGACACAAGGTTCAAAAAAAATAATTACCAGTAGCGTCACCTGGACTCTTAATCATGTACGGTTTCCGTTCTAAGAAAATAATGTTTGGAGAGAAAAAAAATGAAAAAAACTTTTAGATTTTCATAATAACTTCGTTAGATTAAATTAAAATCACACTTGATTTACGGGGTGAGCAACGTTATTCCCCGGAGTTAAATTTGTATGGAGATTTTTGACAGCTAAACGATTAAAGCATCGTCGATTTACACACCTATTAATTAATTTTTAAAAATTTCTTACAACCTTATATTGCCAGTGCAAAAGTTTGAAACTTCAGTTACCGTACCTATTCTGTAGTCCTTTACATCCTGTATCTGATGATCAATTTATAAATTGGTAAAAAAAAGTCATATTTAACATTTACAATTTAGATTTTAATATCTCACTCTTTAGTTTAAAATAGTTAATTGCAACACAATTAAAAATTATGTCACTGTTTTTATTATTAAATTCATATGTACAGGGTGTAAAGGACTGAGAAAAGAGTAAACTCGTCTAGATACTGCTAAGTCATGAATTCAAAATTTTAAAACAAATCAAAATTGCAAATGCATTACAAATTATGTGCAAGGCTCTGTAACGCGGTAGACATAATTCTGTAACAGGAATACTCTGCCCTCCTTAGAAAGAAGGGGTGGAATTAGTGACCTTATTTCTTAACATGTGGGGTTAAATTTGCCTTTACTATCAAATTGCGCATACGCCCTTTTTATTTAGAATGACGTCTATCGCGGCACAGAGCCTGTACTAGTATAGTGAGCAGTCTACACAGATGCAAATTAATGCAAACTACACCGGTAGTGGCGTTTGATCCAAGACGTGTTGCGCGTCGGCTGTTTATTTGAAAAGAGAATTCATATCTTTGAAAATTAAAGCAGAATATTACCAATTAAATTTTACGAAGGTGCAGTTCTAACATTTTTCATTCAATAGTGTAAAGTTATACACGTGGAGATACGACTATGATACTGTATTGTTGACTAGAAAGCATTCAATACACTACTTTTAATTGTTTTTTCATTATGAAAAGAGTAAAATATAACTAATTTATGTAGAGGGCATAAAACAGTGCCTTGTGGTACACCAGCGTTAAATAATGACAATGTTTTTTAATCGTACTATTCTATAAAAGAAACAACACATCTGTTTTCTGCCCTACTAAGCTAATAAGTAATATCCCAAATGTAATATCCAAAGCAGTTTTAACTCTCTTCTATTAGTAATAAGATTGATATTGCTACAGGAGTTTTATCTGAGATACTGCGTATTGGATTAGCAGGGCAGTTTTCTAAACATGATATTTAAATCATTAGGTCGCAATGGTCTTAAAGTTGCCCACTGGCCGCTTTTTTTTTGCGAACCGCTTATTTTGAAATCATGTCTAGCATGCCACACCTGAAACCCGTACAAGTTAGTTGAGCAGTCTGATCAGAGGCAAATGTATTCAAACTGAACCAAGTATGGTGTCTGATACACGACTTGTTGCTCATTGACAAATAATTTCGAAATGGAATTTCACTCCTTTTTTAGGGTTTCGTACTAAAATGGTAAAAAGGAACCCTTGGTTGAGTTGAGTTCGTTGTCTGTCTGTCTGAGGGGGGTAATGGGGGGTTAAAAAATGAAAGTGGTTTGATTATACCAAACGGGGTGTCATCATATATATCTGCACATTTCAAAACCATTTTATTTTTAATTCTGGTATGTACTTTTTCATTTATATGTTCAAAAAATGACCGTTCCCCCCCTTATCTCCGAAGTTTATAAATCAAAATATCTGAAAAAGTCCTGGCATAGATACTCGAAAATCTAATTAAAGACCAAAATCTGACAGGACCAAGATCTTGATTATTTCGTTATTTTAACATTATGTCATAAAAACATGAATGAGAACTCGTGTAACCAGTAATATTAGGGTAAGTTTTATTGATAAAAATACCTACATTTAATAGTAGGAGATCCGAATAGGAGACGATTTGGACCGGGCTGTTTATTCGATAAAAAGTATTCTATACCAAATTTAATATGCTAAGTAATATATGGCGAAAAGGTAGGCTGAAAAATTTCAGTCCAGTATATAATTAATAAAAAAGAAAACATAAAAAAAGCTTGTTTAATGGACAAATTACATACCAATCGAAAGTATGAAGCCTATAGAATATGCAAACGTTAGTTTGACTATTTTTTTTCTCGTCATACTATTGGTTAGGCAGGTATAAACAAACACGTAAGTCGGTACTAGTAATTTGCACCAAACCTAACGTTTGCATATTCTATAGACTTCATACTTTCGATTAGTATGTAATTTGTCTATTAAACAAACATTTTCAATTTTAAAAAAAAGTTAATTTTTAATTATTTTTTTAGTGATATAAGTACTGGACTGAAATTTTTCAGCCTACCTATTCGCCACATATTATTTAGTGTATTAAATTTGATATAAAATACTTTTGATCGAATAAACAGCCCGGTCCAAATCTTTTCCTATTCGGATCTTAGACCGTAAACCAAAATACAATTAACTATCACAACGAATGTGCGCCCGTTGAGGTTAGGATTTTGGTCTTGAATTAGATTTTCGAGTATAGATAATTATTAATATTTATATAAAAGTACTATTTACAGTTTTTAAGAAATAACAAAAAAACTTTGAAAATCTGTATTAATATTTAGGCTAGTCAAAATGGACCATATTATTATGGCAAAGAAATTAAAGTTCATAACAAAATGAGTATTTTCTTTTGCGGTTACCAAGCGTATTATCTTAAATACGGAACCTTCGGTGCGGGAGTCCGACTCGCACTTGTTTCTTATGTGAAAAAGGAGGCAGACGAGCACAGAGATCACCAGAGGCCCGTTTCACGAAGCTACAAGTTACAAATTACAAGCGGAAGTCTCTTTCTAACTCCTTTTGCTAGAAAGAGAGTTCCACTTGTAATTTGTAGCTTCGTGAAACGGGCCACAGATGTTAAGTTGGACCTGAGACCCAAAGCCTTTAGCATTCTCAAGGTTACAATCTCAAAACCAATGGCGTTTATTAATAACCTCATCCTGGCTGAGATGCCCGTCACAAGATACGTCGAAGTAAATGTCAAGCCACAGAACATGAATTAAAATTAAAAAAAAATATCATTTAGTATCAGATAATTAAAATCCATATTTTGTTAGTAACAAAAAAGCTTATGCCCTAAATTAGATTTTTTTTAATATATAACACTGCTTAATTATTCTAACAATTTTGATGTTTAATTTATAATAATTTATTTTACTGTAAAACAATTATCTGTGATTTTATTTTTATTAGACTCAATTTTGTTTTATTTTATTTTATTTTATTTTATTCAAAATTGGACCATTATAATTTAATAATAATGCCCATCCAAGCTTTTAGGAAGGAAGAATCCATCTTTCCAGCAATGACGTTCAGTATTCTATTGGTACTGCCCCTGACCCGGCCCGGTGATGCTATATTTATACATATTTTTTTTAAATCTCGTGTTTGGCTGAAAACCAGCGCTGTGGCTCCGGACGCAGCACATGCTGAGCTGAGTCCTTTTTTAACCTCACACTACAGCGTAACGTGTCTTACACCCGTATTCACAAACGTCACTATGAGGTCTCACAGTGCTCACGAACGCACAGGGTGGTTCAAATCGTCTCATAATCAAAAGGTCTGTCAAAAAGGACCAATCACAAAGCTGTATTGAACGCAGTGCGTTTACTCAGTAAAGGATCCCTTAAGTATTGTTTGGGAATACGGGTGTAAATCCGCTACTTGTATATAAATGTTTTTTCTCAAAAATGACCGGAAATCTTGACATTCCTATCTACACATTGAGACGCGAAGTACATAGTTTACTGACAGTTCCCAAATTAAAAAAAAAAAAACATTGCGTGCTCGCTACACAAGCCCGCAATGTTGCATACAAATTCCATTACTATCTACCTTGTAACTTTTTAAAAAGTGAAAAGGGCCATAATAAAATGAGGGCACAAGTCTTATACATCCAAATTTTACTCGAAACATAACTTTTTTATTTGTGCCTGGAATAGCTTATGTTTTTTTTAAACAAGAATTGCGTTTCTCCTTGTCATAAACAAAAAGGCGGTAGGAGTGATGGTTTTTTCATATGAAGTTGCTGTTTGTATGCAATTCAAAAAATTTGTTCAAGCGATGAAGATTTGACTCCAACACAAATTTTTTCTTGCGATTTTTGAGAAAAGCACTATATTTGCCTCGGCAGGAACAGCAATTGCGGGCTTCGTATTTTTAACCAATACTCGGCCCGCAATTGCCTACTTCCATGCCTAGGCAATAATGTACTATTATGATCTATGTCTATCCTTTTACTTTTGAGTTTTATTAGGAAAATGTTCGATATATTTGTTGTGTTGCTGTGTGTTTTTTCGAATTAATGTTGTGAGTTTGAGTTTAAACTGTCATTTTTGGCGCATCTTGAGACGTGCAGAGCAGTTAATAATACGGCTCTAAGTTCATGAATACGGTCTTAAGTCAAGGTGACAGAGTTGATATTAACATAATCAAGATTCTATCGTTAGTTCAGTAAGCCCGGAACCTTTGCAGTAATGTTAGCAGACAGGAAAATACTGCAATTTATATTCAAAGGTCGCTATAGGGAAATTGTTGTAGAAACTCTATTGTACTCAACTCTTTTAACACATTGACTGCTACTCTGCCCTACCTAAGCTAATAAGTAGTATCCCAAATTTAATACCCAAAGCAGTTTTAATTCTCTTCTGTTAGTAATAAGGTTGATTTTGCTACAGGAGTTTTATCTATCAGTGACGCGATTGGTTTAAAAACAAATCGAATAGAAACGCTCGTTGGCGCAATGCATCTAGGCAGGGCCCTCTGGGGGCCGATTTTTGACTTTCGAGCGCTCGAAAGTTTCACTCGGAAGTAAGCAAAATCTTCGAAACCGTTTTTTGAAATACGAGCGTTAGAATTGAAAACGAATGGTGTGGACCACTCGTCTTTAAATTTTCTATCGCTCGTAATTTCAAAAATACGGTTTCACAGATTTTGCTCATTTCCTAGTGAAACTTTCGAGCGCTCGAAAGTCAAAAATCGGCCCCCTGGGGTAGCACTTTTGGTGATTTGGTTGTTTTTGATTAAAAATGAAAGACTAGTAATAAAAGGCTCAAATTTGGTTCGAGTATCACCGAACAAGTTCTGCATAAACCCTTATTAAATCTTCTGAGTTCATCGATACCGACATTGAGACGGACAGTAGCAAAATTCATCGAGTAGCATTATATTTTACCCTTAATAATTTTACCGCTTTTTATTGCACATCATATCGTCGCTGGAAAGGCAAAACTACTAAAGCGCCATTTTGGTCAAAATGAGTTATATATACAGTTCGACTGCTTTTTTTTTTCTGCGTCGATTGGTCTGGGTCTCGTAGCGATCGGAGCATATTTTTGGCGCTTTAGTAGTGAAAATTGGGTCAAAATTTCAATAATTTCGAAGGATTTTTTACTAACATCCGACTCATTTAGACATATTCTTGAATAGTTGGCGGTTAAGTATTGTGCTTGCTGTATCTAGCCGTTTCAAGCTTTATTAGTAATTTTAGATAACATAACTGAGGATACTCGGTGGTGATTATGTAAATTTCGCTTGTAGTACATACTAAATGAAATGTCTTTTAGTCAATAACGTTTACGCAATAACCATCAGTTGTAGTAATTTAGTATTTTTTCTCTTTTGAAATCATGTGAAGTCATTTTTGTTAGTAAATAATCTTATAGCAGGAATCGACGATTGTGGCGCTTTAGTATTTTTACCTTACTCAATAAACAAAGTAAAAAGGATATTAGTATATTTCAATGCGGGACTTCTATCTGTTACATCTGTTAAGAAACTTTGCACTATATACATAAAGAATGTTACGAGATATGAGTAATTATTAAATTATAAAATAAATTAGAAAAGTATAGGTAAGGCGTTATGCGATTCATAAATTTGTAACAAATTCGACCTTTAGTATATTTCTCGTATTGGTTTCGGGTGACATCTAGCGTATTAGACGCGCAAGCAATGTCAAAACAATTAAGTTTTGACATTATGCGCGCCAGTTTATAATTATTATTTTTATGCTAGTTACCTCAGAACTCCGTCATTTATTAACCGATTTGGAAAATTCGTTTTTGGTTTGATAGGGCATACTTCTGGAGTAGGCCTACTGTCATCAGGTTAGAATCTGATGATGGGGTCCTAGAGAAATTCAGGGAAATCTTCAAATATTTTAGGTACACCTATAGCGATTATTTGTATGTATAAATAGCATATAGTAACTCTTGCATTTGCTCTTGAAAAGCACCATTTGGTGAAGTAGAACTGATGATAATGAATGAAGATCACAGATTCACCGGAACTAGGTACCTACTTACTCAATAATTATTAGTGGGTAGGGATTTAATGAATATTATTTAATGCCAATTTATTTCATATTAATACTATTTATTTATTTAAGGAAACGCATACCTACCTATTTGATAAAAAAGAATGATATCCCGTCAAAAACATAAATGTGAAAATGGGAGCCAAGTTCAATATTTTAAGAATATGCGATGCATGGTTATCGGCTTCACAGACAAAAGAATTGAGATTTAAATGGGTGCCAAGTTCCGTAGATAATCCTGATATTTATTTATTAAGAACATACAACATTCTAAAATTAATTAAATACACAATTTCTTATTTTTTCTGATACAATAATGTTTGCTTGATCTGCCCTTGGTCCAGCCATCTAGCGAGAGTCCCTGAGGTGTTGGTCGAGACTCTTCGCTAAAGACCGTTTGCCGAAACAACTATCGGGACAATGATCATCGAGTCAATATCCCACATGGCGGTCACCTCGTGAGCCAAGTCAAGGTACTCGCTTGTCCTTATCGGCCTTCAAGAGGTTCTTGTCATGCGGGATGGTGACGTCGACGAGCACTGCCCGGCGTTGAGATCAATCTGTCAATACGATATCATGCTTATTGGCGCCAATAGTCCTGTCAGATCGATCCCAATAGAGCGTAGCACGACCATTTTTGAGAACTGGCGCCGGTGTGTACTTATAGTACGGCACTTCAGACTCAACAAGACCATATTGAAGAGCAAGTTTGGATGATCCTGACCCCGAGGTGTTGTCTGTGCAAGTACTCGCCTTTGGTCAAATGCCAACAACCGGAAATTATATGACTGAGGGACTCGCCGGGGCAACGGCATGCTCGACAAATATCGACCGTGCTATCCATCAGGATATATTTCCGGTAATTGTTCGTCATTATGACCACGCCAGCAATTGCACAGACAAAACCTTCGGTTTCCCCAAAGAGGTCATCAAATCGCAGCCAGTTCACGGACGCTAAAAAGTCTACGTCAAGTCTTGTTAGGGCCCGGTAGAAGCGTCCGTGTAGCTCCTTGCTCTTCCACACGTTCTTGCGGTCTTCTGTGCTCAACACCGTTGGTTTGTGCCAGTTCTCGTTTGCCCAGGAGAGAGGCGTGAGGCTCTTGTCTACTGCAACCACATCTCGATGCATCGCACACTCATTGCTAAGGAAATAATCCCTGAGATTGCACACCTCGCGGTTGTGGAGATTCTTAGCATTTAAAATGCGATCGACCACCACATTTCCCGGGATGTACAATCTCATAACAGATGAGCGTGGGTGCAACATGCGATTTGATTTAAGCAGTAGACGGTCCCTCCTACCCAGGGCGTCCAGCTTAGCCTGAGTCCACCTTAGTATGCCAAAGGAATATGTGAGCAGCGGTATCACCCAGCCATTGAAGGCGCGCACCTTATTTCCACCCGACAAAAGACTGCTAAGAACTTTTGTCAAGCGGCAGAAGAAGCGCTCTTTCACTGACTGCTTGACATTGCCGTCCACAATATCCAAAGACTGTGACATACCAAGAGATTTGTAGGTTTCAATTTCGGAGCGAGATCTGAGAGTCATTGTCTCAGAAAGCTGCAAATTCGAGCGCACGCTTATCTACACCGAATTCCATCTTGATCGCATTACTGAACTCTTGTGTGATTTTCAATAATGCGATAAGATCTTGGCGCTTCGATGCAAACAGTGAGAAATGACTTCAGCTTCTCTACGAAGTCAATAGCCAAGCCCAGAATCCGTCAGCAAAGATCTGAGAGGATTCAAGGCTAGGCAAAACCACAAAGGACTACTGTCACCCTGAAAGATGCCTCTTTCAATCCTTAGGCGAATCAAAGGGGACTTTTCGACCACCTGGTTGACAAAAGACTGTGACCCACTGCCTCATACACACACCTAAAAAGAACCTCAAAGTTGCATCAACTTTATACAACTCTAAGATCCTTTCGAGCCATAAGTGACGCACCTAGTCGTAAGCCTTCTTGTAGTCAATCCAAGCAGCCAAAAGGGCCGCCTTGCTACGCCTGACTAGCTGACAAATGGTCATGTCTATGAGGAGGAGCTCCTTAGTAGGTACCTACCCCGGGACCCAACCTTACATCCATTTTGAGCAGAGGCCAAAACATTATTTGCAATGAAATGTGCGTTTAATTTTGTGCTCAAAATGGATGTAAGGAGCTTGTAGATGGTAGGCAAGCATGTAATGGGTCGGTAGATAGTTCTTTGGATCCGCGGTACTACCGGACTTTTGGAGCAGAAAGTTGTTAATAAAGGTGTCAAGGAAATCATGTGAGGCTTTGAACCATTTAATCCAGAAGTTGTGCAATCCGTCCGGCCCAGGACTTTTCCAGTTCTGAGCCATTCGAATTGCACAACTTACGTCTCCGGGGCAGACGGTAATAGGCCTCATTGGTTAAATAAATTATATCATTTTTATTATTATTAGTTTGGTTATATTTCGGGCATAACAGGAAAATGACAAAACTGTTATTTTTAAATAAACGCTTAATTTTACAATAAGTAATTCATGTTTTATTTATTTCTTGGTCTATTAATTTCAACTGACATTCATGCGTAAGTAATATTGTTAAGGCTGAAACAAGAAAAAAGTCCTATAAAAGGTAAATCATCAGGATGGTCAATTGATCATTCTGCCCTTTAAGTAACATACATTTGAAATTTAACTTTTCTTAAATGCTAAATTCCCATTTGCTTTATGGCTTTGTAAAGTATTTTTGACAATAAGTCATTTCCGCTTATGATTAACATATTTTTTATACATGTAAGTATTTTTTTTCAAGAGTAAGTAAAAGGAGACAAGTCCTTAGTATTTATTGACTCCTTACCTAAAATTTTAATGTGGAGATTAGTAATTTTATCTTACTAGCATTTTTTTAGGATTGAGAGCATTAATGCCAAAGCGACACGTAACTTCGTATTTATTGAACACATGTACAATACGATAAATGAATCGTGCAGATAAAAAAAGAACATGATATGTCACCCTATACAGCTTCCATTTTCATTCAAAAGAAAAAAAGTTATGACATTGTAAAGACAAAAAAAACATTAAAAATGCTTTTTCTCGAAATGACCCTTTTGGATGTTAGTAGTTTTGCCTTTCCAGCGACGATATTTACAATAGAAAATTCATCTCATTCGAAGGAACGTCACTCACAACATACCGCGAATTTAAAAGATTTGAAACTTTATCGTCGCATTTTTTTTTTATGGCAACTTCGAGTTTTTGGCTCTCGAAAATTGATCCACCGATTGCCAACCAAAAAGTTGAGGACTAAGATGGAATGCCTCTATTCTATCATTTCCAAATTGTGCAAATACTGCTGCGTGGTTTGAATACAAATTTAATCACGCTCTGATCCTGTTAAGTTGTAGTAATAGTACTTATTATAGGTATATTAAGGACACTTAAATGGAAGCTAAATTAGTTTACTAAAAAGGAAATAATTACTTAGGAGACAACGCAGTCACGCGGTAAATGGAATAAAGAATAGAGAGTGTTAACAAGAATTATTCTTTCAACTAATAAAAACAAATTGTGCTACGTGCTCATAATTGTGGATTATAAATGAAAATAAGAAATAATAAGAGGAAGGGAAATGCTGACCGAAAAAAATCACGTTCAGTTTTTGAAGTCGGTAAAAAAAAGTTTTAAAAATAATAAAATTATTAAAATCACAAACAATTTTTAGATTAAAAACAAATTATTCCTATTTTTTAAGCTTAAGATTTATTTGACCTTTTAGTTAGTTTAATGGGAGGTCATAGAAAAATAAAAATAAAACAAAAACAGGATTATCCCAGTTCAGAATTTTTTGAAAAATTAAAGAGTCTTTATTAAGTTTAAACGTTTTCCGGTAAAATGAATTCATTGACTCGTTTTTCTCTCAAAATAATAAAAAGTTGACTTCCAAACCATGTATTTTTTTCGTCATATTTAAAGGGCTTATCGCAATTGTACGAGTGACAAAATGGAATTAGGCCAAGGGTAAAATCACCAAACTACATCTGCAGACCACCTAACTGTTGTCACATACAAAATAAGCCTTTATCATTTAGCGATAAAGGACGCCACATCCGCAAACCTAAATTTGTAAATCACAAGGGTCGCTACCCTAAGTTAACGCATGCGCTACACAGACCCTGCATGGCGTGATTCACAAAAGATAACCAAAAAATTGGCATGTTTTTCACTTTTTCTATTAAAATACTAATTGAAACAGTATCTTATGAATTAAACATAGGTTTTTTAATAAAGAAGCGGTAAACAATGATAAAAAATATCGTCTCTATGGAAGCTTAGACCGATGTTACTGTTATTTCTTAAATAATCTAGTAAGTTGTAAAACACGGCAACGACACGACTTATATTTATTCGCTAGTAATTTATCATGTTTATATTTACCTGTAGTTAATATCCGTTGCCTCGAACACATAAATGGAGCCAAACATTCCCGCCAAATAAATAGGGAACAACAAGAACGCATAATTCACTACATTATACTTGCCGAAAGGCCCAAGCTGCTTTAAAATCGAGTCTAAGTCAAAAACTTGTCGTTCTTTATTCATTTTGAGTACTAAAATCAGTCTTTTCACGCGAAAAAAATTAAAAACACTACGTAATACGCTAGCTAACACACTGACACTGCATTTTGACGTTTGCTACGCACTTGCGCAAAGAAGTTTTTGGATACACTGTCTTCATTACGTCGAGAAATTTATTTTAAAAATCAAAACATTAGCAACGCGCTCTCATGGCAAAACTCGAAACGGTTGTGATGCGTTTAAAAATAAACAACACCCTATCAACTTTAGATGTCACATCGATGCTCCGTAAAACAGGGACAGCAAACCTTCTTGGCTTAGTTACGCGGGTGAGTGAGCGAGATGGATATCGGTTTGTGTTCTGTTGTTATCTGTGAAACGTATTTGTTTAAACTATTCTTGGCCGGCGAGTTAATATTGAAATGCAGTCAGATAAGTTTATCGATGGGATTTCAATTGTTGTATTAAGTGCGATAAAAATTACAAATTTTATCTTAGGCCGACATTGCTTATCAAAATATCAATTTAAATAGTGTTAAATAAATATAATCTGACCTATGAAGGAAAGGAAATAAGCGTTGATTAAAACCCAGCTGTTGATAAAAGACATATTATTATATTTAAGTTTGTATTTACTTACAGTTTTTAAATGTTTTTTTTTAAATAATGAGCAATTATTCAGTTTATGTCCCCCCATCCCTCCTTATCTTTTTCGACGGGGTCTCCACACCGGTTCAAAAAATCGGCACTTTTAATTTAGGATGGATAAACGAACCGGCGAAAGTATTGACTGACGGACAAACGGATAGTGTAGGCTTAGAAGTTGAGTCAAAAATGTGACTAGATTTAAAATGTATTTTGAGATTTGGGTTTCAAGTCATTTCATTTTAGCTGTAAGACGTAACAAGTTAAGTAGCAAAAAATTAATCTATATTAGAAGACTGGCTATATCCTTAGCATAGATATTTATACTTTTATGTTGCGTGCTGACCTGACCGGCGATTACCATCAGCAGAGCTCGGAATTTTCGTAGCATTTTTGAGCTGTCATAGGGACTTCTCGTGTATCGACTTCCGATATACATATTTTATCGATACATTATAGAATACAATATATTAAAGAAGTTTAAAAGTACAGGTAAACACCGGGCGGTCTTATCGCTAAAGAGCGATGTCATTCAGGTAACTTTTGAGTACTTGAAAATATGAATTAGAGATTTGCAATGAAAACTTATCGATAGCAATTCTTGTTTCAATTTCTATCGAAAAATGTTTAAAAGGCATAGGAAATCCATTTTTTATTTTATTTCAAACAATAAAATATTATTTTAATTCCTATTTATAATTTCCGAAATTTGGCATTTAAAGGTTATCTCGAAGAGATCGCTCATTCGCAATAAGACTGACTGTTGTTTACTTCTACGCGAAATCATATTTAAAAAAAAAAAATCAGTTTTTATCTATAATATTGTATATCGGAAGTCGGAAGACGAGAAGTCCCTATGACAGCTCAAAAATGCTACGAAAATTCCGAGCTCTGACCATCAGACAGAAGATCTGTAGGACGAAACTCGCTGATTCTTCTGAACCTTATTCACACTAGATTTGAAGACACCCAAATTGTATATCTCAGGAAATACAGACGAAGGTAGCTGTCCTCTCTTTAGCAGTTCACAATATAAAAGCAGCGAAACGCTTCGTGCGGACGAAGGGTATTTATATACCCTGGGTGAAGCCACTCTCTCTGCCTGGACGTTCTAAGATGCAACGGTGATGGTGGAATTAGGTTATACAATGATATAATATAAAAAGAGGTACATATGTTACCTATACGGTATTCCGTGTGTAAAAATGGCCCGGCTTACGCACACGTAATCAGTAAATATTGCAATTACACAATAATTCATAAATGACAAGTGAAAGCAGGATGGTATGTTTATTTCCGGGAGCGAAACAGAGACGAGTGTATGTTGCTCTGCAGACTAGTTCACGGTTCCGTGGACGGCGCAAGACTCAAAAAATCAAAATCAAAATATTTATTCAGTAAATTGGCCACATACGGGCTCTTTTTAACCGACTTCAAAAAAAGGAGGAGGTTCTCAATTCGTCGGGATATTATTTTTTTTTTTTTTTTTTATGTATTTTCCCCGATTACTCGAAGACCACTGGACCGATTTGAAAAATTTTTTCGTTGTTCGAATGGGTATACTTTCTAGTTGGTCCCATTGTCACCACGTCAGGATCTGATGATGGGATCATGGAGAAATCAAGAGAACTCCTCAAATATTATAGGCACACCTATAGCGATTTTGGTATTTTTCACTGTAACTCATGCATTTGCTTTTGAAAAGTACTATATGGTGAAGTGGAACTGATGATGAAGACCACAGATGGCCACCGGAACTCCTTAACGGTACCTATTTCAAGGGTGGCGATAAGATATTTCGATAAAGGAAGTTGAGCGACTATGACGAAGCACATTTAGGTTTAAATATGACTATGACATTCCCGCGGCGTTGTCTGCGGCGAGCTAGAAATGTTCTATAGTTTCTTATTAATATTTAGAAGTGGAGCTACGTAACAGCATAAATAGGATCACTAAAAAGTATAAAATAAAATAAATGTTTAAAAAAACAAAAAAACCGCCTTCAAAAAGCAAAAAATAACTTCTTTAAAATGGTAGGTAAATAGGTCAGCCCAACTGAAGTCGGCGTCCAACAATATTTTAACCAAAAGCAGACTTCAGTTGGGCTGACCTATTTACCTACCATTTTAAAGAAGTTATGTTTTGCTTTTTGAAGGCGGTTTTTTTGTTTTTTTTAAACATTTATTTTTACACGTCGGTAATATACAGTGAATCTACTAGCGCTTCGGAAAAGACCATCATTGCGGAGAAGAAGCGGCGCAAGAAACTCCAGCAGAAGGTCATTTTTTCAAACATAAAATACAATAATACTTAAAAGTAAGTTACATTACAAGGTAATAAAGCAACAAATATAAATTATTAGAACTATCACATATAAAAAAAATACAAATTCAAAATTAAAAACATTACAAATAATAGTAATAATAATATTATAATAATATAAATACTAAGAAAAGCACCACCAACCAATTGGCTTGGTTTTAGGGTGCCACTATCGAAGTGCGTATAACATAACTAACTCTTTTTACTATATTATATCATTGAGGTTATATAAAATCTGCGAATATTTTAGTAAGAGCAAACTGTAAAAGACCGAAAGGAAAGCTACTCTACGTCGATGATCGAGCCTCGGAAGTTCAGCCTCCACCAACAACCCATCACCAATAAGTCAACGAGCTCAGTGCTCCACTGAGTCCAAAGCAGCCAACTCACTCACTGAAACTTCCCAGAGGTGAAAGCAGTGTTCCAAGCATGATTAGACTTGCGTGAAATACCGTCTCATCTTAAGGCGGCGACTGACGAGAGCATTTGCTCGATGTGAATATTCGCACGCCTGGCTCCACAGCTGGGCAGAGCGCGCTCGAGCGCTCATCGAGCTGCTCCGCTCGTTGTACTGATATGCCGAATATTCAACTTGTAACCTGCTCACATCGAGCAAATGCTCACGTCAATCGACGCCTTTAGTGGTGGTAGCTTGTACAAGGTCCGTCCGGATCGCTACCACCATCTTATCCTGTAACCCACCGCCAAAGTGTTCGCATTGTTGTGTTTTGGTGTGGAGATAAAACAGGTGAAATTACTAGCATAGAGGCATTCCTTCTTAGTCCTCAGGGTTGGCAACGCATTTGCGGTCTTAGGATTGCAGTTTTAAGATTGTAGTCTTGAAAATGCAAATGTCTATGGGTCACAGATACCACTTACCATCAGGTGGCTTGTATGCTTGTTAGCCTTATCTATGTCTTAAAAATAGGGTACTTAGCTTTTTAGCGATATTACCTTGGACTCTATGAAGCGAGCGAAGTTCAGGTAAGAACTTAGGTTAATACTTAATAGCTCAAGATGATCAGAGGCCTTAGACAAATATCTACGGAGTTTGAAATCGTTATCAAAAAATGTATAGGATTGACGTAAGCGTCGAGCGCCTACGTCAATTCCATACATTTTGTCAGTTTTCGAAAATCGTTTACGTTAGCGTTAAGCAACTTGTCTAGTAGGGTGCTTCTTATTTGGCCCAGTTTTTTTTTTTATTTATCGCTTGTCACTCTTATTAGAGTATTGTTTGTGTTCTCCGTTGGTGGTAATTAATTTATTGTATTCTTCAGTCAAAAGAGTGGAGTAAGAGTGTGCCGCCTTGAAATAATGCGACGAATAGTCGCAATAGCATGTTTCATTATTAATTTCAAACTTAGACTCGTGGTAGCGACCCCTAAAACCCAATAGAAAAAAACAAGTAATATGTTGGTTTTTTAGGTAATAGAAGCGATTTGCGGATTACCACAAATTGGTTCAAAAGTCAAAAAATATTTTTCATATAATAAGTTCAAACTTTGTCACGTGGTAGCTACACCTAAAACTCAATCGAAATCAAAGAGTAAAATCATACGTTCGTTTTTAAGGTAATAGAAGCAAGTGGCGGGTTGTCGCGACTATTTTTCAAAAGTCGAAAATTAAGTAGCACCCTATTGTCTAGCCTCACAGAAGTTGGTACAGTCAAGGACTTTAAATGTTATGCCACTATGGAACCGCGTCATAATGACAGCATCAAAACACATGACAGAAATTACGCTTAAATGAATGATTAACGTTATGCGACAGGGTTCCATAGTGGCATAACAATTAAAGTCCTTGACTGTACGGTTACACTTTGTAAAGTAGCAGCCATAGTAAACGAGTTCCGCTTCGTAGTTAATAATACTCGCTTGCTGATATAGTAATAGGCTGCTCGCAATAAAACAAACTTAGTTATCACATCACGTACCTACACTTAACATTAGAATATATATCGACGGTTGAAAGGCAAAACGCTTTAAGCGACATAATGTAAGATATTGAGTGATATACATAATCAACAGATTTTTCTGATTCCGAATATGTATTACACTCAATATCTTACATTTTGTCACTGGAAGCGTTTTTCCTTTCAACTGTCGATATAATCACCTACAATGTTATAATCGTAGGTATAGGTCGACTAACGATTGTCAGACTAACGATTGACATACAGTATTAACCACTTAACAGACGATTAGGGCGTTAACAGCTGTCAAAATGTATTAACTAACAGTCGATTAACATTGATTAAATTTAACATCGCATGGTGAAATTGGGTATAAACTTGTTCGCGACTCGCTATCGTTTAGAAGTCGATTTTTCTAATTCCCGCGGGAGCTTTGTAATTTCTCGGGATATGTAATTTGGATAACTAGACCCATGCAGACTTTTTACTGACAGCGTAGAAACGCTAACTAGCGTTTCTAATCGTTTCGTTTTTAAACCAATCGCGTCCTGGTAGATGACGTGATACAAAGACTAGATATAGAAAATAATAGAAACGCTAGTTAGCATAATGCATCTTGGCTAGGACATCAGAGCATCCTGAAAAAATGCGATTATGATTTTTGAACAGAGCGTCCAGAAAAAAAATCAATTATGATTTCTTAACAGGGCGTCCTTAAAAATGCGATGATGTTTTTTTAACCGCGCGTGTATTAGATAATAGGTAATGGTAGGTACAGGCTGTTGAGAGTACTAGGGGCCCTATTCAAGATGCATAACGCTAAAATAGCGATTTTTGAAAATCGACAAAATGATAGGATTGACGTAAGCTGACCACAAATCGCGTCAACCGCTTATGTCAACTCCATACATTTAACGTCGACAGAAAACAGAAACGTTAACAGCGTCTACATCTTGGCTAGGCCAACATCGCTGAGAAAACTTACATAAAGTACGGCCAACGAGACGAGATAAAGAAAAGGGGGTGTTTTTTTTATAGTGGTGATTATTATTTATATCTTTAATATTTGACTAGCTTAGTTTCATTTTAATTTAAATACGTTTAGTTTTAATTTTTAATTGTATTAATGTTGAATTCTGTACTTAGTTGGATGTAAATAAAGTCTTACCCAAAGAAAAAACAAGCTTTCAGGAGTTCAAAACATTTTTATTTGAAATCGTGTCACTTCGAACGCAATCCAAATAGGAATGAACTTCACAAAATGGCGGCCCTAATGTTGATAACTTCCGTACTGACAGCTTTCCCGTACCACGAATCACGCAACGACAGCCATCATCGACCAACTGAAGATATTATTGCGTACGAGAAATAAGGACAGCTATAATAATCGCTCGCAATCACAATATAATTCAGTAACGGTCATTTTGTTTACATTCTTTATCTCATCTCATTGGCCGTACTTTGTATCATTTAATTTCGCAGTGCAATAGAAGAACTATCCATTGAAAAATAATGTAATCTTCTAGCTGTCGCTCTTACTAAGTATTTTCATATATAACCGTTACTAAATTTTCATTTTACTTCCATTCCTTAACCAACTGAGTCCAACGAAGGTATAATCATCCAATTTAGTGAATTAGCTCCTTGCTCATACAATATGTACTTGCCCAGGGTCACGTTCAAATGACTTAATTTATTAGATTGAACGACAATGGACTGGAATTTTGACAATTCCAGCATGACAATGGTCATCATTTTATTGCTCTTGTCTCATTCTATGTCACCAGAGCATAGATTAAATAAATATCAGAGAACAACCACACAAATTGATTTAGTCCCAAACTAAGCTCTAGTGTTTTAATATGGATACTTATCGACCAACATGTTTATATGAGTCGCTTAACTTCAAACTTATAAGTCCATACAAAAGGACAACGGAATATGCGTCTTCTTTTCAAAAACTTAAGTTTTAAATTCGTATAAGTACCAAACAAGGACATATCCGAGAAGTTAAGTGACTCATATAGGGAAATATATGGGTACTTAAATTGTATAAGGATGCGTTTTTTTTAATAAAGCTAGTTAAGTCGGAATGGTTCTTAGCTACATTACACGAAAATCGTTTGGGCCGTATAAGAGATATCCGCTCTCAAAGTAAGACTCGCAATTATACTATCGGGAGCTTATTTTTTTTTTATAGTTCTTCATCTTCTTCTTTTATTGATTGCGGTCCACTATCTTTTAAGCGAGTACAGTAAATCAGTAAACAGTCATCAGAATTAGAAGCCGGACATATTTCAGCCTGTTTTTTTCTAGCAGCGTTCAGCGTTCAGCGTTCTTTACAAAATTTTAATTCTGCTCTTTGCAAAAAAGGTCCATATATACTATAAAATATCGATAATAATTTGATTATGGTTCTTATAAACATAGTTATCATACCATGACGAGCTTTAACTTCTTTCCATTAAGTAACGATATTGCGGAAACATGTGGCGGTTGATATCAGCGCCCTCTAGTCTGTAATTAAGTACTTAAATGTGACAGTAAAATTATATAGGTTTTTTTAGCCTTTGTTCGTGTCTGGCTACAGGGCAAAGGCCTCCCCTATTTTTCACCATTCTTCCCTACTGATTTCCTACTCCGGCCAGTCGCTTTGAAACACGTCCAAATCATCCCGCCACACCTTTTTGATCTGCTCCGGAGCCCGTCCAGCGCCTCTATTCTAGGCGGTAAAAACGATATCGTAGTTTGCCTGTTATGGTATTGTTATGACGTGAGCTGCCATTACTGTCAAGAAAATAAGAGCTATCAAAACGTTGACAATTCGATAACAGATCAAATACGATATTGTTTTTACCGTCTTGAATAGAGGCGCTGTGGGTTCCATTTGTTGACAATTCTGGTCACCGTTCCGGATACATACGACAAAAATGTCCAGCACAGTCCCACTTGAGTTTAGCGGCCTTGACACCAATATCCGTGATACCAGTCTTAAAGCGCAGATCAGTGTTTCTGATTCTATTAGCTATGCTAACACCTAGTTTGCTGCGCTCCATCCCTCGCTGGCAAATCTTGAGTCGGGGCTTTTGAGTTTCGGTGATTGACCAAGCCTGAGGCCCTACCCAAGATACTTACGCTAACTAGCGTTCCTATTCGTTTCGTTTTTAAACCAATCGCGAAACTGGTAGATGACGTGATAAGAAGAGTCACGTGATCTACCAGTGACGCGATTAGTTTAAAAACGAAACGAATAGAAACGCTAGTTAGCGTGATGCATCTTAGATAGTGCTACTGGTCACCGTAAATGGGAAGAATATAAATGTTGACGAGTTTGCGCCTCAGTGACAATGGAAGGTTACCTTCCATTTGTGTCTTCATGGTCCAGAAGTTCAATAATATGTGAAAATGTGAGTGTGTTTTAGGAGTTCGAGCGGCGGCATACGTTTGTTGCATTAATTTGTCAGTCGGTCTGTCGATCTGTTCCAACACCGTGGCTCCTGTTTTTATTTTTGTAGATGCAGGCATGGGGATTGCTATTAAATAATGGTTGGCGCAGTAGTAGTTTCCGAGGGAGTTGTATTAGGTTGAACGTTTCACTTTACATCTCTAACAAACGTTTAGCTATACAGATCTGGTGAAAAAAAATACGACGTCGTTTTAGCTTAACTGAGAAAGCAAGATGAAGCAGCCTATGTGTTAACCCAGGGCATAATCTATCTCCATTCCAAATTTCATCCAATTCCGTCCAGCCGTTGCAGCGTGAAGGAGTAACAAACTAACATACACACAAACCGTCGCATTTGTAATATTAGATTAGATATACGACTACCTAGCTTGAGAATGCGGTTATCCTAGTTAGTGTTAGTAACCCTACAAAGCTAGTGATCCCGGGTTCGATTTCCGATAAGGCCAAATATTTGTATGAGTACCAGTATTTTGTTCCTGAGTCCTGATTATAATAAACGGGTTCAAACCGCGGTACAAACCCATTTATTACCATGAATAAAAACCGTGATAGTTTAAAAAAGCGTATATATATATCGTCATCTAGTACACATAGAGTCTGTTCCTATTCAGACTGCCAATGACATTAAAAAGTATACTTGACTGTAATTGTCTTTAGATAGAGGATGAACTAGTAATGAGAATAATGTTACCTTTAATTATTTTATTAAAAAGGTTGAATATATATTCATCATCATCGTATTATTATGCTGGGTGCAACAGAGACGAAAAACCTCACTTATCAATCAAATCTATCAAACCTCACTACCTTTTCAAATGTCAGTAATAGTTCGAAAAAAGTACAAAATTAAATAGAGATTGTCATGAACACAATGATAAAGTGAATAAATAAATAATATGACTAGGCTCAACCTTCAAAAGTACGCGAATATGGAGTTATAATGGTAAATCGATTTGTTTATAAGAGTGACGGAACCAATAGGAACAGACTTTACTATGTATGGGGTAGTAGTAGAATTACTTAATCGCAAAATTACCGACTCGCAATATGACCCCATCGCTTGTAGCCTACATCTCAAAATATCTGAGTTGCAAAATTTGCCAGTTCGTTTGTATTACTAGGTAGATCAAGTTTGTTAGGTTACTACTTAACCAAAAATTAGAGCACCGCGTAAAGACATTTCGAGTTGTAGGCTACAAGCAATGTGATCAATTTGCGACTCAAAAAGACATTTTGAGATTTAGGCTACAAGCGATATATGGTCATTTTGCGACTCAAAAAGACGTTTGAGATCTAGGCTACAAGTGATATCGTCATTTTGCGACTCAAAAAGACATATTGAGATGTAGGCTACAAGCGATGTGGTTATTTTGCGACTCAAAAAGCCATTTTAAGATAAAGGCTACTAGCGATGTAGTCATTTTGCGATTCAAAAAGACATTTCGAGATGTAGGCTACAAGCGATGTGGTCATTTTGCAACTCAAAAAGACGTTTAGAGATCTAGGCTACAAGCGATGTCGTCATTTTGCGACTCAAAAAGATATATTGAGATGTAGGCTACAAGCGATGTGGTCATTTTGCGACTCGAAAAGACGTTTTGAGATCTAGGCTACAAGCGATGTCGTCATTTTGCGACTCAAAAAGACATATTGAGATGTAGGCTACTAGCGATGTTATCATTTTGCGACTCGGTAATTTTGCGACCTAGTCGTTCTACTAGTAACTCCTAAGTCTACAGTTTTGGACAAGGTCGATTAGTGTGAGAGTGTCCGTTGATATTTATTTATTGAATATAGTTTAAAATACATTGACAAAGACGTTGTATTTAACTTCTTATCTTAAATGTACTTAAAGACACCTTGTTCTGTGTAGTTATACTAACTACTTATTATGTTATCACCGTGCATAATTTGTTATTGTTAGGTTCTGCCTTATCTACATTCCTACATAGTTCCGGTACTATTTAATTTACATTTCCAGTAAATAATTGACAACATTAAAAAAAAAAAAAAATTGGTTTTTTCGCGTTTATTATAGCTGGTTAAAAATTAGGCTACCCGTGTTTCTCGGTTTTTCTTTATTTAACTTAAAGTCGTCGTTAATAATTTATTAAAGAAATAGTCATTAAAAAGACCGTATATACAAAGTTAGGAATACTGATGTCGTGATCTTAGCATGATATAAAATTAAAAAGGTAACTTTCAACAGAAACAGAACTGACTGTCATGTCATGTCACTTGTCAACCATAACAACTGTAACAACATGAATTCGTCGACTTTGGGCAGATCGCGGCTATCCGCTTTTACAAATCCGTTATTCACTTTCATTTTTAATAGCGTATATCAAAACAATAGTATTACGAGAATCGAAAGCGTGTCAATTCAATTCAATTTTTTCTCGGAATGGCTTCTGTCCATATGGACAACTTTGCCAGTGTCGAAAGCGTGTCGTTAGAATCAAGTAATCCGTCAGACAGATGAAAAATGGACATGACAGTTGTATATTTTTTTCAATTCCTATGGTAATAAATGGACTAAGGGCAATATAAGTGTATTCCTAACATTCACAATCCAACTTTTTTACTGTTTTTCTAAAATATAAAAAAAAAACTACTGCATAAAAAAATCCAAAAATATTTTTACTGTAATCAGCAGTATAAAATCTACAAACGGTATTGTATTTTACTACTTTAGCAGATATGAATTGTTGTCAATTGGTCAGAGGTGTCAAAACCTGCCAAGTTAAGGCAGTGAACGGGACGAAATATGCAATTGCTATAGCGCTGTCCTATTCACCGTCTGGTACTTAGTACCCCATAATACGGCCACAGAACATCGACCAACCTTTAGTACAAAAGTGCAAGGATTATTAAAGTAGTTAAATTATGCAATTAAATGTAAATTAAACTGATAGGCAAGGAAAGATTGAGGGTAGAAGAAGACCTAGAAGACAAATTTCATAGCTCAAAATCTGGTTCAATTTAAAGAACCAGCTGCTCCAAACATGGCATAGCATGGAGAATGCGAACGAACAGACATGTCACCTGCCCTATTCACTATCCTGACAATGACATGTGACAGGTGACATCTCAGTGTACATGGCACAGCTTATATGACACCCAGTGATGTATCAGCGTCTTGAATTTGCAATGTATACCGAATTGTCACCTGTCACATGTCATTGCCAAGATGGTGCAATAAGGAGCATGGTAATTGGGATCAAAAGCCAATACCATTTCCAATAGGGAATATGTATGACTTTTTTTACAATTTCAATAAAAACTGATTCATGTAACAAACAGTACCTAAGTTGAGAAAAATCATTTTTTTTTAATAGCCATGAAAATAACCAGGATATAAGCCAACAATAGTAGTTTACTTTACGGTTGCGTAATGACAGGTATTACAACATGAGTGTGGTTTATGAAACGAGCCGCAAGGCGAGTTTCATAATAGATCACACGAGTGTTGTAATGCTAATTACGCAGAGTCTCGTACAATACTTTATCTACACACATATTATAAGTACTCTAAGATGGGTTCAAAAGCCGAAAGACAAATGACCAGCATTACCTTACCTGTGGTAGTAGGTGACAGCGATGACAGCTGTAACGTAATATTGAAATTAAGTTATCGAATATTGTAAGGTAATGAGATCCAAATTTGGAACATCTTCCAAAATTAACAGCTGTCATCGCTGTCACCTACTACCACGGGTAATGCTGGTCATAGCCTACGGGTTTTGAACGCATAATAGAGGACTTATGATATGAGTGTAGATAAAGATTTGTTCCTATGTCTTCCTAGCAATATAGAGTGTAACATGGAGTTTATATACCCGATCTGTAACGTGATACAGTGCATATCGAATCTATCTATGTAATCGCTGGCTAATTAGCAGTTTAAAATACTTGTATCATCCGTATTTCTTGCCCGATTTTCATTTTAATTTAACCTTTGGCGGTCTCTTTTACGATATTTTCATATTTTGTTGAGAAATGCGATTTAAAAAATCCGTGCATATTCCCTATTGGCTGGAGATTGGAAATGCGTTGCCATACCTAAAATGTGCTAAGTTATTACACCGGTTGTGTTACGTTATGACGATACCAGTACTCTTACCATGAGTTAGGTTCATAACGTACTCGCTAGCAAGTCGAAAACACTGTCCCTAGCAACCTCGCAGTATTCTTATACAGTGCTAGGGACAGAGCATTCGACTCGCTAGCGAGTATGGTAATGGTGATTGCTGGTAGATATGACTGCCCCATCCTTATCTACTGGGTTTCACAGGTCTCCAGTGGTGTTAGATCCTGGCACCATTGTTTTTGTTTTGTGTTACTCTAGTTGTATTTAAATTTTCACTAGCATATTTTATTTAAGTAACATGTAACTAACCAATATTATGGGCAATAGCCTGAAATAAATGATTCTATTTTATTCTATTCTATTGTAACTCATGGTAAGGGTACAGAAAACTAAAATGCGGGAAATGCTGCTTGGTGACAGGTTGAAGAGTATGATTGTGTTAGCGATCTGTGGCCACAAGATGCGTGATCGTTATCGCAAATGTAAAGGATTGACGTAAGCTTACGTCAGTTCCATACACTTTGACAGTTTTCGAAAATCGTTTTCGATAGCGTTAAGCATCTTGTCTATGGCCTCTGGACGGACACACACGGCAGTGGACCATCGGCAGGAGATGGCACATTAAGATAATACTGATACTTGAAGGAACTCGCATTTCTATTTTTGCTGTTTTCTGTTTTTACTTTATTCTGCCTGTCTTGTGTGTGTAATGAATAAATGTATTTTTCTTTTTCTTTTGTTTCTTTTTATTTTTCTACCTTCTTACTACTTAAATATTATTTACTCAATAAAATATGCCTCTGAAAAGGACGTGACGTGTTCAAACCAAGTCGAAGAAAAACACCACCATATATATGACTAAATTTATTTAAATATTTACAACAACGATTTTCTCTCATTTATTCTTATACTTAATAACTACTTACCAATGTCATCGTCTAATAAAGCTTTATTTGCCAAAAAAAAATTTGAACTTAATCTTAACATTTTTCTTGTAAACATGAAATAAAATATGAAACCACTCTTTAAACATACTTAACTTTAACTATAAAATAGAAGTGCATTACTAGGTTTTGTTCTTAAGAGGATTGTGAAGATAAAAATCTCCATACAAAATGCGAAAACGTTTCGCTCCCCTTAAACCTCGTCCGATTTTTACGATTTTTGAATATGTTGTAGATACCATAAAAAACTATGTCTGTACCTTTTCCTTTCCAAGAAAATATTTCTTAGAACGAAACAAATTTAAAAAACAAAGAACAGAAACGTACAGACCTAGGTCTTTATAATAACTACAAGATATTCAAAAATCGTGAAAATCGGACATGATTTAGGGGGTGAGAAACGTTTTCGCCCGGAGCTAGTTTTGTATGGATTTTTTTTGTCAGCTACGCAATTTTAGCGGCGCTTCACAATCCTCTTAACTCCATCTGCTTACAGTCAAAGCCAAAAATATATACGTTCCCAATACGTCATAAATATCTACCTACACGCCTTTATGTCTTAATGGTTTGCGTATATTCGGATAGATTTTCAATTTTCGGACTACGTTTCTGCAAGAAATCTTTCCATAAAAGGAGCACGAACCAACAATCATATTTTAATGCCCCGTATGCTTGCCTTCCTTTCTTCATGCTTGGGTTTTTATGACGACAGAGGAGACTGCGTCCCATGTCATCATGGAATGCCCCAGGGTGGCAATATACCGGGCACGTCACTTTTGATCGTTTTGGTCCAGTCGACTGTTGTCTGTTAGGCTTTCTAGTAAAACTTACTTGCTATTAACCTATCACACACTACAGACGCATTTGAGTCAACGAATTGCGGAAAACTAGCGTGCCATGACACAAAACCTATATAAAAAGAAAATTTTGTTCGAGTTTCAGGTCAAAAATAATCCATATAATGCGATTATATTCGTCTGTTTGTCCGTTTGCATATTTCAACTACTAATGCTACGATTTAGTTGTATTGAATTCGACATTTTAAATTTTCAACTATATGTTGTTCATAGATTCATTTCAAAAATCTTAATTAAATCTCATTACATTATTTTTTTATTTCTGTGGCGATTGTATAGAAATCGTAATACGTTTGAAATATTGAAATATTTATAATATAATGCCTATCTATATTCAGAAGAATTACTATCATCTTCCGACAAAGTCAACTTCAAATCATATTTCGGAGAATTTTCTACGTTCTGTTTGATAGATTCAAGGTTGGCTTTGGACTTAGATTTGGACGTAGCGTCGGTCATATCCTCATACGACTCTTTACTCTCAATACTAGGTAAACCCTTATCATGTACACATTCTTTAGAGTCAACATTAAACCATTTTTGTATACTAGTATACGTAGTTTCTTCCAAAAGCATTTCTGGTTCATTCATTATAGCGCAGAGACCACATACGTCTGTAGTTACCTCATTCCGTAAGATTTCGTAATGGTTTCTCCACCGGAAATAATTTTGGTACCTGGTTTGGTTAGATATTGTATCCACTATTTCTCGCGCTAGCCGCTGAGGCCCGAGGAGTTTTGCATCTAAATAACTTCCGGGTGGTAAAAATCTGTAACAGACAAAATGTTGATAGGCAGTTAGTCTGGTTGGTAGTGACCCTGCCTGCGCAGCTGGCGGGAGTTCGATTGCCGATTAAGGCAAATGTTTGTGTGATGAACATGAGTAGTCTGGGGTGTTAGAAAATAGAAATAGAAATCTTGATTTACTAGAACACGCCACAAAAAGGTCTTAGGATGAATAACAGATTGAACATGCTTAATTGAGTAGTAAAACCTGAGACAAACAAGGCTGAGCAAAATTTCGATATAATCAGCACACCTGGCAGACGTTATATTATATAATAGCGATAATTATACCCTAAGGTACATCAAGGACCTCGTCTGCCACCATAGTGGCGCTGCGTTGTCAAATGACAGGCTTCAAAAATTAAAAAAAATGGGTGTGCTATATTATGCGCACATGCAATCGCATTCAAAAAATCGAAGAGGCAGACATCCAGGACTCTGACTATTGTAGTATTCATTCAATTTTTTAAGTTATTTTTATGATACAAAAAAGTGTATATGAAGTGCACATTTAACAGACTTGAATTATTCGATTAAAAACAATAAGAAAGAACACGGCAAAATAGTCTGCCGGCATCATGCCTCTGCGTTGTCTACTGACAGCGCTTCAAAAATGTAAAATATCGATGTGAAACTCGTGCAAACCATATACCGAAACTCGCAGCTCCCTAACCAGTGGCTTGCACGCTTGATTTGGCAATTTTTTTGTTCCATTGAATTTTTAAAAAGAACATTAACATAATACAAATAATAATGCTGTAGCTATTCGGTCAAACTGGTCTTAAACACTTTATCATGAATCAATTTTAACTTATCAGGACGGATATTTGTATTCCCTTCGTATTAGTTTTTTTTACGATAGATCTGCAAGATGGTTGACATAGCAGATTTTTGTATAATAGATATTGTAGGATAACTTAAACATTAATTACGTAGGGTAGATTAGGTTACACTGCAAACTGAACAGACATCTGTTTCTAATTGGTACGAAACAAGACGCGACATGCAGGTTATGTCAGGAGACAGAGGAGACAACAATGCACATCCTCTGTTCATGCGGACCACTAATACGCAACAGAAGTATCTACCTAGGGCAACATATCATGGACCCACAAGAGATACAACTCCTCACTGCCCAAAGCATCTGGAAATTCCTGGACGCAACGGGCCTCTGCGGTGAGCTCTAAACAAAGGGCTGCCATAAAAGATCAGCAATGGTCGAAGTGGCACACAAGGCCCATCTCTACCCCCCCAATAATAATTAATAGGTTAGACTGGTGACTACCAAAAACAATTAACTCATGCAGCGAGAAATGCTTTTTGATGAAATTAAAATTCTGCGGCATGATACGTTCGCTGAAAGGTTTTTCGATAAAATAATAGGTACCCCAATCCTATGCATTTTTGATACCGATTAAAGTTCTCGCAATGCATCTTATCTAGGGCCACTGGTCTGCTTGCGCTACGTTTAATGGCTATCTTTAGTTGATATATTGACGAGTTGCTTTACCTGTTATAGTCTGCCTTTCCATATACAATAGGTACTACGTAGTTGTCAAAAGCGGTGACCACGCTCCCAGTTACAAAATCGGGGGCCAAAGAATTTTCAAATGCCAGGTAGAAAAAATAATGCTTTCTCAGCATCTCTAGACATTTGGGCTTCTCCTCAGAACACGGCTTACTTCCACAATACCCATAAATATCCACATATAAATCATACTTCGCCATTTCAAGGGATAAATGTTTTACCATTGCTTCTCTATTACTTTTCGTCTGGCATTCATCCACAAACCAGGCTACGGCTTTGTTCTTTTCTTGCAATTGTTCGGTTACAGAAGAAGGAGTGGGATATTGTTCTACGACCCACGGCATATACAGACTTGGACCGATGGGCTCTCCTTCCTTTTCAAATATTGTTATATAAGGCCTTGGCAAGTCCGAGTTCAACTTATACGTCCATGTCCAATTGAAAAAATTGTTAAGCGAATATTTGGGGCAAATAGGTCGAATGTCGGCTGCTTCCGTGGCACTCAGAATGTACTTCTGTCTCCAGCAACGTTTTGGCGGAAATTCTGTAATAGCCAACTGCTGAAGGTCCTTAACATCGAAAATAATGGCGTCAAAATCGTCAGTGCCATAAAAATATCTTTTGTCACTAGTAACATAGCAATTAGCAAAAGAGCAATTAGCTTGTACGAACATTTGAAGACCATTACCCAGATAAAGGTTAGGTTCATTGTTGGGGCCAGACCATTGTAGGATGTATCTTAGATCGGATTGCTTAAGCTGAAACATTTGAGCTAGCGTAATCACCATACTAAACACTTCACATGTTGGCCAAAATTTCAACATTTCGGCAAAAACAACACCTCCACAAGTGATCACTAGCACAACTTTTTTGTATCTGACTAACATAAACGAAAAAGGTCTCACGTTATGTTTGATATTATTTAGATCTGGCTCGATGATTTTAATTTAAGCACAATACAATTCCCAAGACTATGTATTATAAATATTGTATAGCGTGACAATTTGAATATGCACCCTGGGAAAAAGTTACCAACAGCAGTTTACAAATGGCAATAATATTTATAGTCTTCTTACTGCGCACACCCACTCTATACTTGTCAAGTTGATGTGATTGGAACATCTACCTACAAATCGATATCAGATTCCAAATATTTAGACGGCTTGAAGAAAAACCGGACGGCCGAAATACTTATTCGAAAAACTGAAGTGGCGAAAACGTGTCGCTCAGTGTTGGCTACTGCGTATGCCTATTTATGCGCAGATCGGCTTCGTTTCGTACGCCGCTACCAAGTGCTGGAACTTACCGCTTCCTTTTCTTTAACTCATCTCCGCCAATTCTTTTAAGAGCAAATTAGAAAAGCACCTTTTGGAACATCAATTTTTTTTTCAAGCTGCTTGTGGAGAGTATTCCCAACTTTTTTTTGTTAATGCTCTAAATTCTATAACTTGACTTGTTCATTTACATTAATACTCAGGTCGTCATGTACATTATATAATTACCTAAATTTTTGACGATATGGACATACATTTCATACCTACGCTATATTATTAATTCATAATATATATTTTTTGTCATCTCGTGTTCCCGTTCAGCTACGGATTAGGTAGGTAAACACCAGGATTTGGCTGAAAACCAGCGCTGTGGCTCCGGCTGCAGCACATGCCCAGCTGAGTCCTTTTTCACCTCACATTTCACACTACAGCGCATCGTCTTTAGTACACGTCCAAAGTTCGAGTTTAGTACACGAAAAAACATGGAACTCTTAACTTAACTAACAAATACAGAACAAAAAAAAATGTAGCAAAGGATCGGGCTCAGCGTTTGCTGCAGCGCTCCAGCAGAATCGCACTCTCACATCGCTGGTTTTCAGTTCATCGCTCGTACCCTGCAAAATGACTATCTAGCGGGTCCTTAAAATTGTTAAGTGTATAAAATCTAATCTATGGTGGAACTTTGACATCTAATCTATGGTGGGTATGCTAAGATGGTTTGGTAATTTGGAAAGGATGGATGAAAGATGAGTTACGAAAGAGATATGGCGAGCGAGAGTGAGTGGAGATGTTGGTAGGGGACGTCCCAGACGGACGTACGGTGATCAGATTCGCCATGTACTGAATAAGGGCCAAATCAAAAGCACCCGAAACCGACGTACGTGTATGAAGAGGGTGACGAATGTAGAGAAAGCGAAAGTTGTATGTTTAGACCGGGGCATCTGGTGTTCCATAGTCGCTGCCTACCCCATTGGGAGACAGGCGTATGAAGGTATGTATGCATGATTCCTTGACTAATCTCGAAAATAATTTTGAATTACCGCTTATTTTTTAATGTTGCCAATTTATGTGTGTAAGGCGTGATAATATTTATGTTACAATAAACGCAAACAAATTCAAATTCTATTTGACTTTTTTACAGTATAAGGCCATTGTCGGCATAAAATACTTCTAACCATTCCCTAATGGCCTGTTGTTTGATCGGTAGTTAAACTAACTAATGGTCAAGAAACGTTACTAATGGTTAAAATCTCAAGGAAATGTGTCAAATTTTCCATTCCTTTTTCGAATTTTAACAATTAGTTAGTTTAACTACTGATCAAACAACAGGGCCTTAAACAAAACAACCTAGCCCAAACTAACATTTACCAGGAATTGAGACAGCAGTTAATTTTCCACACAAAACTAATGGAAGGTCACGGGAATTATAAGGGTTCAAGCGTGGTTTACCTACGGAACCAAAGCTACTTGTAAACTTGTTCCAACTTTCCACCTATACGTTCCCAACTTTCCCCTGATAAATCACGGGGTCCAAATGGGTCAACCCTAAATTTAAGGGGTGTCGCGACGTCCCTTTAAGCACCTTTAGGTCAGAGGGGGTTAGTTTTAGGATGTATTCAAGGAAATATGGTAAGAAATATTTTCTTCTTTATCTTTATTATAGCTTCTGCCCGCGACTTTGTCCGCGTAGTTTTCGATTATCGTTATTCTTTCGGAAGCTTTTTTTTTTGGATGAAATGTAGTCTATGTGTTAATCCAGGGTATAAGCTATCTGCGTTCTAAATTTCGTCCAAATCCGTCCAGCCGTTGCAGCGAGAAGGAGTAGCAAACTAGCACACACGCACACACAAAATTTCGCATTTATAATATTAGTAGGATAATACGAGTAGGATGATAAAAAACAAAGTCGCTTACCGCGTCTGTCTGTATATCCACGCTCTTCTTCTTCTTCTTCTTCAGAGCATATGCGCCCACTATTGGGCATACGCCTCTCCAATTCTGCCCCCGATAGTAAAAAGGGCGCATCTAACATGAAGTCGAAATCGAGAAATTAAATGTTTTAGTTGAAAATTAAAAAAATGTATGCTGTCTCTAAACAAATAGACATAAACACTTTCCGTAAACGAAGTTGTATAGATATGTACCATATTGTCAATATGGTATTAAAATATTTTTTTATTTGTACTTATTTATTTATTTATTTAAGTTTTTCCTTTTCATCTTAGCAAAAAAATGTCTGGAAAATACATAATACTCCGTTTAAAAGACGCAAGTAACCAATTCCACCTTTTCAACTGAGTACAATCACAAACTTCTTTTTAATATAAGTGCTTGACAGATATTTCCTGCTTTTCTCCTAAGATGAAAGGGCACATTTGGACACAAGCGTCTTTTCAATATAGTAATTGATATTTTAAACAACTACTTTTACTCAAATAAAAAAGGAATATCTTCTCTTTTTCTACTACTTTGACATGTAGGTAGTTCAACTACCTGTGAAATAAACGTTTTGAAATAATAGTTTTCACATGAATAATGTTCTAAGGTACAATCAGGAAAAACAATAATAAAAAACCGTATGAAAAAGTAAAGTTTATTAACCCTTAATTTCACGTTGTCCAGTATACTCGTACTGGACGTTGTAAAAATCTACACGTAAAACTAAAATTATTAGATTATGGAATCTGATATTAATATAATACAAAAAAGCCAGTGCAGACGGTAATTTTTCGTCAATTGTCGTCAGAATATAAATGAGGAAAGACGCTTCTCACTTATCCTCGGTAAATGATTTTTTGTATGTTTTTATATTAAATATGACAACATAATGACTTATTTAGGTACATATATTATTTTTAAAATTTAAAAAATATTATTTTAAAAATACATTTAAAAAAAATTAATATCCAGCATACTTCCCATTGCCAATTAGGTAATACGTACAAAAAATAACTTCCCATACTTCCCATTGCTAATGTTACGGTGTTCTAATTTGTGTTTGCTACGACCAACATACTTCCCATTGCCAATTAATTCGTACAAAAAAAACTTATAGGTACTTCCTGTTAAGTCTTATAATAAAGTATTTATGTAAAAAATAAGGATTGTTCGCCTAGGTTTTACTGCTTATAATAAACTGAAGCGTAGATAAAAAACATAAAATAGATAAAACATAGAAAATAAACATAAGTAGACAAGAAAGTGAGAGCTTTTACCGTGTTAGGGGGTTTCTCAGGTCACCCTGCTCCAAGCTATACTATCTTTATCGCTTCCCCATTGTTTTGTTTTGTATTTTTATATCCTATCTTGACTGTCAAAATAAGACTTAATCAAACTATTCGATGCAAACCGATATGGTGCCAGAAAGATTGGAATGAGAACCTAGAAATATTTATAAACCACAAATATTAGTGCAGTACTTTATTCAAACAATGCGTCTCGGGTGTCAATGTGGTTATTTCCTTGTTAAAACCACAGTTTCTATATCTTCAAGATTACTAATTTGTGTTCAACTCTTTGAAAAAAGTACCGAAGTCAAAAAAAATAGATTCTACAACTCAATGCCCCATCAGAATTCAGATAAAGGAGAAATAGTATAGCGTTCCTCTGGGAATCTGTTACTCTTAACGCCATTTATTTATTTGTATTTATTATTAGCCTGTTCTGTCGCATTATTGGCTAAAGACTTCCCCTTTTCTTCCCATGCTGCTCCTCACAAAGCGGTGACTGATCAATCTTTTCCAAACAATTGCTGTTCATCCTGCCAACTCTGTCGTCATCGTAAACGTCTGCAACTAAACTTGTGTATAAGAGCTTGGGGGAAGACTTCAATGCTCTGTTTGATGCAGTCGGAAATGAACTTGGTCTTTGACATGTTTATTAGTAGTCCTAACTCAAAGCTTACTTCGCTTAGCCCGCTTAGCCGTTCCTAAGTTCTTTAACCGACGCCGGGAAAATAACGCTGCCATCAGCAAACTTGATTGTTTATTTGTTTCTTCTTCACGGCTCAACAGCCGAACCGAAATGAATTTAAATTAAAATAGTTTGAGTTCCGGGGATGGACATGATAATATGTTTTTTTTATCTTGGAAATATAATAATTTCTATAGGAAAACTGAATAAACCAGTTTCATGCGCACAAATTCACCAGCAAACACTAAAGTACAAAATACTATCATGTTTAAATTTTTATTAAATTAAACCTGCTAGCGGATTTTTATTAATGTTTTATATCTTAAAAGTTTAATAGAGTTTCGTCTGATATTTGGACTAAAAAATATTTACAATTCAGAAAACATATCTTGTATATCTTTGGCAATGTCCATAATGCTTGACATTAAATCCGACTTTCTATTCTCCGCAAAGTTGGCAATGTCCACTTGTCCAGTATACTTGACATACGTGGACAAACTAACAATTTTAAACTAACAAAGACTTTTTTTATAATTTTTCCGGTAACAAACACGCAGAAAAATAATGACACTAACTTAGTTGTATTATCGCAAAAATAAAACATGCCTACATCACAATCAGACGCAAATACCACGAGCATCTTAGTGAATTAGGAAAAATACACTATTGAAAAGGCGCAAGTGGTCATTTGCGTCTTTTCTGCTTAGTTTTACGTGTAGATGCGTCCGCGTCAATATAACGTGATCGAGCTTTGGCTAAGTTGAAAAGACGCAAGTGGCCACTAGCGCCCTTTTCATTAAGTATTTATGTTAGATGCGTCTAACACAAAACTTAGTTGAAAAGGCACAAGTACTTAGATGCGTCCTTTTATTGAAGTATACGGTGATGGATTATACCTTACGTCTTTTCTTTTATTAAAGTGTTGAAAGTTTGACAAAACAAAAGGGCGCATTATACATAGTTACGTCTTTTTTACGAAGACCACCTACATGTTTCTGAAATGCGTCCTTTTAATTAAGGTTTTGTAACAAAGTGACTGAAGTTACGCCCTTTTTTGCTTATGGTAACTTCTAATCTAGCCTACCTAGGAAAAAACTAAAAATATCAGTAGGTGGGTCTTTTTCTGCTGATCACGGCAGTATAATTAACTCATTTTTGGCAAAAGTGTTAGATGCGCCCTTTTTACTATCAGGGGCAGAATTTTCCTCCACTGGGCCCGATTTGCGGTGGGTCTCCCCCAGATTGGGCCTGCGGTCAAGCTGATGTCATCCGACCACCTTGCTGGGGGCCTGCCGACTCCTCTCTTTGAGCGAGGTTGCCACTACAAAATGCGCTTGGTCCATCTCCCATCGTTTCGCAGACATACTTATGACCTGCCCAGGCCCATTTCAATTTGGCAACGCGATGGCCTATATCCACCATTGATGGTGTGTTGGCGAATGGTCTCATTTCGGACTTTTTCGCGAAGAGATATACCGAGCATGATGCGCTCCATGGCCCTTTGTGCGATCTTGAGCTTGTTGACCATCTGCACTGTGAGTGGCCACGTTTCGTACGCATATGTCATGGCAGGTAGAACGCACTGGTTATATCCACTAACTCCTCCTAAACCTCGCGACGGATTTGGTTGCAATTTCCACAATCAGTTAGAAAAAAATTCACGAAATGTTTTCATGTTCAATTCTGGTTTATGTACAGTCACGAACTTAAATTCGGGAAAGTCATTCTGACATTCTACAACAATAAGGTTGAGTCTCCTATAAGTTACAAATGATTTGGCATCTCTAATGACATTGACGACTTCAAGCCTATTTTTCTTGAAATGGGTCACACGTTAACGATCGCGATAGTACGGGTGTTATAGAAAACTCAAATAAACCGAAGAGAAGCTAGGGCAGGTCGCTAGTATATTATAGCTAATTTCTGCCCGCGAATTTGTCCGCGTAGATTTCGATTATTGGTACCTATTCACTTTGGAACTTTTAAATTTTCCGGCTATAAGCTATGTCCATTTAAAATTTCATCCAAATCCGTTGAGCCGTTGCAGCGTGAAGGATTAACAAACAAACACACAAACACAGTACTGTGAGTGAGAGGGTCAGAGCATTTGACTCTCTAGCGAGTACGGTCATTGTAAGTCATGGTAAGGATACAGTGGCCCTAGGCAAGATACTTAACGCTAACGTAAACGATTTTAGAAAACTGTCAAAACTTATGGAATTGACATAAACGTTCGACGTGACCGTCCGGCAGCTTACGTCAAACCTATACATTTTCGATAACGATATCGTTGTCGCAATGCATCTTGTCACAGATAACTCTAGAACGATTAAATTGAATAACCGAATCGAATTTTGAGTGATGAGCGTGTGTAATTGTTTCTGAGTCGTAGATAATTTTCTATTTAGCACTCGTTATTGTTTCCATTCAATTGTATTCAAAAACTACTTTCAGAATTATACTGTAAGCCAGAGTCACTTGATAATTTTGTGTGAATTTTTAACCGAGTTATCAAGTTTCAAAATGGTATCCAAGATATCCTTGCGAATATCCCATTTATCGGCAGACAGTCATTAAAAAATCCATAAATCTATTTCTAATACAAAATTGTTTAATTTTGTATGAACAGGAAATAATGCCTCTGGCACAGATTTCAGGCTCTGTATATTACCTAAATAAAAATGTAACCAGCATCAAAAACAGTCCATGGGTTCTGATTCGACAGTATGATGTTGAAAGTCATTTTTGTAGGCAACAGTATGGACTGACTCGGGGATGTCGTAAGAGGCGACTGAGGGAATAATGCTTGAAGTACTGTTAGGCGATGGGCTTGCAACCTGTCACTGGTAAACATCTAAGCCAGTTTGTGCAAAATGTGGTTACAGAATCATCAACAAATTTTTGGAGTTGCTGGTAGTTCTGTGGGGTCTACCCCACTCTGGGAATGAAGGCATGAGTTTATGTGTATGTATGTATGTAGTATGGACTAAATAATGAGTGTCTAAATACTTATGACCAGTAGTGTATGTGTCCGTCTGTCGAAGTATGTTAACCGTTGTATAATTCCCACAGTTGTTTGTTTTAAACTTTCGACGTTCACACATACTGTTATAAATTGTGAACGGGTCTTAATCATGTAAAAACATTGAATATATAAACACATTATATAACGGTCGTATATAAATATAACGTTTATGTATGTAATGCGTAGCTAGTCCCGTTTTAGGTTTATAACAGTAACTAATTCCAGCAGTACAAGCCTAGAGTGAGATTTCCCCTGATATTTATTTAGGTTTTACCTCTCCCTTGCGTTGCGGTGATTATTGACCTATTAACTTCATTGGTTGTCTGCCTACTAATTTCGTAACAAAAATGAATAAGGCCTCTATTCTACTTTATAAAACCATATCGCCTTTAACGTATTGTTTGGAACTCGGCCGCCATTATTGCGAAGTAAATAAGAGCTATCAAAACGTTGACAATACGGAAACATGTGAAGGGAAGCAAATAAGGCTCAGCCCAGGGCCTCCAATATTAATTATTGGACGACGTTAGTGCAGTGCCGTGTCATTCTTTAAAATAAATCCCAGCAGCAAGCTTAAAGGAAACAAGCCAGCGTAACTTGACCCATCCATGCCCTTAGATATAATATTTATGCGTGTCTCTGAACCGTACCTACTTCGACGAAGAACAAACGATTTGTGAAATGGAATAAAATAAAACATTAATTAAATTGGCCACATCAAGCCTTTTTTTACACGTCTGTAATATGCAGTGGATCTACCATAGCAAGGGATAAACCCAATAAACTCTAGCAGAAGGTCATCATTTAACAAAAAAATACAATCATAGGTAATGAAAAGTAAGTAACATCACTGGGTTGAACATGCCTGCACCTCGCCACTCTGCTGTTTGGTGTTGTACTTAGCGAGACTCCATCTTACCTTTTTAACCGAATTAAATGGTCGAGAAGTGCGCGCAGGTATAAGTCAATCGCCATCGTGCCTATACACCGGACTGCGGCTTTAAGAGGTAGTTTCAGGTTTGCAGCTTCCAAGTGCTGGAATGATCTCCGTCCTCCTATCCAAGGAGTGTCTAGCAGGTACACCTTTAAGCGCAAGCTTAAGGGTTATTTGTTGACACTCCAGAAATCCTAACCTGCTGCTTTTAAATTTACCTTTTAATTTTATCAAAGCTGTATATCGGTATTTATGTATGCGTTTTATTTTTATTATTATTAAGTATTATGTAAGTAGTTTACACGTATAGTATAGTATGTTTGTTCAGCGTTCCGTTAGTCACTGCCGGTACTGGCTGAAAATCAGCGCTGTAGGTGTCTGATACCTCAGCATTTTGCTGAGCCAGTGTCCGTTTCACCGCCGCGAGGACACACATTTGCGTGCTATGCCTGTTACCTTCATTGTTTTCTCGAATCATTTGTATATTTGTGTGTCTTATGGTTGGTGAATAAATGTATTTCTTCTTCTTCTTCTTCAGGATATTAAAGTAATATAAGTGCCCGTGCGGCATTACTCATTGAATTGTCTTCTTCTATTTCTAGCTTTATTTTTCAAGTTCTTCCGTTTTCGTTTTCGTTTATTCAAGCTCTAGAGACCTGAGGGCTCAAACGTGATGCACTACGCTAAGTAACGTTTCTATTCGATTCCTTTTTAAACCAATCGCGTCACTGGTAGACCACGCTGTACAGGTACAACAGTAGGTAATAACAACCCAATAAAACCCTGACCCACCATCGAACGGTCTCACAGTGAGATTATAATAGTCCAAGATCCCAGTTACCCCAGACTTAAGGAAAGATGTGTGTTTTCGATAGCTTCGCGTTTCGTTGCTCGGAGGTTACTGGCAGGCGCTTGAGCCGGAACAACGTTATAATAATAATAAAATTTATTTCAGGCAACGAGGCCCATAGTTATAAATACCTTATAGACTAACATACATCACAATATAAAACTTAAAACTAACACCAAGGTGACAGAACAGCGTGTTTCTGTTTTGCCAAAATTGGCGTGATAGTAGAAGCCGGTAGGTTGCCCCGAAACCGCCGGGACACGACACCTTTCGGCCAGAAGTCAGGACACTCGACGGTTCCCAGCATAAACCGCGGCACGCGCACTACAAACGAACTGAAGTGCCCCTATGCGAAGCGACCGCAGCTGAAACACCGTCAGGCTGCATCCAACCTTTTGACGGACGTACTCCACCACGTCCACAACCGTTGCAGAGTTAGTTAACATGGTTTTTTTTCCACCTTTGATACGTGCTACCTGTAAAACGGCCCCGCTTTCAGCTTAGCGAGTATCCAATCCTTTCTAAGTTTATTTTATACTATCGATCCTAAAAATTTCATCTTTCCTAAAATCACGTAAGTCTGGGGCAACTGGGATCTCATTCTATGAAACAAATTGTTTGACACCTCTTACGACTTGAATCATAACGTCACTGTGACACAGTTCTACGGTGGGTCAGGGTTCAATTGGGATGATAGTACAGTCAAAGACCTTAATTGTTATGCCACTATGGAACCCTGTCATAATGACAGCGTCAAACCACATGACAGAAATTACGCTTAAAATGAATGATTACCGTTATGCGACAGGGTTCCATAATGGCATAATAATTAAAGTCTTTGACTGTACAGGTCGATTCACAAGAGCTGGCACGAATGGATTGAATGAGTGAACGAAAGTATACAAGTGTGTACAATAATAACAGGGTTTCGGTTTGAAATTCGAACATCGGTTCAAAGGACGGCACTCACACAGTGATAGGTGACATTAGTTTTGTTCATTCCATTCGTGCCAACTTTAGTGCATCTACCTGTACATACGTTTATATTGAAATACGTACGTAAATACATAGAAATAATCAAAGATTCAGTATTGAATACCCGCGCTCATCGCTCAAATATTGTTATCCAACTGCTGAGGGAGGAGGGTAATGTGTTTGTCAGCCTATATATGTCCGTTTCTTTGTGGCGCTCTAGAAACTAAACGCTGTGACCGATTTTGATTATTCTTATGTCAATCGATTTGTCTTAATCTTGTGAGTCACTATAAGAATAGAATAGAATAGAATAGAAAACATTTATTAACAACAATAACACACATAAATATATTCATATTCATTCACATTCATATCTTTATTGGTAATTTAAATTACATGTCATTTTTGTGTACAAAATACAATATTATTAGGTATGCCTTAAGAGGATTGTGAAGCTTAAAATTTCCATGCAAAATGCGAAAACGTTTTTCTCCCGTTAAACCTGGTCCGATTTTTGAATATGTTGTAGATATCATGAAAAACGATGTCTGTACGTTTTCCTTTACACGAAAATATTTCTTAGAATGAAACAAATTGAAAAAACAAAAAACAGAAACGTACAGACCTCTTTATATTAACTACAACATATTCAAAAATCGTGGAAATCGGACTTGATTTAGGGGGTGAGAAACGTTAACACCCGGAACTAAATTTGTATGGATTTTTTTTGACAGCGACGCGATTTTAGCGGCTATTCACAATCCTTTTAATATAATAATATTTTGCGGTATGTGGTTGTATACCTTGGGCCCTAAGATATGGGAGAGTTTACTCGACTTGGCGAGCTTGTAAGGAACGGTGGCTAGCGGCCCAGCGCGGGCGCTGCAGGCGGGGTATAACATAAATAAAAAATAAGGAAAAGAAACGACAGATAGTGTAAGTGTTGCGAAACGGTCCCAACCCAGCTGTGCTGGCTGTGAAGCCAACGCTGGTCTTCCGTTGGGACCGCTCGGTGAAAACACGGAAGGTGATGCAGATATTATAAGTAATTAAAACAAAAGCAAAATAGAAATAAAACCACAATAAAGAATACTAAGGCCTCATTCGCTCGAGCGCCTCTCCAACGCGCGTTGCCGATACTATAGATATGAAAGTAATCAAAATTTAATATCGCGGCAACCAGACGCCATATTGTAAAAAAAAACACGAAGTATGACAAGTTATCATTGATGAATATTAGAAATCATGTTTAGCCTCGTGTGGTTGCCGAGTTAGAATAGTGCCACTCCATGTCTTCCCGTGGATGTCGTAAGAGACGACTAAGGAAATAAAGGCTTGTAGTACTGTTAGGCGATGGGCTTGCGACCTGTCACTAATACGCTGGTAAACATCTTAGCCTAATTGTGCAAATTGTGGTTATAGAATGATCAACAAGTTTTTAGAGATGTTTGTAATTCTGTAGCTCTGCCTACCCCACTCTGGGAGCGAAGGCGTGAGATTATGTATGTATGTATGTATGTTTAGGTTTCTCTCATCATTGAATGATTATTAAGGACATATAACGGATTTAAAGTTGGTTAGCAACAGTCGGGTTTTAAAAAGCTTGCTTTTTGTTATTTCCACTGGAATTCGAACCCGAGACCGCTAGCTTCATAGGAAAAAGTCATTACCAACCAGACTAACTGCGTCGGCAAACTAGGTCAAGATATAATTGTCTGGCGAAGTCAGGGATCTACGAGCAACGGTGCTGTCGATAATAGCTACACGGGGGCTTAACTTTTAATCGAAGTTCCATGCTACGTTAGCACCATCCCTTTCTATCGATTAAGTCCCTATTGACGAGAGAACAGTAAAGAGCACCTAAGGTTTCAAATTGAGTGCTTCGTGGTAACCGTCCAGGTAACAAAGAGGTTCGTTAGCCTACAATTTTCGGGTGTGAAATTTGCTAAAAACTGATGGAAACGCGTTTCCGCGCGTTTTTCTGCTAACGTTTACGTTCGCAGTTTGCGTTAATGGCTAGCAAAATCCTACGTACACACTTTTCTATTAGGGTTTCGTAGCTAAACGGTAAAAACGGATCTCTAATCGACATGCCCGTCTGTTTGTCTGTCTGATTATATGGCACGTCATTGGACGCTAGGTTCCTAGGTTTTGCTCGCGACGTCAACCGCATAAAATTACTTTACGACGATAAATTAGCAAAACCCTCGGAAACTGTCAAAACATGGCGGCTGAGTAAAAAACAATACCGTATCAGGTCAAATAAGATTTGACGTTGATCAATGTTCATAGACGCTTTTTGATGGAATATGACCGAATGTGAAACTTACAGCAAAAGCATTAATATCTATACGAATATCCTGTCAAATATATGTATACACAAACCTTATTGTCAGTGGTATAGACGTGTATAGATATTTTTGACTGTGTGTACTTACACAGACATAACCTCGTAGCCAGCATCATCTATAGCAACTTGCTCTTCAATATGGTCTTGTTGAGTCTGAAGTGATGTATTATAAGTTCACAACGGCGCCAGTTCTCTAAAATGGTCGGGCTACGCTCTATAATATTGGTATCGATCTGTCATCACGGACAGGACTATTGTCGCCAATAAGCATCATATCGTGTTGACAGATCGATCTCAACGCCAGGCTGTGCCAGTTGACGTCACATGACGAGAACCTCGTGAAGGCCGAGAAGGACCAGCTCAGCAAGTACCTTGACTTGGCTCACTAGGTGACCGCTATGTGGGATGTTGAATGGACGATCTTTTTTTTTTTGTGGTAATCGCCTGAAGGGCCAAAGACAAAAGTCCTTGCTTTTGTTTGCTTTTAGCTTTAATTACTTTAAGAAAAAAGGGCAGAGGTGAAAATCCCTTCCGGAGACCTGGGAATGGAGGGCCCAGGTACTGCCGGGCTCGCACCGGCTAAAAACACCAATGCCCCTATTACCAACAAGAATTTAGACTCCCGCGGATACTACCCCAGCCAGTGCTGAAAGGCCGCAGGAGAAAGTGAAGGACTTTCTCACTCCGTTTACATATCCGCGGGGTTTTTCCAAAAAAGGGGGATAGGAATGGGGGTGGGATGGGGGGGAGACTTATAGCTATGTGAGTCGCGGAGTGGGAATCCTGACGCATGCATGCTTACAGACTACGGGCTTCCTTTCTTTTGCCCGACAATGGAAGGGTTGGGTCGGAGATCTTTTTGGACCACTTGTGTGGCTGTGGATACCATCTTTATGGGTTGGCTACCCTTTTTGAGGCTTTCTCTTTTGCCTGGAGATACTATTTTTTGCGCGTGTCTCCTAGCGCTGCCCTCTTTTGTGACCTCTTCCATTGGAACTTAGCCTATACATCTGCTATAATTTAATGGGGGGGCAGGTGTCAATTTCACGAGGGACCAGTGAATTGCGCGCGGAGCCTTACCCCAGCTTTTGCTGAAGGGCCGGGAGAGAAAATCATTCCCCCGTTTAGGAGGCCGCAGGATTCCCCATCCCCCGTCCTACAAACAGGAGCATCAGGAGGTTGCTTATAATATAGCTAACTCTAACCTCAAGTGTATATTAAACACTGAAGGTTAAAGCTAGCTCTGGGTTTAACATATAGAGGTCATTAGAACAAAGAAAGAGATTTTTTTTTTCAACAGAGGTTATTAGAGATGGGGTTAAGTGGCTTGGAAGATTTTATACTGTTTATTGCATCATCCTACGAGATTAAGGGTGCGTTGGGGCGGTTTGTATGGGGGAGAACAATGTTTGGTTTGGGGAAACTGGGTACTGCGAGCGGGGGGGGGGTTTGAAGGGGGCGTACAAGTACGAAGGTTTAGGGGGAAGGTTGGGGGAGGTCTGGGGGTTGTTTCGGCGTGGGATCCTGCCCGGGTCCTGTGGCCGAAGGGTTTGTGTGGTGTCAGATTTCAGCGTAGCGTTTTCCAAATTAGTCCGGGTACCGAACTATTTGTTCCTTAAACACGCTACGCGTACCACTTTTTCTATAAAACCCTTCGTGCTTTCGCGATTAGCTTCTGTTCCCAGCAGGGCTTTCCAGCTTGAGCTATCCGGAGAAACTTTGACTCCGGTCTTTTGCTCAAGGTCGAGCCTTTCCATGCCGAAACGCAGGCACTCGCAGACAATGTGCCAGATGTCCTCATCAGGGGTCGGGTCGCAGACACACGAAGGTGAATCTTTGATCTTAAAACGGTGGAGATAGGCGGCGAAGCCTCCGTGACCAGTAAACGCTTGAACCAAGAAGTTTGTGAGTTTGAGTTTCTTTAGTATGCTGTTCGCATCTCTCACAGTTGTAAAAAACTTCTTGGTTGTTGCACCTGTCCCGGATACCCCGTAGCGAACCTGCCACTGTTCGACCGTGTTTTGTCTTATCGACCTCTTGGCGTAGGACACCGGCACCATGTCATATTGGGGGGCGGTCTTTTTCTTAAGGGCTGGCCAGTTCGTCTGCTCTCTCGTTTCCTGGCGTTCCAACGTGAGCTCGCAGCCAATAGAACCTGAGATCGGTCCCCGTTGCTCTTGTTTGGATTGTGGCGTTTTTGATCTCTTGGACCAAGGGGTGTGTCGTGTCCGGTGATTTGAGGAGCTCCAGTGAAGATCTTGAGTTACTGAGGTTGCTGACGCGCTGCGCCTTGTGTTTCCCTGCAATCTGCACTGCCCTGAGTAGAGCGTACAGTTCGGTTTGAAACACGATGTTATAGGGCGCTAGCTTAAAGGTTGAGTGGCGGATTTCTCTTCCATTCTCCCACCATGTGAGTGCTGCTCCCGTCTGGCCCTCAATTTTACTCCCATCGGTGTAAATTTTAGGGCCTTCGAGGTTGTATCTATCGACCACGTCTTGGTTGAATTCCTCCAAGCAGACGTAGTCGATGGACACAACCCTTGACGGGTGCGGTCTCTTCAGGGCGTCAGTTTTTTCCTCAATTTCTCCTTCTGGTGGAATGTGGTCCTCACTGTAGCCCTTTTTGACCTCGTAGAGGCTTGCCGCTTCGTGAATGCGCAAATCCAGTGGGAGGGTTCCCGACAGGATCAGCGCCGATGTCAAAGAGACCGTCCTGTACGCTTTGCAAATCTTCTGGGCGAAACTACGCTGTATTGAGTCTAGCTTGTTTCGCACCATCAAAGCGCTTGCTGCGTACAGGACGATCGGCTCTATCACCGCCACGTAGATGGTTTATCGACGATCATTGACCCGATAGTTGTTTCGGCAAACGGTCTTATAGCGAAGATTCTCGACCAAAACCTCAAAAGACTCTCGTTAGATGGTTGGATCAAGGGCCAGACACAGAAGGCAGTACTTCTCGCCACGGCACGCATTGTGAGGAGGTTCCTCTCTCTGCAGCCCTAACCACCGGTAGCTTGAAAATCAAATAAATATTTGAATAATATGTATTTTTAATTCTCCAACAGCATGTACATGACATATTCACGCAAAAAGACACACACGGATAAGATAGTACTATAAGATAGGTTTATTTTTATTTTTATTGTATGTAAGTATAATTGATCTCACTAAAATAATCTCAAAATCGTAGCGATATTATGTTAGGTACCTTATACTGCCGTCCTTAGAAAAAAGGGCGTATATCTCATTGAACCGCGTATGTACAAGTGACCTTATTTCTTAAGACGGAGGGTTGAATTTACTTTGAGCATCAAATTGTGCATGCGTCCTTTTTATTTAAGAGGGCAGAATAGGTAAGGTAAGGTTAATTTTTTTTTTTGACTCCGTCTATCGCCATGCTCTCCCAGGTCTCACTGAAAACCAGCGTCGACTGCCAGGTTCCGCCTTGGCTGATAATTTAATTTTAACCCTTGACTCAAAAAGGTACTAAATGTTTTGTTTTTGTACCGTGTGTCTATTTTTGGCATTGTTCATCTAACAATGACATATACAGTGACAAATCAGTGACCTTAGAAAATACATTGCGAGAACGTTGTCATTATAGAAGATGAAGGATTGAAGTTGCTGATAGACTTGAGTATTTACTTGAGAATTGCTTAGAAAGCAAATTCTAAATGAACAACGCATTCTGGCGAAGTTCAAGTCTATCAGCACCGTGATCTACCGGACATCGCGTCGGCCGCTAACTCGTTTAGGTTAGCGTTTTTTTTTTAATGTGTCTTGTAGATCTTCAGAACGTTTTGAATAGTAAAGTTAATATTAAGACCAAAACTTTATTTCTTTAACGTTGGTTAAATGTTTTTACGGATAGGTGCCATCCGGGCCCCGGGGGACCCAAGTTTATGCGGACCTCATGCTTATAAAAGTTTGTTTAAAGAGCATACTTTTTATGAAAATGATCATTCACTTAGAAATAAAAATATAATCAGTGTTCGCTTTGGACTAGTCAAAATGACATCTTTTTTTTGTAACTGCGTGTTGTTTTTGGTTAACCCTCGAAATATCGAAACTCACTTCATAGAAAGTTTTACTTCGCCGAATTTTCATTTTATCGACAGGCACACGTGCATGAGTTGTCCCAAGTCTAACCTAACCTAACCTACGTAACCCATGCTTAAGAGAATCTAAAAAGAATAAGGTTTCTGCAGTAATTAGGTTTCAATGAAATGAAATTCGATAAAATAATACATGCAATCAATGTGTGTCGATGTTTCAAGGAGATCCCTTTGTTTTTTATAAGTTTAACCCTAGCTGTGGCGTAGATACGACCATGTGGCGTTAACGCTCTTTAGCCATTAGCAGAAATTCGTTTATTTATTTTCTCTTTTGAAACATACCTCTATAAGAATTATTCTTGTCAGGGGGATTATTATGACATTGCTATACAGTTCATTTTACGGCGAGCGTAAAAGACAGAGCTAGCTAGCTTAAATATCTCTGTCCTTTTCTCTCAGCATAAACTGAACTGCATAGCTATGTCATAATAACCCCTTAGAACACCTTTTAAAAAAGTTCTTATAGTCAATGATTTCTCCCCACGCCATATGAGGTTAAAAGCATAAAAAAACACAGTCTTCTTTATTGTGGACATAAATCTTCGTTCCACCATTTTTTTAAACTGTTTTAAGGACTTCTTTCTGTAGTGTGTACTAATTTGTCGTTATTCATCATTCTACATAAGTTCAGTCAGCATCCAAAGTATCTTTATAAACGAGGTGGTTTCTCCATCTTAAGAAATTGTAGTAGGCGCTTGTATTCCTCGATATTTCGCTAAATGATGTGGCCCAAGTTCACGGGTATCTAGATAGGTTCCGGGAGGTAAGAATCTATAACTAAAGAACAATTAAACAAATTCTACGCGTACGAAATCGAGGGGGTCTTCTAGTTTGGCATATATCTTACCTTCAGAACAATAGTGACCTAATTCAAAATGTCAGCTTTCAAACTTCAAGTCATAAATTTAAAATTTCTCAATTAGGTCACTATTGCATTATTGTTCTGAAGGTGCGATATGGATTACTGGATTCAGTCGTTCATTGAGTGTAGTGGGGTTTTATTAAGTAGATTTGAATGTATGACACCAATACATTTGAATGTTATCACTCACCACTATCATCATCAATTGACTTTACGCCGTATAATTTTCCAAAATCATATTGCTTTTGACTTGTTATCGTATTGTCAATGTTATGATAGATAAACATTTACCACACCAAGAGAACGTGTCAAAACCAATGGGGTTAAACCAAGTCGAGTAGAATGTTTTTGTTTAATTGTTACTCGTACATTAGATTTACAATTCATTCTTACCGGTCATATTCGGCCACTCCAAACACAACGGGCATTATAATTATTCAGTGCAGTCATAAGTTTTTCAGTGACGTAGTCTCTAGAAAATGGATTTCCAAACGCAAAATAAAAGAAATAATCCCCTTTCAACATCCTAGCACATTTTGAACTACCTCTAGAGCAGTCGTATCGTCCGCACTCACCAAAAATATGTACAGTTTGTCGTCCCAACTTCGTCAAGGCTTTTTGTACTTTATTCACAAATAGTCATCTCCTATCTTTACTGAAGCAATTAGAAACAAACCATGCAGCAAGCTCAGACTTGTACTGCAGATTATTTTCATTTCAGTATTTATCGAATTCCAGTATTTTCTCCATGTTTTATTGATCTTTGGACCTTACCATTTTTTTATCATAGGGAAATTGAAATATCCCTCAAAAAAAAGTTAAAAAAAACAAAAACCCGCCTTCAAAAAGCAAAAAATTACTTCTTTAAAATGGTAGGTAAATAGGTCAGTCCAATTGAAGTCGGCGTCTAACAATATTTTAACCAAAAGCAGACTGCTTGCTTTGCTTTTTGAAGGCGGGTTTTTGTTTTTTTTAACTTTTTTATTATTTTATACTTTTTAGTGATCATAATTATGCTGTTATTCTCCCACTTCTCAATTAATAAGAAACAATAGAACATTCAATCTCGCCGCAAGCAACGCCGTGGGAAAGTCATAGTCATATATTTAAACCTAAATATGCTTCGTCATTGTCGCTCAACTATCTTAATCGAAATATCTTGTCGCCACCCTCGAAATATATACCGTTTAGGAGTTCCGGTGGGCATCTGTGGTCTTCATCATCAGTTCCACTTCACCAAATAGTGCTTTCCAGGACCAAATTACACGAGTTACAATGAAAAATACCAAAATCGCTATAGGTGTGCCTATAAATTTTGAAGAGTTCCGTCGATTCCTCATGGATTCCACTATCAGATCTTCATTTTGTTAAGAATGGGACCAATCGGGAAGCACCAGCTTTCAAATAAAAAAAGAATCATCAAAATCGGTTCTCCCAGTCGAAAGTTCTGAGGTAACAAACATTAAAAAAAAAAACAGACGAATTGAGAACTTCCTCCTTTTTTTGAAGTCGGTTAAAAATAGGCGAAGGACAGTGGAATCGTAGCTTCCGACTGAACGGTAGCGAAAATATACAAAAATGATTGCGTCAAATCGTTCTATGTCTTTGAAATATGTGATATTGTTTGTTACGTAACAGTTGGTATATCTACAATTTTGTTTAATAATGGCCCCTGTTGGCCACGCCACTGATGTCTGCAGTAAAATTTCTTCCTTGCGTTTGTAAATTTGATAAAAATGTAATTAAAAATAATAAAAACTGTCCAACTAAGCAATATAACTCTTGCATTCAGCATCTTGATTTGAATTAATGAGATCTCAGGAATTACGTTGAATCATGGTGTAAACGATACAATACAGACTTGAATAATATTTACAAACCATTGTGAATGACATAATCATTGTGAATGAGACAATGGCATTTCACTTTGTGTTCAGGGCATGCCGCGCCGATCAGAGGCAAATTTGTAGGGACACAAACCCTGTGTTGCTCCGTTTGGCGCGCACTTCGAATGCGTCGTGGCCGGTGGGTGTTCGTATTTATAATAAATTAGGCCTAAACATACAGAATGCGCCTTCTTATAATTTGTATGTCAGTGGTTCCTCCTGTTTACGCATATTTCTTTTAGTCATATTTCAATATTGCATAATTTGTTTAAGCCGAATTGTATTTGTGCAGGAATTGTTCTCCTATAATTTGATGACGCCGAATTCTATCACGTATCACGCATATCCAATTGTAGCCGAATTGGTTTTACGCATATTTTCTAAATTCCGTTTAGTAATTTGGCAGAAAATGACTTACGCATAAATTTGTTTCGCAGAAAGTTAGTTTTCGCATAAGCTTATTTCGCCGAATTAATAAATTGAGTTTCCTGTAGTAGTAATGGTATTTTTTGTTAACGTTGCTCATCAAATAAAGCATGATTAGTAAGTATTTCTGCTATATTTATTATTATTTAAGATATTTATTGAATTTTCTGTAAATTAGGTTTTTTATAAAAAATATTCAAATATAAAAGTAAAATAACAATACTTATACAAAAAATTGACATTATAAAAAAAACCTATCCTACGAGTGCCGCCGGCAGCGGGGCAAGGCTCAAGCTACCGGTGGTTAGGGCTGCAGAGAGAGGAACCTCCTCACAATACGTGCCGTGTCGAGGAGTAACTGCCTTCTGTATCTGGCCCTTGATCCAGCCATCTAGCGAGAGTCTCTTGAGGTGTTGGTCGAGACTCTTCGCTATAAGACCGTTTGCCGAAACAACTATCGGGACAATGATCGTCGAGTCAACATCCCAAATGGCGGTCACCTAGTGAGCCAAGTCAAGGTACTTGCTGAGCTTGTCCTTCTCGGCCTTCACGAGGCCTTGTTGTAATGTTTCATTCCCATAATGTATAACTGTCTTTAATAATTTAAATTATAGTTTGTATTATGTTTGTAATAAATATGATAAATTAGGTCAAATAAATCCCACCAAAAACATTCTGTAAAAAACTAGCCTAGTCTCGATGGAGCTGCTTGTTTATTTCTAAAAAGTAATGAAATCTAGACAAAGTCGTGCCAAGTCTAAGGTTCCTTACTGCGATTTCTTTATTATTATAGTTAATGTTGTGTGACTTGGCCGTTTAAGGGTACACAAGGGTACAAAACCAGGTGCTCGATGACACCATTGCACCAATTTGTCGCCAGAACCGCTACCTACCCATTGACGATGGAAAATTGTCACTTGGAAAACGTTGATTCAATAACCAGTCAATTGTAGGCTTGATAAAGCTGCATATTTCAATAATACTTATGTATAGGCGAGCTTGAAACAAACAGTATAAAAAAATATTTCCAGTACAGACGGACTTCTAATCATTGATAGAAGTCCGTCTGTAGGTACGTCTATTTTATGTTAGATCGGTGCAATGCTGACTTCTGCTCTCTTCTTTTTGGAGCGTCAAATCGACCACCGATCTAAGATAAAATAGACGTACAGACAACGTTTTCCAAATGGCAATTTTCCATCGTCAATGGGTAGCGGTTCTGGCGACAGATTGGTGCAATGGTGTCATGGAGCACCTTGTACCAAATTTCAGCTCTCTGAGTTTATGGGAAGTACTAGTTCTATTCTGATGATCATGAGTGAGTGAGTGAGTGTCATAAATGCGAAACTTTGCTTTCGCTTAACTTCGGAACTAAATGACCTGCAGACTTGAAATTTTGGATTTTAATCATGTGATTATAGCTTACTGGATGAGGAAAATGTCTGTGTTCTGGTCTTATCCAGAGGTTCTCAAATAGAGGCCTGAAAATGCGGCGAAATTGTTCGGCAGTGTTTGTTTGCTTCGCGCTCGACTTGGCGGGGGCACTCCCGTGCCCCCGATAACACACTAAAAAAAGTTAGCTACGACGACGCAAAGCGAGGAAAACTGTTTTAGGTTTGATTGCGTCTGGACCACGCCAACCAGATTCTGTAAACCACCCAGTTTTATCGAACTTATAATGTGGTAACCGTCCAGGTAACAAAAAGTTTCGTTAGCTCACAAATTTCGGGTTTTAAATCTGTTAAAAACTGATGAAATGGCGTGGCGTTATTGGCGCGAGCCGCAGGTTCAGCTGGCTGGATATGAGATTAAAAGCATAAAAAAACAGTCTTCTTTATTGTCAGCAAAAATCGTGGCTCCACCATTTTACAAACTGTTTTATGGACTTCTTTTCCTGTACCAATTTGTCGTTGTTCATTCTTGCACATAGTTTACAGCTGTCAGCATCCGTTGTATCTTTATAAACCAGGTGGTTTCTCCATCTGAAGAAATTGTAGTAGGCACTTGTATTCCTCGATATTTCAAGCATTCTGCGAGCTAAATGATCTGGCCCAAGTTCACGGGCATTTAGATAGGTTTCTGGAGGTAAGAACCTAAAAAAAAAGAACAATTTATCAGATACAAAACACCGATATAACGGCGATGACTTCCAGAGCTGATATGCCTTAAGTGGCCCAACCAATTTTCATGAAACCATGCCGATTAAAATATTTTAGACATGCCTTTGAAAAACGGAGTAAGTATGCATGGATTTTTTAAATCGTATTTTTCAACCAAATTTGAAAATACTGTAAAAAAGGTCACCAAAGTTTAAATTAAAATTAAAATTGGCCTAGGAATACGAATGATACCATTTTAAACTGCTAATTAGACAGCGACTAGACAGAGAGATCGAATATGCACTGGGACGTCATTTAACAGTTCGGCCAATATAAGAAAAAACTTGCCGTGTATATTACCCGCTATACATTAATATATAAATATAATTAACATTTTACATAATGTAAGATATTACTTCAAACTTACTTTGTTGTATTCTTCGAAATCTTAGAATTACCTATAACAATATAACGTTATAAACAAAGAAGCCTCTTTTGCGATTTTTAACTCCGCAGCTGCAGGTCACAAAAAAAACATATATATTTTGGTAGATTGTTAAAAAAACAGACACACTATGCCTGTTTTTTTTAACAATTATGGTGGGGCTTTCACAGTTCTTCGAAAGGCATGGTCTGCCTGCTCGCAACATGTGCAAGAACCAATTAATTTATTAAAACAATACTTTTTGGCTTTAGATTTGGGTGATTCCACGGGCGTTGCAACCGCCGTCAGTCCACTGTCATAAATATTGAAAGAATGAGCTACACCAAGCAGCTAACATTCACACAGAGCTATACTGTTATCGTACTTCTTGCCACAATTGATCGAATTTTAAGTATATTATCGCCTATTTCTTAAATACTTACGACAGCGGACTGACGGCGGTTGAAACGCCTGTGGAATCACCCATTTAATTTAATTCATTTATTTCATTTAAAATACCTAATACAAAGTAAAAATTACGAATCAAAACTCCAAAAAAATAAAAAAGATAATGGTCATTGCGATATTTGATAATGTAGTAACATTTATTTAATTTGAAACAGAGATATTATGCGACGGGAAGCAGTGGGGACCGGTATTATTCAAGGAGTTAAAGATAAATTCTCTAATGTATATCATGATGTTTTGCGATAAGATTTTTACTATCCCCTGTACCACGACATTGCCAACGGTAGCGATATCTTTTTGCTATAATACACTGATTATGAATCGTAACTTTAAATTCTTATTGTGTGTAATGTATGGGTTTGGGTTAACTGGGATATTTATAGAAAAAATACTGATACTCTAGAGAGTATTTTTTTTTAATATTATCCCCTATTCTAGGCCACATATTCATTAAGTGTAGCGGGGTCAGAGTATTAACAGCGGTTACAGAAAGATTGGCCTTTCCCAGTAGTTAGTCTTACCGAGTATTTTTACCAGTTGAGCTCCTGATAAGTTAGGTTCGAATTTATATCAGGCCCGAAGGGCCAAAACCACCCAGAAATAGTAGCTCCGCCAAGCGGAGCTCCGTCGTCCTCGTAGCAGAATGTGTTCAGATATTAAAGTAAAGGTAATTGTTTCTCTTTTGCACTCAGTAGATTAACTAGTAAGTCTATTGGGAAGAAAATTCCCAGTAGTTCGACAGGGAAAAGCCAAACTTTCTGTACGGTTTTATAAATTAGATTTGAATGTATGTAAACACTACATTTGAATGTACCTCACTATTATCATCATCAGTTGACTTCAGCTGCATATTTTCCATACCATATTGCTTTTGACTTGTTATCCTATTGTCAATGTAGCTCTTATTTACTTGCCAGTAATGGCGGCCAATTTAACCACTTAAAGAGAACATGTCAAAACCAAAAGGGGTTAACCGAGTCGAGTTGAACCCTTTGTTTATATAATTATTATATACCTACTGATTTAATATATGTATGTATAGTCAAGGACTTTAATTGTTATGCCACTATGGAACCCTGTCGCATACCGTTAATCATTCATTTAAGCGTAATTTCTGTCATGTGGTTTGACGCTGTCATTATGACAGGGTTCCATAGTGGCATAACAATTAAAGTCCTTGACTGTGAGTATATAATTTACAATTTATTCTTACCGGTCATAGTTGGCCCCTCCAAACACAACGGGTATATTATAATTGTCCAGAGCAGTCATAAGTTCTTTAGTGACGTAGTCTCTAGAAAATGAGTTCTCAAACGCAAAATAAAAGAAATAATCCCTTTTCAACATTCTAACACACCTTGAACTATCTCTAGGGCAGTCGTATCTTTCGCACTCACCAAAAATATCTACAGTGTTTCCTCCCAACTTTATCAAGGCTTCTTGTACTTTGTTCACAAATAGTCGTCTTCTATCTTTACTGTGGCAATTAGAAACAAACCATGCAGCAAGCTCAGACTTGTATTGAAGGTTTCTTTTCATTTTTGCATTTATCGGATTCCAGTCTGTTCTCCATGTTTTATTGATCTTTGGACCCATAACCTTATCATTTGTTATATCATAAAAGGTTACGTATCCCCTTCGGAAGTCTGAATCTAATCTGTGAGTCCATGTCCAATTGAAGTAATTGTCATAAAAAGCGAAGCACAGTGGATATTTACTTTCCGACTCGACGCTAGTGAAAATATATTTTTGGTGTTCTGATCTGTCTGACGGCAAATTTTGTTTTTCTTTCACGTGAATCAAATTGTGAGCGTCAAAAATGATTGCGTCAAATTGTTTTATATCCTCGAAATATGTGCGATTGCTTGTTACGTAACAGTTGGTATATCTGCATTTTTGGTTAATAAAAAAAGTTTGACCGGGGCCCAAGTACATAAAAGACCCCCGTCGTCTGCTATGCCATTGATATATATAGTACATTTCCTTTCTTGCTTTTGTAAAATCGATAAAACAATAAAATAAAATAAAAAAAACTGTACAGGTAAGCAATAGAACTCTTGCATTCAGCATCTTGACTTGAATGAATAAAATCTCAAAAACTAAGTTGAATCATGCGTAGGCGGTACAATAGAGATTTTATTAATATTTACAAACCATTGTGAATAACAAGACAATACGTATTATTTGTTAACTTATCTTTCATGGGATTATTGAAGTTTCGAGTATTCGGACCTCAGTTTTTTGCTAAGCTAAAAAAGGGCGAGAAGCGAATTCTTTAGCTACATCAAGGTCCGAGTTTACTAGAGTATCCTCAACTAGCAGGCTGTAGTGCGGGTCTCTAATTCTAGTTCTACCAGTTTCAGTGTTAATTACAAAAAAATCCAGACGGTTTTAGTCTTCTTATCAGATTTACAAATTTTATTCGAATAATACTCGGGTTTCACGGCAGCACAAATCTGCTTGAATTCCTTAGAATATCTTTCGACGTACTCTAGAAACTCAGTCCTATGATCGACAGATCTCATAGCATACAACTTATACAATTTATACCTTTTTACATGAATCTCCGGTGTAGCCCAATTCCCTGAATATCGTACCTCACTTGGCTTTTATCTTTTTCAGACTAAAGCAGGCATCAGATTCCTTAATAATACATTTAAATAAAGAAACTAAGTACATAAACTGTCCGGAACTTCCCCAGGTAGGTATAGTGGTCTCGGCCCAGAATATAATTTTATTCCATTCCGTGTCGACCCTTGGTAGCCCTGGTCCGTGGGGTCCGAGAGCTGTAAGCCTTTTTAAGGAATTATCAAAGAGACTCATTGATGTCAATAGAGACTGAAGAGCTGGCAGTTTCCTTACGAATTCGTTTAGCCATTCAATGAGGAAATTCTGCCAGCATCTTTGGTACAATGCTGCAGGGGCCATTCTTAGATTTAATGTTTTAGTTTGTAGCGGTACTACCCATACCCATTTTTATAGCATTATATTTTCTAGTCTTATCTTTAGTATTAGATTTAGTCGTTTTAAATTTTAGTTTGAATTTTCAGTTATTGTACTATTTATTGTTTTAATATGTCTAAGACCAAGCTCATGACCAAAAGTAGAAAAAATAGGATACAAGTGAACGGTGGGGGAATGGAGTATTTCCTTGAGTATACAGGGTGTCCCAGAAACCAATGTCAACCTGCCTAGGGCTGATAGAGCAGCTAAAAAGCTATCGATTTAATCCAAATGTATGTTCAGCGATTTTTACTAGTTTCGGAGATATTGATCATTCAAATCTTAATTTTTGTAATTTTCCCTTATGTCCATGCCACAAGTTTTTCAGTGGTATCTTACATAATTAGAATCATTACGAATGGCGCAGATTTTAAGCCTATTTGCCCGTTTTTTTTAATATTTTTTTTTAAGTAATCACATAACTTTGTTTTTTCCATACAAAGTGAAAGCAAACACTCGGACTCCTAGTATGGAGAAAAAAACTTTATGTGATTGCTTAAAAAAAATGGCGTTCTGGAATGGTCGCACACGGGAACTATAAAAGGCGGACCGCGGTTGTGGGAAGGTACATTCAGTCTTTACTTAAGTTCTTTTAAACGGCCCAACCAATTTTGATAAATTAAACGAGCTTTGTATGAAAACCACCGCATGCGGATTGTTTTATACGTTTGGGAGGTACGAGGACACAGACTGACACGCAGATACAGACGGCCTTAAGTCTGCGTCGGAGGTTAAAATTCGTTTTTTTTTTAAATTATTTATTGGCTTACCATTAGTTCCTACACTATGACATGGTTTTATTAATTACAATTTATTTTTTACAGTTTTGTTATAAAATTATGTCAACAGTATTTATTCAATAATACATACGAATTAAAACTAAAAACATGGTAAAAAATTAGACAAGCAAAACTTAACCTAATTAATTAAAACATTAAATTAATCCTAAATAAAAACTAGAAAACGAGGGCCTCCGTGGCAAAATACCACAAATGCTGGCAGCATTTCCTCGTTATAGTAGCGCAAACTTGACTCATGCTAATTGTACATCCATACATAAAATCACGTCTCTTTCCCGTATGTAGAGACCACTTGCTACGATCCAGACAAACTTCCCTCGCTTCCTCCACACTCCTAAGTCTCTTCATACACGTGCGTCGGTTCAGGGTCTCCTGACCTGGCCCTTTCTTAACACGTCCCCGATCTGATCGTGAAACGTTCGCCTTTGCGTTCCCCTTCCAACATTCCAATTTACTCTTGCCTCATATCTGTTTTGTTAATCTCACTTCATCCATTCTCTCCACATGGCCAAACTATTTCAGCATTCCGTTATTAATTCTTGTCACTACATCTTCTTTTAAATCACAACGTTCTCTTGTTTTGCCGTTGGACAAGACGTGTATTGGAGTGGAGACCACGCGAAAGCACACGAGCGCGCGGGAGGCCACCCCAACGCTGGGTGGATGACATCAGACGGCACGCAGGCCGTGACTGGATGCAGAGGGCGCAAAACCGTCAGGAATGGAAGAGAATGGAGGAGGCCTATGTCCAGGAATGGAATAATTGAGGGCTAATATGATGATGATGATGATGTTCTCTTATTACACCGTTCTCAATCCTAAATTAATGCTAATTGTATAACTATACCTCGGACGTTATCATCTGAGCTCTGGGGCCATAAACGAATTAGTGAACAAACAAAGAAGTCGCTGCAAAGTGCGAGCGAGAGATCTGCTAACCTCCCAAGAGCGAGCGAGATGTGCGAAAAAGGGTTTTATGGACCCAGAGTTCAGATGATAACGGCCGAGGTATAGTTATAGGTAAACACTGCATGCATTGACATAAAAACATAATTATTCGGAAATATAGAGAAAAACTTATATTTGTAGAAAAAACTACCAGACTACGGAGGATAACATAATGTGTTAGTCAGGAGTTAACAGGGCATAGCGACCGAGTCCTGCCCTGTCAGCACCACGCGGCCCTACACTCGCGCCGCGTGACCTGCCGGCGCCCGGCACGTTGTGCTGAGCTTGCAGCGGCAGTTTACGCCAGTGTTAGATATAATTTTAGAATTAAGTTTTAGTCTTGTATTAACTCGCTTGGGAATTAAACCTAATTGTCATTTTAAATAAATTAGTTTTTTTAAACTAATTTCCCGGCCGCCTATACATAAATGGCGCAGTCGTGAGTCTTCGCGAGCATTCCCGGATACCGATTTCTTTTAAAAATCAAAGGATCAGTCCCCGGTTGAGTGTACGGTTTCAATCGTTTATTCCGGAGAAGAACCTACGTAGCGGCCAGTCGCCACACAGCAGCAGGAGTCTGGAAAATTGGACAACCGGCGCGAGGCGACATAACCCGAGAAGGCGAGGAAAACGAGACCCGGCGGGAGATGCAGATGCTGTGGTGAGTACTCGTAAAATCCGAGTGTTCCTTAGCCCTGCTCTATTTCCTGTCGTACTATTTTAACTATTTTATTTGCCTTTAAATTAGTGTCACTGTAGGCTGTTAGAAAGCAAATTTGAAGTGCATTTTGAGTAAAATAAAATTAATAATGTCGTTCTCTGATTTGGACACGTCAATGAAGTGGATAATAGATTTAATGCCCCGATATGACGGCAACCCTAAAACCCTTAATTATTTCATTAGGGAAACAGAAAATATCTTAAATCTAGTGCAGGCCCCACCAGGGTCAAATGTTCAACCTTCTACGCACCCAGCATTTGTTTGCGTGATAAAAAGTAAACTGAGTGGCGCTGCCATAGACGCAGTAGCTTACGAGGAAAACTTAACTTCTTGGGATAGCATTAAAAATGCGCTAGTGCGTAGATTAGGAGAACCGCGTAATGAAATACAGCTCATGCAGGAGCTAACGAGGTTAAAAAGAGATAGGTCAGAGGACGCCGAAACATATGGTAGAAAGTTGAGGGAAATATTAGACACGCTTTTCGCAGTAGGAAAGCATAGCGATAAATCTTACTATGAAAATATGGCTATTGAGCAATACACTAGTCAGTTAAACTTTCATGTAGGAATAGGGGTGAGGATAGCTAAGCCGGAAACATTAGAAACAGCAATTATAGTTGCCAGGCAAGAGGAAGCTAAGTTGAAGGCTAATAAAAATACTCCTTTCGACGGACCCTCTACGTCGAAGTCTAGAATGGACTCGCCCCGAACACACCCTAGACCTTTCAATTATCAGTCGGTTCAAAATAGCTTTGTGAACGAGCCACGACAGCAACCGCAGCAAAACTTGCCCTGGAGAAACAGACCGGGCTCAGGTAACTTTAGACAATCGGGTAATTTTAGGAATCCCCAAAACCAGCATCAGCCGCAGCCTAATATTCCTCAGCAGCACCCGCAGCAAAGAAACCCACCGCGGCAAACGTCAGACGTCACTATGAGGTCAGTAAATAGACCCCCAGCACCTCAGTTCGCGACTGAGCAATTTTTTCATATCTCTCATGAACAGCCACTCGACGAGCAGAGCGAATATGACCATTTTGGACCCGGTGCTTTCGAAAGCCCCGTTAATAATCGATGTGCGATAGATGAGAATAGTTACGACCAGGATTTTATCACAGGTCAGAACCACGACGACCAAAGTTAGTGAAACTAAATTTTCAAGACAGGGACCGCCTAGGGTATATCGAGCTACCAGAATTGGGAGGTAAATTTTTAATAGATACTGGAGCATCCTGTTCCATGATCTCGCCCAGGGCTCTAGAAGGTACTAAATTCAAGCAGAACGTAAGGTACGAACCATTTGAGGTAAAAACCGCACACGCAAAATCGACACATAATTATGTTGCTTACCTACCTTTACCACCCGTGTTCAACAGTAAAACCACTCATAAATTCTTAATATTTGATTTTGACCCCAAATACGGAGGCCTCGTAGGCCTAGACTTGCTCAGGGACCTTTCTTGTAATGTCGACCTAAAAAATAAGGTCCTAAAAACCGCTACAGCGGCTATCCCCATGCAATTTGACTTACCAATAAAAACAGTTAAAATAGAACCTAGATGCGAAAAGACAGTTACAATTAAGACTAACTACCTGAACGGACATTACATACAGGACAAGATTTTTTGGGACGAAGGACTTGAATCCCCGACAGTCATAGTGAACGTAAAAAATGGCATGTTTAAAACGACCATAATAAATTACACGGAAGGAAAAAAAATTTTGACTAATAACGTACAGGTCGACTTAGAGCCCTATAACCCGACAACAGAGACTAATACACAATGCCAGTTGAATTCTTACGATGTACAGACTGACTTAGACAAAGAATATTGTGAAAACTTAAAGAAAATTAAAACAGACCATTTAAATGAAGAGGAAAAACGGGAAATTAATAAACTTTGCTACAGATACAGAGATATTTTCCATTCTGAAAATATACCCCTAACTTTTACACACGCAGTGAAACATCAACTAAGACTTACCGACGAAACTCCGATTTTTGTGCGAAGTTATAGGCAGGCCCCAGTACAACGTAAAGAGATTCAGAAACAAGTTGACAAGCTTTTACAAAACGGTATTATAAGAGAGAGCATCTCTCCTTGGTCTTGCCCCGTACATATTGTGCCCAAGAAAGCAGACGCCTCTGGAGAAGTAAAATGGCGTCTCGTGATAGATTATAGGAGACTAAATGACCGCATAGTCGAAGACAAATATCCCTTACCGAATATACATGACATACTAGACAGACTAGGACGTGCCCAGTACTTTACCACCCTTGACCTCGCTAGTGGTTATCACCAACTGGAAATGCACCCAGATGACATTGAAAAAACAGCTTTTACGACAGAAAGGGGACATTACGAGTTCCTTAGGATGCCCTTTGGCCTTCGCAACGCACCCAGTACATTTCAGAGGCTCATGGACCACATCTTAAGAGGAATAGATAACGTTTTTACCTACTTAGACGACGTAATAATAGTTTCCACGTCACTACAGGAAAACATACTGAAAACTAAAGAAGTATTTGAAAGATTTAAAACTCATAACCTAAAGATACAATTAGATAAATCAGAATTTTTGAAAAAACAGGTTAACTTCCTAGGACACGAACTGACTAACGAAGGACTAAGACCAAATAAAGATAAAATAAAAGCCGTGCTCAAATTCCCCATTCCCAGCAACCCTAAAGAAATAAAAACCTTCCTAGGACTTGTGGGATACTACAGAAAGTTCATAAAGGATTTCGCTAAGCTTACAAAGCCCATGACTGTGTGCCTTAAAAAAGGACACAAAGTGGAACATACACCTGAATTTATCGAAGCTTTTAACAAATGTAAACAAATATTGACCAACTCACCAATACTAATATACCCCAACTTTGACGAACCATTCATCCTCACTACAGACGCGTCGGACGTAGCTTTAGGTGCCGTTCTGTCACAAGGGAAAGTAGGTTTAGATAGACCAGTTGCATATGCGTCGAGGACCCTATCGGACACGGAGACCAGGTACTCAACTATAGAGAAGGAACTTCTGTCAATAATATGGTCCATTAAATATTTCATACCATACCTGTATGGTCGTAAGTTCACAATATACACTGACCATAGGCCCCTTACTTGGCTTATGTCCCTGAAAGATCCCAACTCCAAACTTACGCGCTGGAGATTAAAATTAGCCGAATACAATTATACCATAGTGTATAAAAAAGGACAGCAGAATTCAAACGCAGACGCGCTATCAAGAGTTAAAATTTTTCATAATAGCGTAGAATCGCTCGCGGTTAATTTTGATGACAACGAAGACGATGGACTCATTGACAGGATATTTGAGGACGCCCGTAGGGACCAACAAACAGCTAACCCACACCCACCTAGTAGGGATGAAATTAGACCAGTAGGTAGTCAAAATGACGGCGAATCAGACAGCATGAGTGTAGTAAGTACTGTAGCAGATCAGCTTATCTCAACTAACCATACCCAGCCAGATAACGAAAATGCAGGAATACCAATTTTGACAGACGCTATCGACAGACAACTGAAACAATTCCACGTAAGATCAACCCCAGGGTCAACTTACAGAGTAGACAATAGAACTACTAGCAACAGAACAACGATTAAAGATGTTTTTATCCCAGTAAACAATACTGAGCAACAAATAATCCAATTCCTTAAAGAACATACCATACCAGCACGTATATTCCACTGTTATTTTTATAATGAGGACTTGTATCACGCATTTTCGAGAGTTTACACCACAGTATTTAATGATCGAGGTCCAAAACTAATTAGATGTACTAGCAGGGTGACTCTAGTAGAAAACAAGGTAGAGCAACAGGAACTAATTAAAAAGTTCCACGAAGGAAAAAATATTCACAGAGGAATCCAGGAAACGTATAAACAATTACGTAGAAACTACCATTGGTCTAACATGCTACTTACCATTCAGAAATTTATCAATCAATGCGATATCTGTTTGAAAGCCAAATACGAAAGAAATCCCCTAAAACCCCCCCTAGCCTTAACGGAAACACCTACCAAACCACTACAACATCTCTTCATGGACCTTTACTCAGCTGGAGGTGCAACCTTCCTAACAATAATAGATAACTTTTCCAAGTACGCCCTAGCTATACCCCTAACTGCGTGTAGTAGCGTACACGTAGTGGATGCACTTTTAGATGTATTTTGTTCCATTGGAATACCACTCAAAATAACAACGGACTCAGACACGAAATTCGACAATGACGTAATCAAGGAAATGTGCTCCTTGCATGATATAAATATTCATTTCACAACGCCATACAACCCAAATTCTAACTCCCCGATTGAAAGATTCCACTCTACCATCGGCGAATTAATAAGAATCCAGCGTATAACTAACAGAGAAGATACTATACAAACCTTAATGAAATATTCATTAATTGCCTATAACAACTCCATCCATTCAGCAACAGAGTACACCCCACATGAGCTCCTTTTTGGTCATACCGCATCCAGAAACCCTTTAGAGTTACACTACCCAAAAGAATTTTACCAAGACTACGTTATAAAGCATCGTGCTAACGCCGAAGCTATACAAGAGTGTATAACCGCACATTTGTCAAAAAATAAAGAACAGGTAATAGCAAAGCGGAACCAGGACGCAGAGCAGATCGCATTTAAGGTAGGTGAAACAGTTTATAAACAGGTCGCCAAAACAGCACGTAACGATAAGACGAAACCGGTTTTTAAGGGACCCTACAAAATCATTCACCTTCACCCCAACTGCATAGCAGAAATTATTGGTAATCATCCTAATTCTAAATCCATTAGAGTCCATTTTAAGCTTCTACGAAGGCCCCACCTTGTTCCAGGAACACCATCACTATCGGAGCCATCGTGTTCTACACAAGGGCAGACGTAACAACCACTCCTGTAGACAATGCCAACGGCATCCTTCTCCTTAAAGAAGGGGAAGTACTGAAACAGGTGGACTCTTTTAACCTGGCTTGCGTATACAACACGTCATATATACGCCTCACCTCTATTAAGTTGCTATCCTTGTTCATAGAGACAAAAAACATGGAAGAAAGGAATACGTCAAATGATACCCATATTACTTATAGGGAGCAGATAGAGCATAAGTTAAGTTTAGTTGATAAGAAATTACTCTTTATATCACCTCGTATTAGAGTTAGACGTGGTTTAATAAACGGTTTAGGCTCAATAGTTAAAGCGATTTCTGGTAACTTGGATCACGATGACGCGGTGAGATTGGAGAACGAAATTAGTAATATCGGAAAACAAGTCAGTAATATAAAAAACGCTCAGAAAAATACCATCATTTTAGCCGAAAACAGTATAGCAGAATTTACAAAACAACTAAATAGAATAAATGAAAACCAGATTAAAATTGCTAATAGCCTAAAAAACACTACCGCTAACTCTAACCTAGTAAATAAGCAATTGCACTTTTTAGATATTTACGTTCAGTTAGATTTTAGTCTGCAGATAGTTTTAGATCAATTAATGTTATTGGAAGACGCAATGACCTTTGCGCAACTAGGTGTAATGCATCCGGGCATTATAAGTCCGTCAAATTTAATGCTAGAATTAGGTAATATGCGCAAGAAATATGCTTTCACCCCCATAAGCGACATAACCATAGATAATATTCATAAAATAGAGAAGTCTATCGACGTTAAAGTATATAGTACAGACCATTCCTTAACCTTCATCCTAGAAATCCCATCGGTCGACCCCATAGCACTAGATTTTATACATATGTTTGCTATCCCGAATAAACAAAACCTATCCGTTATCCCCAAATCCAAATACCTTGCACTTGGAAACGACGAGTACTCTTATCTGGAAAAAGACCCCCGACACGTCTCAGAGGACACCAGAATCAGCAAGCTGCCGGATGCGAGACAAATCAGAAACACAGAAGATTGCATCCTCTCACTCATCCAGCATAAAAGAAGTAACTGTACACAAATGAAGATAGCCCTCAAGGAAGGACACATCCAACAAATTTCGAGCAGCAGTTGGCTTATGATCGCAAAAGGCTACGAAACCGTACACGTCAAATGTGGACACAAAAGCGAATACAGAAGACTCGCCGGAACCCAAATTATCAGCTTAACAAATGACTGCCAAGTTCACTTGTGGAACAGAACCCTTCAGACCCATGCCGACACCGTGACAATCAATGACGTTATCCCGTTACCCAACGAAAGCTTAATAGAAGAAATAGAAGTAAAATACCAAATCCAATTAGAAGATATATCGTTGGACAGCATCCAGGACCTATTGGTTAAAGCACGAGAAATATCTACAGAACCTGAGGATTACTATGACTGGTCTGCTGTAATGGCCACGCCTAGTTGGACAACCCTATTCCTGTACGTCGTTGCTACGATCCTGGCTGTTAGAAAACTATACGAATGGAAGTCACAACGTGCCGAAAAGGAAAAGCAAAAGAGCGAGGACGCTTCAGAAAGCACTAAGATGCGCTTTCATCTGGAGGAGGGAGGAGTTAACAGGGCATAGCGACCGAGTCCTGCCCTGTCAGCACCACGCGGCCCTGCACTCGCGCCGCGTGACCTGCCGGCGCCCGGCACGTTGTGCTGAGCTTGCAGCGGCAGTTTACGCCAGTGTTAGATATAATTTTAGAATTAAGTTTTAGTCTTGTATTAACTCGCTTGGGAATTAAACCTAATTGTCATTTTAAATAAATTAGTTTTTTTTAACTAATTTCCCGGCCGCCTATACATAAATCAGGGCTATACATATTCATAATGATTCAGAAAACTAAGTTTTCGTACGTTAAAAAGAAAAGTGAAGTTATTCAAAACAATCTGATTTTGGTTTTATTGCATAAATGGCCTACAAACTAACCAAATTGTATGGTGTAAAGTGGCGCTTTGCAGTATTTGCCTATTGTGGTAGATATAGTTCAAGTCACTTTTCTATTACGCGGGTTCCCTCCATCTTTTTTATGGAATGGTGTCCCATTCAGACACTTACGACAGGACTACAAAAACAATTACAAGAGTACAATCAAAATATGATTTGAATCTGCAAGGGGTACCACAAGGCAGTGTTTTGGGGCCTTTTTTGTTTTTGTTTTTGGTATACGTTAATGAGTTCCCCTTGACAATTAACCACCTGTGTGTTTTGTTCGCTGATGATGCCACTATTTTTGTATCTGAAGAAAAGGGCTCCGATATAGCTAACGAGTTACAAAATACCTTGAAAATTGTAATAAATTGGTTGTCCACGTTACATTTAAGTGTAAATCTAGATAAGACTAAAATTGTACAATTTATTAACAATAAGCAGATACAAAAAAGCTTAAATGTTGTTGTAAACAGTAAAATAATTGAAAAAGTGAATAATACAAACTTCTTAGGAGTAACAATTGATAGCAACCTTAATTGGAAGTCCCACATAGATATCATAAATAAAAAACTAGCCAAATCCTGCTATGCACTATCCATATTGACTAACATAGTTCCGATTGATGTTGCGATGAAGGCGTACTATGGAAATGTTTACCCCGTACTTATGTACGGTATAATATTTTGGGGAAATTCCGTAAATGTTGAATCCACATTTCGTCTTCAAAAAAGATGTATGCGAATTATTTTTAAGCTCAGACATATGCAATCCCTAAGAGACATTTTTAAAGATATCGAAATATTAACTTTGACATGTATATATATACTACAAATTTGTTTATTTGTTAAAGACCGAAATGATATTTTTATTAAAAAAAGTGACTCTAAAAATAATATCCGATCCCAATATAAATACGATGTTTGTACAGTTAGACCTTCCAGCTTTATACTTGGTAAGAGCGCATATGTATATGGAATTAAAATATTTAACCATTTGCCTGAACATATTAAATCGCTAGATGGGATTAGATTTAAAACAAAGCTCAAAAAATGGCTTTTAACTGAAAGTTTCTACAATTTAAATGAATATTTCAGATGTATACCTGGTTAAGACTTTTTTAATATAATATATTTACTTGTTATTGTACGCCCGAAATGGGCAAACTGTTGGACCTTTTATATGATGTGACCTAATTGTACACAGTTTCTGACAATAAATGAATCTTATCTTATCTATTCTCATTTGCAGCAGTAGACGTTAATGTAAAAAAGTGTCATATTTTGCAATAACCTACAAATTGGTTCCTCTATGGAATCCCTAATCGTTATTTGTCCTAATGCATTGTTTATCCGAAGTTTCGTTTATCCTAAAGTCATTTCCGCTTAAATTTTAAAACTTTTGTTGTTGTTATAATACAACCCTAACCTTACCAAACCCGTACCGAACTGGAAAACTTAAAAAGTTAACCAGTGTAGAGCAAATGAAAATGCGGACAAACGATGTGTTAGGACAAACGTTTTTAGGGATTCCGAGGGACACCATAATGGTTCTCATATAATTTGTAGGTTACACCGTATTTATAAGAAGTGAAAAATTGCATTTAAAAAAATACGTCACTGTTATTGAAAAGTATTTATTAACCTATTATATTGTAATATTCTGAAATGACACTTTTTGATTTGAGGCTAGAATTTTGCTGTAGGTAGTATTTGGTTCGAAAGTGACACTTTTCGGATATTGTAATTTTTCTTTATTGTGTGTATAGAGTTTTATTTTTATTTTTAATAAAATGCGTGAAATAGTGCAAAGTACATTCTTAATTGAAAATCTATTAAATAAAACGGAGGAAGAAAATATTTGACCGGTTGACGTAAGCAGGGTTAGCTGTGATTGGAGGAAAAAAGCTGTATATTGGCCTAGGTGGCGTGCAATAGGAAATGCCCTTTTTCAACATTAGAGTGACGCGGGGCGATATCGTTAATGATAGTGAAACTTTACATTTCCATAAGGAGTAACATTAAATAATAAAACACATTTTTACCATGATTCGAAATTTATTTTGAGATAAATCATTGGTATCAATTTAAAAATTATATGGAAAGTGAAATTTTGTAGGAAAATAAGGCTTTATCATGAATTTATATTTTAAACTTTTAAACCAAAATGTAGACTTTAAAGGGCTTAAAGGAATGATATATAAAACTTGTATGCTTATTCGACATTATTTATTTTAATTGAAATAAAACGTACACACTACTTTAAACGCTTGCCCTGTAAAATTTGGTGATTTTGAATAACGGCACTTTTCTTTTTAACGCACGATGTGGCGTTTAAGCTCTATAGCCATTAGCAGAAACTTGTTTGAAACAAACCTATGAACATGTTTTGTCAGAACACCTTTAAAAAAAATATGTCAATTTCTCCCTCCACGCCGTTGTTGGCGAAAGCTGCAGGTTTTGCTTGCGCATACGACTACAAACCACACCGGATTATAAATAATTCTACAATAAAATAATTGAATGGGAAATTAGATTATACATACATACATACATTAAATCACGCCTGTTTCCCAGAGGGGTAGGCAGAGACCACTTCTTTCCACCTGCTACGATTCTGACAAATCTCTCTCGAATTAGATTATAAACAGAAACAAAACAATCTTCTTTATTCTACCCTCCTTAGAAAAAAGGGCATATATCTCATAGAACCGCGTAATGCATTAGTGACCTTATTTCTTAAGATGAGGGGCTAAATCTGCTTTGGCTATTAAATTACACATGCATCCTTTTTATTTAGAAAGGCACATTGGTAAGCATAACTTGTGGCTCCACCATTTTATAAACTGTTTTATGGACTTCTTTTCTTGAACTAATTTATCGTTGTTCATCCTTCTACATACTTTACAGCTGTCACGAGCCGTTGTATCTTTATAAACGAGGTGGTTTCTCCATCTGAAGAAATCGTAATAGGCGCTTTTATTCCTCGATATTTCAAGCATTCTGTGTGCCAATTTTTTTGGCCCAAGTTCACGGGCATTTAGATAGGTACCGGGAGGTAAGAATCTAAAACAAAATAACAAATTAATCAGATACAATTCCCGGCATAATGACGACGTCATAATGACCTGACATCCACTAAGAGGCCCCAAAAAAAATTTTTTTTTTAAGACACATAGATATATAGAACTTGTTGAATGGGGATATACCGATTCGAGTTTATATAACTGCTACATTAGAATTAAATTTACAATTTATCCTTACCGGTCATAGTTGGCCCCTCCAAACACAACGGGTATATTATAATTGTCCAGAGCAGTCATAAGTTTTTCAGTGACGTAGTCTCTAGAGAATGAATTCTCAAACGCAAAATAAAAGAAATAATCCCTTTTCAACATTCTGGCACATTTTGAACTACCAATAGGGCAGTCGTATCGTCCGCACTCACCAAAAATATCTACAGTTTGTCCTCCCAACTTTTTCAAGACTTCTTGTACTTTATTCACAAAGAGACGTCGTCTATCCTTACTGTGGCAATTAGAAACAAACCATGCAGCAAGCTCAGACTTGAGTCGGAGTTTTTTTTTCATTTTTGCATCTATCGGATTCCAGTATTTTCTCCATTTCTTATTGACCTTTGGACCCATAAACGAACCATTTTTTTTATCATAAAAAGAAACGTATCCCCTTCGGAAGTCTGAATCTAATCTGTGAGTCCATGTCCAATTAAAATAATCGTCATAAAAAGCGAAGCACAGCGGAAAGTTAACTTCTGACTCTACGCTAGTGAAAATATATTTTTGGTGTTCTGATCTGTCTGACGGCAAGCAATTTCTTTCTTCCATGTGAACCAAATCGTAAGCGTCAAAAATGATTGCGTCAAATTGTTTTATATCCTTGAAATATGTGTGATTGCTTGTTACGTAACAGTTGGTATATCTGCATTTTTGGTTAATAAAAATACTTTGACCGGGGCCCAAGTACATAAAAGGCCACTGTCTGTTATGCCAGTGATATATATAGTACATTTTCTTAGCTGCTTTTGTAAATTCGATAAAAATATAATCAAAAATAATAAAAACTGAATAGGTAAGCAATAGAACTCTTGCATTCGGCATCTTGACTAGAATGAGATTTCAAGAAATATGTTGAATCATGCGTAGACGGTACAATAGAGACTTCGTTAATATTTACAAACCATTGTGAATAACAAGACAATACCTACGTATTATTTGTGCGAGATCGAACAGTATACGAAATTTACTTTTTTTCATGGAGTTGTTGGTTTTGAGCACGAATCCTCAGTTATTTGCTGTAAAAACTAATACTTGTTAGCGATGCTAGATTTTGGTAGTCTAAGACAATACTGTTAGTCTGTTACGCCGATGGGATAAGGCGTTTAATTTTCAATCGTGGATTTTGGTACTTTAAAAGCAGGTCCGTTTTAGTGGTAGCTCTATCACATACCAGATTATCAAAAGTTCGACCAACTTGCCGTCGTTTTCAGGCGCCTGGAACATATTTTCAGTCCGTTTCAAGTCACCCTCTATCGGATTACTCCATAGCGTGAAAACCCATATTCAGACTTTTTTTAAGACACCTTATGGGCCTTCAAATTCAAATTCAAATTTTTATTGCGTGGTTATGGGTTTTACAGAGGTTCTTATAAATATCATCAGTTCTCCATATCCTACCTTACTGAGGTGTACAATATTATTTTAAATCTAGATCTTGTGTCACAATATTACGTACATGCCGATTATACATTATATCTATTAAAATTCACATGTCAAAAAAAAAAACAATAGTAAAAACAAACATATAAATATAACTTTATCTACTAAATCATTGCATTGTACATTTTATAAAATAATCTTCCATTTAATAAAAACACTCATCTAATAAAAACTTATACAATACACTACTGTAGAGTTATCTACGATCGAAAAGGATGTAATTCGAGTAATCTGCTCTCTTTCCGATAAGTAACTTTCAAACCATTTATACGCTGGCCCTCTTATTCCATACTTTTCCAGTTTTGTTAGGAGAATCGAGTGGTTTACAAAATCGAAAGCCTTACTGAGGTCCAAAAACAACCCAGCAACCATATCCTTATTTTCTAAAGCGCTTAGTACTTACTACGTTAATTAAATCAAATGCTGCACGAGTCGTAGATTTGTTCTTACGAAACCCGTTTTGTTCGGCACAGAAGATGTTATTTAAATTTATAAATTTTAAAATTCTTACGTACATTGCCTTTTCAAAGACTTTGGACAAAACTGGTAATAAGGCCACTGGTCTGTAATTTGTTCTATCCTGTTTTCTACCTTTTTTGAACAAGGGTTTTACTATACAGAATTTGAGCCTTTGAAGTACATTTCGGTGTAATGGCAATTTTCTACTAAGAGTGAAGAGACAGCTATACTGAGAACCTTCAAGAAGGGCGTGAAAGAGATAACATGATTGGAAATCGAGGCGGCAATAGGCGGAACATTCCATACCAGTGAGCCAAGCACAACGCGATTATAAACAAAAAAATGTAGCAAGGCGTAGATGCGTACATTCCAGTAACGAATAGTCTTGATCGTCCTCGCGGCGGATCAAATTATCGATCATTTCGGAAGGCATTCTGGAACGGTCGGACACGGGGACTATAAAAGGGCGGACCGGTTGCGGGTAGAGTCAGTCTTTGCTTAGAAAGCGAACAGTGCGAACAAGAGCGACCCGAGCGATTATCTAAGTATTAGAAGTTTATTAAGCGATTTTTGTTTGTAACGTAAAGCGAGTGCGTTGATGAAGTCTACTTTTGATTATCGGTATAATCGTGCATTTCCATCAGTTAGCTACCCCCACGTTCGTTACAATTCGTTTTATTTGTTCAGGATCAAAAAGTGTACAAAGCATATTTATTTTTCATGGAATTATTGAAGTTTCGAGCATTCGTATCTCAGTTCAGGGATTTCTACTTTATACTGTCATTATTCTCCTAAAATCATCTGCATAACATTTTTCATAATATTATTGACATACACGCCACGGCTATCGCCATAAAGATTAGTACCCATAATATTTAAACTGTTCTAAATAACTTTAGTTTTCGAGGCCTTTACTTTAAAATTCTCATTTCATTTGTTATAACTAATAAACATGATAAGGTATGTCAAATAAAATAAATAACAAACTAAGAAATAAATAATAGTTCGCTACGACGACGAGCAAAGCGGAAGAACTGTTTTAGGTTTAACTGCGATAGGACCACACCAGCCAGATTCTGAAAACAACCCAGTTTTATTGAATTTCGAGCATTTTACCAAATTATCATTAGGACAAGCGATTATTAGCAAAAACACGATATCAAGAGAAAATAGGTAGATGAACATTATGTCTAATAAACAGGACAGCCATATATTACGATCACAAACGTTAGGGTTAATGAATATGGTTCTTAAACGTTATAGAACAAATAGAGAGCCGTCGGTGCAGGTCACGGCATTATAAAATTCGTAATGAAACCTAATCAGAAGATTGACAGTCTACGTACAGTCGACTACAAAGAAATGTATCCACTTTTTCATCTTTTGGCCTTTATTACAATGCAAAGTCAAGACAAAGTCAGGTCAGCCAGTATAAATAAGATAAAAGAAGAAACTGACTGACATCAACGCACAGCCAAACTCCTGGATCTAGGGACTTGAAATTTGGAGGGAGTATTCCTTGGGTGCCCTAGGGGTGCATTTAGAAAGGATTTTCCGAAAATAAACCCCCAACGGGATGCAATTGGGGGAGTAGCGGGAAACTATATTTACGTGTATGAAGTCGTGGGCGTCCCTATAGATTATATTAAATTTACAATGACCTTTGAATAATCACTAAACGAACATTTGCACCCTTTTGATATGAATCGAGTGTCGTTTCCGGCAGGACTCGATGCGTCACGTATTTCTCGAGGGAGGATCACGACTTGTCCCAAGACTTACCCGGGAACTTCCTGAAGGGGCCCCTACCATTGACCATTTTTAACCTCGTACAACACGTGGTTCCACCATATACATGCGAAAAAAACTTCGTAAGGCCCAGTGTGCAATAGAATGTAAATAATCAAGGCAATTTAATTTTAACAGTGTTGCAATGGGAATAATGTTTATTTTTCTATCTTCATAAACTATAAATAATTTTTGTGAATTGATACAAAGGATCTCTTCTTGCTTATTCTTACTTATTTACTTACTTATTCTTACCAAATGTCCTCACATTTTAGCAAGAATAAGTTGCTTCGTAGTAGTCAATTTGGGTTTACCAAGGGTCGGTCAACTACAGATGCCGGTTCAACCTTTATTAAATATGTCTGATGCCTGGGAAGAATCACTTTGGAGTTTTCTGTGATTTATCCAAGGCGATTGACTGTGTTGATCACGTCACGTTAGTGCGGAAGTTAAGCTACTATGGTATCAAACACGGTGCCCTTGATCTTATTATTTCTTACCTTGCTCACCGAACTCAGCGGGTGGACATAAACAGATCGCAATCCCTTGGATCAGCTGTTGCTATGGGAGTGCCTCAAGGCTCATTTCTGGGCCCATTCTTGTTTTTAATTTATATCAACGATCTCCTTTATGTTGTGCGCGACAAACATGAAATAGTTCTGTTTGCCGATGACACTTCACTTTTATTTAAAGTAGATAGAAAACAGGCAAATTTCAATGACATTAATGATACGTTGTCAACAACTGTTGACTGGTTTACAGCCAACAACTTACTTTTAAATGCCAAGAAAACCAAGTGTATGAAATTTTCTCCATCAAATGTGAAAGATAAAGATAAAGATAAAGATAAGTTTATTGATTAACTAAGCACAGTAACATACAAAAAAATATCCAGTGGACCCCAAACTAGGCTGAGCCTGTATCTTGGGGCCCAGTAAGCCGGAAAGGAGTGAATAGGACTAGTATAAGACTAAAGAATGAGACAATGGGATTCGAAGATAAATCAGTATTTCTAGGTATTAATTTGGACTCAAAACTGCAATGGAATCCGTATATATCCAGCCTTGCGGGTAAACTTAGTTCTGCAGCGTATACAGTCAAGCGCATCCGCCAATTAACGGATGTCGAGACAGCGAGACTGGTTTATTATAGTTATTTTCGTAGTGTTATGAGTTATGGGATTTTGTTGTGGGGAAAAGTAGCTGACATTCAGGCCATCTTTGTATTACAAAAGCGGGCTATACGTTTTAATTATCAGCTGGGTTCACGGGTTTCACTCAGAGATAAATTTAAAGAAATTAATATTCTTACTGTCGCGTCGCAGTATATTTTTGAAAATATCATGTATGTTCGCAAACACATATATGACTTCAGGCATAACCGTGACGTTCACAAGCTCAAAACACGAAATAAAGATAAACTCGTAGTTCCAGGTCACCGTCTTCGTAAAGTAAGCAGATCGTTCGTGGGGAGTGTTATACGCTTCTACAATAAGATACCTACTGATATTGTCAATATGCCGTCCAATAAATTTAAGTCACTCATTAAGTGCTGCTTGCTGGGTAAGGCATATTATACTGTAAATGACTTCCTAGATGACAAAGACGTTTTAAGTAGTGAGTTATTACTGAAATTATGGTGCCTTTAAAAAAAAAAAATAAGCCAATAATGTATATATTTTAAATTTAAGTATACCTAATGTTCTTTTTTGTAATTTTAATGGTTCTTGTGCACAAGACACTTTAGAAGTGAGAACACATTGTGACATTTCTCGCCGGACAGCTACATTTTTATTGGTATATTTTGTCCAGCAGTATGACCATGTCATGCTTACTTTAAAGTCTTTGGTTAGGGCGGCGTCGTTGATCGGGTCGCCATCTTCTCGAACACATGGTTGAGGGAGGCGATGGCTGAGATAGGCGTCATACTCGTGAACGGGTGCTGTCTGTGGGGTCCGGTCTGTTCACGCTTGCAAGGACCTGATTTCCAGTTAGTTATTTTAATTATCGGTCCTGACGTAGAGACTTCGTCATGTTATTCTCCTAGACACTATTTTTAATTTAATTTAGCTTATATCTGTAATGATTTTATTTGTGTTAGTTATATTATTTATTACTTTATTACCTTGTAATGTTACTTTTAAGTATTATTGTATTTTATGATTGGAAAAAATGACCTTCTGCTGGAGTTTCTTGCGGCGCTTCTTCTCTGTAATGATGGTCGTGTCCGAAGCGCTAGTAGATTCACTCCATATTACCGACGTGTAAAAGAGCCCTCATGTGGCCAATTTACTGAATAAATATTTTGAATTTTGAATTTTTGAATTTTGCTTGAAGAGATCCTTTGTATGTTATATTTGACTTTGTGTTTTATACAATAAAATGTTTTCATACGAGCCATGAAGTTCCCCGTAAACCCCGATTCATAAATAAAAATAAAAATAATTTCATCAACGTAGTAGGGCCGCCGAGTAAACTTCCAAACTCGATTCAGAACTAACTTCCCGAATAAATGTAGCAGAAACCTTTGTAGCTTTAATCAAAATTCGCGGCCCCCACGGTCCACCCGAGATAAAGATGGAAATTTAAACAAGCACAGGAATACGATTATTTCTTCGAAAGTACGGATTATTGGTTTAACGAGTTTTGGCGGAGATGTTCCATATTGAATTGGGTTTTAGAATAACGCTGCTTCGGAGTTGCTTTAAAATGTATTTACTAACTGTATTTTTTAAAATCAGTAACCTCTAATATAAGATGAGGTAGTATTTAAAACCTAGGTTTATCTTTTACGTGCAAGTTAATACCATAAAAAATTGCTTTCGTAACCATTTTTTTTAATGTATCCTAATGTAGCAAGTGAACGATAAAAAAAAAAGAGGTATTTAGAATTAGAACCATTGATTTTATAACAAACTAGCTGTTCCCGGGCCCACTTTGTTGGGCAATAAACATTTTTTTTAGTTAATATATAGCCTATGACACTCACAAATAACGTGGCTTTGGTACAAGAATTTTCAAAATCGGTGCAGTAGATCCAGAGATTACCCCTTACAACGTCACAAACTTTACCTCTTTATAATATTAGTATATATATAGATAAGGTTACACTGTCAATAAGAGCTACTTTATCGCACCTAACGAAATAATTTTACATATTATCCTATAAGGTACCCGAGGGTAATATGGTCATCCGGTTAATATGGTCACTTCGATAGATTTTTAAAAATACAACACATTCTGGATAGATAGCACTGTAATTAATTGCGTCTACTCAAACCTTGTTGAGTTTCATCGGGACTGCTTTACCGACGGAGTTTTGTCAGATCAAAAATAGCATTCAATTCTCAACTGACATCAACCTTCTAAAAACAAGTAAACATTAAAATCTCGCAAAATTCAAAAATATATGTGTGAACTTGTTATTGGAGGCAAGTGAACAGATAATTTATCATATTTTAAAGTAATGGTATGCACATAAAGAGGTTAAAAAGAAAGTTTTTATGTGAGTCGTAAAAAGTTAAACAAGTACGCACCTGTTAATATGAACATCAAGAGTCAAGTGTGCAAATGAAAACTTCTCCAGCACCACCGCCTCCAGAACCAAGAAGCTCTCGGCAAAGAAAGATTTCTCCAGTAACCAGACCTCAACAAAAAAAGAATTCAAAGGGTCCAGGTGTCAATAAGTCTTGGTACTGCTTTCTATGTCAAGAAGACAGATTGGCAGATATGAGGCTCTGCATCTTGAGCTGTCAATACGTCCACGAAGAGTGTGTAGGGCTCTCAAAACACGACGAAGAACACACAACACATTTTCTGTGCCCAAAGTGCGAGCGATAAATGGAGTGGAGACTCACTTCATACCGTAAACAACGAAACCATGTGATTTTCATAATAACCGCACGTGCCGAAAATATGGACATATACCACTTTTTTTTAAGTTGATTTTTTTAATGGTTCCTCATTATTACCAAAGTTAATTTGTTATGTTTTCCTTAGTATATTAGTTGAAGTATCCAACCGTATATTTTTTAAGTTTAAGTATAATATTAGCTTAATGTGACCATATTACCCTCGTGTACCTTAGTTAATTTAAAAAGGTATAGAAATGACGGGTTTCACTTTCATAGCACAACAAAACAATTAAAAAAAGCTTATACCTACTTACACACCATAATAAACAACTTACCTACAAATAAATCCACAGGGATTCTAACTACGGCAGCAAAGTTGATTTTAATGGCCGGATAACTTTAGTATGATGGCCACGTCTCTCGGGTAACCCTTATTCAAGCCATTTCCATACTCGTCACCCATACTCTTAATCCTCCGTCTCACTTATGTCTATAGTTTTAATAAAGGACGGCGGGACGAACTCTTGCTAGTTTTGTTTGTAGAAAGTTAATAGCTACAGGGTTGGACGAGTGAAAAAAAATGTTTGCAGGAAAGAGATTTATGTTCTTAACGGTTTAGGGGAGTAAAAAGGGGAAGGGGAAGATTGACAGTCGCGTTCCAGTTTCAAAAGTTTTTAGTTGTTTTAGTAGTTTCTTGCAGGATTTAGTGAAATAGGAATGTTTTTACTAATCAGGGCCTCTATTCTAGGCCATAAATACCATATTGTCTTTGATCTGTTATCGTATTGTGGACGTTTTGATATTTCTTATTTACGTGACAGTAATGGCGACCGAGTAAAAAATGACACAGAAGAGACAATATGGTTTTACTCGGAGCCTGCCGTTTGGCAAAAATATGTTTGTCAAATGTATCGGTTCCCAACTTTTTCATTTGCCAACCTAATCCATACTAATATTATAAATGTGAAAGTGTGTATGTTTGTCCGTCTTTCACGCTTCAACCACTAAACGGATCGAGATGAAACTTGGCACACGTATAGGTTAGGCCCTGGAATAGGACATAGGATAGTTTTTATCCCGGAAAATTGGACCGTTCCCGAGGGAGCGAAAGCTATTGTATTATCCACTAATCCTATTAATGCCAGTATCCTACTAATCCTACTAATGAGACTTATCTTTATTACCTACTTAGTCATTACGTTTGACGTTCAAGTGAAATAAAATGCTACCGGTCGCCGATCATTAAATATTATAAATGCAAAAGTTTGTGTGTTCGTTTGTTACTTCTTCACGATGCAACGAATGGATGTATTTGGATGAAGTTTGAAATGGAGATAGCTTAGGTGTACCCCGGATTGAGCCCGGATAAAGACATCATCGCAATCTACGCGGAAGAAGTCGCGGGCAGAAGCTATTTAAAAAAAAAAGTAACTTTTGCGATTTTGGAAAACTACCCCTAAGGGGTAAAGGAGGGTGTAGAATTTTGTGCGTATGAGGGTTTCGTAATTTTTGAAGAAACGTGAAAATTGGTATATAGGCTACTATTTATAACTTCGTATGGGTTTTATTTCAACACAACATATGTACATCATATTATATCATAAAATACAAATATTAACTAAAATAAAAATAAATTAAAACAAATCGAACCCCTCCAACGAACTCACTTGTGGCATCGAGCCTAAGACACTCGCAGAGTTTCCTCTCTGCACCGCTAGACTCAGCCTTTGGGCAAAAAAGGAACCGGCCCGAGGATCGCCACAGACATGCACCAGTTTTTCCGACACCTCCTTCACGAATTTTTTCAAGTCAGAAGACCACGGACCAAAAGTTTCGATGGCGAGGGCCGCAAATACGTAATTTGAAATTAAAAAGGCGTATTTGCGGCGTTTAAGAATTTGGGCATTGTCAGAAGCATATCCAGGAGTGCCAGCGGAGCCTTGAACATGAAACGAGGCTACACACGTACAGTCCCATGTTAAAGGCCGTCCCAGATGCCACGGCACTAGAGTACATCCGTCGGGCCTCTTTCCATCCGAAGACGACAAACCTGGGGGTTCCAGAATTGAGGGAAAAGATACAGAAATAAGGGCCCGACGGACAAGGTCATTGAGCGACGCATGCCTAAAAAAACGGCCGGCACATATCTGGCAGCAAAGGCCGTGACGACCCAGTTCATCCACGGGCTGAGAACAGCGGCTACAAGGATGAGGTTCACAAATTTTCAGGCCGAGTCGAAGGCAGATGGCAATTCTCAAACAATTATTATCCAAAAGTGACCCGAGGTTCCTAGAAGGAAGGGCATGAAGCCAGTGTCCCGATTCTGGTTCGGAAACCGCTAACAAACGGGCCCGCTCGGAAGTAATTTGGCAACTTAAGAGGTTGAAATGAATAGATTTTACACAAATTAAGTCCCAAGCGGCTTGACTGGTCTTTTCGACTATTTATAAATAAAAAATATAGCTTTCAGTGATTTTGGAAAAACTACCCTTAAGGGATAAAAGTAGATAAGGGATTGTAGAATTTTGTATGAATTTAGTCATGTTTGTGGTTAAAAAAGTGAAAATTTAGGCTACTACGCATAAATAAAAAATATTATAAAAAAGACAGCGTAAAGGGGGTGAAATAGAAAATAGAAGTAGTATATCGAAGTTAAAAAAACTCAGCTATGAGCTATGATAATAGCTGTAATGCACTGGAAGTAAGTACAGTTGGTTAGGATAAGTTTTTTTTTGACCGAAATTAAATGCACTAACTATTCTTTATTCTTTAAAAACGAATTGGGCACTTACACCTACTATAATACTTTACGCACTAACATCTAAATCATACAATTGGTTCAGGGTGAAATTGTGCGACTTTAGTGCATACATAAAAGTACAGCGACAAAGTTCTTCGCAGGGCCGTGAACGCCGGGAGTTTAAATAGGAGCGGCAAAGCCCGCTCGCGCTCAACGCGCTCATTTATCGAAGAACTTCGTCCTTATTGCTTTGTTTGGGATATTGTCAGTTTGTTTCAATTACTAAAATTGTGATAAAAAAATCTGCAAACCATTTTTCTTTTTGTTGTATCGTAAAAACTAAAAAACACAAAAGCTTCATAATTTGGTATGATTATACATAATCCTAAAAAAAACAAAAAATACTGAAAACTGGTCAAGTGCGAGTCGGACTCACCTACCGAGGATATTTTTATCGACTACGATTTCGGTCAGAGCGATTCAGTGCGCTGGATGCCCCTACCTATTTACATATAAACTACATATATATTATAAATGCGAAAGGTCATGCGTGCGCGGGCTTCTTACTTTTTTGGTAAAAAGGATGGACGAATTTGGTTACATACCATTAGGAATAGAGTTTGCTTATACTCTGGATTAACACACAGGGCTACCTTGAATCCCGAAATAAATCACTGTTCCCGTGGAATGGCAAAATTACTAATTCTACGCGGACGAAGTCGCGGGCAGCAGCTAGTTTTATATAAATATTTCAGGATATATTTCAATACCATCGTGTTATACGTACTATCGTGTGATATCCATGGACTTATTAGAGAAATATAAACAAAAAATATAAATATGGACAAGTGAAGACAATTGTTCGGTAAAATAGTATTTTCTCTTGTGGACTAAACAGAAGCTCATGGGGTTAGCTCCACGCGCAATTATTTTAAATAGCTTACACATCTTTTGTAGTAAATTCTTTAGAAAACCAAGCTCTTTTGTCAAGATTCAAGTCAATGTCATTGTCATTATCATGCTTGTCATTTGATGTTCATTTTGAAGTTAATTATGACAGTGCACTAAAGTTCTTAAAATTTTTGTTGGGGTTCTATACTGGTCGTTGTTCCATAACATTTCTGTGTTTTTTAGCGCATACTTTCGTTGCCTACTATACTTTTTCTGCACTGTCATCATCAGGTTATTGAAAATAAACTAATCCCCAGTGCAGTGGATCTACATTAAGTACAGTGGAGATCCTGTTGCCACCTTCCGACTTCATCATCAGATCAGCTTGTTAATCTTATCTTATCTTACTTCTTCCTTAATATTATAAAGGAGGATGTTTCTATGGTTGTACCTCAAACACGCTTCAACCACAGAACAGATCGGGATGAAACTTGACACACATATCGTCGATGATACCTACTGCAAAACCGCGTAGCCTGCTTATTTACTGTAGAGTATTATATTAACAAGCAAATACACCTTAAGGTCTTGGAAAAAAGGTGCATTTTGCTCCTCATTAAAATTGTTACTTACGTTGTTTTGCAGTTTCACCGACGTTATATCGTCGTAGAATAGGACATAATGATAGTTTTTATCTCGGATAATTGGACAGTTTCCGACGGAGCAGCGATAAACGACTTCTACGCGGATGGAGTCGCGGGAAAAAGTTAGTACCATAATATTGCATTGTATGTTATATTTACAATGCAGCGCGGAAGAAACTCCTCTGGTAACTCGTTATTATGCTCGGATATTAATAATAATTATGTGATGTGAAACATTGAACACTCCAGTATAGGTCTGTAGGTTGTATCCGCTAAGTGATAGCGCCTAATATTCTTGTTACTGTATAGTTATTTCTAGAAAGTGTTACGTCTATCTATTTGATGATATCGCTTAGAAAATCTTGAACACTCCAATATCATATAGGTATGTTCGGTCTATCCGCCAAGTGATACCTACCGCCTGGTATTCCTGTTACTGTATAGTTATTTCTAGATAGTTTTATATCTATCTTTTTGATGATATTGCTTAGTAAATGTTGAACATTCCAATATCATATAGGTCTCTACAGTCTATCCACCAAGTGATACCGCCTAATATTCTTGTTACTGTAGTTATAGTTATTTCTACAAAGTGTCATATCTATCTGTTTGATGATATCGCTTAGTAAATGTTGAACACTTACGCACGTTAGCTGGGGTGAAACCTAGGCACTCTTGCAGGGGCCTTTTCGTAACGCACCGCATATTGACGCACTACTCAGTTTACATTTTCCAAATATTAATGTTTGTAAGAAATAATATTTCCTCCTTCGCACGCGTCAATATTCCTGGAAAGGAGCTCCGCCACGCCGGGCGTTTGAGAACAGTTCCCCGTCGCATGGCACTTGCGGGTAAGAACCCGCGTGTCATCGGTCCCACGTACTTTGAGCGTCTACCCGCCAAACTTAAAAATGTACATTCCGACCATAGAGGTAGTAAAACATAGAAAAAGTGTAAAAACGGCTAATAGAATAGTACTCTTCGCACCTGTTACAAATGCCCTTCGTTAAAAAGAGTCGTCTATATATGACCGCTTTCGATTGGATTTCAAAAGCGTACCACTTTTTAGGTGTGTTCGTGTGTGTTGCAGTGAAGTTTGCAGTCAGTGATGTGCGGTTTATCGAAATATTAGGTTTAACCATAATTAAAAGGCAAAGGATAAGCCTATTTTCAATAATAAGTAATTGTGATTGATTTCCAATTGAAAAGTGGCCTTATTTCGAAAAAGTAAACTGAGAAATTAACTTTTTTGTCGTGTAATAAAACTAAAGACAGTTTTTACAGTTTTTATTTAGAAATAAAACGTTTATCTTTAATAATGATGAATAAGCCTTGTAATTGTAAGACAGTAATTGGAAGACAGTTTGTGACCCTTTTTTGATGCCGGATTGCATTGCAACTTCTGCAACAACGACGAACCACTTCTGTAAGAGCATCTCCACCCATTCCTGTTTGAGCATCAAGGTTAATTTTATTGGGTTGCGTATGAATGGATGTGATTACTGAATATATATATGTTTCTTATTAAAATCCGAGCTATACTGCAAATCTGAAACAATACAATTAATTAATATCACATATTGGCTCTTTTACCGATCGATAGATATGTACGTACAGTCAAGGAAATTGATTCCTTGACCATTTTGGACTATGTCAAAGTGACACTGTAAATAAAATCATAAGAAGTCTCTTACGTTTTGATTGACTATGTCACTACGACATAGTCCAAAATGGTCCAGGAATCAATTTCCTTTACTGTACGTAAAAAATACATATTAAATTAAAATACCGTTGTTAAAATAATGAATGATCCAAATATCTACAATAAGTATTTTATGCCTATGTCTATAAAAGGCACACGCCTGTGCCATTAAACGTAGTAAGTTTCGACATTTAAAACATTGGCCTTTTAACTGTTCGGCATCGCTATTTTAACCCAAAATGTATTCACTTTTTGATATTTAAGCACATACTCATGGATATATTTACCTACTCATTTACTCTATGAAAATATCGAAAGTTTACTTATCGATATTAATTTTGGAAGCACTATTGTTTACTTCCGAAAGAAAATCTAAAAATGAGTTAAGATTGCACATTTACTGCACATAGTGCCTTTGTATTAAAATTTAAATAACAAGACGTAATACCATGATAATGTTTCTAGTTATACTTGCAAAACGGCCGGATTATGGCCGAAAATCAACAGTTTTATTGTAAAACATCACTCACCTGTGAAAGCTTATATTTTGTGGATCATTTTCTTTATTTCCCATTCGGGATTTACACCCACGAAATACACACGCCATTCCACTGAACCTATACTTAAATACTTCACTGATAACTTGTCGAAGAAATATATTTTCGGAGAATTATTTTACAATTCGTTATCCGTTACAACTATCCGACTGAATTAAGTGTCACTTTTTCTTAGGTCTTTATCCGACTAGCCGCTTATTCTATCCCAGTCGTCTTAATTTAGTAGGGTCCACATGTCGGGTATTGACCAATAAAAATTGGCTACAAAACTGTGTTGTACACAGAAGAAAAAGGTGGTACGCTTGACAGTTGGCTACACGGGATCTAGTGTTTTCCTTCATCTTTGATTCCGACGAAGCATTTAAACATCAGCTTAGAAACCTTTTATTGGATAATCCATTATACTCTGTGGATGAATATATGGAGCTAAAATTGTAAATTTATTTATTATTGTGTTGATAGTTTAATCCTTGTATATTGACATCGGACGAGTGACCATTTATTTGATGTTTAATTGTTGTTGCTTCAATTAATTATTTTTGTATTCTTATATTATTAGTATTTATGTTTTGACGATCTCAATGTAATTTCGTATTTTTTGACATGCAATGCAACTTATATTGTAATATTACATTGATTAATATATAAACTAAACTAAACTAAACTTCAATATTGTAAACATAGGTCTGTAGGGTCTATCCGCCAAGTGATACCTACCGCCTAGTTTTCTTCTTACTGTATAGTTATTTCTAGATAATGTCATAACTATTATTTTGATGAGAGCGCTTATTAAATGACATGTGCCGGCACTAGGACTCGACAAACGACCAGTATTCGACATTTGAGTCTTATTCAAAGAAGAGATACGCGTCATACTCGTGAAAGGGTGCTGTCTGTGGGGTCTGGTCTGTTCACGTTTGCAAGGACCTGATTTCCAGTTAGTTATTTTAATTATCGGTCCTGACGTAGAGACTTCGTCATGTTGTTCTCCTAGACACTATTTTTAATTTAATTTAGCTTACATCTGTAATGATTTTATTTGTGTTAGTTATAAAATAATTATTTATTACTTTATTACCTTGTAATGTTACTTTTAAGTATTATTATATTTTACGATTGACAAAAATGACCTTCTGCTGGAGTTTCTTGCGGCGCTTCTTCTCCGCAATGATGGCCTTGTCCGAAGCGCTTGTAGATTCATTTTACAGTACCGACGTGTAAACGAGCTCTCATGTGGCCAATTTAGTGAATAATATGTTTTGAATTTTGATTTTTTTCAATTCATTTATTTTGTAACAATCAATTTAATTAACCCTATGATCTTGAAAGTTTTTGTCGATTATTGGAGCCTGTCAGCTAAAAGTGTCGAACACTGGTAGAACCTTGGTTCTTAAACTTTAATTTCATTTTTAGTCGTAAAATTGAAAACAGTAATGCGTTAATTATTTATTTAACCCTTAATGATACAGGTATGAAATAAAAAATGTATTTAAAAATATATTTTTAAGTTAAATGAATTCCATAGTCAAATATACACGAGCCAATAAAGCAAATAATACATCATCATAAATTATCCGTAATCTATAATATTGGCAGAACTAGGTACACATTAGTACATAACAACAAAGGATTAATTGAAGACCTTATAATGGATGGCATGTGTAACCACGAAAGCAATGATTTTATTTAATCAAAATTACCGTCAGTAAACAATAATACACAATTGCATAAAACTTGAATTAACTTTAACTTTTGACAATTCTTTCGGAAAATACAATCTCAAATCAAAACGTTTTTTAAGTTATTTTTGGTGCATTCTGTCTTGTTATGGAATTGGTTAGGTTTTTAACATAAGAAATTTTTAACCCGTATTTTCTTTCAAAAGCAAATTAGCATATTATAAGTCTTTGTTTCTTTGTGTCTCGTTAATTACTTCTCATAATATATGAACCCCTTGTGTAGGCTTCTATCCTGTTATAGATTTTTTGAAAGATCATCTAATTTTAGTCAACAAAAACCAGCCAAGTGCAAGTTGGACTCGCGCACGAAGGGTTCCGTACCATTTCTATAAAAAATTACGTTTGTTGTATGGGATCCCCCATTAAATATCTATTTTATTTAAATATAATTATTATTTCTTATAGTGAATATACAACTAAATATTCTATGAATATTTCAAGCGTCTACCTGTTGCCGTTATTAATATCGAGCAAAAAACATTTATTTTATTCTGTTGTTAGTATTTTGCACTGCTAGATCAATACAGTAGTAACTCAAAATACAACTGTATTCTAAAATCAACTTTAATACAACTGCTATGAACTTGAAACAAAACTAACAAGAAATTTGAGTTATACTGTTTTGATCTAGCTGGGCGATTTGTTGTTATAGCGGCAACAGAAACACATCATCTATGAAAGTTTCAACTGTCTAGCTATCACGGTTCATTAGATACAGCCTGGTGACAGTCAGACAGACAGACAGACAGACAGACAGACAGACGGACAGTGGAGTCTTAGTAAGAATGGTCCCGTTTCTGCCCTTTGGGTACGGAACCCTAGTAATCTGGTTAGCTTGATATTATGTTATTCATATTTTTTTCTATAATTAGTTTTAAGTTATAAAAAAAAATCGAATAACTACAATAATATTTGTTTGGTTTGTTTTGCCTAAGTCTTGGAGGTTTTCTATGTATTTAAGAATGTATTTTTCAATATATGTAAGGTTATCGTTGACAAGTACCCATAGTACAAGCCTAGAGCTAAGTTCGGGACTAGGTCAATATGTGTCAGATTGTCCCCTGTTATTTTTACTTACGCTAAAGACTGGAAACTGGTTTTTAAGACTTGAATTTACAGTGTTTTTTGTCTGGTCAGATGTAAATGCATTTTTGATTATAAAAATGTGACCAAGACAAGCCATTTTTTAATTTATTTTTTATCTTGGGACTTGATGAAAGCACATAGAGCTTATCCCATGTGCTTCTGCCCAAAACAGAAAATATCCTTAAAAATCCGAAAATAACCGAACAATTATCCTCGCGTGTTATATCCATGGACTTGTTTCTCTAATTGGCTTTTTTTTTAAACATGATTATTTAGTTTTGTCTCAACAGCATACAATTAAATTTTAGTTCTCTATACACACGATTTTAATAAAAAACACCTTTTCAAAAATCCGGTTGTTAATTGACAATATTGGCGAAATATACCTTAACAGGAGTGCAAGCCCTTAATTTAAAATTAGAATTAAAATTCTTTAATTTGTTTAAAATAAATTAATAATTGTGTGTGTTTATTTCTAACTCTACAGGAACTTGCAGGCCTAGTATGGATGCGTCTATATCGCGTGTCAAATGTGGATAAAGCATCCGTCACTCTCGTACTTATTTACGTGTCAGAAGGAGACGGCTGCCTTATCCAAACTTTGTCACGCGATAAACGCAGCCTTTTTGGTAAGTTATTCGAAATAACTTACTAAAAACTAAAAATGTACACTAAATAAAATAATTTTCTTTTTCAGAATATAACAATATTTGGCCGTATGCCTGATAAAATTATACAATATGTTTTAAGTTAAGGTCAAGCGGGGCTATTCCGACAGAGGGGTAAATGCGTCACTTACCTAATTTTTTTCAAGTGAATTCAACGTTTTAAACTATTTCTGCGTCTTTTTAATTTCTATAAAAGGAGGCATACATGGTTTTAAAACGATGAATTGCCTTGAAAAAATTTAGTGACACATTTACCCCTCCGTCGGAATAGTCCCGCGTTTCCTTAATCGTTAATTGTATTAAAAAACTTGAAAGATTTCTGCAAATTAAAGAACAAAATTGTCTGGTGTTTGCAGTTTCTGCCGTCTAACCGCATCAGACCTGAATAGAACTCAATACTGCCGTTCTACGGAGAAAAGGCACAAGTGCAATTAATTCATAGAAGCATATTAAATTCTCGAGGGTTATAATAAGGTTGGAAGTGCAATACAATTCATGGAGTTGGAGGACAGAATACGTATTGTCAGGTCAAAGCCTTGGCGTAGTGAAATTACTACAAAGGTATATGCATAGTCGGGGCTGAACTTGTAACTTATAAATAAAGTATTATTATTCAATTTACAAAATACACAAAGACGTAAATTATGAAAAAGGTTTAAAACATGTGCAAATCATTAGAAAATATTGTTTCGAAGTAGCTATTAGCGTTTGAAAACTGAAGCGAGAAAAAGTCGGGTTTTAAAATAAAACTATTTTTTCACGGAATTTCCGTTAACTTTAATAAATTATGACTAATCTTTCCGCTACATATGCAACTTTATGTAATAAAAGATTTAAAATGTACTTTTTAAAGTTTGACTTTTGTATCAAAAACGCATGTTTGCTCAACACCTTTGGTCAAGGCTATATAAAATAAACAAAAATGGCGAAGGGATGTACAGAGGCGAACTTGTTTGTCTGTCTTTGTAATTGCAGAAGCGAGCAGTCAGAATAGTAGCTCTTTATCTCGTTGCGGATAATGACAGTAGCATCACAGTACATTTTCAACGTGGCGTGCTACATTAGAACAAACATTAACTCTTTCCCAGTAAGATCCGATGCACTCAGAGGTTTAAGAAATAATCACGACGGAAAACTCAAGACGGTGAGATGTAAACTAGCTAAGAAATACGCATGATACACGCATTTTAAACTGCTAATTAGACAAAGAAATTCCATTTGCACTGTGACGTCATGTAACATGTCGGCCATATAAACTCCATGTTAAATTCTGTTTTGCTAGAAAGAGATAGGAACAAATCTTTGTTGGTTTATATCTTGGTTATGTTTATAGCTATGCAAAAAGTGATTTTTCTCAACTGTTTGTTACATGAATCAGCTTTTATTGTTACTGTTAAAAAAAGTCAATAATATTCCCTAATATGTAGCTCATTCAGCATCGCCGGTAGTTCAAACCAGACCAGAGGGCCCTTCCAAGATGCATCACGCTAAGTAGCGTTTCTATTCGAGTCGTTTTTAAACCAATCGCGTCACTGGTAGATGACGCGATACGAAAAGTCACGTGATCTACCAGTGACGTGATTGGTTTAAAAACGAATCGAATAGAAAGGTTAGTTAGCGTAGTGCTTCTTGTCTGAGCCCTCAGGGGGCCTAATATGGCTGCGTTTATTGCGTGACAAAGTGCGAATAGAAACGTTAGTTAGCGTAGTGCTTCTTGTCTGAGCCCTCAGGGGGCCTAATATGGCTGCGTTTATTGCGTGACAAAGTGCGAATAGAAACGTTAGTTAGCGTAGTGCTTCTTATCTGAGCCCTCAGGGGGCCTAATATGGCTGCGTTTATCGCGTGACAAAGTGTGGATAAGGCATCCGTCACCTTCTGACACGTAAATAAGTACGAGAGTGACGGATGCTTTATTCACATTTGACACGCGATATCGACGCAGGCATACTCGGCCGGCAAGTCCCTGTAGAGTTAGAAATAAACACACAAAATTATTAATTTATTATAAACATATGAAAGAATTTTAAATCTAATTTTAAATTAATGGCTGTTAGTCCTGTTAAGGTATATTTCGCCAATATTGTCAATTAAAGCATTCACTGCCAGGGAGCGTGGCCTAGGAACAAACTTGTACGAGAGTGAACGCATATATGCGTGGGTGGCAGTGAATGCGATAACAACCGGATTTTTGAAAAGAAGTCAAGTTCCAAGTAGAAGATAGAATTAAAAAAAAGCTTGTCTTGGTCACAGTTTTATAATCAAAAATGCATTTACATCTGACCAGACAGAAAACGCTGTAAATTCAAGTCCTAAAAACAAGTTTCCAGTCTTTAGCGTAAGTAAAATAACAGGGGACAATCTGACACATATTGACCTAGCCCCAAACTAAGCTCTAGGCTTGTACTATGAATATTAGACAAGGATAAACTTACTTATGTAGAGAAATACATAGGTACTTAAATACATAGAAAACCTCCAAGACTTAGGGACAACAAACCAAACAAATATATTGAAACAATCTTACCCATTACTCACTTCAAAGTCGGCAGTTCCATACACGACTCGTTCAGTATAAAACTTCAACAGCATCTTAAGTTTTTCAATAATTTAGTCCAATTTAATATAACCCGAAGAAAACTCCCCAAACGAAAGTTCAAAGTGCGCCAGAATGTAAAAGTAGGTAAAAGATAAAAAAAGATAAAAGATGTTTATACAGTAAGTAGGCCGCACGGGCACTTTTACACGTCAAAAAAAGAGTAAGAAAGGTCAAAGAAAGGTAATTAACTTTCTGGCGTACCTTGAGCTATCCTTGGTTAGCCATTTCGTCTGCATTATTAGACATGTCCACAGTGGTGAAATATCTTTAAAGATTGTGTTCATATTAGCCAAATATCTTTAAAGCTTATATATATTCACCGCATGGCCAAAATCTTCATGGTTTATATTCATAGCGTGGCCAAAACATCTGTCAGTATTTTCCACAGCGTGGCCAAATATCTTCAAGGCTTATTTTTCAATGCTTGGCCAAATATCTTCATTGTCAATAGCCACAGCGTGGCGAAATATCTTTAGACGTTTTCGAATTTCCATTAAAATCGTCACTATTGAATTCTGCGATAAGAACTGAATCAAGCGATGGCCTCAGATTTTGTTAGTGCTGAATTTTTTTATACCTTGTCTAATTATGCTGTACTATTGTTATTTTAAAAACTATATTCCGTATAAATAATTACTATATTCTATATCAATTATATACTTTAACCAACATAAAAAATCGATTTTTTGTATCCTATATTAAGTATTCAGTTTGTTTTTTTATGACTCGTTAATACACAGACTTGTTAAAGATTGATTTAGTTATTGCTGGTAAAACCGATGGCCGTTGGAGCGGGAAGGTTCTAGAGTGGCGACCGCGAACCGGGAGACGAAGTGTCGGCAGGCCTTCCACAAGGTGGACCGACGATCTGATAAAGGTCGCGGGAAACCGCTGGATGACAGCAGCAGAGGACCGATCGTTGTGGAAAACCTTGCGGAAGGCCTTTGTCCAGCACTGGACGTCTTGCGGCTGATGATGATGATGATGATGAATTTAGTTTTTTTTATATTCAGTCACAGATAACTTTAATAGAGCTACCACGATTAATAGCAGAAAAACCGGTCAGGTGCGAATCAGACTCGCGCACCGAGGATTCCGTACCGCCGCACAATAGGTATTCTGATTTTAATTTGATTTCGAATCGAATCAGCGTGAACCCAACTCACACTTGACTATTTTTAGTATTTGTTGTTTTTCTTGAGGGTATTTACTAATCTTACCAAATTTGACGCTTGTAGGTTTTACCGTATTTACGATACAACAAAAATAAAAATATGTAAAATAAAAAAAAAAACTTGTATACCCCTTGTGTGTTATTTATTGCACTTTTTTATATTTGTAAGTAAATACGCCGTAACAAAACATATACTGAAAAAAAAAAACGCAACCCGCTATTTATTTATGTCAAAAGATTTAACCAAGGACGGACGACGGACAGACGGACTAACGGACAGCGGAGGCATATTAATAGAGGCCCGTTTCACATCGAGTACGGAACCCTAAAAAAAACACAAAAATTGGTTTAAGGATAAACAGAGTACAAAAGGCAAAATAATGATGATTTTTATAAATAAACATAGTTATTTTCGTCATAACCAATCAAAACCGATTTTATTGATGAATGTAATGCAAAATATTGGAAACAGCATCTGTTTTATTTTAAGAAATATTTAATGAGTAAAATAATTATGCTAAGAACCAATTACCGAATTTTAAAATGTGTCAGTAACTAAAAGAGATAAATAAATATTGCACTTTATGACCATTTTTTTTTGAAATCTGTTGTTAAAAATATCTGATGGCAACAATCGTGTTGTACTTACTTAACAAGATAAAAATTATTGTGAAGGTAAGGCGCACCATGACTCAAACGTAATTTTTTATAAATAATGGTACGGAACTCTTCGTGCGTATCTGAGTGTTTATTTTTTCTAATGCTTGCGTTTTTCTTTCGACTCCTGGCATGAACCATCATTCCACCATTTTACAAAATTTCTTTTGATGCTCGTTCGATTCATCATTTTGTCATTGTTCATCATCGCACACAGATCGCACATAGCCACAGTGTCCAATGTGTCTTTGATCTGATAGTGATTTCTCCACCTAAAGAAGTCGTAGGCGGCTGTGATATGGTTGGATATATTAAGCATTTTGCGAGCTAAGACTTCTGGACCTAATTCACGGGCGTTTAGGTAGCTGCCAGGGGGCAAGAACCTGGAACATACATACAATATATATTCTACCCACTAAGTACTTGAAGATGTGCTGTATCCCTGCTGACAATATAGCAATCGATATAGCAATTAGAGAGAAGTATATTGTCGGTAGAAAACAATATTTTATTAAAGCATTGTAGTAAAAAGTTTTTCAAATAAAATGAAAAATCTAAAATTAAAATAATATTAAAGAAAAAGTTACTTTTGAACTATTAACGTCGCATAAAAGAACAAGATTAAGCTGAATGACGTATTTTCCATGATACCTTTTTAAGGGTAACGACTGTATAAAAGTTAAGAGTGGAAAAGTTATTTGACGTTTCAGCTGATGATTATTTTGTTTTATCTCTCAACTAAGAGGCCTGCGAAACGTAAGTAATTAAACTTTAAAATTCTCCCAGTCCAGATAAAAATTTTATTACAAGTTAAATATACGAGTAATATGTTACTGCATCTTAACACATTGCATTAACAACGAAATGAACTAAGAGGTTTACATTCATCTGGCATAACTTTTTTCGCATAATCATCATTTGGCATACTCATCATTTGGCATAATCATCATTTGGCATAATCATCTTTTAGCATACAGTATTTTTTTCCGAAACCATATACTTTTCAGGATTGTTATAAAATAAACTTAACCTAACCAAATGGGTGCTATGCAATGATAATTTAAATAATCCTGAAAAGTATACGGTTTCAGAAAAAAATACTTTATGCCAAATGATGATTATGCCAAAAAAAGTTATGCCAGATGAAGGGTACCCAAACTAAGAGTATGTGGCAGATAAGAACGAATCGATTGATTAAACTTAAGAAAAAAGCCTAAACTTCTTACCAGGAGTAGTTAGCTCCTCCATAAACTACAGGTATGTTATAATTATCCAATGCTCTCGTAACTTTTTCAGTAACGTAGTCCGGAGAAAAGGAATTCTCGAACGCAAGATAGAACATGTAGTTCCTCTTCAACATCCTTGAGCATTTTTCATCCTTAAGAGTCCCGCACTGATACCACCCGCATTTTCCAAAAACATCTATTGTCTCGTTTTCTAACCTCTTTAATTCTTTTCCAAGCTCGCTCACAAATTCTTCTCTCCTTCCCTTACTCCGGCATCTGGAAACAAACCAAGCGGCAAGTCGTGACTTGAATTGCAGTTTCTCTATCAGGTTCTGATCTATCGGATCCTTATGTTTTTTCCATTTTAAATTGGCTTTTGGGCCAATGATATGATTTTCCTTATTGAAGACGGTAATATATGTTCTGCGAATAGTTGAATCTAATTTGTAAGTCCACGTCCAATTAAAAAAGTTATCAAAAAAAGGTTCGCACATAGGAAAGTAATCTGCAGGCTCAATCGCAGTGAAAATATATTTCTGTGTTTTCGATCTGTATTTTCCTAATGGCAGATAATTTACTTTCTTGATATGTCGTAAGTTTTGAACGTCAAAAACGATGGCATCGAACATCTTCATGTCTTTGAAATACGTATTATTGTTTGTTACGTAACAGTTTTTATATGTGCAATTTCCTTGACTAAAATATTGTTCACCATTTAGCAATGAAAATGAAAGTCTTCTGTGTCCCCAGTTTAAAATAAAGTATGATTCTTTCCTTGCATTGATAAAAAGGTTTGAAAAGTTGAAAAATAATAATATGGTTATCACGAAAAATAATGAATATCCTCTCGTATTCAGCATCTTGACACAAAATAAAGGAGAAGGCTACCCCGTCTCATAATTTATACGTTGACGATATGATAGACAATTATATGCCTGAGATCGAAATAAATAAATACTTGTATGGCGTATTGATGAAACAAATGTTTAGTCGTCATTTATTTATTATACAATCGTTTATTTTTCTTTGACTTGTTTAAGTTGCTAAGAATTGTGATTACCTCAAGCGTTTCTCGTAATTTGACAACAATAGACTGAAAATTCAAACATCGTTACCAAGGATTATTTTTTTAAACTTCGAGTCAAATTTCTGAAAATCAAATGGACACGCAATCAACATTTAATTCAATCAAGATGCTTAATTACGAATTTGTGGCACTTGCAGTGGAAACTATGGGACCTTGGTCAGCTGATATGAAAAGCTTTATTAAGGCCCTGTCCTCTCGGCTCATAGAATCCTCCGGAGATCCTAGAGCTGGTGCTTACCTCTCCCAAAGGATTGGGCTAGCTATCCAGAGAGGTAATGCAGCCAGTGTCATGGGGACCATGCCGCGAGCGGACCTGCTAGACGGGGTGTTCTTTTTATAGTGGTGATTACTATTTACCACAATTAAAATAAGTAATTTAAATTTATTTTATTTATTAATATTTGAGTAGCTTAGTTTAATTTTAATTTAAATACGTTTAGTTTTAATTTTTAATTGTATTAATATTGAATTCTGTACTTAGTTGGATGTAAATAAAGTCTTTATCAAGACGCTCGTAATTTTACTGTAGATCGGTATGTTAGGAACAAAAGGCAATGGGAAAGTTTGGAGCCTTTTCATACGAAACTAAGCATCAAGTCAAAAATTATATTCAATGTTATTGAACCTTCTAAATTAACGGTTGATAGCACTCGTATTGTTTTATTTTGAAGGTTAATTTAATTCGTTTTTCTCATTTTTGAGTCAAGATGCAGCCGACGCCGCGCAATATACGAGTCCAGCCACCGCCCTTACCGGTTGAGGTTTGTATAGTGCTCTTCTGAAACAATGCGAGAAAATTTAACACAAATGGTAATACTATTAAACACAGGTCCCAAATTTCCTTGAAAAAAAGAACATTGTCGCCGTCATCGTCAACGTTATTATTATAATTATCAGAGGCCGGAATTTTCGTGGCATTTTTGAGCTTTCATAGTGACTTCTCATTTATCGACTTTCAATTAGGTACATATATATATATATATATATATACAACTTTGTAAACCATATGTGGAAAAAAAGGTTTTTTTTTAAATATATAGCCTGGGAAAAATTTTACTTGTCACTTTCAACAGAATTTTTTAACATTAAATTGAAAAAGCTGCAGTGGCTTAGGTGTTGGTAGCCGTATTAGGGAACCGATTACTGATTAATTAGTAAATATATTGATTTCTGACTTCTGTTGTTTACCTCTAATTACCGTTGGAAACCCGATACAGAGAGAAAAAAAGCAATTTTTTTGTGTCTTAAGACAGAAATCAAGAAGTTTTGGACACGGCTCACTCGGTAGCCACAGGGTACCAAAAAAAATTGTTTTTATTTCTGTATTGTATTTTATCGATATATTATTATGTATAACAGAAGTCGATAAACGAGAAGTCACTAGCGTAATCTGATTATTTATTAAACCATTTATTTCCATAGTTACACGTTATTTTATTTTTTAATTTAAATGGTGTTACTATAGTTTCTTTTTGGGTAAAGGCCTCCTCCAAAGGCCATTGTCAACGTTAGGTACACATAATTTTATTTAAATTTGAAATGATTTAGAATGAAACTGAAGTAAAGCATTAGATATAATAGAAATTTAGACTTAGTAGGATTCAAAATAAGGTTGTTTTTGGTTGCCCAATCTTTTTTTTTACGCGTAAAAGGCGGCAGACGATCAAGCGAGTCACCTGATGGTAAGCGATCATCGCGACCCATAAACCAGAGGAACCGCAGGTGCGCTGCCGGCCTTTGAGAAAAGAGTAGGCTCGTTTTTTGAAGGCCCCCAAGTCGTATTGGTTCGGAAATACAGACGCTGAGAGCTGATTCCACATAGATAAGGTGCGTGGCAAGAAGGCCCTCGAAAAACGCACGGTACTGGATTTCGAACTATCAAGATGGTGTTTCTCTCGCATCAAAGGATAAGTAGACTTGCGTATCGTCAGCAAAGATGGACGGAGCAGTGCTTCAGTCGTGTACTCAAGTCCAGTGTTAATAGAGCAAAAGGCCGAGAATTGAACCTTGCGGCATTCCTCTGTCTATAGACCTGAATGACCTGATGGAAGAAGGTCAATCCTGACCTCGTTTTTTTCAGTCACGACATACTGTTTCCCATGCAGAGCTCGGCAGCAGTGAGTCATTCTTACGCCATTAATGTCAAGTGTAGATATTAATATAGATACACCTTAAAAATAAATATTTAAAGAAAACAAAACTTTATTAATTATAATTAAACTAAAATGACAATGCAATGTTCAAAACGAGTAGGTACTAAGCTTTTTTAATTATTCTAAATTTTCTTTAAAATAACACAACAGAATTATTATTCTATTGAATAATGACGTTGTCATGATATTTCACTCGGGAAATATGGCATCCTTAAACAGATTTATTACCTATCTAAAAAGGTTTGATATCATATCATATCACTTGATTAACTTTCATAGTGGCAAATGGATATACACATTAATTAAAGAGGTTTGCTAAAAAAGCTTGCTATTGAAATATCGTAGCAGAAAGGCGGCCTAAATAAAATAATTTCATTAGTTATTAAATTACACCACATCTACCATTGAATGACAAGGTATGTCCATGTTATGCAAACTCTGAAACCAGCTCACCCCTGCTAAGCTATACATAAGCTAGAAATTATATGACTTTCAATTGACACACCTTTGTACATGACCGTTTTTAACCCCTGACGCAAAAAGAGGGGGTCATAAGTTTGAAAGCTATGTGTGTGTGTGGCACTGCAGCTCTTAAACGGGTGAACCGATTTGAATGCAATTTTTTTATTCAAAAGTAGGTTTTATAGCGGTAGTGTCCTTATCTGTCAAATTCAAATGTCGCAACGACAATAAGGACAAAGCATAATTTAGCTTACCCCACGGTTATTCCACGTTTATAAGTAAGAGCGTAATAGTTATAAAAGTATGCTTTGATATAGTTACGCGACATTGTTCCTGTATGTGATAGTAATACAATACAATATTATTATGTAAACGATGAGGCGTGTGAACGCGAGATAAGAAGGTAATATATATCGATATTACCCATTACGTATAGCATGATTTGTGTAATTAATGCCTGTTGTCTGTGGAGTTGAACGTATACTAAGTTAGCTGAAGCAGAGTAATATAGAAAGTTTAAGGGCGTCAGAAAACCAGGGTTTGGGAAAGGTTACAAAAATACCGGTAAATTATGGTTCTTAACCCTTAAATGATCTCTCTAGGTTTCAGTGTTTGATTTTTTTTAAACTATAGCTTACAGTAAGAAATTAAGGTTAGAAAAGAAAAATATCATGTAATTTTTCAAGTGGATAAATTGTTTTTTTTTTTAATTTTCTCGCGTCTTGTTCTCGTCTCGTGCATAGCCGTTCTTAATGCATAAGTGGGAAAGAGATAAACTAATTAATTACACTTGGTACTGAATCTATGCGACAGTTCGTTGAAATTAGAAGGGTGAGCATTTAATCTATGTGTCCTTTAAAAAGGACAAAATCCGTTAAAGGGTTAACCAGGTTTTTAATTAAAGCTCGCTCGGACCAGAATCGATTCGCAAGCGTTATGATCGCCGGGATTAACCTGTTATTTTTGGTTTTTGATTCTTCCTGCAGTTGGACGGTGTGGTGACTTAAATGAGGGCCGGCTTGCCTTCAAGCTGAGCAAGTGAAAATGGAACTAAAGAGCTAGCTAGGAAGGACGAAAAAAAGATAGCGGTGCGAAATAATTAACCGTTATTTCGAGCAGAAACAGTTTTATTTGGCTCTTTAATCAGAACTGCAATGATGTGGATTCTGTTCGAGCGTTATCGAAATAAAAATGCCGAGATTCTGACGAGCTGGTTAAAAAAATTAACCAGGTTTCCGAGCCCTGCATAAAACATGACAAAATTAATCGTAAAGTTGGTCATAGGTATCTTTTTTTTGGGTCTATATCGGTTGATCTAAAATTGTTTGGCCTATTTTTGTTTCGAATCATATTTTTTTGCATACCAACGTTTCGTCTAATGATTTAAATGTCGAAAATTGTTTGACCGAAATTGTTTTGCATAATATTGTTTAGTATAACATTTGTTTGTAATTACTTTTTTTTGTCGAATGATTTTTTGTTATAACGTTGACCGTGAGGCGAAGTCGACGGAGCTCCGCTTCGCAGAGCTCCTATTCCGCGTAGTTGTGGCGCTTCGCGTCATGAAACAATTCTAACCTAACCTAACCTATAGATTAGTTGAGACCTAGTTGTTTTATACTGGTAGGGGCTTCGATCAAACAATATTATAGATTTAGCCTTTTAGTAATTAAAATTTGGGACAAAACAATTTTAGACCAAAAGTGCTTTAGAACAAAAAATATGTATGCAAAAAAATCTTTATGGTAAAAAAGAAGTATGCCATTCAATATTATAGGAAAAAATTTCGACCAAAAAATGTAAACACATATAATTTTAGGTCAGTCGAAGGGCACCCCTTTTTTATGGCAAGGAGAGGGCACGCCAGCACAGGCCACCTGATGGTAAGTGGGATTTGAGACCCATAGACATTTGAAATCACAAGACTACAATCTAAAAACTGCAATCCTAAGACTTCAAATGCGTTGCCAACCCTGAAGACTAAGATGGAATGCTTCTATGCTAGTAATTTCACCGTTTGTCTTATCCCCACACCGGAACACAGCAATGCGAACACTACTGCTTGGCGGTGGGATAATGGATAAGATGGTGGTAGCGATCCGGACGTACCCTGCACAAGGTCCTACCACCACTAACAAGGGCTGTAGATAGTTCACAATAAAATGTCAAAGCTTGTTTGGTGACCAATACTCTCTGGGACTGACAATCTCAAGGTTATAAGTCTTACGCTGACAATCTCATGACAGCATTCATAACTATATATGGATCACTAACAATATATTGATTCCATGGTCTGAAAATAAGCATATTTTTTTTAGCTAGTCATTTCGCTAATTGTCTTATCCCCGCACTGGAATGCAACAATGCGAACACTGCTGCTTGGCGGCAGGTTAAAGGGTAAAATGGTATAATTCTGCGTAAGATCCTACCACCGCTAAAAGACTAGCGTAAAAACGTATGAGAGTAGATGAAATAAACTTACCTTTCGATACCGACAAAAATATGTTTTTAAATGGTCTCATTCGCGATAGAAATGTACGAATTTTACGACGCTCTCGCAACGTATATAAAGGTTGTTATTGTAGCTTGTTAACCTTAGTTATAATAATGAGGTGTGTAGGGCTGACGCAGTTCATTATAATAAAAAATAAAATAAAAAACACGGGACAATCTCAAAAATAGAGTGCCCATTCTTTGTGTGGAAATGCAATTGATTAAACGAAACGAACGTATAAATGTTGATTCGGCGTTTGTTGAGTACTATCGCGAATGATGTCGATATGCATAAAATATGTTGGTGAGTTTAGTTTGTTAGTATTTTTAGACGAAACAATAGGAAATATGCATCGAATTTTTAAATCGCATGTCTCAACAAAATATGAAAACACCGTAAAAGAGATCACCAAAAGTGAAATTAAAATTAAAATCGGCCAAGAAATACGGACGATACAAGCATTTTAAATTGCTAATTAGTAAGCGCTTAGACGGAGACATCCGATACGTCACAAGGTCGTCATGTAAACACATCGGTCATATAAACTCCATGTTAAATTTTGTTTTGCTAGAAAGTCATAGGAATAAATCTTTGTTGGCTCATATCTTGGTTATATTTATAGGTGTTCAAATTTTTTTTTTCTCAACTGTTTGTTTAACCTCGTAAGGCCCACCATACTAAAACCAGGTAAATTCAAATTCAAATTCAAATTCAAATAATTTATTGCGTGTCACATTACGTTACAACAGGTGGAACTATAACTACAGGTATACATGTGACGCCCTGCGAGGGCACAGCAACATGAGTAGTTTTTTGGTAGTTTTTTGTAAGTGGGACTTTGAATCTACCGTCAAGGCAATAAAGTTCAATTACGTTTGTTCGATAATGCCATATTCAGTATATGAATATAGGAAAATAAACCTATTCCCATTGGAACACAGTTCAAATTAAATTGTCTTGATTATGTACATCGTATTGCACACTGGGCCTTACGAAGTTTTTTTCGCATAAATAAAGTGATAAATATTCCCTATTATTACTTTATTATTTATAACGTATAATTTACGTTATAATAATTTTTCTAATAATAATATATTATAAGGAAAGGTTTGACTTATGACAGTCAGTGTTGTTGTGGATGAAACGAAAATTCGTTTGACAATATTCATATAATTTATTTGTCTTATCTTATTGTAATCATTGGGATATTTTTTAATTATTCCTCTTTTCGCGCTTAGTCCAATGAAGCCTCCACCCCTTCCAGAGAGCGGATAGTGGAGCGCAATGGCAGTGCCTTGAAATCCGTCACAATTTATTTACTATTTAAAAAAAAAACTTATTCTTTGATTGAAGTGACAACCCTACGCACCGCTGTATAACAAGTAAGATATTTACGAGTATGATATCTTTTTGACATTTCACATCTGATCCAAGTTGCCGCGCTAATAAGAACGAGTTTCCGATGATCGATCCGCATTGTTTTCCTTTTTACGTCTTTTCTCCCAGAGATCTCCACTAACAAAACTTAATACCGTAATACGGGGTAAATAGGAATCAAGGGGTAAATAGGGGCACAACGTAAAATGAAGCATATGTAAATAATAATAAGACTGAAATTATTTCAAATAGACGTAACGGGTGTCCGGCCTTTTCGCCGAACTTTTATTGTCCGAATTTCACTTGCTCCCAAACTTTTCGCCGATGATTGACTTTGACAACTAACTATTGCCAACTTTTTGTATGACAACGTTTCATTTGGTCGAATTATTTTAAAGTCGATTATTATAATGACTTAAAACTTTTGGAATATCTATTATTTGCCAAATCTTTCACTAGGCCAAAAAACTATCAACCGAATAATATTTCATAGGTGCAACCAGTCCCCTTCCAGCCTTTTCTCTGGATATCATTTCGCAACCATCTTGTAGAACCATCGTGTTAGGTTTGGTTATGTTAGTTTTATTAAAAACCTCAAATATTTACAGTTTGGGGAAAAAAAGCGGTATGCCAAATGGTATAACCGTGTCCAGTTAGGTGCGACAACGAGCGAAGCGAGGTGGAGCATGATAGGTTAACAGTGACCAAACAGCGCACGAAGCCGAGTGAGCGAAGCGAGCGTGCCGCGGCAGCGGCCGGCGAGTGCCAGAATCGACTTTTTTAATATTTATAAAAGACATTCCAAAACACAAGCCCAGTGAAAAAATATTCTATTAAAAAAATTAATATACCTGTATATGATTTGTCCGAAATAAAAATGGCATCCTTATAAACCATTCAATTACGTGAAAGATGGTGTTTAAAAAAGTGTCTTTATTAATAAAATACGAAATGTATATTACTCTAAGTAAACCAAACCAAATAAGAACAAGCATTAAATGGACAATAACGTTACGTAACGTGTAACAAGTTATGACTTATTTTAGGTTGTGTCCCTATTTACCCCTTGTTTCCCATTTACCCCGTTTTACGGTACTAATATTGTTACAGCATCCAGCGCCTCGCCCTTAATAATGTCTACTAACTATACACTTCGTTGCTTAAATACAAAAGGGACACAAATCAAAAACAATATATAGTTTGATTGAAAACTTAAAGTAACTAGCATTCACAAATTAAATGCAACACAAGCACATTTTGATTTGTGTCCCTTTTGTATTTAAGCAACGACTTTATCTTTTAAAATATTTTAATTGCGCCTTGTTCAATTCTTAATCACTTAATTTTCTAATTTTACAATTAGTATTATTAATTGGTCGATCTGTTTTAAAACTACTAAAGTAATTGTTAATGTTGCCACTTTTTGGAACTATTAATAAAAAGCGGACGTTCTTTTCGTCATAAATTAACAACTACAATAGTCAGTTCCACACTTTGAAAACAAAATATACTTCAAAAGAAAAAGGCAGTATAAAGGCATACAGTCCAAATGCGCATAATGCCTTTGGTTCGCAGAATAGTGTTCAGGATAACGACGTCACCCACACGAAATCAGTGGCCCATTGTACACCAGATTAGATAGAAGCGATACTGTTGCCTGTATTCTAGCTGCAAGTTTAGGTATTTTGCATACCTTTAGAAATTTCTAGATAGCGGCTTGGTTTAGACGAGACTCGAATAACGTACCGGTCACCGTAACGATATTGATGCAGTTTTCGGTTGGAATAAACTGCACAAATTTACTTTTAATGTAGTAAAAAAAAAGTCGTAGTAAATTTTAACTTCTTTTTTTAAAAGAGCTTGAAACAAAAAAAAACAAAATTCAGTACCTATATTTATTCCGTAAATTGGCATGGACATAAATCTTTTTCTTACCGGCTCAAGCCCATTCCGCGTTCATACGTCTGGGGAGACCCTTACACGTCGGTAATAATAATTTGGAGTGAATCTACTAGCGCTTCGGACAAGACCATCATTGCGGAGAAGAAGCGCCGCAAGAAACACCAAAAGGTAATTTTTTCAATCATAAACAATAATACTAAACAGTTAGTTGGGCCATTCTACTTTTCAGTGTACATATTTGCTATCGTCCGATAAAAAGTATACCAAATTATGAATCCGGGAATAAATAAAAAACAATAACTTAGAATGTTTAAGTTTGACGTTTAAAAAAAAAACTTAAATTACTCAAATATCGTTGAAGAATCTTGGTAACTCAGTGGTAAATGGCACTTTTTCCATAGAAAAGGCGGGGACATCAACGTCCACTGCGTTACTCACTTTATAGTTATTACAAATAACTTTTCATGAATTAGGATAATTCTAAATATAAGCTTATTGACCTCCCTTTGCGAGTTTCAAGTTAGAAAACGCAGCACTTTACCGTTTTTTGAAATAAAAATAGTTTAGTGAGAACGTCGCTAAAACTCATGTACAACGAAAAGTAGAATAAAAAACATTTAAAGGTAATAAAGTAATAAATAATAATTATTAAAACTAGTACATGCACGACTAACTAGCACGACTAGAACGCCAGCTGCACCGGTCCAAGCATAAAACTTATCGACGGTGATTCAGCAACAAACAGCGTAACAAACAACTTTACAAGCTGCAAACTGTACCTTACTGACTTACTTGCTAAGGTGTATTTTGCATTATAATAAATTTGTTAGTTATGCGGTATTGCAATGTCACCGACGTTATGCTTCCTTTACATTCATCAACTTCTTCATGCACGTACGTCGGTTCCGGGTGCAATGGGTAAGCAAAACTCAGTATAAATCTTATTTAATAACAAAAAAACCGGTCAAATGCGAGTCGGAATCGCGCACCGAGAGTTCCGTAATTAAGTTTTTCATACGATACCCCACATGACACGATTAATTCAATTCAAAATTTGGACCGCCGTTCCTTGCATAAAGACCCTGTTTTTTTTTATGATATAATTAAAGATTAAAAATGTTTTCAGATATTTCCCTATACTTGTACGATAAGACGGTATTAAGTACTTGCCAAATTTCATAGTTTTAGGTCAACGAAAAATAACCTATAAATTTTGATTCCCTTGAGATTGTCGAAATATACGTTTTTCGCGGCATAAACGGCCATATATTTTTATACGTTAACTTAGAAGTTTGTGTTTTTCACAGCCTCAAGGGACTGTAGACTTGCGTATATGGTTTTAATTTCACCTTGATACCTCCACCCGTTCCCGAGATAAAGGGTCTTGACAGACAGACGAACGGACAGACGGACGACAAAGTGATCCTATAAGGATTCCGTTTTTTCCTTTTGCGGTACGGAAGCCTAAAAATTTAAAAACATTATTCATGGCTGAGATTCTACACGGTAAAAACCATATTGCTTTTGACGTGTTATCGTATTGTAAACACTTTGATAGCTCTTATTTATTTAACAGTAAGAGCGGCCGAGTGAAAACCAAAACCAGAACACTTCAAAGTCAATATGGTTTCTACCCAGTAGAATAAAGGCCCACTAAGTAGGCGGCACGGGCATTTATACACATCAAAAATCTACCAGCGCTTCCCAAGAGGAGACCATTGCACATTGCTGAGAAGAAACGCCGCAAGAAACTTATTTATATTTATTCACCATCATCATTATCGTCACCAGCCGCAAGACGTCCACTGCTGGACAAAGGCCTTCCCCAAGGTTTTCTGCAACGATCGGTCCTCTGCTGCGGTCATCCGGCGGTTTCCCGCGACCTTTATCAGATCGTCGGTCCAAGTTGTGGAAGGCCTGCCGACACTTCGTCTCCCAGTCCGCGGTCGCCACTCTAGAACCTTCCCGCTCCAACGGCAATCGGGTCTAAGAGCATTACTTTTTTTTTTCCATTACTTTAGTTCTCCTGCGGATCTCCTAATTCCTGATTCGATCTCGCAAGGAGACACCCAGCATAGCTCTTTCCATCGGCCTTATTCACAATCTACCTACAATAAATGTTTCAAAATAAACACATCCTAACCAGCACGTAAACTTCCAACCCTTTTGCAAGTTCCCGCCAAGTTTAAAGTTACCGATGGCCGAGCCCGATAGACAATAATACGCCAAGTTTTGGGATAACGTGGTCCCAAGCCGCCTGATACGGAGATACGGCAAGTTAAGTTGTATTAGCAATTTTGCCCTCGTGTTTCAAAAGTATTAGACACACTCACCTTCACGCCTTCATTCCCAAAGTAGGGTAGGCAGAGCTAGAGAATTACAAATCTAAAAACTTTTTTTTCTATAACCACATTTTGCAAAAACAGCCTAGATGTTTACTAGTGTAAATTATAGTAGAGGATCCGGATAGGAGACGACCTTCACCGGGTTGTTTATTCGATAAAAAGTATTTTATATCAAATTTAATATTTTAAGTAATATATGGCGAATAGTTAGGCTGAAAATTTTCACTCCAGTATATAATTACTTAATTAAAAATTTAAAAAGGAACTTTATAAAAAATGCAACTGCTTGTTTAATAGACAAATTACATACCAATTGAAAGTATATAGCCTGGAATAGAATATGCAAACGTTAGTTCGACTATTTTTTTCCCATCATATAACTATTGGGTAGGCAGGTATAAGCAGGTAAGTCGGTACTAATAATTTGCACCAAAATTAGGCTACATACTTTCGATTGGTATGTAATTTTCCTATTAAACAAGCAATTGCAAATTAAAACAAAAGAGCATTTTTTACCGACTTCAAAAAAAGGAGGAGGTTCTCGATTAGTCGGGACATATTTTTTTTTATGTATGTTCCCCGATTACTCGAAGACCACAGGACCGATTTGAAAAATTTGTTCGTTGTTTGAATGAGTATACTTTTTAGTTGGTCCCATTTTCAACACGTCAGAATCTGATGTTGCAATCTTGGAGAAATCAAGAGAACTCCTCAAATATTATAGGCACACCTATAGCGATTTTGGTATTTTTCACTGTAACTCGTGCATTTGCTTTTGAAAAGTACTATATGGTGAAGTTGATGAAGACCACAGATGGCCACCGGAACTCCTTAACGGTACCTATTTCAAGGGTGGCGACAAGATATTTCGATTAAGGTACTTGAGCGACTATGACGAAGAACATTTAGGTTTAAATATGACTATGACATTCCCGCGGCGTTGTCTGCGGCGAGCTTGAAATGTTCTATAGTTTCTCATTAATATTTAGAAGTGGAGCTACGTAACATCATAAATAGGATCACTAAAAAGTATAAAATAAAATAAATGTTTAAAAAACAAAAACCCGCCTTCAAAAATGCAAAAAATAACTTCTTTTAAAATGGTAGGTCAGTCCAACTGAAGTCGGCGTCCCACAATATTTTAAACCAAAAGCCGAATGTAGTTGGACTGACCTACCATTTTAAAAGTAGTTATTTTTTGCATTTTTGAAGGCGGGTTTTTGTTTTTTTAAACATTTATTTTATTTAATTTTTAATTGAGTTATTATATACTGGACTAAATTTATATTATTTAACATATTAGATTTGATATAAAATACTTTTTATCGAATAAACAGCTGGGTGAAGGTCGTCTCCTATTCGGATCTTAGACCATTAGTGACAGGTTGCAAGCCCATCGCCTAACAGTACTACGAGCCTTTATTCCCGTAGTCGTCTCTTACGACATCCACGGGAAGACATGGAGTGGCACTATTCTAACCCGGCAACCACACGGCGAACAGTATTAGAGGTATTTTAAAAATCGTGTTGTTATATGCTGGACTGAATTTTGGAGTGTTGTTAGTTTTGTTTATTGATACCATTATTTCCCTGTCTTCTTTTATTTCCTATTTTTCTAAAGGTTTGAGATAAATAAATCTTAGTTTAATCATTAACTATGGTGAACTTTGTTTACTCTTATTTTTATCGGATTATCTCTGTTTTTAAGGTTCCGTACCTGAAAAGGAAAAAAAACGGAACTCTTATAGGATCACTTTGTTGTCCGTCTATCCGTTCGTTTGTCTGTCAAGACCCTTAATCTCGGGAACTCGTGGAGGTATCGAGTTGAAATTCTTTGAAAAATCTGAAAATTATACATTTTTAATTAAATCACAAAAAAACAGGGTCTTTATGCAAGTAACGGCGGTCCAGAACCCTCAGTGGGCGAGTCCAAATCGCGCTTGTCCGGTTTTTTTACAGGTTTGTATTTTTAAATCTGCCTTAACTTTTTTTTGGGGTTCTCTTACTCCGCCGACAAGAACATAGCTCTTTTAAGAAAAAGATGAAAGTAAATGACGCCTTAGCACTTGATTTAGCAATGTTATTTAACAACGTCTGCATAATCTAATCATAGATAATGCACCAAAATGTATGTACAGGTCGATTCACAAGAGCTGGCACGAATGGATGGAATGAGTGAACGAAAGTATACAAGTGTGTACAATAATAACAGGTTATCGGTTTGAAATTCGAACATCGGTTCAAAGGACGGCGCTCGCACAGTGATAGGTGACATTACCTTTGTTCATTCCATTCGTGCCAGCTTTAGTGAATCTATCTTTACATGTTTACACTTATTTTCATTGTTGTCTAAAAACAAGAGTTTTTTTGACCTGTCTGTACGTATGTATGTTTTTTTTGATATCTTGTAGAGGATAAACGGATGACCTGATTTAGACAAACAATTGTCGATAGATTCGTCACAGCGTCGCAAATAGGTGTATAATCATTGGCATCAAAACATAATGTAGTATTTTCATTTTTGACGACGACTGCTGACGCGCTGGCCTAGGTGTTAGTGACTCTGCCTACGAAGCTAGCGGTTCTGGGTTCAAATCCCGGTATCTAAGGGCAGATATTTGTGTGATGAGCGTGAATATTTATTCCCGAGTCATGGATGTTTTCTATGTATTTAAGTATATATTTCTCTATGTAAGTATGTATATCGTTGTCTAGTACCCATAGTACAAGCCTAGAGCTTAGTTTGGGACTAGGTCAATTGGTGTGACATTGTCCCCTGATATTTATTTATTTATTTTGCATAACACGCATTTCATAATTTCGATCCATATAATAATCAAATGATAATAATAATACTTACAGACTAAATGCATAATTACAAAACATTTCTTTTGAAATCTAATTAATCAATAATAATTATTATAGTAATTCTTTTCTTTGTTTAATTATATTATAATAAGTGAAATGTAATTGATTAAGTACAATTAAGTGTTTACATACATACAAACATATTAAATGAAATACACAGAAAAAATGTTTCTTGCAGCAACTTTCAAAATCATGTAACCGTCGTATTACTATAGTTAGTATTACTATCTCACTAGATAATCTTTTAAATCACTCTTCAGCAAGTTGTTTCACCGTAACAACAAACCTTCTTCCTTCCTTTAGCTAAAGAAGTTTCCAAACTCACCATGTAGATGGCGTTAGTAGTAGCAGAACACAAAGAGAAAAATATATACAAGTTTTTACGTCTAGTTCAAAGAGTTTTGTATGATTTACATCAATGTACATAATACTATGTGTTATACATTTAATTTATTACTTATTTCTTTATAGATTATAAGCTAGATTGTCATTTGTTTGTTCGTAGCCAGTCTGCTACGGGCCGCCGTAGCGTAGATACGAATGCTCTACCGCGCTACGCGATTTCCTCGTAGCGAAATGTAAATACCGGAATAATATTCGAATATTTAAAGTATTTACGGTAGTTATATGTTTGTATTTGTATTTAACAGTAAAATAATCGTGTTTTGAGGGTGTTTGAGTATTTAAATGGCGATTTACTATTATATTGATAGTGTTATTAGTGAGTGATAATGTTTAATGCTGAATGCTGAAGGTAAGTTTGTTAATAATTTATGAATACTTTACCTCGATGTCTGAAGCTTTATTTTGTATGTTATTTTGTCACGATATCACTTCCTAATTACTAACTGTCAACTTATATGCATACAATAGCATTTTATTTTTAAAGAGTTACTGTTTTAGAAAGGCAAAGATAAAATTATATTTATTCCTAACTGTGTAGGTACAGTCAAATAATTAAATCGACCAACCTTAGGTCCAATGTCAATTTGACACTGTAGCAATAAAGTTGTGTTTCCTATAAATTACCAATTGGCATCTCTAGACATTGGCGACTTCAAGCACTTTTTTAAAGGGGTCCTAAATTTACGTCCGTGAATGTGGAATAGAAAAAACAGTGGAAGTGGCATGAGCTTCGCTTAGTATCAGACCTGTTGTCGCCAATACTCAAACTATCATAAAACAACACGCCACCACGGAAAATGTTTTTGGTGCGGCTATCGTTTTTACATCCCAAAATAGCACAATAAAGCATGCTTCTGGTTTTTTTTTTTTTTTAGAAATATCGAAATGAGCGATCGCGGCAAAAGTATGGTAGGTTGCGTGGAACTCCGCATAACCATGCCACACGTTACACGCCCACTTGACACTTCTACAGTTTTTTCTGTTCTGTGGTGACCGTGCACATGTTTTGTTCTAATTTGAGTCTTTTTTTTATGGCAAGTAGAAGGCACGCGAGGCTACCTGATGGTAAGTGGGATCTGAGACCCATAGACATTTGAAATCACAAGGCTACAATCTCAAAACTGCAATCCTAAGACTTTAAATGCGTTGCCAACCCTGAGGACTGAGATGGAATGCCTCTATGCTAGTAATTTCACGCGTTGTCTTATCCCCGCACCGGAACACAGCAATACGAACACTACTGCTTGGCGATGGGTTAATGGGTAAGATGGTACTACTACCACCACCACTTCCTTTCCTTTGTTTTGATATATTTTTCAATTTTTGCCTGGGCTCCTAATTATTATTGTGTATAATTATCATGAAATGCATATAAATGCAAGTGATACTCGTAGCTTAAGATAAATTATAGTAAACTAAATTTAATTTATTTGAAGTAGGAATACATATATTATGCATTTGAATAATAGATACTTGCACCTTTTGTACTCAAACTTGTATGTTTGTGCAAAAAATAATAAATAAATCTTATTCATCTGTTTTTTTAATCGCAATTTTATGTTGTCCAATGTCTTTTTTGTACTCGTCGATTAAAATCTGTGTATTTAGATTTCATAGAAAATACTGCAATGTCACTCTTTTCATCGTTGACTAGTCCATGTTACTTCCGAAACAACCGAAATAACTGTTTCGATACGCTCTAGACAACCGAAAAAAAATGAAAATAGAACTTCGAATTTCAATAATATGTGTCCTTGTTTAAGGAGACTCGATCCGATACAAAATTGCCAATCTATGGCGTTTTGGAAGATAGCAGCGTCGCGTCATCTGTCAAAAATCTACTTGAACTTGCTGCTGTACCCAGGGAATAAATAAAAAAAAATACGCTTTGTAATTGGCTAGTATTTAGCCAATCACAGCACAGTACTGCAACATTACGGACGCCGGTAGTGTGATAACTTTTCTTTCCAAAGCTAAGCGTAAAATGTTAAAATAAAAACTAATCACTTAAATTATTAATTTTAATGAACTCGTACAAAAAGTATTGTTCACAATAGTGTCATAATCAATCTTTTTAATCTCGTACGTTACTTAGGCCACTCAGCGAGCTTCGTGGCCTAAACACGGTACTCGACTAAAAAGCTCTCTATTATAACACGATTGTGAAAACTACTATTTTATTGTATACTTAAGAGGATTAATAATGGGTCACTTTTTACAGTCATTAGCAAAAATATGCGTCCGGTTAAAACTTTAATAATTTTATACAAATCTTATTGCTTTAAAATTAAGTCAGCGAATTATTTTTGCCCCTGACTATATTATAGGTATAGTAGATGAATTTAATTGCTTTTCAGTTTCTATTATGCTTGTCATGCTTATAAGCAATTTTAAAACGGTAGCCAGATGAACAACTACGCAAAGAGGTTGTCTTTTTAGACATGTAATTAAGTTTGACGTTACACTGACTTTATTAACTCCCGACAAAAAAGAGAGCTACTAAAAGTTGAACGTGTATGTATGTGTATGTCTTTACTTAAATCATTACAGTCATATTACATAGGTTACATGGGCTTATTAAATAAGTTAGGTTAGGTAAGATTTAATGACCACAATAAAACAAAAAAAATATTTAGCGGGAAGTACGTCTTTGCAAATAGCTTCGTTTTTTTTTGAATTCGGTTAAAAACAATACAAAACCATTTTTGAATGATGAGGTCGCCTATATAATAGGTATTTACTCAAGTTTTTAAAGCGTTTGATGGAGGGCACCTAATGTTTTTCAAGTTATATACAATATATATATATATATATATAAGGTGCAAGATAACCACATAAAGAAATAGATATACGAGTATATATATATATATATATATATATATATATATATATATATATATATATATGTATATTGCACCGTCTTATAGTATTATATGTATAAGTAGGTGTTTTTTTTTCCTTTTCTATTAACATACGATAGAGGCCTATCTGTCTCGTAAGATTTTTGGCATGTTTTCCTGCTGAACTACGCATGTTATTTGATTTAAATTAAATTAAATTAATTTAATATTTATAGCTTTATACAGGGTGGCCGGAACAAAGAAGTCCAAAAAAAAAATTAGGTTCCTCGTGTCGTGGGGTATCCGAGCACCCCCATGTATGTTCCGCGATTTTTAGTATTTTCAGAGATATTGATCATTTTAATCACAATTTTTGTAATTTTAGTCACAAAGTTACTTTCTCCATACTAATTGTACCCTATGTTTTTTTTTTACCTAGTATGGACAAACAAAAAGTTGTCATGAAAAAAAAACCGGCATGTAGTTTTAAAAACATCCTAAGTTCATAATTATTCTATCAATGTAAGAAACCACTGAAAAAATATTATAATAATACATGAACTTAAGGGTTTTTTATAACATGGACATAAGGAAAACTTACCAAAATTCTGATTAAAATGATCCATATCTCCGAAAATACTAAAAATCGCAGAACATACATGGGGGTGATTCGGATACCCCACGACACGAGGGATCTAATTTTTTTTATTGCACGTCTATGTTCCGGCCACCCTGTATAATGCTAGACTAAGTAGTAGTAGTATGAAATTGTAATATGAAAGATGTTTAAAAAATTACTGACGCCTGAGTTTCTTGCGGCGTTTCTTCTCAGAAGTGGTCTTCTCATGGGAAGCGCTGGTAGATTCTTGACGCGTAAAAGTGCCCGTGCGTTAGGTTGACTATTATTTCCCGTCATAACTATTGGATAGGTAGGTAAGTTGGTACTACTAATTTGCACTAAACCTAACGTTTGTATATTCTATAGGCTTCATGCTTTCGATTAGTATATAATTGGTCTATTTAACAAGAAAAAGCAATTAAAAAAAAGTTCATTTTCAGTTTTTTTTTTAAATCATATAAGGACTGGACTGAACTTTTTCAGTCAACTCGCCAAATATTACTTAACATATTGATATAAAATACTTTTTATCGAATAAACAGCCCGGTGAAGGTTGTCTCCTATTCGGATCTTAGACCATTACAAAAAGTAATAGTTGATAAAGGCAGCTGATATGGGTAAGAACCAAAAAGTTGCCATGCTAAATCTCTCAAATAAATTTTATATGAAACTTTTCCGTACTGACACGAAAATTAGGGATACAATTGGGATTGTTCATATTTTTACAATTACTCTAATTCGACAACCATTTTGAGGAACAGGGTTTTAAAGCCGTTGTGCATTATTAAGTTTTTTAAATATTAATCTATTTTGGATATTTCGACAAAAGTATTATTTAACCTTTGACTTTCGTTTTTGTCTTGAAGCCCTCCTAAGTGTATCTTACCGGTACGGCGAAAACCGCTTGAAATAGTATGTTTTAATTCACTATTACAATCACTTTTTATCATTAGATATCATTTAATTGTTGTAATTTGTTAGAATATGCCAACTTAAATTTAAAATAGTCATGTCATCCATAAAATGTCTGCTAAATAAATAAAGATATTAAAACAAAACTATTGGGTCGAATACAAAATTAATGAAATAGGTCTCTTAAAACCTATTCCTTTAAATTAGAATGTAAAAACCGTAAGATATTTTTTTTAGTCTATCCCAATTGTAGAGATACGTTTCGTCGCATAACGGAACTTTTCTCAACGTCGTCGTTTGTATGGTTAACTACGCTTAACTATGGTCTAACTTTTTGCTCCTAACCAATAGACAGTTGCAATCTCCAGACGGAAAATGCGTTGCCAACCTCTATGCTAGTCATTTTAATGATTTTCTTGTCCTCAAACAGGAACACAAAAATGCGAACCCTGTTCATTCTGTTCGGATGGTAGCTTAGTGATACAAGGTCCTACCACTGCCAGTGTCCTTTAGTTCACGTCAGGAAGTGATTTTTTCGAAATTAACAGAATGATGATTATACTAAAAATAATCCTCCATTTTAAAAACGTTGCTGCTCCCCAATTTTAGGGTTCCGTCAATAAGAAACCCTTATAGGTTCGCCATGTGTCTTTTTCCGGGTCCTTCCCATACAAGTTAAACAAATGTTTTTTTTTTACTTTATGACATCGAGTGAGGTATTGTTCAATAGCTTTATCATTGGATAGATTATGGACATTTTATATACTTTTCAGATTTTGAGGACCGATTAGGAAATTGGACTCGAAAAGTAATATTTTCGCTAGAGTTGTGTATCACTTCTACACCCAAAACTAAAAGTAGTAAAAATCTGAAAAATACCTTTAAGCGAAAGCTCATATACCTTAAAATAAAAACTATCATGACCAAGTAGATTTCATTAGTTCCTGAGATACAGGCGATTAAAGTGTTTATAACTACTAAAAGTCATCTAACAGGAAAGGTACCCAACTGTCCGGCTCCGATTTGGTTTATTTTGATATATGTTAGAGAGTAGTCTAAAATAACAGACACGTATTTTTTTTAGCGGCCCAACCTCAACCTGTTGGGAGAAAATGACCTCCAAAGTACTAAAAAGTGACTAAACCCTCTAACTTCTATAGAGAATTAAAAAAAACAACATGCTATTTTCCTACTTTTTTTGATTATATGTTTACGAACATGAAAAAATAATGAACACGTGTTTTGTTATATCGGCTAAAACTCATATTTAAAAAAAAAAAACAAATAATATTAAGTGTAGGTATCTTTAATGAGAAGTATATAACTTTGAAGGCATTTTTTTTTAAATATGAGTTTTAGCCGATATAACAAAACACGTGTTCATTATTTTTTCATGTTCTTAAACATATTGTGGCGACCTAGCGACATCTAACGGCAACTTGTATCAACCAACTCGCTACCTCGCTAGCGCCACCAGCGTCAGACAGCGCAACTTAAGTGTTCTACAACGCGCTAACGAAGTTTCTTCAGTCAGATGACATATATACAACTTCCAACTTCATCCCAACGGACTTCGGTCCCCAGGCATAACACCCGCCTGGAGAGAGATCTCTCTATTGTCCTCTATTCCTACAATATAATCAAAAAAAGTAGGAAAATAGCATGTTATTTTTTTTAATTCTCTATAGAAGTTAGAGGGTTTAGTCACTTTTTAGTACTTTGGAGGTCATTTTCTCCCAAGAGGTTGAGTTTGGGCCGCTAAAAAAAATACGTGTCTGTTATTTTAGACTACTCTCTAACATACATCAAAATAAACCAAATCGGAGCCGGACAGTTGGGTACCTTTCCTTGTAAGTCATATTTTTTTCTGAGACAGTTTTTTGTGTTTGTAGTAAAGGCTTTGGAACCCTACACTGAGCACGGTCTGACATGCTCTTGCCCATTTTTTTGTAACTGCCCTTCGTATTATTAATCACAAACTACCCTATAATACTTTAACGCGTCCAATGGAACATTAATCTGCAATTCATTATTGGAGATTTCCACGATTCACGATTATTGGCCGCGTTGTAAAAGGTTTTTCAAGCATGACTTCGACATGAATGGATTCTGAATGGATTCTGAATTTAATCCGGTGCAATGTATCATTAATTTTAAAAGTGACGTTGTAGTGTCGCGTGCTAATTTATACAGGGGATAAATTATTTGTGATACGTTTTTCTCATGGGTTTGAAGTGTAGTAGCCGACGTTATATTTATGTTTACAACTATGTTTTATAAATAAATTATTTGAATTTGAATTTGTATTAAATTTATGGCTCTATAAATATTCTTCTATTTTTTCTAAAAAAAAATCCAAGTTTCCATTAAGCTAAAATTATTTTCAATTATCTTGTTTTTTTCGGCTGGATTCAGTTCAATAAATTATAAGGAGTGTGTATGAAATAGTAGCGTACCAAAACTGAACTGATAATGATTTATTTCATTTTAGCTAAGCAAATAATTGCCAATTAATATTTTTTGTGATACAGTTGTTTGTCAAAAAAAACTAGCACTAGTACTTTAAAAAATGTAGATATTTTCAAAGTAAATAATATTCTATAATGTTTCCTCATTTCGCACCTTTAGAACAATAGTGACCTAATTCAAAATTTGTGCTTTCAAACTTTGAGTCATAAATTTATTATCATAGAGACCTAACTCGAAATTTAAAATTTCTCAATTAGGTCACTATTGTTCTGAAGGTGCGATTTTAACTTTTTTTTCTATCGCGGGTATGCATGGTTATGGATTAATTAAGAATGTTTCTGAACTTGCCAATCAAATTTGTTGTCTCCATAGAAAGAAATTGTAAATTTCCTGGGGGGTATGTACAGACAGCAGCTATAAAAATATTACCCAACATTGAGCTCAAAAATATCTAACACAAATGCTTCTAGTAAAATAAAATTGTCAGGTATTTTTAAGCACAATTTGCATAAGATATTATTACTAGTGACCGTACCCATCAGTTCTCATTTCCAATTCTAGCCTAAAAATAGCCTGAAAAAAATCCGTATACAATATCTAACCTTAATAATAAAAAAAGAAACTGGCTGAGTGTCTGACATATCAACGCACTAAATCGCATGGTCTGGACATTCCAAATTTTGCACGTAGGTTCATTATGAGGCCCTAGGGGTGCAATAAGAAGGCATTTTTGTAATTTCGTCCCCTAAGAGGTTAAAATGGTGGAAGTTGCGGGAACATAATTCTACGCGTACGAAGTCACAGGCGTCCTCTAGATCTATAAAAAACCAAAACCTCTCTAAATATTTGGTGCAAATTAAGATATTTTAATCAAATAACCATTGGATTGATTAAATTGTTGAATTAGGCCTAAATGGGGCGCCGAAAGGGCTTTCCGGGTTTTTCAGAGACTGAAATTAGAGTATTTTTACATTGAAGGGTTCCCCTTCAGATGTAATTACTCTATTTGGGCAAATGAAAAGGTCCCTTTTAAGTCCTTATGTGAACCTTCCTTGAAGAGCCAGGATTCGAGGATAGCTCTTGTAAATGTAAATTACGGGTTTTCTTGCCCTAATTTTAGAATTTTGAGATGAAGATGGTATAACGCTGTGTTTTTTATTATAATTAGGTTCTCAACATTTGAGGATATTTTTTTAGCCGACTGCCCGACGCAATGGAGAGTACTGTGTTTATCAGCGTATACAATGTATATATGTATGTTTGTTCCTTTGCAGCGCTCTAGAAACTAAACGCGTGGGCCGATTTTGATGATTCTTATGTAAATTGATTTGTCGTAATCTTGTGAATATCATTAAAGATTTGACAATAATTAAAATTCAATAAAGCGGTGACCTGACAAGGCGGGTATCATTGAATAGGTTTTGAAAAAAATTCTTTGGCTTTCTTTCATCATTTTTAATTTTGAATGATCATTTTGGATTTAGTTTAGTTAGTTAAGTTTATTTATTAATCCATGTAATATTACAATATAAGTTGCATTGCATGTAAAAAAATACGAAATTACATTGAGATCGACAATACATAAATACTAATAATCAAAGAATACAAAAATAATTAATTAAAACAACTTCAATTAAACATCTAATAAATGGTCACTCGTCCGATGTCAATATACAAGGATTCATAATTGTCAATACTATAATAAATTCACAATTTTAGCTCCATATATTCATCCACAGAGTATATAATGGATTATCCAATAAAAGGTTTCTGAGCTGATTTTTAAGTTTGGCGGTAAGACGCTCATAGTATGTGGGACCGATAACACGCGGCTTCTTACAACGATTAACGATTTAAAGGTCTTGATATTGTGCTGGGGTGTTACTGTACATAATTTACACAGTTTTTTATACAATCGATCATTGATTTTTTTTAACGACACGTTAGCCTGGTTGATAGTGACCCTGTATTTTTTTTCTAGCAAAACCTATGTCTCTCTAGCAAATCCGAATTTAACATGGTGTGTTAGGGGGCTTCTAAACGGGCCATATTTTCACTGCAGTATGTGGCCGGCAACTATTGGTGTCTTTCTCCAACACACGAGTAAGAGAGGGATGCCAATAGTTGCCGGCCACATATTGCAGTGAAAATATGGACCGTTTAGAAGCCCCTTTACATCACAGTGCATATCGGATCTCTCTGTCTAATCGCAGTCTATTTAGCAGTTTAAAATGCTTGTATCATCCGTATTTCTGGGCCGATTTTAATTTCAATTTCACTTTTGTGCGATCTCTTTTTTTTAATATTTTGAAGAGAAATGAGATTTAAACATCCATGCATATTCCCTATACTGTTTTTGATCCCCGCTTTTAAAGAGTTGCTACAAGATAGAAGGCCAAATAAAATGATTGAATTTCAACACTAGGGTATAATGTACTTAAAGGATAAACTGAACGAGCTTAATATGATTTTAAAACCTTGGTTAAAGTGGAAATTAATGTAACACAAGCGGGTTGAACAGAAACTGGAGCAGAAACTTAAAGTTTAGTTAGATTGATGGCTTAAACCTTTTTAGATTGCTTGTTGCTGTAGTGAGTTTAAAGTACCTAAGTGTAATAACTTGAAAAATAGTAGGTACTCGTCCACGTAATGTTAGGTACCAATTTCACCATACTATGTGAACCACTTAACAAACGATTAGAGCTGTCAAAATGTATGAACTAACAGACGATTAACGTTGATTAAATTTAACATCGTATGGTGAAATTGGTACTTAGTTAGGGTTTAACATAGTTTTTTTTTAAGTTATATTTTTATAGGTTTTTTTGTAAAAGATGCGTCCTTTTGTGTATGCCCTTTTTCAACCATTGAAAAAAACGGTATTTCTCGCTTGCTCTTAACCCAAATAGTGAATAGTTTTTTTTTCAGAATATTTGTTTTTACTTATTACGGTAGATTTCCTAAAAAATAAAATCGGAAACCCTTTTTTTTTCAACGTATTTTTATTTTGCTGTTTCATAAAAATACGTAAAGGTAAAGGTTTATTTATAAAGTAAAACCCTAAAAAAATATCCGAAACCGGTCAAGCGTGAGTTGGGCTCGTGCTAATTCGATTCGAAGTCGAATTCAAATCGGAATATACCACTACTGTGCGGCGCCACGGAGTCCAAAAATAAACATATACATTTACTGATTCACCTTTTTCCAATCACACAAATCAAAAGTAACAACCAATATGTAAATTTTACAATAACAAAAAACAGTTTCAAGTAAACATTTTTATCCGAGTAACAAAATACCCTATGCTATTTTTTTTGTCACAGTCTATGATTAAGCCACTCCATACCAATTGGTTTAATTGGTAGGGCGGGACTTTACTGAAATATTCAAATTTACCCGTACTATTAAAGCCTTTCAGCTGTAGGTCGATTTCCGATCGGATTGCAGATTCTATTAACAATTCAAACGTTCTATTTTTAAATGGTTTTCACTCATACAAGGCTTGCTAAACTACATTAAAGAATGTAGAAAGGAGAAAACCAACAGCATTTTTTTGCCATGTAAAGGGCAATCGAGTACACAGGCCACCTGATGGTAAATATCAGAGGGCCTATCATGGTCCTGTTTATGATGTGGATAATCGTGGACAAAACATCTGTCGCTTTCTGACCAGTACGTAAGTGCGAAAGTGACGGATGGTTTATCTACCGCGATAAAGGCGACCATAATACGGGCCCTGGGACCCATAGACATATGAACAACTTTTAACTTTTCTCAATCCCTCAAGGGTTAGCTGGAGAAATCCCTTTAAGGGATAAGTTTTCCTTTGTACATTTTACTTACAAATAATTATGCAATCGCAAGACTGTAATTGATTTCAAAACTCAATGTGCAAAAGCAAGTCTGCTCGTGACCACGGTCGTTGCAACATGGTCGAATCGTAAAGGTTATGTAATGTTACCCGTATATTTAACGCGAGTCGTAAAATACACTAAATATCTGCGGTTTCAGTTGGATATCTGTCTTTTCTTATTAAAATGATCAGTGATAAAATTTTAAATAAATCAGGCTACAACTGAAGATCCACACAAATTGTCCTACGAACGACTTAATCTTCATTAACCGACGCCAAGTGCGGCCGCTAGTGTAGTGTACCAATTTGACACTACTAAATACTTTTATATCTGTCAAAATTGACGTATTTGGCTAATCTATTCAAAAAATGTTAGGCGTACTTAAACTTTACTTGATTCACCTTCTTGGTGCATTTAGTAAACTACAGGATCCGGGACCGCTAGCTTAGCAGGCTAATCGCGTCACTGATGGCTTAAGTTTACTTTTATATCTGTCAATATTGACATATTTGGCTATCTATTCAAAAAGTGTTAGGTGTACTTAAACTATACTTTATACACCTTCTTGATGCATTAAGGTATTCTACAGCATCCGGGACCGCGAGCTTCGTAGGCTAACCGCGTCGCTGACGGCTAAATACTTATCTATTCCAAAGGTAAAACACGACAGTCAGCAGTCAATTTATTCCCAGAGCGCCCAATCGAGAGGCTTCCGTTGGCAAACTGGGGGTTGAGGTAGATAGCCAGAAACTGAATCTCGCTGCCCTATTATAGAATCATGCTGAACTGGGGAGTTGAATGAATGAATGACAATAAAACAGCGTCGTGGGTCGTGGTCCGCCACGCCACGACATCATGCTGAGTGGTACCCTGTTTGACACTATTTGATACTCGAACCTTGTTATACTCTATATTTTGTTTTCTTTTTGTGTTATATGCATTAAGTAAAATTTTGACAATAAATCTATTTATATCCTATTCTATTCTAATATTAATTGACTAGAAAATTTTGGGTACATACCTACATTGGAAGGTCTTAGAGTTTGGGTCTTTACAATATTTACTTAAAATTAAGCGTGTAAATATTAGCAAATAATAATGTTTAGTTAACAGCCTTTGATAGTTCACTGTTTTTCTTTTTTAATATTTTTCAATAGTATGTTTAAACAAATTCATTGGCATACATCAGTATGTCTTTTAAAGATTCCAACAAGTGATACCTACAGAAAAGTAAACTTTGAAAACCATTCTGAATGTGTTTTTTTTTTCTGTGATAATAACAAGTAATGTAATAATGTCTAATGGTCATACGAATATTAATATTTAAAGAAAGTATCTCAATGTTTATTCCAGATAGATTTTATACAATGTTACCCTCGCGGTGCTACCAAACGAATCTAACAACACTTCATTCGTCGAAATTGGGTCATTAGTTCAGCTTATACGAGAAAATACAGAACTATGCATATTTTATAGATATGCAGGTTACTCTACTTTAGGTATAAGGGTAAGGATTTTCCATCTATTTGTCAATAGGCTTACGGTACCTTATAATAAAACTACTTGTTGCCTGTGACTCCCTCAGCTAAGAAGTCGTTTATTGCTCTTCCCTCGGGATCTATCCGATTTTTCGGGATAAAAACCGCGCAAGAGCATGTCGGACCATGCTCAGTGTAGGGTTCCGAAGCCGTTACTCCAAACAAATTAGAGCTCGCGACAAACTTAACTTTGCCGTTGTAAAACAGTTCTCCCGATACATCGCTATAGGTCGCGGTCAGTTTATCAACACCGCAATGAGTTTTCAGTAGGTATAAACATTTAAACCGTTTGTAACTCAAGAACCAATGAAGTCTACTTAGTCTTGATAGTTTTCCTATTAAATTCATTATATGTGTTTTCATTTAAGATATTTTTCAGATTTTTAGTATTTGTAGTTTTGGCTGTAGGGGGGGGGGAGGGGTACATTACATTTTTTTTTTAATATTTTATTTTAGCACTTTGTTTGCGTAACTAATATATATATTCATGCCAAATTACAGCTTTCTAGTACTAAGAGTCTCAGAGCTAGGCTGCGGACGGACGGACCGACGGACGAACGGACGGACATGGCGAAACTATAAGGGTACCTAGTTTGACTACGGAACCCTAAAAAGGACCCTCTGTCCATTCTCGGTGTTCCATCTATCTTTATACAAAAGGATCAAAGTCAAAGGGGTGTGGCACCAACAACATTGAAACCTATATCATTAAAAAGTAATTAGTTAAAACATCATTTCTTAATACCAAGCTCACCGGAGATATAGTCACAAGATATAGTCAAAAGAAACTTTGGGTAAAATTTGCGTGATAATTTTGGAACTCTGTGAAGGGTATACTGCAGTGTTCGTTTTTCTACAGAACTTGTCTAAAAGTTATATAGAAATAATCGTAACTACACGTTACTCGCAAGATTACAAAGTATCTTAATTGATGGCACCGTCAGGACGCTTAACAATGAGAGATTATTAAACTATATCATCAACATAACCTTCGATTAAGGAAATTATGGGAAAAAAGTTACACGAGGGTCGATTTTTATGTATCTTATAAGTTGTGTATTTATCTGTACGGCAAAATCAACTCTACGATTTTAAGAAAATACTTTAGAGTATTGTATACTAGCCAATCTGGCAAACTTAGTACCGCCTCAGAATGTTTTTCTCGAATTTTTTTTCCGATGTCAGAGACAAATTCAACAAATTAAGGATCATAAAAATCGGTCCAGTCATTCTTGAGTTATAAATGGTGTAACTAACCCGGCTTTGTTTATATATGTAATCGAAATCGGTCCAGCGCTTTGTTCATAATAAAAAGTATAATAAAAGTCTTCCTTTCTGACTGCACCTGTTTTTTTACCTGTAGACGCTCTCTAATGGTTTACGAGTAACTATTACTGCAGTTACGTGGAAAATGCACTTTAGATTGAAATCTACAGGAAAACGAACTTGCAGTCTGTAGGTAAATGGCAGAATTTTATATTATTAAGGTCGTAAGATGTTGTACATTTATTTGTTGATCAAACTGTCTAGTTGGGATATCGGTTGGTCTAAAATTGTTTGGCCTATTTTTGTTTCGCCACATATTTTTTTGCATACCAACGTTTCGTCAAATGATTTAAATGTCGAAAATTGTTTTGCATAATATTGTTTGGTCTAAAAATTGTTTGGAATAACTTTTTTTGTCGAATGATTTTTTGGTATAACGTTGACCGTGAGGCGAAGTCGACAGAGCTCCGCTTCGCGGAGCTCCTGTTCCGCGTAGTTGTGGCGCTTCGCGCCTTCACACAATTCTAACCTAACCTAACCTATAGATTAGTTGAGACCTCGGTGTTTTATACTGGGGATCTTCGACCAAACCATATTAGGATTTAACCTTTTAGTAATTAAAATTTTAGACGAAACAATTTTAGACCAAAAGTGGTTTAGAACAAAAAATATGTATGCAAAAAAACCTTTATGCTAAAAAAGAAGTATGCCATAATTTTAGTACATACAATTTTAGGTCAGTAGAAGGGCACCCGTTGATCAAATTTTCTAGTTATTCATTTATGCCCTTATTATATTAATAAACAAGGGGTGACCATAGAGCAGCTAGGCCATGGTTTGTCTTTACTTATCCTATTCAATATTATTAATTTATTTCTACGTATTTATTTGTTATTATTATCTTAATCTTTTGTCTTTTTAATTGTTGTGTATTTAGCCAATTGTTTTTATTTACCTGGAAGAGATCCCTTAAAGGGATAAGTTAAGGCTAACGTATCGACAACACAAACTACTTTAACTTCTTTGAAACTCAATAACAATTTCTCAAATGTTTTATTAGTAAACAATAACAACTGAATATAGATATCAAGAACCTAGACGATTACAAATGCTGTTGCTTGCTTTTAAATAAGTAAAAACCAAAAACTAATCTTCGTTCAAAAACCTCCTAAAAAGGGGTAAGGAAAATTCCAAATTTTACCAACAATGCGTCAAGCATTCCAGATTTCCCCTACCTACTTAAAACAACTGATTTATGATACCTACGTTGTTTAAGTTGAAAAATGGGCGCCAGTTCATGTTGAATTTAACATGCTCTCAGGAATGTGAAATATTAAAATAGTGGATACGCCGGCAGCGGTTTGAAACTTTGAGAAATTCGAATCAAATTCGTATTTACGTTAGCTGTTTTATCATCGTGCTCTGCTTGTATTATAAAGTATCCTATTTGTTCGTGTTAAGTGAATCTGATAAAAATTGCTCGAGATTTTGCGTCATAAGCGCTGCTGTGTTGATTCTTGGAAGAGGATTTAATTTTATTTATTTATTTAATCGTATGGCAATAAGAAAGAAGAAGTACAGCTATCAGAGATTGAATTTGGTAGATTTGAGGATTTAATATTGTATTGTTAATAAAGAAAAAAAGGCTGGGAAAAGTTGGAAATAAAAGCTTATAGTAGTACTGTTAGGCGATGGGCTTGCAACCTGTCACTAATACAATGGTAAACATCTTAATTGTGCAAAATGTGGTTACAGAATTATCAACAAATTTTTAGAATTGTTATTAATTCTGTAGCTCTCTGGGAATGAGGGCGTGAGTTTACGTATGTGTATATTCTGTTATTTTATACATGTAGTAGGTACGTGTAATTTCTCGTAATTATGTATATCCACACTCGAATAGGCATCAGGCAGATAATAAGATGCTTTTTCCACAGAAACAGGATTGCCTGGAACTCATTTCTGAAGTTACAAACTTGTTTCTTAACATGATATTCTACCAAGAAATAGAATAGTCTACCAACTGAGGCCCTTGCAAAGATGCATTACGCTGACTAGCGTTTCTATTCGTTTCGTTTTTAAACCAATCGCGTCAATGGTAGATCACGTGACTAATCGTATCACGTCATCTAACAGCGATGCGATTGGTTTAAAAACGAAACGAATAGACCCGCTAGTTAGCAAAGTGCATCTTAGCTAGGGCCTCTGATATTAAGCAGTCTAAACATGTTGCTTTACTTAAATATAGGCTAAAGAAGTACTGGCTTGACTTTTGTTCCTGATCTACGAGTTTTCATCACTGTATGTCCTTTCTTTCTTTTTGTATTTAATTGTAATTTCACTAGTATACATAAGTTTATTTTTCCTTTTTAATATAATTACATATTTATTTCTAAGTATTTTTTTGATATTTTTATCTTATTATAAGTACGTTTAGCCATCCGTTATTTTTATTTATCTCTCAATCGCTTAAAAGTTACCTGGAAGAGATCCCTTAAAGGAATAAGTTCGATTTTGTACGTACGTTTAGTGTTTCTTTTTCTTTTTAAAGTTGTTATTTGTGCAATAAAGAGTTTACATACATACATACTTATATTGGAACGAAAGGTGTAAAAGCTGTGATTAGAATTTACCTGAAATGCTATTGTGGCCTCCTTTTTGAAAAAAGAAATGTCTAACGCAAATGACCGCTATAGCCCTAAGTACTCAGATTCATTCAACCATAATTAATTATTAATGTAATGGCAGCCTATTGAAATAGAAAACCTAACATCATACTCGTACAGGTGCTGGTAAGTAAATACACAACTTTTTTAGACCTACAAATATAAAAACAAAAACAACACACAAAATATGGAAATATACGGTACTCGTATTGTCAGAAGCGATTCTTTATAAAAGCGATTAAAACGTAAACCACTAAGTTTTACTAAGTAATTGTAAAAACCTTTTTCTAAAATTGCTTCAGGGACTCCCTTGACTAATTTCGTGGGACACACCTGAAATCACTGTGATGTTTATAGATTGTTTCCGCTTTAACTATTTAATTGTATTTTATTATTTCAAATACAAGTTTAACTATAAAGACAACGCGTTGGCCTAGTTGGTAGTTATCCTACCTACGACGCTTGGCGGTCACGGGTTCGATTCCCGGTATGGGCTTATACTTGTTTGATGAGTTCGAGTAGTCTTGGATGTTTTCTGAATGTATGTGTCTAACGTGGGAGCGCCAAAGTTCATATAAAATTGCAACTCCGATTATTAGGACTCTAAAAATGTAATTTTTATACCGCTGAAGCCGTAAACTTTTCAGAAGAAATATTCAATGTGTTGTTAAGACTAGGTTAGGTTAGATTTTATTTATAAAAAACCTGAAAAAGTAAAAGTTGCTGAAAAAAATACGTTATGAGTTGCGATAATTATGACTTACAATACGTTATAAGTAAAAATAATTATATGAGCCAATACGGACCCCTCCAATGTACCTTAGCTGTTGGTTTTCCATATATAAAAAATAAAATAAATAGATAAATGTTTTCTTTGTAATTAAGTATTTATTTCTCTACTAGCTTCTGCCCGCGACTTCGTCCGCGTAGATTTCGATCATTGTTATTTCCGGTAGGATAATATATAAGTTACACCTAGTACAAACCTTGAGATTAGTTTGGGACTAGGCCAATATGTGTTAGATTGTCCCATGATATTTAATAATTTACATTATTTAAGTGGTTGTAGGCCCATGTACAGTCACGAGACTTTGATTTAATTTGGTACCAACCTTAGGTCCAAAGTCAATCTGACATTCTACAACAATAAGGTTGAGTTTCCTAAAAGTTACAAATGATTTGACATCTCTAATGACATTGACGACTTTAAGCATATTTTTCTTGAAATGGGTCCCAAATTAACGCTCATGACCGTACAGAGTTTGTCCGGATCGCTACCATAATTCTTTACTAACGGGCAAGCGGACTACATTTTTGTGTTCCGGTATGGGGATAAGACAACCGGTGATAATACCAGCATAGAGGCTAGATGCATTTGCAGTCTAAGGCCCGTATTAATAAACAGGTCTCGACTTTAATGCCAGTCTTAAGATGCGTCAAAAATGACAGTTTTCTATGGCATGACGTTAAGTTTGACGTATCTTGTGAATGGCGTCTCGCTCAATATGAGTTTATTAATAAGGCCCTTAGAATTGCAGTCTTATTGTAGTAAAAGCTGACTAGAAGAGTGTTGGTGTCGCGTTATAAAACCCACAGTCGTATATTAAGCTAACATTACACTCCTATACAGACCATAAACTTAAAGTATATTTTTCGCATTAATATATCTAAGGTTCAACTTTTAATTCACTGCAGTAGGATCACAGCTTTGGTGTTGTCAGTTTTTATGTATAAAATGAACGATGAAATGTAGTTAATTTGAGTGATTAATAATATTAATATTTAAGAGGATTTCAAAATAACGTAAGTACCTAAATAAAGCATAACATAACATATGTTTTTTTATATCAGTGCCGTATTTTTCTGCATAGTCTGTGGCTTATTACTCGTGTCTCATTTTAATATTTTTAAGCATTCTATTGCAAACAAAATGATCATCTAAATATAATATTATTACCTAAGTGTATAATATTCAGAAAATATTTAGTTCGTCCTTTGATCAAATCATTCATTACGTGAACGTATGAAACACTATTAAATTAAATGTTAAATGTGTTATCATTATTTCACAGAATGATATTTGGCTCTGTCATTTTAGTGCAGTGAATTAAAAGTTCAACCTTATTGCATCACGGGTAAACTAAAATAAGAGTCTATAAAAAGTTTAAGTTCACCAGTGAACTAAATAACAATGTGAACTCTTGAAAAGAATAACGAGCTACTACTTGGGTTGTGAATGCAAATGTCTATAGGTTTCACAGATCCCACTTAATTTTAAGGGACATGTGTGCTCTTTTGGAGTGTTTTCTCATAGGCATTTTTAAAATCTAAGTTTCTCAAATAACTATAATATTAATTAGTGGATGAATATTGTTAACTCGTTTTTGTTTAAAGGAGGCAAAGTTTATTAACCAAACCAAAGTCTTTTTCCGTAATGGCATTATTTTGGTTAATATTATGTAAATTATTATTTGTGTATTTTTAAAGGAACTCACCTTTTTCAAGCAGCCTTTTATTTCAAGCGATGATAATGATTTTTTTTTGCCTTATTTAGGACTTTAACGTCCAATTTTAGGCAAACCATTTCGCTATGTGAAGGTTTTAAGCAACCGTTTCGAAAAATATATACTCTTTAAAACACGCCTAATTTAATGTTTTTTTTTAATGTAAGACATCGTATCCTGCATAATTATTAGTATAAATATTCTGTATTTACGTTTATATCTATTAAACTCTAGATTAGACGTATTTAATAGTACATTATACACCGAGGGGATAAAGAACTGTTTTATGTCAAGGGCGCGATATTGAATCCTTAGCAAACGAGGGACTGCAGATTTAAGTCCCGAGCGCAGCGAGGGTGTTACGAGTTAATTCCTGAGCGAAGCGAGGGAATTAAAACGGGATCCTGAGTGCAGCGAGGGATTCAAGCTCGCCTAAGACGAAAACGGCTTTATCCCAAAGGAGAATACTCTCCTTTTCTAACCTTTTGTTTTATTTTCTTTGTTTTACTTATATGGCTTGTATTGGCCAGTTCGGTTTTCAAATAAGGCGCCGGTATATAATATTGTACTGAATCTCATTATAACCCGATGGTTGGCCGATGGCTATAATCACTTACTTTAGGTGACGTTTGCATGATATATAATTGGGCAATTTCGAGCATGTTTTTTCACGTAGAAAATACATTTTTAAAACATGCTAATGCTGCTGTTAATATGGATCAATATTATTGAAGGTACAGTTAAAAAGCAAATTTAATTTAGCCAACAGATAACTCAGATCGCTCTTTGAATAATTTAGAACCGTCCATTTTGTCTAAAAATTTTGAAACGGGTCCGAATTGAATTCAATAAGGGTCAATATAAAATTCCAATTACGAACCTCGTCGTTAGAATACAGTTCTCGATATTCTTTGGAATAATCCAGATCCGTACACTAGTAAATGATGTCTGGATGTGGCTTGGATGGTTATTAAATGATTTATTAATGGATGTTGATAAAAATTGTGGAACGGGATGTTATTGAATGATTGGAAACGAATGAAGGGGAACGCTGAACGTTATTTTATGGTTAAGCTACTTCTTAGGCCAGGTACGCACTGAGCGGCTAGCCGCATGCGGTTGCGGCTAACCGCTCAGTGCGTTTAGGGTCCAGTTTTGCGGTTTCATACGTTTTGATCAGCTGTGCGGCTAGCCGCATGCGGTTAACCGCATAGTGCGTACCTGCCCTTACGTCTTTTGGAAGGCAGACTAAAAGACAAAGGCAGTATAGAATAGAATAACTTTATTTCAGGCAACAAGGACCATATTTACAAATTTCTCTTTACAGACTAACATAAATAACAATTGGAGGCTGCGGGAAAGTACGTTGTGCAGAGAGTGGCTAACTACTATGGTGTCAGATGCCTGCAGACGTCTACCCTACATTCTTGATAGCTTGTCCACAGATAATTAGGTTAGGTTAGGTTAGGTTAGAAAAGAAGACTACCTACATAAACTCACGCCTTTATTCCCAGTTTGGGGTAGGCAGAGCTACAGAATTGCCAACAACTCTAAAAGCTTGTTGATAATTCTGTAACCACATTTTGCACAAACAGGCTAAGATGTTTACCAGTGTATTAGTGACAGGTTGCAAGCCCATCGCCTAACAGTACTACAAGCCTTTATTCCCTTAGTCGACTCTTACGACATCCACGGGAAGGCATGGAGTGGTACTATTCTAAGCCGGCAACCACACAGCTAGAAGACTACCTAACTACTAGTAATACAGTTTCGCGGTATCAGCTAGCCGGCGTTCACGAAATCGCCGAAATATGACACCCTACAGCCAGACAATTAGGTCCATGTGCGTATACTACCATAAAGGTTGAAAAGTGAACTTTGACTTGTGTTAATACAATACTCTTTTCAGTGGAGGACGCGAAACCCACGTCCGGCTATTGATTTACTTTTAACTTTATAAAATGTATCATACTACCACGGATCAAAGCTCACGTTTCAATATCTTACTTTGAGCCGATCCGGTGCCGAGCGGTTATGTCTGCGCCAAATTTAAGAACGGTTATGTTTTTCGAGTGTAGCTATATTTAGAGGTATATTTATCTATGTATGTATGGCAGATGGCCAGTGTTCTCGTTAAGAAATAACTAAAAAAATTGCTTAAGAATTAACTGCTTACTATTACTAATATTCCTTACGTGTAGTAAAGTTGCTATATACATCAAGTAATTGGTATGCATTTCCTGTATTTAATTCAAATGAAAATACATTAAATTTCTCTTCAACCAACTAAGATTATCCGGTTCTACTGTAACTTTCATAACAGTCAGATTTGAGAACCCACTTGCATAACATTAACAAGTTTTTAATGCCTTTGTCATTATTCGTAGAACCAATTGGAGTCTTAGGATTGCAGTCTTGAGATTGTAGTCTCGAAAATGCAAATTTCTATGGGTCTCAGTCTCGTTTGCCTTCTCCTGCCATAAAAAAAGAACCACAACATTGCAGTAGGGAAGTTGCAATGTATGCAGGCAATCATTTATTTGTACAAAATTAACACAGGGTTTTTCAGTCCTTAGGCAAACGTCACACTATAACGCAACGTCTCTAAATTCGCTTCTTATACAAAATGTATTTATTTTCTATTCTATTACTTTTTAGTTTTCTCTGTTATAATGTTTTATTAGTTTTGTGTGCTTGTTGTTCAGTGTGTTTTTGTCAAATAAATGTTGTGAGTTTGAGTTTGTTTGAAAACTGTGATTATGCCAAATGAATATTATGACTTATGAAATTATGGAAAACCACCAGTTTGGTAAGCCGCGATAAATAATGTTAGGTCTTATCTAGCAAGTTATTATCGTTGTCGCATTGGAAGAGAGGCTCTAACGAGGGGGAATGTATGCGCATATATTTTGTACACTCGCGCGATTCGCCGGCACAACATTTTCCGTTCGATTCGGTATGTTAAGTTGGGAAATAAGTATATCTTTTTGGCATGTATATATGTAAAAAGTGGTTATTTAATAGTTAGTTAGTTATTCATATTTTTTTATTCAATAGGTGTGTATTTTTTAAGGGCAGGAGGATGATGAGTTGTGCCTATAATATTTAAATAAAAACATACATAAAAGAGATCCTGACGAATTGAGAATCTCCTCCTTTAATGAAGTCTGTTAAAAATAGCACTCAGTAGTTAATAATTTTAAGTGTGCGAGCGAGACAACCTATTGTGATTAGCGAAGTGCAAGATCGAGATAGAATGTAATTATAGAATTCAAAATGGCTTCTTAGTTTTAATTCCTATCTTACACTTTTATAGTTATTAGTCATCAAGAACGTTTGACATATTTCAGAGTCTGGAATGCGGCTTGCACTGCTGTCATGGATGTATAGGTCATTTCCTTATAGTTATGAAACTTTTTAATACCTAGTCATATAAATTTGAATATTGTGAGTTTTATACGATTATTTTATTAATAACTGTTTAATACAAAACATATAATAATAGATTTAAGTTCTGTTTATATTTTTAATGTGGCAAGGTTCTTGCTAGTGGTTGCTTAAAATGTTCTTTAACTGGCAACTTTCTCTTCCTTCTCATGACCCAACCGGCGAACGTGTGCTCTTGTGAAAATTTCACATTTAAATATATATTTAAAGTTATTCCAACGCATTTTGATTTTAACAATAACGTGTCTTGAATGATTCAAGGCAAGTTTTCTGATCCGAAGACAACCCAACAGGTAGTTCAAAACCGAAGATGAAGTCAAAAATGTGATGAATTTTGCTCAGATTTACCTATTGCTTGATTAATTAGTTGCTTTAACTAAGGATTGAGAAAACTGATATAAATGTGGTTATTGTATGTATTATTTAAACCAGCTACATAAACAAAATAAATAAATTAAACAGATCATAAAAAAGTACCAATAATATTTTTTTAGCCTTTATTATGTAGAATGCTGGGCAAATAAGACCTCCCCTCTTTTATGCCCTTCATCCCTATTAATACACACTCCCGCCACTCGCTTCGAAACGCGTCCAAGTTATCCCGCCATCTCTTCTTAGTTCTGCCTTTGCTCTGGTGGCCATTAAGGTTTGAACATACTGGTGTAATATAATATCATTGAACTTTATAATACTATTACATCATTCATCATCATTCAAACCTTCATGCCTGTCTCCCAATGCTGTAGGTAGAGACTATGAGCGCCAGGTGCCCCGGTCTAAACATACAACTTTCGCTTCCTCTACATTCATCAACCTCGTCATGCTCGTACGTCGGTTTCGGGTGCTTTTGGTTTGGCCCTTATTCAGTATATCGCGAATCCGATCATTATATTAAAATGCGTTTACAATACCGACTACAATATTTATAGTAAAATTGTTCATTAAAATAATATCAGCATTATATAAATCCTTCCATTGGAAGGCTTGGCCTGGTTTCACTTTATATTTAACGACACGTCTCCAGTCCACGGACTGAACCGAATGGTACTGTTTTACGATTATTTTACTACCTACCTACGATTTTGGTGGTGACAATTTTCAGCTTCTGGCCCTAGTCCACTCTGTAAAACCATATTGATTTGACGTGTTATCGTAGTTTTTAACTCGGCCGCCGTTACTGTCAAGTAATAAGCATTTTTTTCATTTCTTAGTAAATTTGTCGTAATATGTATGTATGCATGTAAACACTTTATTGTACAAAAAACAGAAAATCAAAAACAATATTCACAGAATTAGAATGTACAGAGGCGAACTTATCCCTTTAAGGGATCTCTTCCAGCTAACCTTTGGGTGATTGAGGAAAATAAGAAAAGTAGAATGTGGTAGACATTAGTACAAAACAAAGATTACAGAATCTGCGTGAACTAAAATTTAGATCTTCTGAATAAATACTAACAGAGACATATAAAAGTAATAAAAATAAATATCAAAATAATTAAATACACAGACTTATATATTATATAATAAAAACAAAGGACAGCATACAATTATAAGGAGTCAAGCCAGTATGTCCTCAATTTTCCTTGTAGAGATGCGACCGATTGCGATAGCAAAATATTTTATATTCTGCAATTAAATCCCGCTCTCTATTACGGACGAGGACATTCAAAGTGAGGACGGAGGGACAGTGTAGGCGTTATCAATAAAAGTTATATCGTCCTACTTCCTCTTATACGCTTTTGTTAGTCTTAGCGACTTTACCCGAACCCAAAATAATTTTGCAGACTTTTTGCACTGAATATGTATGAAAAATATTCATATTCTATATTAATCCAAACCCGTGTATGTAAGAAAGAAAGAAAGCAAGAAAGAAAAATGCTTTATTGCCGAAACAGCTTTACAGATAGGTAGTGTTCTTGACTACAAACGTTATGCTCTAGACGGTTAACTGCCCCTGACGCCTGCTGCTGACTGTGTACTGCGATACCTCTAAAAAAAATATAGATACCAGTTCAATATGACGACAATCTTTGTCCAGTCTAACAAGGCCCCTTCATACATACTCCCTTTCATAAAAAACCATACCAAAGGATCTCGCACGGGAATGTTGCGCTAATATTTCAGCAAAATGTGATTTATGGTACAAATGCTCAGGGAAAAATTGATTTCATGTGTTATTTTCCGGGTGATTTTCGTTCGAGATTGGTACACGATTGGTTGCTTGGTTAACGGTGTATAATTCATACTGATTAGTATTCATTGCAGGTAAAACTTTTCATTAAGGTACATTACGATACGAATATTCTTTGTTGTGTTCTAAATTGTAGAAGGCTTGCTGTAGTTATAGTGATGACAATGTTTTTTTATTAACAGGAAAAGCCTTTTATCTACACTCATATCATAAGTCCTCTATTATGCGTTTAAAACCCGTATTCAATGACCAGCATTACCTGTGGTAGTAGGTGACAGAGATGACAGCTGTTAATTTTGGAAGATGTTTCAAATTTGGATCTGAACCATACAATATTCGATAACGTAATTTCAAAATTACGTTACAGCTGTCATCGCTGTCATCTATTACCACAGGTAAGGTAATGCTGGTCGTTTGCCTTTCCGCTTCTGAATCCATCTTAGAGTACTTATAATATGTGTGTAGATAAAGTATTGTACGGGACTCTGCGTAATTAGCATCACAACACTCGTGTGATCTATTATGAAACTCGACTTGTGGCTCGTTTTATAAACCTCACTAATGTTGTAATGCCTGTCATTACGCAACCGTCACGTACACGACTATTGTTTGGTTAGTGGTTTGTTTTTTGTCATGTCTTGATTTTTAAATTTGAACCAATTCTCGTTGATGAAAAACCGTTCAATATAAAATACTTTTTGTATTGCAACAGGGCCTCTATTTTAATGCGATATCGTATTGGCCTGTTATGGTATTGTTTTTAACTCGGCCGCCATTACTGTCAAGTGAATAATTGCAATCAAAATGTTGACAATACGATAACATGTGAAATGCGATATGATTTTTACCGCCTAAAATACCGGCCCTATACTTATCGTAGACTGTATTTTAGACTCGATCATCAGCGACTGTGACACAGCGACATAAATTATTTAACAACAGGCAAGCTACGCTGGCCTGCAAAACTAAGTATCCCACTTTTAATACTAGCTAGTATTAAATGTGTTATACTTAGTTAGCACCTAAGAAAATTCCTTGAACTCAATCGGTTTTTATTAAAGACTTAACGAACTAAATAACTCCGGATCAGGTGATGGATTATGAAAATTCCTTTAATATCTCGAAGGTCGGAACTCGAAGTTTGCAAGTTCGCGATCAGATCCCGAAAGGAAATGAATTTTACTTCTTGCTAATGAAAATTCTTTGATACTTGCTAGGGTGCCAAAAAGTTTGACGTTATAACTATTGTAATTTTTTGAGTTTTTGAAGGTTTTAGGACTATTTAGTATGTTTCTATCGATTTTGTATGTCAAGAGTTTTTTTGTAATAGTATCGCTGCTTGAGGTTTTGTAACACTTGCTTTAAAAATACTTTTCTGGATTTATACGCTACAACTAATAATGTAATAGATAATACCCGATAGATCGTTATAGCTTACGTCAATTCTCTACGTTTTGTCTGTTTTTGAAAATCACTAGCGTTAGAGTTATTCATCTTGTCAGGCCTCCTCATCCTATTTACCCTATCTAGATAGAAACTTTCGGATATAATTAAAAAACGGCTGTAATAATGTCTACCAACAATATCTCCTAAAAAATATCTGCGGTCCTAGTGGAAAAGGGTATAAGTTTCCTGAAGATCAAATGCAAAAGGGGTTAAGTCCAGTATACTCCGGCTGTGTATATACCCGAGTTAAGTCGACTTATACCCTTTTTCACTAGGTCCCCAGATATATGGTTTGTCGCACTTACCCCGTTAACGCTCTTACCCTACCTGACGGGGCAAGTGCGTTTACGGGCAAGTCCTTCTAACCACTAATATCACCTTAAAATATATGGTTTGTTGCACTTACCCCTTTGACGCTCTAACCCCACCTTACTACTTTACTACACTTAAACCACTTTAAACTTGCAAAATAACGTTTTTTTTTAAAACGACGTTTTTTCTTCAGTGTAAGAGCCACCACATATAAACTCACTAGCTTCTGCCCGCGACTTCGGCCCCGTGGAATAGTTAATTTGGGCTAACGCTAACTTTAACCCGCGCCTTTGTTTACGTAGAAGGTTGAAACATTCTTCATTGGCGGTCCGCTCCTATTGGTTTTAGCGTGATGATATATAGCCTATAGCCTTCTCGATAAATGGGCTACCTAACACTGAAATAACTTTTCAAATCGGACCAGTAGTTCCTGAGATTAGCGCGTTCAAGCAAACAAACTCTTCAGCTTTATAATACACTCAAAAAAATTAGAGCCAACAAAGAGAGATTTTCACTTAGTTGACAAAAAATTATTACAATAGTTAAGATATTAGTTATATCAACCAAAGCTGATAGTTAACTACAGAAATTTCTTTAGTGATTCAACTAACATCTTAGTTGATGTATCTAACGTCTTAGTTGTTGTATCTAACGTCTTGTCAGGCTCGTATGGGATCAAGACGCTTATGCACAACAATCACAATCTTGTTACAAGCGACCAGTTTTTTTTTTCAGTGTATTAGTATAGATGTAGTGGAATTTAGTTCAAAAAACTCGCTGGTACACGGCAGCCATGGATCCCCGGATCAATTTCGTTTTACAGCCTCAGGTATTCAACAACAATGTTATGTAAATCTTAATCAAAAACGGTAAACAAAAATTTGACATTCTGCGAGACAGGTTTAGCCTAGTGCAGGTGACTGGGTAAACAGATTGTTAAATTTTCGCACAGTGCAGTTAATATGTATTATTAATTAATATGTATATTTTATTATGTATTAAGCACTTATTTAAGATAAAACTAGCCACTTAAGCCACTGTATCATGTAAAAATATCGCCAATGCCCTAGCAAGACGTAAATGCTGTTATTTTTATACAAGTCCTTCATAAAAAGCATTTCTTGGCACTTTAGTTTCTCCCCTGTTACTCGAAACCTTGAAGCCATAAACACCTTTTTACATTATTTGGTGGTACTGGAAATTTTTCACTCCGCTCCTTTCTGAAAGGCTTTTACGTCAAATTTTAATACCTGTTACCAGTAACTTAATAATATGCTGTTTTGAGACTAAACGGAAGACACGCTAAAGTGGATGAGAGCGGTGAACGTTTACAAAAGACGCCCTGAAATATTCATACAAGTGTAGGGTTGACGAAAAATTTTATACTTTTATTGGGACAGGTTGACACAATACGTATATTTTGTTGTAGGGTGATGGCACCAATGATGGATATGGTCTAAGATCCGAATAGAAGATTTGTACCGGGCTGTTTATTCGATGAAAAGTATTTTATATCAAATTTAATACGCTAAATAATATGTGGCGAATAGGTAGGCTGAAAAATTTCAGTTCAGTACTTATAGCATTAAAAAAAAAGAACTTTTTTTAAATTGCAAATGTTTGTTTAATAGACAAATTACATACTAATCGAAAGTATGAAGTCTATAAAATATGCAAACGTTAGGTTTGGTGCAAATTACTAGTACCGACTTACCTGTCTATACCTGCCTACCCAATAGCTTGACAAGAAAAAAATAGTCAAACTAACGTTTGCATATTCTATAGGCTTCATACTTTCGATTGGTATGTAATTTTTCCATTAAACAAGCCAGTGTAATTTTTTAAAACGAAGTTAATTTTTAATTTTTTTATTAATTATATACTGGACTGAAATTTTTCAGCCTAACTATTCGCCATATATTACTTAGCATATTAAATTTGGTATAAAATACTTTTTATCGAATAAACAGCCCGGTACAAATCGTCTCCTATTCGGATCTCCTACTTTTAGCTAACGGGAACCAGCAATGGACATCTCTTAATTGAAAAATTGATTGTTGCAAAACAAATGAATAACCCTTATCTTCTTTTAAATAAGAATCCAGTCTCCATCATTGGTCCTTTTCAACCCCTATAGTCCTAACGTGGTTTTCAGTCGTGTGGCATAGATACATTTATATCACGGGTATGTACGTATTAATACAGTGCTGTATATGCTTGAGGTCATAAATATATTTAAAAGAGAGTCATGCATAAGCCCTAAAAATGAGTGCTTCTATAACGATTTAAATCCCCATTTCTTTGAGAGCTGGATATCTCCTACATGGCTTAACCGATTGGCATACAACCTAGCAAACTATCTCAATTAAATTAGATTTAATTAAAAAAAAGTTTTTCATATCTGTCCATCGGTTTGGGAGATACGATACAATAGACAGACAAACCAATACACAGAAACAATTTTTTTGTTAGGAGTTAAAAAGCAGTCTTGTAAAACACAACAAAAAACCCAATGACTAATCGTACATATGTATAGAAAACCATATCGAGATTAAAATAAGTTATTAAAGACAAGCTAATGAGAATTTTCAACAGTGAAAACGTAAAAAAATATTTCTCTACTATTACTCGTATTTTTAAAATAAACAGAATTCTGCTCATTATCCACCCAGACGCATTAACAACTAGGATATCAAGAAGCCTTTTAATTTTTTACACAAAGACACTACTTTACAATGTACTGAGAATTTACTTAATAAATTGTAAACTCGGTCGTGTGACAACCCTGCGACGGTGTCATCAAATATTACAGCAAGGCAGGTCGAAATATTATCTGCCGCGAACATGGCTCAAATACTGCATGGGTTCAGTGGGTGATGAAAACGTTATTGAGACATAAGGTGCGTCGTCCCGGAACAGGTAAAAATACGAGTATTTTACCCGTTGTTATATCTTCACGCAGTGTTATTTTGATGACTTTATCCAGGCGAAGTCAAAAAGCTAGTATTTTCTTGATGATGGTCCAAATTTACACATTTAGAGGAGCACTCAAAAGTAGCATTATAACTACCAGCAACAAAACTTCATATTTTGGGTTCGGATCGGACGTGTTGCAAAAAAGCCTAAATTAAAACAAATTATTCCCATCATGAATATCAAAAACAATATTGTTATATATCAAGTCCAATAAAAACCTATTTAGGCACATTATTCTACAAAAAAATGTGTATTTTTAATTTGAATTTTTTCTGTAATATAATTATAGAGATATCTTAAATACTAGCAAAATTATTGGACGAAATCTCTACGCGACTTAAGATATCTGAGATCCTATTCCAATGAGAAAAGCTACCTAAATAAATCTATAATATCTTATAGGACCCGAGCAATTTATCTCTAACCAGACGGCATTCAGCATTTCAAGAGTTCTGCGGAGGATCTTTAAATGACCTGCAGTGCTCCTAACCTTTATGGTAGCGCAACCTGAATGTCACTTTTTGACCCAATTCACAACATTAAGCGGAGTTTTTAACAGTTAAAGTATCTGTCAGTTAATTTTTTTAATTAATTAGTTTACCTATTAAGGTTCTTGAGATATGGCCCGCTGACGACAGACATACAGACGCACGTTAATACCCTTTAGATATCGAACTTTGGATAAGGAAATAGCTAAAATTAACTCATAGATTGTATTTAAGTATACGAGAAACTTAGTCCTCAGTATTGTGTACCAACAGAAAGCCTACAATGAACATAAGAAAAACAAACCTTAAGAATTTGTAGAATCATTTTTTGTTTCTGTTTCTTGATTAGCGTGGAACCTATTAGCGTGGAGCTTGTTAAGCTGCCTGCTATTAGGTGAATAAGAATAAACTCTTAGGCTATTCTAGATCATAAAAACCTACATTATTATAACGTAGAGTGAATTGTAAGGAAATTCAAAACAACATTCAAATCAGCGTGGAAACTTTTTTCATTTGTTTCCTCTAATTATTAAAAAAAAAAACAGCGCTCTCAAATAAAACGATATCTTAAATTAAGCCAAAATACAAATCGCTAATATTTCATAACTTGATTCGATAATAGAGTCGTTTTTTAGACGCATTATTAAAATAAGGGATTTGTGTATGAACATAAGGCACTTAGTAGGTACGTACGTTTTCTTTTGTGTCAGAATTAATGCTATGTTGAGGTTTTTAAAACCGAGGGTACTTGTTAACGTTACACGTGCTTTGTTAAAATTACCCTCGAATAATATTATTTCGTATTACTGACCCTTTTGCCATTGTTTTGAATTATTTTAAGGTTATACGGGATCGTACTGCTTTACTTACGTCCACGGAAATTTTAATGTGATCTGGCGACTGAATACCGTGATAAAGCTCTGGTGAACGATGGGTCGGACGTATGGCTGCCTAATTGAGAATACACGCGCTAAATTGTGTTTTGTTCGCTCTGTCGGGACTACTTAAACTCGCCGCTTGGACCTTCACTCTTGCGTTCGCTCATCTTTGCTTGTTGAGAGAATCACACCCCTGAATGTGAGGTGTTAAATGAACAGATAAAGTGAGTAACCTCCATTCAGGAAAAAAGGAAATGTTGTAACCTTTTGAACATAAGTTTTTTTAATTGCTTTTTTTTATACGCTGTACTTTTTTGCCATCATCAGCTTGAACTGTCGTATAATGAAACGTTTTGTTTCTTACTTTATTAACGGTATTATAGGTATGATCCCAAGGGTCATTAATGCATTTTGTTTGACATACTTTTGCATAATCATGTAACGTAAAATTCTGCATATTTTGTGGTTGAAAAACCAAAGTTAACTTTTTTTCCACATAATATTGTTTAAAAAACGAAGTATATAGTGCGACCAAAAAGAGTAGAAATTAAATGAGGGCGCCACTTTCTACGTAACTGTCACATTTTTGACGTAAAATGCGTAAACATGGCAACAATTTTGTATGGATTTTTTTTAGTTGCAGCTGTCACCACTGGCTCGACTTTTTGGCCAGGCTATAAACTAGTCACTACGAGTATCACTATCACTACACAGTATAAAACAAAGTCACTTCCAGCTGTTTGTCTGTCCCTATGTATGCTTAGATCTTTAAAACTACGCAACGGATAATAAATAGAGTGATTCAAGAGGAAGGTTTTTATGTATAATAAGTTTTGGATTATGTACGGGTATTACAGAAAACTGGCATAAACCGAAGCGAAGCGAGGGCGCCTCACTAGTTTATTATAATCCTAAGACACCAAATGCTTTGCCAACCCTGAAGCCTAAGATGGAATACCTCTATGCTTGGAATTTCCCCGGCTGTCTTATCCCCACACCGGAACACAACAATGGGAGCACTCCTGGTTTGCCGTAGCTTAAAGGATAAAATGATGGTAGTGATCAGGACGGACCCTGCACTATCTGTGGCCGTGGTCCGAATCAGTTCATTCGTTTAAGAGCTACGATGCCACACACATTCACACGTAAAACCTATAACATCCTTCTTTACGTCAAAACAAAAAAGGATCATTAAAAGCACGGAATAGAAAAAACAGTGGAGGTGCCTTAAGCTTCGCTTAGTATCAGACCAGCAGGTCTTTCGCTTAACAACACTCATAATCACAATCGTCTTCATTTTGAAAATCGACGGCTTGTCTGCATACAAAATGAACCCAATTGTTTTGTTTTGAAGCCGATCGCGATTGCGAGTGAGTTACGCGAAAGGCCTGCTGGGGCACGTTTTATAAAGCTACAAGTTACTATTTTACAGGTCTAAACTGGCAACACTGCTCAAATGGCTGGTCGTCATTGGTCGAGGTTGTGTCAAATGGAAACTTGTAACCTTGTAGCTTTATAAAACATGCCCCTGTTGTCGCCAATAATCTCACTGTCATAAAAGCAACACGCCTCCATGGAAAATGTTTTTGGTGCGGCTATCGTTTTAACATTCCAAAATAGCACAATAAGGCATGCTTCTGGATTTATTTCCTAATTTAGAAATATTATTCGCACAACTTTCACGCACAAGCAATGGCGGCAAAGTATGGTAGGAACTCTTTATAACCATGCCACACGTGACACGCCCACATGACGCTTCTACAGTTTTTCCTGTCCTGTGATTAAAACATACTCTTATAACATTGTACCCGCAAAGAGAGCAATAAGAAACCGGTGACGAATCGCACATAAACGCGGCCGGTATTCGGCGCCCCGCCGCCCCCGATAATACCGGTAACAATTTTCTACGACACGCGCCATCCATTTCTCGCCGGGTGCGACGGGTTGATAAATCATCTTCGTGAATGGCACAGTGGATACGTAAATAACAGTATGCAACTGCAGAATTTTGGTGTGAAAAACAAATGGAACGCAAAGGGAAAACATTTTATTTAATTTGGTACACCAATGACATAATGTTTGTTGGTAATGTTTATTCCAATGCCTTAAGAAGTAAAAATAACATGTGGTGCTTGCCAATTATTCCTTGCTAGGTATTTTTTGAAATATATTTTTTTGTTATATCTTAAAGAGGTATGTATAAGTCATGTTACAAGAAGAGTTTTGAGTATGAATGTGGAGGATGTGCTTTAGCAAAAAGAAGACCTAAAAGGAAATGGGTGGATTGTGTAAAGAGTGATATGAGAAAGAAGGGTGTAAACGATGAGATGATGGCTAATAGGGATGTGTTGAAGATAAAAACATGCTGCGCAGACTCCACATGATTGAGATAAGGGTGTAGGAAGACGATCACGTCGGGGTCACCAATGTAGGAGGACGATCACGTCGGGGTCACCAATGTAGGAGGACGATCACGTCGGGGTCACCAATGTAGGAAGACGATCACGTCGGGGTCACCAATGTAGGAAGAGAGGACAATAGAGAGATCTCTCTCCAGGTGGGTGTTATGCCTGGGGACCGAAGTCCATTAGGATGAAGTTGGAAGTTGTATATATGTCAACTGACTGGAGAAACTTCGTTAGCGCGTTGTAGAACACTTTAGCTTGCGCTGTCTGACACTGGTGGCGCTAGCGAGGTAGCGAGTTGGTTGATACAAGTTGCCGTTAGATGACGCTAGGTCGCCACAAGGGCAAAAAAATATTACTATTACAATGTTTTTTTTACAGAAGGTATGATTAAAATATTATTTAAGTGTGGTTACATTAGTGAAAAACTATTACCAAAAACAAATTTATTCCCATTGTATAGTACGACCTAGCTATGCAATAAAAAAAAATGGAGGGTAATTCATTGTATTAATTTTTTGTAATATGAGACAGCAATTAAAAATGTCACTGGCCATAAATTGAACAAATTATTGAATACGCATTCTGTTTTAACAATGTTTACTGTGTCATAACGATACACATTTAGTAATAGAATGAAACACGTCACTCGAATGTAGCAACTCTTAGATAAATGAATATTCTCAGGAGCTTTGATTATCTTTGTAGGGTTCCGTACCGAAATGGTGAAACCTTTAAGGATCGGTCACACCGACGCGTAAAGCGTGCTACACACTACGCAGACACGGCAAGATTTTATCTGCGTATAACAGGGAGTTAAACCGTCTCGTTCTAAGGGCCGTGTTAATAAACTCGTCTTGGCTGAGATGCCCGTCACAAGATACGTCAACGTAAACGTCAAACCATAGAACACTTTCATTTTTGACGCATCTCGAGACGAGCATAAGAGTTGAGATCAGTTTATAAATACGGCCCTAAGAAGCGGGCGCTTAAGATACGGTGACGTTGCGTAAATTAAATAATGGATCATAGTAATTACATGGTGTCCATTTTGACGGACCGTAATACGGTATTTGACTCTATATCAAATCAGGAACTATTATTGAAACGTCAAATACAATTGCTAGAATGAAGTTTGTATGAAAAACTGCCTTGTGGCGTCACTATTTTTAGTGATCAAACAGCTTCCTGTTTTTAGTTTTTTATTAATTAAAAATAGACTAAATTGCAAAATTAAGCTAAAATTTAGTTCTTTTCGTGTATTTTTGAATTCTTGGTTTAGTGATAGAGTTAAATATTTTTTTTAGACATTAGTCAAATACCCTATTTACGCACCGTTAAGCTCTGGTGTGGTCGCTCCCTTATTGTGAGAACCGGTGTTTTTCGGTCTGTATGTCATAGCAGTTTTCCTTAGCAACTACAGAAGCTTGAGAAATGAAAAAAAACTTTTGAAATACGTTTTAAACTTTAGACAGGATCTCATTGCTTAAAAAATAATAGTAAAAATTTCAAGTATCTCAACGAAGTTGATACTAGCGGTTAATTTAAAATACTGAACCCCTTGGTGCGCGTGTTCAAAAATCTTGTAGATCTGATATCTATAGGAGAAACGCTTATAATATGTGTATAGTTTTATATAACAACCTTCCTAATAAGTTGAAACTGCTGCATGGTAAACTGCCCTCCTAAGCAAAAATGCAATAACTAAATACAATAGCCAAAGCAGATTCAACTCTCTTCTGATTGTAACTAGGTTGCAATTTCTACGGATGTTTTGTCTGAGATATCGCCATTATGCTTAGTAGGGCAGTAAAGTGTTTAAGACGAATTTGACGGAATGGCTACAACATCATTGTTTTTATAGTGTAAAGGATTACTTAAATTTTAATGGTACATAACAATTATTATTGCAACCTCAATCCTGCAAGCCACTAATTAAATATTAAGTAGGTATCGAGAATATTGCATGTTTTTTTTAAACTATTGGGACTTATTTGAATTTCTAGATTATAAGCATAATATTTTGCATGTCGATGGTGAGTCGACAGAATACTGTTTCTATTATTAATCTTAAGACCTTGTTGTAACGTATTCTAGCAAATAAAAATTTCATTTCATTTCATTTCATTTACGACTCGCACTTGACCGGTTTTTACTTTTGATCTACTGTGTTTACCAAAATGCGTGTGCTAGAAAAAAAAGCTGTGCTTAGAAAGCTAGTTTAACGTGGATAATTCATAGTTAAGTTTGGCCAGGGTCCATATTGGCTCATATAAGATTGGTCTTTAGATTTTTTATACAAATAACGATTTATGTCTATACTCATCATTTCTCCGAAAAATTTTGCTCATACTTTTTTGTTCACACTTTTTAAGTCACAACTATCGCAAATCATAATGCATTTTTTCAAGAAACTGTTACTTTTTGAGGATTTTTATAAATCTAACCTAACCTAACCTAATTTTATCTACACGAGATATTTAAGAAATTCTGAAAAGTGTACGGTTCCATGAATATTGGCGTTATGAATTCAGATGAGTATGAGTTCCGATCATTAGTATTAAAAAATATTATGAAGAGTATGAAGAGTGACCATTATGATGTAAAATGGTATGAGAAAAATTGTAGGAGTTCCAATAATTAGAGATGCATTTTTATATGAACTTTGGCGCACCCATTTGGCCATTGAAGAGGATTATGAATAAAGTTTCTTAACCCATAAATCTAGTCCGATTTTGATGTGTTTTTAATAATTTTGTAGATATAATATAAGTTAAATATTAGCTGAAATTTGAAATTCGACAAAACAATGCCAAAAGCGCCAAAACAACTGTATTTGCCATGTATCGGTAACTTAAACATTATGTACGAGTATATCGTTTGTCCCACTCGCGGCAACCTATTACGTAAGAGCAACTTGTGGATAACGCTGTTGATTGTACAATTAGAAATATCATTCTTTTTAATCATAGTTAGTATAATGTATTGTGCAATTGTTTGTTATCTCTAAAATAAATAAATAAATAAATAAATAAATATTATGTTAAACTAGGTCTGTACGTCTATCTTTCAAAACAAAAAAACAGACACGTATTTAGGTACAAAGCTTTTTATAATAACTACAACATATTCAATAATCGTGGAAATCGGACTTGATTTAGGGGTTTATAAACGTTATCGCCCGGATAAATTTGTATGATTTTTAGGGTTCCGTACCCAAAGGGTAAAATCTCGACCCTATTGCTAAGACTCCACTGTCCGTCTGTCTGTCTGTCAACAGGCTGCATCTCATGAAACGTGATATAGATAGTTGAAATGATGTATTTGTTGCCGCTATAACAACTAAATACTAAAAAACGAATACAATTAAGGGGGGCTCTTATACAACAAACGTGTTTTTTTTTGCCGTTTTTTGCGCGATATTAATAACGGCAACAGGTAGACGCTTGAAATATTCACAGAATAGGTATTTACTTGTATGTTCCCTTTAAAAATAAATAATTAAATTAAAATAAAATAAATATATAAGGGGTTCCCATGCAACAAACTAGGGCTTCCAATCCCGCAGCCTATCTTCAATCTCGGTATCTGCGGGACTGAACATTTTCAATCCCGCGGGATCCCAGTACTTGCGGGTTTTTTTTTCGAAAAAAATTTAACATCTGCCAAATTATTGCGTCCGCAAATCCCGCGGATCCCGCGCTCGTAATGCCGCAACAAGCGGGACTGGAAAATAGCGCGGGATCTCGGAATACCGGGATCCCGGATACCGGGATTGGAAGCCCTACAACAAACGTGATTTTTTATAGATAATAGACTCGCACTTAGCCGTTTTTTTTTACAGCAACGCGATTGAAACATCAGTTCACAATCCTCTTAAGAATAGCTCTGAAAGTAGGGCAACAATCATTCCTAAGGTTGTTTTATTTGATTACATTGTTAGACTAGATAACGAGGAAGCAAAACAAACAGTTTCTTGTACAGTCACAATTCAAATCCCGGGCAACCGATATTGTCATTATCCTGTCCCACGATCGCTGATGCTTCGAGCACCTGCCTCGCTGACAGGCCAATTACTGGAAGCCGAGTAACTGGAAGGGTACCGCGAGTTCACTTCTGAGTTTTCTGAGAGAACAATACTTAGGTGTTGGTATATAAGTAACAGTTCTTTTATTGTTGGTCAGGTAACCTAACAGTTTCTCAGTTAAACAATCTGTCATTTTTGAAAACAGAATGGTTATTGACTAAAATTTAGGCGATTTTATTGTAATGTACTTTTAGGTACGTAAATTAATGGTTTTTGGCACGGCTCTAATATTTTAAACGAAAATAAATGGAGTGAGCGTTTTCGGGACTAGAAATCGATCTATCAAGTTGTAATCTCCGGTGAAAGCTTGGGTTCCCACGTACTTTATATCTAAAACTTACCCACTTTTTACCTACGCAAACTATTCGATTAGGAATGTAGCTATATTCTTCTCGGTCAATTCATATTTCCTTCGACTATTGCATGTAAATAAGAGTTATCGTAACGTTGACAGTACGTATGTCGAAAGCAAAATCATTTTGCTGAGTAGAATATAGAACAACAGAGGGCCAAGATGCATTACGCTAACTAGCGTTTCTATTCGATTCGTTTTTAAACCAATCACGTCACTGGATGATGTGATACGAGTCAAGTGAACTACCAGTGACGCGATTGGTTTAAAAACGAAATGAATAGAAACGCTAGTTAGCGCAATGCATCTTGTCAAGGCCCTCTGGTATGATGGTGGCAAAGGAAATATTTATTTGAGAAAGGTGAAGAAATTACAATTGGCAGTGGCTTAGCTAAGCGATGGCAAAATCCCACGCCCACGGCCTCGCGCTTAAGGTCGAGCCACACTGGATGTTCTTGTGGGTCCTAAGACCGAATGCTTTGAATTCTAGATAGTACGAAAACGGTCCCGCTAAAGCGAATTCGCCCACGTCTAGAATAGTCGATGCTACGTCATTGATAAAGTCGAAAGGTAGCCATAGGAACTCCTTAGTGGTAGGTCTGGCGAGTTGAGGGCCTCGTCTTTTAATAGCGAGTATACCATCAGTGTTAGAAGAACAATTAGTAACAAACGTGTGTTATCATAAATATTTTTTTCTACGGAATCCTCTGAACAGCAAGTGAGCTGCACTTTCCTGTTCTACTTGCCTGCTTTAACGCAGTGACAGATGAAGGCGCGCTATCATTGGTCCAGACCAAAGACAATAACGGTAGTTCGTTATTTCCGTCCAGCTTGTTTTTCCTCCAAAAAGGTTTCATTTCAGCGACACAAAAAAGGTCAATAAAATTAGATATTCAGGTCACAGTGGCAATTTATAAGCAATGGATTTATGAATAATAGGCTTCGCTCGTCAAAAAGAGTTTTACGTTTATGATTTTGGAAGTTTATGAAGTGTAATCCGGGGCGTCATCATTGCTTTATGGCTCTGGAAGATTACCAATTTGTTGGATTTCGGCATTCTGGAGCGAGCTGGATGTTTAATCACTATAATTTTTGAGTAAATTACTTTGGAACGCCTTTATTTTCTTGTGGTTTTGAGTTTAAAATCGATTGTAAATAAAGTAAAGTAGAGGTAAAGGTGTTATGGACCTGATGGATGGCTGTAAAGAAAACAGAATTAAGGTTAGCTGTCATATGCGTTTTCTTTTGTCAATTCCATATTATTTTAACCATTCGCTACAGGTTGTGATGATGGAACTAGTTTGACAAAATGTTTTACGTTGGTACAAATAACCAACAAAATCTGTACTTAGATCTATGGCAAAAGTCTAATAATTTTTTCATTCAGAATGAAGATAATAATAGCCGTGTGAACACTTTTTTTATTGATAATGGGTTTGCTCTTGACGAACTCTTTGAGGACAAAGATTTTGTCGACGGTGAAGCGAGCTCACCCAGAAGATGCCTATTCATCCTAGCTTTAAGAGGCCACCTATGGTGCCATGCCCCCACAAGAATAAAAAGGGATAGCTTTATGTGCTTCCGCGCGAAGCATGTGAGATGGAGATAGTTCGCGCGCGCCTTGACTGTAGCGTCAAATTCAATTAATTGTGTTTACATCAAAACCACAACATTTATTTAAAAAAATGGTTTACCAGGATTAAGAAGTTACATATCGTCAACTATTGAATCGAAAATCATCGTTAAAGATGGTTTCGAAAATTCAACCAAAAACATGCAAAAAAGGTGTCATGTTTGAAAAATAAAAGTATCGACGATTTTATTTCTAATCGTGTTTTCACGTTTGACAGTCTCAAGCAAATATGGTCAAGTTTAATATATCCAAAAAACAGATACAAAGGCGTTATGGTTATTGAGATCCAGATCTCGGAACTCTCCAGACTTTAGCATAGGTGGCCTCTTAAGTAGGTGCATATTATATGCACACGTAAATACAGACGCCGGAAGCGCATTCCACTCCTTGGATTGGAGTTCCTACGGATTATGAAGGACAAATTCATACTGCGTACTCGCATATTTGGATCTTTTGTTCCAAGTCAAAAAATCTTCAATGACGCGTTAACACGTATTTGCAATTGGCTTTATTTGCCAGTAAAACAAAGCCAATGTTTTGGCAATTGTTCCATCTAAACATTGGGATAATCTGTCAAATATTCCAAACAAGCAAATATGCAACGCCAGATGACCAGCGTAAGCTTTCGAGTGCAAGTTTGCCAGTGGTTCTGGATGCATTGCGAGGAAGGAATATATTTTCTACCACACTTTTCTTGGAAAGAAAAACGAACAGACCTAATATCTACAACATATTCAAAAATTGAAAAAATTCGGACTAGGTTTAAGAGGAAAGCCTCACGATCTCTTCAAGTGACCTTTACAAACTTGCTCAAAATCTATATATCTATGCCAAATAATCTATCTTAGTAACGAGTTTAGTTAACAATTTCGATTACATCACATCACCCTGTAAGCTGCTACCAAGTTGTCAATGCTGCCGGTCAAATCTGGAACCAACATTTTGACATAGTAAGTTTACAAGTTTGTTCCCCTGGATGAAGTGAATTTGTAAGTTTGTATTGTACCCATGTTATGACCGGCCGATTAGTTTGGAAGTGGGGTTACGCTGTAACTTATTAGTTTAGTGAAGCTAAGATTCATTATGATTGAGGATTGCCTATGAATTTAAAGTGACTAGTCAATTAAAGATAAACAACAATGGGTTACATCGCACTTTGACGTCGTGACACTTAATACACCAATTTAATAGACCCCCATTTTCAGAGCTGACAATCAAACGGGCTTACCGATTTAAAAACCTTAAACCTCTGGACCGATCTTGACGAAATTAGGTATTGAGAAAGCTACTAAACCCAAGAAATGACATTATAGGGTACTTTGTACCGCGAGGAGCGATATTAAATTGCATCCATTTAAATGGCATCTACGCGGACGGAATCGCGGGCAACAGCTAGCTATTCAATAATTATGTTTACTAGTCTAACTGCCGCACTCACAGACGTCAATTAAATTTAATGCTTGTTTAGTGACGTGTTGTCTTATTATATTGCTATATCAAAGAAAGTGACAGCAGCAACTTTAATCAAGCATTTAAGTTAATTGGCGTCTCTGAGTGCGGCAGTAAATATCAAAATGTGCCTAGGGATTATTCACTCAAGAACTCCTCAACATAGCCTTTCCAAACAGCCAAGATTTTCCTCTAGTATTCCTATATTTTCATTTTATTATCTAAAAACTTAGTTCCCCTAGCACTAACTTCTTGCCGCCGGTACTCAATGTAAAGGGAAACTCGACAATACGGGAACTTGTTGGGGAAATATCCTCAAGTTGGTATTTAAGCTGAATCACGTCAAAGCGAAGTTTAATCGGGAATCTTCGTAGCTTTCACAGCTTGGTTCCAGCGAAGGGACTTTGATATATAAACGCTTGGAATTTTCGAGAAATATTTGCTCTTAAGGCAAATAAATATCAGGGAACAGGGGACAATATCAGGAGACAATGTCACACCAATTGACCTAATCCCAAACTAAGCTCTAGGCTTGTACTATGGGTACTAGTCAACGATATAAATACTTCTATTCATAGAAAACATCCATGACTCCAGAAAAATATTCGCGCACATCACACAACTGCCCTTACCGGGATTTGAACCCAGGACCGCTAGCTTCGTAGGCAGGGTCACTACCAACTAGGCCAGCGCGTCGTCATAAAACACGTAAAATGAACACATAAAATGAAGAGTCTACATATTTTCACTGGATCGGTTCTTTTGGCAGACATTGGGGAAGCCTATGTCCAGTAGTGGACGTCTTTCAGTTGGAATGATGATGATGATGATGATGATGATGATGATGATGATGATGATGATGATGATGATGAAATTTTAGTTAAAGTTTGGTAATGTTAGCTAATTGAAAAGCTAGAGGAAATCAATGACTAATTAATTTGCTCTTATGCTCATTGAAATAATAGCAACTTTAGCAATCAATTAATTAAAACTCAATTCGGACCTGCCTGATGTTACTATTTTTTCTATTTTATTACTTAGGCAGCTTATTTTTTATTTGGTGCTAATTTTATTTTGTACAATATTAAATGACCACAGGTTAGCTAAGTTGATAGTAACCCTGCCTACAAAGCTAGCGATCCTGTTTTAATATCTTCGTAAGGGCAGATATTTGTGTGATGAGCGCGAGTATATATTCCTGAGTCTTGGATGTCGTCTATGTATTAAGTATGTATTTATCTATATTAGTTAGTTTATCGTTGTCTATTACCCATAGTACAAGCCTAGACCTTAGTTTGGGACTAGGTCAATTTGTGTGACGGCCCTTTTGTTTATTATTTATTTATATAAACATTAAGGTGTTAGTGTGTCTTAACTCTTAAATAAATGTTACTAAGTACACTAACGTTTTTTTTAATCAGTAATTTAGCTGTTGTAAGGTCCATTATCGTCATATATTCATATCACTGGGGTACAATTGTTGAGTATCGCGGAAGTCAGAGTCTGGTTTTTATATAGACTTTCATTGGGACGGTTTTTCCTTTAGAAAGAATAATTTATTGGCTTGAAGAAACTTCGGTGCTTCGAAGTTTGAACTTGTAATCATATATGCTTACATAGGTGCTACATATTATGCTGTATACACATCCAATTTATTCCTCGGTCATTGAGAACACAAAGACCTTTTTTCTAGGCCTTTTCTTTAGGTATCGACGACATCAATAATAATATTTTCGGGTACCTATTAGTTTATCGAAATGAGTTTTGTCGATTTTCATGTCGTCGAAAACTATTCCACGAATATCATTGCACATACTTCTTGAATCCCATAATCATCATCTCATGCTCTATTATATAACCGAACAACTATTCATCGAAAAATCCTTTCGAATTTGTATTAAGTCATAGCATAACTGGTTATCGAATTTACCTTTCATAGAACTTTTATTTATTTATAAAATCAATTCATCGAAACATAATTCCCAGAGTTAACGTTTTATATTTTATTATTTTCAAGAACAATGTTTCATCGCAGTAACGTGTCGTCCCAGTAACGTTTCATCGAACGATGTATTTGTTATCAGTGTTTTCACAGCAACGCGTTTAGAAGGGTTAGGGCTAGAATTTGCGACTGCTCCGGGGCTGCGGGAAGTGCAGCTCCCTCGCCCATGCGTAGGAAAGCGCAAGCACCAGAGATCACCTCAGCAGCTTCGAAAGGCGACCAGCCTCAGCCGCTACCGCTCGCTCAGTGCCAGCGCTTTCCTACAGCGGGCGGGGGTTGCCCTCCCTCCGCGCCTCCGGCTTTTTACATAGGGGCAGGCCAGACAAGACCACGTGGAATCGGGGTTGACAGATTCGATTTTGTGACTTTTTTGAGTTTGTAAACTGAGAAGGAAAAGCAAATTTGTCTTGCTCAATCTTGCTCGCCATATCTCTTTCGTAACTATTTTTTCATTCATATTTTCTATACCCAAATGCATTCGATGAAACGTACCGTCGTTAAAACGTTTTATCAGTTATAGTAACACTAATGAAACGATTTTCGATATAACAAGAATTATGGGAACTAAAACTTACATTGAACTAAAATTATAGAAAAACGCTTCGATGAAAAACTATATCGATGTACAACTAAAATAATGAAGTAAAATTCGATGAGTTGCTTTTTGAGGAGAAGGCTTTACGAGCAAATGTATGAGCGATATACTCGTAATGATGTTCGATGAATGGTTTCTAAATAATTATAAAATTCTGCGAATCGAGTTATGGGAAATGATAATCGATAAAATAGGTTTCGTTAAAATGGCGGGTTCCCAATATTTTCACGTTTCAGTAAATTTTAATCTATGAATATGAATTTATGCTGCAACTAGATTCTGCTATAGTCATAGAAGGCGAATCAAAACGACGAAATGTAAAAAACAAATCCATGGTTTATATGATATCAATCGTAAGGGTAAGGCATGAGGAATAATTCCTCTAAATGTTGATTCCCAAATAATGCAAATCATTTTTAATTAATATTTAAAGGCAGTGCTATTTACTTTAAAAAATAAAATAATGTTTCATTAAAGCAAATATTCAAGGAACTTCCCCTCCATGTGGCATGGCCGTTGACACCCTGTGAAGTGAAATACATAGAAAACATCCACACATTATCAGCAATGACAAGCATTGCCGCAAACCTGAAGCCAATTACAGCCCTAATCATGTCATTAACCTTTTTGCCGGTGATGAGGATTTTTACCCGTCCGCGTAAACGGTAGGAATGACGGGGAACTGTTAATTGAGATTTCCCTTGTTCCATAAATGGGATATGTGAATCTGCGTGATTTTTTAAACCTTGTGTTCTTAATTTCCGGTTTTTTTTGGCAATTATTAAGAAACCTACCGCGCAGTGTACTTTTGCAGCGTTTAATTTGGATGCAAAAAATGATGTTCCGTTGGGTTGCCTCTTGTTTTCGCATAATCATAAATTGCCCGAATGTATGATTTCGCAGAATACTAATTTCGTATAATTGTTATTCTACTGATACACACACACATACACACACATACATACATTTACAAGCGTGGCTTATTACCTTTCTTTTGAAAAACTGTTCACTGTTAGTTTATTACTCAAGTTAATTTTATTACTTGACTTGTGGTTTGCACGAGCACAGTCAGCTCTTTTTAGTTTTTAATCGCACCAGTGTTGTTAAATATGTTATCTGGTTAATCTGTGGATATCTATAATTGGCTTTGTTTGCTATTTATTGTTATCGGTTTCATACTTTCTGTATTGTGCTGTTGATGTCCTTAATAAGTAAATAAATAAATAAATACTTTTGACTTTTTTGAAAGGTTATAAAATAAACCTAACCTAACCTACTCTATTCTACCAGGATTACACAGAACATTTTAAAAAATATTGTCCGTTTAATCTGGAGAAAAATTATGCGATAACAAAATTCGGGGTAACTATTACATTCGGCGTAAAAAGTTTCGGCGAAATAGAGAGAACCTGTTCTGTTGTAAAGATATCAGTCAAGTTGGTACTAATGTTAAGTAATTAATTTACCACAATTTTGAGATTGACTATATATTTCCCCACTGCCGAATACTCAGATATAATAGCTATAAAAAAGTTGCGACCGGCGTTAATCATTTCTTTTTTCTTCTCTAAAGTTGTCGTTTAACCTATTAAATTGAAATTTATACGAATTTTATTCATTTCACTATCATTTTCGTCAACCATACCTTATGTTATCCAGTTTGTGTTTTTTGCGCAAGAATAAGTATTTTGTATCTGTTTCTAGCTATTTTGTTTGTCCTAATGCTGGGTCAAAAGCCCTCCCCTCTCGTCTTTTACCTGTTCTTTTCATTTTCATTTTCATTTTCATTTCATTTCATATCTTCCCGTGGAAGTTGTAAGTGGCGACTAAGGGAATAAAGGCTTGTAGTATTGTTAAGCGATGGGTTTGCAACCTGTCACTAATATACACTGGTAAACATCTTAACCTGTTTGTGCAAAAACGACTTTATAAAAAAAACCATTTTATTAATTTGTGACATAAAAATAATGACTTTTTAACAGCAAAAAGGTTTAAACAAGGGCAGGAACTGATTAATCATCGCAGTTAATATAAATAGTGTGTTCGCGTGCGATGACACGGCACTCTTCGGCCATGCTTAGCCGATTCGGTAAGGGGGGAAACAGTTTCAGTACGGGCTGTTATTAAAGTTTTAAGTGTTCCGTGCCCAAAGAGTACCCAACGGGACCCTATCCCTACTCCGTCCGTCCGTCAGTTTGTCCTAACTGGAGCTGTATCCATTAGAAAGTAAGATATAGCAGTTTTTTCGGATCTGATCTTCTGGCAGATTTCTTAGTGAATAAAAAGTAATTTGTAATAAAAAGTTTTTAGCTTACTCCATTTCTTTTTTTATTTGAAAATCGTTTTTGAAAAGCGTCAAATTTAATATGATTGTAATACAAACCGTAAAGAAAAACCACAGTACTAAAAACCTGTCAAGTGTGAGTGCTCGCGCTAATTTGATTCGAAGTAGAATTCAATTTGAAACATAATAATTCTACTGTGCGGCGGTACGGAACTCTCGGCGTGCGAGTCCGACTAAGATGAAATGGCTTAAGTTTGCAAAATCTCAGTCTTCTAACAGAAATGCAATATAGTAGCGTAGGTTGAGTTGAGATGAGCAAAGATTGAGAAGATGATCACATCACCATCATCATGTGAGCCGAAAGACGTTCACTGCTGGACATAGGCCTCCCCCAAGGCTCTCCACTCAGACCGGTCTTGTGCTAATCGCATCCACCGCGTTCCCGCCATCTTTACAATGTCGTCACTCCATCTTGTTGGAGGCCTACCTACAGCTCGTCTCCCAGTCCGCGGACGCCACTCAAGAACCTTCTGACCCAGCCATCAGTCCTGCGAGCAATGCGCCCCGCCCACTGCCACTTAAGTTTGGCTATTCTTCGGGCTATGTCGGTATCCTTAGTTCTACTGCGAATATCATCATTTCTGATTCTCCATAGCCCTCTAAGTGACTTTGAGCTTCCTTATAAGGCCCATTGTTAGCGCCCACGTCTCAGATTCGTAAGTTAGAGAAGATGATACCAGTTTGCATTTCTTGAGTTTTGTACAACTTTGGATAAAATATTATGTAAACGTGCTTGCTTCATTATATCGCAAGCAGGTGTACTCCAAACTATTAGAAGCTGTGTGCTGCATCAAAGACCCCGCCCTTTTACGCATTATCACACTGAAGCAATCTGTACGTCCTTCGGCGAAAATTCCAGATGCGTTGCAAAAGTGTGACAATCCCAGTCACAAAGCATTTTTTTCGCAAATTTTGTTCACAGGCACGTATAGAATTTTGTTTGACAAAATGGCTCGAAAAGGGTAGTTTTGACAGATCACACCACGCGAACCTACGAGCCAACATGTTGCAGCGTATAGCCAATGTCCTACGTTGCCTTTCTACACCTAGGTCATCCTGAGGCCCTAGCAAAGATGCAAACGTTTTTATTTACCACGTGGTTTATCGCAATGCACGAGAAATGTCGTCATACATTTTGAGTGATAGAAAAGAAAAACGCTAGTAAAGTTTGCATCTTGGTTGTGGCCTCTGGAGGAATTTGATCCCAGCGTCCATGTATTCTATAAGCATTCGTAAAACAAGTATAAGCCAAACAATATCAACAAGCATTTTTTAATTAACTCCGACAATTATTTCGAAACGTAATATTTGATCTCACAACCTTTTCTTTTAAATCTTTCTCCAGACAATTTTTATCTCAGAATTAATTCAGCTAATTAATTATTTCTCACAACGCAACGAAATGAAAGTGTTGAATTTATAGCTTCTTCATTTATTGCATCGTCAATTAAATAAAAACCGGCGCACTTTTCATTTTCATTTTCATTTCGCTTCAGCTTAATACCGAAAACAATTTATGATTTTAATTAATTCGGTCTTATTTTGAATTGCATGGATTTTTTATCATAAACGCTGGGGGATATAAGTGACTGTAAATGTTGGATAAAAGAAATTATTAATATCGTGATAACAGATTGAAAAACTAAGGATACTGTGGCCTTAGACAAGAAGCATTTCGTGAACGTTTCAATATAGAAAATGTATAGGATATATGTATAAGTTGCCATACGGTCAAGTCTTACGCTAAGTTCAATTCCATATATTTTATCGTTTTCGAAAATCGTTTACGTTATCGTTATGCATCTTGTCTAGCCTCACAAAAGGGTGAAGTTAATCAAGAGAACGTATAAATGTGTCAAAGATTACACATTTAATTAGTATTCATATCACGGAGTTTCGGTTACAAACTGTATTTTTCGAATATTCTCAAAACTACATCATTAAAGTAAAATAAATTAAGGCTATCTTGTTTTTTAAATTCCAATTTATCTTCAAGCGGCAGTTGAGTCAGCTTATTATATAGTGAGTGGCCATTACTGCCAATGGCTTATTTAATAAGCTATAATAAGCCTTATTATGACTTCAACACTGCACAGCCGCTAAACGATAGCATCATAACGTGCAGTCGGTTTTATAAAGTTTGCTTTTAGGGTTTCGTACCCGAAGGGTATTAAACGGGACCCTATTACTATTCCTCCGCTGTCCGTCCGTCCGTTGTAACTTTAAAGAGCTGTATCTATGGAACCGTAATGGTTAGCAGTTTTTTTTTCTAGAATATATTTTGTTAATATGGCGGATTTACTAACATTTTTTAAAAGATCAAAAGATAAAAGAAATTTATTCAGTAAGTAGGCCGCACGGGCACTTTTACACGGCAAGAATCTACCAGCGCTTCCCAAGAGAAGACACCTGCTGAGAAGAAACGCCGCAAGAAACTCAGCAATCAGTCATTTCTTAAACATATTTCTTATTACAATGGTACTACTTAGTCTAGCATTATATAAAACTATAAATATTAAATTAAATATAGTATCAAATAACATGCGTAGTTCAGCAGGAAAACATGCCAATTAAGAATCTTACGGGAGAGATTGAGAGAAAAAAAAAACACATACATTATATACACATTATGTGTATATAAAATTCCTCGTGTGGTTGCCGAGTTAGAATAGTGCCACTCCATGTCTTCCCGTGGATGTCGTAAGAGACGACTAAGGGAATAAAGGCTTGTAGTACTGTTAGGCGATGGGCTTGCAACCTGTCACTAATACGCTGGTAAACATCTCAGCCTAATTGTGCAAATTGTGGTTATATAATTATCAACAAGTTTTTAGAGATGTTTGTAATTCTGTAGCTCTGCCTACCCCACTCTGGGAACAAAGGCGTGAGATTATGCATATGTATGTATGTGTATATAAAATGGTGCGAGACGACCACATAAAAGTTTCGATATGTTTTCCTACATCAACGGTGTCCCCTAGAAGAAAGTGTAGCTAGTAAGGTGGTGTCGATACAAGAAACGTTTTTTTGTACGTATTTTTATTTTTACGACGCGATAGCCTAGTTGGTAGTGACCCTGCCTACGAAGCTAGACGTCCCGGTAAGGGCAAATGTTTTTGTGATGAGCACGAGTATTTGTTTCTAAGTCTTGGATGTTTTCTACGTAAGTATTTATTTCTCTACATAATAATTTATATAGTTGTCTAACTAGTACCCATAGTACAAGCCTAGAGCTTAGTTTGGGACTAGGTCAATTTGTGTGAGATCGTCCCTTTATATTTATATATTATATATTTTTTGATGAATCGAAAAAACGGTATAAAAGTGTCAAATTTGGTTCGATTGTAGTATAAACCCTGGAATAAAAATCGATCCGAAATTCAAATCGGAATATAATAATAACTACTGTTGTGGCGGTACGGAACCCTCGGTGCGCGAGTCCGACTCACACTTGACCAGTTTTTTGTTATTTGTTATGATTTTTGATATCTAAAAACCTAAGTTTATTATAAACATCAAACTTTATTCTCTTTCGACTATAATTAAGCTTGTCTTTCCGAAAAATACTAATCCGAATTGGCCTATTGTTTTTTAAATTTTATGTAGCAATCGTGTCAATGTATTTTTTATTACTCTACTGTGACAAAACCTTTCATGCTAACTAACTACTTTATTGGACAAAAATACCCATCACGAAAACTTAATTTCAAAACAATGACAGCTTCAAAAAACAATGACTAAAGAAAAAACGAAACTCGCTAAATAACTTTAAGGCATAACTTTTGATGAGGCGATAAAGTCAACATTTTAACACGGTATAAAGCGGCCGTGGCATTATCAATCTTGTCCTTATCGGTATAAAGTCTAGATTCGTGGAAGATGAGCAGATAAAGCTTTTGTCGGACACGCGAGTTGGTTCCTGCCTCGTGATTTACGTGCGGGGCGCGGGGATAAAGAATAATGAGGCAGCGGAGCCACTTTTATTATTACAAGCTTTTATTTAACATGCAATTTAGGTATTTATGTGTGTATGTATGTAATAATAATAATAATAATAATAATAATAATAAAAATATTTTATTGGAATCAAAAGAGCACCTCCACCAACTTAAATAACTTAAACATAAGAAACCTAACATAACATAAGCATTGGTGGTGCTGCATCCTGACGCCAAAAGGGGTCCACTCAGCATGTGTTGCAGCACGAGTGCTGCAACGCTGATTTTCAGTGGATCCCGAAACGATTCGATTTTTTTCGATTTCGATGTACGGGTCAAATCTTGGACGCTGAAATTTGGACCACATATATAAACCCGATGACAATGCAATATTATGGTATCTAATGGCCGTATTAATAAACTCGTCTTGACTGAGATGCCCATCTCGAGAGACGTCAAAGTAAACGTCAACCCATTGAATATTTGACGTGTCTTGCGACTGACATCTCAACCAAGATGAGTTTATTAATACGGCCCTAAGAGTTGTTAGGACTCAATAGTTTGGTCTTGATAAGTAGATTTAGATTTTGCAAAAAAAAGTACGGTGGGCAAAAAAAGTCCCAAGATTGAAATTTTTGACAGAAACTTATTTAATACTAGCTGTTGCCCGCGACTCCGTCTGCGCAGAAAAATTAAATATAGCCTATGTTCATCAGGGATAATGTAGGATTCTAATGGTGATAGATTTTTTAAAATCGGCCCAGTAGTTTCGAAGCCTATTCAATGCAAACTTTATAATATTAGTATAGATGTGCATACATACATACACACACTCACGCTTTCATTCCCAGAGTGAGATAGGAAGAGCTATAGAATTACCAACAACTCTAAAAACTTGTTCTTAATTCTGTATCTAACCTAATGTTGCAATTTTTTAAAGAAGTGCGTTTTAAAATATCAAGGGACAGGAGATAACGTCACAATTTGTTCTAGTCCCAAACTAAGCTCTAGGTTTGTACTATTGGGTACTAGTATACAATAAACTGATCACAAAGGTATGTTCATCGTTGTCTAGTACCCGTAGTACAGTCAAAGTCATAATAATATATACGTTCCCAAGACGTCAATAATATCTATACGCCCCTACGCCACTAGTAATAAGGGCTATTGTATACTACATTTGGCTCAAATTTAGCGGATTGATAAAATGCATTTGATTATACAAGATTAGAGTCAGACTAGGCAGACACAGTCTAGATTTAGGTTAATTTGTGTGTCATAATAAAATAATAACTACCGTAAAACGGGGTGAGTAGGGATTAAGGGGTGAGTAGGGACACAACCCAAAATAAGTCATAACTTGTTACGAATAAGAACAATTATTAAATGGACAATAACGTTACGTCTATTGGAAGTAATCTCAGTCTTACAATTAGTAACATATGCTTCATTTTAGGTTGTGTCCCTATTCACCCCATTTTACGGTAAATAATTTGGTGTGTATTTTTTTTCTAATGACACCGCTGCTGGTAACTTTAAGCTGTGCTCTTTCTAGGTCCAACTGTAAGTTACGAGTCAATTGGTTAACAATACAGCTTTCCATTGTAACAATTTAATTACGTAAAACACTGGTAAAAGAGGTTTACAAGTAAAAGAGGTGTTATAAGACCCCGCCTATATAGCTAGCTATCCTGGGTTTGATCTCCTGGATGGGAAAATATTAAATTTGTGTGACGATGCGCTTCAAAATAGGGGTATGCCCTGGGTAAAAAAAAAAAAAAACTAATGAGTCCGTCAGTAAGATTATCAAAAAAGATTGAACACGTATTTTTTGCTTTTTCAAATCAATCAAAATTGACAATTAAAACGCGCATCAAAGTTCGGGAGTGGGGGCTCGTGACGTCACAACGTAGTATAAAGTGTGCCACGGCGTGACGTCACGCGAAACGTCAACGCACTGTATCTTCGTCATTTTTTGTTTAATTGACAAAAGATAAAATACGTGTTCAATATTTTTTGATAATGTAAAAGACTGACTAATTAGATTTTTTTAGGACACTAGCCTATTGATTCTATACCCTTAGATTTTTTCTATAATTATATTTACGTAAACATTTTAGGCGTCAAATGGACTGATCGCATCAGAAATACTGTCATACGCTCCAAAACCCAAATAGCTGACGTAGCCTTAACAGCTGCCACCCTCAAGTGGAACTGGGCCGGACGTATCTGCCGCATGCCCGACAACCTTTGGGCAAAAAGAACCACAAATGGGATACCGCAAGATTCATATTCATATTCATATTCATTTATTCATTGTCATCACATGGCACAGAAATTTTACAGATTGGTGTTGGCATCTTTAAAACTTAAGTATAGGTTAGTCCGTGCGATACCCTGCAAGGGCACCACAATGTAAGGGCACTGCATTTATATACTAAATCTTAACTAAAAACTTATGTCAAATACGTTCAATCAATTAATTACATTTCCAAGGCATAGAAAACATGATATAGCTAATAATAAAAAAATACATATATATATCATGCACATATAGTCAAAAGTTAGTACAGTCAATTATAGGCAATAAATTATAGTTAATGTCAAAAGTTCAAAATTTAATCTACTCGTAAAAATACATGGTCAATAATAATACATAGTTTTAAACAATTTCCTCATGTAAAATTTTTGTCCGACATAAATTGATCAATTGTATAATAACATTTTTCTATAAGGATATTTTTCAGCTTATTAATGAAAATATTGTCTTTGGATTCTTGTTGCAAGGATGTCGGGATTTTATTAAATATGTCTATACATCTACAATAAGAACTATTTCTAAACAGAGCTAATTTTGATTTCGGTAAAATGTATTTTTCGTTCTGGTGTTGAAGTTGAATACATCCTTTTTTTTTTGTGAATAGGTTGTTATGTTTCCGTACAAATATTACTTACTGCTTTAAGAATATAAAGCGAGGGTAGTGAAAGAATTTTATTTTTGGTAAAATACGGTTTGCAGCTTGTTCTGTGCCTAATGTTCATTAGAATGCGAATACATTTTTTTTGCATTACGAATAGGTCGTGTGCGTGTACGAGTAAGATCGGATACTATGACGTGGCAGACCCTGGCGCAGATAGCGAGATGAGCTCGAAGCCTTTCAGCACAATTGGCGGGAGATTGCCCATAACCGAATTACGTGGAAAGGTGGGAAGGAGGCCTTTGCCCAGCAGTGGGACATTCCGGGCTAACAATAATAATAATTACGTAAACATTTATAAAATTAGGTATTTCTATGTAGGTGTCTAGTACTCATAGTACAAACATAGGTCCTAGTTACAGTGTTACAATTTGTGTGAGATTTATTTTTATTATTTAATTTATTTAATTACATTGCGATCATGAACATTTTTAACCGACTCCAAAAAAGGAGGAGGTTATACGTTCCACTGTATGTTTTTTTTTTTTTAATGTATGTTCACCGATTACTCCGTCATTTGTAGACCGATTTCAAATTTTTTTTTTTGGTTTGAATGAGTATACTTTCGAGGTGGTCCCATTGTCACCAAATCTGAATCTGATGAGAGGATCCGTGAGGAATTGAGGGAACTCCTCAAATATTGTAGGCAAACATATAGCGATTTTAGTATTTTTAGTAACAAATCCAGCATTTGCATTCAGAAAGTACCATTTGGTGAAGTGGAACTGATGATGAAGACCACAGATGGCCACCGGAACTCCTTAACGGTACCGATTTCAAGGGTGGCGATAAGATTAAAAACTGTGAGAGTGATTTAAGAAAGCTGTGGGCAACAATTAATGGTTGGTTAGGAAATGACAAGGCAAGTCTGGACGATGTAATAATTAAATATTTGGGAAAGAGCACGTCGATTGAGGCGGTCTGCACAAACTTTGCCAAAACATTTACAATGGAAATTCAAAATTTAAAACATAAGTGCAATGTAAAGTTCTTAAAGCGAGAGGACTATGTAAAGTACAGTAATGTATCATTTCGTTATCAAAAAGTTTCACACGCAGATATAGGAATAATAATAGATAAATTAAGTACTAGGAAATCCCCAGGAATGGACGGAATCAGATGTCAAGACATAAAGCTTATCAAAACTAGCATAAGTCCGATCTTGGCCAAGTTTGTGAATAACTGCGCAGCGACGGGTGCATATCCGGATATGTTAAAAAAAGCGATAATTAGACCTATATACAAGCAAGGAAGTCATTTAGAGTATACTAATTACAGACCAGTAGCTATACTATCAGTAGTGAATAAAATAGTAGAAAAAGTTATTACAACGCAAATTAGTAATTACTTAGAAAAACACAACATAATATCGGATAGTCAGCATGGTTTCCGGCGAGGGCGCAGCACCTCAACCGCTTTGGCACAATTCACAGATGAGGTAAATGATCATTTAAATAATAAAAAATACGTTGTAACTTTATAGGTACATAGACTTTAAAAAAGCATTTGACACTCTGGACCACGAACAGCTCATCCTCGCTATGCAAGAATGTGGTGTCCGTGGTCCAGTGATCGAGTGGATTAGAAATTACTTAAGCAATAGAACAATGACCACTTTTATCAACGGGCTGAGCGGCGAGGAGGCCAGCGTAGTATACGGGGTGCCAACCGGATCGGTGTTTGGACCGTTAGGTTACATAATGCATGTTAACAGTATGATTAACGTCGTCCAGGCTTGCTCAACTTATATGTATGCCGATGATACATGTCTAGTGTATGCTGATAGGGACATTAAAACTGTGGTTAAAAACATACAGACCGATTTTACAAACATAATAAAATGGTCGCACGACAATGGTATAATACTTAACATAGAAAAGACCAAATGTATGATAATCAAGTCACCATACCTACAGGAACCTTGTGAAAATGTTTGTATATTGGGGCACACATACGACTGTCTACATAATAATAAAAAACACGAAGACTGTAACTGTAGTAGTATACAAGTAGTAGATAGATATAAGTACTTAGGATTAACCATAGACACTAAATTTAATTGGGGGATCCATATAGAAATAGTGTGTAATAAACTCCGCTCAATTTTGGCAAAACTAATTAGTTTAAAAAACATAGTAAGTAGGAAAGTAATGCACACCCTGTATCAGTCGCTAGCCGAGTCTGTCATTACTTATGGATTAATTGCATATGGACGGACATTTAAGAGTTACCTTGATAAAATTTGTAACCTTCAGATTAGAATAGTAAAAAGTGTATTAGTCGATAAAAAAACTAAAAACAAATATAATGATAATTATAAGCGATTGTATAAAATATTAAAAATCTTACCAGTGCATGATAAGGTTAGGTATTTAATATGTATGGATGATTACGGTCAGGATAAATTCAAAATGCGTAGAATACCGTTGCGTACCCTCAGAACAACCACGCAAAGAGCGTACGTAGAATATAAAGCGAACAACTGCTATGGCCAAAGAACGCGCAAGTATATTATTCCTAAAATACTTAACAAATTAGGCCCTACAGTAGAAAAGTGTAGTAGCAAGCAGATATTTAAGAGAAGACTCCAAGCAAAACTGTTAGATTTGTATGATAATATTGATAATAGTAGCGAGTAATAGGGTAATAATATATTGATTGTATGGCATAACTGAAGTATACCGGTAGCTCTAGTTAAGTAGTGTATAACTTATGAGGATGTAAAGTAGCTATACTATAAGTGGATAGAACACAAGTGCATAATGAGCGCTTTATCCGCCAACAAACTGTCCTCAGTTTGGCGGAATATAAATATGTACATACCATTTAAGTTTTTTGTGATAAATAAATTAAAAAAAAAAAAAAAAAAGATATCTCGATTAAGATAGTTGAGCGACTACAACGAAGAATATTTACTTGTTAACCGACTTCAAAAAAGGAGGTTATTGAAATATGACTATGACTTTCCCGCGGCGTTGCTTGCGGCCCGCTTGAAATAACTTAAAGTTTCATTGCAACTAAGAAGTGGGACTACGTAAAAGCGTATTATGATCACTAAAAAGAATAAAATAAAATAAATGTTTTAAAAAACAAAAAACCGTCTTCAAAAACGCAATAAAATAACTTCTTTAAAATTGTAGGCACCTAATAGGTTAGTCCAACTGAAGTCGGCGATCACAACATTTTCAACAAAAAGCCGACATCAGTTGGACTAACCTATTAGGTGCCTACAATTTTAAAGAAGTTATTTTACTGCGTTTTTGAAGGCGGTTTTTTGTTTTTTAAAACATTTTTTTTACATACTTAGGAAATCAAATATTTCGTACAATGTTGCTGAAAGTACGCGATTTTTGACGAGTCATATAGAGGGCCGAAACGTAGTTACGAAGTACGAGTCCATAAATTGCACTTTCTACCGAGGCAGACATAGTGCTTCTCACAACTACTGAGAGGAAATAAAATAAAAAATCATATTCAAAACTCAAATTTTAATTCATGTTAATGTGACATCACCGCCAATTTTACCATAGATAACTTTTTTTTATCTGGCCCCTATTCTCCTGGCACTCGAGATTAATAAACTAACATGCGAGATGAAGATATCAACTCCATATAAAATTGTATTTGTTTCGCCGTATCTCCCATGTAATTTCATCTCTAGTGGTTCGAGATTAGGGGCCAAGTTTGAATTACATTTAAAAAAAAGCAGTGACATAGTGTTTAGTCTGTGAATCTTTTAGCAAAAATAGACCTAATATTTTACGACACAAAATGGTGTGTTCTGATTGGTCGATTTCAATTTTTCATTTTAAGGAGCTATGACACAAAAATTGATTGATTGATTTTCACTGGTTCTTAAAGTTGGACAACAATGTTCTCGACCAATCAGCAAACACGCCGACAAAAATTTCTTGGTCTGTCCTTATAAGTGACGTTTTGTGACCCCAAACAAGACCATCTAGCGCCATATTTCCGAGCAGTGTTGTGAAAAAGTTATTTCTTATATCCCTTTTCTTTTGTTTTAGAACATGTGGATGAATAATCCAGTATGAAGACTTACAAGAAACTGTGCTGTACCTGGCTTCTAGCCTTTGTCTTGCTGCCTACGATAGCTCTCAAGGGTAAGTAGGTACTTAGACAAACGAATTTATCTCTCTAATAGCTCGTCTACACTATCGGCGATGATCGTTGATGGTCTGATCGTCTATATTCGGCACGATGATCGTGCAGGCATCTACACTATGGCCCGTAGTAGATTTCGAACGGCAAGCGTACAAGGTGGACGTGGATTGTGTTGCTGCTTTATTATTTACTAAATAGAGTAAAAGAAGATGGTGGTGCTCGAGCATTCTAAAATGCATACTAAAAACTTGATCATAATAAAACGAAGTATGTAAATACAATAACTATATAATACAATTTAATTTTTAATTAATTGTCCACCGGCAGCGGCAGCTCAACGAACAACTCGGCGAATCCCTTTGATGCATGCCCGAAAAACCGACAAGTCACGGGTTGCAGGCGATCATCGGCGAACATAGACGATCGAGACGAGTGCTCGCCCGTATTTGTCTGTACTCACCGATAGTGTAGAAGGCCCATAAAACTCTTACGTGACTGACTGACAGACAAACCGAAATCCTTTGTGGTGAGAGTACTGTGAAGGTTCGCTGCTTGTAGTGTGCTGGCTGCATCTAACTTATACTTCGAATCGATCGATTTTAACAATATTTAGAATTGTTTTTGTTTCTTAGAACAACGTCAGTCGATTATGGGATACCGAGTTATAGAAGCCCATTAAGAAGTGATTTTTTATAAAAGTGAGAAATAATTAAAATACGTGAAATTCATAGTGCGTTATTATTTAGTGAATGAAGAAAAAGAGAGCCAGCACTGCGGGCACTACTGACCAAAAATCTGTCGATCTTTTTAAAAGATGAGTTCTGGCAAAAGGGTGTCGTATTTCGGCGATTTCGTGGCCGCTGGTTAGCTGACACTGCTAAAGTATTTCAAAAGTTATGTTAATTTAAGTTATAAATAAAGCTAGATTTTCTTTCTCAACACGAAAATGCGATAGATATGACACCTTTTTTTGCAGGTTTTTGGTTGTATATTCGAAATCGTTTGGTCTCAAACAGTAAACTCGAGTACTCATTAGCGAGCTGTAACCGTAACCGTTGCATGTACTGTACCCAAAAAACATAGTGTGTTCGTGGTTCGCAAACCTGTTGCGAGCGGTACGCGTTCGGCTTGCAGCGAGCCGACGTTTACAACGTACTTACTCATTTCCGAACCCGTAACGTTGCACGTAACTGTAACCGTTACTGTTACCAAAAACATAGTGTGTACGTTGTTCGCGAGCCTGCAACGAACGCCACACGAGCGACTCGCGACGAGCCGACGATTGTTCGTTTTTGCCGCGAATCAAAGGACGCTCGCAGTGCGCTTGTGGACGTCAAGAACACACTAGAACCTCGTTACTGTATCTGTTTGGTTACAGTTACAGCTCGCAAAATGAGTACGCTCGGTGAAAGCGTTCCGGCGACGTCGTGAGCATAAACTGTAACACGCATAGACACTAGAATCTCGCTACTGTATCGCTAATGAGTACCCGGCTTTAGAGCTATCATGACATCAACAATATAATTGCGACATGAGTATAAGGAAATAGGCTAACCAAGATAGAATAGAGGCCCAAGTAATCACAAAGAAGCTCACACGCTGTCCCTTTCTGTTCCGTGTCCACATCGTCCTGCCTAACGCTTTCTCAGCCGCAAAGACCAACGAGCCATGGCTTAATCCAATTAGCTACTGTATATTGTTTCTAATAACAATGAAATGGCGTTCAAATTGCAATGACAGCGTTGGCACGCTGCCAAGCCGCGTCAAGCTCACTATTCCTGACAACTTAGTGTCTGCAAATTTCACTTGGACGTAGTTAAGTGAAAATGATCCAATATCCATTTGTAAAATTGAGGTGTTTGGCATTTTATCAATGGTTAGGTTTTATCTGAAGTTTTATACGATACAATACAAAACAGTTTATTGAACACCACATACACCAAGGAATGGACAAGAAAATAAAATATAGATTACAAAGTTGGTCAACAGACGGTCTTATCGCTAGATAGCGATCTCTTCCAGACAACCTTACAAAATTTATAATAATAGCGAATGTGTGTTTGCTTGTTTTGTATTCGCCGTTCGATGTCGGTCGATCGATATGCAATTTAGTAGAGAAATTATTTATAGTTTCAAGAAGAATATAGGGAAAGGGAAGTTTTACGAGGGAATAGGAATAGGCAATTTTTGCTTGTTGATGGGGCAAGCCATCGTGAATTAAAAAATAAAAACAATAAATTAAAGTATCCATCAAAGTTCTCTCTGTTCATTGGTTTGAACACAGGCAGTGAAAAGGGCAAAGATATACGACTCCTATAGCTCTATCTCTTTCTCTAACTGGAAAATGGCAGGTTTCAACACCTCAAATAACGGGCTTACGGCTTGGATGGGTTTAACAGTAAGCCGGTAACGATGTCCGACGTTTGGACGTTCTGACTGACAATTTCCTGATTGGCTCACAATGCGTGCTGGAATATTGTGATGGTTTGCGTGATCTATGTTGATTTGTTAAGTTTTTGTACCTCTGAATAAAATAAAAACCGGGCAAGAGCATGTCTGACCATGCTCAGTGTAGGGTTCCGAAGCCGTTACTACAAACAAATTAGACCTCGCGACAAACTTAACTTTGCCATTGGAAAACTGTTATCCCCATACATCATCATAGGTCACGGTCAGTTTACCAACAACGCAAATAAGTTTTCGGTAGGTATAAACATTTAAACCGTTTGTAAATCAAGAACCAATGAAGTGTACTTAGTCGTGATAGTTTTGCAATTAAATTCATTATATGTGCTTTCATTTAAGATATTTTTCAGATTTTCGGACACTTGACTCTAACAAAAATTTGCGCTTTAAAGCTTAATATTTCATAAACGGATACCTTAATCGAAAAATTGTTTACGCAAACCCGCAATATTTTTGAAAAACCTATTAAACGACATCCCACGCTACGGGGTAGACGAGAAAGAAAAATACATCCCCACGTTACATGTAGGGGAGGTCCACTAAAAAAAAATGTTTTTCGGGATTTTATTTTACCACTTTGTTGGCGTGACTAATATGTATTTTCATACCAAATTACAGCTTCCTAGTACTAACAGTCTCTGAGCTAGGCTGCGGACGGACGGACGGACGGACATGGCGAAGCTATAAGGGTTCCTAGTTTGACTACGGAACACTAAAAAAGGATACCTATCACTCGTGTCTGTCTGTCCGTCTGGCACAGCCAATTTGCTCTGAACCTATAGACCATTTGAATTGAAGTTAGGTACACTGTACCCATACGAAAATTTATGTCTGTAATCTATACAAACACGGACGTGTTACGTAAATGAATTAATGTTTAATACGGAAGTTAAGTTTAGGGGTCAAGCACCACGTATTATAAAACAAAGTCCGCTGTCGCGTCTGTCTGTCTGGATATATATTCGATGATCTCAAAAAATACTAACCAGATTTTCATGCGGTTTTCCCCATCAGTTAGATGTTTTTTGCGGAAGCTTTTAATGTATAAAAAAATAAAAGATTTGTAAATTGTACCGTGTGACATATTAAATGAAAGAGCTTGTTGTGAAAGTCTCATGTATACTCGTATTACGTATGGAACTTGCTAAGACTTTGATCATTGACATAGATATAAATATGTATCATGGTCTAAGATCCGAATAGGAGACGACCTTCACCTAGCTGTTTATTCGATAAAAAGTATTTTATATCAAATTGAATACGCTAAGAAATATACTTATAATAAGTTGACTGGAAAATTTCAGTCCAGTCCTCATATGATTAAAAAATATATCTGAAAATGAACTTTTTTTTAAATTGCTATTGCTTGTTTAATAGACCAATTATATACTAATCGAAAGCATGAAGCGTATAGAATATGCAAACGTCAGGTTTAGTGCAAGTTATTAGTACCGACTTACCTACCTACCCAATAGTTAACTAGTAGTAAAAAATAGTCAACCTAACGTTTGCATGTTCTATAGGCAACATACTTTCGATTAGTATGTAATTGGTCTTTTAAACAAGCAATAGCAATTTTAAAAAAAAGTTCATTTTCAGGTTTTTTTATATAAGGACTGGACTAACTTTTCCAGTCTACCTATTATGAATATATTACTTAGCATATTAAATTTGATATAAAATACTTTTTATCGTATAAAAAGCTAGGTGAAGGTCGTCTCCTATTCGTATCCCCTACTATCAGTAAAACCTTTGTTTTGAGCCCTTGTCTTGTATTTTGTTGTATTATATATTTTCTGATAGTTTTTAGGTTGCCAACGAACCACTCTAGCTTGCAGCTCGGTTGCCCACTCGGGACGGCTTCTGTAAGAATACATTTTCCTTAAAAGATATAGAGGAAAAGATGTATGAGACGAGAGGCAAGAAAATTCCGGAGAGAAATTACTTTAAGTAACTAAGGAACACGCTTGAGGTTGTGTTAAACTAGAAAGAACATAAGTTGGAAACAGCCTTCTGAAAAGATAGTGGGGAAATAATACATTAAGAGAAAGTACTTTTTACTCTAAGAAAATTGCGGGTCTTGCATTTTACCTCCGAATTATTGTTCCTGTTTGAGTGATTGCAAACGGTTTTTTTTTAAATATCAGTATAAAAAATAACGTAATTAGGAGATATTTTTGAAACTTTAAAATTTCTAAAATCCTACTATTACTATAAATGCGAAAATTCGTGTGTTTGTTTGTTACTCCTTCACGCTGCAATGGCTTTACGTTTTTGGATGAAATTTGAAATGGAGATAGCTTATAACCCTAGGCTAGGAAAATTATAAAGTTTCCGAGGAAATAATGATAATCGACTACATGGAAGAAGTCGCAGGCAGAAGCCAGTTTGGGTAATCAAAGGTTACAAACGATTCAGTGTATGTAAAATGTTGGTGGCTATCCAACGAATGCGATACATAATGGACTATTTATTCCAAAAATAAGCCTGACAAGTTTAGTTTCGGATATAACGGAGACGAGACATTATTTTGGGTCAAAAACTCATCACTATCATCATTCCAGCCGAAATACGTCCAATGCTAGACATAGGCCTCCCCCAAGGTTTGATGCTACAAGGACCGGTCTTGCTCGGCTTGCATGCATCAATTTCCCGCAACCTTGACCACATTGTTAGTCCACCTTGTTAGAGGTCTACCCACGCTGCATCTTTCGGTATGCGGACGTCACTCGAGAACTTTTCGATCCCATCGGCGATCCATCCCGTCCACTGTCTCTTAAGTCGAACATAAATAATAATACTTCCAAATTGCAGCTTTATCGAGGATAACGGGTAAATAAAGTAAATAATTTCTATATAAAATCAATAAAACCTTTTACCATCATGAACTTTTTAACGCTATCAAAAGTTAATGAGTATGCACGCTCAAAACCAAGCCACTTACCTTTGCTCAACGTTTGGCACAGAATGAATATTTTAGCAGAAACTACTAGAAACTAGGAAGCTATCCCCACAAGGCTGTTAGCTATGCACATAGAACACGACCTTAGTTATATCCCGGGTGATGCTAATTTCGTCTGGAAATTTTATGATTTACTGAACGATTAGAAAGTTTGACGGAATCTTACGTAATGTTATCCAAACTTAGATACTGATTACTTGGATGATTTATTACATTTATTAGAAACATCACATTTAAAGATTTTGAAGGATGGGTTTAAAGTCTAGCTACAACATTGGATGTTTCTTGCGAACTCGATAATTATGTACATTAGTGCATAAGGTTTAGCATAAGAGCCAGTAGGTTACCAGAAGAATAATAATGACGGCCATCTCACCTTATAAAAGTTGCCACCACGTATCAGTATTCGCGTTATTGTGTGCTAGTATGAGGGCAAGACTTTGAAATGACTAGCTTAAGAACATTCTACTGTTGCCCTCGGAGTTGGTAACACAGTTACAGGCTGTCTTGAGATTCCAAAAGGGGCTATGGGCACACATACCATCACGTGGCATGTGTTCTCGTTTACCTTCTTGATACTATAAAAAACCGCTGCCGTTATAAGCTGGTTCAATACAAAAGTTGAAACATTTTTTTTTAAATTTTGATTTTACTTTACGTCTTTGCCGTTGACTGCGAAGCTGCAGTATCATTAATTGTTTTTAATCTCTTATTTTTACTCATTCATTTAATCAATACCAGTTTATTATTAAACAGCTTTTCGCTTGCAAAATAGGTAATATTTGCCTGTCATGGCTGACGTAGGGGAGCGGGAATATTTCAGAATGTGCATTCATTTCCACCACCAATATCCTCTCTCTTATTTCATAATTGTATACCCCGCTTTTGTTTCCAATGCTTTCCCTCGCAAAATTTCCAAAGCCCCCCTCTATCTTTTCAATTAGAACCACCCTACCCGACATTATAATAAAATTCCCGGGCACCCGAGTGAAATTAAAAAAAATACAAATACTCATTAGACACTCGATCGTGTATTTTCAAGCGTTCGCTAATTAAAAACGAAATAATGTTAAAAATCTTATTTTTTCGCCGGCGAAATTATAATAAAGTTTCACAGTTCCGTTTCTAATTTGTTTTAAGAAGATTTCGCGAGATTAGAATGAATTGGGACAATGAACTTTTTCATTTTGCAAATTAAGTTGGACAGACGTTTTTATGGAGCGGGCGCGGAGTTGCGTATTTAGTAACGTCGGGATTTATATTTGGCGCAATATAAAATGTTTATTTTGCGTAAATGTAACATTTTGTTACGAGGAAACGAGAAATTTCCTTCACGAGAATGCAATGTAATTTTTACAGGAAGTTTTGTATTTGACATCTCTTAATTATAGTCTAAGATTTGAATAGGAGACGACCTTCACCGGGCTGTTTATTCGATGAAAAGTATTTTATATCAAATTTAATATGCTAAGTAATATGGCGAATAGGTTGACTGAAAAATTTCAGTCCAGTCCTTATATTATAAAAAAAAACTGAGAATGTTTTTTTTTTAAATTGCTATTGCTTGTTAAATAGACCAATTACATACTAATCGAAAGCATGAAGCCTATAGGATAATAATATGCAAACATTAGGTTTAGTGCAAATTATTAGTACCGTCTTACCTACCTACCCAATAGTTATGGCGGCAAAAAATAGTCAACCTAACGTTTGCATACTCTATAGGCTTCATGCTTTCGATTAGTATGTAATTGGTGTATTTAACAAGCAATAGCAATTTAAAAAAAAACTTTTCCAGATTTTTTTTATAATATAATGTCTGGACTGTTCAGTCAACCTTTTCGCCATACATTACTTAGCATATTAGTTTTGATATATAATACTTTTTATCGAATAAACAGCCCGGTGAAAGTCGTCTCCGATTCGGATCCCCTACTATTATCTTTTGTATTAGACGAGACACTAGCCCAGTTGGTAGTAATCCTGCCTACAAAGTTAGCGGTCACAGGTTCGGATCCCAGTCAAGGCAGATATTTGAAAGCTTACTATAAAAATGCTTGGCATAATTAAACACCTAAATAACTTAATAATAGCTTAGTCAGAAAAATATGTAAACATTGTAGGTATAATTATTGTCTAGGGGACACGGTTTCTGTAGGAGAATGTATCGAAACATTTTATGTGGTTGTTTTGCACCGTCATAGGTATATATATTTTTTTAATTATTATTATTATTACTATTTATGAGTTCTTCTGAACATACTGAGTTTTGACACATTTTCCTGCTCAACTACGCATGATATATATATTTTAATGTTAAATTCATTGTTTTATATAATGCTAGATTATGTTTTATAATTGTATAGGCAATATTTAAAAAACGACTGACTGTTGAGTTTCTTGCGGCGTGCCTTCTCAGCAGTGCTCTCTTGCGAAGCGCTGGTAGATTTTTGACGTGTAAAAGTGCCCGTGCGGCCTACTTACTGAATAAATATCTTTTATAATGAATGAATATCTTGGATATTTATATGTATATTTAAGTTTGTATATTTACATATAAATATAGTATTTCAAGAGCGTTGCTAGTTTCTCTATGTAAGTAAGTTGGCCTTGTATACATAGTACAAGCCTAGAGCTTAGTTTGGGACGAGGTCAATTTGTGTGTCTTGCCCTCCGATATTTAATTTTAATTTTGAAATGAAATGAAAGAAATGAAAATATTTAATCGATCTCACACACAGCATCATCACCAACTTAAACATATAATTTAACTACTACTTAATCTTAACATTTAGGGTGCGGTAGTGTGACATCAATATGGGTCTTCACTCAGCATTGTGTCGCGACACTAAACTTGTTAGTGCTGCAACGCTGGTATTCTGTGAAGACCAGATCGTGTGCGACAGCAACCGATATGTAACGCCTATTTCTAGAAGATACAATTAATAGATAAAAATAACAATAATCTTACAACTAATAGTACAGTCAAAATCAAAATTCCTCTATTTTTGCCCATTTACTATTGACATACACTGATATACATATATATTATATCCATATAAAATACTTATCAATCAAATGTTATACTTATCAATAGACCATAAATTATATACAAGATAATAAATATTACTAATAGCATATTGCCACTGTTCGGACTGTCAAGGTTTTAATGTATTCCTGTATATAAGTAAGTTTATTATTCCCTATCGTATCCATAGTATAAGCCTAATTATATAAATGGTGCATGGTTTACTATTAATTAAAGGGGTTTGGGTAAAAGTGTTGTCATTTGTAAAATTCATACATTTTCAAGGTGAGCGGCCATTCGTAAAAGTGGTAAATTATGATAGAATTATTAAAAATAAACATATTTTGTTATGTAATGTCATACTCTAAAGTGCATCGGAGCCGAGATATTTAAATATTCATACTTGGGCGTACTTTTGTACTAAAAACTGAATACTTAAATCATTAAAATCTCCGCTCCGATATTATTTACCACCATAAATTATATATATCTATGTGTATCTAAATACACATAGATATATATAATTTATGGTGGTAAATAATATAAAGGTCCTCTAAATAACTATGTAAAAATCATCCGTGGCCGCTGAAAAAAAAAAGACAATATTCTTCAAACAAATTTACCCAATGCCCTTTGTGTGAGATTGTCCCGTGATATTCATTTCTTTATACCTCAGTTTGCAACTACAATCACAGTTTTTGTTGATTATCCCCTAATATTTACAGAGCGTATTCCACGTCAACTAATCATTTTAGAGTTGTCAGTTGACGGGTGCTAAGTGACGTCCCGAACGCTAGCCGTCACCCGTCAAAATGTCAGCCTGCAAATATGGCTTAAATTCCAGGCGCCTTTAGTGATACGAGTACAGCGAGGAGATTAATCTCTGGTAAACGATATTTTAGTTTTAGTAAATAATAAAATTAGTTTATTTAAAAAATGGTCAAGTTCGAGTCGGACTGGCGCACCGAGGGTTCCGTACAGCCGCTCAGTAGGCATTATTATATTCGGATTTGAATTCGATTTCGAATATAATCAGCGCGTGGCCAACAATTTTTTTAATGTGCGTTTTGGAGTTCCGTACCTGAAGGGAGCCAAACGGGACCCTATTAATATGCCTACACTGTCTGTCCGTCCGTCCGTACTATTTAAAGAGCTGTATCTTTTGAATCGTTATAGGGTGAATATTCGGGTGTTTCAACCCCCCTCACTACCTTTCTCAAAACAATGATAATTACCGCCAACTTCCGACGTATTTTTTTTTGTGAAAAATGTAGCAGACGAGCAAGCGATCCACCAGCCTCCTATTTCACCATCCTGACAATGACAGGTGACAGGTGACATTTCAGTGTACATTGCGCAGCTAATATGAAACCCGGACTTGACAGAAGCGCGTGGAGCTAACCCATTAGTCCATTTGAGAAAATTCTCTATTACCGAACAATTGTCCTCGCGTGTGATATCCATGGACTTGTTTCTATAATAAGTTCATGGGCGTGTCTATAAATAACTTGATATTGGCGAAATACACCTTAACAGGAGTGAAAGCCATTAATTAAGAACAGAATAGAATAGAATATGAAACCCAGTGATGTATCAGCGTGTTAACTTTGCAATGTATACCGAATTGTCACCTGTCACATGTAAATGGTGAAATAGGGGGCTGATGGTAAGTGATCATCGCGACCCATCTCGAAATAGGCGTAGAACTACAAAGGAATACCTTTCATTTATTTCAGAATTTGGTGGTAATTTTATCATTGTTTTAAAAGCGGTAGTGATCGCGGTTGAAACGCCCGAATATTCACCCTATTAGATAGCGGGTTTTTTTTAGAATACGTGTAATAACGGCGGATTTACTATCAAATACATATAATTGAAGTAAAAGAATAAACAGACAAGAACGTTTTTTTTTTTCAAGTTTTTTTTTGTTGTATCCTGAAATCGGTAAATCAGAGAAGCGTCGAAAAAAAACAACAAATACTGAAAATGGTCAAGCGTGAGTTGAACTGGCGCTGATTCGATTCTAAACCGAATTCTAATTGGAATATAATAATAATACCTAGTGCGCCTTCAGTGCGCGGCGCCGACTTTTTTTAAAAGTTTGAAATCTTAATGAAAATAAAGCCATTATTTTCGATTTTATGTCGAGAGTTTTATTTATCTTGAATTTATAGTTGTTACAGATTTTCATTGGAAGTTCAAAACAAAAGTAGGTATGGTTATTTTCCTTTGAACAGATTTCTATAATCTATTATTTCGTACACAATAGATATCAAGAACAGCTTTTGATTGGCGTTTGCATAAATAACTTTCAAAATGAAGGACTGAATGGAAAACATATATTTCTAACTTCCGAGAACATTTGAAAATAGACCTATATATTAGGTACCTAATTATATCCGTACAAGGGTTACAAACCAATTCCAATTCCCAATTCCCACTCGTTTTCCGCGAAAAATCGCAAAATCGATTTGAAGTCGTCGCTTTTTTGGGCTATTTTAGTTTATTACGGGAGGTATAATGCAAAGAGGCATTAATTTTCAAGGCTGACCGGCTGCAGCAACAGGCACGCGGAACGTCAGCAGTGACGGCCAACCCCGCCGCTTGGTCGGGGTTTAAGTCCGGATTCAGACACGCGACGTAGATTCATTTGCGTTATCTATGCGTATTTATATATATGTGTTACAAAAGCTTTTGATATCCTATAATATTAAACGAGCGTTATTTGCTTTTTAATATTATTTGTAATCACGTCCTCCAAAGCGGCTCCAACGATTTCGATCATATTTGCAATATACACTGAAAAAAATAATTGGTCGCTTGTAACAAGATTGTGATTGTTGTGCATAAGCGTGTTGATCCCATACGAGCCTAACAAGACGATAGATACATCAACTAAGATATTAGTTGAATCACTAAAGAAATTGCTGTTTGTTACTATCAGTTTTGGTTTATATAACTAATATCTTAACTATTGTATTCATTTTATATCAACTAAGTGAAAATCTCTCTTTGTTGGCTCTCATTTTTTTGAGTGTAGGGATTTACGTGGGCGAAAAATCGATCTGTCAAGTTGTCATCTTCGGGAAAATAAGATTTCAGCCAGGTCTTCCAGGTGGGTATTTGATACATTTATTTTGACGACTGTATGTATGGGCAAATATTTCTATTATTAGCGCAACGTTGTCTTTTGTCTTCATGCCATTTTGTATATAAATAAATCAAAACTGGCACTTTTGTTTTTATAAAACCCTGCGTAGAAGTATTTTTTTTGCGTGAGTTTTAACGCTGTCCTTATGATAGAGTTCTATGGTAGGTCAGGTAATAATAGAAGAAACTAGAGGGTATAGTACTACTAGGGTCTTTTAGCGTATGAGTAAAGTTATCGTCCAAAACCCGTAATTATGGTCGCCATTATCGCGGTTGATAAACTATTCGTCACTTACGCGGTTACTTATTGGTTAGAAAGAGGATATTCTGTCCACGTTAATCCACATCGATAAACACGGCCGTAATAGGCCCACTGGTGATGATAAGATAAATTTAATATAGTTCATGCATAGTTTATATACGGTAGCATTATCGCTGACACAAGCAATATGCGTTTATATAGCAGTTAACTATTACGTAACTGCTAAACACCTAAAGTGACTAATTGCTCGACACTCTATTGTACTCGGGCTAAACCTAATTGCTTATGACATGCTACGTCAACGCTATGATAGCTCTTATTTACTTGACAGTGGCAGCCGATTTAAAAACAATATATATCTAAAGCAATCAAGTTTAGCGTGGGGTGTGATTCTCTCAACAACGACGGACGGGCGGACGAACGAGTGATTGTCCAAGCGGCGAGTTTAAGTAGTCCTGTCAGAGTGAACAAAACAAATTTTAGCGCGTGTATTCAATTTGGCAGCATGACTTCTCGAACGTATAAGGCTGAATAATCGACAATGCACGCGCTAAAATGTGTTTTGTTCGCTCGGACGGGACTACTTAAACTCGTCGCTTTGATTCGCTCGATTCCAATAATAAAAAAAACTAAGGTTATCAACATAGCCTATCGAATTAGCAGCTTGAAGTGGCAGTGGAGTTATCGTATTCTTGAGTGGAGACTGCGAATCGGCAAACGTAGTGTAGGACGCCCTCAGACTAGATGGAGCGACGATCTTTGCAAGGTGGCTGGCAAGAGCTGGATGAGAGTACCCACGAATGGTGCTCGTTGGCGTGCAATGGGAGAGGCCTATGTCCAGCAGTGGACTAATATAGGCTGATGCTGATCATGATGATGATGATGATTATGATGATGATGATGATGATGATGATGATGATGATGATGATGATGATGATGATGATGATGATGATGATGATGATGATGATGATGATGATGATGATGATGATGATGATGATGATGATGATGATGATGATGATGATGATGATGATGATGATGATGATGATGATGATGATGATGATGATGATGATGATGATGATGATGATGATGATGAATAATAAAAAGCAAGCTTTAAAAACCCGAATGCATTTTTTGATTTAATCGTCATTCATTCATTGATATCTTCACGCCTGTCTCTCAATGGAGTAGGACGAGACTATAGGACGCCAGGTGCCCCGGTCTAAACATACAACTTTCGCTTCCTCTACATTCATCATCCTCTTCATGCACGTACGACGGTTTCGGGTGCTTTTGATTTGGCCCTTATTCAGTTGGTACAATCTGACCACTGTATGTCTGTCTAGGGCATCCCCTACCTGAAATCAACACGGGGTCAGCAGAAAATAGCTTTCTATGAAACAAAAATTCTGCGAAGTGAAACGTTCTATGAAATGTGTGTCGTCTGTGAAACAAGGGGACACCACACATACATAAATACATACACTCCAAAAACATAACCCTCCTTCGAGCAGTTGGATAAACACCATCGAACTCAATGATATCCTCATCAGTTTTGATAACTAAATGAGCCGCGGCACAGCAGGCCTTGGCCCCATGCCACCAACTTGTAACAGCTCAGTTATGTTTTGCCATATAACACTATGCGGGACACGATGCTTTGTAAGTGATTTGTTAACTTAATCACATTAAGAAGCCCGTATTATACTCGTAGGATAAAGTCGGTAGTGTTCTGCGATCTGGATCTCAACAACCATAACGCCTGTGTCTGTTCTTTGGATATACAGGGTGTAAGGCAGAAGGTTGGACAAACTTTAGGGACTAACTCTGTAGGTCATACTCATCAACTTTTATTATGGGACCAACATCCAAATCGCGAAAAAAAACAGCTGTTCTATATAAACTTTGAGATCTAAACAACCGAATGTATGGAACAGTTGTTTTTTTTTTTTCGAGATTTGGATGTTGGTCCCATAATAAAAGTTGATGAGTATGACCTTCAGTAGATAGTCCCTGAAGTTTGTCCAACCTTCTGCCTAACACCCTGTATTAAACATGATTATATTTTCTTAGGACCGTTAAAATGTGAAAACACGATTAGAAACTAAGTAATCCATAGTTTTTGTTCAAACATGAGATCATTGTCACAGGTTTTTGGTTTAATCTTCGATCTTTAGCGATGACTTTTGAGTCAATAGTTAAGTAGTTATAACTTCTTAACCCAGGGGTGTTATTCTCTTAAAAACGGCGCTTGGTCAGTTGAACGAGTGAATGAGTGAATGCCCCATACCGGCGAGTTTAAGTAGTCCCGTCAGAGCGCACAAAACACATTTTAGCGCATGCATTCTCAATTAGGCAGCCTTATACGTTCTATCTTATCGACAGGAGCCCTGCTGCCTAATTGAGTATGCACGCGCTAAAATGTATTTTGTACGCTCTGACGGGACTACTTAAACTTGCGGCGTTTACTCGTTCACTCGTTCAACCGACCGAGCGCCGTTTTTAAGAGAATAACACCCCTGGTCAGCAATTTTTTTATGTGTTTGTGGTTTTAAAGTAAACATCAATTATTTGAGTTACATATCTATGTTGAGTTTTGTTTCGGAGTTGTTTACCTTTTGAGGTTTTAAAACGCCTTAATAGTTAGATCTAATACTATACTCCATTTCTTTAGGTACTTAACTAAATGTAAACAAAAAACCACATGACATAGTTCGTCAGCCAATAGGAGCAGAACTTTGATACGTCAAAGCTCGACCAAACAGTTTTGATTGGCTGTTGAACAGAGCCACGTGGTTTGGTTTGTTGGAACCTTGAAAATTTGTATTTTATAAAGAACGTTTTATCTTTCCGACGCTGGAAAGAAACACGAAAACTTAACGTACAACTTAATTCCAAACTCAGAATGTAATTTACAAACACATACAAAGACTTAAATTCCCCGACTCTGCGGAGGCAATCTAGCAAACACCTCGAAATTTAAAAGTAAAACAAAACGGGTGAAGCTGTGGAGCTCCTGGCAAATAAAATTAATAACAGAATTCTGTTGCTCATTTTGCCAAATGAACCGCTCACGAACTCGAAGTATGGCGGAGTTGTGAAGGGATTTCATTTGTTTGGTTATTAGGCTGTAAGTATCGTTACGATTATGTCTGGGTTTTGGTATCGCTGTTAATAATCAGAAATGGAGTCGAGGTTCTGTTGTCTCGTTGTCTTATTAAAATAGGTAAAATATACAGCGCCTCTATTCTAGGCGGTATAAACGATATCGTAGTTTGCCTGTTATGGTATTGTTATGACGTCAGCCGCCATTACTGTCAAGAAAATAAGACCTATCAAAACGTTGACAATTCGATAACAGATCAAATACGATATTGTTTTTACCGTCTTGAATAGAGCCGCAGGTATTTTATTAACAACAAGCTCGTAGAAGTAGTTATTCGCTAATCACGGCATAAGGTACCGTAGGTCCTGCCTCGGGTTTAAAGCTATCTCCGTAGGTACAGTCAACAGAATAAATAAATGATCATTTATGTACCTTGTCACTTTAACGTCGTGTTTGAAATGTCATACAACATTGTGAAACGATTGAAAGCGACAAGGTACATAAATGATCATTTATTTATGCTGTTGCCTGTACCATATTTCATGTAAGCGTAACAAACAGACAAAGTTACTTTCACATTCATAATCATTAGTAATACGCACGGAATAGAAAAAACAGTGGAAGTGGCATGAGCTTCACTTAGTATCAGACCTGTTGTCGCCAATACTCACACTATCATAAAAACAACACGCCACCATGGAAAATGTATTTGGTGCGGCCTTGTTTTTACATTTTAAAATAGCAGCAGTAAGGCATGCTTCTGGATTTATTTCCTTTTTAAGAAATATCCAAATATCTAAATATATAAATAAGCGATCGTGGCAAAAGTATGATAGGTTGCGCGGAACTCCGCATAACCATGCCACACGTTACACGCCCACTTGACACTCTACTGTTTTTTCTGTTCTGTGGTAGTAAGGATAACCACCGTACTCAGGGACATTTCGAAGACCAAGAACTCGTTCGTTTTTCAAATGTCTTGTGAGTGTGCATGAATGTCACTAAGGGACGAAATTACTAGCATAGAGGCATTACCATAAGAATAAATAATAACTACACGTAGAAGCGAAACTCCCGGCTCCGGACGCACGCTCTTCGCGTTAGATACCTACCGCCTGGCGACACCTGAGGTGTCTAGTCAGTCAGGGGCGTCACACACGGAATATACATTAAACAAGATATTGATATTGTGTCTTGAGTTGGTTTTCGTATTATTTTGTGTTGATTTTAGTGTTTATGGTTGAACTAAGACAGTGTTTTAAAAAGTGAACGACTATTTACGGGAAACTATATGTTAATAATATCATCAAAAGGTATTATTATCTAATTTAACGCAAATGTATAAAATCATTTTGCATCAATGTTCACGTTGAAGTATAAGATACATTAATAAGTTAATAACATTTCGTGACTAAACTTGTATACCACATCCATAAACCGATTAAAATATTTCGCAAGTGACAGCCCTAACTTTTGGCGCGCAAGACAGAGAGGCGTAGCGGGGTGAAGGGGGAAGTAGGTATTTAAAGCGCGGCATTTTGGACCTGCGTAAAGGAGATTCGCTTCTACGTGTAGTTATTATTTATTCTTATGGCATTACTGGGTTAGCAACGAAGTAGCAGTCGTAGGCTTGCAGGTTTAGAATCTAAAATCGTACGGGTAATATATTACTAATAATTAGTAAGGATATCGAAAAGAATTACACAGTGACGCATGATCGGAATAGAAATAATTGATTCCAGTCAATTCATGTCTTATTCATGTTTAATTTGAAAAGAGTTTCAAATTTGTCCATTGTTGAGTAAGTAGTTACATTTAATTGTTATAACGCTTCGAATATTTTGAGTTACAAGTTTAGTTACTGAAAAATTAAATCTACGTTTATTTCCAAAATGTAATATTTTACTTCGTAGTCCTTAGTGTGAGTGTCTTTAAATTTGTTTTTGGATTTGGATACCCTCTTGAACTTTGTTGATATGTCATCATCAGATAACGCGAGAAAATGTTGAAATAGCGGTAAGTACTTACAAATAAAAATAAATAATTTTAAGGCACCAATCTTTGATGAAGGTACTATTTAAATTGCTAGATTCTTAAAAAAAATTGCGCAGAAAACAGCTTTGAATCTCAATAAATAAACACATTTCAACAACTGCAAATAGCAATCTGAACGACTGCTTCCATTTTTAAATTTAGTACTCCTGCAAATGGTCGCCGAATTGAATGAAAAGGAGCCAGTCATAATCGATAATGCCGGCCTCTTCAATTACCTTTGACAACGTCCAAATTAATATTACTTTGCAATTTAAACTGAAAATACAAAATTTACATCAGAATATATCTGTACACTATAATTTAAATCCCAACATGATAAAATTATACAGTGTAACGCATATTACTCCTCGAATCGGGTATAATAGGAGAGTCATAACGCAAATTAGCATAGTTGAATTTTGATAAGCCGTTAAACACACTATTATAGTTAAGCAAATAAAGCCAGTCCCTGTTAAATTTGTTAATTATACATTAAATACCAGAACCAGAGACATTACAGAGTGTTAAAAGCCGTAAATTAAGCGCCGTGACAGATTTAATGTTTCAATTTTGTTATTGTAACAGCCATTTTGTTTTAGGGCGACCTTTTGGGATGCCTTTTGTCATCGTTGTTTGTGGTTTTGTTTTAAATTATTACTTCATTGTAATGTAAGTGATGAAACGTTTTTATAAAGGTGTTAATAAGCATTTATGAAACCTTATTAAGAGTTGTTTCGCATTTTTTTGTAATTTTTACACGCCTTCGTTCCCAGAGTGGGGTAGGTAGAGCTACAGAATTACAAACAATTTTTATAGCGAATTATCTACAATATTAAGATTCAGTACCGTTTGTTGGTTTCAAATCATACTAGGTTTGACTAACTGAAGTCGGGTTGTCGTTTGAAATGTTTTGGTTGACGTGATCATATACAAACTCCAACTAAATTTACACCATTATTATAGTCGTTAACCACATTTAGATTTTAAGATCATACAAATAGAGTTGAAAAGTGGTAAAGGAATTTTTTGATCGATTATACATAAGTGTACATACAGGTCAAAATCATTACCCAACTTTTTCGGAAGTTGAGTAAAAACGAAAGTGGTATATCCATTCTAAAGTTTGGCGTAAGCAACGTTGCGGGAGTCATCCGAGTTGAAGATATTATTATGATAATTTATATTCTTTTGCGATAATCGCGAAGACGGCCGAGCACAAAACCTCTTTTTGAAAGTTGAGTAAAAATAAAGTCAAGATGGTATAAATATTATATCCAGTTTAAATAGAACTACATCCGACAATTTGTGTTCACCGTGTATATATTTTACATAAATATAAATACTTGTATGTCTTACGTAACATTCTGTAAGAAATTGTAATTTAATATTTCCCCATTTTCAGACGAAAGTGGCTGTTGTCGTTTAGTAAGCCACGTGATTTTGGCCTACTCTGCAAATTTTCGGCTACATTGTAAATATTTGAGGTTTACTTAGTTTTTCGTGGAATTGTATGTTATTGTTGACTCTTACCCAATTAGGGTGAACCAAGGAACAATTTAGCAGATTATGAACGATCTTAATTATGTTCATGACTAATTTCTACTTGAAATGTTATTTTTTCTTAAGAAGTTGATTTAAGAAAATTTCTCTGACTAAATTAACATCTTCATTAATTTTAGACTACTATCAGTACGTTTTAATTTAGATACTGAAAAAATGTTATGAATTTATTTCGTTTTGAGGTGTTAGAACTTAAATTACTTTATTTTTACTAAAAATGTAAACATCTGAACTCAGATTTTTTTTACAACAAAAGCGTTAGGTACTTAATTCAAAAATTTCAAACTCTGCATTTACTCTATAACACTTTTGGATACTCATTGCATTGCCTACTGCAAATAATACTAGTAACATAAGCATTATGAACATTTACGAATGTTAATTCACTAACACTCGTATTTATAGACAAGCAAAGTATTTAATTACTTGAGTAAAAGTAATGACTTAGGTAACGATTTTTATATGACTTTTGACATTACTGTTACTCAAGTAATTACTTTGCTTGTCTATAAATACGGGTGTTACAATCCGCGTGCAATCCTTCACCCCTTTATATTTCCACCCGTCAAGCCCGACTCATCGATAATTCCAAACAACAACCCGCACTCGAGTGTACTCACTCAACTGTTTACAATTGCAATGCAGCTCGCGTCTTTCCGAGGAATAAAGCAGTGATTTTTATTGTGGCTAAGCAGCAAATACATTATACTTTGATTTTCTTTTAGTATTACGGATCATTATCCGATTTAGAATTGCGTTCTGTGCAGCTGTACTTCTCATAGACTAAAAAGGTCTCTCTTCTTTTACAGCTCTCGCACAGAGCAAAAAGACACGCTTTCGATTCTCGTAATACTATTGTTTTGATATACGCTATTTAAAACGAAAGTGACTAACGGATTTGTAAAAGCGGAAAGCCGCCATCTGCCCAAAGGCGCCGAATTTATGTTGTTACAGTTGTTATGGTTCACAAGTGACATGACAGTCAGTTCTGTTTCTGTTTAAAGTGACTTTATTTTATTTTATATCATGCTAAGATCACGACATCAGTATTCCTAACTTTGTATATACGGTCTTTTTAATGACTATTTCTTTCATAAATTATAAACGACGTATTTAAGTTAAATGAAGAAAAACCGAGAAACACGGGTAGTCTAATTTTTAACCAGCTATTATAAACGCGATAAAACATTTTTTTTTTTTGAAATGTTGTCAATTGCGTTTTGTGCAGCTATACTTCTCATTGACTAAAAAGGTCTCTCTTCTTTTACACCTCCCGCACAGAGCAAAAAGACACTGTCTTAGTGCCCGCACGGGTAGAAAGATCTAACTGTGCAACCAATGTTAAATTTACGATTAGATTAAATTAGACAGTCACAGATGCAGTTGTATTCTTCACTCATACTTTTCAGAGCAACAGTGACAGTTTGTTCAAATGATCTTGTTCAAACTTATCTCCATCTGCATTTTCTCAATAACATATTTTATTGCCTTGCCCACTGCCTATTATATAGGTACTAATAACATAAGCATTATCAATATCCACAAATGTTAATTCACTAACAATCCGCGTGCAATCCTTCACCCCTTTATATTTCTACCCGTCAAGCCCGACTCATCGATAATTCCAAACAACAACCCGCACTCGAGTGTACTCACTCAAGTGTTTACAATTGCAATGCAGCTCGCGTCTTTCCGAGGAATAAAGCAGTGATTTTTATTGTGGCTAAGCTGCAAATGCATTATACTTTGATTTTATCTTAGTATTGCAGATGAAAACCTAGGCCTTTACTCTGTTGACACTCCAGAAATCCTAGCCCTCATCCACCACTTACTTACACACATTAATATTTCAACGTGTTGCTTTTAAAATTACCCGTTAAATTATTTAGTTTTGTCAAGGCTGTTTTAATTATGTATGTTTTTTTATTATTTCATTATTATTTTCCCATTATATTAGTATTATGTAAGTAGTTTACACGTATAGTATAGTATGTTTGTACAGCGTTCCTTGAGTCACTGCCGGTACTGGCTGAAAATCACCGCTGTAGCTGTCTGACACCTCAGCATTTTGCTGAGCCAGTGTCCGTTTCACCGCCGCGAGGACATATATTGCGTGCCTTCTCTGTTACCTTCACTGTTTTCTTTATTTTTTTGTATATGTATGTCTAATGCTTAGTGAATAAATGTAAATCTTCTTCTTCTTCTTCTTTTTCTTCTACTTATTCTGTTCCGTGTGGTTGCCGGGTTAGAAATAGTGCCACTACATGTCTTCCCCGTGGATGTCGTAAGAGGCGACTAAGGGAATAAAGGCTTGTAGTACTGTTAGGCGATGGGCTTGTTTGTCATTAATACACTGGTATCTTAGCTTAATTGTGCAAAATGTGGTTACAGAATTATCAACAAGTTTTTAGAGTTGTTGGTAATTCTGTAGCTCTGCCTACCACTCTGGGAATGAAGGCGTGAGTTTATGTATGTATGTGTATGTATTTACCTTTATTCTACTTGGTAAAACTATATTGCTTATGACATGCTATCGCTTTTAGGGTTTCGTACCCAAAGGGTAAAAACGGAACCCTATTTCTAAGACTCCACTGTCCGTCTGTCTGTGTGTCACCAGGCACGGATGATATATTTCTGTTGCCTCTATAACAACAAATACTAAAAGCCGAATAAAATAAATATTTAAGGGGGGCTCGAATACAACAAACGTGATTTTTTTGCCGTTTTTTGCTCGATATTAATAACGGCAACAGGTAAACGCTTTTAATATTCACAATATATTTAGTTAAATGTTCATTTAAAAAATAAATAGTTAAATTAAAATAAAGTAAATATCTAAGGGCTCCCATACAAGAAATGTGATTTTTTTGTAGATAATCTAAAGACTCGCACTTGGCCGGTTTTTTCAACGTTGCCATAGCTCTTATTTACTTGACAGCAATGGCAGCCAAATCAAAAACAGTACTTTAACATGTAAAACGCTTTACTTAGTAGAATAGAAGCCTTGATAGTAAAATTTAGACAAAGCATTAATTGAAATTCTCATCAAATTTTGCCATCAGGAGCAAAATAACTACAATTAATTTTGAAATAGGTTACTCAATTACGTAATCAGCTTACAATTAAATTTTCTGAAATCAGATTTAATGCGTTGGGTGGAACAAGTGGAGTCAAAGTTAATATGGGAAACAGTAACAGGATGAGCTTCACGCTTAAAACTTTCTATTTATATCATTCTCTCTCTCCTAATTTAAGAGCTTCGCTCTTGTCGGTGGAGTAATTTCCAATCTTCTCTCCTCTCTGCTAGCTCCTTGACCTCCTTATATGACACGACATGCACCTTGTCTTTGATTTGGTCCATGTAGCTTCTTCTTGGTCTTCCTCTGCCTCTCATTCCTTCAATCTTCCCCTCTATAATGTTTTTGATCAGCATGTCGTGTCTATAAATGGCCAATCATGCCTCCTCTTCTGTTCTCTATAATCTCCAATATCCTTCTTTTTTCCTTTACCCTCGCCAATACTTCTTGATTTGATACCATTTCCGTCCAGCTAATTCCTTCCATCCTTCTCCAGCACCACATCTCAAACGCTTCCAGCCTCTCTCTATCCCTCTGTATTAGGGTCCATGCCTCGCTTCCATATAGTGCTATACTCCATATGTATGATTTTATAAAACGTTTTCGTGTTCTCTGGGATATTTTAGACTTTAAAATGTATTTTTTGTTATCAAATGCTTGTTTTGCATTTGCAATCCGTGCAATTATGTCCTGACTACATCGGGATTCACTATTTATGATACTTCCAAGATATTTGAACTGTTTTAATTCTTCCAATATTATTTAATGTAATTGGGCTATGACATCTTCTATTTTGTTTTGAGATTTTTAAAAATTTCGTTTTGTTTGTATTAATATTCAGTCCTACTTCATTAAAATTAGTGTCCATAGAATAAATGAGCTTTTGTAATTGTTCACTATTTTCTACTATAGCAGCTATGTCATCTGCAAATCTAATAAATAATATGCTATCTCCATTAAATTTTACTCCCTGTAAGTTGTTATTTTTTACTTTATTTATTGCATTTTCTAGAAATATATTAAAAATTAATGGTGAAAGCGGGCAACCCTGTCTCACTCCTTGCCTTATCCTTGCCGTTCCTTGTACCGTACTGCCCTCCTAAGGAGAAAAGGCACAAATGCAATTAATTCATAGAAGCATTTTAAACTCTCAATGGTTGTAATAAGGTTGGAAGTGCAATACAATTTATATAGTGGATGTGTCTTTTTTACGTAGGAGGGCAGCGTACCCGTTATATAGTACCGTAAAATGGGCTGAGTTTAGAACCGCGATGCGACTTTGTTTATTTTTTATTGTGTAATCTTTGAGTTATTATTTAGCTCTTTCGCGGCATTACTTTAATATGTTTCATATATATACGAGCACAAAATATTAGTAGTTCAAGAACTATCGGATAAATTGGATTTCAAAAACTTCCAAACAAAAAACCACAAATGTTTGACATGCTTCAGGGGTGACTTTTATATTGTAATATAAATACAGGTATAATTACAGTAGCCCCATTTCAAAAAACGAGATTTTTAGCTCTTCAGCATTATGTTTTTTCCTACTAAAGCCTGGAGTCCACTAGGCTCGCCGAGGCGAGTCGAATCGAATCGAAATAATTCGCCTTCATACATTAACTATGAAAATGCGTCGATTGGATTGATTCGATTCGGCGCGCCGCGGCTCTGTGTCAATCGACAAACTTAAATAGTTAATGTATGAAGGCAAATTAAATTCGATTCGATTCGACTCGCCTCGGCGAGCCTAGTGGACGCCAGCCTTAAGCCGTCTACCGTAGTCTGCCTCTAGCTGTTTTAAGTTACTCTAAATGAGTAGTAGGTAAAAAAATATTTATTATTTATTTATTTTACGATTAAATGCGGGAGTTACAGACTTATTTTTAAAATTTATCAAATTGATCCCATTTTACGGTAGGTACTTATGGATACTCGCGATCTAAAACACACTCAAAATAGGCAAAAGTCGCCAAGATATAGAAAGCAGCCCGCTTTGGAAAATACCTCTTAATTTAAACTTATATACTTAAAAAAATCTTCAATAACTGACTGTCAGGCAACGCAATCGAAACGACAGAGAGAAGTCCAGCTGGTGGACTTAAATTTTGGTGAAAATATTCGAAAATCGAGAAAGAATTTTTCAAAAATCGATCTCCAACAGAAATAAATATATTCTCCGCGTACGAAATTACGCAACAGCGCAAAGAACGCTATAGTCGGGTACACTGTTCGTAGCAAATTTTCGCTACATAACGGAAAAAATGCTGCCACGGGCTACAGCGTAGCACTCGTAAGAGTAGATAGCGGTGAATGTACTAGCATTAAAGAAAACTAAAGGTGTTTCTGCATTTCTCGATTTCACTTAGGTAAATTGAAGAATAATCGAATAAGTATAACAATCCATCTGATCTTGTAACCTACCGCTAAGCAGCGTCCGCGTTGTTGTGTTCCGGTGTGGGTATAAGACAACCGGTGAAATTACTAGCATAGAGGCATTCCATCCAGCTTCTCAGGGTAGGTAACGCATTTGCGGTCTTAAGATTGCAGTCTTGAGAATGCAAATGTCTATGGGTCACAGATCCCACTAACCATCAGGTGGCCTGTGTGGCCTGACCTTCTCCATGACTTAAAAAAAGTGTATCAATAAGTACTTTAGTCTTAAAAATCATCTGGAAACCGATTCAAAATTGTTTCTAGAATTGATACTAAAGCCCGCCTAGAAGAACAAGTATTTTCAAACATAATTATGAACATTTAATTCAATTTTTCATGAATAAAATCGCTTTATTCTGTTGTTCAAAATTAAATTGCATTTAATCGGCTTACAAATGATTGAGTTCGCAATATTGCTTTAAAATAGCGAGGTAGCTTTGCTTTCAAACTCTTTTATAGTTGTAAATCTGATAAATGTAATATTTTACAATGAAAATAATAGAAGCGCTTCATTTTAACATTTTTAAATACCGACTAAAATTTTCTACAGGATGTTAAGCGTTATCGAAAGGGCCCATATTTACAAAAGAAGTTTACAAGACCTAGTTAAATTGATTGATTTAAAAAACTATCAAATAATTAAAAAATCCTTTCAGAACTGATGTTTCTTAGACGGCCCAACCATGAAACTTTGCTAAGAACCATCCAGACCTGTCCTTTAAAAAAAACCTCTTCCCAATGAGTCCATCCGTTTAGAAGCTATGATGCCACAGACGAACACAGATACACAAACACACATACACAGATACTCAGATACACAGATTATCTTATTATTAAATAGTTAGGGGCTTTCTCTCCCTTAATTTAAGAGCTCTTGTCGGTGGAGTTATTTCCAATCTTTTCTCCTCTCTGCCAGCTCCTTGACCTCTTTATACGACGCGACATGCACCTTCTCCTTCATTTGGTCCATGAAGCTTCTTCTTGGTCTTTCTCTGCCTCTTCTGCCTTCAATCTTGCCCTCTATAATGTTTTTGATCAGCCTCATTAATTGGCCAATCATTCTTTCTCTTCTGTTCTCTATAATGTCCAATATCTTTCTTTTCTCCTTTACCTGCGCCAATACCTCTTGATTTGATACCTTTTCCGTCCAAGTAATTCCTTCCATCCTTCTCCAGCACCATATGTCAAACGCTTCCAATCTCTCTCTGTCCTTCTGTATTAGGGTCTATGCCTCGCTTTCCTATCGTGCTATACTCCATATGTATGATTTTAGAAAACGTTTTCGTGTTCTCTGGGATATTTTAGATTTGAAAATGTATTTTTTGCTATTAAATGCTTGTTTTAGTATTGCAATCCTTGCGATAATGTCCTGACTACATCGGGATTCACTATTTATAATACTTCCAAGATATTTAAAATGTTTGACTTCTTCCAATATTGTTCCATGTAATGTAATTGAGCTGTAGGGACTTTATATTTATAGTTTAGTTTATTTATTCATCAATGTAATATTACTATATAAATTGCATTGCATGACAAAAAATACGAAATTACATTGACATTGTCAAAATTAATACAAAATAATAATATAATAATACAAAAATAACACTCAAATAATCAAAGACAACATTAATAAACAACTAATAAATGGTCAGTTTCCGATGTCAATATACAAAAAGTAATAAAGTCAAATAAACAATAATCGACAGTGTATAATGGATACCTAATATAATATAATATTTTACAAACTTTCGCATTTAAAATATTAGTAGGATATTATGGTATGGATGTATTCCATTAAACCTGAGCGAAGCCAGGGCAGATCGTTGCTATAGAACGAAAGTTTTAATGTTTTAGAAGTCAACGGTCCAACGCTCTTGGAAAAGTTATAATACATTATTCATGGCAATCCTTTTCAATGGGATAAAATGGTAGGAATATCCGAAATGTCCTTGTCCCCTGGGATACGTGACGGATAGTGACCCTTGGAAATAGTGACGAATGGGAACTAAGCTTAATATATCTTTGTTCGCTTGGGAATACAATGCTAGCTTAGACTTAGTAGTTAATGGCTAATGTGAGTTACAAAACTGCGAGTCATAAGCCTTTTGGAGTCTTCTCACGAACTTTTTCATTATAACTATGTCCTTCTCTTAGCTATAAGGAATCTCTACCAACGTTGATCTAAAAAGGCGTTTCACCGAAAATACGGAAGAAACAAACAAACACATTTTCGCATTTATAATAATAAGAAAGAACAACTCGGATAAAGACTTATCTGACGATACCTTGCGTTTCGAAATTCATAAAGCTGATAAGTCTACAAGTGGTCATAAAGACATAGATATGGAGATATACCAGTACGTTCATGCAAACAATTTGGGCACCCATAAAACGTTAAAAAGAAAGAAAAAAAGCATAACATTTTTTTTTTTTCAAATAATAAATGTCATCAAATGGTCCCAAGGTCTCTAGTCAGCGTAATGTTGTCATGAAAGTCAACGCTGGTCTTCTGTTGTAACTATCTTTTTTTTGTCAGGTCAAAACGCTAGCATTGGCAACCATAAAAACATTCATAAAATGAAATGACTAGTCTAAAATGAAATGAATGAAACTGCATGAAATCTTCAGAACAATGTACCATTTTGATCTGGAAGAAAATCTACCAACACCGACCTTTAAAAATTAAACCTCTATAAAACTATCGTCTATATTGACCCTCTAAACAGACCTCTATAAAACCGCAGACGTAAGTATCTCCTGAGCCGGGTGCCTCATAAATTCATAGTAACTGAAGGTTGCACACTAACCTCACCCTAAGATAATGCCCCGTGACAAATGATACGGGCAGGAAGATAAAATCATTTTTAAGTGGATGGTAAGATGGTTTAGCGGATGATTAACGAATGGAAGTAACGCGGAGATAAAGGAGAGTTTAATATGACACAGTCTTGATGCTTTTTTTAAAGAGAAATGAAGCAAAATAGTTTTAACGGTTTCTGTTAGTCTATTTTTTGTCAAATGCCATGATAAAAAGTGAGTAATTTTCCTCAGACCACGGTCATGCCACTTTCAGACGACTGTAAATGTCTTGGCGAGACATTACTGGTAGATACTCAAGCACATTAACATAACAGATATGCATATAAAGAGAAACAGAAAAAGAGAGTTAAAGGGAACAGAGAGAGAGATAAAAAGAAAGAGAGGAAAAAGAGATAAAGAGCGGCAAGGAAGCTAAGTTGCAAAGGTAGGGCTTTGGCATTTATTTTTGCTTATTTCATTATTATATTTGTTTTAATATCGTAGCAACAACGAAGTAAATCTCGTCAGACCACCATGCAACACTCAGCCGACTGTAAATGTGTCCTGGCGAGACAATACGGGAGGATCGGAACTAGAACGATCACGTTCGCGGAAATGGAATTTTAAATCCACACGTCGTACTTAACGCTTTGCCGACGCAACGCATCCGGGCCGCGGCGCACTGGGTTTTGTAATTACTTTAAAAATAAACGAGTCTTACAAAAATGAAGACTAAAAACAACTGTTTGTTTTGATGTTCTCGTTATTTAAATTTAAATTCGCCGTAATTTTCGATAAAAGTTACCAGGAACACTTTTGACAGTAAGACTTGTTTGTTGAAATCGGGCCATCTGTTCGGCTTCTACGAGAAAACCAAAAAACCATAGGTACATACGTACCTACAGTTCAATTTATCTAATGAAAAGCAAGCTTTAAATACATACATACGTACATACCGGTCAAAATCATAACCCTACTTTTTGCTTCGCCGTAGTCGGCGGGTAAAAACCGAACTACCGTTCGGATAATGTCATCAATATAATGTGAGTTATCATGTTTATTTTTCTTATATCGCTGTCACATTTAAAAAAAACCAGTGACACCCGCGACGCTAAGACAAATCTGACACCTGGCTTGTCGAAATCGAGCCATCCGATGAGCCTTTACATGGGAACAAAGAACCATACATATATACAGGTAAAAATCATTATCCTCCTCCTTCAGCAGTTGGGTAAAAACAGTAACCTCCTACTTCGACAATCTAGAAATAAAATTCAGGGTGAGCAATCTTGGAAATGTTTTAATTAAGTTTTTAGGGTTGTGAGTAGAAAGAGAATTAGCGAATTATTTTGCCAAGGAACAAAAGTACACTTTTTCGAAAGTATTTTTGTTTTCAAGTTACCTATTTAAGTTTGATCGGGTTAGAACTGTGATTTCCTTTTATTTTTTATCATTTAAAAAATAGTTATAATAATTGTGTACCTATTTAGTACTTATAAAAAGCTGCCTATTACGACTGGACAAACAGTGCTTCAAAGGTAAGACAGAGAGACAGACAAAAATATATATTATGCTACATTCTTAGGGTCCCAGTTCCGTAGTCAAACGTAAGACCTTTTGGATTAGCCAATAACTTTAAATGAAAAATTATTACATTTCACAATTTTGTTTTTGTAATAACGGCAGCAGAACCTTACACTGAGCATGGTCAGACATGCTCTTGCGCGGTTTTTGCCAGTAAATTCTCAATACCAATTTCTCTAACCCTACTATACCCCGCACCTGGGTATACGAATCGCTAGGCGCGCGTAAAACTGAATACGGAACGAATGCGCCATTCATCGCTGCGCCTAAAATATTAACTTCTTTCAGTGTAGGTAGGGATTCTCTTAAGCGCAATTCATACAGCGGGCGGGAGCGGGTCGTGCGCCGAGTGGGTCGGGAGTTCTGCGGGTGTTTTAACATGGAGTTATATGGAAGCATTCACACACGCGGCGGGACGGGTCGGGCGAGGGTCGCGACCCGCGCGGCAGCCGCGAATGCCGCCGCCACTATAGACAGCGCGTGGGTGCGGTGCGGCGGGTCCGTCGCGGGCGTCCTTGGTCGTAATAACACGCATTCTAGCGTTGTAAATTCTACTCTATATACTCGCCATTACGATCCGCTCCCAAATGCCCGCCTGCGATCACCCGCGCGGGGCCCGCCGCGGTTCGGCACTCTGTATCAATGCGCGGCTCCCGCGATAAAAACGACATGCTAGGCGCCCGACCCGCTCCAGCCTTCTATGTGAATTGCGCTTAGGCCAGTTATACACGACGACTTTATAGGATAACTACCACAGACTGACAGTCCGAACATCGAAATTCGACTGTCAGTTCTTTAGAGATTCATACATTTCTTCATTGATTTTGGACTGTCAGGTAGCTTGACAGGCCTAATACTACAGCAGCGATTTTTTATTTTTAATCGTATGGCGTACTTACATATCGAGGTCCCGAGCCACGGGTCAGGTGTAGGATGCGGACTGATGGTCCGATATCTCTAGTCAAGGGGCCCTGAGAAGGGCCTTTAGATACAGCTTTTCTTGCCATGTGGAAATGCGGTTTTAAATGTTTATTTTGCCTTTACCTTCATCAACCTCTCCATGCACGTACGTCGGTTTCGGGTGCTTTTAATTTGGCTCTTATTCAGTACATCGCCAATCTGATAACTGTACGTGCGTCTCCACTCACTCTCGCTCGCCATACCTCTTTCGTAACTCTTCTTTTATCCAACCTTTCTAAATTACCAAAAACAGTTGTGATGTCTGTCATTACATCTTCTTTTAATCCACATCATTGCACTCTGAATAAATCTACTAACAACAGAAATATGACTCAGTACTATAATAGTTTATCTTTTAAATTTAAATTACTTAGCGTCATCATCATCTTCATCAACATCAGCCTATAACAGTTCACTGCTGGACATATGCTTCTCTTTATGCAACCAACTGAGCACAATTCTCAACTCCCCACATCCAACTTCTGCCTACCTGCCTGCTGTCCCTAGTTTAAAGAAAACGTCATTTAATTCTTTATCTCTTTCGTGTTTGGGATGGCCACAGAGCTGGTAAATTTTCACTTCGTATTCAGGTTAAGTGGATTTTATAGTCTTATAAAAACTATTATGTTTTACTTAGGTTCTTCAATAATTGCTAGTACCTATTATACACTAAAATTATCCTAATTGGTCGAAAATTGCTACTTTGTAAAACTGGCACTAGACTCTATAATGTCAATTTCCAATAGCTAAACCGCGAACAAATTAGGTTTACTTCGGGTAAAAATTGGACATTCATGAAAATGTGTCAAAATGTAACCCAAACTACCCGCGGTTTAAACATGAATTACTCTACTTATCTTATTAATAATGCTTTTGTTTCGTGTACTTTTTATAATTTTCCGCACAGGCCATTGACAATCTTTTTAAATTTAGAACCTAAAATTCTAAATTCGATATCGACATTCTAAACCCATACTTACGCAGTGAAAACTGAAAACGTCTCTAATAATCGAACCATTTTAATTTGCACAAATTACTGGCCGAGCTCGGGACGTCAAATTAATTACATTGCCTATATTTAATCACGGTAGAAATTCTAGAGGGCCGGTCTTTTTTAAATTTGCAACGCCGTTTGCCTCGAACACCGCGCGCCGAAAATTTTACGGGAAACAGTTTGTTTTTTGGAATTCAATTAAAGTTAAAAATATCAGACGTTGCGCCGATTTCAAAAAAATAAACAAAGGGTTTTTATATTTCCAAGTAATTTTTCTGCCTTTACCTAAGTTAACGTAATAAGTTTATGATACCGATCAGATTCTGCAAAGAAGTGACAGATGCAAAATGGCTTGATTACCAAACCTGAGAACCAAAGGTTAGCAGCTGACATATGCTTTCATAAAGTTCTACCAGGGTACATTATCAGGGAACTTTCTAAAACAAATCATCCTAGTTCTAAACTAAGGTAAGGTAAGGTAAGGAAACGATGAACACGCTTAAATATAGAAAAAACATCGAAGACGAGTACAAATACTCGCGCACATCGTACAAATACTTACTCATAATGGTCAAAGCTAACGCCTAATAGCCTAACCCTTTAATTACAAATCAATCGTATTAAAGTAATCAACCCTATATCCCGCTGGATAGCATAAAAAAACATTCAATAGCTTATTTAATTCTCGTTACGTCAACAGAACCTCTCAGGATGATTAATTCCCGTCCCTTAGCATTCCAATTTGATTACGCCCAGTCTGATTCCGATTGGTGCGTCAATACGGTGATGCTGATTGCTGATGCCCTGTGACATAGTCATTTGGTCAATTGATGTGAACGGAAATCAATGTGGGATATAATTATTTGAGGCCAAACTATATTATAATTCTTTTGTATCCAATTTTTGATTTAAGGACGCATTCCACTATAAAAACCTGTTATTCCCAAAGTATAAATAGAAAAGTAGGAGTTTCGGAGTTTAGGAGTTTCCGATACCTATTGCCGCTTGGGCGATAGGGTTGCCTCGAAGCGCGTCGCTCGATACCTAATACGCACGCAATTAAACGCGCGGCGACTATACGGTCCCGAATTTACCGACGTCTCGTGACTTGTTGAGTTTGCGAGTACGGTCAATTGGGCATTGATATTAGATTTATATTTCATTGATTAGATCTGATTTGAGTCGATCTCAATTGAAATGAGCAAAGCTGTATCTTAAATAAATTAGTACCTACTAATTGACATAAATAATATAACCTCAAATTTTCATTAAACGTGTCTTTTTTGGTCTTGTCCGCAGCGCTAGTAGATTCACTTTATATTACCGACGTGTAAAAGAGCCCGTATGTGGCAAATTTACTGAATAAATATTTTGATTTTGATTTTGATTTTTTTAACGAAAACGTATTCGTAAACGGACGAATGTCAAAAGATCAATTGAAAAATCAGAATAAAGATCTCAGGTCTTCAAAAGTACATGATTATAGAGTAATGATGGTAAATTGGTTCGTTTGGTTTTGTTTACACTTTCTCAGAACTAATCACACATCAGATTTAGTTTCACGGAGCCATGGGAATCCTTCATTCGACTGATGATAATCGTTAGTAATCGGTTAGACGAATAACTTAGGCATCGTCTTGAATATACAGAGCGAGACGAAGTTTCTGAGCTAAGTAATTGTAACAAGCTATAAACTTCATTGTCAGGATCATGCGGGCGAGTTGTCTCGTCAAAGAGGACAGATCTGCCATTAACTTCTTATTCCTTCACAGTTTATGAATAGATTATATGAAATCTTTGTAAATAGATTATTTTTCTCACCACCTTTTTTATGGCAAGGCTTAGAAACCTAGTCCACGCACCAATATGATGCCACTTAAACTAGACCAAATTTGGTCTACTCAATACGATATTATTTGTTCACTTGTGTGTATCATATGAGAAGATTATGCCTACATCCTATAATGCTCCTAATCTAATTGTATTAATGGCTTTCACTCCTGTTAAGGTGTTTTTCGCCAATGTCGAGTTATTTATAGACACTCCCATGGACTTATTAGAGAAATAAGTCCATGGATATCACTCGCGAAGACAATTGTTCAGTAAAAGAGTATTTTCTCTAATGGACTAAACAGAAGCACATGGAGTTAGCTCCACGCGCTTCTGTCAAGTCTATAATGCTTCCATTTGCGGCTTCAAACTTGACAAATTGGCTATATGAAACTGTAATTCTACGTGTGCATGCTTATTATTGTAAGTGCTTAACCTTCGTAAATGGATTCCTCTTCACGTATATATATTTTTCAAAAATTAAAACAATAACACAAGCAAACCTTGAGTAAAGTAGTAGCTCGCCGTAGTGACGTTGTTGCTGCCAAGGTATTTACTTTAAACAAATGTATGATGGAGACTTGACAGAAGCGCGTGGAGCTAACCCCATGTGCTTCTGTTTAGTCCATTTGAGATAATTCTCTTTTACCGAACAATTGTCTTCGCGTGTGATATCCATGGACTTATTGCTCTAATAAGTCCATGGGAGTGTCTATAAATAACTCGACATTGGCGAAATACACCTTAACAGGAGTGAAATCCATTAATTACGAATAAAAAAAAATATGATGATGATAGGTTTCGAAGTTCGGTCGATTAAAAAAAACGATGGAATAGATTATAAAAAAATGGGGTCTATCTTTTTCTAGTGTGCCACCCAAAAATAGAAATTAATAACTTAATCGGTTCATTAAATTCGGAGTAAATTGGTTGTGACTGACAGACGGGCAGACACAAGAGTGATCCTACAAGGGTTCCATTTTTTTATTAGGTCGTATGGAACCCTTAAAATACTTATATTTTAATACTTAAGTGCAAAAATATAAAATGTAACATAAAGAAACAGACACTATAAAACTAAATTTAGCACGCGCGTCAAAATTCCAAACATATAATATTCTTTCTCATATATTAGGATACAACGTAACATAAAGAGAGCGTATATTAAATATTCCCAGAAAGTCATACAATATACGCAGAGGAAAAGAAAAATATTTTATGAAACAATATTTAAAAAGCTCCGCTCGTTTTTTTCACGCCATTTTCTGTTCGCGAGCGACAAATCAATGTTAGCCTCCCCTTTGACTGATTTAGGAGAATATTGTATGAAATGACGTGTTTTTTCTAACGTATGCGTATATTTTTCGTTAAACGTTAAAAAAAACTGGTCAAATGCGTGTTGGACTCGCGCACCGAGGGTTCTAACGCCTGACTTACATTTTACGTAATTTGATTATTTTTGTTTAGGGTTTGCGGTATAATCACACCAAGTTTGACCTTGCAATCCAAACCCGTTTTGACGATAAAACAAAAAAAAATGACATTGAAAAAACCTTTCTTTTATAAGGACCCCGTTCTTATTGCACTTCCTTATTATTTTTATTTTTATATTTGTTTTATAACAAATTTAAAAATAACAATATATTTTATTGTTTATATATGTTTAGGAATGTAATTAATAATTATGAATAATTTGCTTGTGAAATTAAAAAAAAAAACAAGTAAAGGCTCTTGCTGAAATGCTCGCACCCACCTCAACTATTCTCTGTTTGGCCTTGTGGTTGACTGGTAGACAATGCTTTAAGGGAAGGGTGCTGAAACCAGGCCCGCGGGCCACATTTTAAATTTTAAATACGCAACAAATCGCATTTTCGAGAGTAACTGAAATAGGAATGGTTAGTGGCCCGTCGTGAAAGCCTAACTATAAGGCATCAACTCCGCCAATTGTACTTACTTTTGGTATTATGCAATAAAGTTTAAATAAAGAAATAAACTCAAAAACACTTATTAACAATTTGTCAATCTTTTTCCTCGCATGTCTTCAGTGGATGGAAAACCTCCTCCTAAACCGGTAGATTAAGTACCACAGTATAACTTAATGGTCGGTATAAACGTCGTTTACTCAGATATCGCGGTTTATGTTTAAACACACTTGTTACGACTAAAGTGCGATGCAACATTATTCTTGTTAGATTACCCGGCGAAGCAGGACCTTATCTCTGTTAATGCATCACCAATATCCCTGCTCGTTATATGCTCGTAACTTTAGTATAGTTTACGTTTAGAACGCCCGCACACTCGATACACAGGGTGTAACGAACATACGGTTCAATAAAAAAACCGGGCAAGAGATATCGGACCATGCAATTTATACGATTTACGGAGCCATTATTCTTAAAATATTCACTTAATCACAAAAAATGTTTAGTAACCTTGAAGTGTTTTTAAAATTACTGTTGGAATGTGTGCCACACGTTATTTTTTTCGTTGTTTGCTAAGAAAAAAAACTGCTTCTGTATGTACAGGGGTCCTCCTCTACAATTTTTTTTTTAAATATCTAATGACCGAACTAAGTAGCGGCTTATGCTAGCTTTTCCAAAAAAATTCTATACATGATAAAAAAAAAAAGATAAAAGATGTTTATTCAGTAAGTAGGCCGCACGGGCACTTTTACACGTCAAAAATCTACCAGCGCTTCGCAAGAGACCACTGCTGAGAAGAAACGCCGCAAGAAACTCAACAGTAAGTCGTTTTTTTTAAAAATTACTTATACAATTATAGAACTTAACCTAGCATTATATAAAACAATGAATTTAACATTAAAATATATATATCATGCGTAGTTGAGCAGGAAAATGTGTCAAAACTCAGTATGTTCAGATGAACTCTTAAATTGTAATAATAATAGTATACATATACTTACCCATGACGGTGCAAAACAACCACATAGTTTTGATACATTCTCCTACAGAAACCGTGTCCCCTAGACAATAATTATACCTACAATGTTTAGATATTTTCCTGACTAAGCTATTACTAAGTTATTTAGGTGTTTAATTTAGGCCAAGCATTTTTATCTGTTAGATAGTCCTCGACCCTATAATAAGCTTTCGACATCAACGACTTTTTCAAGTAATTTTTAAGTGCTGGAAATGATAACTTTAAAACTTCGTCAGGTAATTTATTATAGAAATGAATGCATTGACCAACAAATGATTTATATACCTTACGGACACGAAATTTTTTAATAGCAATTTTATTTTTATTTCTTGTATTCAAATTATGTATATCACAATTCTTAACAAAAGAGTCTTGATTTTTAATGACATAAATAATATTCTCATAAATAAATTGTGACGCTACTGTCAAAATACTAATTTCTTTAAATAGTAATCTTAAGGAATCACGGGAGTTTAGGTTATATATGGAACGAATGGCTCTTTTTTGTAACACGAATATAGTCTGTATGTCAGCAGCTTTTCCCCAAACCAGAATACCGTACGACATAACACTATGAAAATAACTATAATAAACTAAGCGAGCTGTCTCAACATTGGTAAGTTGCCTGATTTTCCTAACAGCATAAGCTGCCGAACTTAATTTACCTGCTAGTACTGCTATATGGGGACTCCATTGCAAGTTTTTGTCTATAGTTATCCCTAAGAAAAGCGCCTTGTCCACCATCTCCAAACACTCATCATTTAGAAATATACTAGATTTTACCGGTCTAACATTAGGCAAAACGAACCTAACACATTTAGTTTTCTTAGCGTTAAGTAGCAAATTGTTAATAGTAAACCAATTAAGTACTTTAACCAGCGTGGCGTTTATCCTACTGTAATCGACGGATTTTCGGTCCACCTTGAAAATTAATGAAGTATCATCAGCAAATGACGAAACTATAAGCGTTTCGATTTTGACATTCTGGCTACGGAACATTAAAAGCCGTAAATGGGATCACTGACCCCTAACTATAATATCTTAACAGACATTTCAAGCTAGCAGCTTTCAAAATATATTGATGGTATCAAAAAGGGAAATGAGCTCTTAAGATACCTGAGGGCCCTGCCAAGATGCATTGCGCTAACTAACGTTTCTATTCGTTGTATTTTTAAGCCAATCGCGTCACTGGTAGATCACGTGACTTTTCGTATCACGGCATCTACCAGTGACGCGTTTGTTTTAAAAACAAATCGAATAGAAACGCTAGTTAGCGTAATGCATCACGATTGCTTAGCGCTAACGTAAAAGATGTGCGAAAACTGTGTAAATTTATGAAATTCACATAAGCGCTTGATGAGACCATATGTGGCGTTATCTATGAAAACGGACCTTATTGTCGATGGCGCTTCCGCCATTATTAAAGATGCTCCGATATAAATACAACGTCGCGTGACGCAGTGCGGCGTAAGCGCCATCGACAATAAGGTCCCTTTTGCATAACGCCACATATGGGAGTTTACGTCAATCCAATATATTTTCGATAACGATAACGTTTTCGCAATGCATCTTGTCTATGACCGCTGGTGGGTTATAAAATCTAGATCAAGGCTCTTATTAAAAACTTTGACAACCCAAAAAATGTGTATTCCATATCACAAAGTTGAGCATGTTGACATACAGGAGTGACTTAATAGGTAACAATATAAAAAGATAAGACAGTGTTACTCACTAGACCGAAAATCCGTCGATTACAGTAGGATAAACGCCACGTAATTGGTTTACTAGATACAATTTGCTACGTAATGCCAAGAAAGCTAAATGTGTAAGGTTTGCTTTGCCCACTGTGAGACAGGCGAGTGTTCGGAAATGTTAGATAAGACACTTTTATTGGGGATAACTATAGACAAAAACTTGTAATGGGGTCTCTTTAAAGCAAATTAAGTTCGGCAGCTTACGCTACTAGGAAAATAGGGATATGGATTAGATATGGATTTAATAAATTATAATTATGAAAATACCGTAAAACAGATCACTAAACGTGAAATTAAAATTAAAATCGGTCAAGAAATATGGGTGATACAAGCATTTTGAAATGCTAATTAGACAGAGTAGATCCGATGTGCACCGGTGACGTCATTGTGCAGTTCGGCCATATAAACTCCACGTAAAATTCTGTTTTGCTAGAAAGAGATAGGAACTAATCTTTGTTGGCTTATATCTTGGTTATTTTTATAGCTATTCAAAAAATGTTTTTGCATGAAACATGAAAATTTTTGAAGCTGTAAGAAAAAAACATTTGTATTCCCTATTAGGCAACTGTCCAATGCTGAGATAGCTCGTTTTGAGTTCGACTTGCACATGACGTGTTATATTATTATAGATGGCGTTTTTGTTAATCGTATAATGTTGTATCTGCTTGCAAACTTTTAACAAATAAATAATACTACAAATATTCAAGTACCAAGTGTGTGGTATGCCTTGATTGCACACCGAACCCCTTAACCCGTCACTGCCGTCTTACCGTGCCCTGGGATGGTGATGGATGCGCCAAAGTGTCACTAATGCGCGCTGAGATGGATCTGTCCAGTGGGAATATCGGCTAAAGGGATGATTTGTTTCGTTATTCTATTTTCTTCGATTTTCGGGATTGTGGTGGGTTTAAAGACATTAATCATTTTGCAAATACATCTCATATCATTTGTTTTGTGTAAGGACATTAAAAATGTGCTACGATTGCGCAAAACGAAAAACAAAAAACTATTTTTTTTTCTATATATTATATTTGACCTTATTAACGTCATGGCATGCAGAAGGAAAAGCTAGCACACAGGCCACCTGATAATAGGTGGGATCTGTGGACCATAGACATAGTTGGTAGTGACCCTGCCTACGAAGCTAGTGGTCCTGGGTTCAAATCCCGGAAAGGGCAGATATTTGTGTGATGAGCGCGAATATTTGTTCTTTAGTCATGGATGATTCTAATGTATTTAAGTATATTTTTCTATATAAGTATTTATATCGTTGTCTAGCACCCATTGTACAAGCCTAGAGCTTAGTTTGGGACTAGATCAATTGGTGTGATATAGTCCCCCGATATTTATTTATTTATTTATTTGCATTCTCAAGACTACGATCTAAATACTGCAATCCTAAGACCGTAAATGCGTTGCCAACCTTGAGAACTAAGATGGAATGATTCTAGTAATTTCTCCGATTGTCTTATCCCCATACGCTCCACACGCACCCATCGCTAAGCAGCAATGCTAACACTGGCTGCTTAGCGATGGGTTAAAGAATACGTAGGCCTTGCACAAGATTCTACCTCCACTAAAATGTATAGATGTGATTTAGGCACTTGAAATTACATTTTCGGTAACGACAACGTTCGAACGAATAGCTTTGCATCGTCGTTAATAATACGTGGAATGCGCAAAAGAGTGGAATGCGCTTCCGGCGTCTATATTTTCGAGTGCATACAATCCGAACCAATTTAAAGCTAAGGTGAATAGGCATCTTCTGGGTGAGCTCGCTTCATCGTCGACAAAATCTTCGCCCTCCAAGAGTTAATCAAGAGCGAACCCATTTTCTATAAAAAATCGCGTTCTCGTATTTTGTCTAGGGTTACAGACTTCTTAATCTTATACAAAACCGACGTATAGTTGAGCAAGTGAACGCATACAACATAAAACCTCACAGGTATATTAACTTAAGTGCACCACTTCTAAGCAACGTAAAAACACGCAATGTCCTTAAACCCACGCCGCATCACTATTCCGTACCAGCCGCAACCATAACGCAGACAGTACTGTAGTGGCCAGGCTTTTATCTTGATTGCCCAAGCCTGGACTGGGCAAATTACTCCTAATTTTCTACTGAATAATTGAGAGATTGGACACTTGAGAGTTACTGGATGTGGCGGAGTTTATTTTTAGAGTTTAATGTTACAGTAAAAAAGTGTATGAGGAGAGGTTTGTTGGGAAGAAAGTTAGAAAGACGATATCGGACAGGGGTAAACAATTTAAAAGATCTTGTTAAAAAAAGAAATTTGGAAATAACAGAAAATACATCGTATAAAGTCTGTAATAAAATTCCAACTGGCATGAAATCATCTTCTTTCAGTTAAATAAATGAATTTTTTTCGAAGGACAATTTTGACAATGTCTACAGAGTAAATAAAAACGAATAGTCAATAAACATTGAAGCCCGCAACTAAAATTTTATAATTTTTGCTCTCCTTTACAAGATATTATTCGTGAAGTTCTACAAAAGTCTGTTTTTTTAGACTTTGATATAGCGTGCGTTTATTATATTATTTTTAGAATTTTATCAACCGGGTGAATAGCAAACTATTTTCATGCCACAGAAATAAATATTTCTAAACTGTATAAAAAGTCTAAACTGTCCTTGGAATACACTTAAAGGCCCAGCCACACCGGATGCGTGTGCGTAGACGTGACGTGCGCGTTTGCTTTCCACTGCGTTGTATAGTGAAATGTCGTATGAGAATTTATACTATACATCGCAGTGGAAAGCGCACGCGCACGTCACGTCTACGCGCACGTATCCGGTGTGGCTGTGCCTTAAATTTCTCTTAATTTCCGCAAATAAATTGCTTTGCTTAAATTAAAGTACTTAAAGCTTGTGCTAATAAACGTCATCTACACGATGTTTTCTGCAACACTTTCAAAGGAAATTAGCAGTTAAAATTACTAATGAAATGAATGAAAATAGTATTTCTAGAAATTTTCAAAATGAAATTTCGTCTCTTCCAGATGCAACCTAATTTCGTTTAAGCTCAGATTTAGTCGTCACTCAAGTCAAATTAAAACGGTAAAAATACAAATAAACATTAAGAAATAAACCTTTATGTTTATTTTTGTAGTGAATTTGTTGATTTGATCTGTTACTAAACGCTGAACAAAATATTCTCGTTGTTCTCACAATGATATTGCTGTTGCGCTCGCACAGCGACGTTGACCGCCGGCATCATGAATTGTATCTTTGTAAACTATTTTTGCACAACGAGGAAATAAACTAAACTAAAAACAAAACAGAAACGTTAAAGATATGTTCAGAGGCAAACGTATCCTATATAAATTAATTAATCTTCCAGTTAACCTATGAGCGATTGAGAGTTAAATAAAAACAACGGATAGCTAAGCGTACAACAAGCAAAAAAAAATGCAAATAAATACGTAGAAATATGTACATATAAACCTTATCTCTATAGTAATACGGTGACCTACATCACAGGTCAATGTTCGAATTTCTTTGTCGTCGGCACTAGCGCTTTATCAAATGTTCAAGTTCCTTTGTTAAATTCTTTTTTGTAAATCTCATAAAATTTTGTTATTATGATGAAGTCATTCTAAACTGTGCCTTACTATTTAATTTTCGGCAAAATGTTCGAATACATTTTATTACAGAATTATTGTAACATGGTGCACTAAAGTCGGGTACACGTAAGCCATGCTTGACCCAAGTAAGTGAGTCGGCGTGCAAACCTTATTACCGTGTCTAATCCTCTTATATGAGTAGTTTACCGCGTCACTCTTGTGAGCACAGTATAGAAATAACAGTAGGCTGAGATTGAATAAATTCAGCTGCACTGTGATTAACATTTTTTTAAGCTACATTCCTAAGGAAACCATTGGTCATTTTAATATTCTTCATGGTACAACGTTATAAAATAAAGAGAACTGTGCTATTTTAAAACGACGAGCCTACTCAGTGAGTGTTGAGCAGTTAAGTAGTTTAAGAAAAGCCAAAAAGGAAAAAAAAGTCAGCTAAAAATTAAGTTAAAGGTCACGGAATCCCTTCGGACGCCAGAGGAGACAGATTACTGTTATGTAGCGAACCTTGGGGAGACCTATGTCCATTCGCCATAATGACAATACAAGAAAACACTGAATTGTGTATACGTAGCTTAAGCACGATTATCAATTATACTTCACATTTTCGAATCGCCTTTACTACGAGAAGGTACTATAAAAAATTAGTCATTTAGGGTTATAACCGCCAAAATCTAAAAAAAAAACCGAAATTTTCGCGGTTTTTGACATAGTTGCGTTCGGCGCTCGAGGTCACAAACTAGTGGTTGTTGCATTATTCATTGGGATAACATCATAAACAAGTCTGCAAAAAATCAGAACTACCGGATTTGACGCAAGCTCTGATGTATTTAAAGTTACTGGGTATACTTTTACAGAATCCAACTCCTAAAACATACTCTCATTTCCATACATTATTTTACTTAAACTTCTCATTTTATACTCGATGAAGAAACGAAAGTCAAGGTCAATGTCAACTTGCTAGGCAATTGTAGTACTAAACGAATTAGTATTTAAAAAAAGTTCCTTTTGTCAATTTACTCGATTACGTTACATTAACGTTACCTTAATGAAAGGAATAGGTTTGTGCTCGAAGTGCCAACACTAGCACACAAAATAATTAAATAAATAAAAAACAATTTATAATAGCCTACTGTTTTTATTTCTACTTCCAAGTCTCGACCTCCACAGTCCCCGACACAGAATAACTAGGTCTTGTGTTTTTACAGCGAAATGTTCCCGACAAAGTTTTAATACGATAAAAAGTTGAGTTAAATTAACATCTACGGGTATTCACAAAGGGAAATGTGAGGCTTTCTCTGCGTCTGTTTTAATTAGAACTCTTTTGGTATTAGCATTTTGAGGTTATGTTGCATAACAGTGTGAGAATTTTGGACAATTAATTGCACAACAGAAATGTTAACGTTAAGGGAGTGATGGTGGTGTGCAGGCTTTGAGTATCTATTCGTAATTTAGCCGAGATCAAAGATAATTTTAATAATTATAAACCAGTCTTAAGACATATCTTGAGACGAGCATTTCAGTCAACTATGTGATACTCGTTTCTAGATGCGTCAAAAACGACACTTTTCTATGGCTTGACTAGCTTATTATATCTTCAATAAAAAGTTTATTTAACACTATTATTGCATTAGGACCCCACAATCATTCGTTGACACCAACCAAAGAGAGAGAGAATTCTTACGACCCATACTAGGAAGAGACTCGGATACTACAATGCCCAATCCGTATTGTTACGGGGAAGGGCATTTTTTCACATAACATTTTGTTCAAAATCATTTTGTTTTCATAAAATTGTTATTCATCATTTTTATTATCACTGGAACCGTAAACCGTAAACGTGTTGATAACGCTAGCCTAGTAAGGTTTGAATTAACAAAATTCTGAAAAATTAACAGTTAGGTACTGAAAAAATTACGTTATGAATTCCGCTGAATGGTGGAATGACCGGGAGATCGATCGACCACCCGCCTGATCCGGCCATCATCATCATCATCATGGCTTGACGTTTACTTTTACGTATCTTGAGACTATGTATTTAGAGAAAAGGTCTCAAGTCCAAACTCAGGTTCGCACTCAAATTCAAGCGTATTATTAAGTTTTTCTAACTGAAAGAACCTTGACGAAGTTTTTGACCTGCTACTCGCCTCCTCTGTTGCTACATTTGGCCAATCCTCTTGTACGGATGCGAGTCTTGGACTATTAAGGAAGCACTCAAGAAACGTATAGAGGCCTTTGAAATGTGGTGTTATAGGCGAATGCTAAGGATTAGTTGGACGCAGAGGGTGACCAACGAAGAGATCCTACAACGTGCCAGGCAAAAGCGACGTCTCTGGAATATTATCCGTCAGAGAAAAGTGGCGTACTTGGGACATGTGTTGCGACATGACCGATACAGTCTTTTGCAACTGATCATGATGGGTAAAGTTGCTGGGAAGAGACGCTTAGGCCGTAGAAATAAATCCTGGCTGAGGAACCTACGGGAGTGGACAGGAATCGCGAGTGCTGCCCATCTATTTCGCCTCGCGAGAGATAGACTACAGTATTCGGAGCTGACTGCCAACCTTCGCTAAGTCGGAGAGGCACCTTAAGAAGAAGAAGAACTGAAAGAAACGCATAACCTATTTAGTATTTTTATCTACATCTATATCATAACTTCCCTACAATATGTTCAGAAGCGATAAGCAAATCGCTTATATTAAGAAACCTGTATCTGTGGTTGCAACTTAATGTTAACATTAAAGTATAGTGCATCGTAATGTTTACATTAAAGTGTCGGTACCTAAACATTAAAGTATCGGTAATATTGTACCACTAATTTGAAAATGCAAGCCATATCTGTGCATTATAAATAAAGTTTTTTTTTAAAGCTTTGGTACTACAAACAAGTTAACAGTAACACTAACTTAATAAAAATACAGGCCATAACTGTATTATAGAAAATTTATATACATAATTAGGCATTAAAACACTCTTGTGATCTTATTATGAAACTCGCCTTCGGCTCGTGCCTCACCACACTCGTGCTTTAATGCCTCTTATTATGCACCAGCCACATAAACTACTATTGTAATATCGCTTAAATTAAAAATACACATAATTTATTATCTATCGTTCAAAGAAAAATCATAACTAGAACGTAGAATGTTCAAGTAATGATTTCCTTTTGAAGGATAACACTACAAGCGTAGTTAAACGAAGACGGCACAAAAATAACAAAAGATTCCGAAGTGATCCATTCAAACAATAAAAGGGCAATATAAAGCCCAAGGCCGTACCATCAATTTCCACCAGTAAAAAAACAAAGTCTCCACTTGTCCTGCTAAATTAATTTAACGAAAAACGATAAAATTTACCTTACGGCAATTATTGACACGAAGAATACGATAACAGTCAAAAAGAGCACATCCATTTCAACTTTGTAAATATCGTATCTTTTTAAAACGTGAAGACCTAAAATCAACTTTGGGTTTGGGTAATTAAAACCAACATCCAAGCTAACCATCATACAACATAAGATGTTGTGAAAGTTAGTTTTCATACCAAAGCTTGAAAGGACGTTCTGATCTCTGACTTATTCGCTTCAGAATTTCCAAAGTATTTCCGACTGTTTCAGCAAACCAATAGGATTGACTTTTCTTTGGTTATTTATTTGACTATACGCCTGTTAGCTCAAATACAGGAAAATATAGCGAGCCTTATTAAAAAGACGTATCTGTAATTCAACAGTTAATGTAAAATGAACTCTTCATCCCTTTTAAGAAAGTGGATAATGAATCAAGAATTCTAAAAACACATATGACTCCTCTCTTAAAGGCACCATGACTTTAAGCAAGGTTAAATGTTAATCACTCAAAGATTGTGGTGTTTGTTTGTAGTGGAAAAGCCAATACATCAATGATTTCGAACAAAATTACGCACACACGCGTGTGTAAGATTGAACGTATGGCGATTGTCATCTATGTATACAAGACCACGCACACAAATGCAAGTGCGAAGCAGTAGTGATTTATGAAATGTAGGAACGGTGACAGGCTCAGACAGTCACGGGGTATCCATTATCACTGATTGAGTTGCTGGAGTTATTACGATTCGGGAAAGTTGCCGGAAGTTCCATTTCAACTATTAAGCTATTATTAAAGTGGTATGGGTAATTTCAATGTAGAATGCCTTTGGGATTATTCTTGTAGTTTTTGTTTACACGACTCAGAAGAATATTTTGATAATTTAGGGTAAGTAATGAAAAATATCTCTTTTCTGTATTGTAAGGTTCCTACAGGCCAACAATCGGATTGACAGGCCAAGAAGAATAATAAAGTTGCGATTGTCACTAGGTACATACAACTTAAAAAAAAATATGCGCTTTTGCCTTTTTAACATTTATGTCGATGACAATATCAAAAATTTAGTTTTTAAATATATTTTTTGGAATAGGAAACATGTCTAAACTCAAAGCGGAGAAGTCATACAGACTTGAAAAAATAAAAGTGGTCTTCCCTGTGGTCAATAGTTTAAGGCTTGTGTAAGTCATGTTTTTATCTTAAAAACTAAAGTAAGCCTGACGCCGTTTATACAAATAATGTTTTCAGCCGGAAAATTAGGCCATAGAAACGGTAATTTCTGGTATGTCGGAAAGAAGCTAACCTAAATCTGTGTATGACCCATCAACACGATACTGTTTAGATTTAAGCATCGTGACTGGTCCGCGTGTCGGCGGAGCTCTCGTTTAGCAGGTGGCTAATTGTGCCGTAATTCCAAAGTAGGTGGCATCACAGTCATAGTAGAAGCATTTTGAATTTAATGTGGTTACCAATAAAGTATAGAATGCTCCGACTACTACATTGAAGTTAGCCTTCTTTAGTATTACGTCAGAATTGTGCCCTTCTGATTGCCATTCCTCGTTTTAGTTCGCAACTTGTAATGAGTTTTAAAGTATTTCGGCGGTTTTATTAACTTTAGTTAAGAAACTATGTTTGTCTTGCAAAATTTAAATTTTAAATTTTGTTGGCTAAATTAGTAGTTTTTTTTAACCAAAATATTGAATTTGAATGTAGAAACTATCGTGCAAGCATCAAGATGGTTTGTTTATGGATAAATTACAGTTTCAGTGTTCAATGTTTCCTACAAAATGATTATAACATACGCATAATGTTTTTTTTTAATAGTTATTCAAAAATACCGTACAAGATGTTGAAAAGTAAAAAAACACATCCTTGTTTTATATGTACCGGAGATACCCTTTTTTTAACTTAATTTCAGCTCTACTGCTGTGATTTTGTGAGCCAGACAGATAAACATTACGAAGTTATTAGGGTTCCTCGTTTGACTACGGAACCCTAAAAAACACTACATACTTGGATAAAGTCACAGACAATCACAGAGACACAATTTCAAATACCAGACTAATTAGAAGAAACTAAGCATCACGTGCAGGATCAAGAATCCTTAACACCTCAATATTGACGGTAGTTTCACTGCAGGCCTAACGGTCTAATTCCACGCTACCCTCACCTGCGGAAATTAAAGGGTGCTCCATACGTGCTCTGCTCACAAACGGCCGCTTGTGAGGATACAGTCTAGTAATTGAAAAAGTGGTAATGGAGATTGTTTCCTTTGTAACTAAAGGGTATTAATTCTAATTGGAATTAAAATTGTTACAAGCGAATGAAAATCGAAAAGCTAATATCATTGAACTGATAGACACTAAAAGCTATTTAAAACACTCAACTTATAATTTTAAATGTTTAACACAACAAATAAGAATAAAAAGGTCAAGGCCGGTATTTTAGGCGGTAAAAACCAATATCACCTGGACCTTTTATCGTATTGTCAACGTTTTGATAGCTCTTATTTACTTGACAGTAATGGCGGCCGAGTTACAAACAATACCAGAACAGGTTAAATACGATTTGGATTTTACCGCCTAGAATAAAGGCGTTGCTCCATTATGTTTGCATATTGTACATAACAGAGCTGTAAAATGAATAATCCTTATTAAATGTTCATTTTTCAACATCAAATTTCAATATTTACAGATTGCGTGGTTCTCGTGTGACGTTTTTAAGATAAAACTCTTAAAAATGGCTTTTCGAACAGTCGATCGACCGAGCAAAGCTGGACGCGAGCGAGGTTTAATTTACCTATTTAAGAATGCACTCTCAAAAAAAACTTATACTTGTAATTATCTAAAAAAATATTTTTATCCCTATTGAGTTTTGGTCAAAAAGGTAACCTCAAAATTACAACCCTCTCAACATTTCACAAACTTGCCGGATCCATTGTTTCTCTGGCCATTCAACAAATTCACACCGTGGCCTCCCCAGTACCCCGATGTTAAATTACCCATAACAAGTTGGATTAGGACCACCTTACTATTAAATCTGCCCCAAAGTAATTAAAACAAGTCGAACAATGAAAGGTATGGGTCCGTTCATTTTACGAAAAATTCATAAAAATGTATTTGTAGTGAAACCGTTACATATTACATTCGTATGTAATAGTAGTTTACGTGAAGGTTGCATAATGCCAATTAAGCAGAGTCGCGTACAATACTTTATCTACACACATATTATAAGTACTCTAAGATGGGTTCAGAAGCCGAAAGGCAAATGACCAGCATTACCTGTGGTAGTAGGTGACAGCGATGACAGCTGTAACGTATTTTTTTTACGTTATCGAATATTATAAGGTAATGAGATCCGAATTTGGAACATCTTCCAAAATTAACAGCTGTCATCGCTGTCACCTGCTACCACAGGTAATGCTGGTCATTGCCTACGGGTTACGAACGCATAATAGAGGACTTATGATAATATGTGTGTAGATAAACACATAAACAGTAATAAGACAATATATTTGCATTGATAACGGAATTACACATAAGCCAAAATTATGTCTTCCGGTCAACTGTGGAGTAGAGAATAATGCAAAAGGATACACAACTTAACAAAATATAACTCATAACATAGGTTAATTAGCAAGTTAGGTTAGGGTTGTGACTGTAAAGAAACTATAAAACAATTTGACTGGCAATACTTTAATTAAACAGTAAAACCTGGTTATTAAACGAAAACGATATAATTGCCTAACTGTTAATTCTGTACGGGTCCTCGATGGAATTAAATTTCATTAAATGCATTATCATTATTATATATCCAACTTTGGAGAAAAAATAAAACAAAACCTTTTTAGTGTTTGAAAATAAGAATAGAAAATGACCCCCATTAGAACCACTATTAGTAGGAAGAAACTTTTCAAGGTTATCTAAAGGTACTAATTTTACGCATGAACCGATAGGTAGTTTATGCGATGGTAAAATGCACCTGCAGGCCTTTCGCGTAACTCACTCGCAATCGCGATCGGCTTCAAAACAAAACAATTGGTTTCATGTTGTATGCAGACAAGCCTTCGAGTTTCAAAATGAAAACGATTGCGATTGCGAGTGTTGGTACCCGAAAGGCCTGCCGAGGGGCTATCGCCTAACGCACTCGTAATCGCAATCGTTTTCATTTTGAAAATCGAAGGCTTGTCTGCATACAACATGAAAACAATTGTTCCGCTTTGAAACCGATTGCCATTGCGAGTGCGTTGGGCAATAACGACGCTGATCGATAGAGCTGTCTGACTGTCAGTCCATTAGCACAGCCTGCTGCCTGCAACTATTCTCTCTGAACTGACTAAGAAATTGAAAATTTTGCTTTTTATGCCGGACCTAAAAAAATAGCCTTTAATTAATTAGAGAGGAACATACTAAAAGCATTACGTGCCATATTCAATGAAAGGGTTGCATGATTGTGAGGAATGATTTAAAAAAGCGTATTTTAAGAATCTGTTCTTAAAACAGATACAAATGGGACGCAAAAGTTTTGTGCTTGAGAAATAATCTTGTTTAATAATTGCATTGCGAAAGTATCTTTATGTTCCTACAATATTTATACATACATACATATACTCACGCCTTTATTCCCAGAGTGGGATAGGTATAGCTACAGGATTACCAACAACTATAAATATATAGTACTAACGGAAAACTCCAAGCGAGTTCGACTATAACGTGCATTTTGTAAAACTTATAGATGATTTGTACTAACTTTGATTTCTTATGCCATGGAAAGGACATAAAAACACACATTCGTCTGATGGTAGAGCTAAGCATGCACGTTTGCAATTTTGCAAGGCTTCAATATCGAGATTTGGTTATAACTAAAAAACTAAATCATTTTACATGTTAATCCAATAATACGATGTGAATAGTAATGCGATATTGTGGCGATTTAATTACGTAATAATTGGACTCATTAGTGGGTCGTCATTAGCTACTCTTATTATCTACAATATGTATATGTATAACATGGGAGCCCGTTGTTTCCCTTTTTTTGGTCATAATTACTTTCTTGACATAATAATGGTGGTCATAAGTTTTATATCTTTGAAACTGTGAACTTTTTACACCTTACGTGTTAAGCTAGGTTAGATTAGTTTCGATGTTTAAAAATCTTCAAAAAGTAAGTTACTTAAAAACAATATATTTTATAAATTATAATTAAAAATTGTTATGACAAATAATAAAGACCCTATTTAAATAGATGAAAACTCCCGATATAGTCGTCAACGAAAACCTGAAATTGTCAAATAAATGCTATGAATCCTGTAGTCTGCGTTGCTTTGCGATAATAGAATATTCATTTGTTTTTAAGAATCAAAGCAAGAAAATCCAATTGGTAGAAAAGTCAAAAAGACTGAATAAATAACTATGTTGTTTGTTTCGTACCCTGGTCACTCGGGGTAAGCAATAGGATATGCTAATTAAACTACAACTAGGTGTTTAGTATAACCTCGTAAGGCCCAGTGAGCAATAGGATGTACATAATCAAGGCAATTTAATTTGAACTGTATTGCAATAAGAATAAGGTTTATTTTCCTATTTTCTTATACTGAAAATGTCATTATCGAACAAACTTAATTGAACTTTATTGCCTTGATGGTAGATTCAAAGTCCCACTGACAAAAAACTGTCTGTTTGTAGTATGGTGGGCTTTAAGAGGATAAACGTGTCCGCACGCCCGCTCGGTTCACTATGATTTGCTCAGTGTTGCCACCTCGCGGCCGGCGCTCCTGAGGCCCTACTTTGAAATTCGAAGTTCGAAGTTACGTTAGCTCCATCCCTGTCACTCGTCATTCGAGACTAAATCGAGAGAAAGGGATGAAGCTATCGTAACTTCGAACTTCGAATTTCAAAGTAGGGCCTCTGTTTATTCGTATATTACCGAATAACGTCACATGTCATTGTTTTTTAAAGGGTGTTAAGCACTCTTAAAATTTGCACATTGCCAATCTGACTATACAAGTCAAACTGAGCCTAAAACGCCTGGTAGACGATTGGTTTTTCAACCCTCTTGCGATTTCTTTTGTATTGCTCTTTAAAAACCAACTGATATAGTGGTCTAAGATCCGAATAGGAGACGATTTGCACCGAGCTGTTTATTCGATGAAAAGTATTTTATATCAAATTTAATACACTAAATAATATGTGGCGGTAGGCTGCAAAATTTCAGTCCTACCTACCTACTTATATCATACATTTTTTTATTAAAAATGAACTTTTTTTTAAATTGCATGTGCTTGTTTAATTGACAAATTACATACTAATCAAAAGTTTGAAGTCTATAGAATATGCAAACGTTAGGTTTGGTGCAAATTATTAGAACCGACTTACCTGTTTATACCTGCCTACCCAATAGTTTGACGGGAAACGATTGCTGTTCTATGAGCTCTATACTTTCGATTGGTATGTAATTTGTCTATTAAAAAAGCTATTGCAATTTTTTAAAACAAAGTTAATTTTTATTTTTTTAAATTTTTCAGCCTACCTATTCGCCACTTAGCATATTAAATTTGGTATAAAATACTTTTTATCGAATAAACAGCCCAGTGCAAATCGTCTCCTATTCGGATCTCCTACTTTAGGTATACCATTTGGTAGATAACCTATATTCAGCTTTATTTTTTACCTTTAGCAATTTTTCTATGAAACTTAGTTCTCGAGATTTTTAACCCCTTTCTCATCATGGTGGGTCTACGCTCAGGACATTTAGTATGTTTTCCCACATAATGTAAAATAACCTAGACTATAGTCTATTCGCTTAGATAGTGTAGCTACACTCACACGTACTTGTGGTTATTGATATAAAATGCGAATATATTTCGATGTAAACTGCCAAATTCACTTGCGGTCGTTACGCCGTAATTGAATATGGCAGTTTACTTAGATAGATAAAAATCTTTATTCACATATTACGCCATGACAAATAGAAACACGTTTACATAATTAAGATAAAGTAAAAAGAAAAAAAAAGAAAAATATTAAAAGCTTAAACTATAACTATAACTACAACTAAAATTAAGATGCGTGATTCAGATGTCACAGCATAGTAATGAAAGGGCGCCGACTCAGCATGTGCTGCGCGCATTACTTCGAATTATATTCGTATTTTATTACAATAACCACAAGTACGTGCGAAATATCTAAGCGAATGGAGTATACACGCGTTTGTTTCGTTGATTGAATTGATATGAGTTAAGGGTTCCTAAATAGTATCACTACAGAATCCTTCAATAAAATCTAAACCTAACTAATTGGCCTGACAAATTCCTATTCAGTCCCCAAACTTCATTGAGTTACCTTTACAAACTGAAGCATTAATAAACCTAAGTTTGTTCCGCTGTAAACTTGAGGTTACATTTTGGTATGCTGCACCCAACATTGACAAAGTTTTGAATGCAGGCAGCAAACGTGAAACTATCTCGATTCAGGCCTTCGATTTATGGCAATAATGTCGGTGCTGATGTTACACGACGGTAATAGTTATTTTGTTCGAAGTTTGTTGACTTAGTATCTGCTTTATAGTTGCATAGTTGTAGACTAAGTATTTTAGGGAGATTGTAACGAAATTTAATTGTGAATTGAACATGGTCCATTAAGTTTGTTCATCAATGGGGAGATACCCCCAAAATATTTAGTGGTGGTTGAACTTGTGCAAGGCCCGTTTGGATTGCTACCACCATTTTAACCTTTATCCTACCGCCAAGCAGCGTTTGCATTGTTGTGTTCCGGTGTAGGGATAAGACAACCGGTGAAATTACTAGCATAGAGGCATTCCATCTTAGTCAGGTTTGGCAACGCAATTGCGGTCTTAGGATTACAGTCTTAATGCTAATGTCAATGGGTCATAAAACCCACTTACCATCAGGTGACCTGATTTACTCGTTTGTCAACTCTAAAGGTCGATTTATTCTTCTATATGGCCCGTGTCTGTCGTTTTCTGCGCGGCCGTGTAACGATAGATATAAATACGTTGATAGACATTGTATAGAAGAATATTATTTTGTCTGCCACCACGTGTCTGGCACGCTTAATGTCTGTAGATATAAATCGAACTTAACACAAAAAAATACTACATAATTATTTGCAAATTATAAAATATTAATTGATTGGGAATGATTAAAAAAATTACAATATAGGTATCATTTTTAAATAATTTCTAGGAAAAGGGGTTTGTAACCGTTTTACTCTTACCTAATTGAGTTTTAAAACATTCAACTAACGGATACCTTAACAAAGTATGTTTATTTTTAGTTTCGGTTTGAGGTCCTTGTAGATGCTTCTTTTAGTTCAGTTTAGGCTCAATTTAAGAAATATTATTTTCTAAAAAAATACCTACCTCCAACTGAAAGCCTTAGTTTGCATTTTTTTTTAAAACACCGGTTTACTCGTAACTGTTCTAAAACGAGTGAATTGTGATTGTAGTTCCAGATTTTTCCAACTGCAAACACAAGTTTCCAGTTTTGCAGGTTGGCAGTAAATCCTTGAGTGACGTATGATGTCACCGCTGTCAGTGGTATTGGTTTTAGTTACTGGGTGGGTACTACAAACCGAAGTTTCAGACGCTCTATCCTTTTCACTCATCGACAACTCAACAACTGAGAGACAGGGATGGTGATAACGTGATTTCAAATTTCGATTTTCAATATGAGGCTCTGAATGCATGGCCGGTGACATGTGACAAGGGCTAGGTGACATACGTCTGTGTTCTCTGGGAGATTATGTGCATTGATGTATTTTTGCCCTTAGACTAGTTCAGAAAGTATAAATAGGACGTATGTTGTGATATTAGTAAGGTTAGGATTTTGGTGGCATATCGTGGTTCTAGATCCATGGAGTCGCTATTTCCTCATTATTATAATACGTGACACTTTGATTTTGACATTCAGTATGGTCATATTTCAAAATAAACTAAATACACTTTTAATTCGGTTATTCCATACCTACTAATATATGCTTGTTTGTAACGCTTTCACAGCATAGATATCCTCCATACCAAAATTCATTTAAATTGGTTTAGGGGTTTATTGAATAAATGAATTTTGAAATATTAAAATACTGAAGGTTAAAATCAAAGTGGTATGTATTATAATAAATAGGAAATAGCGACTCCATGGTTTCTAGAACCACGATTTCCCACCAAAAGTCCTAACTCTAGATATTGTAAACATAAAAGTCGGAAAAATCGTTATAGAACTCGCCTAAAACTCTGAGCCTCTATACTAGGCGGTAAAATCCAAATCGTATTTCACGTGTTATGGTATTGTTTTTAACTCAGCCGCCAATACTGTCAAGTAAATAAGAGCTATCAAAACGTTGACAATACGATAACAGGTCAACGACGATATGGCTTTTACCGTGTCGAATAGAGGCCCTGAGGGCCCTGCAAAGATGCACTACGCTAACTAACGTTTCTATTCGATTCGTTTTTAAACCAATCGCGTTACTGGTAGACCACGTGACTTTTCGTATCACGTGGTCTAACAGTGACGCGATTGGTTTAAAAACGAATCGAATAGAAACGTTAGTTAGCGCAGTGCATCTTTGCAGGGCCGTCTGGTTTTTTGTATTGAAACCAGTTCTTATTTACAATAAACTATATTGCCGTTTTTTTACTAACTTTACATGAACGCTTCAAGCGCGCCAAAAAAGCAGAGTGGGCTGTGACAATGACCACAGATAACATTAAAGGTCATCATCATCATCTCGAGCATCATACAACATGTGCCTCCCCAAAGGGCATTGGGTAAATTAGTTCGAAGAATATTGTCTTTTTTTTTTGCAGCGGCCACGGATGATTTTTATGTAGTTATTTGGAGGACCTCTAAATACACATAGATATACTCATATATAATTTATGGCGTTAAATAATATCGGAGCGGATATATTAAAGATTTAAGTATTCAGGTTTTGGTACTAAAAGTACGCCTAAGTATGAATATTTAAATATCTCGGCTCCGATGCACTTAAGAGTATTACATCACATAACAAAATATGTTTATTTTGAATAACTCTACCACATTTTACCACTTTTACGAATGGCCGCTCACCTTGAAAATGTATGATTTTTACAAATGACAACACTTTTACCCAAGCCCCTTTCCTCCATTTATTCATAGATGACGCGACGTCTCTCTTCCTCACTTCATACCGGCTGTTGCCACAATGTCGTCAGACCATCTAGCTTTAGGTCTACCAGGTCTTGGGCTGCCTGTTCTAGGCCTCCACTCTGTAACTTTCCGGCTCCAACAATCGTCCGAACTTCGCAGGAGATGCCCTGCCCACTGCCACTTGAGACGGGAAATCCGGTTACCAACATCCAACGATCCGGTCTTTTGGCGGATAACCTCATTTCGGATCCTGTCTCGAAGAGTGATCCCAAGTATCGCTCTCTCTGTTGCTCTTTGAGCAACTTTCAGCTTCAGTATAAAAATAGGTACGCTTGGATCTGTCAAACTACGCAACAGATTTTAACCTCGTAAGGCCCATCGTACTACAAACACCCAGTTTTTTGTAAATGGAACTTTGAATCTACTATCAAGGCAATAAAGTTCAATTACGTTTGTTCGAAAATGCCATTTTCAATTTATGAAAAAGGAATATAAACTTTATTCTCATTGCATTACGGTTCAAATTAAATTGCCTTGATAATGTATATCCTATTGCACACTGCGCCTTACGAGGTTAATGTAGTTTTCATCAATATATATTCTGCCCTCCTAAGCAAAAATGCAATAACTAAATTCAAGAGCCAAAGCAGATTCAACTCTCTTCTGTTTGTAACTAGGTTGCAATTTCTACAGATGTTTTTTCTGAGATATCGCCATTATGCTTAGTAGGGCAGTATAGTGATTACAAGATAAATATTTAATTATCTAATGAAATCTAGATTAAGTACGGGCGTTACAGAAAACTCACATAAACCGGAACGAAGTGAGGGCTAGTCGCTAGTTAATAATATTTATAAAATTTCCAAGCCACCAACAGGTCAAACTCCAATGGAGCGGAGATGCCCCCCCCCCCCTACCGTTAACCACAAAACGTGTAAAAGACACACAATTTATCGCGAATTTCTCGAATAATCAGGCGCTGGTTTTTATTTACTAATTGCAGTGCTATTGAAGCACGGTTAATTAATAACGTCAATCAAGTAGCATTTGTACTGATTCGGTAAAATAATATACCAATTCCATATCAGTTAAATCGTAGTAATTATACCTCTGACCGGTATAGCTGAACTATTTTTATAACAATTTAATTTATAACCACAACTAAAATGTAAGTTAAAAAAAAATATCTAAATCGGTTACCCTGATAGACAATAGATTTAAAAGAAAGAAAGAAAAAAATCTATTGACGGGGGCAAAAATGTACCAGTGCTAGTGATTCATTAAATGTCGACTAAGTTTATCGACCTCGATAAAAAGCAATTTTTTATCATAATTATCATAAGTAATGGCTAAGTTTTAATACCTTTTAATTATGTGCAAACCTCTTTTATTTATACTTATCGCAACTACATATAAACAATCTGGACTCGAGTCAATTTTGACAATTATTGAAATTACATTGAATAACAAATTCATTCATTACAACAATATTCTTTATCTTTCCAACGAATTGAGAACCTTTTTGTTTTTTAAGTCGGTTAAAAGCTTCGAAAGAAAAAAGATCGTTTCGATCTTCATGGAAAGCTGAGGGCTCAGACAAGATGCACTACGCTAACTAACGTTTCTATTCGATTCGTTTTTAAACCAATCGCGTCACTGGTAGACCACGTGACTTTTCGTATCACGTCATCATCCAGTGACGCGATTGGTTTAAAAACGAATCGAATAGAAACGTTAGTTACCGTAGTGCATCTTGTCTGAGGCCTCTGATCATTCAGATGTAGAAGTTAAAGGTACGACTTACTTTTGCAAGAAATGTAAGATTCATATGTCACGAAAAAAGTTGTCGATAAACTTAGTCGATATTTAATAAATCCCTAGCACTGGTACATGTTTGCCCCCGTCAATCCGGTGTATGTTGATAACACACCTCCGCCGACATAGTAACATACTTAATAAAACGTGATATTTCGAATATAAACGCTAAAACTATGAGTATTTGTCACGACGCCAGCAGCGGCGACTTTTCGTGGCTTTTTAAAACATCACCCTTCTCACTACAGTCTTGTTCATAAGTATGTTTACACTTTAGTACTTTGTCTATTTAATGTCATATTTAAACGGCCATATATGAATCGTGACAACGATTAAAGTGACAAGGTACTAAAGTGTATACATATGGTTACATGGTATACATACAGTTAAGTTAAAAATGACCTTTTAATTCGTTCTAAACACCAAGATACCTTCAGAAATGTAAAGTTAACATTGTATAATTATTAGAACGCACGTATCTTGAACTTTGTATAGTTAGAATTGTTTATACAGGCAAAAGAACAACAAAACATATCAGGAAGGCTACAGTCAAACAAACCGCAAGCGAGACGCCCCAGACTTGGCACAACCCATTACCGACAACTAAGACTTTGTAGATACAACACATTTTCGCTCAAATGAGAAATTGCCCATAGTTTGAGGGTCCTATGTTTAACTTTTGCTAATTGTTTGCTTGGGAGCCAACCTCCCATTTACTACGATTTGGACCGTAAACACACACACAGCTTCCCCTCTGACGCGCAGTTTACAAGCGGGGAGGGGGACGAGGAAGTCCGAATTGGACTAGTCGTTCAAAGTAATCCCGCCAAAACGGATGTTACATGGGAAAGTTTTAATAGGATTAATATTTAATTCATTTATTGGTTGTTGAAACGTTACGGATCATTTTGTTGTTTATTTATTGCTTGCTAAGTCTGAGGGCTAGTTGATCAAGTTGCTTTTTAACTTTTGTTGTAAATGAATTTTTAGACGTCTGCTAAATATAACACTAGCTTTTAATGTAAGAACGTCGTGAATACTTTTCTTATATACCTTATAAAACGAAACTGTTTTAGGGATTTAAATAGTCCTCAAAAATATTTAAATAAAAAAGTGCCCGTGTTAGGAAATAATATAAAAACACTTATTTACGTAACACCTGGCCATAATGTGAGTTTTATCGCACGCTGCGCGCACGGTAAAACTCGCATTGTGGCCAGGTGAAGACGTAAAATTGTGTACTCATCACGGGCAGTAAAAAAGAAAGCCCTCTATCGCATATCTACAACCCTCGCCTACGGCTCGGGTCTCAAATACCTGCGATTTCGGGCTTTCTTTCTTTTACAGCCCTTGTTAAGTAATGTACTATTAAATACCAATGTAACTACTAGGCATTTTAGTTTTTAGTGAAAACCTTTGTGATCTGTAATAATTTTAAAACCATGTTAAAAAAACAAATCCTAAAAAATGGTAAAGCGTGATTGGCCTCGTGCAGATTCGGTTCGAAATCGAATTCTAATTGGAATATAATTATTACTTACTGTGCGGTGGCACGGAACTCTCGGTGCCCTAACTCTTACAGCCTTGCCCGAAAGTATTGAGCCCCCCACTTTTTCCTTTGTAGCTTATAATTAAAGTATTATTTTCTAATTTCACAAATACACAAAGATGTAAAATATAACATGTGTTTGTACATGTGCAAATTATTAGTAGATTATCATTTCGAAGTAACTGTTTTCGTGTGAAACCTGAACCTAGAAAAAATCGGGTTTTACAACAAAATGATTAATTGTATTTTTTCCACGGAATTACGCTTAACCTCAATAAATATGACTATTTTTTCCTTTAGACATACAGCTTTCTGTAATATAAGACATAAATTCACCTTTTAAAGTTTGACTTTTATATGAAAAACGTATGGGTGCTCAATACTTTTGGCCAAGGCTGTATAATTTCTAAATATAGGAATAGACTGGGCTCTATTCCACTAGGTAAAACCTTATTACTTTTGACATGTTATCGTATTGTTTTCAACTCCGCCATCATTACTGTTTAGTAATGAGCCATCATAACGTGGATACTGATGTGCCAAAGGAAACTTTCCAAAATTGGGGAACATTTCATGTAGGAAATTCCGGAATTTTCTCACAATTTTGTATGGGGATTGAACATTTCCGTTTCTTAAATTTAAATTTCCTATATTTCTAGTGAATGTTTCCGGAAATTTCTTAGAACTTTTCCAACTTTTTGGAAACTTTCCGCAACTTGAACATCAGTAAACGTGGACATTACGAAATACCACGCTTTTACTGATTGGAATAGAGCTCCTGACCCATTTAGATTGCTTACCCTATGTGTAACTTCATAGCCACTCTAAGGAGTATTGGCGCTATAAGGAAGCAATAAGGAGCTATAGAAGCGCTATTAAGGTTACGAGCGCAATTTTACCGATTAATGCAATTAGCTTTATTGGCTTGCAGGTTCTTAAATTTAAATAGGTACAGTATGCAAAAGAGAAGTGGAGCAGCTTCTAAATTATTACTAAAGTTTCTAATTCGATCTGTCTGTTTTGTATTTCGAATATTGAAGTCGAACATACCTTCTTACAGTTGACAAAAAAATAAAGGGATCGTTAAATATTTGAAAATTTTACATCTTTGTTGTAGGTAGACAAACGTAAAAAAAAAGTTTCACCATGAAACAATACAAGAATATTTAAAAAAAAAAGGCACTTTAAATACAAACTGTTGTAAAAGTTATCACTCCACATCCATACTGATATTATTAATGTGAAAGTTTGTGTGTTTGTTTGTTACTCCTTCACGCTGCAACGGCTGGACGGATTTGGATGGGAATGGAGATAGCTTGTACCCTGGATTAACACATAGGCTACTTTTCCCGGAAAATTTAAAAGTTCCCGTGGGAATCACGATAGTCAAAATTTACGCGAATCAAGTCGCGGCCAGACGCTCGTACTATTTAATATGAATGTGAAAGTAACTTTGTCTGTTTCTTACGTTATCACGGGTAAGAGCAGAACCGATTTCAATGAAATAGAAAATTTAAGCCAATGTTCATCAGGAATAATGTAGGATAAGTATTTAAACGGAGGAAGGTCTTTCTCCTCCGGCCTTTCAGCACTGCTTGATGTAGTATCCGCGGGAGTCTTAAATTCTAGTTGGTAATAGGGGCATTGGTGTCTTGAGCCGGTGCGAGCCCGGCAGTACCTGGGCCCTCCATTCCCAGGTCTCCGGAAGGGATTTTCACCTCTGCCCCTTTTTTTTTCTAAAGTAATTAATTAATAACAGCAAAAAAAAGCAAGGACTTTTGTCTTTGGCCCTTCAGGAGATTCCCAACGAAAAAAAAATTTTAGATTATGGTGAAAGAATTTTTCAAATCGGTACAGTAGTTTCGGAGCCTATTCAATGCAAACAAACAAACAAACAATCAAATCTTTTCTCTTTAGAACACCGTACTAGAAATACCCAGTTTATTGTCAGTGGTACTTTGAATCTACCGTCAAGGCAATAAAGTTCAATTACGTTTGTTCGAAAATGCCATTTTCAATTTATGAGGATAGGAAAATAAACTTTATTCCCATTGCAGTACAGTTCAAATTGAATTGCCTTGATATTTTACATCCTATTGCACACTGGACCATACGAGGATAACTTACTTTCTTATATTACCTATATAAATTAATTTGACCGTGTATAAAGAATGTAGTGAAATGTTTGACACATAACAATGGTACAAGTTGCAGAACATTCTCATCAGAAGTTAAGAAATCTCAAGAAATTACTGAGAATATTATCGGACACATATGAAAGCAATGAGAATGTTCTCTTCCCATACAAAATTTAAGGACATTCCTAGAAATTTCCGACAACTTTTCATAAGAAACTTTCACAATTTGAGAAGTTACTTTTCGGTAGAATGCTAGTGAAACCTGAAAAGGAAACTTTTGGTGTTTCCAAAATTTGTGCAATATTATATTGACTTTGTACTAGACCTAAATTCTATACATAAAATGATTTGATTTGATTTAAACTGAAGCGAAGCGAGGGCGCTAGTTTCTGAATAAAACTTGTTTCAGCGCTCCAATAATGTTGTTTGTAACAGGATTTCAATACTGATTTTCAATCTCTGGCCCAATGCTGTTAATGCTCAGAAATCAACGAGGGGCTATTGCCTAACGCACTCGCAATCGCAATCGTTTTCATTTTGAAAATCGAAGCCTTGTCTGCATACAAAATGAAAACAATTGTTCCACTTTGAAGCCGATTGGGATTGCGAGTGCGTTAGGCAATAGCGACGGACTACATTCCATTGAATACACATTTAGAATCAGGGAATTGATTTCCAGAGCGGAAACATACGCATTCATGTATTACGACTGTATTCCAGGCATTTTATGAATGTGAATATTCCACGTTAAGTTTAAGAACTTTCTGAAGTTACAGTATTTTTAATTTACTTTAAAACAGGAGAAAGTTCTCAGTTCGTCTGTATTTTTTACCCCCGACGCAAAAAGAGGGATGATATAAGTTTGACCGCTATGTGTGTTTGTATGTGTCTGGCACTGTCTGTAGCTCTTAAACGGATGAACCGATTTGTATGCGGTTAGTTTTCTTAGCAAGTTTAAAAAAAATATGGTCTGGTCATTTCAGAGACATCAGCTCTGAAAGTGTTTGAGACGTAAATAGTTCATGACTTTGAGATAAAGGTACCAGGTACATTTTATGTTTAACATATTCGTAGAGTTGTAAATAAATAAATAAAAAAATCAAAATGTAAATCCCAGTCCGTTCAGGAGCTACAATGCCACAGACAGACAAACATATACAAAGATATATATATACACAAGACACACTTAAATACCTCTTTTTACGTTAAAAGTCCTTAGTTGTTCTTTATTAATTTTCAAACTAGCTGTTGCGACGAACGAATCCGTCCGTGTAGAAGTTATTTATCGCTGTTCCCTCGAGAACCGCCCGTTTTTAGGGGGGAAAGGTAGCGTTTGTGGTATTCTAGACTATAATCTGTTGTGTTGTGCCAAAGGGGTTTGGGTAAAAGTGTTGTCATTCGTAAAATTCATACATTTTCAAGGTGAGCGGCCATTCGTAAAAGTGGCAAATTATGATAGAATTATTAAAAATAAGCACATTTTATTATGTAATGTAATACTCTTAAGTGCATCGGAGCTGAGATATTTAAATATTCATACTTGAGCGTACTTTTGTACTAAAAACTGAACACTTAAATCTTTAAAATCTCCGCTCCGATATTATTTAACGCCATAAATTATATATATCTAAGTGTATTTAGAGGTCCTCTAAATAACTATGTAAGAATCATCCGTGGCCGCTGGAAAAAAAGACAATATTCTTCAAACAAATTTACCCAATGCCCTTTCATTAAGATCTGTTCAGCCGTTCTGGCGTGATTGAGTAACAAACATGTACTTAAAAAAAACGTGAGCCAACCAAGAGAGATTTTCTCTTAGTTCACATAAAACGAATAAGAATAGTTATGATATTATAGTTATACCAACCTAACAGCTTTTAGTAACAACAGCAAGTTCATTAGTGATTCAACTAACGTCTTAGTTGGTGTATCTATCGTCTTGTTAGGCTCGTATAGAATCAAGACGCTTATGCACAATAATCACAATCTTGTTAGACGCGACCAAACATTTTTTTCTGTGTCCTTCTCATTTAAATTGTTACCTAGTAAGATAAGATAAGATAAAAAGTAAGATACATTGCTCTAGTTCAGAGGTCCCCAAACTTTCTTGTCTCATAGACCACTTGGCATTTGTTTCGGTTTTGAGTGCACCCCCTGCTTACCTAATATTTACAATCTTTAGGATTTTTGCACGGATAACGTTTGAGGTCTAGCCGGCTAAAAATGACACAGGCTACAATGAACATTTAGCGCGGAAAAATATTTTTTACAAATTAAAAACTACACATAGAGAAAATTTAAACATAATTTATACATACATTAAATCACACCTTTCCCAGAAGGTAGGCAGAGACCATAATTTATACATATAGATAGATATTTGTTTATTTATATATTTATAAGGAAGTATTACGTAACGTAAGTAAGTAGCTACCTACTATCAGTGTATTAATATGGATCATTCCATTAATGGAAAGCCAAAATTAAAGTCACGACCTGCTTAAATGGGATCCACTTTCGTGGACCCCCATTTTCATCTCATGGACCCCCATTTATTTTTGCCGCTCACACCCCTTTAAGGTCCTCGTTGACCCCTGGGGGTCGATATTGACCACTTTGAGGATCACTGCTCTAGTTCATAAAAAAGAAAGTAAACAAACTTGTACAATACAGCCGTGAACATTGTCTATTAATACATACAGCTTTAAACTCGCCTGTCAATTCCTTAATCGATTATTCCACAATCGATAACCGTAAATAACAATAAAGGAGCATCGCGTTAAATATTCACAGTTAGTCTTAGACGAAGTCGGACCGGGCCGTTAATACTTGATGCTTAGTTAGTGGATTAACCGGTTAATAGGATTATTTAATAAGGGTAGCGGAAGAAAACGATAATACTACTCTTATTTGTATTTTGTTAGTAGATTTTTTCGCTTTCACGTCGAAGTTGTTTATCGCTATTATACGAGTAGTACATTACTACAGAGGCCGGGACAAAAGGGGTTGCCGTCCGAAGACATATAGAATATACACTGAAAAAAATAATTGGTCGCTTGTAACAAGATTGTGATTGTTGTGCAGAAGCGTCTTGATCCCATACGAGCCTAACAAGACGATAGATACATCAACTAAGACGTTAGATACATCAACTAAGATGTTAGTTGAAATACTAAAGAAATTGCTGTCGTCAACTATCAGCTTTCGTTGATATAATTAATATCTTAACTATTGTAATCATTTTTTGTCAACTAAGTGAGAATCTCTCTTTATTGGCTCTCATTTTTTTGAGTGTAGGTTAGGTCTGAGGCGGGCAACCCCATATTTCCCGCCGAGGAATGTATAGTGCTTTTTTAAAACATGCAATGAAATAAACAAAAAAATCAAAGTTTTATTTTTATAGTACATTTTAATACGCATAGTGGCAGAATGTCATGATGCCTGTGCCACAAATTTATGTGGAATGGGAATTAAAAAAGAGGAATTTGCCGGCCTAGGCCTGCATGATTTGTATGAAATTCCATTAACGACCTCTTGTCCTAGCCGCACCTGAAACGTCATACTTGGCGGCCTATTATAAGGAACATAACATCAATATTTCATTGAATGTTTGAGAAAAATTAATATCAGGGAACTATCTCATACAAATTGACCTAGTCCCAAACTAAGCTCTAGGCTTGTACTATGGGTACTAGACAACGATATAAATAGGAGTACGTATATAGATAAATAAATACTTATCCAAAAGACTCAGAAACATTGTTTTGGGAACCGACTTATAAAAAAAAGGTACTTTGGGCTATCAAACTATCTGTGTACTGTACAGTCATCAGCCAAAATATATTATCCAACATTGGGCGCAATAATGACAGACACGTCTTTATTACTAGAGGTATAAGAGCGTGTTAGATATTGTTGCCCCCAATGTTGGATAATATATTATTCCTAGTGATTGTACCAAATTTCACACTTGGCCTCTATTCTACGACGTTTAACAATGTCGCTTTTGACCAGCTATTAGGGTTGCCAACCGTACTATAACATATAGTACAGTACTATATTTTGAGTCTGTGTACTATATAATGTTGAAGAAATATAGGTATAGTACGCAAAAATACTATATTTCGGTCAGTGCAAAATGCAAACGCTTTGATTGGATGCACGGGTTAGTATATTTAAAAAAAAACAGCTGTCTAGCCTGTTCATAAACACAGCCGCCATGTTTACACTAAAATTAAAAAAAAAACGGTTGTTGTTTTTTTTAATACGCATAGTGGCAGAATGTCGTGATGCCTGTGCCACAAATTTATGTGGAATGGAAATTAAAAAAGAGGACTTTGCCGGCCTAGGCCTGCACGATTTCTATGAAATTCCATTAACGACCTCTTATCCTAGCCGCACCTGAAACGTCATACTTTGCGGCCTATTATAAGGAACATAACATCAATATTTCATTGCATGTTTGAGAAAACACAATAACATCACTCGTCAAAAGCAACATTGTTTACTGTTGAAGAATAGAGTCCGTTATCGATTGAGAATACATTGCTCAAGATAAGATCTTAAACTCATAATGATGTACTTTAGTAGCTTTATGACGCGTAAAACGCGCCCGTGCGGCCTACTGACTGAAAAAACATATTTTTATAGTTTTATAGTCCTCTTTTTTAATTTCCATTCCACATAAATTTGTGGCACAGGCATCATGACATTCTGCCACTATGCGTATTAAAAAATAAAACTTTGATTTTTTTGTTGTTTATTTGATTGCATGTTTGAAAAAAGCACTATACATACCTCGGCGGGAAATATGGGGTTGCCCGCCTCAGACTTATCCGGCCTCGCATAATTATGTCTTCGGCCGGCAACCCCTTTTGTCCCGGCCTCTGTAGTAATGTACTATTATCTGATAAACAGGGCCTATATTCAACTCTGTAAAACTATATTACATTTGGCATGCTATCGTATTGTTTTAAACTGGGGCGGTATTACTGACAAGTAAATAAGAGCTGTCAAAACGTTGACAGAACGATTTTTTGTCTGCTTTCGACAACATTAAACGGTACGTGTTTATAGAGATTTAATGTATTTTTCTTCCACACGGGCATACTTATAATGGTGTCAAAATGATACAAACGATAAACTGAATTTTCAAAAAAAAATATCGTACTTTATAGAATATAATAATATTTTGAAACGAGATAAGCATTCATTAATATCCAAACATAAGGTTAGTTTTAAAATAACTTTAGTATATCTTTAGGTTAACTTAAATGTACTTCAAAACTCAAGTCTAAACAAATACCATTGCTAACCTCAAATATTTGCGGCAAAAACCGTTGGGGCGCGTGATTGTTACAACTTTGTCTGATCCGATAGTTTGGTGTGAGCGTGGCTTTGATTGCGGTTGACCTTACGTTACGGGTTTCAAGTGATTTGGGAAAATCCCGACGTTTAATTTATTTAACGATTTAGTTGCTTATGACGTGCGTAATAAGGTTTAGTTTAAGTTTCGTCTAAGACTCTAATTTTGGCTTTGGGGTGAAATTGTAAAAATGAAATAGCGAAAAGTTTTTTTTTCAATATCATCGTAACACTGTTCTCTCCGAAACTGTTCAATCAATCAATATAAATAAGTATTAGCATTCAGACAATAAGTAAACTATAACTCTACTAAATTTTATATCGATCTGTTGAGTCGTGAGACCGGAACCAACAAACTAACACACTTCCGCATTAATAATATTAAGTAATTTACCTATGTTGACAAATTTGGTCACTTACCGTCTTTTTTTAAGACAAAGAGCGGCTTCAAAAATAATGGAAATAATAAAATCTGAAAATCCAAAGCCCTCGAACCATTGGCTTTCAGATGAATAAACTTTATTTTAGACCATTCTGATAAAACAACAGAGAAAAATTTAAAACCAGGCAAGAGCTTATCGAGTCATGCTTAGTGTAGGATTCCGTCGCCGTTACTATTACAAGTAACACAAAAATTTTTAGAAACGACTTTTCGAATTTCATATTTAGATAAAGCCTCCTATAACTAAAGAATGATGGAAAAAAAGATGAAGCTTTTGCCCAGCAATGAGACACTAATTAATATATGTAATGTGACGCGCGGACCCACGTAATTTGTTAGGTTGTTTACATCTGTCTCTCCGTTCGCGTGCGATAGAAAAGGCGTTCGGCCGCGCTCGCCCGTCTTCGGTCTCGCTCGGCTCACGGTCGGCTCGCGCTTCCCGCTCTCCCCGCCCGCGATCTATAGATAGCTTCCGTCCGCGGCACGCGCCATTTTCGCTGCGCAGCAATTATCTTGTATAATCCACGCCTTCGTTCAATTTGTGCCTAAACTTGTGTATTGTTATACCAATAAACGTTTTGTGAACAGTTAATGTGTTTTAAACCATTACATATAGTAAATTATTACCAAGGCTTGGGAAAAACGCGCGTCATTTTGAAAACATAACCCTGTTCCGTACAGGAGAGACTTCCTTCTGATGTTAATTAAAAATATTATTTGAATTAATTACCGTCTTGGTATTTTTTTAAATTTGTCGCAATGTGGTTAAATTCCACACAAAACGAATAAACGTAAACTCATACATTAGTAAAAATTATGGTTTTGAGTTCTGTTTTTTTCTAAACAGTTCTCATAATGTACAAAAATAATGTTATGAACCATATCTAACTCGCTATTAATAATTTCACCCTTGCTTTACATTGGGAGGAACCTTTTTTTTTTTAAACTTGTCTCGCATGCGAAGCATAAATATCTAAGTTTGTACAAGATTTCAGTTTTGTGACTTCAATAATTTCTGAAATGTTTGACTCCCTACGTAACCCTAATAACGATATCGGAGTAAGTGATTGGACTTGGATTTAGGAGATTTGGTAAATTTCTAAACTAAATACATTTTAGACGAAACCACTTTCAATAAAGCTTGCAAATAATGGATTGCAGCGAGATAAAATGAAAACGGTACTCGATTAAAATAATGCTAAAATGAAAATTTACAGAGACATTTTTGTTCAATATTTTGTTTTCGCCTGATGCAAATATTTAAACTGAACGCATGTCCTAGTAAAGAAACATTAAGGGGGTGCATTCTGAATCAAGTGGATTATCATGTGACATACTAAAGCATGCCTACTAAAGCACGTGGTCTGAGTGCTCGCGTGCCTTTTCCTTGCCATAAAAGAAAAAGCATTTCAGTTTATGTTGAGAGAAAGAGACAGAGCTATATCAGTTATACAGCTCTGTCTCTTTTCCTGATATAATAACGTTTTTTCACTTTTCATTATCTTTTAAACGGCCTTACCGATTTTTATTGAAGCCTAGCTTTAAACCATACCGCTTAAAAAAACGCATCCAAATTGTTCTATCCATTTGAGAGCCGTGATGCCTTAGGCAGACACACAGAAATAGAGATGTACAGAAACATAAATAATAGATAAATATGCGAAACTTATGACACTTCAATTTTAACGGGGATTAAAGGGCATTGGGTAAATTTGTTTAAGATAAGATAAGATAAGATAAGCATTTATTGTCAAACTGTGTACAATTGTTATTTCATGTCAAAATCAATAGATTAATAGTTCCAACAGTTTGCCCATTTCGGACGTACAATAATAACCTTACATCTAAATTTTATTATTTAATACTTTACAGAAAAAAAATCATTTAAATTATAAAAACATTTGCAAAGTAGCCATTCCTTAAGATTATTTTTGAACTGTGCATTACATAGCGACTTTATACATTCCGGTAAATGATTATGTATTTTTATTCCAGTGACATAAGTGCTTTTGTTCAGTATATAGCTAGAAGGACGAACTGTACATAAGTCATTTTTATATTGAGATCGTAAATTTATCTTAAAGTCACTTTTTTTATTGAAGTCGTCAGTACGCTCCTTAACAAATAAACTTATTTCTAATATATAAATGCACGTCAGGGTTAAAAATCTGTAGTCTTTAAATACGTTTCTTACGGATTCCGTATTTTTAAGTTTAAATATGATGCGTAGGCATTTCTTTTGAAGAAGGAAAGTGGACTCAACATTTACTGAGTTACCCCAAAAAATTATGCCATATGTCAGTTGAGGATAAACATTACCATAATAAGCCTTACAAGCAACCTCAATTGATGTTATATTAATCAACATTGAAAGTGCAAAACAGCTCTTTGAAATTATTTTATTTATTTTTTCAATGTGAGTCTTCCAGTTTAAGTTGTTGTCTATTGTAACACCTAAGAAATTCGTGTTCTTGACCTGTTCAATTTTTTCATTATTTATTATTATATCTATACATTGTGATTCCTGTTTATAGTTCGTAAACTGTATAATTTTCGTCTTGTCTAAGTTAACATTTAAATTTAAAGATGATAACCATTTAACCACAATTCTTAGTGTATTATACGTCTCTTGAGTAATATCAGAGCCCTTTAGTTTTTCCTCAGATATAAATATTGTGGCATCATCAGCAAACATTACACACAAGTGGTCAATCACTAGGGGAAACTCGTTTACATATACTAAAAATAATAGAGGCCCTAATACGCTTCCTTGAGGAACCCCTTGTAGATTTTTTACATAGTTTGACTGTACTCTTGTGATCGTCTTTGTAGTTTTATCATATGTATCTAACACTGTAGCTTGAGGTCTATCAGTAAGATAGTTCTCAATTAATTTTAATGCTGATCCGCGTATTCCAACATGTTCAAGCTGGTTTAATAATATTTCGTGTGAAACACAGTCGAACGCCTTTGAAAGGTCTATAAAAATCCCAATAGAAGTGTTTTTTTTATGTACATCTGTCCATATTTGTTTTAAAAATTTAAATATAGCTATCGTCGTATTTTTCCCTTTCTGAAAACCAAATTGATTTTTATTTAATATGTTGTTTTTGTTGAAAAATGATATTATACGATTTAATATAACTTTTTCGAATATCTTTGAGAAATTAGATAGTAATGCAATTGGTCTATAATTGTTTATGTCATATTTAGGACCTTTTTTATGCAAGGGTTTTATTAATGCTCTTTTTAAGTCACTTGGAAAAGTTCCGCTTTCTAGGGTTAAATTTATAATATGTGTCAATGGTTCAGCTATGTACTCAATATTCAATTTAATTAACAACATGGGTATTTTGTCATATCCTGTGCTTTTTTTATTCTTTAATTCCTTAACAATAGTTTTTATCTCGTGCGTGCTTACTGGTGTCAAAAATATACTACTTACGTTAGGTTGGGTTACAGGTTTATGATTGGGTATGTCTTTTCTGGTATTATTTAAGTTTATAAAAAAATCATTAATTGTGTTAGCGACGTCGAGCGGTTTATTAATTATAATGTCATCTTTTTTTATGTATTCAACTGTGTCCTTTATCCTATTTATATGTGTCGTATTTTGTTTTATTATTTGCCATGTTGCTTTGCTTTTATTAGTACTCTGATTGATAAAGTTAATATTTGTAATACGTTTTGATTGTTTTGTTACTGATTTTATGATTTGACAGTATTTTTTATACTTTTTTTTAACAATTACATTGTTAGACTTTAAAGTATGCAAATACAATTGCCTTTTATGTTTACTTGATTTTAGAATTCCTTTAGTTTTCCAGTTTGAATTTCTTTTATGTGTAATTTTAATTTTTTTACTTGGTACGCAGAGGTCAAAAACAAGGTTAAAGATATCCAAAAACATTTTGTACGCGTCATTTGAATCTATCTGAGAATAAACATCTGCAAAACTTATTTGTGATAAATATTTCGAGAAGATTTCTAAATATGTATTTGGATTTCTACTGTAGACATACCAAAAGTCCTCTCTAAAAGCCAAACTTGTAGGAATCGATATTAACTGACAAGTATGATCAGATAAACCTAGGTCTAATACTTCCGCTCTACAATGCTTAGCATTCGTAAATATGTTGTCTATGCATGTTTGAGAATGTATTGTTATTCTCGTAGGAACTGTTACTTTAGGGTATAATTTAAAAGATCGGAAAGTATTTAAAATTTGCTCACTCTTACTTGTATTTTCTAGTATGTTGACATTAAAGTCACCTAATATGAAAATGTTTTTGTAACAGTTCCTGTTCCTTGTCACTAGTTTGCGAAGTAAAAATTCCATATTTACAAGAAAAATTTCAAGATTACTATTTGGTGTTCTATAAACACAAATGATTAGGTAACTTAGTCCACAAATCGTAATACCACAACATTCAAAGTGACTTTCTACAGACATCTCAGCTACCCACTGCAATTCACGACAGTCAACTGAGTGTTTCACATAAATAGCAACACCACCTCGTTTCTTACGCTTACGACAAAAATGAGCAACATTTTTATAGCCCTCTATTTGCAATGTTTCAACTTCCCCATGCTTCATGCTTCATGCTGGTTTGAAGAATATTGTCATATTTTTTTTCAGCGGCCACGGATTATTTTTATATAGTTATTTAGAGGACCTCTAAATACACATAGATATATATAATTTATGGCGTTAAATAATATCGGAGCGGAGATTTTAAAGATTTAAGTATTCAGTTTTTAGTACAAAAGTACGCCCAAGTATGAATATTTAAATATCTCGGCTCCGATGCACTTAAGAGTATTACATTACATAACAAAATATGTTTATTTTTAATAATTCTACCATAATTTACCACTTTTACGAATGGCCACTCACCTTGAAAATGTATGAATTTTACAAATGACAACACTTTTACCCAAACCCCTTTTTGGGATGATTATAATAATTTTAGTTTCTTTTGTTTCAGAAACATACGAAACTCGAAAGGTTTTGGACGAGCCTCAGTTTGAGAAGCCAATAGGAAACGTCACGTTCCACATAGGAAGGGAGGCGGTCTTAGGCTGTTCCATAGTCAACCTTGGAAGGCATAAAGTAAGTCACCATGCGACATTTTGTTTTAGAAACTAGGTGAAAAATGGACCCCTGGGACCCGTTTCACGAAGCTACAAGTTACAAATTACAAGCGGAACTCAATTTCTAGCAAAAGGAGTTAGAAAGAGACTTCCGCTTGTAATTTGTAACTTGTTGCTTTGTGAAACGGGCCTCTGATGGTAAGTGATCACTAGGGTTAGGACTTTTAGTAGCATATCGTGGTTCTAAAATCCATGGAGTCGCTATTTCCTATTTATTATAATACATATCACTGCGATTTTGACCTTCGGTATTATAATATTTCAAAATTAATTTATTCATTAAACCGCTTAACCAATTTAAATGAGTATGGAGGATATCTCTGCTGCGAAAGCATTACAAACAAGCAAATATTAGTAGTTATGGAATAACAGAACTAAAAATGTATTTAGTTCATTTTGAAATATGACCATACCGAAGGTCAAAATCAAAGTGTCATGTATTATAATAATTAGGAAATAGCGACTCCATGGATTCTGGAACCAAGATATGCCACCAAAATTCCTAACCCTAGTGATCACCGTCACTTTAGTATAAACAGTAGTTCGTCTTCAAACAAAAGTATATCGCGCGGCTTGCATGTGTGCGTGCCTCGTCCGTACGCGCCGCGAGCCACCACAAGCAAACTCAACAGGACGGACCGAGCCGGTTTAGTCGGGGCGGCGTTGTCGTTGTGTTTAGTTGCGTACGTATTAGAATATAGAGCGACGCGCATCGATGCATTTAGCATCTGAGTGGCAATAGCTAAGAGAAACTCCTAAAGGGCCGGAGACCAACAATATTTTTATACGAACAAACAGTTCGAAAAGTTCTAAGAAATTTCCGGAAACTTTTACTAGAAATATAGGAAATTTAAATTTAAGGAACGGAAAGTTACAATCCCCATACAAAATTGTGAGAAGTTTCAGAAATTTTTCTACGTTAAATTTTCCGCAATTTTAGAAAGTTTCCTTTGGCACATCAGTAGTCTTGGTAATTAGATATTCATTTCCTTTAATTATAGCTATCCAGAATCGCCACAGTAATCGGTCTTTTATCCGGTTTTGTGAAGTCCAAAGAAAGGTTATGAGTTTAAAGTATATATATGTATTTTACTCGGATGTAAGTATTAATTGCATTCTTGAACTATGATAATTACGATAACTATGATAACTTTCATGCATTGGTTAATAATCTTCTACTGTAGCATTTCGATATACTCGCAAAAAATTTGGTTGAGAGAAAGAGGCGTTTCCAGAATTTAAACTAACTTTGGCGGCGCTTTGCCTGTTTTCTAGTAAGAGGGTAGTAAAAACCCAGATATTACTATTGTAAGTAGCAGTAAATCTACCGTTTCCGAAAGAACAGCGTGTAGCGAAAAAGCTACAACAACGATCAATGGTCAAGACCTTTTCCAACATAATGTCACCGAAATAAATAAATTCCCGCCATATACCCAATGCTGTAACAGTGTAGTGTGCTCCGAAGCGCGCCCGTATTTCTAACTAAGCAATAAACTGGGAGTTACGGCGACGATTAAACCTACCTGAACCCAATTAAAGATTCTTAACTTCCTCCCGTTTTAGTGCAAAAATAGAAAATGCGATCAATATGTCTGCTTTTGCAAATGAATTTGTTGGAGCCTTGCTATAGTGGTTTCTGCAGGCCAGCGAAGCAGATACGTTTTTAAGTGCCACGGTTGAGTCACACTGGTTTGACAAAGAACTCAACTTGCCATGTCAGAATTAATAACCAGAGCTCGGAATAGGTAGTGCCTATTTACCTAAACTTTGCGGGAGGACATAACTAAGAGTGGTTAAAACCACTAAAAATAATTATTTCTTATTATTGAATGCGGGATTTCCCGGGATTGACTGTATTACTCTAAAGGCTTAATACATTTAACTTCACTTCTAAATCAGGGTCGCAAACTGCAGGTAGTAAGTACACAGCTGAAGTGTCGGCTACATCTGTTTTTGTTGAATACATTCTATATGATATTATAATTCTATTTAAATCAACAAAATATCAAATTTAAGGCTCCCTTTGATTCAATTTGATCTATATTATATTGTTTTATGACTGATTGTTATTTCAAGATAGATAAATAAATAATATGCAATATAGCAAGATTTATACTTAAAGCTAAATGTATTAAGCCTTTAGAGTAATACAGTCAATCCCGGGAAATCCCACATTCAATAATAAGAAATAATTATTTTTGATGGTTTTAACCACTCTTAGTTACGTCCTCCGGCGAAGTTTAGGTAAATAGGCACTACCTATTCCGAGCTCTGTTAATAACTCTATTTCAGTTTATTTTAAACCTTGTAAACGTTCTGACAACTCTTATAAAGGTAGCCGTAGCGTTAAAATCAATACGGTTTCGAAAATAGTTTAAAAAAGGGAAAAAAAGCCTGGTTATAATTGATACTAATGCCTATAATTTAGATTAATTAGACGCTAAGTATATTTCTGTGCTTAGATGTTAAGTTTGTTTTCCAATTACTAAAGAGCTGGACGAATTTTGGTACACAGATACTACACTATCCTTTAAGTTATCAAAGGGAAGGTGGTATGAAAAACCAAAATACATAATTAATATTAAGTCAAACGCTTACTTAAAATCAAATATCGTCTGCCCGTGACTTTGCATAAAACTCATAAATATATTTTTCATCTTTGAAAGAAATAAAGAAAGAAAAACATTTATTCTTGGCATAACAAAGGATAGATTTATATGCTGAAGAAGAATGTAGCCACGAAATGGTTTCAACTCAGCGTAAAACTGGCATTCCAGTTAGCTCTGGTCTTCCGTTGGAACCATCAGGTGAAACTATGGAAGGTTACACACAAACGACTTGACTTGAATCTTTGGTACTACAACATCATAAGTCATAGGTATAGGTTTGGTTAGGTTACCCGTGGCAAATCTATATCAAAACAAGGAATATTATTAAAACACTTTGAAATTGGTTTTATTTCAACTTGTTACGAAATCTTCTTCGCAACTTGAATAAAAACTCGTTAAATCCTACTGCCTCATATTCTTTTGTGTCACTTACGGTGCTGAAGCCGTAAAAACGTTTGATAGTCGGCCATTTTGTTGAGCGGGATGAGTTTTGGTTAGCGTTTGTTGTTCGTAATAATACAGTTTTATGTTTTCTCAGTAAAGTATACCTAGCTTCTTGTATTATCTAAACTGAAAGCTTTCTTCAGGGTTCCGTATTTATTAGTTCTTATTCGCTTTAATCGGTATTTTATTAGTACGAGTATAATGCATGACTGGTTTTTTTACGCATGAATTTATTGTCATGAGATTATTTAAGCTAATTTCATCCTGGTTGCTGCTCCATTCTTTTCTGGTAGAATACTATAATTGTCTATAGTGATTTTTAGCCTAATTAAACTAGCTGGAAATGCCCTTTAAAGGGACTTCAAAGTCCTAATTCTAATCAAAATTTAGGAAGAAAGAATTTTTGTATGACATATTACCACCTACTCCGCAACCGTAGTAACGAGGCCAATTTAAACCATTTCACAGATACAAACCATTACATGCAATAGATTTTGTCTCTTGCAAAGGTCAAATTTTTCCAAAATTCTTAATGTTATTAGACTATCGAGCTGATGTTCTGCTCACTGATCTATGACCTAATCTTGGTCATCATTCTGTAACTGCCTTCAACTATCTAAAGTCAAAGACAAAGTCAAAATATTTATTGCATATCACATAACTCAAAACAACACATGGAACAAATACATAGGTATACATCACCACCATCGGAGGTATTTACCATCATCATCTCGCTGCCTAGCCAAGTATCCCGCCCATCTCTACTTAAGTTGCTTTCCCCGTCTACCCTTTTGCTGACATCGGCAACTTTATTCCTGCGCCTAATATCTTTGTTCGTTTTATATTTATATCATGGATTTAATTGTAATTTGTTGTATAGGTACTTGCCCTTATAAGCATCATTATTTCCAACCCTCACGTGAAAATGAGGGGAAGATATTAGTCAAAAGCTGTGGTTATTAAACACTGCCGCCCAACCCTGATGAACCCGTTGCGACTACAAAAACGCTACCAATCCTACTGACTAAGGTGAAATGCATTTATACTAGCATTACTATTTCACTACATGTTTTTATATTTCCACATCGGTACACAACAATGCAAACACTGCGTCGGTCTGTCTATATTTCACACAGCAATTATTTACTTAGGTGACGTATTTAGCCTAGTTAGTGATGACCCAGCTTATATCGGGTTCGATTTCGTACATTTATGTATGTAGATAGATAGATATTTAACGTTTATTTGATGCTTCAATCACACACATACAACTGTCATAAGTGGAAAAGAAACAATATGAAACGAACCAACAGACTAGGTACTATCTCAATCGCATGTGTGCATCGCAGCTTTACAAAAAGGCCATGGCTCAGCGTAGAGCATCGCTCTAGTGAGCAAAACACTGGTATTCTGCCACAACCCCGGGATACAACTACCTACTATGTATGTTTAATTATATTTCGTCGTCGTTTTGTGTACTGGTATCATCATCTACCCAGAGCACAAGACTTAAGCTTAGTTCGGGACTTAGTGAATTTGTGTGAGAAGGTCCCGTGATTTTTTTTAGGTTCCTGTATACTTCACATAAAAGCATTAAAGGTTAAACAGAAACTTGTAAAAACGACGTTAAGTAAAGTCAATTATGTTATTTATTCATTTGTGCAATCTGGGACCCTCTCTTTAATTTCGCCAGTGTCCGGCAACTTTTCTCATTAAAGGCCACACATTTGTCTCAATTGCGTAGGTTTTCTCTTGGAAAACATCGTCATTTACTTCGTCCATGATTCCGTATGTCAATTTTATAGTTTGACCCCTGAAATTGAAGGCTTATGCTAGATTCTTCTTGGTGGTAGGACCATTGTCAAGGTCCGTTCGGACCCCTACTATTGTCTTATTTTTTAATACCGTCAAAAATTAGTGTTTGCATTGGCGTGTCCCGACGTGGGCATAAAAATACCATTGGTGAAATGACTCTTAGTTCTCAAGGTTGGCAGCACATTTGTAGTCTTAGGATTGCAGTCTTGAGATTGCCAATATATTTTACCTGCTCTACCAAGATCATAAGTATTAGAGTCAGGCCAATTAATTATGTACTTTGCTACCCTGACCTTAGATTGAATTCCGTTTGCTTAGCTCAATGAGATACGTCTGTCAATTCAAAGCGTAGACTTGTATTGACGTTTTATTTCTGGGAAAATTGTGTCCAAAGTAAAATACCAATCATTTGGCCGACTGTATATTTACTGCCGCGTATTGCCTTGCGCGTGGGTCAGGTAACGACATCATAGCCAGCCGAGTTGATCGTCAAATGAAGAAAAAGAGAATTAACTCTCCTGCATACGTCATAGCCCATGGAGCTAGTAAGGGCCGTGGTAATAAACTGATCTGGGAGGGGTTACCATGACATTGTTCAGTTCCGTGTAAGATGAGAGAAAGAGACAGAACTATATAACTGCGATAGCTCTGCCCCTTACACTCGTCCTAAACTGAATTGCTTAGCCATGTCCGGGATTACCCCCTGGTCCAGATGTCAACCACATACGTCAAATTAAATTTCAAGACATGGAAAACTATCATTTTTGACGTGTATTATGACGGGCAGTTTATTATACGGCCTTAAATATTTTGATGAACTTAATTTATCTGGAGTATTATTTCAAAGATGTCAAATAAAATAAGATGAAAGATGTTTATTCAGTGAGTAGGCCGCACAGGCGCTTTTACCCGTCAAAAAATCTACCAGCGCTTCCGAAGGAAATACCACTGCTAAGAAGAAACGTTGCATAAATTATTTATTATATTAATTTATCGTTATTTGCCTATAATTGTATCAATTGATTGACAATGATTCAAATATTTTTATTAGGGACGAGGTTCTTGCTAATTCCAGCCTGCTATCTCTGATTTATTGTATTTCCAAAAATAAATCTGAATCTTAACTTAATATTAACAAAACTTTAGCCTTTTAACTAAGTTCCATCTATTCCTACATCCATGGCAGACATTAACAATGAATCGGGCGTGCTCGGCCGACTTCGGGAAATAAGCCAAACGAATTATTTATGTTTTTTTTAACGAGGTCGCTTGGGCTGGAGATAATACTGGCCGCTCGGTGTACTTAAATTGCCGGACAGATACACAATTTATGGACGTTCGATTTTTGAATTTCTATGTACTACGCCTCTATTCTAGGCGGTAAAAACGATATCGTAGTTTGCCTGTTATGGTATTTTTATGACGTCAGCCCCCATTACTGTCAAGAAAATAAGAGCTATCAAAACGTTGACAATACGATAACAGATCAAATGCGATATTGTTTTTACCGTATTGAATAGAGGCGCTAGTAGTTCGACCCTCAACCTTACATACGATTACTCACTGTAACTCTGTAACCCCTGAACCGATCCTGTTCATGTTTATATTCAACTAGCTGTTTCCGTGCCACTTCTTTGGGCAATAAACATTTTTTAAAGTTAATAAATAGCCTATGACATCAATAACGGGGCTTTCAATTGATACAAGAATTTTCAAAATCGGTTCAGTCGATCCAGAGATTATAATATTATTATAGTAAATATAGTATAATATAGTATAGATTAGTAATTAGTAATTAGTAGTAGGCTCAGAGTCACTCAGCGTGCCATGGAAAGAGCTATGCTTGGTGTCTCGCTACGAGATCGAATCAGGAACGAGGAGATCCGTAGACGAACTAAAGCAACCGACATAGCCAATCGGGTTAGCAGGCTGAAGTGGCAATGGGCAGGCCACATTGCTCGAAGGACTGATGGCCGTTGGGGCAGTAGAGTTCTCGAGTGGAGACCACGTACCGGTAAACGCAGCGTAGGGCGACCCCCCGCGAGATGGACGGACGATTTGGTCAAGTCCGCGGGGACCCGCTGGATGCAGGCCGCTTCCAACCGGGTGAGATGAAAATCTTTGGGAGAGACCTATGTTCAGCAGTGGACGACCTATGGCTGAAATGATGATGATGATGATGATGATGATTAGTATATAGATAAAATGTTTTTCTACTAATATTGTTAAACATAAAATTAAAAATAATCAAGTTATCGTCAAAAAAACATACGAGAATTCTCTGAGTTGACTCTAAAACTTCACTTCTTTCCGTCGGTTCATGAACTCGATAAAATGCAATAGCTCTTGAAGCAACCTTTTGAGTTTGTAACTGAGTTTGTAAACTTACTTCATATTTGAAACGTTATCGATGAAAAGGGACCTTATTGTCGATGGCGCTTCCTAACGATGCTCCGATATAAATACAAATCGGAGAAATACTGGAAAAAACCGAGTTTTTAACCGACTTCAAAAAAAGGAGGAGGTTCTCAATTCGTCGGGATATATATATATTTTTTTATGTATGTTCCCCGATTACTCGTAGACCACTAGACCGATTTGAAAAATGTTTTCGTTGTTTGAATGGGTGTTTAGGTCATATTTTGATTTTGACGTACATCAGTCGGCATCCCATACATCGTTTCATATTCATAGTTATAGATAGGTATCTAGTTAACAAGCCACTTTTTTATATTAGGCATTAAGGTAGTTCCAATAAAGTAAGCATTGAGAATAGACGTGAGTTTCTTTTTGATCCACCTGCAAGCAATAGTGTACCTTATGCGTATGTACATATGGTCCATCGACCCAGGATTCATTAACGGGTGACCTATTTAATTGTTCGAAAATATTGCATTTGGATGTAATTTTGGTGAAAAAACATGTTAAAACGGACTAAAAAGTGAATAATAGTGAACATTATTGATGACAATTAGTGAACAAACGTGAATAACTTTGAAAGAACTTTAAGGATCGGTTACATACGGAGATTTTAGTATAAACATTTTGACTGCAATTAAAAGCGTTTATATGCGATCTTAAGACAAGTGCGTAGTGAATACAACTATTATAGTGGTTTTGTTACTAAGGAGCAGGGCGTTTTAAATAGCGGGCTTCTATTTATCACGAACAGTTGGACATTTTAGTGCGCGGGATCATACCCTACCTACATGTTATAGTTAACATTGTCGTGGAAGGTTCTGGAAATAAGTTTATAGCAATTTGATCTTTTATAAATATTGTGGAAGAATAACAATTTGTAAAAGATGGAGAATGCCGAAAAGCGAATGTTACTCCAATCTGATACGTTTGAAAAGGTGCAAAAGGCTTACGCGAATTATAAGAAGTCGCCTAAGGACAGAATAACGGTTGGTTATTTACAAAGCCGAATGGAGACTTTGGAGACCTACTGGAAAGAATTTAAAAGTGTTCACGAAAAATTAGTGACGAGTGTTTTGAGGGAAGATAGACAAATATTATCGTATTTTGCTGAAGACGTATTTGACCAGTTTGAAGAGTTATATTTTACATACAAAGGTGAAATGAAAACCGCATTACAAAATTTTACTCAAGATACTCGTAGTACCAAACCAGGTCAACAAAGCCAAAATGAAGCGTCTAGACTAGAGGGCCCTGCCAAGATGCATTGCGCTAACTAGCGTTTCTATTCGTTTCGTTTTTAAACCAATCGCGTCACTGGTAGATCACGTGACTTTTCGTATCACGTCATCTACCAGTGTCGCGATTGGTTTAAAAACAAAACGAATAGAAACGCTAATTAGCGCAATGCATCTTGGCAGGGCCCTCTGGTACTTCTAATGGTGACATAAAACTACCCCGGATTGCGATTCCTACGTTCGGAGGAGATTATACAGAGTGGCAATCATTTCATGATCTTTTTTTGGCATTGATTCACAGAAATGAGTGATTAGAAAATGTACAGAAGCTGCATTATCTTAAGAGTAGCTTGAAAGGCGATGCAGAAGGTTTGCTGCGTCAGTTTTCTATTACTGAAGATAATTATGCTGAAGCGTGGATAATTCTGAAAAAAAGATACAATAATAAAAGGTACATAGCAAATTGTGTTTTTAAGAAGTTTTTCGGACAAAGAGCAATACTTCACGAGTCCGCGGCGTCGATGAAGCAGCTGTTGGATACATCCGTCGAATGTATGAATTCACTGAAGAATCTTGGTTTACCGACAGAGAAGTGGGATGCTATCGTGAATTACATCGTCGTATCAAAGCTGGACTCTGAAACACATAAACAATGGGAAGAAAGCATTAGCAGAGGCAGTGCTGAAGACTTACCCGGTTTTGAAAAACTGAAGGAGTTCTTGGAGACCCGGTTTCGCACGTTGGAGATGGTAGAACCTGAAAATAAAATAAACAAACCTGTTAAACCGAAGACGTTCCACACCACTGCTGTCAGCCAGGATGCGCACTGCCCCTTCTGCACAGAAAACCATTACATATTTAATTGTAAACAATTTGCTAAGCAATCAATCGAAGAAAAGTATGATTTTGTTCAGGAAAATAATTTGTGCTTCAATTGTCTAATCCCTAATCACTCCGCTTTTAAATGCCGACAGAAGTCGACATGTCAGATATGCAAAAGAAAACATCACTCCTTATTACATCGAGATATTAAACAAGCAGGTAAAGAAAGACAAGCTACAGAAGAAACTACAACAAACAAGCCAGAGGAAATAGTAGAAAAGGTATCAGCACATGTGTCAAATGGAGAAGAGTTCCGTCCAAATATTCTGTTGGCAACTGCGCTGGTGGACGTGACATCAAGTTCAGGACAATCACACGTCTTCCGTGCTCTGATCGACCAGGGCTCCGAGGCTTCGTTCGTGACTGCGCGAGTGGTCGAGTTATTGGGTTTGAAGAGAGTCCCAATCAGCGGCGTCGTCTCGGGGGTTGGTGACGGTAATAAGGTTTATATTAATCACTTAGTAGGATTACATATTAAGTCGAGGCAAGAAAGTAATTTCTCTTTTGATGTTAATGCTTATGTATTAAAGTCGTTGACTCGTAGGTTACCTGTAAGGGAAATTCGAGGTTATGACTGGCCTCAACTTAAAAATATTAAGTTAGCTGACCCCACTTTTAACGTACCGGGAAGAATCGATATTCTTCTCGGGGCGGATGTTTTTGGCAAAATCATAGACTCAGGTTTATTAACAGGACCGGGCGATGCCATCGCTCAATATACACACCTAGGTTGGATATTGTCAGGAAATATTAATACAACCCCTACTAATCTTCTACATATAACCAGTTTGCATGTTAGCAGGTTCGTGGAAGAAGATAATAGCCTCCTGAGAAAATTCTGGGAGATAGAAACAGAATTATACACAAATAAGAAAGTATGGACTAAAGAAGAGGAGAAGTGTGAAGAAAGCTACATAAACACAACAACAAGAGACACAACAGGAAGATATATAGTCCACTTACCTTTGGAACAAAGCCTAGAAGAAACTAGTAAGTTGTGTGGTGAAACTAAACATCAAGCCATCACAAGGTTTAAGCAGCTAGAAAGGAAGTTTGAAAAAAACTATGGTTTGAAAACAGAGTATAAAAGGGTTATACATGAGTACTTGAGGATGGGTCACATGAAGAAGGCTGAAGACGAAAACGGAGGCAAAGCAATTTACTTACCACATCATGCTGTAGTAAGGGAAGATAAAGATACGACTAAGGTACGAGTGGTTTTTGATGCTTCGGCGAAAGGATCCAACGGTTTTTCCTTAAATGACGCCATGATGGTTGGCCCTACAATACAACCCGATCTGCGAGTTCTCATCACACGCTGGAGGTCACACAAAATCTGTGTTGTGGGTGATATTGTAAAAATGTATCGTCAAGTGAGAATGACAGACAAACACACCGATTTACAGCGCATAGTATGGCGGGACAATCCATCTGAAAGAATAGAAAGTTATAAACTACTCACAGTAACATTTGGGACGGCGGCAGCACCATACCTTGCAGTACGAACTTTGAAGCAACTGGCTGATGATGAAGTTGATAAGTATCCTCGTGGAGCAGCCATTGTTAAGAGTTCTTATTACATGGACGATTTGATGACAGGCCATGAAGAAATATCTGAAATAAAAGGTATCTGTGGTGAGGTAAACAAACTGTTGAGAGCAGGCGGTTTTGAAGCAAAAGTGGTCCAGTAACTCTGAGAAATTGATAAACTTTCTACAAGAAGGCAAGGAAGTCCCTACATCTGTGGATAAAATGGACATAAAGATGGACAAAGTGATAAAGATTCTAGGACTAACATGGAATAGGAAAGATGATACTTTTAAGGTAACAGTACACTTACCAGAGACCAGGAACCCTGTAACAAAGAGAGTAATATTGTCGGATGTCGCCAGTCTTTTTGACCCTTTCGGATGGCTAGGACCAGTAGTAATCACAGCTAAGATTATGATACAGAGACTGTGGCTCTGCAGTCTCGGCTGGGATGATGAACTGCCATCTGAGTTAATCGATGAATGGCTCAATTATAGAGAAGATCTTCGCGATTTACAAAGTATTGAAATTCCACGCTGGTTGAAGATGACATCTCATTGCAAGAATGTACAGCTGCACGGGTTCGCAGATGCCTCTTCGGTGGCTTATGCAGCGGTGGCTTACGTCAGGGTGGTGGATGAAGATGATAATATCCATGTTACAATGATAGCATCTAAGACTAAAGTGGCACCACTGAAGCAACTTTCCATTCCACGATTAGAGCTTTGCGCTGCTGTGTTGTTGGCAACCCTTATGTATGAGATATCGGATTTATGGAACATTCCAATGCATTGTATACATGCTTGGACAGATTCGATGGTGGTATTGTCTTGGCTGCAATCTATGCCAAATAGGTGGCAAGTATTTGTAGGCAATCGTGTGTCAGACATCATTCAACGAATTGATAACGACAGGTGGCGTCATGTTCCGTCAGCCGAAAATCCAGCCGATCTAGCATCAAGGGGTGTCAAAGCAAGTGAGTTGGTAAACAATGAGCTTTGGTGGACTGGACCAGGGTGGTTGAAAAGTAGTGAGATAGACTTTACAAGAAGTTCTATTCCTCAAACTGAGTTAGAGATGAAGAAAACATTCCATGTAATCCTGGAAGACAAACCTGTTTGGGAAAGGTTTTCATCAATGTCCAGAATGAAGAGAGTACTTGCCCAATGTTTAAGGGTCGTTAATAAAACTAAAAAAGGTGAAACAACACATTTGACAGCGGATGAACTTAATACAATTGAAACGAAATGTGTGAGCTATTATCAATATTTGGTATACGGAACGGAAATAGAAGATCTGAAGAAGAACGGAAGGATAAAAGCTAGGAGTTCGTTGGTTAGTCTCACGCCCTTCTTAGACAAGAAGGGCTTGTTGAGAGTAGGAGGAAGACTGGGTAAAGCTAACATTCCAGAAGACACCAAACACCCAATTATCATACCTAGTAAACGTCATGTTACTAGGCTTTTAATCAATGAAGCCCATACAAGAACCCTTCATGGAGGTTTACTGCAGATGATGACATATATCCGTAGCAAATATTGGGTAATAGGCCTCAAGTCAGCTGTCAGAGAATTTACCCGTAGTTGCAAAGTGTGCGTAAAGGATAAGGCAAAGATAAAGCAGCAACTGATGGGTCAGCTCCCAGCGTCAAGAGTGACTCCTCATCGTGCCTTCCTTCACAGCGGAGTAGATTACGCAGGGCCCATACAGTTGAGGACGTCAAAGGGTCGGGGTCATAAGTCAACAAAGGGCTACATCTGCCTTTTTGTTTGTATGTCCACGCGGGCTATTCATTTGGAAGCTGTCACAGACCTGACTTCCCAGGCATTCATCGCAGCATTTAGAAGGTTTGTTGCGAGAAGGGGACACTGTCGTCACTTATGGAGCGACAACGGGACCAACTTTGTAGGTGCAGATAAAGAGTTGAAAGGTATGTTTGAACAGGGAAAAGCCAATGTGGCAGCCGAGGTAGCTGAACTCCTGGCAAATGACTGTACTACCTGGCACTTCATTCCACCAAAGGCGCCCAATTTTGGTGGGATATGGGAGGCTGGAGTCCGGTCAGCCAAGAGACATTTAGCCAGAGTTAACGGTACCATAAAGTTGACTTATGAAGAGATGGCGACTCTCCTAGCTCAAGTTGAAGCCTGCCTAAATTCGCGACCCATCTGTCAATTAGATAACACTATTGACACGTTGAACCCGCTAACGCCAGGACACTTTCTAATCGGAGAGCCAGTAATCAACATTCCTGATACAAATTACGAGAATAAGAACGTTAACATGCTAACGAGATGGCAGTTTTTGCAAAATAGGGTGCAAGACTTTTGGAAGAGATGGAAAGCCGAATATCTCAACACATTACAACAACGATACAAGTGGCAAGACACCATACCTTCGCCGTGTGTTGGAGATATTGTTATTATAAAAGAGGATGAACTCCCGCCTGCAAAATGGTTACTCGGAAAAATAACAGCCTTGCACCCCGGTACTGACGACCTTGTACGTGTTGTAAGCGTACAATACAAAGGAGATAACGTGATGAAGAGGCCGTTATCTAAGTTGATATTACTGCCAACAAAACCTGATGAGGATAATAATTAAATTTTAGTGGTGGTCAGTTGATTTCATACTTTATTTTGGAACAGTGAAATCTACAATGTTAGCGATTTTATCCCTAAGTCATTTTCAATAGAAGCGGCATGTAGGCATGTTATTTATGTAAAATTAGATAGCATAAAAACAATTTATGCAACACCTATTTGAGCCATGTTTTTAGTAAATTTTTGTGAGTATTTATTTTAGTAAGTTAACATTTAACTTTATGTTAAGGTCATAAGTTTTGTTTTACACTGCCACTGCGGAGACTAATGGCGATGCAATGTTCATTTATATTTGTTTTTTTTTGTAATACAGTCCACTGAAGCTAGAATAATGTTAATGCTAATTGCGTACTGCACAAAAATATTTAAGATTTATTAAGTAGTTTAGAATTAGGTATGATCTTGCTTGCTGCCTGATTGTCCTTTGGTAGTCAATAAGGTCCATTGCTGTTGCCTTATTATGTTATCGGCGCCGATGTTGAAACGATCGAGCGTGGTACCTAGCTAAACCTTTGTTATAGGTGATTAGGGGTTTTGGATAAAAGTCAAGTCATTGTTTTGTTCTTAGATGCATCTAATCGTTTAGATTAGGTAATTAGCTAAGAGGTTTTTTGTAGATTTAATTTATAAAATGTTATTAAGGTTTTATTGTCTTCTAGTTAAGTAAGTCGTAAAAAACAGTTGTTTTTGGAGGCCGGTATGTTTAGGTCATATTTTGATTTTGACGTACATCAGTCGGCATCCCATACATCGTTTCATATTCATAGTTATAGATAGGTATCTAGTTAACAAGCCACTTTTTTATATTAGGCATTAAGGTAGTTCCAATAAAGTAAGCATGGAGAATAGACGTGAGTTTCTTTTTGATCCACCTGCAAGCAATAGTGTACCTTATGCGTATGTACAATGGGTATACTTTCTAGTTGGTCCCATTGTTAACACGTCAGGATCTGATGATGCGATCTTGGAGAAATCAAGAGAACTCCTCAAATATTATAGAGCGCACCTATAGCGATTTTGGTATTTTTCACTGTAACTCGTGCATTTGCTTTTGAAAAGTACTATATGGTGAAGTGGAACTGATGATGAAAACCACAGATGGCCACCGGAACTCCTTAACGGTACCTTTTTCCAGGGTCGAGATAAGATATTTCGATTAAGGTAGTTGAGCGACTATGACGAAGCACATTTAGGTTTAAATATGACTATGACATTCCCGCGGCTTTGTCTGCGGCAAGCTTGAAAATTTCTATAGTTTTTCTGATAGATCTGTCAGGATCGTAGCAGGTGGAAAGAAGTTGTCTTTGCCTACCCGTCTGGGAAACAGGCGTGATTTTTAATGTGAATGTAGTTATGTTTAAATACTTAGTTACGATGTTAAATGTTACCAATCAATGTTAATCGACTGTTAGTTCATAAATTTTTACTGTTAATAAGATTAATTGTCTGTTAAGTTTTTGATGAAATTCGACATTAGGTAAGTTATTAGAATCTAGATTTAATTAATGATACAGTTAATTTGTCTGTATTTCAAATGTATAGGTTTTCCTTAATCGTGTTAATTTCTAGCTTTCAAAAGGCATAAAACATATAATTAATATATCATTTACCTCTCAAGTCCACATGACGTGGTTTCAAATTAATTGCTCCCTTTAGCGTGTATTAAGGCATCCCGAAATTAGGAAGATGAAGTTAATTCACAGGGAAATTACTTGAAAATTAACAGTCACGAAAACGAGACCAGTACCATTACCATGAGTTACAATTACTGAACTCGCTAGCGAGTCGAATGCTCTGTCCCTCGCACTCTTTAAGAATACTGCAAGGTGTGCGAGGGACATAGTATTTGACTCGCTGGCGAGTACGTTAATTGTAATCGTAAGGGTACAGCACCCTTACCATGAGTTACAATAGGCTATTTGCCTGATATTAAATTTCATATATTAATTTGGATAATATATCAATATACGTAGTATGATAAAATAATTCAAAATCAAATTTGAAATTGGTTATAAAATAAAAAAGTTATAGCCTTTTAAAGTTTTTTGTCTATCTCGTTCTTACGAAGCGATGTTTTGCGTGTAATTCATATGGCGGTTGAGTAATATGACGTCATATTACTGTATTTTCCTCTCAGTCTAAAAGCAAGTTTTAAACATTTATATCTTTCTTATTTTTAAAGATATTAAAAATCTATTTATACTAGGCTATTCGGAAGGTAAAAAAGCTTCAATTTAAATACTAATAAAAAATTAGGCAATCACCCTATTACCGTACTCGCTAGCGAGTCGAATGCTCTGTCCCTCACAGTGTTGTTATACTCGTACAGGGTGGAAAAAACGAACTTCACATGGACGACAACTATACCTTAATTATTGGAAATAGCAAATTCTACGCAAAGGAGCCTTATTTTTATTTTTGAATTCATTATATACTGCATTTATGGAATTGTGGAAATTCGTCTGCCTTAACCGGGAATATGACAAAATAATAAAGTAGGGTTTTTTACGGTCTTTATTGAATTTCAAGGTGTATGTGTTGTAGATATAAATGATCAATATCAATGACGCTTTCGATCTGTATCATAAAACACGGCTTTATTGTTTTGTTATATACGACCAGTTCGATTCCCGGATAAGGAAGAGGATTATTTTTTAAATCCAATAATGTAGTTTTTTTTTATAAAATTTAGTCTCCTTTGCGTAGAATTTGCTATTTCCAATACTTAAGGTAGTTGCCGTCCATGTGGCATTCGTTTTTTCCACCCTGTAGAGTGCGAGAGACAGAGCATTGGACTCCCTAGCTACTACGGTGATTGTAACTCATGGTAAGGGTACAGTTCACGCTTTTAACCTAAAAGGAGCACCGTAACTCATTTGGAAGTGACGACAACTTACAATTGGGATGAAAAAATCCTGTTTACAAACAAGTAATAAAATACTTACATATTAGATGCTATTAAGGCCAATTTGGATCAATTTTCTCTAGTTTTAAATATCTGTTAAAATTGTATAAACGCAAACTTTACTATTGTAAAATAATAGAGTTTGATGTTTATAAATTACGGACGGAACGTGAGGGAACCAGTAATGGAAAAGGATCAAAGATGGACACTTGATTCTTATTTTACAGAAGATAAGGGTTATTCATTTGTTTTGCAACAATCAATTTAGGACCGTATGAAATTTGAATTAAGAGCTAAGTGTCCATTACTGGTGCCCGTCAGCTAAAAGTGTCCAACACTGGTGCAATCACCCTAGGTATTAAAAATTTAGAGAACACTAGGCCTTTGTTTATGGCGGTAAAGCAAAATTGCTTTTAGCGTGTTTTGGTATTGCTTTTGGCCGCCATTACTGTCAAGTAAATAAGAGCTATCATAACGTTAACAATACGATAACACGTCAAAAGCATTGCTTTACCATTTTCAATAGAGGCCCTGTTCTGAATTCGACCTAAAGTGCATTTATGAATAAGGGTAAAGATTTTACAAAGTAATCCAATATTTACGTTTACAATGTATTTAGAGTGTTTCACAACATGTCAGGCGAACTTTAGTTCAGATTTACCTCTTGGGTAAATTATTAATATGTTTAGCAATTTTGCGTCCGCTAGCGATGGAAAACGTCGTTACAAAATCTAATTAACTTGGAAACGGCTGCCAAGCCACGGCGAGACCAAATATACTTAGCGAAAAGTGAGCAATTTGAGTGTTCTATCTACAAGAGAACTAGGGAAGTCTAGCTGAGATCTAATATACTAGTGTTTGCTCGTGACATCGTCCACGTGGCACTCGTATTTGGTCATTAGTCATTAGTCATAAAATCAAAAGAAATTCCGCTTTACTCCCCTTGCTCAAGATATTTATTTCAATGGCCGTATTATGTACTATTTTAAGCACAAGGGACTCAGGAGATTAACCTTAATTGTACGTAATGATTTACTTAATCAAGGATATGAACTAATTAATTATCATTAAGATCTATAGGGTGTCCCAAAACCCAACGTTAATCTGCCTAGGGCTGATAGAGCAGCTCAAAAACTATCGATTTAATTCCTATGTATGTTCAGATATTTTTACTAGTTTCGGAGATATTGATCATTTTAGTCAGAATTTTTGTAATTTTCCCTTATGTCCATGTTACGAAAAATAATTAATTTCATGTTTTATTTCATAAGTTTTTCAGTGGTATCTTACATAATTAGAATCATTACGAATCCGAAAAGTTTTTAAACCTATTTGCTCGTTTTTTTTTAATCTACTTTTAAAGTAATAACATAAAGTTTGTTTCTCCATACTAGGTATCCCAGTGTTTGTTTTTTACTATGTATGGAAAAAACAAAGGTTTAAAAACATCGCGGATTCGTAATGATTCTAATTATGTAAGATACCACTGAAAAACTTATGAAATAAAACATGAAATTAATAATTTTTCGTGACATGGATATAAGGGAAAATTACAAAAATTCAGACTAAAATAATCAATATCTCCGAAACTAGTAAAAATCGCTGAACATACATAGGAGTTCAATCGATAGTTTTTTAGCTGCTCTATCAGTCCTAGGCAGATTAACGTTGAGTTTTGGGACACCCTGTATATTCTTGTCAGTGGAGTAATTTCCATACATTTATTTTCCCAGCCTTCTCATTAACACAAATAATACCTAGAGCACGACGCTTACTTTTTATTCTTGAACTCGAACAAATTGTTTGCCAAATTGTCTATTAATTTTCACAATAATGTTTGCCAAATTTGACAATAATCTACATTATTGATTTTCACAAAATTGTAGATTATTGTCAAACGCTTTAAGTGCCTCTTCTATAGTTTTTATTTATTTTTAAACTGTGGAAGGTGCATATCAGCTTTAAAAAAAAAGGAGATTACACCGCTTACTCATAAACGTACAATAAACCTATTTTTATTAAGCTAGCTTAAAAATAAGGCCAGAACACACGCACTATCTATCACTTAGCTGCACTTAGCTGTTTATGAAACAGTTCAATTTTTATAAGCAATCTTCACACCAAGTTTTCTATTCGAAAACTCTCACAAAACATAATCAATGTAGCAGCAAATGAATTTAGCATTTTCCATCTTACAAATCACCTTAATAGCAAGAAAAGGGGCCATTTTAAAAAAGAAGTACAGGAATAGGAATCACGTTATTTGCCAGTCCAAATTGATTTGGTGCTCGCAAATAACTGAATTTAACCGCTTGGTCACGTCGAGTTTTATTGTGAAGCAGAAGTTACAGGCGCCCCTTGAATAGTAATCGTTTCACTGGGTAATGGTATGTAATTCGTGCAAAATTGTCAGGCCGAACGACCTTTCTTGGATTGTGAGAAATTCCGGGCCGACTCGGCAGATTTGTTTACATTTTTGCAGAGTTGTATTTGGTGCAAGGTTTGATGCTAGATATTTGTAATGGAATTTGTAAGAGTGGACAGATTCAATTGAATAGCGCGCAAGATAGTGAATGTTTGAAGTAAGATACATTTCTTAATCATGCCTGGAATTATCGTATTGTTTTCCAAAAAAGAGGACACAAAGTTCAACATTTATGGCTAGCCCAACTCCAGTGTCACAAATAAGTGACATAACGAAGGCTGTGAAGTAAGTAAAAAGATATTTCATTCGCTGCTGTCCACTTATAAATCAGAAAAAATCTGTCATAAATGTGCAAGTTTTGAGCACTATACCTCGGCTGGATACTAGCTCACACTCGTCCAGCGAAGTATTATTTTTAGAGCAAAAATTTGGTCAATTTTCTCGATTAACCGTAATGTACGGTCAAAGTCAAACATATGTTTACATTTTTTCACCTTATGTCATTGAAATAAAGTCCAAAAGTGTTAAAATATATTTTACCTCGACTGTACCTAAAGCAGCTGTGTTCGCTTTGTTTTGTTTCACAGTGGGTTCCGCTGCTGCCGGCGATTAAATCAGAGGCAAAGGCATCTGAGGCCTTAACGTTGTTATCATGTTTGAAATCTCGAAATTTGCGAAAACCCATGGACCTCGCAGTCTACAGTAGCGGCAACGAGTGATGGCACTTTTGATAGCTGACAAATAGTGTTGTGAAACACTCCATTTTATCATCGTAAAATATTCAGTCAAGTCCGAGAAGTATATTTTTAAAAAGTTTATTTAAGAAATAACGCATAAAAATAAAAGGCCATTAATTGTAGATCAAATCTCGAAATAAACTCTGTGGCTAGAAGAAGACGACATTGTCAGAAATTTGAAATATTGTGTCAAAATATACAAAATGTGATATTATTGATAAATGAGTGAATAAATAATCATTAAACCACGTTTAATCAGAGCTAGGACGCGAGTTTGCCAGCGGCGGTGACGTGAAAGTGCAGTGACTTCATTGTCATACGTTGTTGTACCAGTCAGCGGTCCTTTGTTATCATCACGCGAAGTGTTTTTTGAGATGTTTTTTGTTAGTAATGATTAAAACGATGAATGCTAGAGTGCGAGCAAATAAAAACAACCTCAAAATGAAGCTAGTTACAAAGTGCGTTTCGGTAAATTACAGCGCCAGCAGTACATCACTATTCCGGTACCTGCAACAATGAAGTTTGACATCTTTTCCTTTATACTTGCTGTCAATATTAAAGGATACTTCATGAGCGAGCAAACTTCAAAAGTGCCATCACTCGTTGCCGCTACTGTACTTAATATTAGGTAGGTATCCTGTACATTTATTCGACGTTATAATATTTATTTAAAAAAAGTTAGTTTCAAAAAGTGAAGATAATGTTTAATGCAAAGACAAAGATTTACGCACGCACGACCAAACACAAATATAAACAATCCTCAAAATAGTTACTTATTTATTTTTAAACAGACAGATAGAGTTTCAATTCAGACCAATAGACGTATCGTAAACACGACATTCTTTATTTGTGAATAATTTTAATTTTGATCAGTGTACCGAGGATGTCCGTCCTCAGGCAGAATAAGATCAAGCACGGGAGACTCCGATAATAAATAAAGAGACAAAAAGATGAAGGTGTTATATATCAAAGACGCTCTGAGCTGAAAAATCCCTTTATACGTTCCTTTTTTTACACTGTCGTCAGCTTAAAACCAAAGGAGAATTCACACTTGGCGTTAATACTTATAAAAAACGATGGCTGCTAGGTTGATTTAGTATAAATAGGGAAATGATTTAACACTTAACAAAAAAATTATAGAGGTTTTACAATTATTTTTTTTTATGCTAGCCTCCTAAGACCCTATAACGAAATTTACCAAAGGAAAATGAACCTATTGTGATTGCAATAAAGTCAATTTTGTATTGCAATTGTCAGTCATAAAAACAAGGGAAATTCTACTTTATCTCCTTTGCAATAGATCTTTATTGCAATGGCCGTATTATGTACATTTTTTTGTACGCGGGGTCTAACGAGGCTAGAGAAGAGGAACGAACCGAACCGAACGGAGGGGTGCAAACCTGATGCAAAGTGATTACCTCAGCCCATAGACAACATAGGCCTATTGCCTAACGCACTCTCAAATGCAATAGACTTTAAATTCAATTCGACTAACTTCAAAATAAATGTGAATTAAACTAAACGCAAAACTCAGTGAAGCTCCGTAAACTTCTCTTTTTAACCGACTTCAAAAAAAGGAGGAGGTTCTCAATTCGTCGGGATATTTTTTTTTTTTTTTTTTTTATGTATGTTCCCCGATTACTCCGAGACCACTGGACCGATTTGAAAAATTTTTTCGTTGTTCGAATGGGTATACTTTCTAGTTGGTCCCATTGTCACCACGTCAGGATCTGATGATGGGATCATGGAGAAATCAAGAGAACTCCTCAAATATTATAGGCACACCTATAGCGATTTTGGTATTTTTCACTGTAACTCATGCATTTGCTTTTGAAAAGTACTATATGGTGAAGTGGAACTGATGATGAAGACCACAGATGGCCACCGGAACTCCTTAACGGTACCTATTTCAAGGGTGGCGATAAGATATTTCGATAAAGGAAGTTGAGCGACTATGACGAAGCACATTTAGGTTTAAATATGACTATGACATTCCCGCGGCGCTGTCTGCGGCGAGCTTGAAATGTTCTATAATTTCTTATTAATATTTAGAAGTGGAGCTACGTAACAGGATAAATAGGATCACTAAAAAGTATAAAATAAAATAAATGTTTAAAAAAACAAAAAACCGCCTTCAAAAAGCAAAAAATAACTTCTTTAAAATGGTAGGTAAATAGGTCAGTCCAACTGAAGTCGGCGTCCAACAATATTTTAACCAAAAGCAGACTTCAGTTGGACTGACCTATTTACCTACCATTTTAAAGAAGTTATTTTTTGCTTTTTGAAGGCGGTTTTTTGTTTTTTTAAACATTTATTTTATTTATATTATTATAGTCGGGTCCTATTCAGACTGCCAATGATAATAACAAGTATGAAAACGAAAACGATCGCGATTGCGACTGAGTTAGGCAATAGGCCTGCTGGGCCGAGATTCTAAGCGGTAAAACCATATCGCCTTTGACCTGTTATCGTATTATCAACGTTTAGATAGCTCTTATTTACTTGACAGTAATTGCGGCCGAGTTAGAATAGCAATAGCCCCCCACGAGAGGTATCAAAGATGCGTTACTTGCCTTAGAGACAAGAGTATGCTCGTCTCTTGAAGGTCCCCAAGTCGTAGCGGTCTGGGAATACCGCCGTAATAAGCTGATTGCAAAAAACTAATCATCATCACTATCACTATCACTATCACTATCACTATCACTATATATTATAAAACAAAGTCGCTTGCCGCTGTCTGTCTGTACTTATGTATGCTTAGATCTTCAAAAGTACGCAACGGATTTTGATGCAGGTTTTTTAATAGATAGAGTGATTCAAGGGAAAGGTTTATATGTATAATACATGCATAGTATATTAGAGAAACATTGATAATTTTAGAGGTTTCTAAAGTGATATCGAAAATAAACACATTTTTTTGCGCTTACATTGCAAACGCTGGCTAAACTTTAAGAGATATATCAAAATAATGTACTGAAGAATAGTAGTTCTTCAAAAAACCTAAAGAAAAGCCCGCGATGACATATGTCTATCTCCTAAGGTTAACTCACAGTAACCATTTTTATCTTTAAAATTTTATTAAAAAATATTAGGTTATTTGCGAAGCTATTTTCTCCAATTCAGTATTTATTCTTATCCATATAAATACGTTAGTTACCTTGGATATTTAATGTAGATTAAAATTGTCCTTTGCACTATATTATTTAAATAAATACTTTAGAAGATATGGCAGATTTAAAATTACGCGCAACCTCAACCGGTATTATCGAAACGCTTGGCCAAGCAGCCGCGTTTCGCCCTTTAGTAGGTACAGTGGCCTTCATAAGTGCATGGACACCTTAACGTCTATAATGCTGTGAACACGTGAGCCCGCTTTCGTAAGAAACAACCTAGATGGCGTTGTTAACTGAGGTAGTTCGATTATTGTTTGCTACAACTATTTGAAGTTTTAGTATTAGAATCGATAATTTCGCCAGACAACCCTGAAGGGCCGCTGGCATAGTTAGTTGATATCCTGCCTTAATCATAGGGTCAGACCGTGGGTCGGGAGGTCGATTCTCTCTATTATATTTTTTTAATTTATGAATGTATTCTTTTTTTAATCATTATCGTTTTCAAAAAATTATACTTTTTTTATTCAAAATAAAAAATCTTTATTTCTTATAAGGCTAATATTTAATTCTTAAATTTTTTTTTTACTTATATTTATATTAGGTTATAACGAAATACAAGCTTTTCAAATTATTAAATTAGGGAAATTTGTAGGTAGTTAGATTGAGTTTAGGTTTTGATTCAAAGTTAGTTTTTCATATTTTTGAATACAAAGTATATTATCTACATCTACATTTTCACTAATATTATAAAGAGGAAAGATTTGATTTTTTGTTTGTTTGTTTGAATTGAATAGGCTCCGAAACTACTGGACCGATTTGGAAAATTCTTTCACCATTAGAATCCTACATAATCATTGATGAACATAGGCTATAGAATATTTTCAAAATAGTTAGGAATCCGTATGAAAAATTCGATAATGTGACCAAAGGTGTGAAAAAAATACCAAAAAACGCGTACGCTGCGGAAATTGACAATAGAGCAAACCTACTACATTTTTATAGAAGAAATCAATGTCTACAAAAAAGTCCGCGATACCATATGTCTAACTATTAAAGTAATGTCACGATAACTACTTTTTCATGTTAAAATATGCAATAGTAACGCCGGTACTAACTAGGCCGCATTATTCGTACCTTGGTATTAATTCTTATCCAATTAAATCACTTCGTTTTCAAGGCTATATCAGTACCTGTAAATTATTTCTTGAATTATTCAAATCGGACATCCCATTCAAAAGTTATCATGAGTGTAAGTAATAATTATCAAAATTGAAATTATAAAAACAGCCCTCTAAGTTACTTAATTGGTTTTATTTACAACAGAGAATAGATAGACACGTAAAATTTGGCTAATGGTTCCTGTATATTGTGTAAATGAGTGTAACATGAAGCCTATAGCCCTCAGCAGAGCATCAAAGAGTGTATGTACATACATACCTACATTAAATCACGCCTGTTTCACAGATGGGTAGGCAGAGGCCACTTCTTTCTTTTCACTTTCAAGAGTGTATGTGATCACCAGTGATCGGAATTAGGTGAGCCAAAATACGTACTCTTCGCAAGAGGACATAATATAGAGTAGTAACAACCGGGTAGAATTTTTTTTTTTTCTTGAAAACCAGGTATTCAATATTTATCCGGGTATTAGTTGTAATGTTAAATATACATGTTTTTCCTTACAGTACGGGATATTTTATGTTAGTTTGTAGTAAATGGGCTAGACATAAGGTTTTTATGGAAGAAAGGGAAAAGTGTGAGGTATAATTATTGTCTTTATTATTTTCACATGGCACAGTGGTACGCAGGTGATTTCACCCAAGCACGGAACATATCGAAAGATATAATATTTACACTTTGAAGATAAAAAACAAGTAGATATAGTTACAACTTTTAGATTAACATAAAACATCCCGTACTGTAAGTAAAAACATGAATGTTTAACATTACGACTAATAAATACAATGATATTTTATATTAAGATACGTCATCTGCGCGCAAAAGTACCTTACTTTTTATCTATTTATCTCTTTCTAACAATAGCGTTTGCTATGGATTGCCGTCTTTGTCTGTAGAAATATGGTTGCCTAGCAACTGTCAGTAATTGGTCACGGGTTTTGAATGCGTTTAGTGTGAGCATAACGTATCTAAATATAAAATATCATTGGATAAATACCGAATACCCGGTATTCAAGAAAAAAACTATTTTTCTACCCGGTTGTAACCACTATATATTGTGTCCTCTAGCGCTGAGTACGTATTTTAGCTCACCTAATTCCGATCACTGGTGATAACGGAATATAAAAAAACAGTTGAAGTGCCATGAGCTTCGCTTAGTATCAGACCTGTTGTCGCCAATACTCAAACTATCATAAAAACAACACGCCACCATGGAAAATGTTTTTGGTGCGGCTATCGTTTTTACATTCCAAAATAGCACAATAAGGCATGCTTCTGGATTTATTTCCTTTTTAGAAATATCGAAATATTGACATAAGTGATCGCGGCAAAAGTATTGTAGGTTGCGCGGAACTCCGCATAACCATGCCACACGTTACACGCCCACTTGACACTTCTACTGTTTTTTCTGTTCTGTGTACGTGATGGTGAGAAATCTATTACTTAATTATCTAAACATTTATTTAAACTTAACCGAAACCATGCATCTCTTCTCTAAATTGTATAAATTAACCTTTCTGCCTGTTTCTCCGCTAACTCCTTCTAAAATACGCAACGGATTATGATACGGTTTTCACTGTCATTTAGACAATTTATTCTAGATGGTTTATATGTACATTTCATTCAAATCAAGTTTTAATATAATTGAGAAAACTCAATGTTTTCCTACCGAGTCGTCAAAAATCGTTTTTCGGGCCCTTACATAGCTAATGCTGGCCTTAACCTAAAACCTTTAAAGAAGTGTCAAAATAATGTACTGAAGAATTGTAGTTCTTTAAAAAAACCTAGAGAAAAGTCCGCGATGGCATAATGTCTATCTCCTAAGATTGAGTCACAGTAACCATGTTTATGTTTATGATTTTATTTTAAAATTAGGGTATTAGCGAATCTATTCTGTCCGATTCAGTATTAAATAACCTTATCCAGATAAATACTTGGTTCCCTTGGGCATTTAATGTAGATTAATATTGTCCCGTACAATATATTATTTAAATTAATACTTTAAAAGATATGGTAGATTCAAAATTACGCGTAACATAGATAAGAAATCAAAACAAATATGACAGTTTCGTTGTCTATACGTATGAAAACCGGCTCTTTGCAGAGTTGTTACTCAAAATAGGAAATGGACAAATGACCTAACATAATAGGAGCATTAATCTTCAAAATGAAAACCTTTGTGTTTTAGTAAAAAAATTCGTCGACAAAAATGGCTTAATTATATTGAAGATCAATGCACCGACACACACATACTACTCTGTAGACACTGTGCTCGACCTGGAAGAGGCTGTCCATTTCCCAACGGAATTTCTCAATTCCTTGCAACCTTCTGGATCGCCCCACATAAATTGGTTTTGAAAGAAGGGTGTCCTATTATTTTACTACGGAACCTTAATCCACCCAAATAACATCTTTAAAAACGTTCATAATAGAGTGCACAATACTGACGTCCAGATGTGCGGCTGGAAAAGTCTTTTTAATTCCCCGGATTCCATAAATAATCCTTTCCAGTTAAACGACTGCAATGTCCCGTACAATTATTGTTTTCAATGACAAATTACAAGTCACAACAATACATTCAAAGTTGCGGGCTTAGACTTGATCGTTGAGAGTTTTCCCATTGACTTATGTAGCCCTTTCTCGCGTCACTTCCAGGCAAAGTTCGTTTGTATTGTGCAATGAAAAGTCCGCTGTAAACATTGATACAGAGAGATTCTATGATAACTGGCAGTCACGATTTCTAAAAAAGTCATTAAATAAAAGCTCTATACATATGCACCTATCTATAATTTGAAAAGTATGTTATTCCAGATGAGCTGAGATTATTTTAACTTATATTAACCGAAGCGAAGCGAGGGCGGGTCGCTAGTTATAACATAAAGCAAGTCCTTAAAATTCATCTAACGGGGCGTCTTTTCTACTGGATAAAATTTATTGCCTGTGGCATGTTATCGTATTGTCAACGTTTGGAAAGCTCTATGGATTCTTTTTTCTGTCAAGCAAGCCATAATGGTGCCCCTTACTTTAGAATTATTTGAGTTTACAAAGAAACAGACGTAATATATACTATACATGTTCCCGTACATTACCCACCTACTTGGGCAGTTGATTATAAGGATCTGTCTGTAATTTTGTATTTTTTTGTCGCTTGTAGGAGCATTCATTTAATAAGAGAAAGAGCACACGTTAACTTTACACACAGTTAACGTTTGTTCTTTCTTTTACTAAATGAATGTTCCTATTATACTGAAACATGACTACTTTATGTGTTGTAAATAGGCATGTTAATCACGTAAATTACACCAAAAATTATGTTAAAATTCCAATTACACTGATGCTAGCCAAATAGCTTCACGCTCCCCAAGAGAAGCGAAGCGGAAAGTTAACTATGAATAATCAGCCCGGATGGGCCATGAAACTGCGATGTACGTAATTAATACCCATCACATCAACCCACTGCATAAAACCTTTTAATGAAACGTAAATATTATCTAATAAAGTACGTTGCCCCATCCTAATATTTCTTTACGACCTCATATAAACCTTAATATGCCGGAAATATGATTATCATCTCACACAAACACTTCCTTTGCGTCCCTTTTTCGGGCGATTTTATGTGTTTGGATAGGGCCTTTATTAAAGGCTGATATATTTAAAACGTTAAAATGTCACAAGTGTTAATTAAGAGAAATAAATTCGGGGAAAATGTTCACTTAAACTTAGGTAATCTTGCCACGTACGCTTCGGTGATTTGTTTTACAAAGGTCGACAGTGTGATTTGCAATTTTGAGTTGAAGATTTCTAGCTTTAATAACAAATCTTGGAAGATGGATGCGTTAATAAAACCATCTAATAAAAGCGAGGAAGATATGATTATTCACATTAATGAAAAGAAGAGATTAATTTAATCAGTACAAGATATCTCCGGTGTTTGTGCGGAATCTTCAAACATAAAGGGCCGTCAGCACAATTGCTTATAAAATTAATGATACCTGTCAGTAGTCGTTCTGCTTTCTCGAGACGCGAGGTACTCCCACACAAAAGCGGCCCTCAGTAAAACGACCATCATTCACTTGTACCAACAATGGCCCAATAAAATGGTACAAGAAATAAAGGGGATGGACCGGCGTATTCGAGATAGCGGCCGTATAGTACGTTATGATACTCGTACATCCGTCATTTGTTGGGATTTCCAATATTTCCTGCGCTATTCGTTCCGACGTTCGTACCAAGATAACGGGACAAAATGGTACACAGTTGTAGAATGCTGCTTCTCAGTTTGGACGCATTGGTTTGTTGTTCGAAGAAGCATAAAATATAACTAATAATAATAATAATAATAATAATATCAGGGGACAATGTCACACCAATTGGCCTAGTCCCAAACTAAGCTCTAGGCTTGTACTATGGGTACTAGACAACGATATTAATACTTTCATAGAGAAATATATACTTAAATACATAGAAAACATCCATGACTCAGAAACAAATATTCGTGCTCATCACACAAATATCTGCCCTTACCGGGATTTGAACCCAGGACCGCTAGCTTCGTAGGCAGGGTCACTACCAACTAGGCCACCGCGTCGTCCAACTATGGCTATTTTACTCTTGTCTTAGCAATAGCTGTTCTTCTGCTTACAATGTACAAATAAATAGCCTCAAATAGTCTAGGTGTGTTGAGTTTTAAGGCATTAAGTTCTCCGATTGTATTTATTTGTGTATTGAGTAGGTAATAACATTAAAATAAATTATTATTTTCAAACTGACTTTGATAACTAATCCTTAATATTGCTATCGGAATGAAATAATAAAGCCTAAAGACAGCCGTAAGACAAGCCAAGTTGCATTCTACAAAACCGAAAGGCTGTATAAACCTAAGTATAAGTATGGTAGAATAGATACAAGCACTGCCTATGAAAATTTAATTAAGCCAACATATGTTTAAATAATTAGTTTCGAAGACATAAATAGGTAGGGGAGAGTGGGTTACAGTGGATCACTTTTTTTTCTAAGTCCTGCAATTCCAAAATTTATGGCTAAATGATTATTCATTCAAATTCAATTACAATATGGGTATCTAATCTTCAAAGAAAAATGCATTTATTGGCGAGTGTTACATAAACTTTCAAGATATAGCCACTTTAAAATGAAAAGGGAAATTATCCACTATGACCCAAGACTGGGGCACACTGAATTTATAGAAAAAATACAGTAAAAGACAACAATTAATAATTATATATTACTTATTTATTTGTACTATTAGACAGTCTTTTATTATACATATAATCGAAACAGTATCATCAATATGTACCAAATATCACTGTTAACGCAAGTTAAAAAAAACTTGAAAAAAAAACAAACAATTCTCCAGTGTCAAGGCTAATGTTGGTTTTCCTAACTTGATTGCGAGGCATTTTTAGCTGCAAAAAGTAAGAATGAATTTTAGCTTCACGGATCACACTGGATCTGTCCACTGTGACCCAAAAGAAATTATCCACTGTGACCCACAGACCGTTATGAAACAAAAAATATAACTAAAAATAAACTACGTATCCCAAGGATAAATCAACGTAGTTTACAAAAGATTTAAGAAATAACAAGGTTAAAACAAAAACCTAGTATTTACATTTTCTTATTCACTTAGAAATAAAACGAATTTTAAAATCACGTAAAAATATACTTTCGTACTTAACAAGTGACCGGAGTATGACAGCTCCTCAAACCCGCTTTGATACAGCGGCGGCGAATAGCGCGGAGGAGAGGCGTACGGACGCGCAGTAACAACGCGTTTGTTTGTGTGCGGAAAGCGCAACAAATGCTAAGTTATAGCAAATAATCCACTGTACCCCGTGATCCACTGTTACCCATTCTCCCATAGGTATTTTTTTGGCCTAAATAACACGCATACATGCATGACATTTTCATTGGTTTATTATGGTTTAAGACAACGCAGTACTTTAAATTAATAGTAAATACTACTTCTTTTTAGATGTTTTTATTATTTTGTCTCAGTGTAGTGATTGTTAAGAATAAATGTTATTTCTTTCTTTCTTCTAAAAATTTGCCGGCGTGTACCGCCCGAAGATCATAAAAAAACCAAACCATCTTAACCCTCAGAGTAATCTAGCAATAACATCTGTCTCATTTCTTCTAATAGAGAGCACATAAGCAATAGAGAGAACGATATATTTACCACCGGTTCATTTAAGACGTAGTACGTTTTATCACTCCAATGTTCGCCATCACGGTTATGGGGGGAATTAATGGAGACTGTCAAATATCTCTGAAAACATACTTAGAGATAAAGGGTTGGGAATGTAAAATGGACGTTACTGGAAAATGGAAGCGACGAGACGTTTATAAGACTTAATAGTCTTGATATAGTTATGCCGATAATTTGGAAATTTTGGTGAGTTTTAATCTGTCAAATATCTCTGAAAACAAACGTAGAGATAAAGGGTAGCTAATTTAAAATTGAGGTTTCTGGGAAATAGGATCTATAAGACGTCTATAAGACTAAAGTAATGCTGTTTGGGAATTTTGGTTTAATTTTAATCTTGATTCGTCTGATTCTGGTGTTTAATGGTGAGTAAATAAATTTTAATTTAATGAAGTACTATACCTATTATAAAAGGTATTGCAAGGTTCACTATGAACAAATGGTATTGAAGAGTTCCAAGCTATGGCTCACTTTGAGGTTCGGCGGTTCAGTACGAAAGCGGCAAACTAAAACACAGTCGAGGTACGTTTGCATTTAAAATTATAAGTAAGGGAATATGTACATACATACATACATACATAATCTCACGCCTTCGTTCCCAGAGTGGGGTAGGCAGAGCTACAGAATGACAAACATCTCTAAAAACTTGTTGATAATTCTATAACCACAATTTGCACAATTAGGCTAAGATGTTTACCAGCGTATTAGTGACAGGTTGCAAGCCCATCGCCTAACAGTACTACAAGCCTTTATTCCCTTAGTCGTCTCTTACGACATCCACGGGAAGACATGGAGTGGCACTATTCTAACTCGGCAACCACACGAGGAAATATGTTTAGTTTAATATTTTAATGAATTTACTCCAAACTTCATTAACACGATTTTCACAAATCCTGTTCTGAAAACTCCGAATCATCGATATTCCCAATTTGAGGTCCACGCACCAGCACAATTTAATAACGAACGTATGATTTCCCACAATTTTTAAAGTAAACTTTATACACCAGGGCCATTCTACTTTTCAGTATACACTTTTGTTATCGTCCGATAAAAAGTATACCAAATTATGAATCCGCGTATAAATAAATAACATGAACTTAGAATGTTTAAGATTAACGGTTGTCAAAAAAACTAGTCTTACATTACTCAGTTATTGTCGAAGAATCTTGGTAACTCACTAACTCTAACTAAATTGCACTTTTTCCATAGTAAAGGCGAGGACATCAACGTCCAAAACGTTACTTACTTTATAGAACTTATTACAAATAACTTTTTATGAATTAGGATAATTCTAAATATAAGCTTATTTACGTCCCTTTTCGAGTTTCAAGTTAGAAAACGCAGCATTTTACCGTACCTGATGCCGATGCCGATGGCAATTAACATCAATAAAACATCTGTCCTTTTCTGACGAGTCTGTAAGTGCAATAGTGACGAATGTTGTGTCCTTATTTATTATTGTAGTGGTGGTAGGACCTTTGTGCAGCATCCTTCTGGATCGCTACCTCCATCTTATCATGAAACCCACCGCCAAGCATTGTTTGCATTGTAGTGTTCCGGTATGGGGATAAGACAATGGGTGAAATTACTAGCATAGAGGCATTGGCCATCTTGAGTCCTCAGGTTTTAGCATTTGCAGTCTCAAGATTGCAGTTTTAAGATTATAGTCTCAGATCCTACTTACCATCAGTAGCCTATGCGCTCGTTTGCTTTATTATGTTATACAATAACATATTAATCCACAGCGATAGAGGCGACCGAACTACGAGGGCAGATCGATGTCAAGAATAATGTTAACCCTTTTTTATTAGCATTTATTCTGTTAATCGCATAATAATCTCCTCTACCCTTGTTTATAGATCCGTTGACCTGATTATAATTTTAAATGCCGTAAACTTAACGGCTTCATCAAAGGGAATTTTTACTTCTTTAAGTAGTTTTTAAATATAAAAGTTTTGTAGCTGTAGCTTGTTTAGACGATATAATACGACTGTACATTTTAAAGCTATTTTAGGTCCAGGCAGTAAAAATGGCTATTTTTTACTGTTTGCTTTTAGTTTTAGTGCCTACAATTTAGATTGTTGATTTATTTACCTACTTACCATGCGACCGTTTTCTGTTACTATACTGTTAAACAGGGTTTTATTCGTGAGAGGTGTGTACTACAAGGTACCTATTCAAACCTGCCAAATTCCAGTCAGTGAGAGGGGCAGCATCCGGTGCAGTTTATTGCTTGTATTAAATAGTATTTAAAAAAAAGAGGAAAGTGTGTGTGTCATCATCACCATCATCATCAGCCACAAGTCGTCCACTATTGGACAAAGGCCTTCCCCAAGGTCCCCCAACCTAAACCTACCTTATACTTATGATACTAAGGGGTGGGGTGCCTTGGGTCCAGAATTGAAATTTTTCATGAGTGTAAAATGCAAATAAACCATAAAAAGCACAAGTTTATTACGAGCATTTAACAAAACATAACCCGTGACGCGTCCTGTGAACCGACGTTGATCCATAAGAATATTTGAATTTGGAATTCAGAGTGGTAGGAACTAAGATTGATATTCTGTTATATGTGTTCTCTGATAGATTTGTTTATGCTCGCGCGATAACGATGTTTGGATATGACGCTCCACAGGTTAAAAAACCGACCAAATATTTTGATTTAATCGTCTAAGTAATGTTAAATTGGTAATAGTTTAACTTCAAAATCCGCAATTTTTACCATAAAAGTACCCGTGACACTCACCACGCTAAGACGAAACACCAATTACAGCAAAAACGTTACCTTTCTTTTTTAGCAGTCGGTTAATACATAATTCTTTTGTCTATCGAGAGTTGAAAAAGATAATTACATTTTATAAACACTTCCAAAACGAATTATCTCTGATTAAGCTTTCCCGCTGGTCTGTTATTAGCAATCATTAATTATCTCTAAAATTTGCTGCTGAGTAATATTAATTATTGTTCTTGATAAAGTGTTTGAGTAACTAACCGAGGTTCTTGTAATGTTTACTTTCAGGTCTTATTATTTAATTTATCTATTTCAATTAAGGAATTAATACAAGCGGCGCAGAACAGCTCCTTGTGGCAAGCCTTGCCTATGTTCAGCAGTGGACGTCTTTCAGCTGAAATGATGACGATTTAAATTTATGAAACAAAAAGTAAAACGTATTTTGTTTACAATACATGATATCTCTTCAATTCTTACACAAGCAAAGCGACATGGAGGTTTAACTTTTATCTGATTATCGTTTTACTTATGGATACAGTACTCTGTTGTGTACTTACTCTTGTTTTTTAAGTCGCGACGGCGCACCCCACCATTTAAGTTAACGTTGAATGCCTAAGAACGAAAAACTAAGTAGTGAGATCCGTCGTAGATCGCAAACTCTGTATGTGTTAGCATTTGACTTCCTTATGCTAACACTCTAAGGCATACATTTTATTGCTTTGCTTTCCACAGTCACACGAGTCATCTGTTAGCTTGAGAGTATAATGATATCGTCGGTATAAAATAAACAGTTTATGTCAGCCTGTTGCTGACTGTAGTGGTCTAAGATCCGAATAGGAGACGATTTGCACCAGGCTGTTTATTAGATAAAAAGTATTTTAAATCAAATTGAATACGCTAAATAATAATGTGGCGAATAGGTAGGCTGAAAAATTTCAGTCCAGTACTTATATCATATTTTTTTTTATTAAAAATGAATTATTTTTTTAAACTGCAAATGCTTGTTTAATAGACAAATTACATAATAATCGAAAGTATGAAGTCTATAGAATATGCAAACGTTAGGTTTGGTGCAAATTTAATAGTACCGACTTACCTGTTTATACCTGCCTACCCAATAGTTAGACGGGAAAAAATAGTCAACCTAACGTTTGCATATTCTATAGGCTTCATACTTTCGATTGGTATGTAATTTGTCTATTAAACAAGATATTGCATTTTTTTTAAACAAACTTAATTTTTAAATTTTTATTAGTTATGTACTGGGCTGAAATTTTTCAGCCTACCTATTCGCCATATATTACTTAGCATATTAAATTTGGTATAAAATACTTTTAACAGCCCGGTGCAAATCGTCTCCTATTCGGATCTCCTACTATAGTGTTTTTTGCAAAGTCATTATCAGAATCTGCTTATCAAGACCAATCGGATGAGTCCCAACACGATGGGTCTACGTTAAGTATAGGGGAGTTCCTGTAGCCACCTTCTGACTCCATCATCAGACCAGCTCGATGGTGCCATAATTATGGTTTTGTCATCGAAGTTACGTAGGTATACATATCAAATGTCAGCTGAATCGGTGTCCGGGAACTTGGTTCAAATTTTCCGTGCAAGATTTGATCTTGTCTTGAGTTAATATTTTTTTTTAAATATAAAATAACCACAAAATCATCTCATAGAAAATCGCCCTGGGGGGTTATTATGACAAGACTATGCAGCTCATTTTAGGTGAGCGTAAAGGACACAGATATACCAGTTATATAGCTCTGTCCTTTTCTCTCGGCCTAAACTGAAGTGCATAGCTATTTCATAATAACCCCCATAAAAGCCATCTTGCCGGCAATCTTAATTCAACCCAGGGGTGTTATTCTCCTAAGCGCATCACTCATGCACTCTTCCGTATTAACCGGCGAGTTTAAGTAGTCCCGTCAGAGCGAACAAAACAAATTTTAGCGCGTGTATTCTTAATTAGGCAGCCTTATACGTTCACTCATCCTACAGGTGGAGACCTTCACCTCTTCCTTCTGTTAAACTCATGACTTACAAGGAAAGGTACCCAACCGTCCAGGTAGTTCTACTAGCGTTTCAACCGCTATCACTTTCCTGGTAGCATTATTCACCATTTCCCTGTAGATTCGGATTACCATTTTCGGTTATTTTCTAGGAGTCCAGGCATTCATCAAAACAACTCAGAATGGTAATCCGATCCTACAGGGAAATGGTGAATAATGCAACCAGGAAAGTGATAGCGGTTGAAACGCTAGTACAACTACCCCCGGCTCCGATTTGGTTTATTTTGATATATGTTAGAGAGTAGTCTAAAATAACAGACACGTATTTTTTTTAGCGGCCCAACCTCATCCTTTTGGCATAAATTGACCTCCAAAGTACTGAAAAGTGACTAAACCCACTTCTTCTATAGAGAATTAAAAAAAAACAACATGCTATTTTCCTACTTTTTTTGATTATATGTTTACGAACATGAAAAAATAATGAACACGTGTTTTGTTACATCGGCTAAAACTCATATTTAAAAAAAAAACAAATAATCTTAAGTGTATCTTTTAGTATATAACTTTGAAGGCTATTTTTTTTTAAATATGAGTTTTAGCCGATATAACAAAACACGTGTTCATTATTTTTTCATGTTCTTAAACATATAATCAAAAAAAGTAGGAAAATAGCATGTTGTTTTTTTTTATCTCTATAGAAGTTAGAGGGTTTAGTCACTTTTCAGTACTTTGGAGGTCATTTTCTCCCAACAGGTTGAGGTTGGGCCGCTAAAAAAAAATACTTGTCTGTTATTTTAGACTACTCTTTAACATATATCAAAATAAACCAAATCGGAGCCGGACAGTTGGGTACCTTTCCTTGTGAGACAAAAATACTCTAATTTCAAAGTCAACATTGCGACGTGTATAATTAACAAGTGTATACATATACCTCAACATTCACATGAGTTGACTGTACTTAATCCTAAGAACCTTAGAACTAGAAACACAAAGAAACTAGCCATTACGAGACTCAGCTGTACAAACAAGAATCAATGGATTGTAAAAAAAATAGCTTCCTTTTTTGCATGCTCGAAGGATTAATAGTAAAAAATTAGCAGTGTGTCGCTTATAGCCTAATGACTGTGTGTCTGCGTAGAACTCGTTAATAGCTATGCCATAGAGAACTAACAAAATTTAGGAAACGACTGCGTTTTGTTCTGAACCATCTGTACACCTAATTTTATCAGTAATATTTGTAACGTGTTCTTTTTTATAAAGGTCCCAATTTACATTTCGTCGGAGTTATGTGACATTACGCAACTAGCAAATACAATGAATAGCAAAAATAAGAACATCTTTAGTTAAATTGCATAGCATTGCACTTGTGGTTACGCGATATGGCACTTTCTCTGATAATTTGCATGGTTTAGCATTATTTAAATCGAAAGCAATAAACCTTTAAATCAAACGTCGTCGTTTTAAAAAAAAAAAGTCAGTTGGTACAGTCAACAACATAAATAAGTGATCATTTATGTACCTTGTCACTTTAACGTCGCGTTTGAAATGTCATACAAAATTGTGAAACGATTGAAAGCGACAAGGTACATAAATTATCACTTATTTATGCTGTTGACTGTACAAAAATAACAAACATACAATTTACTTTAGTCCTCATTAGCGCTTACTCGTGAGTAACATACATTGATACGATAATCATTAGGTATCTGACGCTCCTATTATTTACTGTAAAAATCCCACGGCAGCAAAACAAACTTTGTCCGAAAATGTATAAGTTTTAACTACCTACTTATAATACGACCTCTAGTTTTAAAAACTTTATTTGTACTTAGCGTACTGTTTAAGAACTACTGCGGCCCTGTTCACATTTTGTTCATGTTTTCCGTTTTCTCCCATCTCTGAGAACGCTTGCGCATTATATGAAACTTAACGAAAGTTTTCATTTCATCTTTACATTTGCGTTTAATCTGGATGAGTTTTAGTACCTATCTGGATATTACCGGATTACATTTTTAACAAAATTTTGCCTTTAATTGCGTCTACGTAGAATTATGTACAGTTTAATTGGGAATATTTATGGTTTTTTTAAAGCTGATTCATGTAACAAACAGTTGAGAAAAAACATTTTTTGAAAAGCTATAAAAATAACCAAGATATAAGCTTACAAAGATTTGTTCCTATCTCTTTCTTTCTAGCAAAACAGAATTTTACGTGGAGTTTATATGGCCGAACTGCACGATGACGTCACCGGTGCACTTGGGATCTCTCTGTCTAATTAGCAGTTTAAAATGCTTGTACCATCCGTATTTCTTGACCGATTTAAGTTTTAATTTCACTTTTGGTGATCTCTTTTACGGCATTTTTCATGTTTTGATGAGAAATTCTATTTAAAAATCCATGCATAACTATTCCCTATTATTTTAGAGTCGAGAGAGATTTTGTTCTCTATTTGTTACTCTTTTGTAATCATCACCTATTATTTTATCGAAAAAACTTTCAACAAAGTTAAACGTATCATTACGCAGAATTTTCCTTTCATCGAAAGGCATTTCTCGTCGCATCAGTTTTTTTTTTTGGTAGTCGCAAGTCTAACCTAACCTTATCCACGTAATATGTTTAAGATATCCTGAAATCATCATGGTTTCAGCAGAAAATAGCGTTCGATGAAATGAAATTCGATCAATCGATGTCGATGAAGCAAAATTCGATAAAATTATGGGTTACCAAACTGAACCCTATTAACCGGTTTAACTATTTATTTTCTTTCATACGCGTTCAAACATTTTCTTGTTTCATTTGTACGTTATTCAAAATTTTAGTAAAGGATGTTTTATTCCTAATTTTCTTTCGTTGTATTTACATTATTAACATAGCGAACGTTAAAATCGTTAATTAATTCCGTTTCATTAACATAAGCTTAGCTCCATCTCTATGTTATCTAAGAATTTTTTACTTGTTACAAAAAATCTAATCAACCAACGAACTTAATAATGTTCTCAGAATATGAAGATTAACACAAAGGCCACTTTTATTGCTCTCCTAGAACAAACCATTCCTGTAAAATGTTTTAAATTTGCTCTTGGATGATTTTTCTTTTTTAGCCGCACTGTCATTGTTCCATTTCATATTAAAGATTTCCAAATGACTCATTGATTTACGAAGCTTAGTATATAATATTAGCTCGTTTTCCTGTCCCTCTGTCGGTCTGTTTTTTTGTTTGTCCATCGGTAAAAAAAATCCATCGCTTTGTTTTTACAATTTCGTTTGTTTTTAAAAGGCAGTTAATTTTACTTTACACCTTCGAAACGACACAACATTTAAAAAAAAACCTTTGTCTTCATTTAAAAGAGCAAGTGAGACTTAAATGATAAAAATAGGATAGGTGCTGTGTGTGCCGTTTTTTAAAGAAAATTAGTGTCTAAAATGAAGTAACGATAACTTTAGTCAGTTGCGTCACTAAAATCAGTCATCTATATACTGCCTTCATACGCCAATAGGCGTTATGTCAAATTCATAATAACGAAGCAAAATCAATCCTCACCCGTTAGTAATATGGTCGCACTTGCTACAGGAGTTTTGTCGTTAATTTTCGTGACGCAACAGACTAATATTACCGTTTATAATTTATGGACACTTTTGAAAACGACCCAAATATCAATTTGGGAAAAAAATACTATAACATTCTAATAAAATGTAATCTACAAAGATCAATTCTTTAACTTTGTTTGTGTTCAAGAAGAAAAACCCATTTTATAACCGATCGATGTTAAAGTTGTAGCCCAGAACTCGTTATGGCAAACACGTATTTCTTTGCAAATCAGAAACAAGAAGAGTTTGGTTAATTCTGCTGTCTAAAGTACACATTAATCTTTTGTTTACTTCTCAGATTACTTTGCGTTAAAAATATCTCTCGAGATGCCTGCTTACATACTTACGTAGCAAATTGTGAGGTGTTTAAGTTCATACAACTACAAAATTAAAGGGGTTTGGGTAAAAGTGTTGTCATTTGTAAAATTCATACACTATCAAGGTGAGCGGCCATTCGCAAAAGTGGCAAATTATGGTAGAATTATTAAAAATAAACATATTTTGTTATTTAATGTAATACTCTTAAGTGCATCGGAGCCGAGATATTTAAATATTCATACTTGGGCGTACTTTTGTACTCAGAACTGAATACTTAAATCTTTAAAATCTCCGCTCCGATATTATTTAACGCCATAAATTATATATATCTATGTTTATTTATAAATAACTATGTAAAAATCATACGTGGCCGCTGAAAAAAAAAAAGAAAATATTCTTCAAAAAAATTTACCCAATGCCCTTTTTTACATGAATAGCAAGATGCTTTTATAAAATACGAGTATAATTCATACAAAAACATTTCTTTATCAATAATAATTAGATGGTAGTGTAAGGATAGTAACCTAGTCGTTGCATCGTTTAAAACCTTTTTAACCCCCGAAGCATAAAGAGGGTGTGTGTGCGTGTGCGTGTGCGTGTGCGCGCGCGTTTGTGTGTGTGTGTGTGTGTGTGGCTGAACTGGTTTGGAAGCGGTTCTTTTTATTTGTAAGCAGTTGTTCTAGCGATAGGAGTCACCATTATATTATGGTGGTTTTTATCTATCTAATAATTATAAGACGTGATCATAACCAAATAAAACTCCGAAATTATAGACGTTATATCGTTTTGTATTAAGCATATATTCGCATGCAATGTATTAATATATAATAAGGATTTTCCTATCACACCGCTTTTCTTGAAGGCTATAACTGTATAGTAGGAGATCCGAATAGGAGACGATTAGCTCCGGGCTGTTTATTCGATAAAAAGTATTTTATACCAAATTTAACACTATATGGCGAATAGGTAGGCTAAAAATTTTCAGTCCAGTATATAATTAAATAAAAATTTTAAAAAATACTTTGTTTTACAAAAATACAATAGCTTGTTTAATGGACAAATTACATACCAATCGAAAGTATGAACCCTATAGAATATGCAAACGTTAGTTTGACTATTTTTTACCCGTTAAACTATTGGGTAGGCAGATATAAACAGGTAAGTCGGTACTAGTAATTTGCACCAAACCTAACGTTTGCATATTCTATAGACTTCATACTTTCGATTAGTATGTAATTTTTATATTAAACAAACAATAGCAATTTAAAAAATAAGTTCATTTTTTTTTTTTATGATTTAAGTACTGGACTGAAATTTTTCAGCATACCTATTTGCGACATATTATTTAGCGTATTAAATTTGATATAAAATACTTTTCATCGAACAAACAGACCTGTCCAAATCTTCTCCTATTCGGATCTTAAACCAGTGAGAAAATACCGGGTAATTGACTTGATTCAGCTCGAAATTCATTATAACTTGCTACAGTCACAACACGGAAATTTTAAGCCACTTGCTGCTCTTCGTAATTTAGCGGAGTAATACATACTGGATACACGAGTATAACCGACTAAACTAGGTTTGCATTACGCGACCAAAATACGAACTGTGGCAAGTGGCTCAACAATCCCGTGTGGTTACTGTACATAACAATAATAATTTTTGATGTACACATACTACAAACTAATATTATAAATGCGAAAGTTTTTGTGTTAGTTTTCTACTCCTTTACGCTGCACGGCTGGATGGATTAAGAGCTCGATAGGCTATTTTTAAACCCGGAAAATTTAAAAGTTCCCGAGTTAACAAATCAAAGTCTACGCGGATGAAGTCTCGGACAGAAATTAGTAAAGCAATAATTCCAAGCATCATTAAGTAAAGTATCTTAGTTCTATCTTTTTACTTCCAAATATTGTTTATCTTGCGTGCGTTCAATAAGCGAAATTGGCAAAAGCTATATAGTAGGGGATCTGAATAGGAGACGACCTTCATCGGGCTGTTTATTCGATAAAAAGTATTTTATATCAAATTTAATATGCTAAGTAATGTATGGCGAATTGCTGGACTGAAAAAAATCAGTCCAGTACTTATATGATTAAAAAAAAAACTGAAACGTTTTTTTAAAGTTGCTATTGCTTTTTAAATAGACCAATTACATACTAATCGAAATAGCTTAGTAATTCTATATTTTCAATGTATGGGAATATCAAACAAATTAATAAAATTTTAAAACTTGTGTGACAACTATAATAGATACGAAAAAACACTTTTGTCCCAAGAATGTTAAAAAACCGTTAACGGGAACTCATTTCACGGTGGGGGGGGAGAGTAGTGAACTTTAAACACCACACCCAAGTTAAAACGTAAACGTAAACGTAAGTTTTAAAACTTTATAAATTTGTTTGTCAAAGAACATAGAATTACTCAACTAAAAGCATGAAGCCTAGGTATAGAATATGCAAACGTTAGGAAAACTATTTTTTCCCGTCATAACTAATTAGGTAGGTAGGTAAGTCGGAACTAATAATTTGCACTTAACCTAACGTTTGCATATTCTATAGGCTTCATGCTTTCGATTACTATGTAATTGATCTATTTAACAAGTAATAGCAATTTAAAAAAAAAAGTTAATTTTCAGTTTTTTTTTATCATATACTGGACTGGACTGGACTGAAATTTTTCAGTCAACCTATTCGCCATAATATGGCTAATTATGTTATATTACTTAGCATATTCAATTTGATATGAAATATTTTTTATAGAATAAACAGCCCGGTGAAGGTCGTCTCCTATTCGGATCTTAGACCAGTAAATTATATTTTCTTCCAACAGGTGGGCTGGCTCAGAGCTGAAGATCAAACGATACTTACAATGCACAACCGTGCTGTCCTTGGACCCCGGTACTCTGTGACCCTGGACTCCCCTCGGACCTGGCAGCTGAGGATCAGACCGCTCCGAGCCGAGGACCGAGGCTGCTACATGTGCCAGATCAACACGCAGCCGAGCATGACGTGGCAGATCGGCTGTATCGATGTGTTTGGTGAGTATATTTATCAACAGGTTTTTTCTTAATATCGTAAGGCCCACCATACCACAAACAGGGAGTTTTTTGTGAGTGGGACTTTGAATCTACCATCAAGACAATAAAGTTCAATTACGTTTGTTCGATAATGCCATTTTCAGTTTATGAAGATAGGAAAATAAACATTATTTATTATTGGAGAAAATTCGAAACCACAAAAACTACACCAATTTAAAAATTTAATATTAATGCAATGCATTTTGCGTTATCAAAGCTATTTGCCTCATTAAAGTAGAACAGGACACCTTGACACAAACTAAACGATACCGAACGCGTAACCCAATTTACTTGTCCAAGGTTAATTCCTCTCGCAGTCTCTAGACACCTAAGCTAATAAGTGAGCCTTGCAGGTGCTTGTGAATTTATGATGGCATGAATTAACGATGTCGAAGCCACTGAGACTTCAGATAAACTAAGCGATCGCAACACTGTTATGACAAAGTAGTGTTAGATGTTGCAGTTTAATACATTTTAAAGCAGATTTGCTGGTGATGCCCACATTGTAGATCTTGCATTCGTGAATATTGCATTGTGATATACGTTGATGATTTCATGTCAATATGTCGCAGGGAAGTTATAATCAATGCAGTCGTCCATATAGCCGTCTCTATTTGTAAATGCTTATAGTGATACAAGAAAGTAAGATAGGTTAAGTATAAAAACCGAGCAAGAGTATGTCAGACCATTCTCAGTGTAGATATCCCACGCCGTTATTATTCAACACAAAAAAACTATCTCGAAAAACAGAAAATGTGAACGAATTTTCTATTTAGTTATTTTGTGGTTTTAGGTGATGTTTAGTAGGTATAAACACTTAAGTCACGTAGAGGACACGCTACTCTAGCAAAATCAAACTTTTCAAGTTTTTCCTTTAGGACCTTACCTGACTAGTAAAATGTAAAAAAAAATGCTTTAAATGTATGGGAAGTACTGTAAAAAATATTTTTCTTTCAAGAAATATTTATTTATTATATTGTTAACGGCGCAATTTAAATGTATAATTATGCCTAATTGCAGCTTTGTAGTACCAAGAGTATCTGAGGTAAACAACAGACAGCCGGACAGCCGGACAGACGGACATAGCAAAAGTATAAGGGTTCCTAATTTGACTCCGGAACCCTAAAAATGGAAAAAAGGTCTTGGCGAGGCGGAAGTTTGTAAATCGGCACTGTTTTTTTGTTAAGGTATTAAAACTCAACCAACCGTTAATAAATGTATTAGAAACTCAGACAATACTGTTAACTTGAAAGCAAAGAACTTAAGTAAATTAGAGATCGGCAAATCATTTTAAACTTCCTTATAGAAACTCAAGAACATTTTCCGAAAGTACCCCGAATTTCCCGTAAACGTATTATAGGTGGAAATAAAAACAGGGGAAGCTGGGACTTATGAAGGATACGGGACGGCTTCAAAACATTTGAAGTACTTACTCAAGTTTAGAACAAAGCTCGATATCAATGAAACGTCCCCCGCAAAAACAGGGGGAAAGAATTTTCTTGAGAAAAATAAATCACCTCAGAGTCATTCCTACGCTCCATTGGAGGTGCCAACTTTTATCGTTCACTCCTCAAATTAGTTCAGGAGGTAACTTTTACCCCCACTGTTGAAGTTCCGAATTCAATATTGAATTTTTACTGTGTCTTGCATCAACTTTATGAAGTTGAGGAATTTAATATGTGGAATGTTCCGTCGTTTTCAATAACGATAAGGACTGGAATGGTTGAGAATTGTTTCGTATATCTTAGGAATGTGCTCTATATATTTATATATTTGATTTTAAATTGTAATTTATTTGTAAAATTTTACATTGAATTGATTTTGCGTATCAGTAAGTTTGCAAAGTTGAAAACAGTTTATCAGCGACGATGAGACGAGAAAATGTCGTTACTTAAATCTTATCTAACGTGATAAACATTATATTAAATAAAATGATTGATGAATTTCTAAGAAAACTGTTTACTAAGTAATTATATTTTTTACTGAGAATCAAAAATAGTGATAGTTTTGCTATGCGCTATAAATAATCTGATTATGGTGTAAGTGTGATTACACATGCAATTTGATCCGTATCTATGTTTTCCAAATTAACCGTATTACCATTTTGTACGATTGATTGTGAAATAGTTCCAAAAAATTAGTACTGCCACATACATAGATAGATAGTTACAACATTTATTTGTAAGAAATAAACATCATCAATAAAAATATTTTAAAAAAATTATGCGGTAAGTATACACTAATTTTATACATTCTAATTCAATCATATATCATAATTTTTTTATTTTTTTTTATTGTATATTATATTATACTATATTATATTCAATTAATATTGGTTGACTGGTATCGAATGCCTCAAGGCATTAAGTCCGCCATTTGTACTTACTTTGTGTATTGTGCAATAAAGTTTAAATAAATAAATAAATATAAAGGATTGCAATAGTTATTACATAGGTATTCAATTATTAATATAACTTACATGATCTAAGTCTGCTGATTATATTAGTAGGTAAGCGTATCTTATGGACTTTCGGCACGTATACTCATCCTTCTAGGAAGTCCTTAACCGATTAGAATGCCTTCTCAGTGCAGAATTATTTCAGTTTGTTAGTGAAGGAGCGCTCAGTCTGTGCAGTGCCTACATACCTTCAAGCCAGTAATCCAAGAGTGGGGTAGGCAGAGCTACCTACAACTCTAAAAACTTGTTTATAATTCTGTAACCACATTTTGCAAAAATAGGCTGACCCATTGAGAAAAAAAAATCCGATTTAGGTAGCCTATAAAAATATTCATGATTTTATTTTACAACTGTGTCGGCGTGATTAATATAAATGCCATGCCAAATTACAGCTCAGCTCAGCTTTTTAAGAGTCTCTAAGTTAAGCTATGGTCAAAGGACATGGCGAAACTGGAAGGGTTCCTCATTGACCACGGAACAAATAATGCTTTTGTGTACCTCTAAAATGTGTAATGAGCTAATTTCTAGCTTAGATGCCCCCTCTGCAACGCGACTGACATCGCATAATTAACGCCACTTTCCTTTCAGGTTCGTTCGAAGTCTGGAATACCATTATTATTATACTAGTTGTCGCCCGGAACTCCGTCTGCGTAGCAATCTTTTATCGCTCTTTCCTTGGAAACTGTTCCATTATCCAGAATAAATGTACCCTTGTCCTTTCCCAGAATTTATGCTATCTACATACTACATTTTTTACCAGTTCGCTTTGACGGAATGGGATGAAATTTAAACCAAATATGTAAACCCGATGACAATGCAATATTATGGCATGTAAGAGCTGATCTGATGATGGAGTCGGAAAGTGGAGATAGAATCTTCGCTATACTTAACGTGTTGAGACTCATTAGTTTAGTCCTGATAAGTAAATTATGACTTTGCAAAAAAAGGAGAGACTCCAGAAAAGCTAGTCTCAAAAATTAAAATGTTGACAGAAACTAACATTAGTACCGACACACGTTCCTAAAACGCACCTTTGCCACTGACAATAAGGAATAAGTTCAGTGTTCATATATAAAAAAACGGATCTTTATTGACTGACATAATTATTTTTAGTCATAATGTGCTTTAAGTCATAATCATCGCAAGTCATAACGTGTTTTTAAAAGAAACTGTTACTGTTTCAGAATTTTTATCAATAAAACCTAACCTAACCTAGCCTTGTCTACACGTTAGGTATTACAGAACTTCTAAAAAGTTTACAATATCAGCGATATAAAAAATTATGACTATCAAAAATTATGTCAACAATTACATTATGACCAATAAAATTATGGGAAACAAAGGGCTCCCAAAAAAAACATGTAGTAAAAATACCTGTTATAAATTTTAATTCACTTACCTATCTGCTCGTTCCATGCAATCGTTCAATTCTGTTCCATTATATTCCGCATCTGCTACTCCAAACTCATGTGTTCCAGTAGCGCCATACTTTACTTCGTAGTAACCTCGTTTGTCGCTACTATTTGCATAAGCTAAGCGGGTTCAGTCGAGTCAGTGTCTGCCTTTTATTAGCCTTAAACGTTCCGTGCCCAACGTCCTTATTTCAACTCGAAATGGACCCATTCCGAGATTCTTGGCACCAAATGTGCTAACGCGGCTTTAGTCAATGCTCTTTATCGGGTGTTTCTTACTTGATTAAAACGTGTGTTCTAAATAGTGAGCTTGGTGAACGTTTTTGAAATGGAATAGATATTTGGACGGTGAATGTTTTGCACGATTTAAAAAATGTGTTGGGTATTTATTTATTGCGGAAGTAGGGGTTTTATGAGGGTTAACACATTTTGTTTTGACACACAATTATTTGTCATCATTATTGCCATTGCTAAGATCAATAGCGTTTTTTTAAATGTATTAAATTGAATAATACCTATGTTAAAGACAGGCACAAGGGCAAATTCGTAAATTTACGAATTGCCGTCTTGAGAAATTGAAACTTTCATCTAACATTTCCAATTAAAATCTAAAGTTAAAATTTAAAACTTGATTAGGTGACTCATGCATACATCTTGAATGACGAAGCTTAATTATTTATTTAAAGCCGTAAATGACACCGACGTTTTTGAGAAATCATTATATCGGAATTAATTGCGTGATATTCAAGAGTAAGTCGAATTTAAGCACATGAGGAAATGCTAAAACTTCATTTTATTTTTCCTGTAGTGTGTATACTCGTAGTAAGTAATTACGTACCTACCTTAATTTTACTTGATCAAGGTATGTTAAATGTTTTAGTAGTTTTTACTGTCGTATCTTTACTCAGACCCGACGAACTTCGCACTTCAGCCGCGAAGCCAAAAGTACAAATTAGCTTGCGTCACTGAGGTGACTCTTGTTAGGGCTGACTTATGTCAAAATTAATTCGAATTACGTGACAGGAAGGGAAACACAGAGAGCACTTTTAACCATCTTAGTCCTCAGGGTTGGCAACTCAATTGCGATCTTAAGATTGTAGTCTTGAGAATTTATATATCTATAGGTCACAGATCCATCTTACCATCAGGTGGCCTATGTGTTCCTTTACCTTTACCAAACCACAAAAAAAACCTAACTAAAAGCTTTGTTTAAAAAGACCTTTTTCTACTTGAGCCATTATTATAATAATTCCAAAGGAGGGTGGGCAAATTGGACTATATGACCAATAAGGACAAGGGGTATATCACCGTATAGGTAATTCTAAGTTGTAAAACTATTACTATGGCAGGTAGTTCGAAATCTTTGTGTGAAATAAGTTATTGCAATGCAAAGACGGCGGTATTTCATAGTAATTATACTAAAGTCGTCTATGTAGGCGTCCTGATGTTCCAGATAAAAAAAACTCACAGTTATTTTTGGTTTCCCGCTACACAAAATCGTTGTAGAATTACAAAGTATATCCGATGATATAGTGCGTATTGTTATTCTAGGCTACACAAATGGGCATACATTTTTGCCCATTCTCCTTTTAACGATTATTTCTATTCCAGTGCCTCCTGACATTATCAATGAAGAAACATCAGCTGATGTTTCGGCGCGGGAGCTGGATAACGTCACACTGAGCTGCAAGGCTACCGGTCACCCCCCTCCCAAGATCACTTGGAGGAGAGAAGACCATGAACCTATGCTGCTGAAGAGGCCAAATGGAAAGGACTTTTATAAGGGTATGATTTCGCGGTTGTTTTTAGAAATATCACTGTACTATTAACACTTGTCATTTTTCTAGTATTTGTTGTTTTTTTTCAGGATTTGTAAAATAATCATACTAAATTTTACTCTTGTATGGGAATCCCTTTTATTATTTCACTTTCTTTATTTTTTTACATTTGTTAGTAAATTCGTCAACATAATAAATATATGGAAAAAACAACCCGTTTTCTATTACGGTTCAGAAAATACAGCTCTTTAAAGTTAGAACCGACGGACGGACAGCGTATAGGCACATTAATAGGGTCCCGTAGGGCTCCCTTTTTATACGGGACCCTTAAAAATGAGGGAGCACGAAAAGGCCTAGTTCGAAACCAGAGTATTAATAGTACTGGACTGTCTATCCCTTACTTACTTACTCTGGCATAACAAACAAACAGAGAGATACCAAAGAGACTGTTACAATGAAAGACAACCGAGTATATACATTTTGATGCACTCAAATTACTGTACAGAGAAATACATACTTAAAAACAAAGAAAACATCATAGTTTTTCAAAAAAATACTCGCGCTCATCACACAAATATTGCCTATCCAGTAATCGAACCTAGTTCCACCAGGTTCACTACCAACTAGGGAAAACACATCGTCAAAATACAGGCACATAAATGATAAGTATGTTACGTATAATATACGTAGCATAATTCTATGTTCTTAGTACTATTAGCGTCTAAGCCAAGTGTGACGTGAAGCGACTGATGTATTGTAATGTTAATTAACACTAAACACGTCACGTCATACGCACCGCTTGGTTCTGCTTTAGGGTTTCTGTTCAATGTGACAAATGTTGACAATGGGTTGAGGCCTTTATTCGACGGATAGCATTAACATACATACATAAACTCACGTCTTCGTTCCCAGAGTGGGGTAGGCAGAGCTACAGAATTACCAACAACTCTTAAAACTTGTTGATAATTCTATAACCACATTTTACACAATCAGGCTAAGATGTTTACCAGCGTATTAGTGACAGGTTGAAAGCCCGTCGCCTAACATACTACAATCCCTTATAATATTCTCTTAGTCGCCTCTTACGACGTCCACGGGAAGTCATGGAGTGGCACTATTCTAACCTGGCAACCACACGGGTTTAGCACATGTGAGTTTTCTGAGGCCCTAGACAAGATGCTTTCGGCGTTCGTTATCGTTATCCAAAAGGTATACGATTGACGTAAGCTGTCAGACGGTCGCGTCCAACGCATACGTCAATCGCATACATTTTGTCAGTTTTCGATAATCGTTTACGTTAGCGTTAAGTGTCTTGTCACGCCTCACTAAATATATTGATGTATACTTCACCTTCACTACTACCCCTTTACTAATAAACGTTAGGTAAAGGTGGTATAGCTATACAATATGTTGTCCTTATCTGTCAAGTTCAAATGTCACAATGACAGAAGGACAAAACATTGTATGGCTATACCACCGTTACTCAACGTTTATTAGTTAGCGGGTTAGTAGTACTGATGTGCCAAAGGAAACTTTCCAAAATTGCGGAACATTTCATGTAGGAAAATTTCGGAAACTTTCTGTTTCTTAAATTTCAATTTTCTATATTTCTAGTGAAGGTTTCCGGAAATTTCTTAGAACTTTTCCAACTTTTTGGAAACTTTCCGCAACTTGCACATCAGTAGTTAGTAGATACGAAAGTCAACGTCAATGTGAACGTGGTATAAAATTTTAATACTAATAACGTACTCGGGGCGCTGATTCCATTTCCATACACATTTTCTTAATGATGATACGTCAGCGTTACTTACAACGAACACATGAATCTACACACACAAAACAAGTATGGCAAAACCCTTTCGGGAAATAAAATAACTGTACTCGATAGAAGGAAAAGCTTCCCCTAAAACCGGGCAGTAGGTAGACTGCCATCTTTCGAGCGGGAGGGTAAGGAGAAACAGTATTTTGCGAATAGTACCTACATTAAAAAACCCTTGCTTCAGACATAACTTAAAAAACTGTGAAAGAATCACTTGTGCGGCTGAATACATACATACATACATACAATTACGCCTCTTTCCCGTAGAAGGCAGAGACCACTTCCTTCTACTTGCTACCTACGATCCAGACAAACTTCCCTCGCTTCCTCCACACTGATAAGGCTAAATAGAATTAGATGACACAGTTTCTCCATGTGCAAAGTGTAATAGTTCCTGAGAAAATTATTATAAACGAGTTGTATGTATACGGACAAAGTTAACATAAAAAATTACAAATTTTGAAGTAGAAGATTTTGTCTTTGTAACAATCTTTGAAAAACACCTTTTGTGTAGCAGTAGGCGTCTTTTACATACCAAGTTGGACACTTCTTTTGAATGATCCTTCATGTTTCAGACATACGATCGAGTATTTCAACTTGTTTGCCCTCAAAGATCACAGAGCTTCAGTTTAGAAGCTGACCACAGAGTTAAATCATTCTAGAAAAACAACAGTCCCCTTCCCAAACAATTCATCCACAAACCTGCCCGACAGTTTTGACAAATGATTTCTTTTTGTTTTCCATTTCTGGTGACGTCGAGATCCCTTAAGGATTCATTGTTCCGAAACATTGAGGACTCAGTCCTTTGCTTTATGTTTTATTTTTGCAAAGGCTTTGTATAGACTATCATGATTTTTCACGATTCGTTAAGCAAACGAAACGGAATTCGGGAGGCTTTAGCTTCCGTTTGAATAAGCTGAGGTTTGCTTCCGAGTTCGGTTGAGGGAGCTGTAATTGGTAGCCTTTTATGTTAGCCTGGTATCCCTGTTCAGTTATTACATAAATACCGTATTACATAAATGTTAACAAAAAAAAAACATGAAAATAAAACTGTCAATTTAATTGAAAATGCCACACGGTGACATTTGAACCGTGATAACTCTTGATTGAGAAAACCGATTTTCATGCAAGATAGCTAATAATCGCTTTTACACAGATCGAATCTTTAAACACATAATATCCCTCTTATTTTGTGTGGAAATTCGTAACAATACGAACATTAAAAAAGTATATTTTTCACCTTTGAATCATTTTACTCCCTGCTTTGTCCGCCGAACGAAATCCTAAAAAAACAAGCCCCTGTACATCAATTTATAACGTACTTACTTTAAAGAAAGCATGATCTAAATTAAAACCAAATTCTGTCAAAAAGTCTTTAGAAACGAGTACAAAATTAAAAAAAACATATCACGATAATGAGGAAAAAAATATCATACGAGTTCTGAAAATGTTCCCATATTATTATCTTACTAAACTAAAACGCAAAAGAAACTCTTACTCTCCGTGATAGAGAAGAAAATGCAACGAACTAACATGACACATTCTAAATCGTGCCTACCAAATGGTCTTAAGTTCAATTTAAACATCAGTCCTAAAGCTGCATAATGTCTTTTGTCACACAGTTGAAAGTTACGTGGGCAGTGCTCTGCCATTGTGGCGTGTGGACCGCAAGCAGATGGGTGCATTTCTGTGCATTGCGTCCAACGACGTGCCGCCGACGGTCAGCAAACGGATCACTCTAAGAGTAAACTGTAAGTTAATCTGAAGACAATCTTCTTTGCGGTAAATTCTTGCTTCAAAGCTTAGTTAAGCTTGAGGTCATTTGCCGCGTGGGGGGAGATTCTTAGTTGTTAGTTCCGTTTAGGTACAGTCAAAGGCACTAGTATGTTTACAACCATCGCGTCAAAATATTTCGAGTGGCATAGGGGCGCTTAGATATTTTGTAACGTCTTGGGAACTTATAATATATTTATGACTTTGACTGTACCTCAGATGGATAATTAACATAATAAAATAAAAAAATCACGTAAGCACGGACGTTCACGTTAAGATTTTGTTATTTGTTTGTCTGTTTCCTATTTTATTTAAGAATTCTGGATACTTTAAAATTTCCCTATTTTCACGCCAAAAGGCATACTACAGAAAATTCTTTTCATCTAGTAACTATGTGCCGTGCCAAAGTGACGTTAGTAATAATCGAGCCATTTTAAAATGCTCGTTTTTATTGGTTACAAAATACAAAATATAACCTCAAACATGCCTCGAACACATATTTTTTATGAAGCTGACAGCTGTCAAAAAAAGCTTTTAGAACGCGGCAACTATAGTTACTAATTTTGTTACAGTATAACTTCCATTACCTTAATTATAAACTATTTAGGATAGTTACAATTGCATTTTATCCTAAAGTAATTCCGTTAATAAATTAATTTTAAACTTGTCATGTCATGAATTAATTTCGTTGCAATAAACATATTGACCGACCACTAGACCGAAGCTTTTTCACGTTAAATCTTGTATTGAGCAATATTATATAGCTCTATGGTATAGAGATAGAAGTCACAACAAATAGCTAAGTAATTTATTTTTGGGGTCTCCCCTGAAATATATTGACACAGCTCCAATGAATGTATCATTTTATCGAATTTCATTACACTAAAAGCTATTTTCTGCTGCATTTGTGTTCTTTTGGGATATTATCATTTATAACGTGGTTAGATTTATAGGAGGACAGGGCTTTGTTCTACTCGGTAAAATAATATTGCTTTTGCTATGTGATCGGATTGTCAATGTTATAATAATAATACCAATACTCAGCAGGGCAGCTAGTGGCGAACTATTGGTGAGTGGCGACTCCACGGACCTGATTAATCCCGAGAGTAGGTCCTGCTCCTCACGTCACGCTTGACTTCACCGGCCGGCTGCTGTGTACAATAACGAAGAACAGACCCTCACCTCTGGCTTGCCTTTATTGGCTGGTCAGAGTGGAGTCGCAAGAGCTATATGCTCGAAGGGCGGATGTGTTGCATAAGTGGCGAGTAATGAGTTGGCGAGGCACCGCCTGTCATTTCAACCAAAGTAATTAGCATTGGCCAGGCAGGCGCCGTAGTTTTATCAATAGCCTAGTTCACCAATCTATATCAGTGCATTCATAGAGCCTATTATTAATGTTCCTATTCTTTTTAAATAGTTTTGCACTAACCGGTGGTTGTCCGTGGGAGCATACTTCTATAGTTTGAACCCATGGTGTCCCATCACTTTACTAAATTAAACTTCTCTAAAGGGCCTCTGCGTGTTGGCTTCCAAAGGTCCGGGACTCACATAGTCCCGAAATTGTTAAAGACAATAATAATAATAATTAATTTTTATTTCGAGCGACGAGGCCCATAATTACAAATACCTTATAGACATAACAATATAAAACTTAAAACTAACACCGAGGTGACAGAACAGCGTGCTGTTTTGCCAAAATTGGCGTGATGGTCGCTGCCGGTAGGTTGCCCCGAAACCCGAACACGACACCTTTCGGCCAGAAGTCAGGATACTCGAAGGTCCCCAGCATAAACATAAACGCACGGTTTGATAATTATTATTTACTTGACAGTAATGGCGACCAATTTAAAAACAATACGATGACATCTCAAAAGCAATATTGATTTACCGAGTAGAGACCCTGTGTTGTTTAAAGAATAATGGAGGACTCAAAATCGCAAGATTCTGGGTTCAGATCTAAGCGATTACTTCGTCCTGTCCGCCCATAACATTTGAAATATCGTTAAGTCGATAAAAAAACAATCGCAACCGCATTCGATTAAAATAAAATTCAATGTTAAAAATACTAAGTTTTTAAAACTTCAAGCAAAACCGCGTAAAAGTCATTGTAATCCTACGACCACTTAAGAGTGCGAGAAATATGATTTCTAACATAATTTTTCAAATCATCGTAATACATCGCAAACATTTTTATACTCATAAATCCTTACAGCATACAGGAATTTCCTTTCAAACACAAAATTTCCTATTTCTAAAAAGTAACCTTCAATCGCAGATTTTTTAGAAGCACTGTGTATTAAAAATTCATGAATAAGCCAGTATTCCAACTAGTTGCCCCTTCATTTCAATTGAAAATACATCATTCAGAACACAAACGTTTCATTAGAATCGATAAAGGTGGTTCACTGCAACTCATTGATGATTAGTATTGCATGAATTGACCGAACAATGACTGTTCAAAACGTATCCATTCAGTCGATGTTAATTCTCTAATTATTACGACCAATTCATGATTATAATTGTGGCGTGGAGACGGCAAATAAGCACACCGGTCTATTCAACTGGAACAAAACCATATCGTCGATGAAACTGTAAAACCGCGTAAGTAACATTTTTAATACGGATCAAAATGCACCTTTTTAATAACACACTAAGGTTTATTTTGCTCTATCATAAATTTGTTAGTTACGTGGTTTAGCAGTATCACCGACGACATTGCCTATGATATGATATCGTATTGTTTTTAACTAGGCGGCTATTACTGTCAAGTAAATAAGAGCTATCGTAACGTTGACAAAACGATGAACGAACGTTGAACTGGCCTGCCCTTCGCCTGATCTGTGTGCTTATCGCCTAACGAAGTCGCAACCGCAATCGTTTTCATTTTGACAGTCCGAAGGCAAGTCTGCATACAAAATGAAAACAATTGATCCACTTTGAAGTCGATTGTGATAGCGAGTGCGTTAGACTTGACTTCTATTTTAGTGATTAAAACCATTTTGTCTTTGACGTGTCATCGTATTGTCAACGTTACGAATAGCTCTCATGTACTTCACAATAATTTTGTCTGTGTTCAAAACGATGCGATAACACGTCAAAGGCAATATAGCTTTACCCAGTGGAATAGAGACCCTGTGCGACCGTATGCCTTCTTTATGTCATGAAAAAACATCACTGGCTGCCTTATTTCTACACCAGAACCACAATAAAGTGACAATACAAAAACCATACCATCACCTATCAAGGATTTGTTAACACTTCATTAGCCAGACGCTTTACGTATTCAACCTACATATAACGCTGTAAGGTAGCAGAAACCTGTTCAGAGGCAGCATGCCACGTTTTCACAGTTTCCCGCATCCCGATTGAAGTAATCAAAAGCGGCTTTAGGTGTTTCCGAGCGCAAGACGCAAGATGGAAATAGCTTGCGCATGCTTTGATAGATTAACTATTGAATCCCAAATCACCGTTAAAATGCGTAGTGTTTTGATGAAAAACATACAAAAACGTGTTTGTGTCAGCTTTAAACTATCCACTAATTGCTTGGTTTAATAATTATTATTTACTAGAAGTTGTCCGCGCCTTCATCCACGTAGAAGTCAATATTTTCTCAAGAACTGCCCAATTTTCCAGGACAAAAAGTAGCCTATGTGCTATTCCAGACTATAATCTATCATTGTGACAAATTTCATCCAGTGGCCCTAGACAAGATGTATTGCGGGAATGTTATCTTTATCGAAAAAACTACGTTGACGTTACCTGCTATCAGAGGTTCGCGTCGAGTGTTTATGTCAATTCCATACAATTTAACAGTTTTTGAACATCGTTTTCGTTGGCGTTTTGCATCTTGCCTATCGCAGAGGGCCCTGCCAAGATGCACTACGCTAACTAACGTTTCTATTCTTTCGTTTTTAAACCAATCCCGTCACTGGTAGATAACGTGATACGAAAAGTCACGTGGTCTACCAGTGACGCGATTGGTTTAAAAACGAATCGAATAGAAACGCTAGTTAGCGTAGTGCATCTTGGCAGGGCCCTCTGATCCGCTTAGCCGTTCTGGCGAGATTGAGTAACAAACATCTACACTTTATCATTTATAATACTAGTAAGTTATTATACTTAGATTACTCGTACTTAATTACCATTGATGTTACTTACTTTTAAGCATTTTTTACAGTCGAGTTCATAAATATGTCTACTCTTTTTAGTACCCTTTCACTTTAATTGCTGTGACAATTTATATATGGCAGTTTAAACAAGACATTAAAAAGACAAGGTACTAAAGTGTTCACATATTTATGAACTTGACTGTACTTTATCATTGAAAAAATAACCTTCTGCTAGAGTTTTTTGCGGCGATTTTTTTTTTCGCAATGATGGTCTTTGCAGTACAGAATCGATATCACTTCAAATATTACCGACGTGTAAAAGAGCCCTCATGTACCAATTTACTGAATAAATAGTTTTAATTTTGGATTGGATTAATCTAAAATAACTGAATCAAGCTCCTGTACAATTTCAAGTTACTGTTTATTTATCCTCGATGTGGATACAGACGGCGAAAAAGATCAAAGGGTCTTATCAGTAAGTCAATAAGGAGAGATTACAGGTTACGTTGCCGAGTGTACCCCATCGATGACGGTGGTATAATGAAAGTCTTGGCCCATGTCATGCGCGGCGAGCGATTTTATTTTTTAATATGTATTTGCACCATACGATTGTGCGCGTTCCGTAAAACTTTGCTTTTGTTGCTTATTTGCAATTTCTGTAATTTTATTTTTGATTTTTTAATGAGATAAAGGCGTTTAAAATCTACACGGAAAAAAAATCCTCAACAACTGCAAAAAACATGTAAAGTACATACATACATAAACTCACGCCTTCGTTCCCAGAGTGGGGTAGGCAGAGCTACAGAATTACCAACAGCTCTAAAAACTTGTTGATAATTCTGTAACCACATGTAAAGTAATTTCAAAATATATAAATAATATGAGTTAAGTGAGAATCTTTACCAATATTACATCTTACAGTATGAACTTTATTATTATAATCTAATGTTGCCCATATAATATTATTGTCAACGACAGGCTTCAATGTGCTTACAAATTGAAGTCAATACAATTACTAAAAACAAGCGTATCTCACTTCTCCCACCGCCGACGATGAGCGGGAAGCGAGTAAAGCCAGCGATCAACTATTAATATATGTGTCTCGTTTATTAACACGGGATCTATATCTTTTGTTTCGAAAAACTAGTGGAGAGAATTTTCGCCAGCAATATGAATATCTTATTGACACGGGACCTATATCTTTTTCATTTCTTAAGTGAGAATATAGTCGATAACTTGTCGCTTCCTTGCCGGCAGTGGGAAAGGAAGACATACTAAATTAGCAAATAGAAAAAACATTAAAAGACGCTTTGTCTCATAACTTCACCCACAACCAAGTCGTGATAAACCTGAATTGATCTGCCTCTTGTCGGCCATTCTTGCGTATAATTGAGTCTTCCCTTTCATTGGCTGCCGAATCTGTCTAGTTGATAGACCTACGCCGATATTGCCTGAACAAGCTGGATCCCTGGTACAGGTGATGAGAAACTTGGTCTTCGTTCTAATGAAACTTCAGTTACGGAAGTGATAGGTACTAGAATTTAGGTAAGTTCGCTCAAACTGTAATCAAGGTAACTGTGAAGGTTTGCGTCTCCTTAAACGATGATAAAATATACAAATAGGTACATAGTTTAATAATTTATCTGTTCTTAAATTGAAAATAAGTAATATGACTATAATATTCAAACCTTTTCAGTGTGTTTAAAATATACATTTGAAAAAAAAAGTGTACATCAGGTATGAACCCGGTGACGTTCATCACTAATTTAAACGTTAATGACTTACGATTATAAAACGCCTGAAAGCTTTTGGTAATTTTGAGGCCATAACGGTGGTTGCTAACGTTGTACCTATAGTTTACAAAATATAGTTAAACTGCACAGATACTATCTAAAGGATCGGTCACACTGACGCGTAAAATACGGTGACGTTGCTTAAACAAAAGAATGGGTCATAGTAATTACGCACACGGTAAGCTCTGGTGTGGTCACTCCCTTATTCTTAATATTTCATTTACTTATCCTTGTAAGGCCCAGTGTGCAATAGGATTTAGATAATCAAGGCAATTTAATTTGAACTGTGTTGCAAAACCAATAAGGTTTATTTTCTATGTTCATAAACTGAAAATGGCGCTATCGAACAAAAGTAATTGAACTTTATTGCCTTGATGGTAGATTCACAGTCCCACTTAAATAAAACTCCCTGTTTTTTATTTCACAAGGTTAAAAACTTTTTTTTAAATATTATATGGTTTTTTTAATATTTAGCCCTTTCAGTTTAAATAAAAATTTCCAAACCAAAAAATACTGGTGATCAATAAACATTTAAAAATCAAATTTTGTAACGGATTTTGTAACCGCGCTGGGATGAGTGCACAATATCACGGGATCCCGTTTAAATTGGACACTCCCGATGAGTGGGGATTTGGGATTTGGTTGGCGGTTGGTAGGAGCCAATGCCCTGATAAAGTGGGATTGATCCCGCTACCGGGGTTCGCTCAGCGAGGCGGAAAATTCAGGCAGCTCTGCTTGAGAAGGCAATTGAGAAGCCGTTTAAAATTAGATGAAAGATTGTCCTTCAATTTTAAGATTTTTTGCATGTGTTTTTAATAGTTTATTCAAACAAAATTATAATAAATAAAAAAAGTTAATTTAAAGTAAAAATATTTACGTGCAAATCATAACATTTAGTTATTAAGAACAAAGCATTACTTTTATGTCGGATAGTTACGCATTGTGTTAAAAAAATGAAGCCGAAGATATAAAGAGATGATACTACCTCTCAGTTTCTAGGTTCATCTCTACATAGTAGTTGTTCTGATACTGCAAAGGTGGCCAAATCTTATCTTATCTTACAGATGGGCCCTTTCGGATACACTTCGACTCTTTAGGATCTTTTGTGCAATTACCCTCTTACACACTCAGCTGTTCGAATGTGCAGGTTTCCTCACGATGTTTTTCCTTCACCGCGAGAGCATCGGGTAGTGCACTTACACTGAAAAAAAAATTGGTCGCTTGTAACAAGATTGTGATTCTTGTGCATAAGCGTCTTGATCCCATACGGGCCTAACAAGACGATAGATACATCAACAAAGACGTTAGATACATGTCATCAACTAAGATATTAGTTGAATGACTAAAGAAATTGCTGTCGTTAACTTTCAGCTTTGGTTGATATAACTAATATCTTAACTATTGCAATCATTTTTTGTCAACTAAGTGAAAATCTCTCTTTGTTGGCTCTCATTTTTTTTTGTTTAAGTTAGAAAAACTCATTGGTACATGGCGACCGCGGGGGTTCGAACTCGGTACCTTACGATCACGAGTCGACCCCCTAAGCCACTAGGCCACCGACGCTCACAAGGTGGTCAAATACTGCTTGAGTAAGATTTTCGAAGTTCAGTCTTTTTTATTATTTTTTTTCTGCTTATCCAAATGACTGAAACATCAGATAAAAAAAAACAGGCCAAATTGGGGTCGGACTCGTATACGACGTATAGCGGCTATAAAAATAATACACACTCCGTGAAAATTTCAAGTATCTACATTTTACGGTTGAAAAATCAACCCTGTGACAGACGGTCGGACAGGCGGATGGATAGCAGAGCCTTAGGGTGCCTTTAGGTACGAAATAAAAGAAATAAAAAGAAAGAATTATCTACTTACTTTTTTTTACTTTTTATGTGTTTGAATATCTAAAACAACTATGCTTTCGCCTCAATCGTCACATCAAATTAGTGAAAATGTCAGAGTAAGCTGGCCAATTTGAGACGGTATATTGCTGTAAATCAAAACAGGTTCTTACGCTGAAGTACGCTGTTCAATTTCCTGCCTGGGCGAAGCCTTGAATATTAATCGTGCGAGCCGGTTTAGGTGTTGCTGTTTATACAACGCTTTTGAGAATAAGCACCAAGGTGCGTTCACTGTGCCGTGAAATGGTGTGTTTATATCGTCCTTTTGTTGTTGCTTTAAGTTAATGCTTTTGAAATGGTACCTAACCCATCATTTTATCGAATTTCGCTTTATCGATTGTATCATTTCATTGAACGGTATTTTCTGCTAAAACCACTATGTTTCCAGAATATCTTCAACATTAATTGCGTTGGTTACGTAAGGTTAGACTTGTGGCCAATTTAACTCCAATTGGAATCAATGTTCTTTAGTGAAATTATCTGTAAACATAAATTTATAAGTTTCAACCTCTATTCTTGTTAATACTGATAAATTAAGATTCATATCTTTTCGTGATAAATTTCGATTCACAGACATTTAAAATAAGAGAAATGTGATCCAAATCAGTCACAATTATAGATCGAATAATAAAGAATGCTTCAATTCTAAATAAGATGATCTCTACCAACATGTAAATAAATAAAAGAGCCATTTATTCTGCTACTTCTTACCTACATAAAAAATAATATAAAAATAAAATATATAGCCTTCCCCGTGTCCTTTGGTAGCTCTTTGTCTCTGAATTTCCTCATCCATCGTTTCTAACCAACTAATCAATCAACATGGGGCCCGCACGTTTTTCCATCCTACATAATAAAGAAAAATACACCTGCCTTTAGATTTCCTCCTCCCGTGGTCTATTCTATGCGACAGCGAACTGACGCGCGAAATCATGTCACCCTTCAGTAAACCAGCCCGCTCTAATTGACGGCATTAATATTAGAAGGGCATCGATCCTGTGGCGCTCACTTCTTTTAAAAACTTTGAAACTGGTTATAATTTTCCTATTATTGTGACTTTTTACGACATATTTCATCGTTTGGGTTGTTTTTCAATTTGAAATAATGTGCGCGAATCGGCAAACGTAGTGTAGGACGCCCTCAGACTAGGCGGATCGACGATCTTCGCAAGGTGGCTGGCAATAGCTGGATGAGAGTGCCCACGAATCGTGCTCGTTAGCCTGCAATGGGAGAGCCTATGCCCAGCAGTAGACTAATATAGGCTGATGATGATGATGATGATGATGTGTCTTATTTGGATCATTGTTCTCTCATTTGAAATATTTGTAAACCTTAGAGTTTAACGTCCAACTCTATTCTAACCGTGAGGCTAGACAAGTTGCTTAACGCTTACGTAAACGATTTCGAAAACTGACAAATTGTATGGAATTGACGTAGGCGCTCGACGCGACCGTCTGACAGCTTACGTCAGTCCTTCGCATTTTGGATAACGATAACGAACGCCGAATGCATCTTGTCTAGCACCTCTGAATAGATTTCGACGTTTATACATTTAGTTTTACAGATATTGAAAATTAGGGAACACGATTTCGAATTAACTCAAGTGCCACACAAATTGACCTATTCCAAACTAAGTTCTAGACTTATATATATTTGCAACTAGTATTATTATGGAAACTAGACAACCAATTTTCATACCTCATCATCAGTGATCGGAAATAGGTGAGCTAATTTGCCTAAACTTGATGCATGTTCATTCAATAATGTATTCCCATCTCTCTCACGCATGAATGAATATGCGTCAAGTTTAGGCAAATTAGCTCTACCTATTCCGATCACTGCTCATCATTCATCATGATTTAACTTAAGAGCTAGGCTCTTGTTGGAGGAGTAATTGCCACTTGTCTCTGTTCTCTGCCAGCTTTTTCACTTCCTGATACGACAAGACATTGCCATTCTGTCTTATTTAGCTGAAGTAAGTAAGCCTAGGTCTTCCTCTTCCTCTTTTTTTGTCAACTTTGCCCTCCAAAATGTTCAAAAAGAAACTGTCGTGCCGTATCAGATGTCCCTGAAACTCTCGTATTTAATCGTATAATAAGTTATTAAAAATACTGTATTGGCAACTACTCAATTGGAGTAACTTAAAGCTAGACGCAGACTACGGTTGACGGCTTAGGAGGAAAAAATAATTATGCAGCTGAAAATCTCGATTCTTAAAATGGGGCTGCTTTGATTATCCCTGTGTTTACATCGCAATATCAAAGTCACCCCCGAAGCATGTCAAAAAGAGTGTTTTTTTTTGTTTCGATCGAATGCTTTAAATCCAATTTGTCTGAAAATACTTGAACTACTAATATTTTGCGATCGCATATGAAACATATGAAAGTAATGTCGCGAAAGAGCTTAATAATAACTCAGACCTTGCACAAAATCGATGATTCAAAAAATTATCAAAGTCGCTTCGCGTTTCCAAAGTCACCCCATTTTACGGTATCCACAATTCTACATATATCAAATCTTATTTATATGCCTTAAAATATATTGTTACGCCGATGGCATAAGGCGTCTCATCTTTTATCGTTAATTTTGGTGCTTTAGAGATAGCATGATTAGAAAGAGACAGCTATACTGAGACCCTTCCAGAAACGTGTGAAAGAGGTAGCATGATTAGAAAGAGACAGCTATACTGAGAACCTTCCAGAAGCGTGTGAAAGAGATAACACGAAATGAGACGGCAACACGAGGAACATTCCAGACTGATCCAGACCCGTGAGTCAAGGTCATTGCGATCGTAAAAACAACAAGGTAGCAAGGCGTAGAACATTCCAGCAACGAACAGTCTCGATCGACCTTGGCGGGGCGAGGTACATAGAACATTCCGGAAGGCGTTCTAGAATAATCGGACTCGGGAACTATAAAACGGCGGACACCGGTTGCGACGAGTCAGTCTTTACTTGGAAAGCGATCAGTGCGAATAAGAGCGACCAGAGCGATCATCTGAGTATTCGAAGTTTATTGTGCGATAATTGTTTTGTAAAGGTTTAAGTGAGTGTGTAATTACAGTCTACTTTTGATTATCGGTGTATTCGTGCATTTCTATCAGTTACCTACCCCCACGTACGTAACAATATAAAAACGACATACATAGTAAACATTAAATATTCTGGAACAAATACTTGCGCTTACCACACGAATATTTGGCCTTATCGGGAATGGAACCGCAGGAAAGAAGCAACCAACTAAGCTATTATAACCGCGCCATCAGGAATAATGGAGCACAAGATCTTTAAAGCTGCTCCACAAATTCAGCACTAATTATATAATTTACTTTAAACGTTGTGTTAGTTTTCTCACTTTGTTGAACAAATTTAATTATATACCGATATGCTGCAGGAATTTTGGAGATTATTAATATTTAATTAAAGCCAAAGTTTTAACTCCTTTTGTCAAGTCGAAGGTTGTTTATCTTGGCAACGTTAAACTGACTCAACTAATTCGCCGAGTTGTCTGTTTAAATCTTCGTAACTTTAGCGTTAAAATGTAAATAAAGTTTAAATTAAACTATGGATTGTTTGAATTTGTAAAGTTTTAATCAAAAATGCTAGTGTTGGTCGGTAATGAAACGTTGGTCAAATTAGGTAGGATAGGTAGGTGGTAATCTACTTTTCCAAAGAACTTACTATACCTAAGGTGCATTTGCATTTAAATCTTTTGCTGAATTGGTCCAAGAAAAATTCATATTTTTATCTGTAAATACTGCAGTATAAAAACATAGCTTTATAGGATAGGGTATGATAAGTTTTTAACTTGGAAATATTTTGACCTCTAAAGACTTACTGGTTTAATAGTAATTTAGTTTTTTATATACGTAACGCAGCTGCATCATCATCATCATAATAATAAAAAACCCGATGAATTGAGAACCTCCTTCTTTTTGAAGTCGGTTAACAAATCTTGGAAATCGATTTTGACCTACTTTTTAGTCATCAGATTAACTTGAAAATTTGCATACCTACTTATGTGATTTTAATGGCAGTAAAATAATGTATTGCTTAGCTGGATGATAATTGTCTGTTTGTGTCTGAAAGATGGCCATAGAAACTCTTCAATGGCTTACACAAGATTTGTCAAGTTTGGACTCGATCTTTTAATAGGTAGCGAGTTTATCATTAGTATTAAACGTACAGTCAACATCAAAGCGTGTTAATTAATAGTAGTTTATGTGGCTGGTGCATAATAAGATCACACAAGTGTTTTAATGCCTAATTATGTATAGCCGCATACATAACTTTATCTACATGCATATCATAAGTTTTCTATAATATGTTCAGATATGGCCTGTATTTTTATTAAGTTAGTGTTACTGTTAACTTGTTTGTAGTACAAAAGCTTAAAAAATAATAAAAAATAAAATAAAGAACAAACTTTATTTATAATGTATATTGCTTGCATTCAAGTACAGTATTACCGATACTTTTAATGTTTAGGTACCGACACTTTAATGTTAACATTACGATGCACTATACTTTAATGTAAACATTAAGATGCAACCACAGATACAGGTTTCTTAATATAGGCGATTTGCTTATCGCTTCTGAACATATTGTAGGGAAGTTATGATATGGATGTAGATAAAAGGTATTTTTGTATGTATGTTCCTTTGCCAGTTTCTCCAACTGTCATCGTGCCAAACCAGCTATTGGGGGCTCCACTTGGCACCGACGTGGTTCTGGAGTGCACGGTGGAGGCCTATCCTAACACTATCAATTACTGGCTCAAGAACAGAAACGAAATGCTACTGGATGGGTAAGTTACTTTTGTTTTTTTAATGGCACAGAGAAAGCAAAAGAGCACACAGGTCGCATGATGATGATGATGATGATGATGATGATGATGATGATGATGATGATGATGATGACGATAATGATGATGATGATGGTTGGTGATTTGCATTAGTTAACCAGTAAATACCCAATACTGAAATAATCAAAAGAGGCATTCCATCTTAAACCTAAGGGTTAAGATGGAATGCCTCTTTTGATTATTTCAGCTGATGTCTTGTTAACTCGGGCCACCTGCTAGTAACTGGGCTTTGGATAAAAGAAAAAAACTCCATGGACTTTTGCAACCATATAATTTTTCATAAGACGTAGCCAACCTTAAGGACTTAGATGGGATCGGTGATAGTCATTTCATACGCTGCTCCTAAAATATAATTCATGCTATACAAAATAGATAGTTGTTACAGAGCGTAACGTTTTAAAAATCTCAACCCCACTAATATTATAAATGCGAAAGTTTGTGTGTCTGTGTGTGTATATGTGTGTTAGTTTGTTACTCCTGAAATTTAGAATGGAGATAGCTTATACCCTTGAAAAACACATAGGCTACTTTCCATCCCGGAAAATTTTGAAGTTTCCGCGGGAATAACGATAATCTAAATTTACACGAGCGAAGTCGCGGGCAGAAGCTAGTTTATCATATAGGGTCTTTGCTTAACTCTGTGAAGTACCAAACTAAATCTTGCTATCTAAAGAAAATAGTCCGAAGGTATGATCGATAGAGCTTCTATAAAACTATTTCCAGCAGGCCTATTCTGCCCTACTAAGCTAGTATCCCAAATTAAATAACCAAAGCAGTTTTAATTCTCTTCTGTTAGTAATAAGGTTGATATTGCTACAGGATTTTTATCTGAGATACTGCGTATTGGATTAGCAGGGCAGTATTCTGATTGCGTTTATTGTGGTGGATAAATGTGAATAAAGCGTCACTCTCGCAGTTATATACTGCCCTCATTAGAAAAAAGGACGTTTGTCTCATAGAATCGCGAATGTATTAGAAACCTAATTTCTTAAGGCAGAGGGTTCAATTTGCTTTGACTATCAAATTGCACATGCGTCCTTTTTATTTAGAAGGGCAGTATAATTGTCATAACCAGGGATCGTAAAATGCGAGCAAAATCCATTGAAATGACGTATGACAACCAGTTAGGGTTGGCGATGGTTCTAAATTTATGAACTAAAATAATACAAATAAAGATTTTTTTTAATGATGACATTGAACACAATCCGAAACTCAATTTACTTTATTTACAATTTCAAATCAATTAATTCCCAATTTTACTCTTGGGATCGCCTAAGTAATAATTTCCGCAAGTACGATGGCGACACAATGCAAATAATACAATCAGATCGACAAACATGACAAGATAATACTCGTAAATCTATAGACAATGTACTAATCAATTCTAATAAGTTTTAGTTTAATATACCACGAACAATGATAGGGGCAATTTATTACCATAATGATAACAAGTCCTTTCAAAAGACGTATAAACACATTCCTCCATACATATTTAATTTATTCGATTTTATTATAAGTGACAACCCTAACACTTCAACAAATTTTGCTCGCAATTTACAATCCCTGGTCATAACTGATGTTTTATCCACATTTAAAGCAATAAGCGTGACATAATAGGCCCATAGTTATAGGTCTATGGCATAACTGAGTCTGTTCAGACTAATCTTTGGTAGCAAATCCCGTGTGTGTTTACTTGAAGGGACCTGCTCAATCAACACCGTATTGACGACCAAAGATTAGTCTAAACAGACTCAGTTATGCGTTAGAGCTATAATATAGCCATGCCTTATAGCAACTTAGTAGCTGCCACTCAATTAATATTACTATCATGATTCCGACTCCTGCGTCGCTATTGTCTAACGCACTCGCAATCGCAATCAGCTTCAAAGTGGAACAATTGTTTTCATTTTGTATGCAGACAAGCCTTCGATTTTCAAAATGAAAACGATTGGGATTGCGAGTGCGTTAGGCAATAGCCTCTCTCTATAAACTGCAGCCTCAGTTCTAATCGGGTCCACCATCATTTGCTAAATAACGTTTCATAAACTGATCCATTTCCCTAAGATATAATTTTGCAGAACGCTTTTTTTCTTAAACTATAAATATTGCTACATCTATAGGTTTCTACAAGATGGTCCTGAAAATAAATCCTACAATATTCCATGCAAAAATGCGTTTCGCAAAATGATAATGTTTGTGAAATGTTGTTTAGCGATTGGATACCAACTTAATAGCTGCCACTCGTGATTCAATACTATCATGTTTCCGACTCCTGGTCTATTAACTGCAGCCTCAGCTCTAATCGGCGCAATTACTGTTTAATCAGAACAGTACTTACTGATCAATCGGAATCGATGAATGCCGTAATATTCCGCATCGTTACTAGAACAATGGCACAAAAGGTCCGTATTGCAAGTTCTAGTTGGAAGATAATAGGCGTGGAGTTCCTTGCAGCATTATATTTGATATATGAACAATAGCTGTGTAGAGGTTCTTGGAAGTTAGTAGAAAAAATAACATGATGTTTAGCATACATCATTATTAATTTAAAACTTCTGTGAATTTGGTGGTGCGTTTCTAAAGTTTTATCGTTGTTTCTGCCCATTTTAAATCAGCTACGTATATTTTAAATACTAGTCCGCCAAATTGACCTAGTCCCAAATTCAGCTCTAGACTTGCACAATAGGCACTAGATTTAAGGTAGCTTACTACCTACGTACCTTTACCTACCTTTTTAGACGTAATCTACCAACATTACATCAGGTCATCCATGTACGAGGCTACCAGTGTATCGACGCACTGGACGGTCTTGGTCCCGTGTTGTGGAGTCGTTCCAATGGCATTCGAATTAAATAAATAAATATCAAGGGACAATGTCACACCAATTGACCTAGTCCCAAACTAAGCTCTAGGCTTGTACTGTGGGTACTAGACAACGATATAAATACTTATGTAGAGAAATATATACTTATATATTCATAGAAAACGTCCATGACACAGAAACAAATATTTGTGCTCATCACACAAATATCTGCCCTTACCGGAATTTGAACCCAGGACTGCTAGCTTCGTAGGCAGGGTCAACCAAATACCCACCGCGTCGTCAATTAAAAGAACTGGGACAAGCGCCATTACTACCAATAAGTAGCAGACTGGACATGCCATTTCTTATGGTAACCTATCGCAAGTTCGAAGTTTTGTTTCCCAAATTATTCACCTATCCGAAGATTAATACTCATTATCGATTATTACTCAGGAAATCGTACTGCCCAATTGCCCTTACCGAGAATTGAACCCGGGAATGCTTCTTTTTGTCACTATCATTAAGACCGAACGTATCGTCAAAGAGGTATAGGTAAAAAACTCAAGTAAAGCTCCTCTTGGATAATATAGTTGTGTACAAAACTAATATGGAATTTACGTCAAATTTCAAATATAGAATGTCGAACGGTCTATACAGATGCGTTACTATTACATGCAAGACGAGTTTTACTTAACTTTTTTACCTATATATTCCAACTAGTTTGAACAATCAACTAAAGCTGACAATAGAACTAGCGAGAATAGACCATCAAAGAAGATACACAATTATTATTAAAGCAATACTTCGGATCACCAGATTTTATTTATTTTCCAGGCCAAAATACACCATAAGTGAGGAGAGCTCAGGGTACAAAGTCGTCATGAAGCTCACCATCCTGCAGTTCTCCGGGGCTGACATCGGCACTTACAACTGCGTCAGCACCAACTCTCTCGGCAAGAGTGAGGGCACGCTTAGACTTTATGGTGAGCCTTTTTAACCTCAGCACAAATTAGGGTCGTTAGATGCTTAACATGACATTTGTATTTGGGTGTTTATTTATCCTTGTATCACATAGAAACGCTTCATTATAATGGTTCACTAATGTTTTACCAAATCTACATCATTTACCAAACTTTCAATTCGCGAAGACGTACTTCGCGCCACATTTTTTTTTTTTTGTGGTCATTAATCTAACCTACCCTAACTTATTTAATAAGCCCATGTAACCTATGTAATATGTAATGGTTTAAGCACAATTATGTATATTTTTGGGAAATGAAAGTTTGTAAAACGATATAGTTTGTCAAATGATGATTTGGTAAAAAGTCAGGATAATGCTGTTAATAGTAGAGTACGTGGTAAGGAACGATGTGCTTTGGAGTTATCTGCTCAAAACGAAAGCCAAGAATTCGTTGAAAAGAGAATAATTGCTGGGTTCGATTCCCGTCTAGTACTTTTGATTATTTTTAAATCATGTAATGCCATTTTCCCCCTTTTCCAAAATCATGGTCTTGGTTCCTAGGGACAGATTAAGTAGCTCTTGTAGTTTCTGAATTCCCTGTACTGACCTATTTGAATTACCCCGGTATACGTGTATAATATTGTCTTGAAATTGTTTAACTACCTAACTATAATGATTATCTGCCGCCTGTTGTTTACCCGTTATTTTTAAATGTACTGTTTCTCTATAATATTTTTATTTGGTGTACAATAAAGTGTTTTGTTTTGTATTGTATTGTATGATTGTCTTTTCAACTACGTAACAATTCATACACAGTTCCCCAAAAATATTTATATTCTTACTCTTATCACCGCTGTACTAAGCGGTTATAAAACGTCTCCGGGCTAGTTTTAAACTTAAAATATTAATGCCAATAAAAAGTTAGCAACAACTCGCTGGGAAAGAGTTAGTAGGAAGTAAGACTTTAATGCCCACAACCATGGAGTTTCTAAATATTGATAATGTTGACAGCGGAAAAACAATGCTTAACTTTTTTGATGCGTGTAAAGGAACAGCAGTTACTGCATTGTTTTTCTGCTGTCAACATTGTCAATGTTCAGAAACTTCATTTTTGTGCAATGTGTCAAGATTGACTTCAAATCGCGGAACTCCATAAAGAAAAAGAGAAGAAGAAGACTTCTTATCGGCCTGGCACTGTAAAGGTGTCCGAAAACAGCGCGGAAATCTTGGCAGGACAGTCAGCTAATCGGTTAAATTCGCTATACATTTACGGGTGGATGACAGGCGAACTGGACCTCTATATTCTAGGCGGTAACTATATCGTCTTTAATCTGTTATCGTATTGTCAACGTTTTGATAGCTCTTATTTAATTGACAGTAATTGCGGGTTAAAAACAATACCTAGCTCAAAGAAGATATGGTTTTTGCCGCGAATAGAGGCCTAGTAAGACCGACCAACGCGTTGTTTTTTATGAGATTACAGATTATTTACTTGCTTCAGCGCAACAGTCATCAGTTTGTTTTTCAAAAGATAAAACTAACTCGTTCACATTCCTTGATTCTGATCTAAAAACATCAAATAGACATTTCTATTTGAAATCAAAAATGAAAAGACGCACATTAACCGCATTTTCTCTTTGCAGAAATCAAACTGTATCCCAGTTCGCAGGCTTCGGAAGTCAACGCTGGCGGTAAGCAATCAGAGTTATTTATTACTTTTAAAGGACAGCTTCCTAGAAAAATGTTGAAAGTTACGTTTGAGTTTCGTTTGGACTTTATCATGTTTACTTGAACTGTTTGTATGTGTTGTTTGAATGTTTTAACTGTGTTTCTTTCATGTTTGAAAGAAAGAAGAAACATATATGTATTTTATATAAAGTGCATTTTAAAATAGGGCTCATTACTTTACTTACTACCTCTCTCATTTTTTGAACTGTCATAGTGGTTTCTGGTGATAAGAACTTTTAAACTTAACCGACTGCGTAATTACAATTATCTAAATAAAAGATAAAAAAAGATAAAAGAAATTTATTCAGTAAGTAGGCCGCACGGGCACTTTTACATGTCAAGAATCTACTAGCGCTTCCCAAGAGAACACCACTGCTGAGAAGAAACGCCCCAAGAAACTCAGCAGTCAGTCATTTTTTAAACATATTTCTTATTACAATGGTACTACTTAGTCTAGCATTATATAAAGCTATAAATATTAAAATAAATATAGTATCAAATAACATGCGTAGTTCAGCAGGAAAACATGCCAATTAAGAATCTCACGGGAGAGATAGAGAGAAAAGAAATACATACTTAAGATGGTGCGAGACGACCACATAAAAGTTTCGATATGTTTTCCTACACTTCACTAATTTTCAAGGTAGATAGAAAATCCGTAGACTACAGTAGGATTAACACCACACTAGTTAAAGTACTTAATTGGTTTACTAGCAACAATTTGCTACTAAATGCTAAGAAAACGAAATGTGTTAGGTTCGCTTTGCCTAATGTTAAACCGGTACATTCTAGTATTTTTCTAAATGACGAGTGTTTGCAAATGGTAGATAAGGCAATTTTCTTAGGCATAACATTAGATAAATATTTGCAATGGAGTCCCCATATAGCTGTACTGGCAGGTAAACTAAGTTCGGCAGCTTACGCCGTTAGGAAAATTAGACAACTAACCAATGTTGAGACAGCTCGCTTAGTCTATTATAGTTATTTCCATAGTGTCATGTCGTACGGTATTCTGGTTTGGGGTAAGGCAGCTGACATACAAACTATATTTGTGTTACAAAAAAGGGCCATTCGTTCTATTTACAACTTAAACTCCCGTGACTCTTTAAGAGAACTTTTTAAAGAAATTAATATCTTGACTGTAGCGTCTCAATTTATTTATGAGAATATTATTTACGTTATTAGAAATTTAGATTCTTTCACCAAAAATTCTGATATACATAATTTAAATACCAGAAATAAAAATAAAATCGCTATCCGAAAATTCCGCGTCCGTAAAGTATATAAATCATTTGTTGGTCAATGCATTCATTTCTATAATAAATTACCTGACGAAGTTTTAAAGTTACCCTTTCCAGCACTTAAAAGTTACTTGAAAAGGTCGTTAATGTCTAAAGCGTATTATAGGATCGAGGACTATCTAACAGACAAAAATGCATGGCCTAAATCCGAAACTTAGTCAATAATAATTTATTCAAATGCAAAATCTTTATCTTGTCTAGGGGACACCGTTGATGTAGGAAAACATATCGAAACTTTTATGTGGTCGTCTCGCACCATCTTATATACACATAAGTATGTGTTTTTTTTTTTCTCTATCTCTCCCGTAAGATTCTTAATTGGCATGTTTTCCTGCTGAACTACGCATGTTATTTAATACTATATTTAATTTAATATTTATAGCTTTATATAATGCTAGACTAAGTAGTACCATTGTAATAAGAAATATGTTTAAAAAATGACTGACTGCTGAGTTTCTTGCGGCGTTTCTTCTCGGCAGTGGTCTTCTCTTGGGAAGCGCTGGTAGATTCTTGACGTGTAAAAGTGCCCGTGCGGCCTACTTACTGAATAAATTTCTTTTATCTTTTATCTTTTACATCAACGGTGTCCCCTATGCAGTCCTATATGCAGTGCACGTACTTCAAATAGTTCAAATACTACCTTTCATATCAATACACATCAATGATGCAATTAGTTTTAATCCTTTAAGGAGTTCTGCGAGTACTGTGATGCCTCTCGTCATGGTATGGGTGCTGTATTAATTCCTAAAATTTATTTGTTGTAAGGTCTTCTGGATGGCGCAGTAAAGCAAAGAAACGAATATGGTTCTTCTGGTTCAATGATCTTATCAAATATTGTGACTGTATTTATTATAGTATTGTTCATTACTTAGTTCCATTAATGTTGAATAGTGATAAGGGAATTACTTTACTTCATCAAATTCCAAATTTTGTAAATCTAATTGACTGTTTTTTTTAGAACATTTGGATTTATTTTACTAGAGCTGAAACCCATTTTTTTTTAAGTTAAAGTAAAAATTCTGGAATATTGTTTACTTTATAGAAAATAAAAGGAGCAAGCATATCACAATTGACAGTATTTTTTTGTAATAAAATTGCTCAACGTTTGTAGGATATAAGTAACGCGAATGTAAATAGTTACTCCGTTTTTCATAAACGCACAATAAACATATTTTAGTTAAAGTATTCCTTGTCCCTTTCCGTTAAATTCAAATGTCATAATGACAGATAACAATAGAGTATATTTCAAGCACACTTTATCTATTGCGCGTTTATGAATCAGAGGGTTAGTTTATAGGTTCATGCCTTGCGCCTTAAGAAAAAAAATCAAGACTTCAGCAAAATAACAAGAGAAAAAAAAAATCTCACACCGCACCTAAACCTCTACCCTAACCATAACCATAGCCATATTGATTTTAAAATGTTAGTGTATTTGTAACCATTACGATAGCACGTCAAAAGCTATATGGTTTGTGGTTTGGCGAAAATAAATGTTAATTTTTAGGGTTCCGTAGTAAAAAAGTAACCCTTGTAGTTTCTCCTGTCTGTCCGTCTATCCGTGGTTTACTCGATACTTTTGGTACTTACAGCTAGTTTGAAATTTCGACGACAAAGTAGTATTTTTTTTCGGTGACCTCCCATACGTAAAGCAAAGGTTTTTTATACGTTATCACATCAAGTGAGTTATCATTGGATAGCTCCTTAAAAATCATTATGCGTATGATATGATTAATATTTAGGTTCTGGGGACCGTTTTGGAAATATTTAAGTCGAAAACTATAATTTTAGCTAGAGTTACGTGTCCTTCAACCTACAGTCAAAACTTTATACTTGTTGTTTTTCGAGTTAGTTATGTGTTTATAGTAACGGTGTCGGAACTCTACACTGAGCATGGTCCGACACGCTCTAAAGGTTATTATTCAACCATAAAAATATTGTTTGCTATATCACGATCCAATTACTTCTAAGCAGTTCAGTGGCTCTAACAAGATGCATTGCGAGGGCAAGTTTATTTATTAAGGATAAGAGCTACATGTTTCATATATTTTTGTTCCTTTCACTACCTGAGACCACACTTTGAAAATCGAAGTTCAAAGTTAGGTTAGCTCCTGCCATCTCTTTCTCACGATTAAGTCTCGAACGACGAGTGACAGGAATGGAGCTAACGTAACTTCAATCAATTTTCAAAATTGGGTTAAATATTTAAGTTTTGATGATATACACAATCTCTGATATGTAAAAACTAAGTAACGAAAAATTCATTTAAATTTTATGTTAAGAAATAAACAGGTAATAATATCAATGTTTGTTTTATTGTACTGAACCTTTATTCCTTTTATTTATTATCCTGAGTTCCATAATGCCCAAAGCTTTTTCTACAATCGAGACGCAAGCAAAGGTACGGGTTTTTTTTTTTGTATAGAGAGCACAGAGGCCACCTGATGGTAAGTAGTACCTAAGTACATTTATATTCTCAAGACTACAATCTCTAGACTACACCTAAAACTGTCCATTTGATGCCAACCCTGAGGACTAATAGAACGCCTCTATGCTTCGGTTGTAGGAGCCTGCGGTTTGGAAAAATATGTTTGCCAAATGTATCGTTCCCAACTTTTTCGTTTGCCAACCCAATGTTATATTTTTTTTCAGGATTTAAGTATTTCAGTACCATCGTGTATCAACCCTATAGGTTAGGTTAGTTTTTATAAAATCCTGAAATATTTACGGTTACAGAAAACAAAACGGGTTGGGAAACGATAAAATTAGCAAAAATGTTTCGACGAAACAAAGGTAGCCATTCGGTTGTGCTATACCCACACCCGAACACAACAATGTGAACACTGCCTGACGGTAGGTTAAAAGGATAAGGTAAAAACTGGTAATTAATAAGTTCTGAGCGTTGAGCAATTAAAAAAAATTTGATTACAACACACGACATTCTTGATAACTAAGTTGCTCTAACAGCTTGCTTCCATACTTTTATAGCATTTTCAATCCCGCTTTGTCTGCAATATTATCGTTGCACGGTTGCAACATTGTATCTAAAATAAGATATTGAGGCGTGCCGTCATAGATTATTAACACTATAATTCAATCTTGAGATGTTCTGAAAGCAGTAATCAAGACGTAAAAAAAGTATTGTTTATTCAAAAATCTCTTCTTTTTTCGTTCTCTCTCTCCAATCTCTTCTTCAAAAATGATTTTATCAATTGTTTTATTAAATCATTATAAAAAACGAACTTAACCTAACTTAACTCATTATCATCATCATCAGCCCACATCAGTCCACTGCTGGACATAGGCCTCTTCCATAGCACGCCACTGAGCTCGGTCTTCACCTCTTCTTCTCCAGTTACTTCCAGCTACCTTGCGAATATTATCGCTCCACCTAGTTTAAGGGCGCCCGACTCCACGTTTGCCAATAGGTGGTGTCCACTCTAGAACTCGTCTTCCCCAACGGCCATCAGTTCTACGGCAAATATGACCAGCCCATTGCCATTTCAGCTTGCTAATTTGCAGACCTATGTGTCGGTAGCTTTGGTTCTTTGCCGAATTACTTGGTTCCGCATTCGATCCCTTAGAGATACACCAAGCATAGCTCTTTCCATAGCCCGCTGAGCGACTTTGAACTTGTAGACTAGTCGTGCCATGAGCGGCCAAGTCTCGGCTCCGTATGACATCACAGGTAGGACGCACTGATCAAAGACTTCTGTCTTAAGACTTTGTATATAGACCTCGAAAAGACCCAACAGAGTTTTCAAACTGGACTAAATCCACACAGTACTTTTATTAAATTCTTTAATTTCAGCCTAAAAGGAGGTAAACTTTAAAAAATTTAGATCAAACAATAAACAAGGACAAACGATTGTATGCGTTTCACAGCACCTTTATGTATTAAGTCCACAATTTGTAATCTTTTTTTCTGCAATAAATATTAAAAAGAGAGCAATGGCGTGTATTGGGAGAGCCCTTTGTGCAGAAGTGGACTAAATACGGGATGATAAAATTAATGATTAAAAAAAACCTGCCTGAATCTGCAAACTATTATATCTCGAGAATTTTATCCTGTATTTGTAAACATTCTACTTCATAGCATTCCTCTGCTTCCCTTAATTTAATATGGCTCGCTCGATTTGTTTACAAAGGTTAAATTTATTCATGAAATTTGTTTTGCGAGGGTCCGGGCGGAGATAAAAATAAACTTAGGACAATCGCGAGTTACTCTGACCTTTTTCTTCAATATTCTTCATATTTCTTACGATTCTTGGAACTATTTGGGTGTATGGTGAAGTAAAAGTTAAGTTCGAAGCCGTAGACCTGGTTTTCTTGTAAATAGGATTTAAAATTGCTGTTTTTGTAAGGATTTCCAAAATCTATGCGATGCTCTCGTCCGATTTCAGTATAAACCAAGAAATCATTTCGAGGGTTCCGCAGTCAAACTACGAATACTTATAGTTTCGCGATATCCATCTGTCTGTCTGTATGTAAATGGTTTGCTGTAGTGATCAGTTGCAGCCAATATCCAGTGGATTTCTGCAACCCCCACCAGGTGGTGTTATTATGGTGAGGAAGAGGCACACGAACACACAGGCCACCTGAGGCTAAGTGGGATCTGAGGACTAAGATGGAATGCCTCTATGTCAGCTATTTCACCGGTTGTCTTATCACTACACCGAAACACAGTCATACGAACACTGCTACTTGGAGGTGGGTTAAATGATAGGGTACACATAACTCCGAAGAGTAATAATTCCGATTGATCAGAATCCCGAATTTTCATAATTTCGAATGAAATGTTTTGATACAAGCCTTTATTTTTTGATATTGCTTGTTAATCAAACCTTACCTAACCTACGTATAATATTAATAATATAAATTTAATCTAAAATAGCTCCAACATAACATACCTTTTGGAAAAAATTTAATTCGGACTAATATTCGGAAAAAAAAAACAAATTTTTGGGTGTTCCATAAATGATACACTGAAAAAAACATTTGGTTGCTTGTAACAAGATTGTGATTGTTGTGCATAAGCGTCTTGATCCCATACGAGCCTGACAAGACGATAGATACATCAACTAATATGTTAGTTGAATCACTATAGAAATTGATGTTGTTACTATCAGCTTTGGTTGATATAACTAATATCTTAATTATTGTATTCATTTTTTGTCAACTAAGTGAAAATGTCTCTTTGTTGGCTCGCATTTTTTTTAGTGTAGGACTTTGCACAAAAGTCCTATAGGTAGCGACTAAAAAGTCCATCCAGAATGTAAACTAGTAAAGTAAAAGTTTTACATAGTTTTTTTTATCTTATTTTTTAATTTAACACATTACAGGCTTTGCGTAGGTAGTCAGTTTTAAATTACACACATCAAACATGTCTAGGAATAAAAAGTATCCTTACGTAACTCGAATTGGATGAATTCCAAAAATATTGTATTTTTTCCGTTGTGTAGGTGACGAAAATTAATCGAACAATCATTAAAATTAGTTTTCATCACACAACAGAAAAAATACAAGGACTTATTGATCTTTTAACGGTGTACATTAATTGTAAAATCATTATACCTAGTTCGTTTTGGTCACACAATAGAAAAAATCAAGGACTTTTTGAGCATTTATCTGCGTACATTATTTTTGAAATTAACCTAATTTTGATAACTATTTAATAACACATCGAAAGACAGTACGTTGCAAAATATCAAAACAATGTAATGATATTGTAGTGTGTAGGTCGTCAAAACAAACCAACAGCATTATAACTAGTTAAGTCCTCTCAAAACCCATAAAAACAACTTAAGTACTTCAAATCAATTAATTAAACGATGCTATAATGGAAAGAATACAATTCAATACAACAATTGAAATGCAGACGTTAAAAACCAGAGGATAACATTATTTCAATCTGTTCTTTTCAGTCACAATTTTATTGCTCTAGCAGAAAATAAAACACGGTTTCAAAACGTACGCAGGCCAGATAACATTTGCTTAGAGGTTCCGTAGATATTTAAAAAAAGAGTTCTTGGTTTTGGTAAAGTGATAAAAGTAAAAGAAGTTTATATTTTAATTCAGATTGTAAGGGAAATTTATTGAAATAAATAAATATGACAGGGGTCAATCTCACACAAATTGACCTAATCCCAAACTAAACTCTAGGCTTGTACTATGGGTACTAGACACTGAGAAACTTACGTATATGGAGAATACATAACTAAATACATAGAAAACATCCAAGACTCATGAACAAATACTCACACTCATCACACAAATATGCCCTAAATATTTAAATTAATTTACAAAATTACTAGTAGCCCGCCCTCGCTTCGCTTCGGTTTATGCCAGTTTTCTGTAACACCCGTACATAATCCAAAACTTATTATAAATAAAAACCTTCCTCTTGAATCAGACTATCTATTAAAAAAAACCGCATCAAAATCAGTTGAGTAGTTTTAAAGATCTAAGCATACATAGGGACAGACAGCGGGAAGCGACTTTGTTTTATACTATGTAGTGATAGTGATTATACTTTCTCTCGTTCTGTACCTATTTGACAGTTTTTAGGGCTTATACGGCCAGTTCAGACATAAAACCATGTAAACCCGATGACGCCAGAAGTTGATTATAGAATCATAAACATATAATTAGACGTAAGTACATGTTAAAACTTGGACGTGATTCGCTTAAGCGTATCATTCTACTCAACGCAGCTAATAATAATCGGCAATTTTACGAAACATATTATTACAGGGCGTGCATTCTCAATTAGGTAGCTTCTAAAGCTGGCTGTATTTTAATTATGTTAGTTCTCGGTAGGTACTTAAATACATTTCAAATAATCGAATTATTTTGTTATTTTACTCAGTATTGCTACGAAAAAAAGGGGGAGGGGCAATGAAAACATAATCGTATGGAAGGCAAAAAGCTATTAATATCAGATTAAGGGTAAGCGCAACTCTAAAATAAATCCTGATGTAAAACATCAAAACATCAGTGGTTTTTAAAGTAATGTCTCGTGTCACTGAATTAATGGTTTATAAATAAAAATTAAATATAAGTGAACCATTGTCCACACGGATCCCTAAAAACAATTAAAAATGAACATAAAACGTTCACCCGCTATTCCTGCCAGTAACAACGATAAGGCAACTTTAAAAAAGCTAAAAGGAATCCAGCATTTCACTGTGAGTGAAATTTATGGAGGGTTTTTGATACTTTTATTTTGATTTAAATTTAAAAATACGCGAATACTTTTTTGCAGATTGCGCTGTTTGTTTTGTACTTGTGAGTTTGGCTATTTAGTTAAAAGGTTAAGCATTAAATTAACCTTTAAAACAATTTCTAAACGAGTGCCACAATGAAATTAAATAACCACCTACTTAATTATAACATTTTACTGACGAATAAAAAAAAAGCCATTGTTGGGTACTCTGCTGAAACTTTATGCAGATACGAAAAGAGTATCGAATTTGAAGAGATGTTCTTCCATTGATTGCCAGCTTTATCTGCAAAACCGTCAGTATTTTCTGAACTGTTACATTTATGGAGAAGAGAGAACACTTTATGGGCAAGAATTGTAGTTTGAAGGTGACTCCATTTTTGAATTTATTTAATCCGTGTGGTTGCCGGGTTAGAATAGCGCCACTCCATGTCTTCCCGTGGATGTCGTAAGAGGCGACTAAGGGAATAAAGGCTTGTAGTACTTGTCAGGCGATGGGTTTGCAAACTGTCACTAATACACTGGTAAACATCTTAGCCTAATTGTGCAAAATGTGGTTACAGAAATATCAACAAATTTTTAGAGGTATTGGTAATTCTGTAGCTTGGATATGCGTCATACTCGTGAACGGGTGTGATTTGTGGGCTCCGGTCTGTTCACGTCTGCAAGGACTTGTTGCTCAGTTAATTATTCCAGTTATGGCTTTTGACGCAGAGACCTCGTCGTTGTTATCCTAGTCATTATTTTTAGTTTAATGTATTTGACATGTAATGTTTTGAATTTTTACATTTGTATTATTTTTATTTGTGCTAGTTCTGATAATTTATATTTGTTGCTTTATTTCCTTATAATGTAACTTACTTTTAAGTATCATTCTATTTTATGTTTGAAAAAATTACCTTCTGCTGGAGTTTCTTGCGGCGCTTCTTCTCCGCAATGATGGTCTTGTCCGAAGCGCTAATAGATTCACTCTATATTACCGTCGTGTAAAAGAGCCCGTATGTGGCCAATTTACTTTAAAAAAAAAAAGATTTTGATTTTGATTCTGCCTACCCCACTCTGGGAATAAAGGCGTGAGTTTATGTTTATATGTATAAATGCTTGTATCTGTACAATTAAAGTATATGTATAGCGTTGTTGGGGTAACCTGCTAATCTTTACAATCTAGTCGTAGCTTGTTGATACTTGGCTTTTGCGAAAACAGTATGCTTCTTGGGTGTCGCAGGACAAGCATGAAAGTCGTATAAATGCAGTTGAAATGCGCTTTTTGCGTAGTATGTGTGGTGTGAAACTGATTGATAGAGTAAGGAATGAAAAGGTCAGAGAGAAATGTGGACTAAAAGAAGATGTAGTGACTAAGATTGAAAAGGGCATGCTTCGATGGTTCGGTCATTTAGAAAGGATGGATGAAAGAAGATTGACAAAAGATATATACAGAGCAAAAGTGAGTGCGAGAGTCGGAAGCGGCCGCCCTAGGCGTACTTTTTCGAATCAAATCGGAGAAATACTGGAAAAGGGCCGGATCTTAAGTACCCGAAACCGACGTGCATGCATGACTCGATGTATGAATGTGGAAGAAGCGAATTAGATTTGTTAGGATCGTAGCAGGTGGAAAGAGTGTCTGCCTACCCCTCTGGGAAACAGGCGTGATTTAATGTATGTATGTATTTAGTATGCTTGTCTCAATTCTAGAAATATAATCCATTCGCTTATATAGTGTCGCTACTGTGGAAGCCTGCAGTAGCGGCTTCCTCTTCTTAGCTTCCCTAGCTCAACTTTTACTTGCTCTAACTATAGTTTAAATAAAACTGCACTGTTTCCTTTATTATATATATTTCTTCCGTTATTATAAACTTAATATAAACATTTACTTTTCCATGGGCCTTTACTATCCCGATACACGTAAGCAACTGAAGTCGCCCCTCAAAACAAGACAATTCTACTCCTATTTGATGTAACACTTCGAATATCAGTGACGTAACAACCAGCCAGTACAACTTAGATGTAGCCGGCACACTACAAGTAGTGAACCTTCACATCTTCCCGCCCGGCACGGGAAGGCTGGGTCACTACCTCTAACCTGGCTAAAGCTCCCCCCTATTCAAGACACCTACCTATGTATAAAAATCCAACTATAATTTACCTATCCCCATCCAGCCCTTTAACAACAATATATTATTTACCTACCTAACTCAGTATCGATTCCCCTAGCTGGTTTACCTAACACCTGGAAAACCCTTGACGACATGACAAGTCCCTTTCTAAGGGATAGCATGTAACAGTCTGAGAAAGAAAAGGTGTGTTATTGGGGAAAAAAATTAAAATATTTAAATTATGACACCTATTGCTTCGGACTATCAAAATAGAAACGATTGCGATTGCAAGTGCGTTAGACAATAAGCCCCTAGAATCAACTAGTTCATTGAGTTAGCCGTTTTATTTGTTGTAACGGCAAAAAATCCTTCGACACGAAAACAAATCGTACCTATAACTACAGCGAAACGAAAGTTTACTTAAGAAAATAACCGCCAAATCTCTTCAGAACCTTCCCAAATTCACCTAATATTTGCAGCTCTTGTAAATTACGCCAATTTTTCAGTCGAAGAAAAACAGCGTCACGGGCAAGACTGGAAGGTAAATCTTTTACAGTAACGGGAGATTTAAAGGTAACGTAACGAACAATGGTCGGGCCGGCGATCCTTATCGCCTGTTACCTTTTGTTACGTTGGCAAAAACTCGTTTATCTAACGAGCCGTCCGTGCGTCCGCTTAGTTGTGTCGCTTATTATCGAATTTGGGATTTGGATCGTTGATTTTTGTAGAATTCGGCTTTGAATTTTGTTAACGTCTTAAAAATCAGGTGTCGTAACTGTTTTTTTTCGCATTAAAATAAATTGTAATAAGGATGCATTATGATTTTTAATAGCACGTGGAAATATTAACATCAATCGGGGAAATTGGCTTCCTGAATACCTAATCATGATGTGATGTTATAATTACGCTTTAATTAAGTAGTTATTATTACCAAATATTCAATAGTGCGTTATTTGAATTTTAACTCCACCATAAAACATTGTCATAATGACAGTGTCAAGGGATGAGATAGAAATTATATAGGAATTCATCGTTGGTCTTATGCGACGAGGTTCTAAAGTGGTTCATCAATTAGTCCGTGACCGTACGTGGGATCTGAAATTCTTAGACTCTTGCGTTCTCTGCACTGAAAACGCGTAGCTCGCCCTAAGGCCTAAGATAGAGTTACAAGCAACGATCCCAACTGACATATCAATGATGGAGAAGCAATACCAAGTATCAAATTACATAAATAAATAATTCTTACTTCTTATCACTATGTAGTTAGGATTATATAGTTCTACAATAGACGGGTAGATAGGAAGTATTGTTTCTACATCGTCGATACGGCATTGTGACGTCTCAGTGTGTTAATTTTAGATCAAAAGTAATTTTAAAAGACTTATTTTGACTTCATGCTAGATGTTATTGGTTTATAGATTATAAAAGTTAATGAACCATTTTTGCATTTTTTTACTGCTACTATTTTCCAGTTACCTTTACGGCGAAAAGCCCGATAATTTATTAATTGTTATAAATAATTTCTTATCTTTTTCTACGCTGAAGTATGTCAATTGTTTTAAAATAAATAAAAGACACCGACGAAGTCTCCCGAATTGTACCAATCACTCTGATCGCTTCAGTTAACCTCAAGGGATAAAAATGTGACTTTTCCCGCTCTGAGCTGCATTTTTATTATTTCACGCACAAAGAGAACACGCCAGAAAAATACATGTTATCTCCCATAGAGCCGGAGCGTAATGATTCAGATTTTAACCAAACAAAGGCCTGCGAGGAAAAAGCGAAAAAATAAGGATAGGAATTGAAAACAATTACCAGAGAGCAAGTTTCGCGTGATAACGACCTAAGGGCGACTTTTGTCAAACGAAAAAAAGAAAAAGAGGATTTTAAGCTTTCCCTTTGCTGGCCTGATACGGCATGACACTTGTTAAGATTTTTGTTAAGGACATGATTCACGGCTTGGCCTTTCGCCTATTTTCTTAAACGTTTGCTTGTCGCTGGGAATATTAAACTGTAAGCGTTTTTTTACTGATAGGCTGGTTCAACTTGTTACTTAATATTCTTGAAGTATCAATAAAACTGACGACAAATTTAATGTGACGATTAAACTTTTGTGTGGTAAATTTTTCGACATTACAATAGTTGAGTAAAACATAGAAGCTAAAGAATAGTATTTTACATGTCAGGACCTGGACACAACACCACGGCACGGCGCGGCGTCGTTAACGTGAAAAGGCGCGGCGCCGTAGAACGGCACGTTGCCGCGACGTGCAGATACACGGTGCCGTCATTCATTATAAAGTGCAATATTAAGCCCAATATCCTGCGCGTAGAGTTTGAAATAGTTGAAGCCGTTGTCACACGGCACCGTGTATTTCCACGACGCGGCAACGTGCCTTTCTTTGGCGCCGCGCTTTTTCACGTGCCGTGGTGTTGTGTCCAGGCCCTCATGCCAATGATAAATGACATGAATGACATTTTTATAGTCATTTTACCTCCTGGCCAGAAAAGGCTTAATTGTCAGTCAGTCCGTCGGTATATCTGTTCATCTGTAGTATTTTTTTAAGGAATAGTTTAAATAATGACTTTGGCAGCAAAGCAAACCCTTTATTCCGCTTTATTTGTAACTACGTAGCCATCGCTAATATTGTACACTTATGGCTCCAAAGGTTTTGAAAGGTTAGGAAAGTTTATGTTAAGTGAAGTAAAACATAGACAAAACACACGCGGACTTGCCCAAAATTAAAATTTTAAAGAACATTAAACAATCATTCATATCAACCTAGTCCCACTATTAAGCTCTTGGCATTTTGCCCATACCCGAATTCGAACATGCGTTACTCGGTTAAGGTTAGCTGGAAGAAAACTCTTAAAGGGATAAGTTCGCGTTTGTACTTGTTATGTTTTATTATAGTTATTACCCGTGTTTTGTATTTATTTTTTATTACCGTACAATAAACAAAACATTATATATAACAAAGTGAAACAGAGGCACAGTGCGTTTAAAAGTTTATTCATCTGCATCACGCGACCCTTATTGCCCTGGGTATCTACACCGATGCATTTCCAATTATGCCACCGTAGCGTAGAAATTGGATATACATAATCTACTCGTATGTATATGTATATATCAAACAAGAAACTGACTGGTTAACTGATCGATCTATTCACAGCCAAAACCGCTGGACCTAGAGACTTGAAGTTGTCGAGGGAATATTCTGATATTATTATTATATTTGAGTGAATTTCATAATAAATGTCCAGTTAAAGAGAGTTTTGTCACAGTCACGAAACTGTCGATTACCGTCAAACACATACATTTTTGTAAAGAAATTGTAAGTTAGACATCATTTTAGTGACATTTAAATATCAGGGGACAATGTCACACCAATTGACCTAGTCCCAAACTAAGCTCTAGGCTTGTACTATGGGTACTAGACAACGATATAAATACTTAAATAGAGAAATATATACTTAAATACATAGAAAACATCCATGACTCGGGAACAAATACCCGCGCTCATCACACAAATATCTGCGCTTACCGGGATTTGAACCCAGGACCGCTAGCTTCGTAGGCAGGGTCACTACTAACTAGGCCAGCGCGCCGTCAAAAATATGGCCGCCCTATTGCCATTTCTGCTGAAATAAGTTCTGTGTTGGATTATCTTGTTGCGAATTCGATCCTTCAGAGGAACTCTTAACATAGCTCTTTCCATAGCTCGCTGAGCGACTTTAAATTGGTAGACCAGCCCAAATTAGTCTTAACGATCCACAAAACGTTAACATGCCATTTAAAAGCTTTTCAGATGGAGTCACAAGCTATTCGGGTGTCGTTAGCACCTTGAAGGCTTTTACGGGAATTAAATAAAGGCACCCGATAACATGCCGGTAGTAACTTCATTAATGGCATGCTGTGCAGTCGCTAATATGGTTTCCATTTTTTAAGTGTTTGGATTCAAAAAAAACTCACATAAATTGACCTAAGTTGGCATTTTACTTTTATTTGACAACGAAACATAATTTAAAAGAAAAAAATCTTAGGGATATTGAAAGCATCCAAGTTTTTGAATATTTGCCTTTACCGTAGATCGAACCCGGGACCGCAAGCTCCGTAGGCAGCAACTCTGGCAAAAATTACACTTTAGAAAAGTTTATAATAACATGTACAGTTTAGTACCCTGTCTATTTAATGTCGTGTTTAAACTGCCATAATGATATATAGGAATAGGCATAGTAATTAAATCGACAAGGTACTAAAGTGTACATATATTTATGAACTCGATTGTAAATAATGATTTTTAACACCTATCCAATGGTACCTCACTCGAGCTTAAAATGTGAAAAAACCTTTGCGTCACATAATATAATAATATACGGTATATTTCTTTACGATTTTATTGTACAACTTTGTCAACTTTGTCGGCGTCATTTTAATGTATACCCATGCCAAATTACTGTTTTGCAGTACGAAGAGTATCTCAGCTACACCGCGGACAGGTGGGCAGACGGACAGACGGACATGGCGAAACTATAAGGGTTCCTTGTTTGACTTTGGAACCCTAAAAATCAATGCCTTTTTTCCGCAATAGGTGTGAAGAATGTAACCGAGCACACAGGTCACTATTTTTTTTTATGGCACTGAGAAGGCGCGCGATCACTCAGGCCGCCTGATGGTAAGTGGGATCTGAGACCTACAGACATTTGAAATCTCAACACTACAATCTCAAAACTGCAAGACTTCAAATGCGTTGCCAACCCTGAGGACTAAGATGGAAGGCCTCTATGCTAGTAATTTCACCGGGGTCTTATCCCCACACCGGAACACAGCAATGTAAACACTGCTGCTTGGTGGTGGGTTAATGGATAAGATGGTGGTAGCGATCCGGACGGACCCTGTGCAAGGTCCTACCATCCCCACATATATAATAGTTAGGTATGCGGACTCCCACACCCATACCCTTAAATCTCGCCACTGCGAATGCCAACCCTGAGTACCAAGATATTAGACAGAGAAGGCTTATTATTTTACCGGCTATCTCATTTTCACGTTAAATAAAAAACAGTGCATACACTGCGGCTTAGATGCAGGTTGATGTAGTAGCGAGGTCGTCGTGTAAGTTCACCCCAAATAGAGACCGATTCCCCCCCGCCCCCCTCACTCCGTAACTTGTATGTACAAAAAATAAATATAGAAAAGGATGTACAAAGGTGAACTTATGCCTTTAAGGGATCTCTTTCAGCTAACCGTTAAGAGATTGAGAAAAGAGAAAGGTTGTGCAGTAAGCAAGTGTAAAAATTGAGAACATAAAAAATGACTAATCAATGTAAAACCTATAAAAAAATGGCCCAAACCACCTTTTGTACCAAAGGGCATTGGGTAAATTTGTTTGAAGAATATTGTCATTTCTTTTTCAGCGGCAACGGATGATTTTTACATAGTTATTTAGAGGACCTCTAAATACACATAGATATATATAATTACATACATACATAATCTCACGCCTTCGTTCCCAGAGTGGGGTAGGCAGAGCTACAGAATTACAAACATGTCTAAAAACTTGTTGATAATTCTATAACCACAATTTGCACAATTAGGCTAAGATGTTTACCAGCGTGTTAGTGACAGGTTGCAAGCCCATCGCCTAACAGTACTACAAGCCTTTATTCCCTTAGTCGTCTCTTACGACATCCACGGGAAGACATGGAGTGGCACTATTCTAACTCGGCAACCACACGAGGCATATATATAATTTATGGCGTTAAATAATATCGGAGCGGAGATTTTAAAGATTTAAGTATTCAGTTTTTAGTACAAAAGTACGCCCAAGTATGAATATTTAAATATCTCGGCTCCGATGCACTTAAGAGTAATACATTACATAACCAAATATGTTTATTTTTAATAATTCTATCATAATTTATGACTTTTACGAATGGCCGCTCACCTTGATAATGTATGACTTTTCCAAATGACAACAGTTTTACCCAAACCCCTTTCATAAAGTTTTGGATCAAAAAACTTGAGTTATCGACGAATAAACAAACAAACGAATGCCATCCCAATTTTCTGTAAAACTTCACTTCGGTCAATAACAGCTTATCTATCCAAATTGCTTATAAATATTTCAATTTAATAAACCTTAGAGATTAAAGGGAATTATTAATTAGATGAATCAATCAATTACTAGCCGGCCCTTTGGGAAATAATTGAAATTAAATCGTTTATCCAATTATACGCTATTACCCACTATTCTACTGGATAACAAAGAGAAATAATAAAACAGTTTTACTTTGAATTAAATATTTATGTTCAATTTCTCGTAGGAATCAATTTTGGTAGAAATAAGGGATTTTGTTTTATTGGATGTAAAAACAGAGTAGGTATATTTCGTATCCCTAAAGAAAAGGTTATTTTTACAAGCACCTTTAAATATTTGGTTTTTGTTCGATTACCAAAATCTCATACTTAAGTGGTTTCATTAACTATTCTGATTATAAGAACTTACGAATTAAATAAAATTTACACGTTAAATGAGCTTAAATAAAAACGGAAAAAAATATATATGGGGAAATCTTACATAAATTGAACTGATTCCAAAGTAAGGTCTAGGGTTGTACCATAGCCTCGTAAGGCCCATCGGCTTAAATTTAGGACATTTGTCAAAGTGACTTTTGACCGACACAAGATTATTTTTCGAACTAACGAAATTTGACGTGGGCCTTGCGAGAATAAGTACTAGGCAACGATAAACCGAGTTAGAAAGTGAAGCACAATGTACTTGAATACTTACTAAACATTCAAGACTCAAGAACCTCGCGTTTCTCAAACAAATATTTGTCTCTACCGGGAATCGAACCCAGAACGCACGCTTCGTAAGAAGGGTCTCTAACAACTAGGCTTACCACGTGTCAACTAGAATCTACTTTTTTTTTTTTTAGGCCGTAAAAGGCGAACGAGTAGACGGGCCACCTGATGGTAAGTAGTCACCGTCGCCCATAAACATCAGCAATCTGCTGTACTAACCTAATAAGTAGTATCCCAAATTTAATAACCAAAGCAGTTTTAACTCTCTTCTGTTAGTAATAAGGTTGATATTGCTACAGGAGTTTTATCTGAGAGACTGCGTACCTATTTGCCAAAGCGAAGTTGTTGCCTTTCAGAGAATACTCTAAAAAAAAAGTAAAGTTCCTGCATGTAAAATGTTATCAGCGCCTTCTCACCCTTTGACCTACCTCCAAGCATCAGTGTTTGCATTGTTGTGTTTTGGTGTAGAGATAAGACAACCGGTGAAATTACTAGCATAGCATTCCATCTTAGTCCTCAGGGTTGGCAACGCATTTGCGGTCTTAGGATTGCAGTCTTAAGATTGTAGTCTTGAGAATACAAATGTTTATTGGTGGCATGTGTGTTCGTTTGCCTTCTTCATGCCAAAAAAAAGTTAAAAATGTACAATGTATAATTATTAGTGTTCTAGTGACCCGCCCTCGCTTCTCTTCAGTTTAAGCTAGTTTTCTGTAATACCCGTACATAATCTAAAACTTATTATGCATAAAAATCTTCCTCTTGAATCACTCTATCTATTTAAAAAATAGCGCTTCAAAATCCGTTGCGTAGTTTTAAAGATCTAAGCATACATAGGGACAGACAGACAGCGGGAAGCGACTTTGTTTCATACTATGTAGTGATAATAGGGGTGTGTCCTGGGTAAAAAAGTAAGAATTCTAATTAGTCCGTCAGTAAGATTATCGAAAAATATTGAACACGTATTTTTTGCTTTTTCAAATCAATCAAAATTGACAATTATAAAGCGCATCAAAGTTCGGGAGTGGGGGCTCGTGACGTCACAACGTGGTATAAAGTGTGCCACGGCGTGACGTCACGCGAGACTTCAACGCACTTCATAGTGTAAAAGACGGTCTAAATAGAATTTTTTAGGACACTAGCCTATTGAGCTGTCTTATTTGATTTTCGGATTATTCCAATATGGAAATTAAAACAAAAACATGAAAAGTCTTGTTCATCTCATTGTTGTCCTTTAAAGAAAGCATTATCGTGTCATAAAAGTGAAATATCAACACCGCCAGAAGTTAACAATTTAAAATCAAAAAGAAAATCGGAAATGAAAAGCATAAATTTGCGAAAACTGACAGTTTGTATGTTCGTAATAAATTTAATTATACACCGGCTCATAAACAGGGGCTGGTATAAAATCATTACAAAGGATATATCTTGGCGGGGTTTCCGATATATTTATAAGCTTTCACAATGAATGTCGGGGCAGAAATAACGAAACGTTGCTTTATTTATTTTGTTATTGTTTTCCTTTCGTGACGTATATTTAATGAAATGATTTCGAAAGCGTTTTATTTTGTTTTAGGTTGGTTATGTAGTCTAAACATGCCAAGGGTTTGAATGATAATAAATACACTTTTTTTGATTTGAATGAAACACAGTACGTAACACGAATAAGAACAAAAATGCCTTTGAATTATTATAGCTACTTAGCGTCACATTATGGTTAATTAAAAAAACTTTTTACTTTGTACATTTATGTGTAAAACAGTAAACTTACCTGAAAATATTTCTATACATTATAAAAGAGACAAAGGTAAATTTTAAAAAGATTGTGGGCTCAATTAAAAACACCATATTTTTTTCCTTTATGTCACGAAAATTAGCAATACACAATTATGACTAAATTTAGTAACACAAAGGAAAAAGTTATCGTTGTCTCAATTTTATTAAGGCCTTAAATACGTTTTTTTTTTTGAAAATCATGCCCAAATTGATTTGGTTGTGCATTTTTACAGCTAATAATCACTATAAGATATATAGATAATAAACCAGAAATGTTAAACATTCGCACCTTTAGAACAATAATGACCTAATTCAAAATTTGTGCTTTCAAACTTCGAGTCATAAATTTATTATCATAGAGACCTAACTCGAAATTTAAAATTTCTCAATTAGGTCACTATTGTTCTGAAGGTGCGATATTTCAAACTTCCATTAACCCCCTAATGACTTTTACAACATTTTAAACTTGAGCGGTCAGTATTTTAGCCTAGGTTTCCGAACCAATCACCCTCTCGACCGAACGATCCTGTTACGTCGTCCCATCTCAGGCTCATCTGCTAAGTCTATTGACCTAACCCTGTCCCGGATTTCCAATATCACGTAATACCTACTCGAGTTCTAGAATTTTTAAGCTCTAGAGCTAAAATCGTCGTTTTTAGTGGAATAAAAACGTTTAGCTTTCACATTGTAACGCTTACATTTTAATGCTGCTTGATAGAATACTTATCCTAATTTTCACTGTTTTTTTTAAGTTCGTGACGGTATTGGAGCTAAGGGCTTTGACGAGTGGCATTTTATAATAAAACCCGTCAAATTCGAGTCAGATTTACGAACTGTTCCGTATTTACAATATTTACTAGAATCAATTTGATGAAATCCTTAAAGTTGACAACCCATGTTACAAGGACCTGTTTTCCAATTAGTTATTTTAATTATCGTTCCTGACGTAGAGACCTCGTCATTTTGATCTCCTAGTCACTATTTTTAATTTAATTTCGCTTACATTTGTAATGATTTTATTTATGTTAGTTTTAACACAATTATTTATTACTTTATTACCTTGTAATGTTACTTCTAAGTATTATTGTATTTTATGATTGGAAAAAATGACCTTCTGCTGGAGTTCCTGCTCTTGTCCTAAGTGCTGCTAGAAGATTCACTCCATATATTACCGACGTCTAAAAGAGCCCTCATGTTGCCAATTTACTGAATAAATATTTTGATTTTTAATTTTTTGAATGTTGAACTTTAAGGTATAATCTGAGTTTCATTTTGCAGCCCCCAATTTGTAAAAACCAATGTATTTTATACGTTGGGTAGAGGCAAGCAAGCAAGTGATACGACTTTGTCAAATTTTACTTTAATAGTTTTTCATGTTGGGCGTCTCATACAGACAGACGCAAAAGTCTCACTTAAAGTAGGTATTCCTTTTATAACAGATTTCTAAAAAGGAGGAGGTTTTTAATTTGTTTGTATATTTTTATTTTACTGAGGTCTATTAATTGTCAACCGATTTAAGTGATTTGTTTTTTGTTTAGTAAGGGTTGTTTAAATTTAAATTTCGTCACAAATTGGTCTTGGGATCTATGGAAAGTCAACAGAACTTAATTATTTGGAGTTACTGCAATATTTTTCAACAATTAATTTTAACATTTCGTTAAGTATCCCTAAAAATAATTGAAACTAAACATTCACCATTACCTCCTAATAATATTCAGGTTCTCGTCAATTTAAAACGCGATCTTTAGATTATTTATTTCTTGAAAAAAAAAAACAACATAAGTTTTCATTGCATGTCAAAATACTACTTCTATTAATAATTCTCTTAATTACTTTGTAACCTAAAAAACTGTGCAAAGTCTGGAGCAATATCCCGTCGACGGAGCAAATGAACTTTGTCTATAGACATTAAAATCGTTTTATTTTAACATTTCATTTCAAATCCTTTTTTGTCTAGAAAATTTACGAGCTGTTTCAAGTTTGTTTAGAGTCTAGACAGTGGTGACAATGAATTGAAAAATATCCGCCATTTTGGATTTTTGTGGAAGGATTTTTATTGTAAAATGAAAAGACCAATTTTTAAAAGTATCTGACGGTGTAACTTATCACTTTCCTCTTCATTGTCTTGGTGTTATCTCCAGATTGAAATATCAGCACGGCCTTTACATGGAACAGTTTGGACCGCGGGAAACGCCGCGCGCCATTCCACGCGCCAGGCCGAATCGTAGGTTTTTTTACTATTTTACTATAACAGTTGCATTTACACGTACGGTTCGGAGCGAAGCTTGGAATGGCGCGTGGCTTTTCCCGCAGTCCGAATTTTACTTGTACAGGCGGCTAACTAGTCTGTAACGAGAGACGCACTGAGCGACAAGCGAGAAAATACAACTAATGCTACCCGATCAGCCTTTAGTAGGCTTGATTAATTACCTACTAAATTATTGGTGTTATGTTACAGTTTTAGTTATTGTTGCTTAGGTAAGTACCTTCTTCTTTATCTTCTTTATTATTACATAGTAAAAAACAAAGTCGCTTTTCGCGTTTGTCTGTCAGTCTTTCTGAATATCGACGGGTCTGTGACTCAACCTCGTACATAGAATCTGCACTAATTATGCGAGTGCATACTTAGTGCGTGTCAGTATATAGTGGACTTAATTTAATATACGCGGTTGACTCACAGAACCGTCGATATCCGTTTACTCCTCCTAAACTTCGCAACGGATTTTGATGCGGTTTTCAAAATCAGTTAGATACTTTTTGAAGAAAGGTTGTATATTCTTCTTTGTGTAAGGTAAGGTGGGGCTAGTGCGTCTATAGGGCAAGTCCACCTAACAAATAATATCTTCTAAAAAATATATGATTTGTTGCACTTACCCCGTTGACGCTCTTACCCCGTAAGGTGGGGCAAGTGCGTCTACGGAGCAAGTGCGTCTAAGCAACAAATATCTCCTAAAAAATATATGATTTGTCGCACTTACCCCGTTGACGCTCTTACCCGTAAGGTTGGGCAAGTGCGTCTACGGGGCAAGTCCATCTAACCAATAATATCTCCTAAAAAATCTATGATTTGTCGCACTTGCCCCGTTGACGCTCTTACCCGTAAGGTTGGGCAAGTGCGTCTACGTGGCAAGTCCACCTAACAAATAATATCTTCTAAAAAATATATGGTTTGTCGTACTTACCCCGTTGACGCTCTTACCCCGTAAGGTTGGGCAAGTGCGTCTACGGGGCAAGTCCATCTAACCAATAATATCTCCTAAAAAATCTATGATTTGTTGCACTTGCCCCGTTGACGCTCTTACCCGTAAGGTTGGGCAAGTGCGTCTACGTGGCAAGTCCACCTAACCAATAATATCTTCTAAAAAATATATGGTTTGTCGCACTTACCCCGTTGACGCTCTTACCCCGTAAGGTTGGGCAAGTGCGCTACGAGGCAAGTCCATCTAACCAACAATATCTCCTAGAAAATATATGAATTGTCGCACTTACCCCGTTGACGCTCTTACCCCTCAAAGCGAAGTCAAGGCAGGTCGCTAGTAGGTATAGCATAATTCTTTTTTTATCCTTACTGATATTAAAAATACATAAGTACATAAATTTGTTTTTTTCACTGTTCAAAACCTAAACTTATCAAGAAGATATGTTTTATTTAGCAACTGGCGGATCGCCCTCATTTTGCTTCGGTTTATGCGAGTTTTCTGTAACACCTTAAAAAAACTTCCTCTTGAATCACTCTATCTATAAAAAAACTGCATTAAAATCCGTCGAGTAGTTTAAAAGATCTAAGCGAACAGACAGCGGAAGCGACTTCATTTTATACTATAAATATCCGGGAACTATCTCACACAAATTGACCTAGTCCCAAACTAAGCTCAAGGCTTGTACTATGGGCACTAGACAACGATATAAATACTTATATAGAGAAATATATACTTAAATACATAGAAAACATCCATGACTCAGGAAAAAATATTCGCGCTCATCGCACAAATATCTGCCTTTACTGGGATTTGAACCCAGGACTGCTAGCTTCGTAGGCAGGGTCACTACCAACTAGGCCAGCGCGACGTCGCTATGTAAATTAAAGATAAAGATTCTGCGTATTAGGTTTCTAAACTTCAATATACTCCGTGTGTATCGATCAAAACAAAAATAAATATTGAAAGGGCTATTCCATATACATATTTAATTTTAATGTTATTGACGAATACTCTTTTCAATCCTTTGATCCATCGGATTTCTAGTAATATCCGTTCTAAATTGATTGATTTGAATCAAGTATGTATGAGTATAAACGCAAACGGTAAACGTTTTTCAACTTCAAACGATCACGGTTTATGTTATTTTGATAGAAAAATATAAACCTCTATAAAGTCGAAATTTCACCACGGCGCGGCGAACGCTACGCACGAATAGCAATATGCATTGTTGCAGAACGTTCCTGGATATTTGGAAGTGCTTAAGAAATTACTTAAAATATTTTCGGAAACATAGCGGACAGGAGTTAGTAGATAAAAACGTTGCAAATCCAAAGCATTTCAGTTGTAATAACGTTAATAGTAATATTATTATGTTTATGATTACAGACATAGAAGTTTTTGTGGCACGAATATAATTGTCCTAGGGACTTCCGAATGATATTAATTTATTGATAAATTGTACTTCTGACAGTTCTGACTATCTATGTAATTTTTTTTTATTTTTGTGTCTTTTCCATATATTTTCCGAAAACTGAGTACGTATTAGAGTATATTATTATGCTACACAATGTCATAGAATTTACCTAAATAGCCCTTTCTTGCAAGGCATTCTTGGTTTCAGTTTACTTTGTTTGGAGATCGATTTAATAGCATTGAAATATTTTTTTGTGTAAGAAACACGTTAATAATAAAAATTTATTTATTAAAATTGATATTTATTTGAATTTTAAAACCCCTTAAAAGTATGCCTATGAATTACTCAAATTAATTTTATTAATTTTATATTTTATCCGGTGAACTGAATACCTGTCTACTATGAAATGTCACTTTGAAATAAGTATTCGAAACAGTTATCGATAAATATAATGTCGGAAGGAAGTCCCTAGATAATTGACGTTTTTGCCACTAAAACTTCTATGTCTGTGATATATGTTTCTGTAATATATATGTCTGTCTGTGATGATTAGCAAGATGGACTTAAATAAATTGAACTAGATGCCTATCTTTTTTTTCAGCACTAAAATAATAATACTACTGACCAATAAATAACACAAAATGTATATTTACTTAAATACCATAATGAGCTTATAGATGCAAAAGCCTTTATTAAGTCATAAAATAAAAAAATATAGTGAAGTTACTACTTAGTAGCAAGAACTCATGCATACATTTCTCATTTAAATATGTTTATACATGTTTAAACAATATTTATATATGTTGGAACAGCCTACCTATTGCAGCTACGTCAATCTTTGTTCTTTTTATTCAGTACATTTTTTGACATTTGTGACTGTAGCTAATTAGCTGTATTTTTATCTTGTTTTATTTAATCATTATTTTTACATTTTGACTGCGTTTGTTTATTTTATTTCATTATTATTTTTACTTTATTTTTTTACATTTTGACGATCTTTTTGTGAATTCATTATGATTGTGGCATAGAATAATGTAATTTTCAGTATGAAATAAATGCCTACCTACCTTAGGTAAAAATATTACAATATCAACCAGCTAATATCAAAAATTCACAAAAATATAGACACAAACTTAATAGGGTATATAGACGTACCTACAATGTAAAAGGTAAGAACGGTAAACAGCACATTGCTATTGTAACCGGTTCACCTTATTCCGGCATAATTATGCAAGTAATCAGTTTTTGTGGCATAATCTATAGAGCCATATTAGGCTTTGCGCATAAACAGTTATTGCAGAATCTACATTCACATGGTTTGATTTGGTTTGAAAAAACAAAAACTTGCCTTCAAAAACGCAAATAATTACTTCATTTAAACGACATTATCTATGTAAAGGGACCTTATGGCGGATGGCGCTTCCACCATTATTAAAGATGCTCCGATATAAATACAACGTCGCGTGACGCAGTGCGGCGTAAGAGCCATCCGCCATAAGGTCCCTTTACATAGATAACGTCACATATGGTTATAGGTCAGTCAATCTGAAGTCGGCGTCCCACAATATTTTTAATCAAAAGCCGACTTCAGTTTGACTGACCTATTACCATTTTATATCAAATTAATTCTTGCGTCTTTATAGGTTAGTTTTTGTTTTTTTTTAATACTTTTTGTGATCATAATAATATTATCCTATTATGTAGTCCCACTTCTCAATTACCTAATAAGAAACTATAAGACATAAGAATCTATCCACAAGCAACGCGGCGGGAAAGTGTTAGTGCATATATAATTTAAACATTTGCGTCGCCATAGTCCCTCAACTATCTTACTCGAGATATCTAATCGCCACCCTCGAAATTGGTACCGTTGAGGAGTTCCAATGGCCATTTGTGGTCTTCATCATCAGTTCCACTTCACCAAATAGTGCTTTCCAAGAGCAAATGCATGAGTTACAATGAAAAATACCCAAATAAGTGTGCCTATAGTATTTGAGGATTTCCCTCGATTTCTTCAAGAACCCATCGTCAGATCCTGACATATTGATAATGAGACTAACTAGAAAATATACCCTTTTCAACAAAAAAAATCAAATCGGACATGCAGTCTTTAAGTAATCGGGGAACACAAAACAAATTAAAAAACACTAATTGAAAACTTCATCCTTGTTTTTAAGTCGGTTAAAAATAGGTTTATTGTGCGTTTATAAGGTTAGTTAAAATAAATTCTACATTACTTAACACAATGATTCAGCTGTGCCAGTCGGCTGTGATCACGCATGCGTTATTTGTACCTGTTCCGGTAACTGTTACGTCGGTTTATCACAGCCACGGACCGACAGACACTTCGTGCATAAACGTTATGCATTATCATACGACTTCCGGGGTAAAAACATAGGTATATTTACGTTTGATGTTAGAAAGAAAATAATAGTACATTGCTACAGAGGCCGGGAAGTAGGGGGTTGCCGGCCGATATAGACGGCTGAGCGAAGCGAGGCCGGATAGTTACGAGGCTGGCAACCCCTTTTCACGGCGAGGTATGTATAGTGCTTTTCTCAAACATATAATTCATTAAAAAAATTAAAACGAAAATTACAACGTCAAATATGTACTAGGAATGCATAAACATTAAAAGTAACCTACAGTGCTCAGTCATCCGCGCTGTGTCGGGTACGCCCCGCGGCGCGCCGCCCCATGCTACATCGCCGCCTGCGATCTATGTTGCGCTATGCACCCATAATAACTTCTGCCCTCCTGGTACCTGGTGCCTTTATGCAAACGCTTTGGTTGGATGCACGGCTTAGTATATTTAAAAAAAACAGCTATTTAGCCTATTCATAAACACAGCCGCCATGTTTACATGAAAATTAAAAAAATACTACTTCCCGGCCTAGGCCTTAAATTTTGCATGAAATTCGTTTACAGTTCTCTCGAGGTATTCCGCCCGCAACGTGATACTTTGAGGCCTAAAATAACTAACATAACGCCAACATTCCATTGCATGTTTGAGAAAATATACATACTTCACGCCTGTCTCCCAATGGAGTAGACAGAGACTAGGGAACGCCAGGAGCACCGGTCGAAACATACAACTTTTGAATCCTCTACATTCGTCATCAGCTGTCAAATTCAATTTAATTTATTCATTGTATCTACAGTAAAACCAGAGTATTGATATTAATGTAAATATTTATTTATTTATTTATTTTATTTATTAGGGGCATCAACAGCAATACATTTCATAAGAACAAATGAAACATGATACAAAACAGTAAGCCAATAAAAGATGTCCACAAAAATACAGTTAAGTGAAACATAAGCAACAATTTTAACAACTTGCGTAACTCATATATTTAGAAACATACAATAACAACAAAACTTAGCATAAGGATATGTTGAGTAGCGAGAGAGCATGCGCGCGCGCGCGCGCGTGTGTGTGTGTGTGTGTGTGTGTGTGCGCGCGTGTATGTGTGCGTGTGTGAGTGTGTGATGTGTGTGTGAGTGTGTGTCTATACACCTAATGATTCCCCATAAGTAGGTATGTCATTGTACAAATATTCTAGTTTTACTCTACTCGTTTTTAGGGTTCCGTAGGAACTATTATAGTTTCGTTATGTCCGTCCGTCCGTCTGTTCGCAGTTTTACTCAGAGACTCATGGTACTACATAGCTGTAATTTGGCATAAGTACCTACTTAAATTACACTAATAAAATTGTTTATTAAATTCTGGAAAAATGTATTTATTTCATAACAAAATATATATTATTAGATAGCTCTTAAAAATCCCTCAAATCTATTTTTTTAAATGACTTAGTTGATATTGAACTCGAAAAGTTTAATTTTCGCTAGAGTTACGTGTCCTCACCACACTAGACAAGCAAACTACAAGTAATAAAAATCTTAAATAACTTTAAATAGAAAATTAATTACTACATGTTGTGTTTTTAGTGTTTGTAGTAACGGCTTCCGAACCCTACCGTGAGCGAGCACGGTCCAACATGCTCTTACCCGATTTTTAACCTTTCAGTTAAACAAACTATTTCACTACAAAGAACCAAAAAGGATTACTAAACTAAAACGATTTCTCGGGTCCACGGAACTTGCCTAATTCGTACAATTTGGCAACTTGTGCCAGTCATACCGATTCGCAGGACGTCAAGAAGATTGATGCTCTCTGCCTAATTAGAAAACTTGGAGACGTGACGCCTTAATAGTCGTTTCTTAAACCTGGACCTAAGAATTAGGTCAACATTTTTAAACTCTAGCAAAAAATCTCTCACGAAATATAAAGCAGCAATGTTTCGTAACAGAAATATAACTTCCTATGCATAAACAAGTGTAACCAAATATAAGCTGTGAATTCCGACTATCCATCAACATGAAACCTTGATTAGTTTGGGATTGGAATACTTAGCTGTCAATTCATATGCGCGTCACGAGATTAAATTTGATACCCACCTTAGGTCCAAAGTCAATCTGACATTCTACAACGATAAGGTTGAGTTTCCTAAAAGTTACAAATGACTTGACATCTCTAATGACATTGACGACTTCAAGCATTTTTTTCTTGAAATGGGTCCCAAATTAACGCTCGTGACTGTACCTAAGTATATGGTAAAACCGTCACTTTCCCTTTCTGATCGCGGATAGATATTAAAAGCCATAAAGATGTCTTAGCATATTATTGCTGTTGTCCCACCGCCGACGATGAGGGAAAAGAACTACTTAGCGATCAACTATTAACTTTTATTAACACGGGATCTATATTTTTTGCTTCGACAAACAAATGAAGAGTTCTCGCCGGCAGTGTAAACAGCCAGCGACTGCTGCGATCAACTATAATATACCGTAAACACGGGTTACTTTAGCCCTAGCGGGTAACATTGCCCACCCTTAAAACTATAACTATTTAGGTGGTAATCATTTTAGTACTATATAATAATAATAAAATTTTAAAGATGATTTTTGGGGTGGGCGATGTTACCCCCTAGGGTTAAAGTAACCCGAATTTACGGCAGCCTTGGCCAAAGGTGTTGAGCAACAATCCGTTTTTCATATAAAAGTCAAACTTTAAAAAGTGCATTATATCTTTTATTTATTATAGAAAAAAATATATAAAATAAATATCAGGGGGACAATGCCACACCAATTGACCTAGTCCCAAACTAAGCTCTAGGTTTGTACTACGGGTACTAGACAACGATATAAATACTTATATAGAGAAATATATACTTAAATACATCTTATTATCTTATTTATATAGAAAACATCCAAGACTCAGGAACAAATATTCGCGCTCATCACACAAATATCTGTCCTTACCGGGATTTGAACCCAGGACCGCTAGCTTCGCAGGCAGGGTTACTACCAACTAGGCCAGTGTGTCGTCAAAATATCTATCGGAAAGATTATTCACATTTTATTTACGTTAAGAGAAATTCCGAGAAAAAAAATCATAATAAGACCCGACTGTTTCCAGCTTCTTCGAAACGATACCTACTAATGATTTGCACATGTAAACCTTTTTTATATTTTACTTCTTTGTGTATTTATTAAATTGAAAAGTAATACTTTATTTATAAGTTACAAAGGAAAACGTGGGGGGCTCTACACCTTTCGCCAAGGCATTGTGTCTCGTTATTAAATTCTTATATTATAAAACAAGAAAAAAAAGGAAGATGGCTAAAGGGAGAATTAACAGGTACACTTTTAAAAGATTTCAAACCAGGCTAGAAGTACTCACATGGCCAGCATCACTCTTCTAAGTCAAGGGTGCAAACGTGCCACATTTGAAGTTAATGGGCTTTGTTACGTGAGATTTCGTGATGTTGCCCCATGAGTGGGAGATTAACTAGGCAATGTTTAGTAAATCCTAAACCAACTTACTAAACTTTAACTATTATACTTGTTCTTTTTTCACTGTTTTCTAATGATAAGAGATGTCCATCATTAGCCCACGCAGAAATGTTTTAAACGGCTAAAAAACTTCGGATAACTAAGCGGAAGGGCTATAATGAGTAAATTAGATTCGAACGGATTTGACTATGATTTCAAAGAAGTTCTATAAAAATTGCTTCAGGTTTTTAAGCTATTGGAGGTAAACGAGCCAGTATATAATTTCTTAAAAGTAATCACCGCTGTCCATGGACACTTGGCACCGGGGAGACATTGCAGATGCGTTGGCAGGGGGTCTGTTCATTTAACCAAAAGTACGTTTGAAAAACGTATCATTTTACAAACGTTTATTTCGCAAAAACATGTTTGTTACATGTAATTTGTTATATTTAAGTAAGGTTAGGTTAGACTTTTGACCGCATAAAATTGTAAAGTAATGCGGCGGGAAGTATCTCTCTGTGAAATTAGAGTTTGTAAAGTCATGTACTGTGCCAAATGAGTTGGTAAAACATTATTAAAGCCGTTGCCGTTGTCAGACTTTGAGACAAAATTTACTCTTGACAATCATAGTAGTCTAGAAATACCGCCGCCTCAAAAAAAACCCACAGCGGTTGACAACCATCCATAGTGGTAGTGAGGATGGAAAAATATCGTTTGTAGTACTACTGAAGCAACCTAGAGCCACAAGCAGTACCCAAACTGAGCATATAAAAAAATGGCACAATAACCACCAAACAGCGTCAAGCAGCCTTAACCAAAATCCAGTCACACTTTATGATCTTCCGCAAGCTATTCCAGTAATGTGTCCGCGTTTCGTGTTGAGAACCAATAAAACGGCTGCAATAACCGTCTCGTGTCAGCCACACATGAAGAGCTTAGCAAGGAATGCTGCTGATTTACGGGGGTCCAGGGGGTTATTCACTTGAGGAATACGAAGATCCTTGCGAAACTTGACTAGTTAGCCTATAGGGACCTACGAGTTTCTGTAAAACCCGTACATGCCGTGGAACAGGTGTTGAGTGGTGTCAATTTCGACGCCATAGAATCACCCATGGCAATTTTGCTCCTACAATTGTTTTTGTCTTTCTTTCTTTATTTTTATTTTTTATTTCTGTGCTGCCATTGTTTCTTTGTGATGTTTTTCTCCGTTCTGTTTTTTTGTGGTCTTAGAACAAATGATTTGTTTCTATGTTATTAACTAGAATTAATTTTACTTAAAAACCTTCCTCTTGAATTATTTTATCTATTGACGATAACCGCATTGAAAATTGTTGCGGATTTTGAAAGATCTAAGCGTCCCTCTGTATAGAGGGACAGATAGCGAAAAGTGACTTTGTTTTATACTCGTTTTTTTTTTAATGTGAGTCATTACATAGTGTAGCATTCATTACAGTAAGAAACTAAAGCGGTACACAGATTCGTTCAAAGTAACTTACATAAAAAGTGCCTATCTTCCTCTTTTCCATTCAGTCATCAGTCGCGCTTACCTAGAAGCAAAGGAGTCATTGATATTGTGGTGCTGCCGCTACGTAGCAGAGTTGAGAAGCGCGCGGGCGCGTCGACTACCCGCAGCCAGAGACGTTATCCCGTTTCTATTCGATTCGTTTTTAAACCAATCGCGTCACTGGTAGATCACGTGACTCTTCGTATCGCGTCATCAACCAGTTACGCGATTGGTTTAAAATCGAATCGAATAGAAAAGCAGCGTAATGCATCTTGGTTAGGGCCCCTGAGGGGTTATTATGACGTAGCTATGCAGTTCATTTTACGGTGAGCGTAAAGGACAAAGTTATAGCAGTTATATAGCTCTGAGGGCCCTGCAAAGATGCACTACGCTAACTAACGTTTCTATTCGATTCGTTTTTAACCCAATCGCGTCACTGGGAGATGACGTGATACGAAAAGTCACGTGGTCTACCAGTGACGTGATTGGTTTAAAAACGAATCGAATAGAAACGTTAGTTAGCGTAGTGCATCTTTGCAGGGCCCTCTGTCCTTTTCTCTCAGCGTAAACTGAACTGCATAGCTATCTCATAATAACCCCCCTGGGCTTCGGAAAAAGGTTCGAAAAATACCGGTTAATTATGGTTCTTAACCAGGTTCTTCATAAAAGCTCGCTGGGAGCAAAATAGATTCGCGATCGCTATCATCGCTGGCATTAAAAATTTTTTTTCGTTTTTCATTCTTCACACCTTTGGATGGCGTGGCGACTATGGTGTTTTAAAATGATAAGGCCTGCTTGAATTCAAACTGGAAACTTCATAGTGGAAGGCGGGCATAAGACTTGTATCGACTGTCCACTCGACCGTGTGCAAAGAATAAGGACCAATAACAAGAGTATTTATAGAGTGTTGCAGTTATGAAGGAAACAGGAAAGGTGCAAACGGTTAGTGCTGAGAGGTTTTTTGTCACGCATTTTTGAATGGGACATTATAAAATGAGCAAAACATACTATGCTAAAATAGCTAGGGGCTTCGTACACTTTTTATTCTAAGCCTTGTAAAAAAAAAACCGCTATTTTTAAATGAGATGAATGTTACTTCATCTTCCACTTATTTGGTTATAATAATTGTGTATTTCAGTTTGGATACAAAGCGACTGTGCCAAAATATAATGCTTTTCCCAAAAAGTGGGAAACGTACGAATGCACCCCATACGTGGGGTGGCTTCGTACACTATTCGTTTTTTCCCAGGATTCATTGGATTTTCAGCTATTTCACCTGTTTCAGCCACTTTTTAGGCATATCTTACTGACCTGGTTTTTGATATACATTTTTTTAACTTTCATGGGGTGCATTCGTACAGTATAAACTTACATACAATTTGACTGTACGAAGATAACCCAACCAAAACGATCCGAAAAAAATCGAAATAAAAAATAACTGTTAAAGTAATCCCAAAACCATTGTTTACATATTAATCTCAAGCATCTAATTACAAACTATATAAAAATATTTTTTCTTAATCGCGTAAAACTTATTAGAGACAGACGCATTCAAAAGAGAACCAAACTACTTTCGGGTCGCGAAAACACATATTAATTATTTCTGGCGAAATCTGCGGCCGCACTGCCATCGCTATTTGAAAGTAGCATATGCATATGAGCGGCAGTCACGCATACACATATGAACGCTTCAGCATGCTGGATAGTCGAGATAGACCACTGTACGAATGCTCCCTTTGTACGAAGCCACCCCATCTTCCCCTACTTATTTGATACAACTTTGTCCCTTTCACTGCCTGGAACTTGGCAGGTTTGGCCAGTTCATAACAAGGCTTCTGCGACTTTATTTTACTTGGTAAAACTATATCGCTTTCGACATGTTATAGTATTGTCAACGTTATGATAGTTCTTATTGCTTGACGGTGATTACTTAGCGACCGTGTATTAAAAAAAATTATAACTTTGTTGACATTGCTACAGCGATAAATATTTTGCATGCTTTTTATAGTAAAAATAACTGTTAAATGTATATTTTCAAGCAAAAGTATATTTGGGAACAAACTAACAAGATAACACAACATTTAGGTCCTTATACGGTCGTAACTCGTACCAGATAAATGAATCTTTACCTCTTTTCCACTACGTTTTAACTCCTATCACTATTGTATCGTTAACGACTCTGCCACTTTTACTGTCAAAATAAATAAATAAAGCTAAATTTATAATGCTAAAAATACCTGATCATACTAATCGGTATTAGAGCATCATCCACCACCAGACTCAGTTCATGACGATTAAGTAGTTCCTTATTGCCGCACTCAGAGACGTCAATTAAATTTAACGCTTGTCTAGTGACGTGTTGTATTATTCTATTGCTATAGCGAAGAAAGTGACAGCAGCGTATTTAATCAAGCATTAAATTTAATTGACGTCTCTGAGTGCGGCATCCAAAAGTTTAAAAAAGAAAGGAGTTAATTGTGTTCAAAATGTCTAAATACGACTTTGGTAAGAGTTTCTAACGGCCGCACTCAGACTCAATTAATGACAATTAAGTCGTTCCTTGGTAACGATTTTTCATACACAAGTTTGAAAAAGGAACGTGTTAATTGTCTCTAAAATGTCTTTGAATATGGCAGTAGTAAGAGCTCCTAACGGCCGCACTCAGAGTTAGTTAAAGACGATCAAATCGTTTCTTAGCGACGACTTTACATACACAGGTTTGAAAAAGGAACGATTTAATTATCTCTAAAGTACGGCGGATAGAACTCGGTTGATAACACAATGACGTAGAGATATCCATTTATTCCTGAACAGCACGCGCCACGGTAATAACGTGCGATTCACAAACATTCTCATCTCGGGGAGGATTGCGGGAATGACCATCATTACAGTGAGGTGGGAGATGATGTATGATGCACCTTTCCTTATATACCTGTCTTATTATAGGCGAGGTTTGTTTGAAACTTAACGAGGTGGCAATTTTCTTAGACATGCGAGGAAATGAAGGCCTTGTTTTCTTCCTATAAATAAACCAATGTGAACCCATTTTTTAGCTGCGATGTTTTTTATATTTATGTTAATTGAATACAAAATTGCCACAACCAAGCAAAAATTGAACACAGCAAAATATACAGCTCGTTTTTTATTTAAGTGCCTGTGCTAAAAATCGAAATTAAAAAGCGTAATAAAAGACGGTTAAAATGTTTTCGTTGTGCGAAATTAATATATTTTTTGTCTGGGCCCTAACGAACTCGTCAAGAAATACCCTATTTTCCGTGCCTATACAACAATAAACTACTATGCCATGGAAATGGAAACTAACGGTTAAGCAACTTGATGCTAAGTCAATCGTTTAGTTTTAATAAGATAGATAGATAGCGTTTATTTCAGGGGTGTTATTCTCTCAAAAAACGGCGGTCGGTCGGACGGACGAGCGAATCGCAGCGACGAGTTTAAGTAGTCCCTTCCGAGCGAACAAAACACATTTTAGCGCGTGTATTCTCAATTAGGCAGCCTTATACGTTCGAGAAGCCATGCTGCCAAATTGAATACACGCGCTAAGATGTGTTTTGTTCACTCTGTCGGGACTACTTAAAGTCGCCGCTTGGACAATCACTCGTTCGTCCCTCCGTCCGTCGTTGTTGAGAGAATCACACCCCTGGTACTAACCCGTACAAAATATCCCGGTGCGTTACATCGTCGCAACGTTGTGATTTCAACATAGAGCGATGCTACAAGCACGTTGCTGGTGCGTTGCGTCATCGCAACGCTGAGATGTAAACAAAGAGCGACGCAAGTGTTGCAACGCATCTTGTGTATCGTTCTAATTTATATGTAAAACAACGCAGCGGCGACGACGCAACACACAGACAATGCTCGTGTGGCATCCTTAAAATAGATGATGCCTGCAAAATATTCTTATTGAGGCAGGTAAAGTCAAGTTAGTGGCAGAAGTTTATTGTTTTAACATTATCTTACGTTTAGTTCTCGTTGCACGACTTCTGTGTCTAGATCAATGTTACTTGTAACCTAAAACATATTTTCAACAAAAATATGAACAGTTTTATAAAAACAAAGGTATTAAATAACGTCTATTTTTACTTACGAGTAAAACGACGAAAATACGTGTGGGCGATGATAAATGAGCACGTCTGCCTTTAATAGGTAAATGAGGGATGTTAAATTTCGAGGTCACAGTTTTATTCTTGTTACAATTTTTTTATCAATTTGCAATGTATTTAATGTATAAAGTATGTAAGTATGTATGTTCAGGCCTAATCTTGCAAGGAAGATTTGACCGGTTGAGCTGAAATTTGATATACCTACATATCTTTGATGGTCTGATGATGGAGACGTTGGGTGGCCATAGGAACTCCTAAATTACACATGAAAAACCCATCGTGTTAGGGCTCGCTAGAATCGTATCGACGATTAGTTGATGAATGTAAAAAAATACAGTCGGCAACAAAAATTTGTCGCAAAAATGTTTTTTTTTTATCTTGACTGAGTAAAATATTACCTATAGTAAATTGCAGTGGTTAAAACACAGTGGAATGAAGGCATGAACAGTAGTTACTGCCTACTGTAAGCTCTCAGAGTATCCCTTTCTTATGACACTAGTTAGAAAGAATCGCATAATTACATAAATCAACCTTCTGTCGGTCGTGTTAGCGCCTGGGATGCATGCCAGTTTTACGCAAAAGTTCGTAGAATGTAAAAGTCCTTTAAATAGGTAAGCTTGCAGTTTTGGGCTTCGAAAAGGTTTCCGAAACACATAATGCTGCCCTCCTTAGAAAAAAGGGCGTATGTCTCATAGAACCGCGTATGTATTAACGACCTTATTTCGTAAGATGGAAGGTTGAATTTTCTTTGACTATCAATTTGCACATGCGTCCTTTTTATTTAGGAGGGCAGAATGCGTCTTCCCTAGTACATTTAATACATAATTATTCTTTCATATTTATGGATGTTCTGTATTATCATGTCAGATAAAAGCTACGCTATTTTCAACGTACTAACATACTTACGAGCATTATAAAATAATTCATCTCGTGGATTCCAACACTTTTTATCAAAGTAATTTCTAAAATCACTTCAAATAAAATAACATTTGAAATACACGTCTTACGTCGCGTCGTCTCAACGTTTGTTTTTAATAAAAAGTACTTTACTTTCTATTACATAAGAAATAACCCTAAAGCAATTTCAAGCTAGCCCGCTTTACTTTTCAGCTTAACCGTAAAACCACAGTATAAATAGTTAGTTCGTCTTGAAACAACGGTATATCGCGCCGCTTGCATCGCATGTCAAGCAAACTTAACAGAACGCACCAAGCCGGTTTAGGGGGGACTACACCGTAGTTAGTGCGCGTCCGCGCATCGATGCAACTCTAGCGTCCGAGCAGTAATAGGTAACAGAAACTCCTAAAGGGCCCGACACGAACCACGAGTACTTTTCTATTTATACCATGGTACAACAGAATAAATAATGTTACGTATGTACAGGTACTTAGGTAACTGATAAAAATGCACACTTTAATCGACAATTAAGAGCTAGACTTTATTAACACTCTCACTTAACCGTTACAAACAATTTACGCACAATTAGCTTCGAATACGCAATGATGGCCGATCGCTCAGTTCGCTATTGTTCGCACTGTTCGCTGTCTAAGTAAAGATTGGCCCGGCCGTTTCTCAGTTTTTATACCTCGATGCAAGTCTGGTCCAGAATGCCTTCCGCGGAATGGTCGATGTACTTTGACCCCACCGAGTACGATGTACGGTATTCGTTTCTGGAAGGTTCTTCTCATCACTACCTAAATTACAATCACGATGTCTTTTAGGCTGCTTGTCCACTAGAGCGGAGCGAGGGAGAGGTGTGCGAGGAAAATATCCACCAATATGACAGATGCGCTGAGCGAGGCTAGGAGAATAAAGTATTGCTATTGGTGTATTTATATCTCGGTCACCGCTCCGCTGCCTCGGTCAGCTCCAGTGGACAGACCGCCTTATTCATAGTGCATAGTGCTCTGCATATTGTGACGATAATACACGGAATCCATTACAACTGTGTTATCTCTTTCATAAGCTTCAGGAAGGTTCTCAACACCGCTGTCCCTTTTATCATGCTATCTCTTTCGCTCTTAACTACGGCTAAATTTACCATATCGACGGTAAAAAGCGTAAACGCTGTAACCCGCAAAATCAAACTTTACACCAGAGCCAAAAAACTTTTGAAATTTTACAAAAAAAATCATATCTTTTTTTTTATTTGAGCGATCGGTGCCATTTTTATACTACATATGTATTTTCAAATTCCCTATTAGATCATATGCTTGTCGTGTACCAGAAGTGACTAGGTTTCTTTTTAGTGTCGGTTACAGCAACCTGACTTTTTTTTTCAATACGATAAAACGCTGTTAATGGTTTTGTTAAATGTATGGAAAGGTAATAATCAGTGTGATTTCTAATAAGCGTAAGTGATGTAACCACCATTCTTTCAATGTTGAGCACTGCCTAAATTGACGTTACGCTGCAGTGCTTGCAGTTAAAAAAAAACATAATTGTATTCAATGATAGATGTCAAAAAAGGTTATTGATATTAAAACGACGTAAATATGAGATAACATTTTATTAATCCTTTTTTTAAATGTTATCCTAAAGAATTAATTAATACGAATGTGTTTGTAGTTGTATGTAAATATATTTTCAATCCTCCATTAGATATAAACATCCGAACATCTACATATAAATATATATATATATATATATATATATATATATATATATATATATATATATATATATATATATACATTTACAATACAAGTCTAGTTGAAAAAAAAGAAATACATTTATTTTAACGATAATTATGCATCGCTACAAACACTTCGCATCACAAGTTAACTTACTCATGAAATAAAGTCAATTAAAATTAAAAACATCAATGTTTAACAAACTGAAAAGTTTAAGACACTATACTAGCGTTTCTTCAAACTAATAACTATTATCAAAGTATTGTTAAAATTCGTAAAGTAGTTTTAATTACTTATAATTATGTAAAGCAACACTTAATTCTCAGAATTTATCATACATACTAAGTAGTTACTATTTAAATGAAATAAGAATTCATCAGTATAGTATTAACTATTCACATTATTTGCACTGGTTTACTATTAAAATAGATATAATTACATTTCAAACTTTTGTTGTCACGCGGTGAAAGACCGTTACACCACACACAACTTGATCCCACGGCGGTCTCAGACTGACTGATCAGGGCGGTAAGCCGTTACCCACACAGCATGAGCGCGTATTTAAAATACGGTAAACTCAAGCGACCAATAATAAGCAATCGTTTAAGAAATGAGGTAAAGGTCAGTAATATTTTTGCGTATTACTTCATATTTGGTGTAACTTGTGAGTATTCACATTATGGTGTCTGATTAAAACGTAGTAAGTCACTATCATCTAAATATATTTTACAGAAAACGTAGTAAGTGTAGTGTCACTTTTTTTTTCAATACGCGTAAACGCTATAAATGACAGTGGAAATGGTTTTACGCACGCAGTAACCTACTGGACTCGAAAAATTTGTAAAATACGAATTGGTGTAAATGCAAATGCAAAATAAAGACCTGTTTTTTGGCGGCTTACAGCAATTAATTTTGCTATATGTCAAAAAAGTACATACAATTTCAACGCTGTACAGAATTTTCTAATCGTCGTAGAGCCACGAGACCCGGACCATTCGACGCAGAAAAAAAATCTGATTCCGAATATGCAAAAAAAAATTTTTGGTACATTGTGGGTTACAGCGTTTACGCTTTTTACCGTCGATATTCTAAAATGTATTCTAAAGACCCATAATTAGTTCTGAAAACGCCTGAAAATTTGTTTTCAGGTAATGGCGTAATCTGATAGAGGGTCGCCTGAAACGGACTGAAAACATGATTCAGGCGCCTAAAACAACGGCAAGATGGTAAAAAAATTAAACGGACTGAAAAAATGATTCAGGCGCCTGAAAACAACGGCAAGATGGTAAAAAAAATGATAATCTCTTATGTGATAGAGTTACCTCTGAAACGGACTGACACGATATTTCAGCCTGCTGAAAACGCTTTCAAAGCACCAAAAATCTCATTAAAAAAAACGCCTCAATCCGCGTAACAATAATTAAATACAAAGTAACATGATGCAGTACTCGTACGTAGCAATAAAAAACATAACAATGTAAAAAATCCGATTTGGAATCCGTTTTCGAGACGAGTTTGTAATCCGTTCGCGCGGATAATCTCGGCTTAAATTTAAAACTGCTGGAAAAGCCGACTGCACGGCTGCGGTTACAGTATGAGTTTTATTTTGGATAGTAAGACTTTTTACGAAAAGGTTTAGCTTTTAGGCCGTCACAGTTTTGATTTTGAGTCACTGTAAAAGTTTGAACTAGGTTTAATAGTAAAGTCAGATATCAATTTTTAATATTTTGCTAGCAAGTGAATATCCTTTAAATATAAGGTTCAATTTAGAAAAACAATAAAATTAGTCGTCTTCAAAAAATATCAGACAGTTGATGATACTGCATGAATAATTTTTGCTAAATTTATCAGATAGATGGATATATTTGAGATAAAAATATAAGCCATTAAACAACCCTTATATAATTTGGGAATCACCTTATTGATGTCTTATTTATCTAGCATTTTTTTTTTATATATATACGTTACGTTCGTTGGGTAGCTTTTTATGCCCGAGTGGAAAACCTCCCAGAGATGGGAGCTCCGCGCGGGGCTCCGTCAAAATTACAATTTGAAGATCACTTGGGTGATCAACTTAAAATGCATTAAGTTCATTAAACGAAAGGACATGGCCCATTTTACTATGGCGCTGTGCCCCAGAATGTACAGCAATCATTTATATCTCAAATTAAAGCGAAAAATATATACTTTCAATATGTATATATCATTTTACATATAAAGTAGCGGTTTAAAAGTAATTCGGTCCTTAATTATTTACATAACCTCAAAACACATCATAACGTGCAAGGCGCTTTGAAGGCCTACTGCTCCTAAACGGATTGTTCAAATGGCTTTGGAAAAATATATGTTACGTGTAATAATGTCAATAATAAAACGTTTGTTGTTTTTCTAGTAATTACTGTTATTTTTGTCCGAAAATACAAACCAAAGTATCCCACATTTTGCGCAAAAATCTTTTTATTTTTCTTAACGCCTGAAGCGATTTTAATCATTCTTTCGCCTTGTAATAGTCAATTTATTATTTGAACCTTTTAAAACAACCATATGGTTAGCGTCAGGGAGCAAGAAAGCATTTAACAAGCAAGTTGCGGGCATTCACGCAATAGCGCTCGCACGGTTACGGAGTATTGCTTGTTGGCTCCATGTGTATCAATAATAATCATGCAAGATTAGTGCCACCGAGATGAAACTCGGTGTCAGTAAGTGTGCGGTCATGCACATTTTACGAGGGGTGGTTAATTGAATCTCTTCTCTCTCCTTCCGATGTTGTAGCTTACCAATACACACGCAGTGAATGTTAGAGACTTGGATATTGTGGACGGCGACGTCAAGCAGCTACTTAGTTTGATAGGGCGCACTGGATATGAGGGTCCCGTCTACTGCTAACATCACGTCACATGCATAGGCATACAACTTAATTAAGAGCCGGTACCTATATACATGAGGTGCGGGAAGAGGGCAATGGTGACTTGTAAAGATTTTTCGTACTGTCAAGGCAATCGAAAGACTTGAGTCGTGGTTGCACTGCTTTTTGTCCCACTGCTGTTCGACAGAGCCCTACCTCGCGGCAGGGCTCGTATTATACCTAGGGTGGTTTGGTTTGGTGGTTTGGGGCATGTAACCATACCTAACAACCCTGATCTACCTACCTTTGTGAAAAAAAAAAGATTTCTGATGAAAGCGAAGAGCAGTGGGACCAATAGTAAAGGAACCACGAGTCAGGTGTTGAAGGCCGTACATACCTTTTTTGCTCTTGCCAGAATGTGAATACTTACCTGAGATATATAAAAGGCAAGTCTTTCCCTTATTGTAACTCACCCCCGTACCTCATGCTTACCCCGGCTCTATTTCTGGGTGTTTTGGCCCTTCGGGCCAGCTGAAGCACCATCATGACCCAAGCCTACCATATATTTATGATATGTTGGTGTGACTACGGATAAATAAAATGAACCAGTCACAGTAGTGTGGCAATTTAGTGTGGATCGGTTGATCTACCTGGCCCTTGCATAGCCCTACGTAGACTTTTTAGTATACCTGTTCGTTGTTTTGTTTAAGGAAATCGGAGGTTTTGTCTGTGCAATTGCTCACGAGGTCATAATGACGAACAACTATTAAAAATGTTCTGATAGACGGTACGGTCGATATTTGTCTAGCATGCCATTGCCCCGGTAAGTCCTTCAGCAGACATATTATTTCCGGTTGTCCGCATTTGGCCAGCGGTTTTTATATGCACATAAAGGGGGAACCTCGCAGCCAAGATTATCCATCAGCAACATGCTATTTAATACGGTCTTGTTAAGTTCGAAGTGCTGTACTACGAGTATGCACTGTTGCCATTTCTCGAATATTATCGTGCCGTGCTCTAATGAGAGCGATTTGTCATCACGGACTAAGACTTTTATCGCCAATAAGCCTGATATCGAGTTGACGGAATATTCGCGGTAGTTCCTTTGGATGTTCCTTCGAAGGAACTATGAAGGAAGTACTGCGACATTTTTTTCGCCTTTGTTCCTTTGCAAACTGGGATTTTTCCTCGCTTTTGCTCCTTTACAAGACCTGAAGGAACAACTGAGACCTTTTTTTCGCATTAGTTCCTTTGCAAGAAAGTTCCTTCTGGTAACTACTTTGTATAACCTGTGGTAACCTATAATTCGCCTTATGATTAAATCTATGTTATCCTAAATAAATAAATAAATAAACTAATTTGATGGAACAAAGGCGAATAAAAGTCGCAGTACGTCAATCATCTCTTGTGAAGGAACTAGGGCGAAAATCAACGCCGGGCCGTGCGCGTCAACGTCACCATCTCATGAAGGCTGAGAAGGCCATGCTCGGCAAGTACTTGGATTACGAGATAACCGCCATGTGGGATGTTGACTCGACGATGATTGTCTCAATAGTTGTGTCATAGAACGGTCTCATACAGAAAAGTCTCTCCTTATGATGATAGATGGCTGGATCAAGGGTCAGATGCAGAAAGCAGTAGTCCTCGATATGGCACGTTTTACTAATATTTGGTTAACAGTAAGGAGTCACCTACACGGGCGAGTTTATCGCGGCGATAGCCTCGCTGTGCCATCTTCAATAGTTTAAGTGAAGTGACTCGACAGTCTCGTAAGCGTTATCGTACTTAAAAAAAACTATGTGCAACTGGATAAACTTGTGTGACGATGTAGTATTTAATGAAACCTTACTCGAAAACATATTAGTAACAGTTTGCTACTTACAAGTACTTGGTACTTTTTAAACGTCACATGTTGCACCCGTGATATAGATGCCCCCCCCCCCCCAACCCCTCTCTCGGCGGGACGCTGCTAGTTTAAAGGTCCTAAACTGCTAACAGACTAGGGCATTTAGGTACTGGTAAATAAAAAATATTTGTCGAAGGAACGTTGGGAGGCAACCAATGAGATGGACTGACGATCTCGTTAAGATAGGGGGAGAGACTGCTTAAGCTCACTCAGCATTAGGTGACGAAAGGTTGAAGAGAGAAGAGAAATAATTGTTACATTCATTAAAAGTTTTACAGGTAAAATTATCTTTTTAGTTGTGTTATTCACAGTTTAAATGAATAAGTGTATGAAATAATGACAATGTTCGTATAGTATCCACTATTAACTAGTGATCCACGTTAATATCAATTTAAACTCTCGGACAATCAAGTTAAACCGCCTTCAACAACCCACTAAAATTATAAATCAAAAATTGTTTTAAGAAACAAAATACCGCCTTCAAAAACACAAAAAATAACTTCTTTTAAAATGTTAGAACGGGAAAGTCATAGTTATATTTAAACAATTAAATGTTCTACACTATAGTCGCTCATCTATCTTAATCGAGATATCTTATCGCCACCCGTCAAATAGGTACCGTTGAGGAGTTCCGGTGCCCATCCGTGGTCTTCATCAACAGTTTCACTTCACTAAGTGATACTTTCTGAATGCAAATGTTAGACTTGTTACTAAAAATACTAAAATCGTTATATGTATGCCTATAATATTTGAGGAGTTCCCTCAATTCCTCACGGGTCCCGTCGGATTCAGATTTGGTAACAATGGGACCACCTCGAAAGTAGAGTAATACTCTTAACCTTTTGAACGCCATACGTCGAATACAAAATGTGCCACCCACACGCCAAACATGTTTGCTATGCTATGCAAATTACACCTTATTGCTACCAAAGAAAGTCTCTTTTAATCTTGAACTCTTGTCGGTTGTAGCCGACGTGGCGGCAGTGGCACGACTTTTAGTTGACGGCCAGAGCCGACTGTGGCGTTGAAAAGGTTAAGTATACTTCTTAATCTTCATACTTGAACGAGAGTCGATGAATATACATTTAAAAAAAACATAGTGGAACATAGAAGCTCTTTCTTTTTTGAATTTGGTTAAAAACTCGTCCGCTGCTTGTGGCGGCCACTAGTGACTTCGCTGTGGTCGGCACTAGTGGCCTAATGTGCTGCAGCTGTAAAGTAGGCAAAAATAGTGGCCTCAATCGAGTATGTTTTTAACCGAAGGATTATGTCATTTAGTGCGGCAAGTCTTGAGAAGCGGCCGGCACTTCTTAAGTATGGCAAGAAAGTGATGTCCTAGCCGATCGACATTACTTCAGCAAGGGCACCTTTTGTTTTACATACGCCCGGTATTATATCTATGTTGGCGTAATGTACCTAAATGTGTAACTATGCCAAATCACAGCTATGTAGTACGTTCAGTGTCATAAATATATATACACCCTTATAACCTCGCAGCAGAGTCATGTTTGCATATTTTTGAAAGTATTACTGTGTCTATATATTTGATGCTGACTGTACCAAGAGTCTCTAAGTTAAGCCGCGGTCAGACGGACAGACGTACATACGGAGATGGCGAAACTATAAGGGTGCCTTGTTAACTACGGATCGCTAAAAACCTAGCTAAGAACAATGCCGATTGAACTAACTTCCGTTATAATTAAAAACACGTGTATCCCACTAGTCCCATTGAGTTGTCCCATTATGGGACAACTGAGACGATTTCATCCCAGTAGTTCCATGGGACAAGTAACAATAATATTTTGGTCTTAAAAGTCCCAGGTAGGTAGGTTTAGGTTTTGTTAGTTTTGCAGCAGGCCCGAAAGACAACCCAGAAAAAGGAGCTCCACCATAGCGGAATGCCGTCGACACTATCCAATTGATTTCTGGAATGAGGAGGAATGCGAAATAACGACAGAGCTAAAGAAAAAAGAAATTATATGTATGATTTTTTTTTACTGTGATGACGGTAATGGGACTTTTGGGACCAAAAACAAAATATATATATTAGTACCACTTGTCCCATGGGACTACTACTGGGACGAAATCGTCTCAGTTGTCCCATAATGGGAAAACTCAATGGGACTAGTGGGATAAACGGACCCGTACTGTAGGTCAACCGCGTGGGAGCTACGATTCCACAGACAGACTCATAGGTACAGAGACACACACACACACACGTACACACATCCAAGGTTACATTACACTTATAACGCACCTCTTTTTTTGTCGGGGGTTTAAAAAGTTTGACGTAAGCTATTTTTAAGGCCGTTTAAATGATACCTGGTGCTCTATTCTACTCGGTAAAACCATACTTTTGACACAGTTATCGTGTTGTCAAACTTATGATAGCTCTTATTTAGTAGGCAGTAATAGAGGCGGAGTTAAAAACAATACGATAAAATGTCAAAAGCAATATGGTTTACTGTGTAGAATAGAGCCCCTGAGTATTCAAAATGACCCGGTGTGACTTAACCGATTTTTAACGGCACCACAGACACAGTTTACCTACAAGTCTGACAATTCAAAATCTGTAAAGATATGTACTTATATAGACGGTCGACCCTGTTTGGGTTGATCGTGAGTTACAGGTGCGATAATCAATGAAAACCTGAAATACCAATATTGGCCGGCGGATTCCTTTTATAATTTGGAAGATAGGCATTATCGAATTTTGTTCGAAGTGGCCAATGGTATGATAATAAATGCTGGTCAGTAACAGCTTAGGGCAGCAGCGTTCAATTATGTAAAGTAATGAGGAACCTTTAAAATAAAGTATGGTGAATTGGTTATATGTAAATGTTTGTTTAACATGTACAATAACTTATTTAGTTTTCTTTACTGACATTACTAAGCGAAATTAAGGTCGTATCGATAATCCGGTAGCACCAAGTTCAAGCAGCACTATTAGCAAAAGGATTGAAAAAACTATAGGGAGGTACCTACATATGACAATAATACATTAACGGCCATACTCAGTCATTTAATGACGATTAGGGCGTTCTTTGGTGAACATTTTTTTAGACATAAAATTGAAAAAGCAACAGAAGTTAACCGTCTCTTAAATGACTCTCAGCACGGCGGTAAGATAAGTAGAGTTAAGTAACAGTTTATTGACCGAAAGATGTATACTTACAAATTAAACTAGTGCGATTCGTCAGTGTACAGGACAATATATTTTTTCAGTTTTTGAATATCAATCACATATTATTACCGTTGTGCACCTTGTGTAGGCCCGTTTTTAAGGTCGTCCTTTATTTATTTAGTCACATGATTAATGGGGGAATACGAAATGGCAATGCTGCAATCCGAAAAACCTGGCATAGGATTTTTTTTAGTTATAATTCCAATGTATAAATCCAGCAGTGGTTTTTCTTACACAGAAATTGATGATCTTTCAGATGAGCTTAGGTTTTTTGAGGAGATCGATCATAGTAGATACTTAAGCACGAGGCGTCGCTTATCATGCTGCTGCCACTGATAAGCCAATCAGGGGGGCTTGCAGCACTGCATTTTCGTAGTCTTACCCCTCCCCTGTTCCAAAGAATAAACGAAACTTGGGAGTCTTATTATCATACTAGACATCGGACTTGTAACTAACAAAAATTAGCTTTGTCCTGTTTTTTGAATTGCAGCATTGCCATTTCGTGTTTCCCCATTAATAACGTGACTAATTACATAACTGTATGTTTATCGTTATCTACAGTACAAGCATACAGCTGGGTTTGGGACTAGACTCAATTTGTGTAAGAATTTCAATTTTATTACAAGAGAAAATAAATAATACTTTTATAACATGACGGTACTGACGGTGTAAGACGACAATATTATTGTTTTAATGTTTTCTTGTGTGCCGTCTCCCCTGCAAAAGATGATTGTTGATTTTATAATAACACTGAGACTATTACGACCACCCTAGCGACCACCCTGAACCGAATGGTGGTCTTCAGAAAACACTGTTTTATAACGAGCCCTCACGAAGGTGGTCGTCAGTGAATCTCATTTTGACAAACCCTTGGGGGGCCGATCAAGGTGGTCAGATGTTAAATAAGTATTAGGAATTGAAAGTTGTTTTGTTCTTCTCTTGAAATTATTTTTTTAACTTTTTTTAAAATACTGTCTTCTTCATTCTGTTTTTATTTTGAAATCCAAAAGTCATGTCAGTTGGCCGCTTCAGTTTACCTAAAAAAAACGATAAGTCTAAGAAACAAGAACAACCCAAGCTCCTACGTAGCTCAGTCAAGTAACACCTGAAATTGGCAAATAAATAAGTGCATTAGTTGTACCTAGGTATTCTACCCCTTGTATTTTCTTTTCTTTTGCTCTTTAACAACAAATAAATATATGATTTTGTACAAACATTAATAAGCTTTATTGTTTCTAGGAAGCTTAGTATTCGAGATATTTACGAAAAACCAAAAGAAGAACATTTAAACCCTTCTCTTGCTGTAAGCACGCGGTCCTAGACTGGGGACTTTTAGTATGTTTATATTTTGGGGGTCGCCCCTACCTACTACAGCACCTAAATAATTACCAGACTTCACGATTTACTGCATTTATTTTTGCTTCGTTGACTGAACTAACGTATGGAACCAGAAGATGTCAATAGTGTTTATCTGTTCAACCCCCGACGCAAATAGAAATTGTTGATTCTCATCTCTTACATTCAAACATTTTTCAACGTCCGATTCCATCATCAGATCAGCTCTTATACACCATAACATTGATTTTTTAATTATGGCGTTGAACCCTGAAGATTTAAACAAATAAACACACTTCCGCATTTATTATATTAATAATAAGGGCTCCAGCTTATACAGACACACAAAGAGACATGTAAAGCTTATATAAAATCATTAGCTTTTTGTTTCACTTGGTCTACGTGGAGCTCTTTTATTGTTATTCCCCCGGGAGCTACACAATTTTCTGGGATGTAAAAAGTACCCCATATAATTTCCCGGTGTTTAAAGCTATCTAAGTAAGAAATTATCAAAAAACTGAATCAGTAATTTAGCCGCGAAGGCGTAACGAACACACTTACAGACTTAATAGAAATCCGAAAGGATATATATTATATTACAAATTCTGCAGGTACGTACTAAAAAAATTCTATAAAACAATTATTACCAGTGACCTCGGAATTTTATAATATTTAGTGCCTACATCGAATATTTCGTAAACTTAACACTATATGCAATACAAAGCAGTCGATGGCAAGAGCCAGGTTAGCCATTGTTTTCTTGACAACGGCTTGGATTGGATCGAATGCAGAATGCAGACCGAACATTATTTCACGCTGTGGTTGTTTTGTGATAGTTTCTGATAAGTAACTGTGACATACAGATAGACATAGAAAGACGGTCGGAACATACATACATACATACATTAAAACTGCTAGTTTCTGATAAGTGACTGTGACATACAGATAGACACAGACAGTCGGTCGGAACATACATACATACCTACATACATTAAAACTGATAATTTCTGATAAGTGACTGTGATACACAGATACTAGATAGACACAGACGGTCGGAACATACATACATACATACATACATATGTACATTAAAACTGATAGTTTCTGATAAGTGAATGTGTATTTGTTAGTGTAATAAACCACGAGCTGCTTTTGGATAAGTTGCACTATTATGGGATACAGGTCACCTCCCACCTTCTACTTACGTCATCACTGTGCGACCGGAAACAAGTTGTCAAATTGTCTGCGGGCGGCAAGAGACTCAAATCTGATATTGGCACCGTGACAATGGGGATCCCTCAAGGATCCGCCTTGGGAAACAGCCTATTTCTGGCTTACGTCAATGATCTTCCGACCAGCATCACGGCCGGCGTTTCTGTGCAGTTCGCAGGTGCGATGCGCGCACGTATGACCAGCTCGCTGGGAAAATTCATAACGCATGTGATCAATTGCAGAAGTGGTTTTCGTGTAACGGTTTGCTCCTGAATATAACAAAATCAAACGTCATGATTTTCTCGGGGCGTAGTGGTCCTGTTCCTCCGTGCGTTGCAAATAGTCCGATGCCTATATGCGATCAGTGTAGGTTTCTCGGCTTCACCGTGGACTCGGATCTTAATTGGAAGTGCCATGTTGACTTGTTGTGTGGTAGATTGAGTAGTGCAGTCTTTGCGTTGCATAAGCTGAAATTGCTTATAACTGACGATGCTCTAAGACAGGTATATTATGCACACTTTCCTTCACTGATTTCGTACGGCACACTCTTATGGGGAAACTCTACGGATGCCATCACGGTAATGCTGATGCAGAAACGTGCCGTACGTACGTTGGTTGGGGCGAAGTCAAGACATACTTGTCGGGGCATTTTCACAGCGCACCGCATAATGACGCACTATTCACTTTACATATTCGAAATCATTATGTTTGTCCGATCAAATATTTCTTCGTTTGCAATAGTAAACGTCATCGGCAAACAACTCCGTCACACAGGGCGTTTGAGAACTGTTTCTCGTCGCATGGCACTTGCAGGTAAGAACCCGCGCGTCATCGGTCCCACCTACTACGAGCGTCTACCCGCCGAACTCAAACGCGAACCATCTGACGAAATGTTAAGGCGCCGGCTTAGGCATCTTTTGTTGGATAACCCACTCTATTCTGTAAATGAGTATATGGAACTTGACATGTAAATTCTGTAAATATTGTATTTGATTTGCTGTTTTTTGTACAATAAAGTGTTTACCATGATCTTTTTTGTATGTCAATTTTATTTGTATGTATGTACATACAAATAAGATTGATTTTTTTAAATGTATTTTGTATTTGTATGACTTTTACTTTTACTATTATTATTTAATTCTATTTCTGACGACCTCAATGTAACTGCATATAATATGAGATGGTCATGTAACTTATAATGTGTTATATTGAGTAATGAAATCTTAATCTCAATCTGAATCTGATATACAGATAGACACAGACAGACGGTCGGAACATACATGCATACATTAAAACTGATAGTTCCTGATAAGTGACTGTGACATACAGATAGACACAGACAGATGGACGGAACATACATACATAAAAACTGATAGTTTATGATAAGCATACCTCGGGGTTTTCGGTGCGGGAATGATTTGAGAACGAGTAGAGATAAACAGATAGGTTAGTCTGAGAAAAGTCATATTATGCCTAATGAATAACTACCTCCCTCCGAATTGTATACACACTATAATACAATTTTATTTTGACTCATGTAGGAGGTACTTTAGCTTTACTACAAAGCCTTATGAGATAATAATAAAATTAACATTAATTAACTACCTGCAGTATTAAAGTCCGGTATCTGTGAACAATTTACTTATAAATCAGTAGGGGCTTAAAGAGGTATAATTACTGATCTTTTTCATTTATATATAAATTGAAAAGATATTAAGATTATAGATTAAGATATTAAGTATTCATGTATATTTTTTTCAATTAACCTGTCGTCGTTTGTCAGACAGATTTTAATTGCAACATTAAAGTTCGAATTATTAATCTTTTGTCAGTAAAAGTCAAAGGTAGAGGAGAGGTTAATTATTAATTAGGTAGAATCCTGCTAGAGTACATTCTGTATTTTATGTCAATACCTACTCTTTCCCTAATGTCAAACATTCCCGCACCGAAAACCCCGGGGTTTGATGATAAGTGAGTGTGACATACAGATAGACACAGACAGACGGACGGAACATACACACATACATACATTAAAACTGATAGTTTTTGATGAGCGACTGTGACATACAGATAGACACAGACAGACGGTCGGAACATACATATATACATACATTAAAACTGATAGTTTTTGATAAGTGACAGTGACATACAGATAGACACAGACAGACGGACGGAACATACATACATACATTAAAACTGATTGTTTCTGATAAGTAACTTTGATGTACAGATAGACACAGACAGACGGTCGGAACATACATACATACATACATTAAAACTGATAGTTTCTGATAAGTAACTGTGACATACAGATAGAAACAGACAGACGGTCCGAACATACATACATACATACATTAAAACTGGTATTTTCTGATAAGTGACTGTGACGTACAGATAGACACAGGCAGACGGACAGAACATACATACATACATACATACATTAAAACTGATAGTTTCTGATAAGTAACTGTGATATACAGATAGACACAGACAGACGGACGGGACATACATACATACATTAAAACTGATAGTTTCTGATAAGTGACTGCGACATACAGATAGACACAGACGGTCGGAACATACATACATACATAAATGAATACTCTTTAGGTAAATGTAAAAAAAGTCAGTTTTATAATAGGTAGATTCTAAGAAAAAGTAAATGTGATATACCTACACAAAGACGGATAGACAGATAGACGGAGAGACAGGGACTCACAGATAGACAGACGAACAGATAGGTAGACAGGCACACAGACAGACAGACTAACTTTCGTATTTGTAGTATTAGTATGAATACCTACTAGAGTCAATGGTAAACCAACTTACAACAGGAAATCATCCCAGACTGAGAAAAAATTTACTAGAGGGATATGTTCGCTTTTGTACTAATAAGTATTTAACATACATAAATACAAATACTAGTGCTTATGACACTAATATTTAACCATTCCGGGAATCTAGCCCGGGTCAGCTGGCATCGTAGGCAGGGTCACTCACTACCAAGTAGGCTAAGCGTTGTCTTATATAAAACTAAGTAACACTTATCATAAGTTGCTTCGGCTTTAACAGCTATTGCGGGTCCAAGTCGCTTCCTTGAGCTGGTTGTGGCTTATACATACAACCGCATTAACAATCACTAACTTTATATGTGAACACCTTTGTACTGTAATGCACAACAATATAAGTTCATAAATCAAAAATATTCTTCTTAAAGTGCCTCTCCAACTTAGTGAAGGTTGGCTATCAGCAATTAGAATTTGTCCCGTGGTGGTAAAACACAACATTAACAACTTGTAATACTTACAGCATTTATTATTGTAAACCACGATATAGCATTTCATTGTAGTAAGCAACAAATAATTTTCTTTCAATCCAATTTTGTTTTTAAATGGCATGACCAATGTCACAGCATGTCACAGTTAGTAACGTAAGCGACTATTACTGCCAGCGACATGACTTGTTTTGTCTGACAACCAGCACAGTGTATAATTTGATTGACAAAAGTTTGAAAATACAAAGGTTTGTTATAAAAATAAGATTTTAGTTGCAGGTTCCTATTTTATTTATTTATTTAGACTTCAAAAATGAAAGTACCGATTTATTTAGTTAAGATTTAAGCCATTTTTGCTTTATTTAAGTATTACAATAAGACAAAACCTCGGCCTTTCTGAGGCTCTGTGTAAAATGTAACAAAATGAAAGACGCAAATACGCAGCATGTAGGGTAGACCGGGGACAATTGAAACGATTTGACTTTGACTGCCTGGTGCCGTTTTATTTTTATAGTTAGAAAGATGTACTCCTTAAATATTTCAAGGTTCGTTATCTGGTTCCTAAATAAAGTATATTTGGTAGGTCTATCATTAATGGTTATTTTACAATAATGTAATAAAGAGAATGGGGGAATGTGGTTCAATTGACCTCACACCGTTGTCAATTGAAACACTATATAAGTTCAATTGAAACACTGTAATATCTTTGACACAATGGAAGTAATGTTATCAGTCCTACTCGTTTTCATCGTTATATTGGCATAAAATACGACCATCAAAAGTTCGCAAGCATAACATAAACATATCGCCATTTATAAGCATCAGAAAATCTCGATCCACAACCGCAGATAAAAAAATATATATAACTCAGATTGACACAAGTAGGTACACATACCAGACCAATACCAAAGGGGGCACCTATACCAATGCTTCAATAATAATAATATGAATGTGAAAGCAACTCTGTCTATTTGTCTATTTATCCAAGTCGCGGGCTAAAGTTAGTTCACATTTATGTGCAAGTGTGTCAAATACAGAACCTCCTCATATTTAAAGTAGGGTACATTTGGGGACGATTGAAACGCAAGGACGATTGAAACGTTTCCATCGTCAAATATTACACATAAAAACCACTCGAACGCTGATGATTGGCAATAATAAACATTCGTTATTTTATCACAATCACGCTAAAATAGTTTAATCAGTTAAAATATAAGAACAACCAAAGTTATCAAGAAATATACAAGATGAGGAATAGTTACTTCTGACCGCGAAAAATTATAATTGCTCCGTGACACCGCTGCGTTGCTCGGTCACTCGTTTGCTATTGACCATAGATTAAAATATGGCTGACCGAGTGCTGAGTGTTGCGTCATACTCGTAGGTATTATAGTTTTCGAGAAATGGGACTTGTTTCAGTCATGACGTGTTTCAATTGTCCCCGGTCTACCCTACAGCCAAAGTAATAAATATATAAACCCAAGACGTCTAAATATCTACACGCATCTTTTATTACTAATGATAACATTTGTGTATAAATATATTTCACGCGATAATTGTGTTGGTTGGATATTTTGTGCTTTCGACTGTAGATACGCTCTTTAAAGGAGGAATTTCACCGCGGCGTACGCACTCGTTCGCTTCGTATCTAAATGTTTGTAGATACTCCTACAGACTCCTACAGCGGCAAACGCACGAAAAGACGTCAGTGACACACGCCTAGAACCGTTATTAATCCACGTAGCCTCTGCTCACGTGCAGAGTGTGCGTGCGTAGCGTGCGCCTCAGAGATTTAGAATAGAATAGAATATTCCGGCTGGATGCATTTAGACAGTCCTTGTCTACTTTATTTGTTTTTGATTAGCTTATAAGTGGGGTCCAGACTTGTATCGTTATCAAGCACGCGTATAGTAACCCTAAGTATCCCCTCATTTTGGCGCATTGGTGTCACTAGCAGTCTTGTAAAAAAAAACACGTCGAAATTAACTTAGCAGTGGTAAAGTAACTCGTAAAATAGGTATCAAAACACGTCCATGTCACAATACGGGTTTAAGGTACGAGGTGAGGCACGGAACGCGTTTTTTACACGACTCTGCTAGTTTGCGCATTTGTAATGCGCCAAAATGAGAGTCCATACATACCTACGAATAGAATAAACGTGCTCAATTCAGAATGTTTGCTCGTGATCGCAGCGGAGACGAATCAAGTCAGTGCCCGGTTTTAAGCCGTATCGTAATACTGCCTTCCTAAGCAAAAATGCAATATCTAAGTGAATTCAATAGCCAAAGCAGATTCAACTCTGTTCGGTTTGTAACTAGTGCAATTTCTACAGGTGCTTAGTCTGAGATATCGCCATTAAGTTTAGTGGGGCAGAACAGCGTATCGTATCATTAGGTATTCCGTATTGGTAACTAAACGTTTCTATAGTTTAGACGTCGCATAATCTTTCCCTGCTATCTAACTTTTCGAGTGAAAAATGACGATCACCGATACACATAGGTGCTAATTGACGGAGATACGATTCGCTGAAATAATACAAGTGTGGACCCGGCTGAAGAGAGTAGTCCCAGTTTACGGGGAAGCCATTTGATCAAAACCGTTTGACCGACTAAAAAATGGGCTATACTATAACCCAACATCGGGGCTATAACCGAACAATTATTGATGCTGATGAAGATAATATATGATGATTCAATGAGTCAATCGAAAAATATTATTAAGTAGTTGGGTACCTACCTACGTGGCCTCCTAACCATTCGAAAATAATGTTTTGCAAGTGCTGGTCAATGTTGGAAACTTAAACCTTATCAAACGTTGGACGCACAGCCCACAATTAGCACAACGCAACGTCATGCTTATTTTTGTATTTAGTCTTTAATCTGTGTTTAGTGTTTTCTTTCTGTCTTTTGCAAAATGTCAGTGCTATGCAAATTAAAGATTAGTCTTTTCCAAAGGTCTTTTCAAACATACCTAGTACCTAGGCTAGGTACTGAAAAGAAACTGCTCTATTAATAGCGCGAAAAGGGCGCGAACCACCATCAATATTATTTTTTATTTCTATTTTGCATCCCAAGTCTAAAGTCCAAAGAGGCCGTATGCCATATTAAATCCTAGCGAAAGGTACAGAGTGATGTCAGTCATATGTCTCTGTCCCTTTCGTTACCTAGTACTTGTAAGTTTTAAGAATTTGTAATACAGCCTCCAGGGATTCACCTTTTTTAATAACACGCCGGCACGCGTATGTGTGCAGGCCCAACTGTCAAGTGGGTGGTTTCCGGCACGCAATATCTTTTTTTTTGCTTACTTTTTTTCCGCTACTTTTACAGAGATTTAATTAATCTCACGTGTAATTATTAATTAATTAATGATTTATCACATATGTCTCATTCGTGTACAAGTTGGGGCACAAACGGGCCATGTCCTTTACTAATGGTCATTGATACCACCTATCATATGGCAGACTTTACCACCATCTTTACGGGCATAAAAACTACTGATTTTACATCAAACTTTACATTTACTAATTGCATGTTTATTAATACTAACATTTGGCTTTTACAATAACTTTTTACTGTAGTTGGTAAAGCTATGACAGTTTTTAATCAGTGTCCAAATATCTGGAATGCGCTACTAAATTTAAAACGGAATCTATAAAAAGATTTTACTAAAAAAAAGACACAAAATCTTTGCGGTTAATTTACTTTTCGGCTTTATTATCTTAATGAGTCACTTTTCAACTAAACAGAGTAATTACGAGTTGATAGAGAGAATTACGCCGTTTTAAATTAACGTAATGCTTTCGCTTTAACACAGTTGATTTAAAATCCGAGCATTCACAACACAATATCATTCTGAACCAGCACAACAAAGCAACTTTTCAAATGACCAATCACGAAACCCCATTTCACCACCCAAAGTCCTAATTGGACGAATAAAAATGCCAACGTACGTGGAACTCGGAATCTTGCTGCGAACTTGCCTGATTGAACCGCCGACCACAACCACTCGGACCGCGATCGATGGACGTCTGACCATTTAATTGGTGGTTTATCGATTCGAAATTCAAATGAAAGTACTAGTTGGGATTATTGCATCGGATTGGGTTGGCTACGGGAAATCGTCTTATGTAATATTAATTGTGATTGATTTTGTCACAGATACGATATAATTCTTGATGAAACATTCTGTAACACATAAAAAAACAAGCTTTACAAAACCTGAATGTTGCTAACCCACTTTAAATCGTCATAAACCGTAAAATATCATACAAAATAAAAATCATTAAATACCTAAAAATGATTTTTTCACAACACTGCTCGGAAATATGGCCATATATGTTCTTGTTTGGGTTCACAAAACGTCACTTATAAGGACAGACCAAGAATGTTTTTGTCGGCGTGTTTGCTGATTGGTCGAGAACATTGTTGTCCAACTTTAAGAACCAATGTAAATCAATCAATCAATTTTTGTGTCATAGCTCCTTAAAATGAAAACTTTAAATAAACGCTGCTAACAAATAGCATAGCTTGGTTGAGCTTAAGTTAACCGTTTGAATTATATTCTACCTACGCTTAAGCAAAAATAAGTACGCATTGTTTATGATCTAAACTTGTATTTTCTCTCTAAGTGAATTGTATTCTTTTGAGAAAATAAATATCTTAAACCGTAAACCGTAAATCAATCAATCAATTTTGGTGTCATAGCTCCTTAAAATGAAAACTTTAAATCGACTAATCAGAACACACCAATTATGTCGTAAAATATTAGGTGTATTTTTGCTAAAAGATACACAGACTAAAAACTATGTCACTGCTTTTTTTTTTTATGTAATTCAAACTTGGCCCTTAATCTCGAATCACTAGAGATGAAATTACATGGGAGATATGGGGAAACAAATACAATTTTATATGGAGTTGACATCTTCATCTCACATGTTAGTTTATTAATCGTCGCTTTTTTCGTCGCACCACCTTTGCTCAGAGTGGACGTGCGTTTTGTAGATTGTTAGAATTCATATTTTAAATTGTTTTTATTTTATTCTAATATTTTGGAAACTCGGTACCTCCTTGTCTTTCTTGGGACATCTCCCATATCACCCGTCGGCCATATTAGTTTGGGTCGGACCTTTCACTCAAGTTTCGTGTAGTGTTGGTGACGTCAGTGTGTTTGAAGTGTGGTGTGTCGGTGTGTCACTGGAAGGATTTTTGTGCTTGATCTTTTTGCTTGTTTTGTGGCGTCTGGCTGGATTTGAACTCACGTTCGCTGCGTCGGAGGCGCGCGCTTTACAGCTGAGCTACGGATCGGTGAGCGTTTGCGGCCGAATTAGCTCATTACGTTTGGCTTCACCCAGACTGTACTTGGATATTGAACCTTAACTTAATTACTTAAGGTATATCATATTCAAGATGCTTTGCGTTGCTTGTAATCAAGTAATCGACACTGACGATTTGTTGACCTGTACAGTATGCGATGGTTCATATCACTTGCACTGTTTAAATCTTACCTCCGAAATGTCAAAAGGAAATATCGCAATATTGGCCAAATCATGGCTATGCGCGTTCTGTGCGTCCGTGAACAGTCGCCGTCGTAGAAACGACTTCACGCCGGTACAGAGCTCGGTGTCTGGAGTATTGCTGGATGACTCAGTCATGTCATGTGATGTTACTTTGAATGAGTCTAGTGTGGCCGGAGACACGCACCGCCCGGGCGAGCTCGAAGGTGGCGCTGCGCAATGCACTCCTAATACCTACCAGATTTCGAGCAACACTTCCTTCCAAGGCACCCATCCCGCTGAGCTGCTAAATACTATTCTTCTCAAAGTATCTGAGCTACAAACACAATTTGCAGCCATCCAAGCAATACAGGCCGATATGAACCAAGTTAAGTCAGATGTTGCGGAAATGAGACATTGCCTTGACTCAAAACTAGGCGAGATGGCTGGGCGTATTGAAGCCATTGAGACTAGAGTGTCCGGATTGGAACAGTGTAGGACTGAGGTCGACGACGTAAAAGTTGCAGTTAAGGATATTTTGTCAAACATGCGGAGTAACGAACAGTGGGTCAGGAGGTCCAATATCCAGATAAACGGTGTGCCCGAAACAAACGGCGAAAACCTATATACGATTGTGAACTCGTTGGCGGGATTAAGTGGATACCCTCTTAATGTCGCGACTGATATAGACTTTGTGACCCGTGTAGCCGTGAAGAACGACAGGGACAATAAAAAGCCGAAGCCTATTATAGTCAAACTACAAGCTCGCTACAAAAAAGATGATTTTATCTCGTCATTGCGAAAATTAAAAAATCTAAAAGCGTCCGATTTGGGTTTTTCTAAAAACGAGAGTCGAATTTACGTAAATGATCATCTTTCCAGCTATAACAAATTCTTGTTGAAAGAGGCTCAACTCAGAAAAAACCAAAACCAGTATAAGTATTGCTGGGTCCGAAATTGTACTGTTAAGGTTCGCAAGTCAGATAATTCTCCTATTCTGTACATTACTTCTGAAGAGTCGTTAAACAAAATAACATAAGAATGAGCTCAGCCGTGTCTTCTTATTATTATACATTGTTGCATAAAACTACTTATTATCTACCGGTTAATACACTCCAACATTGCAGAAACAAACCATCTATTTCTCGTTTTGATATACTTTATTATAAACACTTCATTTATATATTTCCTCGTAAAGTATTATATTGTTGCCATGCTCACATTTATTTAGTGATCCATTTAAATTTCCTTAGTAATCTTCTATTCATAAAAATTTATAACGTAACATTATTATCTAATCATTATGTTTAACATTTACTATCAGAATACTCGTGGACTCCGTACTAAGACTATCGAGTTCCAGAGAAACGTTCTAAAATCCAATTACGATATTATATGCATAACTGAAACGTGGTTAACCCCTGGAATTTTTGACTCCGAGTTATTCGATGCGCGGTATAATGTGTATAGAACTGATCGTGATTGTCAGAGATTAGGGGTAACTAGGGGAGGAGGCACGCTTATAGCAGTGCGCCGCGAGCTCAGGGTCGACGCGCGCGCCGCGCGGCCTGCGCCCGCGCTGCCTGACGCCGATATCACTTGTGTCGATATTCCTATTACTCAAGGCCCTTTAATAACAAAACTAAGGTTATTTACCTGCTACTTCCCCCACGGTACAGAACAAAATGACTCCCAGTTGCTATTCTTTGAATACTTATCTGATTTACATACTGACTTTCCCGATGATGAATTTATTGTCCTAGGTGATTTTAATATAGGAGATGCCAGCTGGATCCGTGTTGATCAATCTTTACAAGGCTTGAAGCTAGTTAATCCTAATGTTAATTCTATGATTATGCAGTTGTCAGCATTCTTGAACTTTACCAATTGGCAACAATTCAATCATATTCCCAATAAAAATGGTAGGCAGTTGGATCTAGTGCTATCCAACCGCAGTTGTGAGGTTTCTAGCGCGGACCCTTTAGTACCGATCGACACTCATCACCCAGTCTTTTGCGTAACAACTGTTATCGGTTCGACTGAGTGTCACCTAAAACCTGCCCAACGTATGGTTCGCCGTTTCTTTGCAGCCGACTATGACGTTATTAATTCGAAGCTAAGGCAAATCGATTGGGAGTCTCATTTGGATACAAATAACATTGACGTTGCTGTTGATAGTTTTTATTCTATAGTTAATAAAATAGTTGATGAGTTCGTTCCATCTAAAATTATCAAAACTAACAATAGCAAATACCCTGCATGGTACTCCCATTCACTTATAAATTTAATTAAGAAAAAAAATAAAAAACATAAAAAGTGGAAAATTTATGCCAGGTCGGCCGACTATGATGCTTTCTCTAATCTACGTTTCAAAATTAAAATCATGGAAATCTCTTGTTATAATTTATTTATATCTAGGGCCGAAAATAATATAAAATTTAACTCAAAATCTTTTTGGTCTTTTATTAAGTCTAGAGCTAACAATAGTGGTATACCTGAAACTCTATTTTTGGAAAACAAGACAGCAACTGAAGGGCTAGGTATAGCCAACTTATTTAATGACTTCTTCCACTCAGTTTTTGAGCCGACTGGTGCAGCTAATAATATCCAGCCTGACCATAATTCTGCAGCCTGCGTAATCAATACCGTCCAAATTACGTTAACCTTAGTGGAAAAACATTTGAAGTCATTAAAGGACTCGAAGGGCAGTGGCCCTGATGGCATTCATCCCGTGTTTTTGAAGCGTTGTAGTGGAACCCTGGCGTTACCAGTGTGTATATTGTTTAATTGTTCTTTAAATTCAGGAGTACTACCTAAACTTTGGAAGAAATCACTCGTAGTTCCGGTATTTAAAAGTGGGGATAAACACAACATCAAAAATTATCGTGGTATATCTAAATTATCAGTTCTTCCTAAATTATTGGAAAAAATTATATACGATACCTTATTTCCAACAATACGACCAATGTTAATATCTCAGCAGCACGGTTTCATTAATAAACGCTGTACGGAGTCAAATCTATGCGAATTACTGGATTATGTCCTATGCGCAATGGACAGGAACTGTCAGGTAGATGCTATTTATACCGACTATTCGAAGGCGTTCGATAAAATTTCCCATTTTATTTTAATAAATAAACTAGAACGGGCCGGGATTCACGGCGACCTACTGCGATGGCTTACATCCTACTTGCGGGATAGAACTCAGGCTGTAACTGTTAAGGGGCATACTTCTAGTTTCATTCCAATCACGTCTGGGGTCCCCCAGGGCTCCCATTTAGGTCCACTTCTTTTTAATATTTACATAAATGATGTTATTAGCTGTTTCTTACATTCTAAGGTATTATTGTATGCCGATGACACCAAAATTTTCACTATTATTCGTTCCGAAGCAGACTGTATTAAGATGCAGAAGGATTTAGATAACTTAAATGAATATTGCGTTAAAAATAATATTTTTTTGAATATTGAGAAATGCTCCGTAATAACGTTAACTCGTAAAAAAAACCCTCTAAATTTTTACTATAGTATTGGTAATCAAACTCTGAAACGGGTCAATGAGGTTAGGGATCTGGGGGTATACATTGACAGCGAGGTCCAGCTGACAACTCACATTGATAAGATAACGTCAAAGGCTTACAGAATGCTGGGTTTTATTTTCCGACAAAGTAAAGATTTTAAAGATCCAAATACATTGCTCCTTCTGTATAATGCCTTCGTAAGATCGCATTTAGAAACGGCATCTACTGTGTGGAATCCTTACTTTTTGGTTCATATGAATGCAATCGAGAAAATTCAAAAGAAATTCATTAGTCGTATGAAATATAAGTTCGGGTCTTTCATTCCAGAAAACGTTGAAAGTCTTCAGTTGCGAAGAGAGAAGAGGGATGTGACGTTTCTATTTAAATTATTAAACAATATGATTGACTCTCAAAATCTCTTGAGTAAAGTATCATTTAGATGTTCTAACTTCCGTACTCGGTCCACAGAGTTGTTCTCTACATCGTTCAGCCATAAAAAATATGTAAAGAATGGATACCTCGTGAGAGCATGCAATACTTATAATAAGAAATATTCTCATATTGACCTATTCGGACTTAAGTATCATCAATTTGTTTCTGCAATTAAGAAGGTAAATAATTAAATAATTGAATAATTTGTAAACTTTAAAGTATATTGGTACTGTTTGTTTCTTTCACTATTGGATTACTAATTTACTTTCCTAATTTATATCTCAAAATTCAAAATTTAGTTTTAAGTTGTAGTATTAGTTTATGTTTTCTACTTAATTATATTTACTCATTATAATAATGTTAACTCTTTGAGCAAAATTAATGTATTAACTATAGGTGGAAACTATTTTGGCTAATGAATTAAGAACATTTGTTAATTTAGTTGTATTATATCTGCTGTATGTTTCCCTTTACAATAAATGAAAAAATAAAAAAATAAAATAATCCCGAGTGCCACGAGAATAGGGGACCTGATTAAAAAAAAGTTATCTATTGTAAAATTGGCAGTGATGTCACATTAACATGAATTAAAATTTGAGTTTTGAATATGATTTTTTATTTTATTTCCTCTCAGTAGTTGTGAAAAGCACTATATCTGCCTCGGTAGAAAGTGCAATTTATAGACTCGTACACTAGAGGGCCTCAACTACGTTTCGGCCCTCTATATGACTCGTCCAAAAATCGCGTACTTTCTATCCTCTGCAACAATGTACTATTAAATACCTATTCAACGATACCCCACTTGAAATAGTTCATCAACTTTATTTTTTTCTTATTTTAGTGAGATTCTGAAGAATACAATTCTGGGGATCTAGTGAAAAAGGGCGTAAGTATACTTAACTCGTAATAAAAAAGGGTATATACATGAACGGAGTATACTAGACTTAAACCCTTTTTCACTTGATCTTCAAGTGGCTTATACCCTTTTTCACTAGGGCCCCAGAATTTTAAAACTGTTAAGAGGATTTTGAAGCTAAAAATTTCCATACAAAATGCTTTAACGTTTCTTTCCCCTTAAACCTTTTTACGAGTATTGAATGTTAGAGATATCATGAAAATTTCTGTACGATTTCCTTTCCAAGAAAATATTCCTTACCATGAAACAAATAAAAAAAAAAACAAAAATCAGAAACGCACGGACCTAGTTCTTTATAATAACTACAACATATTCAAAAATCGTGGATTCGGTTTTGATTTAGGGGGTGAGAAACGTCGCCCGGAGCTAAATTAGTATGAATTTTTTTTGACACCTAAAATAAGTCTGATGCAAAGGTCTGATCATCCAAACTTGTTAATGTGCAGTGGTCGGAATAAGTAGAGTATATTTACCTAAAGTTCACAAAAGGACATAATATATAGAGTGGTTACAACCGGATGAAATATTAATTAATTTTTATTGAAAGTATCTACAATGAGTAAATAAGTTTTATTATTTAATGGCCCGAAGAAATCCATGTGGACACGGTACCAGGGTTGCGGTGGGTATGGCTACGGCGTGAGCGGCGTGCGCGGCGGCGCGGGGCGCAACAACAAACACACGTTACATGATGAAACAAAATTTTCAATATCCGTGGCCATAATCCGGATTTCCAGTATTTTTAATGCTAAATATACCTAATATTTACTTACAGAATGGGATATTTTATGTTAGTTTGTAATAAAAGGGGCCTGTAACTCATTTCTTTTAAGTATCTAGTTAATAGATGGAGCATATTTACCTAAATCCTTGCGACTACATTAATTAGTACCAGTAAAATACCAGAAATCCGGAATTCAATAAAAATAAATTAATATTTCACCCGGTTGTAACCACTCTATATTATGTCCTTTTGCAAACTTTAGGTAAATATACTCTACCTATTCCGATCACTGATGATGTGCGTTTTAATACATCACCTCATTGCGGTTCTCGCGTGTGGTTGTGGTTTTGGGGGTTTGTATCTAATTAATGCATATTAACATCATAATCAGCGCACGTTTAATCAAACAAAGGATTAACTCAAAACCAAAGTCAGTTTTAGATAAAACTCTATTATCAAAAGTTAGGGTTAAAACTCGAATGTATTTCTATTTAGAGATATTTCTTTGTTTGATTAAACGTGCGAGATGATAACGATGAACAGCCCTTACTTGATTTATGCTCATAACGCCCAGTCTTCAATAGGATATACATAATCAAGGCAATTTAATTTGAACTGTGTCGCAATAAGAATAAGGTTTATTTTCCTGTGTTCATAAACTGAAATTGGCATTATAGAACAAACGACATTGAACTTTCTTGCCTTGATAGTAGATTCAAAGTCCCACTGACAAGAAACTCCCTGTTTGTAGTATGATGGGCCTTGCGAGGTTAAACTTCTGCAATATTACTATTTTACCTTTATTTGCTTTCGCTATTCTATGGTATAAAAATGAAATAAACAAATAAATTGTACTCAAAATCGTGCAAGGCGAAAACGTGCACATTATAACGAGTATAGTAATAAGTACAAGTACGGTCACGAGCGTTACTTTGGGACCCAATTCAAAAAAAATATGCTTGAGGTCGTCAATGTCATTAGAGATGTCAAGTCATTTGTAACTTATACGGAACTCAACCTTATTGTTGTAGAATGTCAGATTCACTTTGGACCTAAGGTGGGTACCAAATTTAATCTCGAGACTGTACAAAAGGTGCTCTGTCTAACAATATAGAGCGTTTAGGTAGGTTAAACGTGCCTACTCTGTACTTCACTTTCTATCGCATAATTTGTATTCGCATGCTTTTGTACAGTTAAGGAATTTAATTCGTGACCCACCTTAGGTCCAAAGTCAATCTGACATTATACAGCAATAAGGTTGAGTTTCCTATCAATTACAAATGACTTGGCATCTCTATTGACAATGACATCTTCAAGCATATTTTCCTCGAAATGGCTAGCAAATTAACTTCCGTGACCGTACTTGTAGTAGCTTCAAGCCATGATCAAATTTTATTTTATTTTATTTTATTGAAACAATAAATCCACAGCACAAATTACAGAAAAGGCTTATTGCAGACATAATTACAAATCTTGGGCCAATTACGGATTTTCATTATTTTAAACAAAAGCTTTAAAAATACACCAAACATTACGGAAACCTTAAATATGATAACGTTAACACACACAGTTAAATTTGAAATTAAAAATTGGAAGAAACTAATGTATCGTGAAACAAAAGAATTTAAGGGTGTTTCAAATTATTATTTGGTATTTGGAATCTACGTGTGTGAAATGATGATAATTTGATGCTAACGATGACCAAACCTGCTAGATTTATTCTCCTGCCATATTAATATATTATTTACTTGCTGAAACTTTTCAGATCCCACTAAAACAAACACAAAACTATAACAGCTGCCGTCTACCGCACATCCAGGTTCTTTCAGCAAGGGGAAGAAAATAAACAACCGCGATGCTTACAAACATTAAGTTTCAAGTGCACTGTGGTTGCTACTAACGGTCTTTTAAGCGATCGATTACTCACATTTGAGGGAGAATTTTATGGCTTTTTTCTTTGGAATAACAAAGGTTTAAATTAATTACACACATACGTACCTTCACGCCTGTAATCCCAGAATGAGGTAGGCCGAGATACATTGATAATTCTGTAATCACATTTTACACAAGTAGGCTAAGATATTTACAAGCGTATTAGTGACAGGTTGCAAGCCCATCGCCTGAAAAATACTAATAGCCTTTCTTCCCTAAGTCACCTCTTACGGCTTCACCGGGAAGACATGGAGTGGCACTATTCTAACCCGGTAACCACACGGCAATTTTAATTTATTTATTTCTTAAATAACTAAAATATTTCCAAAATATATTTGGTACCTTTTTTTTTTACCTTATCTTTTAACTAACAGCCTAGAGCAGCATTCACATTGTTGTGTTCCGGTGTGGGGATAAGACAACAGGTAAAATTACTAGTATATGTAGAGGCAATTCACCTTAGCCCTTAGAGTTAGCAACGTATTTTAAGTTTAAGGGTTGCAGTCTTAAGATTAAAGTCTATGGATCTAAGATCCTACTTACTTTCCAACAGGTGGCCTGTGTGCCTTATTTATGGCATAAAAAAATATTGAATTTCTAAATTTGACTTTGGTTTGTAATCACAAGGCGAAAACGTATACATAATGACGAGTATAATACTACAAGTACATAATACGCTCTTTCTAACAAAACAGACGTTTAGGTATGTTAAACATGCCTACTCTGTGCTTCCCTTTCTGTCGCATAATTCGTATTCATACGCAACCCTGCCCATACAAAAGTCACCCCTAGTGACGCATGCCTTTGTACTTGTAGCTTCAAGCCAGTACAGTTTTGTAAAAGCATAAAATACAGGCTAAATCCTCCTTTGTTAAAGACCTTCACCGTAGTAGGGGTCGTGTTTCTTGCCATGTCGTTCTCGCAAGGTATTTGCGCCGTGAATCGCGGCTGGGCCCACCTGCCGCTTTTTGCTTTCGCCTCAAACGGTGACCCCTTTCCCGGATCTTTTGGACGCCATTTTATCCTCTAAGGATAGAAATTTTCTTAACTGCCAGTTTTAAGCTAGTTGAAAGTTTTCTGAAAGATTAAACCGGTTTGAATTTGGAATTGTGGTGATTGGGTTTTCAAATAGTTACTGTTCCAATTTCGAAATTCATTGGTTATTTACTGGGTCAAAAACGGTTTAAAAAATAATTTCGAAAATGTTTTTAATGTTTGAAAATGCCGAATGCAATATTGATAATTATTTCATTGCGTTATTTGCATTTTGTCATACAAAATACGTACAGAAAGGTAAAAAAAAAAAACGTTTTTAATCTGTTTTTGCCTCTCAAAACCGCACTCTATCCGCATGTATATTTAAAAACCTCATTCCGAGAAGCTATTCTACGAGAATGCACCAAGAATTTAATATTTAAACTGGCGTACTATTAGTTTCGCCTCCGAACCTATTCTCTGTATTAACGCTCATATTCCATACAAACAAAATACAAAGTCTGATCTGGGTCTATTATCTTGAGAAACTCTTGTTAGTTGTTCCGGGCGGGGAATAGACGCAGTCTGAAAAAGCAATTTAAACTGTTCGCCGGTTCAACACGGGCTAAGTGTAAAGTTCTTAACGGTTGAAATGACCATCTTTGCTTGCTGATGTAACGGCTTTGATTCTCTTAGATTAGATAGAACGTAAGAGTAAGAGAGAGAGGATAGGAATTTGTATGCAGAGCCGACTGCCAACCTCCAGCAGTGGAGAGGAATTCGAAGAAAAAGAATAGTTCAAAATTGTTGAAAAATTAAAACGATATCTATTTACCATTATAAAATGTTAATAATCTTTCTCAGAAGTTACAACCGTCCCAAGATGATTTTATTCCAGGCAAAAAAGGTTACTTTACAGCAAAATAAAGTTTTGTAAGAATTGAGTCGAAACACTAGGTACTCTGATAAAAGATAAAAAAGATAAAAGAAATTTATTCAGTAAGTAGGCCGCACGGGCACTTTTACACGTCAAGAATCTACCAGCGCTTCCCAAGAGAAGACCACTGCCGAGAAGAAACGCCGCAAGAAACTCAGCAGTCAGTCATTTTTTAAACATATTTCTTATTACAATGGTACTACTTAGTCTAGCATTATATATATATTATATAAAGCTATAAATATTAAATTAAATATAGTACCGTAAACTGATCTGGGACATCTGATAATGGGATCGGAAAGTGACACCAGGATTTCCAAAGTACAGTCGACCAAGAAACTCCTGTACCACAATTCGATAATGTGGGATAATAAGACTACACTTAAAGTAGACTCAACGAGTTTTGGTAAGACTCGACCAAGTAGGCAAAGGTATCGTTAAGATTACTCTGTCAAAAATTACAACCAGTAACAAAGTTTCCCCCAAAAATAGAAGATTAACAAAAACTCTTACAACAGCCGAGTGGTCTTGCTTACAAGGAAAGGTACCGAACTGTCCGGTTTCGATTCGGTTTATTTTGATGTATGTTAGAGAGTAGTCTAAAATAATAGACACGTATTTTTTTTTAGCGGCCCAAACTCACCCGGTTCGGAGAAATTGACCTCCAAAGTACTGAAAAGTGACTAAACCCTCTAACTTCTATAGAGATAAAAAAAAAATGCTATTTTCTTACCATTTTTGATTATATGTTTAAGAACATGAAAAAATAATGAGCACGTGTTATGTTATATCGGCTAAAACTCATATTTAAAAAAAATACCCTTCAAAGTTATATACTTCTTATCGAAGATACACTTTGTTTGGTATTTTTATTAAAACCAAATCGGAGCCGGACAGTTCGGTACCTTTCCTTGGTTTTGACAGAAATAAGAAGCACGTTCAGAAACATTAAACATAATTTTAACTATTTATTTAATTATGAATACGGCCATCCTGCAGTTAACACGTCCTCGTCTACAACAGTGCTATTCCAAGCGTTAACAATTGTGTTTAACATCCTAGCCACTCGTGACTTCCACCGCCTCACAAGTCTACAAGTAGGTACAGTGTGACACAAAGAAAGTGAACCTAACTTCAGTTTACCGAATAAATCTCGCTAGCTCTCCCGAGTAAACTGTAAACTTAAACTTGAAATAACTTTCTTTGCTATTTCAAATTCAATTCTGGTGCAAGGGAATTCTTGAATTTTCAATTTTGAATTTGCCGTTTGCCATTATGTAACTTTTTGCAACAACATAACCTACTTAATTTGCTTTTAGAATCTTTCCCTGAAGTGCCATGGAAAATGTGAAGGAAATAGAGATCTGGTCTTTACGTTTTCAACAAATTTGTGCATGACCTTTTAGAAAGAATGCTTTTAAAAATTTTATTCAGCTTTATGCGGACTAAGACTCGCAGTACAAGTACCTAGGTAGGTACATTTATATGAAAATTGAAATGTTAGGTCGTCAAAATGTTGCATCCATTTTATTCAAAGTAAGAGCGTATAAAATTTAATGATTTTGTGAATAGATATATTTCGTTTCAAACCAAGTTTTAGCAAGTTGTAGGAAAATCGTTTTTAGTTAGACATTGCTTAGGTGACTGTAGCGACAAAGTACAAAAGTTCGTATATATTTTGACGCTGACTACACATTGAGGTTGTATATTTTACATACCCACAAAACGCACTGCAATGTGTAACCATGTGTAACTTCAGTTTTTAGATAACAGCGTACAGATTTGGTGTTATATGTAATATTTTCTAAAGCTCACGTCATGAAAGTATTATTATTTCCTATTTTAAATCTCCAAATTCCTACACAATTATGTAGAATTAGGCGATAAAAATTATTAACAACCATGGTTGACATAAAAAGACACTTAAAATTGATATCAACAATAATTATAATTTTTGATATAAAATACTTTTTACCTTGCTAGCTTAGCTCTAGCTTAGCATACTATAGACAAGCCCGAAAAGACAACGCTCCGCTTAATACAACTACATTATTCTTGAAGCAAATAAGGCAACAGAAGCAATCCTTCTTTTATTTCCTGCTAAAAACTGGACCAAAACCTGTACTTGACAATTGGGAATGAAGTAAGGGTAAGTTTCAGAGCGTAATTAAAGTGCCCGAAGCCAGTTCTATAATTTCCCTGAAGACAGACTGAATAATATTGGGTAGGGCGACGGTGTACTGCACGGGAAACAGAAGTCTATGTGAGTTTGTTTGTTTGTATTTTTTCTGAGTCTTGGATATTTTCTATGTATTTAAGTATTTGTTTCTCTATATAAATATTTATATCGTTGTGTAGTACCCATAGTACAAGCCTAGTGACTGATATTGAGATTTTATCTTGTGTGTGTGTTTGGGTCAAATCTTGCAAGTCAATTTTGAACCACTTTTCGACCTTGTAATAGTTTAAAATTTGAATAACATTAGAATGGTCATATAATACATATTTATATATAAGTAGGAAATATTCTTTCGGTATCATTGAGTTTCAATATGTCACTAATTTAACACATACAGTAAACCCAAATGAATGTTGAGCTACTGAGAAAATCTTTATTTGGTAGTGTTATATAATTTTAATATATTTTTTTAATTAAAAGACTTCCTTTTTTTGCTCATACATCTTATACGTCTGAATTGCAATAAGGAACCACTGCATTATTAACATTCACTTGACAAGACGAATCATCAAAGTCGTATTTCCTCATTACTGAAGGGTACGTCCATCTTGAATTGCCTCAATGGCGTCCACCCCAAGTTATTTCCATCCACGTATATGCCACTTGTATATACACCAACATTTTTGCGCAGTAGCCTGTCTCACGATGAATCGCCGTGCAAGAAACCCAGCAGTTTTACTATTTTTTCTGTAGTAAATACATTAAAAAAAGACTAGATTATGTTGAAACTTAGAAATAAGGTGTACGTTGGAGTAAATTTCTCGAATTAAGATGCATTGTTACGTATCAGGAACAAAATTTACCAAGCCTGACGATAAATTATTAAATAAAGGGTTACATTCTCACCCAGATTTTCAAAGCCCCAAAGTAAGCTTAAGGCTTGTACTATGGAAACTAGACAACATACTTTAATATATTATAAGATTCATGTAAGACTCACGCTATTCACACAAATATCTGCCCTTACCGAGAATTGCACCCAAATACCACTACCACTTACTGCTTACTGCGTCGATCGTCGATGTAATATATCGTTTCTTTGCCAAATCTGAATATCAGTCTCATACCAGTATATAAATTCTAGCGACCTGTCCCAACCAGTTGAATAATATGACATAATATACCCAATAAATAAATAAATACCAAGGGACAATCTCGCACAAATCGACCTAGTCATAATAATAAATAGTCCACTGTTAAACTAATTTTCTACTTAATTCATCAGTACGCTTTGAACTAAATCAACTAACTTCTGAATAACTCCACCGTGTGTGCCACAATCGCGGAGCGTCAATGCGCTAAATTTAGCTGCACTATTACCGATTGTATAATTACCAAGTCGTGCGAATAGGAATCGATACACCTGCTATCGAGTATAAGGATCGCTTAGCTATCGGTAACATTGTTAATTGACATTCACATACTTCGAGTTTGTAAGCGTGTTCTATTTAACTAAACCAGATCTATGTTTGCATTTATGTATTATCTTATTGTGTTTTGAGACATGAACATGTAATTTTAGTGTAATTATGTGACTGGTGCATAATGAGAGGCATTAATACACGAGTGTGGGTAAAAAGCTCACACAAGTGTTTTAATGCTTAATTATGTGCACAGTCGCATACCTATACATAACTTTATCTACATGCATATCATAAGTTTTCTACAATATGTGAGAAACAATAAGTGTATCTGGTGTTACCTGTATGTTAATGTTTACATTAAAGTATCGGTCACCAATACTTTAATGTGAACATTAAGATGCAACCACATCGATAACCGATACTTTGTGACATGCAATACTTTAATGTTAACATTAAAGTACAACCACAGATACAGGTTTCTTAAATAAAGGCCATTTGCTTATCTTTCTGAACATATTATAGGGAAGTTATGATATGGATATAGATAAAGTTAAATAAAATATTGTAAAATCTGCCTTAGTCAACATGTTTTTAAGTTGAAATTTCCATTAAGATTTAAGTTTAATGATTGTTTCAAAAGGCGGCTAACTGAGAAGTAACAGTAATTATTTTTTTATTTAGTGCGGTTAATAGAGTAAATGTGGCATTATCTATGTAAAGGGACCTTATTGTCGATGGTGTTTACGCCGCAATGCGTCACGTGACGTTATAGTTATATGGGAGCATCTTTAATAATGGCGGAAGCGCCATCGACAATAAGGTCCCTTTTCAGAGATAACGTCACAAATATTATTTTTGACTACTAGCCGCCTTCTTTGGTATTATGAAAGCATACGTTATTATTATGGGCTTCATGTCCCTTGCAATTAGTGTAATAAGTTACTATTAATTAGGATTAAGAAACAACTTACAATACAATAATATGACTTATATTTTTTTTAATGATTTATATTCTACTAGCTTTTGCCGGCGACTTCGTCCGCATAGATCTCGATAAAATTGCAATTCCATTTTTTAAATTTTAAAAAGTCTATAACTTATTCGAGGACCTAACCTATAATGTGTGCCAAGTTCCATACCTATCCGTTCAGTGGTTGAAGCTTGATTGTGTAACGAACATCCAAACATCGAAACTTTCACATTTATAATATTAGTAAGATAAGATAAGATAACATTCTATACTATTACTTTCCTAATCTTTGTATAAAAGTGCAATGAATTAACATAACTTTTGAATAATCATTTATTGTTATCTATCTACTAATAATGTGCTTCTTATATCGTTTATCCTTAAGATATAATAATAGTACTTTACGTGACGGTTGCGTAATGACAGGCATTACGCAGAGTCGCGTACAATACTTTATCTACACACATATTATAAGTACTCTAAGATGGGTTCAGAAGCCGAAAGGCAAATGACCAGCATTACCTTACCTGTGGTAGTAGGTGACAGCGATGACAGCTGTAACGTAATTTTGAAATTACGTTATCGAATATAGTAAGATCTAAATTTGGAACGTCTTCCAAAATTAACAGCTGTCATCGCTGTCACCTAACGACAGGTAATGCTGGTCATTGCCTACGAGTTTTGAACGCATAATAGAGGACTTATGATATGTGTGTAGATAATAATTATTATAGAACTGTTATTACCATGGCTACGCTTATTATAGAATAGTTTTCACGTTTCGGTTACGCTATAGGTGGTATTGTGGTACCATTAACGATTTCAATACTGGCGGTTTATAGTACGCGAGTAGAAAAAAAATATAAAGATTCAAAACATTGTTTTCAAATCAAGGTTAAAAAACAAAATGGATCCCGGCATATACGAGGGTCGAACTTATCTCAGCTATAAACATGGCAGTCTCATTGTCGCGACACTTGTACTTATCAAATGGACCGTTTTCTTCCTTATCTGCCCTTTACTTTTTATTATTTGTTTCCATTCCGCTTCCAGGGAAGATACGTCCAAGAGATTTCAAATAGGATTTTCTTTGTTTTAATACTTTGTTGAGGTAGATTTTTTCGTAAAGTCGTTGATATTTTGTTAACATAAAAACTACTCACTTATGAAATTATGACTAAGAAATATGTTTGTTGAATTATTTCAGAATAATTTAGGTAATATTTCAATAAAATTAGATATGCAACTGAATAGAGATTCGATAAATAAAGAAAGTCATTACTTGTAAGTCATTACAAATAATTAAATTTGTGACCCACCTTAGGTCCAAAGTCAATCAGACATTCCACAACAATAAGGTTGACTTTTCTATAAGTTACAAATGACTTGGCATCTCTAATGACATTGACGACTTCAAGCATATTTTTTTTGAAATGGGTCACAAATTAACATCCGTGACCGTACCTTTTTAGAAAATTCTTGAGACTGCCGCATCTTTGGAAAAAGGATTCTCGCGAAATCTCAAGAATGGCGCTTAGTGAGTTGTACTGCATAATAAATAACGATTCCTAACTAATTTTGTGTAGGTATTAATACATCAATTATCAAACGAGATCACTTTATCATAGTGCTGTGTTAGTTAAGTAATTTGTATCTTATCTAATAAATAAAATCGGAATAGGTAGAACTAAAATTCCCTAACGTGAAGCACGCGTACGCATGAATGAAATATAATATCGTTGATGATACTGCAGTAGGTACAGGTCAATTCACAAGAGCTGGCACGAATGGATTGAATGAGTGAACGTACGTATACAAGTGTGTACAATAATAACAGGTTCTTGGTTTGAAATTCGAACATCGGTTCAAAGGACGGCGCTCGCACAGTGATAGGTGACATTACCTTTGTTCATTCCATTCGTGCCAGCTTTAGTGAATTTACCTATACCTACCCCGTAACTAACAAATTCAATAATTTTCAAAATGTACCTTACTGTCTTATTTGTCAAAGTGTATTTTGCACCTTATTGATTTTGTAAGTTACGCGGTTTTTCAGTATCAACGACGAGAATATAAGTTACAAGAAATAAATGAGTAAATTTTTGTTAACGCTATGGTATTTCCTGCCTTAAATATACACCCATTGATTTTTATCTTTATTGCTAAATTAAAAACATAAAATAATAAACAAAAGTTAATGTACTGAATACTTTTAAGCATGGAAACATTTTTAAACATAAAAACTACGATGTATATTTATCATCAAAGTTAAAATTAAAGATTGCACTTTAAATCTTAGCTCGAGGCCAGGGTTATTTAAATCTAAGAAGACCCCTTATCTTTATTTTAATTACATAAAGTTATAAAGAGGGTAAAGGGTCTTATTTACCATAAACTATTTATTAAGTTCAGTACATAAACCCTGAAGAAGATAAACATCAAAATCCCGGCCGTGTCAAAGGAACTATTCGGTGGACAGAATTAGTGTTTTCAGAAGACGGACCTCTCAAGAATTTTCTTTCGTATGTGTTTCATAGCTTAACTAATATTAAGAAATTTTGTTTGGAATTAATTACTGGCATCAATTAATTAGGTTCTCCTGTGAAAATTAGTTGTAATGTAATACCATTTGAGCTGTTAATTCATTAAAATTAAATAAGGTTTAACTAAATAAATAATTACGAGTGTCAGGGGATAATCTCACACTGCTTACTTACTGCTTTTGACTGTTACATTGACGCAACTATACACGATCAATTTAAGTGCGAGCCGTACCGTCGTCATTGATTTTAAATACTATGAAAAAACTCTACTTTATTTAGCACTATGGGTACTAGAACACGATAGATACATTTACTCAGGTCTATATCAGGTCGTAACATATTTTAGGTAATACTTATCGAAAAAAACTTATTACAAAAAAAAATTGGACTAATGCCATAAGGAATTAAAAAAAATACGTTTCTAGCGATGTCAACCTTGTGACTGAAAAACAAAAGAGAAACAACGTCCCTCATCAGGGCGACTATTTAACTCTTTAAAACCATTATACTGCTTTTGACATATATTTTTTTCTATAAGAGAGCAAACCAGCATCGGGTTACCTGATGGGAAGTATTCACCACCGCCCATAAACACCAGCAAATCAAGAAGAGTTTTCGGTCCGTTGCCGACCAATTAGGGCAATGAAAGTTCGTTTCTTGAAGGCGCCCATGTCACTGGTTGTAAATACCGCCGAAAGGAGCTCGTTCCAAAGTTTCATTGGTTTTACCTCGGCCGTCATTACAGTCAAGTAAATAACAGCTTTTGTAATGTTGACAAATACGATGTCATGTCAAAAGAAATATGGTGTTACCGAGTAGAATAGAGCCTCAGCTCTGAAAGTGGACCCCGACATTATCCTCGTAAGGTTCAACATAGGTACTATAAACAGGGCTTTTTTTGTGAGTGGTACTTTTAATCTACTTACATGGCAATAAAGTTCAATTATGTTTGTTCTATATAATGCCATTTTCAAATTTTGAAAAAAGGAAAATATACTTTATCCTTATTGCAACACAGTTCAAATTAAATTGCATTGGTTATGTACATCTTATTGTACACTGGGCCTTACGAGGTTAAATCAGGGTTTTTTTTCTATTTAATATTTTGAAATGTTTTTTTTTAAAGATTAGAATGTTAAAAATGGCCATTCTGACGTAAGCTGCGTATGATCGCGGCCTTCTATTTAACTCGCTAACACTACTTACAAGTTTTTACAAGTTTCGACCGTTTTCACGAGTTCCGAGTTTACTTGGACGAGTTTGCTGCGGAATGCGGAGTGCTGACTACACTCACACCGATGCGAACATTGAATATTCTTGGTCATATTTAATATTTTTTTTACCAAAAATTAAATTATATTTTGAGATCTGAAGCAAACATAGCATACAAGTTAAACGTTATTTTAGATTCGAAGTTTAGTTATCATTGCTATTACTTTGAAAATCAAAGTTTCCTTCTCCTGATTGGCCAAGATCCTTTTCAGTTCAAACTCAATCAAACATACGATTATACATATTAAAGATTGTAATTTAAAATTAAAAAAATTGGGCATTAGCATGTTGGACCATGCTCAGTAGGGTACCAACGCGTTAATACAAAAACAAAAATCTATCTCAGAAAATACAATGTGGTAAAGTGTAGGTACCTGTAAAAGAGCGTATCTTCGGTTTTTCGGCAAAATAAAAATGCCATTTTGGCTACCGAACCCTAAAAAATGGTTCCGACAATTACTTTGCCGAAAAAAAATCTGCTTTTAGGTAAGTATTGATGTTTCTAAACTGAACCGAGGGTAAATATGGAGATAGCGTAACTTCAAACTAAAGGGGTTTGGGTAAAAGTATTATCCTTTGTAAAATTCATACATTTTCAAGGTGAGCGGCCATTCGTAAAAGTGGTAAATTATGGTAGAATTATTAAAAATAAACATATTTTGTTATGTGATGTAATACTCTTAAGTGCATCGGAGCCGAGGTATTTAAATATTCATACTTGGCCGTACTTTTGTACTAAAAACTGAATACTTAAATCTTTAAAATCTCCGCTCCGATATTATTTAACGCCATAAATTATACATATCTATGTGTATTTAGAGGTCCTCTAAATAAGTATGTAAAAATCATCCGTGGCCGCTGAAAAAAATATGACAATATTCTTCAAACAAATTTACCCAATGCCCTTTGGATTTTCAATTTCAAACTAGTGAAATAGGTGAAGCTGTAAATTATACTTATAACATAATAATAATAATAGTTTTATGGCATGGAGAAGAACAAAGGCTACCTGATGGTGCGGAATCTGGAACCCATAGACATATGCATTCTCAAGGTAGAGGTACCATAGCAAATGCGTTGTTAACCCTGAGGACTAAAGTGGAATGCCTCTATGCAAGTTATGGTATCAAGCGCATTTTTTCTAAGCCTCCTATTACGGAACAGTGTGACAAAAATACCTTAAGATAAGCTTCCGTGCCTCGTCCTTTTACACACAGTTCCATTAGTTATTTCCCTCTTTTGGTACTTTAATAGAGTTGCGCTTGTTCATGATTTCAATAAGAAAATTGTATTTCGTCCCTTTTAAGAATAATAAAGTTAGGAAAACGTACATTTCTGGAGGACCTCTCTGGAATTACGTCGACACGTGCTTCGATTTGTTCGGCCAGTTTATTTTAGAAGAGGCCGTAGATAAAAAAGTCAAAACCTAAATCAAGACTAAAATACGTAACAAAACACGTCGCACTTCCAGATCAAAACAGTAGTATCTCAAAATATAACTGTATTTTAAAATCAACTTTATTACAACTTCTATGATCTTGAAACAAAACTAGCAAGGATTTAGAGTTAATACTATTTTGATCTAGCAGTGCGACGTATTTAAAAACGTATTTAAAAATATAATATCTAAAAAACCAACAGTGGCTTTTTTGCTTATCTGCGGCAGTATTAACATTTGTATGTATGTAATGGATACATTTACGTTCATTTTAACTCAATTAATTAAATAAATATTCCTTTATGTTTGTTTTATTAATTGCGTTTGATTTATATTCTTAAATTTTACTTAATTAAAATAATATCTTGTGCGGTGACTATCTCATATCTTCGGTAAGCAATGCAACAGCCACAACTAATATTTTCTTAGTTTAATTTCTTAAATTATACTTTGTCTTAACACCCTCCCATTTTCTTAGCTTCAGGCGCTATTTTCTAAGACGAGATTGAAACGAATTTTGTAAAATCTCAAACGCAGATTCGGATTTCCGAGCACTTTGTAGATTGCACGTCATTTTCACTCGATACAACTTTAAACAAAGAAATTATCCGAGCGTCTTTATAGAAAACTTTCAAGAAATCGGTAGAAATGTGTTTAAATAATGCCGGTCTTTCAGATTTTGTTATTAAATAAACCAGATTTGGTGTAAGAGAGCACTAAATGTGTAACACCAACTTTTAAAGGTACTAAAGTTATACCCTGCTATATTTCTTGATTTCTTAGTCTAGAATTTTAATTACTGCAATTTTGCACACGTCTTCACCCTGAATATAATATTTGTATCGTTAATAAGTAATTAATAATGATACGGTTCCAGACGGTAGAGTTCCAAAGCCGTTGGTACAAAAACAAACAAAGTACCTCAAAAAAAGTTATGAACTAATTTTCTATTTAAAGTTTGATGCTGTCTTGGATGATTTTGAATAGGTATATCAACACTTTAGCCACCTGTAACTCGGGAACCAATCAAGTTTTCTTAGCCGTCGTAGTTTTCGTTTTATGTTCGTTTTATGTGCTTTCATTTTAGATATTTCACATATTAAGGAGATCACACCGGGTTACTCACGTTAAAACTGTCGAAAAACGCTCGACTTGTTAAGGGCTCGTCCGGAGTCCCTATTCATGAGCAGACGCGGCCGCAGCACGACGAACACTGCGGGCCTGCGCTCTGTTAGCCCGGCTGCTCGGTGCGAACGGCGTGGCCGGCGAGAAACTACCCCCGTTTTCCTCATTATTGCAATTCTCAAAGTAGGGTCGCACACAACACTAACTACGTCACTTGTTAATGACGCGTCCACATTTGCCACCGGAGCAGTACACAAAACCGTTTTCCAACTCGGAGGCACCGACCATCCACCATCACGGTTTAATTTTAACGCCGTTCGCACCCAGCAGCCGGGCTGATAGAGCGCAGGCCCGCAGTGTTCGTCGTGCTGCGGCCGCGTCTGCTCATGAATAGGGACACCGGACGAGCCCGAAACATGTCGAGCGTTTTTCGTCAATTTTTACGTGAGTAACCCGGTGTGATCTCCTTAATATGTCTGAGTCTCACGGAAGTTTTATGTTTAAAGATATTTCACAGTTATTATTACTTGTAGCTATGGCTGCAGAGGGGGAACGACCCGTGGCTCTAGAAAAAATTACACATTTCGAGTTCAATATTGCTTAAGTGATCCCTCAAATTTTAAAACTGCTTATAACATGTACATGACATTATCATTTTTATTAAAAACTATCCTATCATGTAAAAATAATAGTTTTGCTTTACTTGTATATGAGGTTAAATATACTTTTTTAAAAGTTTTTATTCTACAACTGTATCGCCGTAATTCAAATGTATAACTATGCCAATTTACAGCTTTGTAGTACAAAGAGTCTCTGAGTTAAACAGCGGACAGATGGACATGGCGACACTATAAAGGTTCCTCGTTGACTACGAAAACCTAAAAAGGCAACTTTCACAATCCTTTTTCTAAATAAAGTCACATTTCATGATATTTTTTTAAATAAGTTGTTGCATAATCTAATTTCCATACCAATTTTTCCACGCCCCGCATGTTTTTTACATGCTAGCCTGTCTGTTGTCCCCAGGAAGATTGCAAGTTGGGGAACATCCACAATGCCCGACGCGACCAAAGTGCTTTTAGCTCCGTAAAATGCATGCTATTTGGGAAACGAGTGCCGTTTTTTTAAATTACAATGGAGTTTAGAGTGTTCATTGAGTTAAAATTGTGTTAGCGCCGTTATAGTTGGGATAATGGTTAGTTGTAACCTAAATTGTTGTAAAGGTACAACAGTATTATTTGTACTCGGTTGTCTATCGCTGTCACACTCACTCTGGCATCTGTCAGTGAGTTATGCCAGTGATAGTGTGAGAGCGATAGAAATCTGAATACTAGGAATAAGTCCTCTCTTGGGTAATTTTAAATATTATTAATAGTTTTTCTTAGTGTATTTTTTTTAGAAACACCCTTATTATATTTTGCGGCAGTTATTTGTCTATATTCAAGTCTAAAACCAAGTAAGATTGCCACTCTCAAACGATGTGAGCTGTTTACTATAGTCAAAAATGGGCACGCAATTTTCTCTTCCGAGATTTCAGAAAGGGTGGCATAGAGGTAACAATTATTGTGAAAGAGATGATGCTCCAAAGGAGTAAAAATGAGTGGTGGAGGTGTTCATGGGTTAAGTGTTAATATTTTTTTTGGAACAAGCTTCTGTTGCCGACTATATTTTCTTTATGCAAAGTTATAATCTGCTTATAAAGAATGCGGTAGGGGAGATCCTGAGGCATCTTCCGACTCCATCATCAGATTATCTTAGATACAATAATATTGCATTCTCGGGTTTACATTATGTAGTCCGAATTTCAGTACACTCCATCAAACAGAACTAATTCTAAATTACAACTTAGTTTCATACATACCAACAGTAAAAGTGAAATAAAATCATGTAAAAGGGTAACAATTAAATTATACAACATATTCCAGAGGGTTGAAATCTCACGAGGTTATAGACGTTTTTAATGAGCTTTAACGAGCATGTGGGTTACCTGATGGGAAGTAATTACCCACACATGAACACCAGCAACTCAAGAGTGTAAGGTTTTAGCGGAGTGTTGTGGGGAAGGCAAGCGCACGCAATTGCTTGACACGTACTGGCAGGCAGAACCATGCTGGTTACTTACGTTCAAACACTTATGAAGGTATATTTTTTTATAAAAAGTGGGTTTTCGTTTAATCTCTGTCTTACCTGATGTTAAGTCTCGACTAGGTCGACTATACAGGCTTACCGAGAAAAAAATCTATTCACTCTTGATTTGAAAATACCAAGGTTATTCAATTCCGGGAATACAGACGCAGGGAGAGTATTCTACTCATTGGAAGTGCGAATAAGAAATTACGCAGAAAACCGCTGCGTTCCCGAACCATTGGAAATTTGACTACATGCGGATGAAGGCCTTACCGAGTCTGGACGACGGATGGGAGGAAATGGCGGGTGGGATGAGGTCATGTAGTTTTTGAGTACACTCACCATAATACACCTCGATAGACCAGCGACTTTACGCCGATATGCGATTCTGCGTAAAAAACCAAAGCTACTTAAAAGCAAAACACATAATAATACAATTCAAATCCAAATAACATTACTAGCACTTGCTTAAGAAAGTTACGGCTTAATTAAAAATTCTTAAGTTAAGTGAACGCAAGATAATAAATAGGCCGTTCATAATATTATGTTTGCCACTTAAAAGCAGTGAAATAGATTATGACGCGGTTAAACGTGTTAAAATATAATTAAAGCTATTTTTACTAACATTATCTTGCAGCTGAAGATATTATTATATAACAATGCAAAAAGTATTAAAAGAACGAAAATCGAAAAGTGTTCCGTTTAGGTATATGATACATTTTGTACAATTCATTTAATAAAATACTAATACTACGAGGTAGAAGCTTTGCGTATTTTTTTATGTACCTACCGTTCTATCAAAAAAAAACTATTTACCATAAGAGAGTAGTAAACATTGTGATTGAATCCTTTGATTGACAACCGAAAAAAGAGTACAAAATTTATAAAAATTAAAAAAGTACTGTGCGAAGTATTCATTATATTTTATTTTTTATCGGGCGCTTTTAAATGAGTAATTGGTTGGATATAAAGTATGTATGTTATTATGTATGTGTTAATTAAGTCTCTGAGTGATGACTGGCATATAATTATCATTAAATGGCATGGGTATATAGTTAAGAAAATAATGAAATCCTTAAGCAACTCTCAAAATTCTTTATAAACGTTCGAAACATGTTCTTATGCAAACTTTAGCAAACATTTGCATAGCAAAAAATGAAACGTCAATAAACGCTTGCCGATCCTGAAACAAATCGGACCGTTAGTAATTCAATTCATTCCTTAATTATTATTTTTTTAGATTTTATATTACAACTTTGTTGTCGCGATTAATTAGTAAACCATAACAAATTACAGCTTTGTAGTATCAAGAGTGTCTCTTAAAGCACGGAAAGACAGACAGATGCGCATGGCTAAACTATAAGGGTTCCTGATGAATACGGAACTCTAAAAAACTCAGTTTTCAATTTTGCTTTTTAGCTATCCTTAAAAAAAAAGACGGATTAAGAGCCTCCTAAAGGGCGCCTACACACAGAACGTCCGTTTTTACAGGATCCGTTTTAACGGATCTTTTCACCTAGTAATCTTCTTTTTTACTGGATCCAGAATACTGTTTTGGGTGTGACCTCGCTCATACAACTAACTACATACGCCATCAAATAACGGACCTGTAAAGCGGATCGCGGCAATGTGACCTAAGTCGGTTAAATTACTACAGCCACCTTCAAAAGTTTTATAAAATGTTTGAAATATGTTTTTGCAAATGCATCCTATGCCGAATATTTGCGTAGCAAAACATAGAACGTAATAAAATAAACGCTCGCCTACTTTGAAACCCTCGAACGTTAAAAGATTGAGTTTAAAAGTTGCATCTGCGACAACTCGCAGGTTTAGTCATTCAATTTGTTCCTCTTATTTGTTTTTTTTTTCGGATACAAAGTTTTTAATGCAGAATTTGTTTTACTACTTCGTTGTCGCGATTAATAACCCATGACAAATTTCAGATTTGTAGTACCTAGATTCTCTGACTTAAACCGCGGAGGGACGGACTGACGCACTTGGCGAAACTATAAGGCTTCCTGGTTGACTACGGAACTCTAAAAAAGGCAGTTTTCAATTATTTTTTTAGCTCCATCGTTAAAAATAAAAAACAAATTTGACAGATTAAGAACCTCCTGTATCTTAAGTCGTTTAAAAATACTACAGCCACTTTAAAAGGTTTTATAAACGTTTAAATCATGTTCTTGCAAATGCAACCTATAGCGAACATTTGCGTAGCAAAACATGACATGTAATAAGCGCTCGCCGACTTTGAAACCCTCGAACGTTAAAAGATTGAGTTTTAAAGTTGCATCAGCGACAACTCGGAGCCTTAGTAATTTAATTTGTTCCTCTTATTTGTTTTTCTAGCGTCTGGCGGAAAAATTAGATGCCAAGCGAGGTATGCGTCCTGTTTATAGTTAAGTAGTATGTCTAGGTGCATTTCAAAGGAGTTCTGTTTCGTGGAAGTTTCGTTTTATTACGGCGAGAGTTACAAAGAGGAAATAACGGGAAAAGAGGAGTCAAGTGCGAGTCGGACTCGTACACGTAGGGTTCCGTAGCATTATTGTAGGGCCCCCTTTAATTTTTTATTTCCCTAGCATAGTGACTTTGCCCCCGTTGCAAATTTCGGACTTTATCGGTGGATTTTTTTTCTGACTGACTACCCTTGTCCTGAAAATAACGAACACAACAAAAAAAGTATGTTCCAATTTCATGCAGTCGTTCGAAAGTTATGCGCGTACATACATTTTGGCGATAAAAAAATATTTACATAGATTTAATTTTTATTATTTTTAATAAGGTCTTATTTTGCAATAAGGTCCTCTTTCGTGTACGGTACCCTAAAAAGGAAACTTAACTTAAGCTAAATTCATTAAATATTTCCTGACAACAAACAAGATTTCATTACAAAATGTCTTCAGAGAAATTTAATTCGAAGAAGTAAATAATAATACTACGAAACGCTAGTCGGTATTTTTATCAAACGTTCTTCAATGTTGGTGCGTTTCAGCAATGTAAAGGGTGTGCTTTTTGACATTGATCTTTCAACGGAAAATATTTTATGCGTAGAATATAAATATTTGGTCCTGAGTCTTGGATGTTTCGCTACGTGTGTATTGAAGCAAATACTTATTTATATAATGACTAGCAGTATCCTTGTCTAGTACACATATAAGGTACAAACTTAGAGCTAAGCTTAGTACTAGGCCAATTTGAGTTTGATTGTCACCTGATATCGAATTGTTAGTCAGAGAATGAGCAAGTCGTGATTTTCGCTTGAGACCACATTTTCCCCAATTACCGCTACATTTTAAGCGGACTAACCGCTGTAACTGTATTTTAGTGAGCTACCGATCATTTGATCTTAGATTTCCTGAATAAATAAGGAAAAAATAAATATTAGAACGATCTCATCCAAGAATCAGGAACAAATAGTTACTTACTCATGCTCATCATACATATATTTTTCCTCATCTTGAATCAAATCCGGGAATTAATTATGAAAAAGTAGTGCACTTTAGATTGTAAAGAAAACAAATAAACTTTGAGTGAGACTATCCAAATTGTGACCACCCTGTGAAGCTAGACTTGTATTTCGTGGCTTGTTGATATATGCGTTCTCTATCATTTTATACTGGGAAGAGAAGGATAACCAAGCATAAAACAAATCGCAGGCAAGTTGTGCTAGCCACCCTCCTAACCAATAAGTTGCAACATGTTGCAATTTACTCTGAACGGCGTTTGGCTGGCGAGACGGCAGTCTAGGATATTTGGCTGGACTACAACCATCTAACTAGGAGATTGGGACGTCTGTCCTTGTTATTTATCAAATGTGTATTCGTAGCTTAGACTTCCTGTTTCGGATATTACATTATATCAAGAATAAATCGCATGTTTACAATAAATGGTAGTTTTTTTATCATTATTAGATATTATAGAAGTTTTTTTGGCACGAATAAAATTGTCCTAGGGACTTTCAAACGATATAAATGTATCGATAAATTGTACTTTCTTATGGCAGTTATAACCAAGAGACGTAAAATATGCAACTTGCATACCTATTATACAATATAAAGTGCATATAGATCGATTAAGAAAGATAACGGTTTTTATCCTAGACAGCTAAATAAGACGTTAACATAACATGACAGTCTTGTCCGTTCAGGAAGATTAGTTAATGAAAATAATACGCGTACAAATGCCGCCTACAAAACAGTGTCGTGAAAATTTAATAAATTCATGGTGAAACAGCTCTCCGGATTTAAGTATACCTACCTACGTGAATCTAAGATCTTTTGTAAAAAGTAAATAAGTAAATAAAATAAAATAAATAAATATCAAGGGACAATCTCACACCAATTGACCTAGTCCCAAACTAAGCTCTATGCTTGTACTATGGGTACTAGACAACGATATAAATACTTACATAGAGAAATAAATACTTAAATACATAGAAAACATCCACGACTCAGAAACAAATACACGTGCTCATCACACAAGTATCTGCCCTTACCGGGATTTGAACCCAGGACCGCTAGCATCGTAGGCAGGGTCACTACCAACTAGGCTAGCGCGTCGTCAATATGAGATTAGCTTCGTAGCTCATAAATATAATATTAAGAAGCATTTGAATACTCAAAAGCACAAAAACAGCCGTTGGAAAAATAATTCGTTTTATGACACTGAATTTAATAAATATTTGAAACAGTTATCGATACATTTTATATCAGAAGGAAGACCCTAGTTAATTGACGTTTTTGCCACAAAAACTTCTGTCTGATTATTATTTAGAACACATTCAGTCTTATTCGAATGCGATATAGAAGTACACTGTACTAAATAAAATAAGTATCAAAAAGACCTGAAGGTTCATTAATGAATACAAATAAAAAAATGCGCAAGATTAAACTAACACTGGAAATGAAGTGAAGAAACACTAGAGATGACAATATAAGATACTGTTAAACAATAGATATATAAAGGATACTAAAACAATTCACATTTTAATAACCTTTTAAGGCTAGTAAGAGAAACATGGAAAGGATCAATATTACACAGATGCTTATCATAATATCTAGGAACTCGTCTGAAAAAGGTGTCGGGAGTAATTTGTGCGGGCAAAGCGCACATGAAATAAAGGTCTAACTAGGACGTAAAGGGTCTGAAATATAAATAAATATCTTATTATCCTACTTCTAGTAATATTACAAATGCGTAAGTTTGTGTGTTACTTTGTAACTCTTTCACGCTTCAACAGCTGGACGGATTTGAAATGGAGATGGGCTACTTACATTTCTAAAAAAATAAAAGTCCTCGACGGGTAGCACACGTTGTACTTTCTCGCTCAGTGCGTTTCTATCGTTACTGACTAGAAAGAGAGGGAGATCAGAGGAAGTTGTACTAGCCGTGCAAAGGAAATAACGATAAGCAAATTACCCCCACAACATGGGATAGCTGAATAACTAATTCTAAGCGGACAAAGTCGCTAGCAGAAGCTAGTGGTAGACATAATAAACACGTTTTTTATGGCGTTGAGAAGGCAAACGAGCTCACAGAACACCTGATGGAAAGCGGATTCCGAAGACATTTGCAATCTTACGATAACAATCACAAGACTACCAATACGTTTGAGGTTACTGAGGATTTAGATGGAATGCCTCTATGCTAGTTAATTTCATTATAACACTACAATGCGAAGCTGTTTGGCGGCAGGTTAAAGCGTAAGATGGTGGTAGCAAACCGGACACAAGGTCCTTCCATCACTAAAATGAAAAAATCGCTAGTTACATACATACACACATACATACCGTTACCAGAGGGTAGGCTGAGCTACAAAATTAACAACAACTCTAAATACTTGTTGGTAATTCTGTAACCACAATTTGCACAAACAGGCTAAGATGTTTACCAGTGTATATTAGTGACAGGTTACAAACCCATCGCCTAGCAATACCAGAAGCCTTTATTCCCTTAGTTGCCTCTTAAAACTTCCACGGGAAGACATGACATGTAGTGGTTCTATTCTAAGCCAGGTACCGCAAGCGCAAGTGTTACTTTGCCCCCTTAAAAGGTATGTATCAGAATAACTAAGCACGCTGTATTCTATAAATGTGATCCAAAATTACGGTTATTAAAAGGTGACTAAAAGATAGCTTCAAAAAGTTATGGTTCGGATTTTAACTAGAATTTTTGCAGTTTATGCATATGTGTGTAAACTCTTTATTGCACATAAACAATTACAAGACATGGTTGCATCAATATAGATATTGTACATAGGCGAACTTATCCCATATGGGATCTCTTCCAGTTAACCCTGGATTAGAATAAGCAAGGACAATGCAGAAGGATAGACAAATTAACAAAATTACAGGAAATAACAAATAGTACATACAACAGAGAAAGAGGAAGAAAACGAAATATGTATCTTCTTTAATAAAATACATAAATAGATAATAGAATATACTAATATATACTACCATATCCCTACGTAAACAGCAGCTAAAACCTACAACAGAGGTATGAATCAACACTCAGACTGATCTTGTTGATTAAGTCACAACTTCTTTAACCTTTTTTTCAATGAACCGACAGATCTAGATTGCCTCAGGCACATTGGAAGCCCATTCCACAATTGGACAGATTGTCATATTATGGGTTAGCTGTCTTTTAGTGTAAAAATGACAATATATGGTGATTCTACGCTCGAAACTATGGTAACTTAAAGATATCATTCCAATTTTAGTTGCATTAGTTGTACTTGCTGGTGCAAACAACGGCCTAATTCAGAATAACCAAAGAAGGCGGCTAACGTCATAGTAACAGCATAAGCATTTTAATTCTAATGTGCTTACCAATAGAGTACATAATGCTTTGACAACATTGCAGTAAGCCATTCTTTGAACTTGTATAACAAGGAGCAATATTTACTTCTCACTACCCATAAAGTCTACAATAGACCAGTGAGTAGTGCCAATTCCTCACAAACAAGAGAAATCACTTTGCTTCCCAAAACAAACGTCCCCTTCCCACAAAAACATGGGGTTGATTTCGGGATGCCTTATTATTAATATATTGAAATGTATGAGTAATTCAACGCACTTCGGTGCAGGTTCTGATTGATTGTTGGGTAGAAGAGGTTATTTTGATTGATCTTGCCTTTCATCAACAATGATAAGGGGGTAAAGGACGCATAATATTAGTTTGTTTGCGTTAAAAGCTAGACTCATAAGTAGGGTTTATGGGTTAGAACTCCTTCATCTTATAATGTAACCTATCGCCAAACAGCAGTGTTCGCATTATTGTGTTCCTTTGGGGGGATAAGACGACCGGAAAAATACTAAACAAAAAAACAAAGCAAACAAATACTAGCAAAGATGTGTGTCATCGTAATACTCAGGAGTGGAAACGCGGTCTTAGGATTGCAGTCTTGTGATTGTAGTCTTGAGTATGCAAATGTTTATGTGTCTTAGATCCTACTTCATTTGCCTGTGGCCTGTGCCTACATGTTTTTATTTTTGTAGTATCGTAAACGGTAAAACATACAGGCGACAAATTCGGTATGTTTTTTTTTTTTTTTTTTATTATAGTACAAATCCTGAAAAAAAAAACAACTAATACTGAAAAAGGTCAAGTGTGGGTCGGGCTCGCGCTCGAATTCGAATCGCATTATAATAATAACTTCTGTGTGGTGGTACGGAATAATCGGTGTGCTAATTAGGGAATGCAATTAAACCGGTTATTAACCGGTTTTGGATAAAAAATAACCGGTCGAAACCGGTTATAACCGGTTGAAACCGGTTGTAACCGGTTATTTGCATTCCCTATTGCGAATCCAACTCGCACTTGGCTGGCTTTTTGAATATTTCTATTCAAAAAGCCAGCCGGTGCGATCAAAATATATTCTCGTTTTCTCGTTCTTCGCTCTCCTGTTCTCAACAATGGATCCTTTTACGTAACAAAACTCCCAAGTATGTGTGTAATGCGAGAAGGTGACAAATGTATGCCCGGAATCATTTTTTTCGAGTGCTCCATCATCATTTTACTCGGCGGGAGCTGATTCTACTCAGCACTGGTAAATAACCTTTTAAGCATTTAAGCTTAAAAGAGTAAAACAGGCTCGTAATTTTTCTGGGGGGTTATTATGACTAGGTTAGGATTTTGTGGCATATCGTGGTTCTAGCATCCATGGAGTCGCTATTTCCTAATTATTATAATACATGACACTTTGATTTTGACCTTCAGTATGGTAATATTTCAAAATTAACTAAATACATTTTTAAGTCGATTATTCCATACCTAGTAATATTTGCTTGTTTGTAACGGTTTCACAGCAGAGATATCCTCCACACCAAAATTCATTTAAGTTGGTTTAGCGGTTTAATTAAGAAATGAACAGCTACTTCATGGATTCTAGAACCACGATTTGCAAGCAAAAGTCCTAACTCTAATTATAACATAGCCATGCAGTTCAATTTCAGCTGACAGAATAGGACGGAGCTATATAACTGCTATAGATCTGTCCTTTCCTATATCCATGTCATAATAACCCCCAGATCTACATAAAACCACGTTTTAACGATGTTTTTAATAAAAAAAATAACAAAATATACCTTAGTTATAAATCGTGGAACATAAATGAGAAGTAAAAAAAATTGCATGATGTAGTAACAAAAATGCTCAAACAAATGCTCACATTAAAAAACCTTAATTTAAAAAACCCAATGTGTACAGGTAAAAAAAAAAAAAAAAATTTACTGGCGTAAGATGTGGTTTCCTATAATTGGGTAAGCATCGAGTTAGATGTTTAAAATAGATATAAGCATAAGTTGGATGTATTATCTGTTGGAAATCCTTAATAAATAAATAAATAAAAACAAATATATAAAATAAAAAGTAAATATAATTCCTCCAAACGATGTTTTTACTCAAAAACTATTATTGTTTATTTGTTTATTGCACAAAAATACAAATTTGAGTTCGAAATGTGAACCATTGTGCATTTTTCACCAGGGCTTGTATTGTACTGGGTAAAAACTACCTTATTTAATAGTAGTTTACGTGACGGTTGCGTAATGACACTAATGACAGGCATCACAACATGAGTGTGGTTTATAAAACGAGCCGCGAGGCGAGTTTCATAATAGATCACACGAGTGTTGTAATGCTAACTACGCAGAGTCTCGTACAATACCTTATCTACACACATATTGTAAGTACTCTAAGATGGGTTCAGAACCCGAAAGGCAAATGACCAGCATTACCTTACCTGTGGTAGTAGGTGACAGCGATGACAGCTGTAATGTAATTTTGAAATTACGTTATCGAATATTGCAAGGTAATGAGATCCAAATTTGGAACATCTTCTAAAATTAACAGCTGTCATCGCTGTCACCTACTACCTCAGGTAATGCTGGTCATTGCCTACGGGTTTTGAACGCATAATAGAGGACTTATGATATGAGTATAGATAAAAGAGCTTACGTAACGCTGACAACACGATCACATCGAATGGTTAACACGTTGGGCAAATCAGAAAGTGTGTATGTATTAAATTTTTTTTTTACTGTCACAATGAAGATAGTTCACAACATTAGCATATAACAGAGTTTCACACAATTTCTTCGAACTTGCCCGTTATGGAAATCGCTTGATAATTTTCATAAATAAGTCCAAGTTTCAGGCGTATTATTCAAATGTAAGCAGATTTTGCGCACTTTGGTGCAGAGATGGTGACGTTACTATCAAAATTTGCAGTAACGTTAGCATTGTCCTTTTCTGGTGATGCTGGCACGACCTGATAGAGAGGAGGACAGGAAAATGATGAAGATATAACATTTTCGAGTAAGTACCTAATCCGGCTATGTTATTTTCAAACGCGGATGCCTTGAGTTCGTCGACGAGTTTTACGTTTTACGTACATTTTTTTTTACTTGGCTATATCTAAATTCTAATGTCACTACAGTACTCACAAATCATAACATTTCGTATTAAGTTTCAAGATTCGTTTATTCGCATGTATTTAAATAATTCCTACTATATTATGAGCCTCCATTGTAAAAACACAATTAAAAATTATGGTAAAACACCAATAAACCGTCCAAGTGCAAGCCGGACTCACACACAAAAGGGTTCCTATACCATTTTTGTATGCCCCCTCTCTAATTATTAATTAATTTAATTATTTTTTATTATTTGTTGTTACAGCGGTAATAAAAGTACATCATGAATGAAATTGAATGAAACACCGGTATTTAATTAAATACCATTTATTTGCTAAGGTATAGCAGCCATTATAACAGAGCCAGGAGTCGTAGAGAGCGAGATAGATGGTGTTGGAGTGAGAGGCAGCAATACGGCTGCGTTCAGAGATAAAGTTAGAACGCGATCTCATACTCTCCACCACCATAATATTACCTCATATCACCATATTCATTAAGACTATCACTACAAACAATCATTTGATTAACATGACGTTTCCAGTGAGATCCATTGACATCAACAATGTAAGTCACACCAGGAATGGATTCACCAATCACCACCCCCTGAATCCAGGGCTTGCGACCCCTCCGGTAACCCTTAACCATGGTCTTTTGTCCAACAGTGAAGTTAACAACCCGGTCACCACTCGAAAAGTGCCTTTGGTTTTGTTGCTTGTCAAATATAGTTTCTACTACAGGTGGTGGTCGTAATAGAAAAAATCGGTTTCGTAAAAGTACACACTCTGTAAAAATTTCGACTGTCTACCTATTACGGTCTATAAGATACAGCCCGCTGACAGACAGTTCTCCAAAACCATCGAAATCACATAGTCACAGCAAAAAACACAATAATCTCGAACCAATAGTTCCACAGTTCCAATAGTTATACTAACGTTTAAATTGGATATCAAGCACGTTATTGTAATTATTGTAGATACAATCGGGAGATACGATGTTTTTGATAATAACCACTAGAGCGCTGCAAGTTGCGGTTAATTACATCTTAGTTAATTAAACTTGGTTATAACTTGCCTTCAATGTGGGTATTAATACAATCAATTTCGTAAACCACAAATACAGGATATATTTACATTTCATTTGGAGGATAAGCAACAGATTATATCAATTTCTTTAAATTGTTAATAAAACATATTAGAAGACAATATCACGCAAATTAACCTAGATCAAACATAGCTCTAACCTCGTTTCATCGGTCCTAGATAAGTAGAGAATGGGCATACTATAAAAAATACGTGTCTGTTATTTTACTATATTCTCTAGCGTACATAAAAAAAAACAAATCGGGGCCGGGCAGTTGGGTAGCTTTTCTTGTAAGTGCGTTATTCTATTAAATACAGCCTTTTATCTATTTTACTTTCTTTCAAACTACTTCTTTTTCGGCGTGATCCGCCTACATTCCTGATTGCCAACTAATCACCAACTCCATATTATGCAGATGGCGTCGTAGTCTGCAGGAGGAGCCGAATGAGCTGATTATTGCGAGCAAAAACAGCTCAGGCGCAACTTATGTTCCAACTTCGACGGCATACTGTATCGATTCCATACCGAGGGAGTATTTTAATGGCTAGGCTTACTTGAACTTCGCTGGCGCTAGAAAAGCACGAGGATTAAGTGGTAATCTTCGTTTTTAGGGTGCGTGTAAGCGTGCGCGCGTGTGTGTGTGTGTGTGTGTGTGTGTATTGTGTGTGGGTGTGTGGGTGTGTGTGGGTGTGTGGGTGTGGGTGTGTGTGTGTGTGCGTTTGTTTGCGTGTGTGCATTTGTTTGTGCGCCTTTGTGTGTGTAAAGTAGAGGTCGCAATGATGTCGGTTGAAAGTGTGGTTATAGAAACGTCTATTCAGCAATTGTTATAACCGAGTAGCAGGTCTTATATGCCACTTATTAATGACGTCACTTATGGATTCACACTAAAAAACGTTTCCGAGTGCCCTGATAAATGTCTTCGTAGCTTGTCCGAATCCTGCAACGGATTAAACATGGTCTTGCTAAATGGCGTTTGCGTGGATGACACTTTAAAACAAGTTACGCGTATCAGAGATTACAATATATATATTTAATTAACTTGTGGTCGGTATCTTTATATCACGGAGAAGGCAAACAAGTACTCGGGCAGCCTGATGGCAAGCGAACTCTAAAACGAGGTTTAAACTAGCAAAAAAATTTGCAGAAGTTGACTGCTGTCTTAGGGTGCGGCTCCACTGAGGCGGAGACGAGAGGAGCGGAGCGGAGCTGTGCCAATATTAACCAATAGGAGGCGCATGCGGTCACGTCGAGCGCGCCTTGCGCACGTTAGTTTATATTCTATTGGTTAATATTGGCACAGCTCCGCTCCGCTCCGTTCGTCTCCGCCTCAGTGGAGCCGCACCCTTACACTTTTAAGTTAGAAACTTTAACTAAAGTTAAAGTAAGACAGCAGTCCACTTCTGCAATTTGTATTGCTAATCGATTTCGCCCTTAAAGCACAAAATACACTGGCAATTAAAATTGCAGAAGTTGATTGCTGTCTTACTTTAACTTCAGTTCTAGAGCAAGAAGTACTATTTTGCTGTGTTTTTTTAACTTTAAAGTTACAGTACCTAAGACAGCAGTCAATTTCTGCAATTTTTATTGCTTGTCTTAAGCACTATTTCCACCAAACGGCCCGCAACGGATCAGAACAGAAAGAATCGTATGGTCTTTAAACGATATTAAATCATGTTTACAGTATTTAAAGTCTATATTACCAAGCGCACAGCAACTGGACCGCGGGGGTCTTCCACGAAACGCGATCATAGCCGAGCGTATGCTGCGACGCGCGATCAGCTCCGTCATAAACAGAGATTGGACAAACGGATGTCATTACTCGCCATTATGTGGACATGACTCCAAACATTTTAATAAAACAAATGTAATTACATTAATTGATTACTTACCCAAAAAATAATTATGATCCTTTGTCAGACCGTAATAAATAAATAATACAAAGATTTGTTGTTGTGTAGATTTATTAAATCAGATAAACATAAACAGTAGGTATTTTTTATAAATTTCCCGTGGTTAGTTTATTCCTTTTCACGGCTAAAATAAACTTATGAAGTGAAAAGCTCCTTTCGCAATCCACGGATGTTAATGGAGCAAACTTAAGTAGATTAATATTGATGGTCACTCCTCACGTCTTTATATTATTTATTTATTACTGTCCTGCAAAGGATCAGCATTAAAGTTCAGGTAAGAAATCAATTAATTTAATTTAATTATTATAATTAATATCTTTGGAGTCATGTCTACATTATTGCGAGTAATGACGCCCGATTGTCCGATCTCTGGTCATAAATAGACAATAATTTTATCGGACACGATCAGCTGTCGCCGCATCCATACGTATCCTTTCCGATCCGATGCGATGCGAGCCGTTTGGTGGAAATCATCCTTAAAACTCGCTTATGTTCCATCGACACATCGCACCTTCAGAACAATAGTGACCTAAAACAGAAATTTTAAATTTCGAGTTAGGTCTCAATAACAATAAATTTATGACTTGAAGTTTGTACGCTGCAATTTTGAATTAGGTCACTATTATTCTGAAGGTGCGACATGCTTTCGCTAGTATAGGTAAATACCTTACAAGGTTTCGGAGTTTTCATAGTACGGTAAGGCTAAAGTGAGGTATGGAGTCGAAATTAAATATTAAAACTCGCGTCATACTCATACTCATTGTCAATTGCATTGTTGTGTTCCGGTGTGTGGATATGAAAACCGGTAAAATTACTAGCATAGAGGCAATCTAAGTCCTCGGCAATGCATTTGCGGTCTTAGGACGGCAGTCTTTATATTGGCAGAATCCACCTACCATCAAATGAGCTGTGCTCATTTGAGTTGTTTAATTTCTTTAATGATGATTTAAATAAATTCTGGAATGCCATAAATGATTGACTATGAGTATAAGTTTAAGCATGAAAATCGACTCCATATCATTTTTTATTCTTCCGTGCTATGAAAACTTCCCATGACCATTATTGAGCTCTGCAAGAAACTCAACTGCCAGTCTCTTTTTGATACAAATATTTAATCAGTTACAAAATTTAGGTATAACTAAGGGAATGCATATAACCGGTTATAACCGGTTTTAACCGGTTATTTTTATCCAAAAACTGTTAATAACCGGTTAAATTGAATTCCCTAGTATAACTTAAACTTACTGAACAGACAATCACGCAATACACTAATTATACAAATTACGTTAGAGCTACAGAAAACCAAATATAAGAAATATATACCAAATTTTATGGCAAATTACCGCAGTGGTCTCTCAAACTTCCACCCCATATTTTTGTCAGTCGTACAAAAACAAGGGCTGCAGCTCTGCACGGAACTGCCTCAAGCCGGAGCTCGTATAATTCGGCCATCGGTTTATGCGAGGAGCGCTGCATTATTCCGATTATACTCGATATTCTCTTTGTTTTGGTAACTGGCCATTAATATTCCTTGCTAATTGAGATAGCTTTAGCAGTATCTATTATTTGATATTCGTATCTTTGCGTAAACGTCTTTGTTTCATATTTCTAATAGGATATTTGAAAAATAAAACCAGATCTAATAGTACTTGGCTGTCTGTTGCCCAGTGGTGAAGGGTCACGTAAATAAATAGACAAACCCGAGTAAATAAAGGTAAATGGCATGTGTGCTTGTTTTCCCCTTCTGTGACATAAAGAAAAAGCCGTGCAAGAGCATGTCGGTCCATGCTCAGTGTGCGGTTCAAGGAACATGAAGACGGCAACGGGAAGGTAAAGTTACATTATACCGGGTTACTTTCTGTTTTACGTTTTGTTTGAATACCTTAAATATGCATAGGACTTTCAACCGAAGCAAAGCGAGGTCTCTAGTTAAAAATAAAACAAGAAAGTAAGGTAAGGTGGATATACAGGTTGGCTCATTTAGATCGGTCAGTATGGGAACGTCTGAAACTATAAAAAATACGAAGATCTGTTCTTAGGAAACATGTCATCGATTTTATTAACAAAGAAAACTGCATTCATACATTTTATAAACAACTTGTACTCAGCTCGGGAATCGAACCCGGACGTTTCGAAAAATAACTTGAATGCATTTCTATTTAGATATCGATTGTGTAGGACTTAAGCAGTAAGGCCAGAGCCCCACTGCTGCGCACGGTCAAGCTACACTCGTGGGTATAAAAACGCTTTGTATGAAAATGTAGGTAAATACTTCCACAGTAGTCCACGAGCACGCTGCGCATGAAATGACGTCACCGATACACGCGTGGTCTGTTCCAAAGTGCATGCCACGCGCGCTAGCGTGTGCGTGGCAGGCACCCACGCTGCCCGTGTGTTGCAGTGGAAAGGTGGCTTCAAAGGCGTCGCATGCGCGTTGATGTGCGTGGCCCGCAGTGGGGAATGTAGACACACGCAGCTGACCAACGTATCCACGTGGCCCACACGTTTTACGTGTGCGTGCATTGGCTGCTGTGAAAATGTTGACACACGTATCCAGAGCAATGGACCCACGTGGGCGACGTGTATAGCGTGTCCGTGCGTAGCGTGCGCAGAAGTGGGGCTCCGGCAAATGTTACTATGAAACATGATGTCCAAAATTAATAAAATGTATTGTTTACTGCTTCAGACCTACACAATCCATATCTAAATAGAAATTGTGTTATGTAGTTTTATTTTTCGAAACGTCCGGGTCCGATTCCCGAGCTGAGTTCAAGTTGTTTTTAAAATAAATAAATTCTTTGTTACTAAAATCAATGACATGTTTCCTAAGAACAGATCTTCGTATGTCTCATAGTTTCAGACTTTCCCATATTGACCGATCTAAATGAGCCACCCTTTATGGTTTGTCGCACTTACCCCGTTGACGCGCTTATAGGTAATGCACAACCGGTTATTAACCGTTTTTGTATGAAAATAACCAGTTAAAACCGGTTTAAACCGGTTAAACCGGTTATTTACATTCCCTACGCGCTTACCCCACCTGACCTTACATAAAATTACACCATTTTTATTAGTGGATGTGTATGCATATGCTCCCATTGAAACCACGTAGGGACATCCCACACAGGGACGTCAGACAACGCGGCCAGAATGCGCGTTGGTGTTGGCGCGGAGGCGGGCCTGCAGCGAGCCGCGTGCTTCCTCATGACGGATTATGTAGGTACACACACACTTAAATACTTGCTTATGACACATCTCTTTTTGCTTACAACTCACTTTAATGGGTTGATGAGGGATTTTGTATAGACCCCGTTCCAACCCTCGAACAGTCACGGGATGCAAGTCAATTATGTTCATTAGGAGCCAAAAAGAGACAAAATACCTAATCAAAATGCAAAAACGATGCGTTATTAATAAAAAAGCCTTTAAAGAGTGAGAAAGGCAAGAATGTGTTTTTAAACAAATTCCATACTATACGATTATAATTCTACATAGGGCGATCGTCGTCATAATCAAAATATACCATGTTGCTAAGATCTAGGAACTGTGACATAATAATACATATCCTTTAAATAAATAAAACCCTTTTATACATAACAAACACATTTTTTACTCCTTTTTGGTACTGAACGATAAACAAAAAACTGTTTTGCATATACCACACTGCAATACAATTACAGGGTGTTGGTGCGACGACTTTCAGGAATGGCAGAGGGGGATATTTAAAATATTTTAAACAGGATAGACTAACTATAACTAAGTATAACACAGCTTGGGCTTAGTTGTGGTAGCTCCTAATAGTAAATATGGCGGTATCGTAATAATAAAAAAGAGGTCTCGTAGCGCAGTCTCCACCAATATCTTAAGAGATTCTGACATGGCACTAGGGAATTCAAATTAACCGGTTATTAACCGTTTTTGTATGAAAATAACCGGTTAAAATCGGTTAAAACCGGTTATTTGCATTCCCTACATGGCACTGTCTTGCTAAGAAGTTTCTCTTTCTGCAGCTCTAACCAACAGTAGCTTGAGTTCTTGATAACATTAAGTTTTTATGTTTGTGTCATAGCTTGTTACTAATAAGAACAAGTATTAAATGGACAATAACGTTACGTCTTTTGGAAATAATTTCAGTCTTATAATTAGTAACATATGCTTCATTTTAGGTTGTCCCTACTCACCCCTTAATCCCGACCTCACCCCGTTTTACGGTACCGTTATTTAATTTTTGCTTTTGTAAAATATTAATTGTAAAAAAACCTTCTTATACATAAACGCGCAATACGTAAAAGTTTGCTTAATTTTTTTTTCCTTATCTGTCATTGTGACATTTAAATTTGACAAAAACAGGCAAAGAACTATAATGACTTGACAGAAGCGCGTGGAGCTATCCCCATGTGCATCTGTTTAGTACACCAGAGTAAATCTCTTTAACCGAACAATTGTCCTCGCGTGTGATATCCATGGACTTGTTTCTCTAATAAGTCCATGGTGATTGTCTAAAACTCGATACTGGCGAAATACACCTTGTTAAACACAAGGAGTGAAAGCCATTAATTAAGAAAAAAAAAGAACTATAATAGGTTTAATGCGCGTTAATATATAAAGGGGTTAGCCTATAGAAAATAAATAAATACCCTGAATAACAATGATTATGATTTAAATAGAAATAAATAAACATTATCCCATCTTGGCGATAACATTAAAAGTCTTATTGTCATGTGAATAAGGTCTGGTATAACGTTAATAACATAAAACAAGAAGATATACAATGCCGCTAACGTAAACGATTTTCGAAATGTGACAAAAATGGATTTGACGAAAGCGTCGACGCGACCGTCCGGCAGCTTACATCAATCCTATACATTTTCAATAACGATAATGTTTTGACAATGCATCCAAAGGCGAAAGATCTGAGGGCCCTGCCAAGATGCATTGCGCTAACAAGCGTTTCTATTCGTTTCGTTTTTAAACCAATCGCGTTACAGGTGGATGACGTGATACGAAAAGTAACGTGATCTAACAGTGACACGATTGGTTTAAAAACGAATAGAATAGAAACGCTAGTTAGCGCAATGAATCTTGGCAGGGCCTTCTGACAATACAAAGTATATTCTACTAGCTTTCGCCCGCGACTCCGTCCGCGTAGAAGTCGTTTATCGCTGCACCCTCGGGAACGGTCCCATTTTCCGGGATAAAAACTATCCTATGTCCTATTCCAGGACCTAACCAATATGTGTGCCAAGTTTCATCTCGATCCGTTCAGTGGTTGAAGCGTGAAAGACGGACAAACATACACACTTTGACATTTATAATATTATAGCGGGCGAAAGCTAGTAGAATATACTTTGTATTGTCAGAAGGCCCTGCCAAGATGCATTGCGCTAACAAGCGTTTCTATTCGTTTCGTTTTTAAACCAATCGCGTCACTATTAGATCACGTGACTTTTCGTATCACGTCATCCACCAGTGACGCGATAAAAACGAATCGAATAGAAACGCTAGTTAGCGCAATGCATCTTGGAAAAGCCTTCTGACAACACAAACTGTATTCGATAGAGAAGTTTTAAAGCATAATCGACTGACATTCCTAACTATCTTCGTCAGCGTATCTTCCTAATAAATGGCACAGTAAAACACCAATTACCATGTTAATGTTCACATTTAAATGTAGCCAGATGGTCTCATTCAAATTGGCTCCGTTAGTTCAGTTCAGTTTTTACTTTCATTAGCCGTAACTTTGGCAGTAACCCGGAGGAATTAACACCAACTTTGGGTTGCCTGGAATAATTCATGTTTTTGTCATTGGTCTTATGTTATGCAACCATTGCATGTAAGTTTTCCAACTCTATTACTGTTACACATGATATTTTGATTATAATCGCACCTTCAGAACAATAGTGACCTAATTCAGAAATTTTAAATTTCGAGTTAAGTCTCTATAATAATAAATTTATGACTTGAAGTTTGTAAGCTGAAATTTTGAATTAGGTCACTATTGTTCTGAAGGTGCGATATATTCACAGTTTTATATAATGCTAGGTTAGGTATTATTGTTTTCATAAGTAATATTAAAAAAAATACTGACTGTTGAGTATCTTGCGGCGTTTCTTCTCTCTGGTCTCCTCTTGGGAAGCGCATTTTTGACGTGTAAAAGTGCCCGTGCGGCTAACTTACTGAATAAACATTTTTCATATTTCCATCTTTTAATATATTATTAGCTTTTTGTCCGCGACTTTGTCCGCGTAGAAACAGCTTTTCTATGTATGTTGTTTTTTTTGATAAAAATTATCTCTTTATTATCTCTGTAGCAAATTCCACATTGATAGATGAGGCCTTGTACCGTGAAGACGGAACCAATAAACAAACAAACAATCTTCCACATTCTTTAGGTATGTTAATAACGATAAGGATAAGGATTTAAATCTAGCGGTCAGTGAAACATTGTTAGGAAAGCAATAATATATATTAAAATCTTTTAAACCAATAAATATTTTATACATTTTTAAATTAAAAAAAAATTCGCGTGTTTTATAATAAAGTTATCAAATACGAATGCGAGTGTTCCAACCCACGTATAAAAATCCCCGAGTAACTTTATTTTAAAGTTACTTATTTATCATCAGTAAAATTAACAAATCGAACCCTATCTCTTTGTTATTTTTTTTTCCAACCTTTAACAAACTTTAAATAATCACAATATTAACAATATAACGTAACAACAATATTTCATTTAGAGAATTCAACAATAATACAATTAAAAATTAGAACTACACGTGTTCAAATTAAAATAAAACTAAGCTACTCAAATATTAAACATATAAATAATAATCACCACTATAAAAATAACACATCCTCTAGCAGGTCCGCTCGCTGCATGGTCCCTATGACACTGGCTGCATTACCTCTCTGGATAGCTGGCCCAATCCTTTAAATCAAAATAAAAGATAAAAAAAAACTTGTGAAAGAAAAACCACAAGTTTATTTTTTCCACAATCTCATGAAAGTACAGAAAACCTTACACAAATACTTAAATGCAAGTTTAGAGTAAATAGTTGGGTGATCTCTACTTGGGTAACTAACATATTATTTTACTATTAAAAACTGATTTTTCTAATATGAGACTCATAAAATCAATATAATAGACATTGAAAGATGCAATGAAATCACAATTTTAAAACCATAGTTTATTTTTCTGCAATATCCACAGGTAGCACCGGGAATCCAATAAATTAGGTAGACCTGTACAGTTCCTAGTTTTTCCACCAATCAAGAGCTTGAAATAAAATGCGGAGAAATGCCAACCGTTTTTAATAACAGTTTTTATTCCACAATATCAGCGTGTGCACTCATATCCAAAGCTAAACTAATTGCCATTTTGGATGTTGCAAATAAATGGTGTTTTTTTTTTCGTTTTCTTTTTATTCTATTTGGGCACAAAGGTACAATAAACTTGCAAATAAACCATTTGGATACAAAAATTACCAATGAAGTTGAGCATTTTTTTTAAATTTAATACTGGTATTTATGTCTATATTAATAATATAGTTTAGTTTAGTTTAGTTTATTTATTCATCAATGTAATATTACAATGTAAATTGCATTGCATGCACGGACCTAAAAAAATTACGGACGTAACGTTACACTAAAAAGGTGTGAAGTATGCAAGGTCTGTTATTTCGTTCCGTCATACACGAACTACCGTCTCACAAATGCACTAGGTCTGTTAACCCGCGGCCATTCCGCTTCGAACCACAGCACAAGTGACATTTAATTTTACGCCGAAGAAAATGTCGCATTGTGCTGTAAAAACATGTAAAAACTCCATTAGTAAACGGTATCACTTATCACGTGTAAGTTATGATTATTCATGTTATTTCTCTTAAATATGTGTTTATTTACTTTGACGGAAATCACTAACAAAAATGACAATCAGTGTTGCCAGTTTTTTCACGGATTTTTTTTTCCTAAAATGTTTGTTTTTAAGTTTAAATAATAAATTGCTTTATTCGTTAAAACTATTTTTAACCACTACTTATGTTCATAAAAATGTGGTTTGTTATATCAATACTTATTATTAATAATATTCTGTCGTGCAACCGTTGAAATTTAAAATGTCATATAATTTTCTAATCTCTAGTTCCCATTATTTTTTAGTTGAAATTGGTTTCGTCATTACCCAATTTCAATTAGATTAAAACGGTTGCATGACACAATCGAACGCAATGCTGAAGTAGTACATAAATGATAAAACGATTTAAGTGTACGAAGTTTTTGCAGCGATACAATCGCGATTCAGTCTCAATGCAGTATCGATAACAGTCACAAATCGTCTAGGTTTAGTCGCGATACAGTGCTGCGGCTGTCGAATGCGCATTTGTATCGCTGCAAAAAGTTGCAGTTGGAAAAGGCCTTAAAATAGGAAATTTGACGATTTATATGGCAACCCTCAAAGCACGCACACTCGTAAACGGACGGCCATTTTGTGTGCTTCACTCATGATTAGACTAGGTTACGTCCGTATTTTTTTTAGGTCCGTGATTGCATTTCAAAATATACGAAATTACATTGACATTGTCAAAATTAATACTAAATAATAATATAGTAATACAAAAATAACACTCAAATAATCAAAGTCAACATTAATAAACAACTAATAAATGGTCAGTTTCCGATGTCAATATACATACATACATACATTAAATCACGCCTGTTTCCCAGAGGGGTAGGCAGAGACCACTTCTTTCCACCTGCTACGATCCTGACAAATCTCTTTCGCTTCTTCCACATTCATACATCGAGTCATGCATGCACGTCGGTTTCGGGTACTTAAGATCCGGCCCTTTTCCAGTATTTCTCCGATTTGATTCGAAAAAGTACGCCTAGGGCGGCCCCTTCCGACCCTCCCACTCACTTTTGCTCTGTATATCTCTTTCGTCAATCTTCTTTCATCCATCCTTTCCAAATGACCGAACCATTGAAGCATGCCCTTTTCAATCTTAGTCACTACATCTTCTTGTCAATATACAAAAAGTAATAAAGTCAAATAAACAATAATAATTTTACAATTTAAGTTTCATATATTCGTCGACGGAGTATAATGGATTATCCAATAAAAGGTTGCTCAGCTGATGTTTAAATGCTTCGTCGGATGGAACATTTTTAAGTTCAGCGGGTAGACGCTCATAGTATATGGGACCGATGACACGCGGGTTCTTACCCGCGACGTGGAACTGTTCTCAAACGCCCGGTGTAGCGGAGCTCCTTGCCAGGAATGTTGACGCGTGCAAAAGATGAAATATTGTTTCTCACGAACATTAATATTTGAAAAACGTAAACCGAGTAGTGCGTCAATTTGCGGTGCTTTACAAAAAGGCCCCTGCAAGAATGCCAAGGTTTCACCCCGGCTAACGTGCGTAAGGCACGCTTCTGCATAAGCAGCACCCTGTTGGCATCCGTGGAGTTTCCCCATAGGAGCGTACCATACGACATCAGAGAGTGAAAACATACATAGGAAAAACAAATTAATGTTTAGATAAATAGGTATTTATCTTGTTCGTAACATGTAAAAAAAAACGTATTTTCAGAACCTAAAGCCGTAATCCGATTAGCCTCATCAAGCGCAGACGTTTATAAAAAAAGTTAGAAAAATATAGCGCATTAAAAAAACACCCATGAACGAACTTCCACAGGGACTTCTTTAACCTACCGCTAAGCAGCAATGTTTGCACTGTTGTGTTCCCTTAGGGGATAAAATAACTAACCGAGAGGCGTCCTTAGTCCTCAGGGTCAGCAAAGCATTTGCGGTCTTAGGATAATAGTCTTAAAATTGTAGTCTTGTGAATGCCAATGTCTATGGTTTTCAGATCCCATTTACCAACACGTGGGTTGTGAGCTCGTTTGCCTGATACTTGCTTTAAAAAAACTCTCCGTCTGTCTGTCGAAATAATTTTCGTTCAGTAGAATCACAAGTCAACATCACTCGTATTATATTTATAGCCAACACGATTCGGCCATCGGTATTAAGTGGATCAAGTCTGGCACTCCAAACGTCTGCTGGTTATTTTGAGCTAGAGTAACTGAATTTTAAATCAATACATCATCTGTGCAGGTATTATTTCGTACGTAAAAAAATATTTAGGACGAAATTCTGTAAAATTCAGGGACTAAATCTAAATATTGCACATACTCTGCACACTTTCGTCCATCGAATAAAAGAGAAACAGGAATATGAAATAAAACGAATCTAAAGGATGTTTTTTTACTGGGTCACTCAATGGAGAAGAATGGCGGGGAGAATAAATGATTTTCCTAGAAAAGTGACACTCAAATAGGCTAACAAAAAAGTTAGCAATATCTACAACTATTATAAGACCTTTTCTCATTCTTGATGTTCAATTCAAAGATCATAATAAATAATAAATATCAGGGGGACAATACAGAGTACAGAATTTATTGGTAAAAATAAAATAACATTTTACAAGTCAAGTTTAAATATTTAAAATAGGTGTACCTATTCAGTTAATTACAATTTACAATATTAAAATATGGGAAGTAATTAAATGGTCAGCCGTTGTTAAAATTGATTCGCAAAAAAAATAAGCAATTAACTCATTTGGGCAGCATACAAAGATTCGGCAGTCAATAAATAAAAATCGGGCTACAACTCTTGTTCAGCAAACAATTTACAAACGGTTAACATTTTAACCAATATAATCTGATCGTTTTATCATTTGTCTGCCTAATATAGAGTCGAGCTGCAAAATAATTCCTTGGGCAGCAAGATTTTACAATTGGTCAGCAGAGAAAACATGTCTGTAAGCAGTTTAATTGAGAGGTGTGCATTTTAAAATAATGATTATCTATATAAATAAGTGGATTGCGTTTAGTTTGAAAAATCAGCAGTGTTCGTTATTGTGGGCGGAGCTAAATCAGACCACCTGACGCGAGCACCCAAGCGTTGGTATTTTTCAGGCTAGTAGTAATTTCAAGTTAAGTTTTGTCAAAGAAATTAAGAAATCATAATCACACCCTAGATTAACTTAAATTTGTATCATAAATATGAGGTAGATTAGGTTAGGTTCGATTTTATATCAGGCCTGGAAGGCGGAGAAATGCATGTCAAATTTAATTTGCTGACCAAAATAATTTAGAGCAGTTCAGTATATCATTAATTGCAAACAGATTTATAAATGTTTGCTAACCATAAGTTGCTTACCAACTAGCTATTTTGGCTGACCAAATACATATTTCTGTTCACCAAAATAAGAATATTTTGCTGATCGATTAAATGATACCCTTAAAATATTACATTTACAAATAAGTTAAGTAATTGATAAAAGGTAGGTAGTTATGTTATCAGTGCTAACACTATACATGTTTAGTTTGTTGGGTCAATGATCCTTCTGAGTGAACTCGTCGATACTGTAACATGCCCGGTCAATCAAAAGCGATTTAAGCTTGTTTTTAAAAAATACTATCTGTTTTGGAGTCTTTAAGTTTGGTAGGAACTGAGTTGTAAATAATAGTTCCGATGATGCTAAGCGATCGTCGAGACTTGGCGAGCCGGCGCCGCGGGCGACCAGCAGGGGCCGCCAGCGAGCTGCGGCTGTACTGTCGCGGGTCGATTTATTGGTTAGGTACCAATAAATATTTTCTCTGACGCACATACAGGCCGTTAAAATATGCAAGGTAACGTCAATATCTTGTGTTTTTTAAATAGGGGTTGCGCTGGGTGATCGGCCGGTTTTCCATCAATTACGCGAACGACATCGACACCCCAATTGACCTAGTCCCAAACTAAGCTCTAGGCTTGTACTATGGGTACTAGACAACGATATAAATACTTATATAGAGAAGTATATACTTAAATACATGGACATCCATGACACAGGAACAAATATTCGCGCTCATCACACAAATATCTGGCCTTAGCGGGATTTAAACCCAGGACCGCTAGCTTCGTAGATAGGGTCACTACCAACTAGGCCAGGTAATAAAGGCGAATTTAAATTTTAAAATTGAAATCAATGTTGTTTTAAGGTTATAAAATTATCAAAAAGGATTCTAACTATAAATAAAACAATGAATACACCCGTAACTAAATATTAGTAAATGATACGTCGAGATAGAGAAAGGTTGGAAGCGTTTGAGATGTGGTGTTGGCGAAGGATGGAAAAAATTAGCTGGACGGAAAAGAAAACCAACGAAGAAGTTTTGAAGATGGTGAACGAGAAAAGACATATTTTAAAAACTATAGAATGTAGAAGAGGAAAGATGATGGGCCACTTGATGCGGCACGATAGTTTCTTTTTGAACATTTTGGAGGGTAAAGTCGAAGGAAAAAGAGGAAGAGGAAGACCTAGGCTCACATACTTTAACCAAATAAGACGGAAGGCGAATGTCGTGTCGTATCAGGAGGTGAAAAGGCTGGCACAGGATAGAGAAAAGTGGCAATTACTCCACCGACAAGAGCCTGGCTCTTAAATTTAATGATGATACGTCGTAATGTTTACTTTATCGATATATATTTAGAGATATCCAATAACCTATGTTAGTACACGTTTTTAATTACTTTTAGTGCTATAAAATTATTCTAGCTCTGATAAATAAAATGTATGTGGGAGTAATAATGCCCGTATCAAACTCAGGAGTCACAGTCAAAAATATTGTACTTCAGTGATGATAAGACCTTGTGATGGGTATCAATAATAAAAGATTGCAAAACACTTACAATAGTACTTTACGTGACGGTTGCGTAATGACAGGCATTAGAACATGAGTGTGGTTTATGAAACGAGCCGCAAGGTAAATTACGCAGAGTCTCGTACAATACTTTATCTACACACATATTATAAGTACTCTAAGATGGGTTCGGAAGCCGAAAGTTCGTTCGTATTGTTGTATTCAAGTGTGGGGATAAAACTACCGGTGAAATTACTAGCATAGAGGCGTTCCATCTTGATCCTACAGCGTGATATAGACTGGCAATAAAAAATGCAGAAGTTGATTGCTGTCCCACTTTAACATCAGTTCTAGAGCAAGAAGCACAATTTTGCTTCCTTTTTCTTACTTAAAAGTTAGAGTAAGGCAGCAGGTAACGTCTACAATTTCATTGCCGCTCTAAACCTCGCTTAAGGGTTGGCAACACATTTTATTTAGTGGTCTCACGATTGCAGTCTGAAGACTATAGTCTTGAAAATGAAAATGTGGATCGGCGTGCTTATTAACCTTTTCAATGCCGCCAGAAAAAAAAATGACTTTTATAATATTTAAACTGTTCTTAACACGTAACTTTCAATAAAATAAAGAAGCAAAAGAAAACCGTAATAAAGGCCGCTTATTCACAGTTAAGGGTCAAGGCACACCTGGAGTAAATTGAATTCTATGAATAAATTTCCCCGCACAACACTTTCGTGTCAAAGGACGGGAGACAGCGAGATTTTGCGCTCGGTGTGTCTTTTTGTAATTTTTTTGTCTTTTTTCTCATGCTGCTGTGAAATATTATGGGACAGTAAGAGCCTTAGCTTACTTTGGGACTAGGTTTGGCCCCTGGTAGGTTTATTTAGTTAGTAAAATTGTTTTCGTAGAACTCTACGAAATATTAGTGCCTTTATTTTTAATTGTACGAAGAATTAATAGCATCGTCGTAAACAGATCATGGCCAAATAAAAAAAATATAAAGACATTTTTGTCACACCTACACGTATATTGATTTAAAAATGTAGGATTTTTTTTTGGCACGAAGGTTCCTTATGAGGTCTAGGGTGTACTAAGAAATGATTTTCCGAAAGTGGACCCCCAATGGGAAGAAATAGGGAGAGTAGCGGGAAACTAGTTCTATGCGTACGAAGTCGCGGGCGTGCTCTAGTAATGATAATAAACTTCATATCGATAATAGCCAGCCAGTTTAGATCTTCATCTTACCGTATTCTTCATTAAAAACAAAAACATAGCTATAAAAAAATTATTTCGATACGTCAAATAGTTTCTGAGATATTGAATTTTAAACTTCGTATGCGGCGCTCGAAACCCGGCGGCGAGCGGTCACGGATGATGACGTCATCGCTTAACAGCGATGAGCGCCCTTATATGATTGAATAAGTTCACAGGGCTATAATGTTTTATTGATCATTATAATATATTGATCATATAATTTTAAACGATAGAGTTTATAATAAGACGTATTCTGTGAAAATTTCAATTGGTTACTTATTACGGTTAAAAAGTTATAGCCCTGTGAACTTACTCAATCATACAAGGGCGCGTACCACTGTTAAGCGATGATGTCACTCCAGGAAGATGGCGCCCGCGCCTTTTAATAATATTGACCAAGATTTTAAACGTACGTAGAATCAAAACTACTGGGTCAATTTGAATGAAACAACAACTAGTACGTTTCTTTATTTATAAGCTTTACTGTACCAAAGTTTCAAGCGGTTTGGCGTACCTACTGACATTCTTCATTATATCAAAACGTTCGGGTGACTGCACCAATGATGGACACTTTTAGCTGACAAGCACCAGTGATGGACACTTCACTCTTATTAAAATTTCATACGGTCCTAAATTAATTGTTGCAGAACAAATGAACCTTATCTTCTGTTAAATAAGAATCAAGTGTCCACCATTCGTCCTTGTCTTTAGTTATTGATGTAAAGGGGCTTCTAAACGGGCCATATTTTCACTGCAATATGTGGCCGGCAACTATTGTTGTCTTTCTCTAATATACGAGTAAGAGAGGGACACCAATAGTTGCCGACCACATATTGCAGTGAAAATATGGCCCGTTTAGAAGCCCCTTAAGTTCACTCATTGGGTAACATACTCAGTTTAAAGTTTTCTGATATCTGTTATATTTACGGAATAATCGCCTGGGTATACTTAACGATTACACCCTGTATAAGTAGGTATATCTCGTTGCCTAGTACCTACTTATCGCCTATAGCTTAGTTTGAGACTAGCTCTATTTTTGTATGACTGACCTTTGATATTTATATTTAAATATTAATAAAATATAGCGTTACGAAATTAATATTTTCCATTACATTATAAAGGTCTGCGTGTAACCGCTGATCGCTCTTTCCTCCCGCCCGCCCTAAGTCGGACTTCAAGCAACATTTCATCGAAAACAAGAACTTATTGCCACCCGGGCCGTAAATAACTGAACATTATTAGCTTGCAAATCAAACCTGAGTTTTGGCCCCCGAAGGTTTTGTAATTACGCGCAAAAGTTTTCGACAAGTTTGTTATATTGAATGTCGGAAAGTGTGTTTTTACCTTTTCATTTTTGGCAAGTGTTTTTTTTTCTATGCAGTTTTGGCAAAATTCAAAATAAATATTGATTTGTCACATATATGTTTCTAATGGAAGCCTTTGATTCTTTTGAAAATAATAAAATACAATATTATAAACCACTAGCGACCCGCCCTCGCTTCGCTTCGTTTTATGTAACACCCGTCTATAATCCAGAATTTATTATACATAAAAACCTTCCTCTTGAAGCACTCTATCTGTTGCTGAAAACTGCATTAAAATCCGTTGAGTAGTTTAAAAGATCTAAGCGAACAGACAGCGGGAGCGACTTCATTTTATACGATGTTATGCCCGCTCCACACGCTTGGCAAACGGGTCTATATTGACTCCCATAACATTAATCTTTCGATTTGTTTTCTCCGTTGTTTTTCATAATCGTTGCTCGTCATTTTGTCTTTGGTCATAATTTCAATAGTCATAATTTCCTTAACCCCTTTTTCATTAGTCATGACTATCGAATGCCATACCGTTATTGGTCATAACATTCAATGTGCTGTTTGTATTGAATGGTAGAATTTCAAAAGGAATATTATTATTTTAAATAACGCTTACAAGATTGAAAATTATTTATCCCAAAATTTTAGTGCACTTCTAAGGCGCACTATTGACTAATTAGTATTTCTATTTCTAATTAAAATTTAACGGAGTCGACGGAGCTCCGCTGTCGCGGAGCTCCTTTTTCTGGGTGTTTTGGCCCTTCGGGCCTGCTGAAGAACTAACATGACCTAAACCTACCTCATATTTATGATACTAGTTTTGGTCAGTAGTGCGGTTTAGTAGTTCCGTGGGGCAGTCGTCTTTCCACCGATAAGATAAGCTATATTCCCCTCCTTCCCCACGGCACTAATAAGCAGGGGTCACAATTCTAACTTAACCTAACCTAACCTACTTTTCTGACAGCCGGGGGTTTTTTGTAAGCCGGTGTTTTATGTTTATGTACGACACGTAGTCTTTCTGAATTTTAAAATTAGTCCTTTAAAACATTAGAGAATAAAATGATATGAATAAAAATAATAAATAGTAAATATAAAAATATGAACTACGATATTTATGAAAAATAAACGGTATGCCTCTTGATAGTATGCTGATCAATTTTATGACTTTTGTCTTGTATGATATGTAACATTATAGTACTTTATCATTATATCTATTTCGCGTTATACCTAACAACGATTATGACTATTGATTATTATGACTAAAAATAATATGGATACCAATTTCTGACTTTCGAAAATCGAAACCATAAAATTATGGGAGTCGAAGGGCTCCCTTGGCAAACAATGGCAAACAGCGAACACCAAACAACGAACACAAACATGTAGATGGGTGTTTGCCTGTTTGTGTTTGTGTTCGCCAGTGATCGGCGTTGGTGTCATTTTTTTGCACAAATCAAAGGATGTTCGGCAAACGTGTTTGCCAATCCGGAATATACTAGCACGTTCGCCAAGCATGGGGATGCGTGTTTGTGTTGGGTGTTTGTGGTCGGTGTTTGCCAAGCATGTGGAGCCCGCATAATGTAAATAAGATGTTGTTTTTTAGTACCTAACATTTCAAATAAGATTTTTTGATAGGAATAAACGGCCTTCAAAGTGAAATAATAATTTTAATAGTGTTCCATAAAGATTTCATAATTAACATTCCAGGATGTATTTATGCTAAGTTTTATAAGCCAATTTTTTGTAACTCTTTGCTAGAGTAGTACATACACTTTTGCAAACTATTCACACATACCACTTACGGCAAACAAGCAGCCAGGCCACTTGATATTAAGTGAAATCTAAGACCCATAGACATTTACTTTCTCAAGATGCAAATCACAAGACTGCAATCCTAAGACCGCAAATGCGTTGCCAACCATGAGAACTAAGATCGAATGCCTCTACCTCTGCTTTCACTGGTTGTCTTATCAATACACCGGAACACAACGATGCGAATACTGCTGCTTGGCGATAGATAAAAGAATAAGATAGTGGGTTATTTTTTTAGTATATTGTCTACAATTTAACCCAAACGCAATTCTATTCATAGCGTTTAACCCGCACAAACGCAAACGCTTATTCAAACAAAGCACATTTCTAAAATTCTACGTAATTCATAACAAAGATCTGTACATTTGAATCCAACAATCCAGGTCCGAGCCCACCTGGAGGGTCGTGAAATATTATACCGAAATCCTTGCGAAAATAAAACTTGGATAAATGGCGGAGAAGACGTGCAGACGTATTGTAGTTAGATTTTGTCGTGAACGTACGTCGCGGTGATATATTGTTGTTGCTTGTCGCACGTCTGTGTCGTAATGCTTGATAAATATGATGTTTAAAGTTCCCATGTTTTGTTGAAGGCTGCGACAAATAGATTTGCTTTCGTGGAAATGAATATCATTTTTAGGAGTGTCGGTTATAATAAAATAAGTGTGGAGATAATGACAAGTTTAACAACAAACGAGCGTTAAAAACATGATTGCATGGTTTGATATATTTATCTAGATATAACTTTCAGATAATAATAACGACATAACACAGTTCTATTATGTATGTATGTATGTAAACTCTTTATTGTACAAAACAAAAACAATACAATAAAGATAAAAAAAAATGTACAAAGGCGAACTTATCCCTTTAAGGGATCTCTTCCAGCTAATCCTTGAGAGATTGAGAGAAGTGAAGGTTGTGCATCAAGTAGGCAAGTGTACAACTTAATTTAGGAAAAGAGCATAAAAATTAAACTGACCAATAAAACCTAACTATAAAAATTAATACATTCAAATATCTACATAAATAGATATAGAAATATACTATATTTATGCATCTATATACATACTTAAACTTACATAAACTAAATATAAACTGTACTTATGTAGAGGACAGTTGATACAATATTTGGGAGCTAGTGTCAAGCCAGAACTTCTTCAATTTGTCTTTTAACGAATCAACTGATTGTGATTGTCTAATGCCGGCCATTATCGGTCAGGGTTCCATTTTGCCACAAGGTACAGTCAAGGACTTTAATTGTTATGCCATTATGGAACCCTGTCATAATGACAGCGTCAAACCACATGGCAGAAATTACGCTTAAATGAATGATTAACGTTATGCGACAGGGTTCCATAGTGGCATAACAATTCAGTTCGGCCTTTACAAGGGAACAAGGATCTATACATACATGCAGGTCTAAATCATAACATAACCCTTCTTCGGTAGTCAGGTGCTAAAATAAATGGGTCGAAATTCAATTGTTTACGATTGTCGAAATTACTTATTGTTAGTGACGCATTTTCGGTGTTTTAAGGTAAAATTAAAAAAACAGCTTTTATAGACAGCTTAAATGACAAGAAAACAACATTTCCCAAAAAAGAACCTAATCCCAAACTAAGCTACAGGTTTGTACCTACCTAATACAGATAAATTTGGTTTAAAATTTATCATATTTTTCATGTACCAGATATGTTTTTTGAACCCGATGTAATGAAATCTATCCGTGAGTTGAATATTAAAATGCTAACCGCTTTGGATTCCACTGGATTATATTACATGCCTACATTTATTTAAATCCAATCTCAAATTCACATTTCCGATTAACAATGTATTTCTTCCCATTTTCCTTAAAGTGAATAAAGTTAAATTACTGAACAAACAGCGACAAAAACGGCAATTCACTAATTCCAACATCCAAAAGAAACAGGACCAAAGGAACGTTAGCAGTTAGACGTAAGCGGCTTTCAGATAAAAACTTGCTGCAGTGTTATTCTTTAACGAAAACAGCGCATTTCTTGACGGAATTTACGTCGTAAAGGCCATAAACAAGACGCATTGAGAGAACGTCATTTTTATCGAAAATAATATCAACGCGTCTTTCCGGTTTACGTCAATTTTAGAATTGACGTAAGCCGGACAGACGCTATAATCCCTTATGTCAATTCCATGATAACCCATCGCATTTTACCGAATTTCACTTCATGGAGGATTTTTAGAGTTGTATATTCTGTGCTTTACTCTAGAATAGGTTTACTCTGGGAAAACGTGATTTTATGTATGTGTATGTATGTACTTGATCGATTGTATCATTTAATCTTATTTTATTTCATCGAACGCCACATTAAAAAAAAAATGTTACTATAGTAGTTATATCAAGTCGAGAGGGCGCCACTCGCCACAGAAAACATTGGCTCTGTATATTATTATTGTTTTAAAATGTTTAACATCAGTAAATAAATGTGATACTCGGAAATCGTGTAAAGTTTACGCTAACGGAGCAGCGTCAGTGTTATTGAACATTTTTACCCGTGAGAACGAACGATAATTATCTTTCTTATATCTTACTTAAACCGGTGTGACAATCTAGTGCTAATTAAGTTAAATTTATGAGAACGAATAAACAATATAGTGCCACGGTAGTAAGTCTGTTTTTAAAACAATATGTGAATATCAAACTGTGTCTATAGCGAATGCTTAATAAATAAACAAAAGAAGCATCTGACAATCAACCGTTAAAGAGTTCAAAGTTCAAATTAGACAGTACGTGTATGCAAAAGTCAACGGTAAATCGTCAGCATAAGAAATCCATCTACCGTCAACAAGCAGAACTACAAAGTGACGATACATTACAGAGGTTACGCCATCTATTGGTATTCACCACAACTGCATTGCGCCTGCGCTTGCGGTACTTTTAAACGACATCCATCACGCCATCTACCGATAAAGATCCAAACTACTTCCTATGCAACTGTTGTAGCTGATAGCTAGATAAGACCGCGCTAACAACTCGAACTAGTAATTACATCAACAATCAGAAGATGTCGCTGTTATCATGTGCTAAATGTAAACAAAAAATACTAAATAAAGAAATTCTAAAGTGTTCAAAATGTGAACAGACTTTCGACCCTCAATGTGCAGGAAGATCTTCTAAGCTCTTCCAACTGATGACAGAAGATAGTAAAAAAAATTGGACATGTCTGTCATGTCGCAAGATTACACCCAACTCGACTACAACGGCGTCAACTAAAAAACTACCTGAAAACAAAACTAGAAATATTGATAGTAACAACATAACATTGAGGAGGAAAAAGGAACTCCCCGGCAAATCTATGAATACGCCTCCAGTTTCTACTTCTTCTTCCACACTTCCTAAACTAGCTCAAGTTCGCAAAGTATCTTTGGAAAAATCGAGTTACTCATTAGGTGACCAGTCTATAAACTCAACCATAAGTGATATTAGTTCGCAAAGTCTGCCCAACCTCGCTGAAGAGTCGCAAATCGTAGATTTAAGGCAAAAGGTTAATATACTTACCACACAACTCGATAGTGCTCACGAAGAGATAAATAAATTAAATTCTGAAGTGACAGAGTTATCACGGACAAATACAGATCTATCTCGACAAATACTTGTTTTCAAACAGATTCTTGGGAACAACACTCCTAAAGTAACAAAAACTTCAACCCCAAAGCAAGGAGGAAAAAGTAAATCCAGACGGTTCTGTGTTAGCGCCGAGAAAAGAGTTAATTCGCTAAAAGTCAGCAAAGAAATCTGTATAAGTCTTGAAAATCCTGATATAAATGATACACTTCTGCCATTGATACCCACTACTCCAGACCCAGATGCACACCACCGGGCGAGTGAATGCAGCTCGAACTCGAATATACGGCAGAAAGGATCAAATGACACTATCTTCGTATTTGGAGGCAAACAAAGTATTGGGCTAGCTTCTAGGCTCTTGCATGCGCGGCAGGAAAATGTCGACACTACACGTAAGTCCTACAAGGTCTTATCGACCATTCAAACGGGTGCTTCTACGGCGAGGATCGTCACCCAAATTCAACAAAGCATATTTTCCGACGGTGATAATGTTGTACTCGCGCTTGGAGAACACGACGAAAATCCAGTGGATCTTATATCTAATTTAAACTTAGCACTAAATCATTTACGAAATTGCAATATTTTTATTGTCAGTGTCAGGTATAACCCATATGTGCATGCTGATTTAATTAATTATATGTTGCACCATTTCTGTCTTAAGGAAGCTAACTGTAAATATATAAATACTGATAATTATAGGTATAGAAACCGATCACAATATTTAACAAATGTATGTAAAAAAATTAATGCAATTGTGGATCAAATAGACTACAAAGAAACCTACTATAATTTTGTAAATCCTGTGGACACGCCAGTCCTTTGCAGTACACCTCAAGACGTAAAATCAAGCATAAAAAAAGGTACAATACCTTATTATTTTAATAATCAAACGAAGCCTACAAATGCGAAAGTAACAGACGCTCATTCCTTTCGCAGTACACCTCAAGACGTAAAATCAAGCATAAAAAAAGGTACAATACCTTATTATTTTAATAATCAAACGAAGCCTACAAATGCGAAAGTAACAGACGCTCATTCCTTTCGTAACTGATTCAGTAATTGTGAATATATTTCATCAAAACATTGCAGGTATATTAGGGAAAAGAGATATTTTTGAGTCGGCAATTGATGATCTTTGTATCAAATTGGGTCATTTAGAAATAATATGTTTGTGTGAAACCTTTATAAAATCAGGATCGATAGCAAATCTCAACATAAACAAATATCATGTCGCTGCCTCATACTGTAGGCAAAATCAGAAGAGAGGTGGTACATGTATCCTCGTTAGAGCGGGTTTGGAATACATAGCTCTTGAGAAAATCCAAGGTTTGGCTCAACCATTTGAATTTGAAACCTGTGCTATCGAAGTGCCCCAGTATAAATTGATCGTGGTCTGCATATACAGAACGCCAACATCAAACGTATACATGTTTCTATCATTATTAAACCAATTATTAAAAATATTAACGGTAAATAGCAAGAAACAAATAGTACTTTGCGGAGACTGGAACATAGACATATTAAAAGACAATAATATTAAGAATAACCTAGTATCGACCCTATCAAATTATAATATTAGTAATCACATATTTAGTCCCACCAGAAAAAAAACTTGCATAGATTTGATGGCTAGTAATATTATAGAAACTGAGTCAAGTATACATACTTTAACTCTTTCAGACCATGAAACTGGCCAGATTCTATCATGTAAAATATATGGAAATAATCGAATGGCACGGAAACCAATATTTTGGCATGAAACAAAAAGAGATTATAGTCAGGAGAATATGCAAAAATTTTGCGAATGTATGTCTGCCTTGTCTTTTGATGATATTATGAAAGAAACAGACACTAATATATCGTTCAACCATTTTCATGATCTCGTACTTTTATTTTACAATCTTTGCTTCCCGTACCTTAAAATAAAAAAAGTTATAAAACCAATTAAGAATAAATGGCTTACGAAAGGAGTAAAAATCAGTTGCGCGAATAAAAGAACGTTATATCAAAAAGCCTCCCGAAATAACCACAATAAAAATGATTTACACCATTATAAAAAATACACCAAACTGTTAAAAGTGTGCTTAAATAAAGCAAGACAAATTTCAAATAGTAGGTTCATAAGTAAATCTAGTAACAGGTGCAAAGCTGCGTGGCAAACTATAAAAAATAGCTGTAATCCGACACAGTCAACTGAGGATATAACCAATATTGTAATTGATTCGATCAATATCCGAGATCCAGAAGAAATAGCCGAAATAATTAATAATTACTATATTAATATAACACATCCACGGAATCACCCAATAAAGGAAGCCAACAAGATATCCCAAAATGTTAATAGTATGTTTCTTACTCCAGTTGACCATTCGGATGTGATCAAGGTGATTAAAAATCTGCGCAACACTAACTCTACAGGGTATGACGATATATGTACTAAAGTAATTAAACTTTGTGCCACCAGCGTATCAAAGCCCTTAAGCTATATAATAAATCTTTCATTTGCGCAAGGCATTTTCCCGAGTCGTCTTAAATACTCAGTGATAAAACCATTACATAAAAAGGGGCCCAAATCAGAGGTTGGTAACTATAGACCTATAACTCTAATACCCATCATTTCGAAGATCTTAGAAAAAATAATGCAATACAAAATATCTAGCTTTATATCAAAGTCCCAAATACTAAAAACAGAGCAATTTGGGTTTAGGAAAAATAGTTCAACCACTAAAGCATGTTTCCAACTAATAAAACGTGTCACCGAAAACCTTGACAACAATGTACCAATAGTAGCAGTACTGTTAGATATGACCAAGGCGTTTGATTTTGTTAACCACGAATTATTAATGAATAAACTTTTTAAATACGGTATAAGGGGTCTTGCTTATGACTGGCTAAATAGTTATCTCAGTGACAGACAACAGTGTGTTGAAATTGCGAGAATCGTTGGTCATGACAAAATTACTTACAGGTCTAGCTACAAACCAAATTATACAGGAGTACCGCAGGGTAGTATACTAGGTCCGTTACTATTCCTTCTCTATATTAATGACCTACCAGATGCTACAAGACACGAATGTATACTATTCGCTGATGACACAACCTTACTTATAAACTGCAATGACATCATGAATTTCGAGAGCGATATAAATCACGCACTGAATGATATTACGAATTGGTTGGAAGTAAACTACTTAAATATTAATGTACAAAAGACTAAATTTATTCAATTCTTGACATGTAAAAGCAAAAGTAAAAATTTGAATGTAAAACTTGATAATCAATTGATCGAAGAAGTTGAATATGCTAAATTTTTAGGTATAACATTAGATAGGTTCTGTAATTGGAAGAACCATGTTAGTAGTATACGTGTACGCCTTGACCGTTTTGTGTATGTTTTACATCGTGTGCGAAGCGTAGTTTCAGAAGAAGCGGCTCTTTCTGCGTACCATGGTTACGTGGCATCTATTTTACGATACGGACTCATACTTTGGGGAAATTCTTCAGAAGCTGAAATTATTTTTAGAATCCAAAAAAAATGTATCCGAATATTGTGTGCAGCTGATTTTTTGGAGCACTGTAAACCACTTTTCCAATGTAAACGTATATTACCTCTCCCATGTCTGTATGTATTTGAAATGTGCATCTTTGTAAAAAAAAACATAGGACTATTTAATGTAACATTCACGAAGTCAAAAAGAGGGACACACAGAAATAAATTAGCTATACCAAAAACTAATTTAGCGCTATCTCGGAAAAACTCTTACTGCATGGCTATCAAAATATTTAATATTCTCTCTGATACATTTAAACAGTTACCTTTCAATTTATTTAAGAAAATGTTATTTAATTATTTAATTGATCATTGTTTTTACTCCGTCAATGAATACTTAAACACATGCAAATTGTAATATTAAGAATTTGAAAATGTATATGTAGATACTAAAGTCTAAAATGAAATATTTGTACGCCAGCCTTGGCAAAACAAGATACGAACTGTGATAATTATTGTAACATCTTTTATATACGCTTGTTTTATGCAAATAAACTATTCATTCATTCATTCATTCAACCAAAGCTTATGAGCTTTGGTTGATATAACTAATATAGTTACTATGGTAACAACAGCAAGTTCTTTAGTGATTCAACTAATATCTTAGTTCATCTATCTAACGTCTTGTTAGGCTCGTATGGGAACAAGACGCTTATGCCCAACAATCATAATCTTATTAGAAACGATCATATTTTTTTCAGGATAGTTGCTGCTGAAACTATAAAGTTTTCAGTATATCTTAAACCTAGTTAATCTCTGACAAAAAATGTATACTTCTGTGGCGTAGGTTCCAAACTGATAGACCGATAGGAACGTGTTTAAAAAAAAAAACTATTATATTTAGGATGGTTCTTAGCTAAGTTTCACGAAAATTAGTAGAGCTGTTTAAGATGGGTGCCCTTCGACTGACATAATGATTGTTTGTCATAACGATTGTTTGGTCGAAAATAGTTTGGTCTAAAACCCTTTCAAACAGAATTGAATAAATATCTATTGTGTAGTTTAGCTAAGTTAGGTTAGGTTAGGTTATTATGACAATAAAAAAAATACGGTTTCAATCGTAAAACCGTTTTCGACAAAATGATTATAGACCAAACAATCATTATGACAAACAATTATTATACCAGCCGATATAGACCCGTTTCAGACATATCAGCTCTAAAAAATGGGTCGCCATCATATCGGGGGATTTTATCTATTTAATAAACAGACACAAGTTGCCCGCTTCTTGCTTGGATCTCCCTTTCTTTCTAGTCAGTAACGATAGAGACGCACTGAGCGACAAGCGAGAGAATACCTTTACAACTTGTGCTACCTGAGCTGTATGATATCACAAATGACATTGAAATATCGAAACTCATTTCATAGAATGTTTCACTTCACCGAATTTTCATTTCATCGACATGCATTTCCACGAGCAGGAGTTTTTTTTGTGGTCACAAATCTAACCTAACCTAACCCACGTAACCAATGCTTAAGATAACCTGAAACTATAAAGTTTCAGCAGAAATTAGCTTTCGATGAAATGAAATTCGGTGAAATGACACATTCGATGAAATTTTTGTCGATGTTTCATGGGATCCCATCACATCACATAAAGGGGTCTATATTGACTGACGTAATTATTTTTAGTCATAATGTGTTTTAGGTCATAATCATCGCAAGTCATAACGTGTTTTTTTCAGAATTTTTATAAATCAAACCTAACCTAACCTAGCCTTGTCTACACGTTAGATATTTCAGAACTTCTGAAAAGTTTACAGTTTCAGCGATATAAAAAATTATGACTATCAAAAATTATGTCAACAATTACATTATGACCAATAAAATTATGGGAAACAAGGGGCTCCCGACATAAAGTCATCAATGCACTCACAGCCATCGAGGTACAGAATACCATAGGCATAGCTGTTACTTTTTTTCTGCATAACAAACTTCGCGCGTTTCAGTAATCGTCGTTTAAACTACTTTTAAAGCGTCCCCGAGATCTCCCAAATTGAAAAATAACTAAGCGTCCCGGCGATAAATTCGCCCGGCAAAGTTTTCGATCGTTTTAAACTAAATATTGGAGTTTAAGTTTATTTTGCTTAGCGGAGCGGAGCTTAATGTGGTGATCTATTTCGTTTTTTAGTTGGTTACAGCAAACATTCAGGTTTCTAAAAATAAAACTGCGGTATTCGAATCACGATTTAAAGGCATATTTAATTTTGTATAAGCACAGTACTCATCTGTCTAATGCTGTCACACTCTTTCTGAAGCCCTTGCCAAGATGCATTACGCTATCAAGCGTTTCTATTCGTTTCGTTTTTCAACGTAGATAGATAAAGTTCAAGGTAGATCACGTGACTCGTGGTATCACGTCGTCTAGCAGTGACGTGATGGTTTAAAAACGAAACGAATAGAAACGCTACTTAGCGTAATGCATTATGGCTAAGGCCTTAAATAAAATAAAATAAATAAATACACGGACTGATGCCGAAACGAGTGTGACAGCGATACACAGTGTATTATAAACCCCAATTTAGTTTCACGTCTTGTTTTCTCGAATGAAATATAGATATTACTGTTACAAACATTAAACTAAAACTCCTACATCGATACGGCTTGTAGTTTCTTTTTTAAACCAACTTTAAGGCTTGCGTATAATCGGGTCAAGAAATATTTTTTGATAAAAACTCGGCAACTTATTAAAGTGATGATAACATTCATTAAATGTGCGTATAATACAGTAGGTTCCACAAGTCTGCTCGTTTGCCTCCTATATCATAAAAAAAAAAGTTGTTATTGAAATACTGTATTTACTTAGTGATATTAATATTCTTCTCGCCTTTGTTTTTTCCACAAAAAAAAGAAACATAATAGTAGTTTACGTTACGGTTGCGTAATGCTAATTGGGCCATTCTACTTTTCAGTGTACATTTTTGTTATCGTCCGATAAAAAGTGTACCAAATTATAAATCCGCGAATAAATAAATAACATGAACTTAGAATGTTTAAGTTTAACGGTTTTCAAAAAAACAACTCTTAAATTACTCAATTATCGTTGAAGAATCTTGGTAACTCAGTGGTAAATTGCACTTTTTCCATAGAAAAGGCGGGGACATCAACGTCCACTGCGTTACTCATTTATAGTTATTACAAATAACTTTTTATGAATTAGGATAATTCTAAATATAAGCTTATTTACGTCCCTTATCGAGTTTCAAGTTAGAAAACGCAGCACTTTACCGTTTTGTTAAATAAAAATAGTTTAGTGAGAACGTCGCTAAAACTTATGTACAACGAAAAGTAGAATGGTCCAATTATGCAGAGTCTCGTACAGTACTTTATCTACACATATATAATAAGTACTCTAAGATGGGTTCAGAAGCCGAAAGGCAAATGACCAGAATTACCTTACCTGGTGGTAGTGGTGACAGCGATGACAGCTATAACATAATTTTGAAATTACATTATCGAATAATGTAAGGTAATGAGATCCAAATTTGGAACATCTTCCAAAACTAACAGCTGTCATCGCTGTCACCTACTACCACAGGTATTGTTGGTCATTGCCTACGGGTTTTTAATGCATAATAGAGGACTTATGATATGAGTGTAGACAAAGAGATATTAATATTCTTCTCACCTTTGTTTTTTCCACACATAAAAGAAACAAAGAAAAATACATACAGTTTTTTGAAGTCGGTTAAAAATATTTTAATATTCCGTAGTGTAGTTAAAATTAAAATAAAATTATATGATAAGAGTTTTTTAAGAACAAAACCCGAAAATTGTAGGATAGGTATCTATAAATAAGTAGTTTCCAATTTTTCATTCTCAATATACCTACAATACATATAAAACTCGTTCATACCATTAAGTACTCACCTTAAAAATTAATTACAAAAAAAATAAGTCAAGAAAAAATCAAATCTCGTCGAAATTTCCATTACCCGTAATTATAATCCAAAGGGCAACGTTAAATATTTCTTATTTTCTGAATCGAACCTAAAGTAATGGATTTCTCTGTTCAATTTATCGAATATTCCGGTAAAAATCGGGATATTTTTCCGACTCATTTATATTAATGTCTATTACAATAATAGTAAAAACGTTTCCCAGAAATGTTTTTGATTCTGGGACGTCATTGTTGTTTTATTCAAAGAAATCAATCGTTAAAAGCGACGGTTTTGAAATGTGGAACATTTTTATACGAGGGAATTGTGAGTAAAATGACAGACACTTGAAACAAAAGGTTGTTGTTATTGTACAAAGAGTATTTTATAACGCTTTTTTTAAATATAACATAAAAAATGTTTTAAAAACGATGTTAGATGGATATAAATAAATACCAGGAATCATTCTCACACAATTCGACCTAGTTTCAAACTAAGCTCTAGACTGTACTTTAGGTACAGTCGAGTTCATAAATATGTATACACTTTAGTACTTTGTCACTTAAATTGCTGTGATAATTCGTATATGGCAGTTTAAACATGGTATTAAAAAGACAAGGTACTAAAGTGTATACATATTTTTGAACTCGACTGTACCTACTAAACAACGATGCACATACTTATTATATAGAAAAATAAATACTTACCAGAGACATTCTAGACACAGCTAACCCGTTTCTTTTCCAAAGGACAAAGCCAGATCTTGGCTTAAAACACTTTAAAAAAAAAGCTCGCGGATACGGAGGATGTTGATATGACCTATTTTGTATGACATTAAAATTCGGTATTTTATTACTTACAGAGTTAGGGAACTTAAACGAAAAATAGAGCCATCTATTAAGATACTTTATAAATAAGACAATTTGCGTGTAATGTATGTAATGTAGAGTAAAGTAAGACAAGTTCTTCAGAAAAACTAACACCACAGCATTGTTTTAAAGTTTTAAAACATCTGTATAGACTTTATTTACATCCAACTAAGTACAGAATTCAACATTAATACAATTAAAAATTAAAACTAAACGTATTTAAATTAAAATTAAACTAAGCTACTCAAATATTAAAGATATAAATAATAAACACCAGTATAAAAAGAACACCCCCTCTAGCAGGTCCGCTCGCGGCATGGTCCCCATGACACTGGCTGTATTACCTCTCTGGATAGCTAGCCCAATCCTTTGGGAGAGGTAAGCACCAGCTCTAGGATCTCCGGAGGATTCTATCAGCCGCGAGGACAGGGCCTTAATAAAGCTTTTCATATCAGTTGACCAAGGTCCCATGGTTTCCACTGCCAGCGCCACAAATTCGTAATTATTTAATAATGACGAATATTTGCGGCGCTTGAGTGTTTGGGCCTGATCAAATAAACTTAAAATATTTTAATTATTTTTCTACATCAAATAAACCTAATTCTATATTTTTTCTTAGGCCCAAGCTTCTATGGAGACTTGGCATTGTCCTTTGTGTATGAAACATCGTTACCTACTAAGGAACGACTTAATTGTCAACAACTGATTCCGAGTCTTTCCGCGCTCTTAATGTAATTATTCTCCCTTACCGGGATTTAAACCCAGGACCGCTAGCTTTGTAGGCAGAATTACTAACAAAGGCTAATCGCGTTGTCTGTGTAGAAGCATAATCCTATTACCAACAAAATAGTGCTGCTTAACTTGATGTATCATTGGTATATGCATACAAGGATCGGTAAAATGACCGTCATTTTGAAAACCTAACCCTGTTCCGTATAGCAGAGACTTCCTTGATATTAATTAAATATATTATTAGGTATTTTATAGATTTATTATACAATAATTTATATGTACTTAGCGACAATTTTATTAATGAATGACACTGAAATGTTAATTAGAATACACAAACACACATACAAACAGTAAACCAATGTCAACGATTGCCCCAATGTCCTCCGTAAACTGTGGACAAACGTCGTTATGGAATAACAGGCGAAAATTAAAAAAAATACTTGATTGGCGAAAGTGTTTTTTTCCCATAACCATTATGGTTTTATTCATTAATAATATTGTTGCTGAATACATATAAATAATCCATACTAATATTATAAATGTGAAAGTGTGTATGTTTGTCCGTCTTTCACGCTTCAACCACTGAACGCATCGAGATGAAACTTGGCACACATATTGGGTAGGTCCTGGAATAGGACATAGAATAGTTTTTATCCCGGAAAATTGGACAGTTCCTGAGGGAGCAGCTATAAACGACTTCTACGCGGACGGAGTCGCGGGCGAAAGCTAGTGGTATAATAAATGTAAAATACCTAATAATATTTTTAATTAACATCAGAAGGAAGTCTCTCCTGTACGGAACAGGGTTATGTTTTCAAAATGACGGGCGTTTTTCCGATCCTTGGTAATCATCCAGTTTTCCAATAGAGAGCAATCACTGCAACGGGTCTTGTGCTAGGAACCCCTGTGTTACAGGACCCAGTTTTGTTTCAAGAACAATTGAATGGCAGTGTTCTTCAGAGAAATATTCATAAATTTCCTTATCTACAAATTTTCGACAATTTTTTGCACTGCCTACAACAATTTTCTGATTTTCTCAACGGTCAACTGGTAGCCATATTTTTTTCGAATAAAGATTGAAAAAATAAATAATAAATAAATGATTCACAAATTTTATTTTTGATGTTTCTTAAAACATTTTTACAAAGTACCGTCTTCAAAAAAGCAAGTCTCTCGTCATGAAAATGATTTTTCCGATAAACTTATTCCTATAATAGTTGTCATTCAAATACGTATGAGATAAAATGATCCCAAAGACTCGCAAAGGTGCTAGCGTTTTATAGGCCATAAAACTTTTACACCTTATCAAATATAGGACGTGTAAAATGCGATGCCGGAGGCAGACGGGTATCGGGGAAGTTTGTTTTTAACCTCCATCAAAAAAAGGAGGTTTTATATATCCTACGTGTGCGTCTATGTATCTGTGTGTCAGACTGTGCCATCGTAGTTCCCAAACATAAAGACCAATTTGGACGCGAAAATATCTTCCTACAATTCTATTGACAAGGTAATGAATTGAATAAAGCCACAAAGGTCAGCAATAATAAGTAAAAAAAATATGGTTTTTTAACGTAGTTTTTGATGTCGACTGTACTTTTTTTTGCAAAGTCGTTAGTTGCTTATCAAGACCAAACTAATGAGTCCGAACACGGTGGGTCTTCGTTAAAATATAGCGGAGATCCTATCGCCACCTTCCGATTACCACAGTATACCATAATATTGCATTGTTATCGGGTTAACGTGGTCCAAATTTTTGCCTATTTCATTAACAGGAACTAGTTCAAAATTGTCAAATTTTGACGGACAATAACATACAAACATATGAACAGTGAAAGTTAAAAGGTTCTAATAATAAAAATGACAGAGTAAACTTTACCAATACAGTGTTACTGTGGGTAGTACACTACCTACTATATCGTTACTAATCGAGGTTACATTTCAGTGTTTCCACTTTATAAATAAAACCAATCACGAATAGAAAAGTGAGTGTTTCCAAAAACTTACCATGATTCTGAAAATGCAGTTGACTGGTTCAAAAGCAGCCTATTTGGTAGTGCCTTAGTTTTTTTTTTGGAAATCATAGATCTAGAGTAACACACAAGATACAGTACAACAGAATTATTGCGCTGCACGCTCTGAGTTGACAGGAAGCCAAAGTCTTAAAAAATACAACCTATATCTAAGCGATGACAGCTCGAACTCTATAAACTATGGTGCTAATCTAGATCTATGATATTTCAAGGCGGCTTCACACGCCACAACCTAGTGACAGACACGCTCATACAAATAAATGAAAAACATTCCAATTTCCATGAACAATAAGATTGCTGGTAGCGGATTCTATTCCTTAATAGTTATGGCATATGGTCGTATATGAATATCTCGGAATGGACAGAGATTTTGAAACAAACCAATAAAGTAAACATTGTTCCTATTGATATGTCCTTTTTAACGACATTACCATTATTGGGTGGAGTTGAAAAAGGGTATAAATCATCTGAAGACCAAGTGAAAAAGGGTTTAAGGCTAGTATACTCCGTTTATATTATATACCCTTTTTTGTAACGAGTTAAGTCGACTTATAGCCTTTTTCACTAGGACCCCAGCATTTTCCTTTGTTAATTAACGACGCTTGAATAAAATATTAAGTAAACGTTAGATAATATAATACTACAATATCACATAAACACTATACAGTAGACATAGGTACCAATAAGGACAGAAAACAGAATTCCAAAGATATACAGTGACCAATCTTTCAAATAGTAAATCTTTGCCATGGCATTTTTTACTGGTTATAAAATTTGTAATTTACGAGCGTGAAAGAGATACGATGGACGATGCGGATTTACATGCCTTCACGCTCGCAATACGTTTAAATGTCAATTTATTGGGACACAAACAAAATGTCGGGGAGTTTTGGACTTGTCAAATCCTGTTTGACAATATGCAGATTTTCCAATGGATTTTATTGAACTTTTTTAATGTGTTGTTATTAAAGAAATATTTTAAAATAGTAAAAAAAACATAAGTTGCAGCACAGTTTAAAAATAAATGTCTGTAAACAATAGAGACCTAATGACTATATAACGCATTTTTAATAAGAAAATTCTCTCTAGAAAGGAATTGAACCAACAACCTTAAGTTGTAGAAACTACGGGTCGGATAATTTCAAATTTATAAAATCCCGAATTTTTCATATTTCTGAATCCCAAATAATGTATTATAATATCAATCAGAGGACACAATCTCACACAAATCGCTAAGTCCCAAACTAAGCTCAAGGCTTTTACTATGGGTACTAGACAATGATACACATACTTATATAGAAAAATACATACTTGAATACGTAGAAAACATCCAAAAACTCGTGTTCATCAAATAAATATCATTCATTCATTCATACACGACACAAATATCTACCCTCACCGGGATTTGAACCCGGGACCCTAAGCTTCGTAGGCAAGGTTATTTCCAACTAAGCTAACGTGTCGTCATTATGTTTAGGTAGAAGACTTTATTTACTCATCGCATGACAAAATTCAAATTCAAAATATTTATTCAGTAAATTGGCTACATGAGGGCTCTTTTACACGTCGGTAATATGGAGTGAATCTACCAGCGCTTCGGACAAGACCATCATCGCGGAGAAGAAGCGCCACAAGAAACTCCAGCAGAACGTCATTTTACAATCATAAAAACATAATAATACTTAAAAGTAAGTTATATTAAGCGATAATAAGGTAACTGCTTTATCCTTTTATTTTTCACTTAAGCCTTTAAAGTACTACTTAACTTGTTTTACTCGATTTGTTAATTATTTAATGAATAACCCTTATTATCATTGCATATTTTATCAAGCCAAGTTTTAAATAATTCAATGAGGATTTCTGAAATCCTGTTGTTGTTAACATTGGATTAAAGCATCAAACTGTAAAAGCAAAAATAATGCGTTAAATAATTAATATTTAAATCACCAACGTTTAATCCTCAACTTAAAGCACATAAAACCTCACATGAAGCTGAAGCTCCATCAATGTGAATAAAAAAATCGATCCCCGACCAACTTCCCCCATGTTTGCGAAAAACTTTTAAATGTCCCATAAAAGAGCTTTATAAGTCCGATGTAATGAAATAAGTTTCCCTAGCGATTGCTTGGAGATGCAATATCCTGCCTTAAACGATTATTTAGAATCTACGCTTAACAACTTGTTTGTTCTAGCTAGTATTTAACCTTTAAATAGAATTTGTTGCATTTCAGGAGTTCTTTTCTACAACGTAAAACCAGGGACACCTTAAAGTTCCGAATATTTATTTGTCCGAATTTTCATTTTACCGAAAGTTATGTTACGCTGGAGCTATTTTAGATTAAATGCATAATTTAATTGTCATACGTAGATTAGGTTAAGTTTGATTTATAAGCGATGGCAAAAAGTTAAGTCTTCTATCAAAAAATGGCGTTCGGTATTATGAAAATTCGGAATTTTGATCAGTTCGGGATTATGACTCTTCGGAATTATGTAGTGTACCCGGGTAAAACCTTATTGCTTTTGACATGTTATCGTATTGTTTTTAGCTCGCCCGCAATTGCGAAATCAACTAACTGACAAGTTTTATCAAGTATCATAGTATACCTGAGGGCTCAGACAAGATCTGATGCACTACGCTAACTAACGTTTCTATTCGATTCGTTTTCAAACCAATCGCGTCACTGGAAGATGACGTGATACGAAAAGTCACGTGGTCTACCAGCGACGCGATTGGTTTAAAAACGAATCGAATAGAAACGTTAGTTAGCGTAGTGCATCTTGTCTGAGCCCTCTGGTTTGAATTAGATGTTATGAAGCGATTTGTTATAACTCTTCGGATTAAAATAAAATATTTTTTATTCCATTCGTCTTTGAGATCCTCGTCCATTTAGTCCTTAAAAATATGGCAAAGAGGCCCATTTTGCATCATGGGATATCGAAGACCTGGCAGTTTCCTCGCTCAACGCATTATTTAAGCAATTCAGTGAAGAAATACTGCATTTTTGGGGCAGTGATTCAGGGGCCATTATTAGATTATTTATCGTTTCAATTTCTGCTTACTTTTATAATAAAATAAATAATGTATTGTATTATTGTAGCGTAAAACGTCTTACTAACATAAACCTAGTACATGAACCAACGGTGATGCCAATCAACCTAGACCAAATTTGGACTACTCAGAGCCATATTATTTGTGCACTTGTGTGCGTGTCGCGCGAACGTACCTACTTGAAGATTACGCCTACATGCACATTTATGGATTCAAGTTTAACGCGTCTGCTGTATGAAACTATAATTTTATACTAGCTTCTGCCCGCGACTTCGTCCGCGTAGATTTCAACTGTCGTTATCGTCTCGGGAACTTTCCGGAACAAAAAGTAGCCTATGAGGTAAGTTACTGTTGTTTTAAGTTACATATTTTAATCTGTCCAACGGTTGCAGCGTGAAGGAGTAACAAACTAACACACACATAAACTTTCGCATTTATAACATTAGTAACTAGGATAGGATAGGTTAAGGGTAACATTTTAAGAGTCATACACATTAAGGTTAGGTCTTTCCTGTGGACATACCCGAAGTTAAAATAAGACCTTTTTTCTGGCTGAACCCATATCCACATGAACGGCGTCGGCTCTTTTAGTTCTAACAGATAAAAACATAACTTATATACACAAGGCATTAACAATTGACCATGGAAAAGGCAACTTTTGTTTTTCGACTATACTCGTACATATATGACCACAGAAGAAAGACTAAAGGCATAGAAACCGTACTAAATAAGCAGAAAATACATTATGGTTAACTTCTTTTTACTTATGGTTTTCATAGTGAGTTGGAAAGAGATGAATCTATAGCTGTTCTTTTGTTATTTGGTACATCGTTACAAGTAAGGCGTGATTCGGACATATAAGCACCTATATTATTTGGACCTATTCTAGACAAGGAAAGACAAATCCTTCGTATAGGAAGGACAAAGAAGTCCCTGTGTAAAACCTTGTGACAATGACAGTTAAAGAAAAAAAAAAGTTTACTTTTTGTTTCATTTTTTCTCATGTAGTCTAAAAAGTAGAAAAAGATAGCTGACGCAAAGTACGTCTTATAGTCCGGTTTCTATGCTATATATTCTTATTCTGTGTATATGGCCCACAGGAACGTCAGCTGTCAAAACTTCATTAGTATGATTGAACATTGAAGGCAAGATACAGAACATAAAGCCCCTGACCTACAAACTATATATGTATAGCTACAAACTATAAACAACAAAAGTTACCTTTTCCCGTAATTCAGTGAAACAACCCGAACGGCGTTAATATAACACTCCCCGGAGTCTCGTCAGTCATTCCGGGATTTCCTACTGACGTTTCATTTCCCATCCCGGTCGAGGGAAGCCGGGATTCCGTAGAAAATTACCCAAAAAGTTGTAAGTCATCATTGCCTGAGGTTCAATCAGAGCTCAGTGCCATCTTGAGGCTGAAATCTCTTCTTATCGTGTGAAAACGAATTATCTACAGGTAATTATATATTTCTTTTCAAATTGTTTTTATACTTCATATTCTGTAAGTGGCACGTTTAGCCATACCCAAAATGTTTGTCTTACAATTCAATGTAACGCAATAACTATTTTTTGTATACGACTTATACAAAAATACAGGAAAACTAAAACTAAATTTAACATAGTGAGTCAACTCTCTGTCCTATTTGTAAATAATAATCTCTTCCTGCAAATCTGACAAGGAAGAAATAGGTCTTTATTTGTCTGCGATATTTTTAGTCATAGCGATATTTTTTTTAACTTTATTTTTTATGATTTTTATTAATCAAACCAAAAGTTTATGTATATTTACATTTTACGAGATTTTGCCCCAACTGCGCATTTACACAGACAATTGTTTGAGCAATAATATATATTAATATGAATTGCCCGTCAACAGACTAAGACAGCTGTTCTTACCGGCCAAAACGACAATAACATACAAACATATGAACAGTGAAAGTTAAAAGGTTCTAATAATAAAAATGACAGAGTAAACTTTACCAATACAGTGTTACTGTGGGTAGTACACTACCTACTATATCGTTACTAATCGAGGTTACATTTCAGTGTTTCCACTTTATAAATAAAACCAATCACGAATAGAAAAGTGAGTGTTTCCAAAAACTTACCATGATTCTGAAAATGCAGTTGACTGGTTCAAAAGCAGCCTATTTGGTAGTGCCTTAGTTTTTTTTTTGGAAATCATAGATCTAGAGTAACACACAAGATACAGTACAACAGAATTATTGCGCTGCACGCTCTGAGTTGACAGGAAGCCAAAGTCTTAAAAAATACAACCTATATCTAAGCGATGACAGCTCGAACTCTATAAACTATGGTGCTAATCTAGATCTATGATATTTCAAGGCGGCTTCACACGCCACAACCTAGTGACAGACACGCTCATACAAATAAATGAAAAACATTCCAATTTCCATGAACAATAAGATTGCTGGTAGCGGATTCTATTCCTTAATAGTTATGGCATATGGTCGTATATGAATATCTCGGAATGGACAGAGATTTTGAAACAAACCAATAAAGTAAACATTGTTCCTATTGATATGTCCTTTTTAACGACATTACCATTATTGGGTGGAGTTGAAAAAGGGTATAAATCATCTGAAGACCAAGTGAAAAAGGGTTTAAGGCTAGTATACTCCGTTTATATTATATACCCTTTTTTGTAACGAGTTAAGTCGACTTATAGCCTTTTTCACTAGGACCCCAGCATTTTCCTTTGTTAATTAACGACGCTTGAATAAAATATTAAGTAAACGTTAGATAATATAATACTACAATATCACATAAACACTATACAGTAGACATAGGTACCAATAAGGACAGAAAACAGAATTCCAAAGATATACAGTGACCAATCTTTCAAATAGTAAATCTTTGCCATGGCATTTTTTACTGGTTATAAAATTTGTAATTTACGAGCGTGAAAGAGATACGATGGACGATGCGGATTTACATGCCTTCACGCTCGCAATACGTTTAAATGTCAATTTATTGGGACACAAACAAAATGTCGGGGAGTTTTGGACTTGTCAAATCCTGTTTGACAATATGCAGATTTTCCAATGGATTTTATTGAACTTTTTTAATGTGTTGTTATTAAAGAAATATTTTAAAATAGTAAAAAAAACATAAGTTGCAGCACAGTTTAAAAATAAATGTCTGTAAACAATAGAGACCTAATGACTATATAACGCATTTTTAATAAGAAAATTCTCTCTAGAAAGGAATTGAACCAACAACCTTAAGTTGTAGAAACTACGGGTCGGATAATTTCAAATTTATAAAATCCCGAATTTTTCATATTTCTGAATCCCAAATAATGTATTATAATATCAATCAGAGGACACAATCTCACACAAATCGCTAAGTCCCAAACTAAGCTCAAGGCTTTTACTATGGGTACTAGACAATGATACACATACTTATATAGAAAAATACATACTTGAATACGTAGAAAACATCCAAAAACTCGTGTTCATCAAATAAATATCATTCATTCATTCATACACGACACAAATATCTACCCTCACCGGGATTTGAACCCGGGACCCTAAGCTTCGTAGGCAAGGTTATTTCCAACTAAGCTAACGTGTCGTCATTATGTTTAGGTAGAAGACTTTATTTACTCATCGCATGACAAAATTCAAATTCAAAATATTTATTCAGTAAATTGGCTACATGAGGGCTCTTTTACACGTCGGTAATATGGAGTGAATCTACCAGCGCTTCGGACAAGACCATCATCGCGGAGAAGAAGCGCCACAAGAAACTCCAGCAGAACGTCATTTTACAATCATAAAAACATAATAATACTTAAAAGTAAGTTATATTAAGCGATAATAAGGTAACTGCTTTATCCTTTTATTTTTCACTTAAGCCTTTAAAGTACTACTTAACTTGTTTTACTCGATTTGTTAATTATTTAATGAATAACCCTTATTATCATTGCATATTTTATCAAGCCAAGTTTTAAATAATTCAATGAGGATTTCTGAAATCCTGTTGTTGTTAACATTGGATTAAAGCATCAAACTGTAAAAGCAAAAATAATGCGTTAAATAATTAATATTTAAATCACCAACGTTTAATCCTCAACTTAAAGCACATAAAACCTCACATGAAGCTGAAGCTCCATCAATGTGAATAAAAAAATCGATCCCCGACCAACTTCCCCCATGTTTGCGAAAAACTTTTAAATGTCCCATAAAAGAGCTTTATAAGTCCGATGTAATGAAATAAGTTTCCCTAGCGATTGCTTGGAGATGCAATATCCTGCCTTAAACGATTATTTAGAATCTACGCTTAACAACTTGTTTGTTCTAGCTAGTATTTAACCTTTAAATAGAATTTGTTGCATTTCAGGAGTTCTTTTCTACAACGTAAAACCAGGGACACCTTAAAGTTCCGAATATTTATTTGTCCGAATTTTCATTTTACCGAAAGTTATGTTACGCTGGAGCTATTTTAGATTAAATGCATAATTTAATTGTCATACGTAGATTAGGTTAAGTTTGATTTATAAGCGATGGCAAAAAGTTAAGTCTTCTATCAAAAAATGGCGTTCGGTATTATGAAAATTCGGAATTTTGATCAGTTCGGGATTATGACTCTTCGGAATTATGTAGTGTACCCGGGTAAAACCTTATTGCTTTTGACATGTTATCGTATTGTTTTTAGCTCGCCCGCAATTGCGAAATCAACTAACTGACAAGTTTTATCAAGTATCATAGTATACCTGAGGGCTCAGACAAGATCTGATGCACTACGCTAACTAACGTTTCTATTCGATTCGTTTTCAAACCAATCGCGTCACTGGAAGATGACGTGATACGAAAAGTCACGTGGTCTACCAGCGACGCGATTGGTTTAAAAACGAATCGAATAGAAACGTTAGTTAGCGTAGTGCATCTTGTCTGAGCCCTCTGGTTTGAATTAGATGTTATGAAGCGATTTGTTATAACTCTTCGGATTAAAATAAAATATTTTTTATTCCATTCGTCTTTGAGATCCTCGTCCATTTAGTCCTTAAAAATATGGCAAAGAGGCCCATTTTGCATCATGGGATATCGAAGACCTGGCAGTTTCCTCGCTCAACGCATTATTTAAGCAATTCAGTGAAGAAATACTGCATTTTTGGGGCAGTGATTCAGGGGCCATTATTAGATTATTTATCGTTTCAATTTCTGCTTACTTTTATAATAAAATAAATAATGTATTGTATTATTGTAGCGTAAAACGTCTTACTAACATAAACCTAGTACATGAACCAACGGTGATGCCAATCAACCTAGACCAAATTTGGACTACTCAGAGCCATATTATTTGTGCACTTGTGTGCGTGTCGCGCGAACGTACCTACTTGAAGATTACGCCTACATGCACATTTATGGATTCAAGTTTAACGCGTCTGCTGTATGAAACTATAATTTTATACTAGCTTCTGCCCGCGACTTCGTCCGCGTAGATTTCAACTGTCGTTATCGTCTCGGGAACTTTCCGGAACAAAAAGTAGCCTATGAGGTAAGTTACTGTTGTTTTAAGTTACATATTTTAATCTGTCCAACGGTTGCAGCGTGAAGGAGTAACAAACTAACACACACATAAACTTTCGCATTTATAACATTAGTAACTAGGATAGGATAGGTTAAGGGTAACATTTTAAGAGTCATACACATTAAGGTTAGGTCTTTCCTGTGGACATACCCGAAGTTAAAATAAGACCTTTTTTCTGGCTGAACCCATATCCACATGAACGGCGTCGGCTCTTTTAGTTCTAACAGATAAAAACATAACTTATATACACAAGGCATTAACAATTGACCATGGAAAAGGCAACTTTTGTTTTTCGACTATACTCGTACATATATGACCACAGAAGAAAGACTAAAGGCATAGAAACCGTACTAAATAAGCAGAAAATACATTATGGTTAACTTCTTTTTACTTATGGTTTTCATAGTGAGTTGGAAAGAGATGAATCTATAGCTGTTCTTTTGTTATTTGGTACATCGTTACAAGTAAGGCGTGATTCGGACATATAAGCACCTATATTATTTGGACCTATTCTAGACAAGGAAAGACAAATCCTTCGTATAGAAAGGACAAAGAAGTCCCTGTGTAAAACCTTGTGACAATGACAGTTAAAGAAAAAAAAAAAAAGTTTACTTTTTGTTTCATTTTTTCTCATGTAATCTAAAAAGTAGAAAAAGATAGCTGACGCAAAGTACGTCTTATAGTCCGGTTTCTATGCTATATATTCTTATTCTGTGTATATGGCCCACAGGAACGTCAGCTGTCAAAACTTCATTAGTATGATTGAACATTGAAGGCAAGATACAGAACATAAAGCCCCTGACCTACAAACTATATATGTATAGCTACAAACTATAAACAACAAAAGTTACCTTTTCCCGTAATTCAGTGAAACAACCCGAACGGCGTTAATATAACACTCCCCGGAGTCTCGTCAGTCATTCCGGGATTTCCTACTGACGTTTCATTTCCCATCCCGGTCGAGGGAAGCCGGGATTCCGTAGAAAATTACCCAAAAAGTTGTAAGTCATCATTGCCTGAGGTTCAATCAGAGCTCAGTGCCATCTTGAGGCTGAAATCTCTTCTTATCGTGTGAAAACGAATTATCTACAGGTAATTATGGGTCATACACACTTGCAAAAACAAAAGTTGTCTCTCCTGTGGTCAATAGTTAAAGGCTTGTGTGCATATAAGTTATGTTTTTATATGCTAGGACTAAAGTAGACCTGACGGCGCATATGAGCATGTGGGTTCAGCCAGCAAATTAGGCCTTAAAAACGTTAACTTCGGCTATGTCCACAGGAAAGACGTTAACCTAAATCTGTGTATGACCCTTATATATTTCTTTTCAAATTGTTTTTATACTTCATATTCTGTAAGTGGCACGTTTAGCCATACCCAAAATGTTTGTCTTACAATTCAATGTAACGCAATAACTATTTTTTGTATACGACTTATACAAAAATACAGGAAAACTAAAACTAAATTTAACATAGTGAGTCAACTCTCTGTCCTATTTGTAAATAATAATCTCTTCCTGCAAATCTGACAAGGAAGAAATAGGTCTTTATTTGTCTGCGATATTTTTAGTCATAGCGATATTTTTTTTAACTTTATTTTTTATGATTTTTATTAATCAAACCAAAAGTTTATGTATATTTACATTTTACGAGATTTTGCCCCAACTGCGCATTTACACAGACAATTGTTTGAGCAATAATAAATATTAATATGAATTGCCCGTCAACAGACTAAGACAGCTGTTCTTACCGGCCAAAACTACCTTTAAAAATTACCCGTACCATTAGGACACTTCTGGAATCTGGAATATTCTGGAATCTTTGCATGATGTCCAGGTTAGACTTACCTGACTAGCAAATCTCCTTAGTAACTATGGCATAGTTGGTTAAATTACTTTTTCTCAAACATGCAATGAAATGTTGGCGTTATGTTAGTTATTTTAGGCTTCAAAGTATCACGTTTCGGACGGAAGGAACAACTCGAGGAAACTGTAAAGGAATTTCATACAAAATTGAAGGCCTAGCCCGGGAAGTATATTTTTAATTTTAATGGAAACATGGCAGCTGTGTGTATGAACAGGCTAAATAGCAGATTTTTTTATATATACTAAACTGTGCATCCAACCGAAGCGTTTGCATGTTTAAATAAAGTACCAGGGGAGCAGAAGTAATTTGGGGTGCGTAGCGCAACTTAGATCGCAGGCGATGTAGTATGGTGCGGCGCAGTGGCGGCGCAGCGGCGGCACAGCGCAGATGACTTAGCACTTTTGGTTACTTTTAATGTTTATGCACTCCTAGTATTTGACGTTGTAATTATTGTTTTAATTTTTTAATGAATTATATGTCTGAGAAAAGCACTATACATACCTCGCCGTGAAAAGGGGTTGTCAGCTTCGTAACTATCCAGCCTCGCTTCGCTCGGCCGTCTATATGAACTCGGCTGGCAACTCCCTACTTCCCGGCCTCTGTCGTAATTTTTTAGAGACGCAGTTCATTGTTCAGTAAAATTTTATCTAAATTTTGAGGATACTTTTAGGTATCGGAAATCTTTGTTTAGTGATAACAGTCAATAACCTTGTACGGTCTCAGTATAAAAAATCAAACGTAATTTACTGGGCAATTTACAAATTACAACACATACACATAATGTAGCATAAATCTAATAACCGTACGGGCGCTATTACTAACTCTATAGTAAATATACCATAATTTCTATAAAACTCTTACTGAATTTTTAACCTTGCTTACAGCTGGATACGGTTGAATTTACGTCGATTTTAAAATATCTGTTGCTTCCTTTTGACTAAGGAGAACAGATTATTACGGCTCGGGAAGAAATAAAAGTGTGACGTTATTAACCCTTAACCACCTACGCAAGGTCTCTCATACCTTTGCAAATACAAAATATTGAATAACTCAACGAGACTTCATTGCACGGACCTCTGTGACCTTGTACCTTTCCCCGCCGCCGTCCCAGTGCCGGCCATGCGATCGACGCGTTCGGACGTGGGTCTCTATAAATTTGGTGAGCATAAAACATCATCAATGGGTCTCAGCGACCTTGCCTAGGTGGTAACGTATTATTACTTGCTGGTCTCAGCGACCTTGCCTAGGTGGTAACGTATTATAAATTGCTGGTCTCAGCGACTTTGCCTGGGTGGTTGCGTACTATAACTTGCTGGTCTCCGAGACCTCGTGTCTCTATGTGGTTGCGTTTATTATGAGCTTGTTATTTATAATATTTTAACGCATGAATTTTTTTTTTAAGTTAAAATTTATTCCCAGTTGCCCGTTTTTTTAAATATTTTTTTAGGTAATCACATAAAGTTGTTTTTTCCATAGGTATAAAGCGAAAAACCAACACTGAAACACCTAGTATGGAGAAACAAACTTTATGAGATGACTTAAAAAAATATTTAAAAAAGACGTCCAAATAGGTTTAAAAACTTCGCTGATTTGTTATGATTCTAATTATGTAAGATACCAGTGAAACACTTCTGAAATAAGTCATGAAATTAATGATTTCTCGTGGCATGGACATAAGGGAAAATTACGAAAAATCAGGTTAAAATGCTCAATTTCTCCGAAACTAGTAAAAATCGCTGAACATAGTACATAGGGGTTAAATCGATAGCTTTTTAATAATAATAATAATACTAATAATCATTTATTTGCTAAAAACATGGTATAACAAAAAGGTGTTTCAGTTAATGGACAGTTCACACATGTTTAACCATAAATATAGGCATGCAAATATTACCTTAGTTTCTACAACGAATCCACACTACTATTTACCGTTGCTTATCCATATACATATGTCATTCAGATGGATAACTAATTAAATTAATAATAATACATTAACAAATTTATATCAAATAAGTTCCCTAACATATTAAAAGATGAAATAATTAATTTATTTCGTCAAAAAACTCATTTAAACTGTAAAAACAATTCAGGCTCAGCCATTCATACAGGTTATTTTTAAATTGTCTGTTATTTAATGTTTTTAAAACGCTCGGAAAATTATTGAATATCTTGACACACATAACTATACAACTTTTATTTAACTTAGATAGTCTAGAAAGGCCATCAAGGAAGAGTTTATTTTGGTCCCGTCGGTGACGAGTACTAACATCACTTATTTTTGTAAATAATTCCTTGTGCCTGCAGACAAACATACTCATTTTTAGCTGCTCTATCAGCGCTAGGCGGGTTAACGTCGATTTACGGGACACACTGTATGCATTGAATGCAAGAAACCAATTTGCATTCAATGCTCCAATAATCTATGTATCGCCGCCAAAAATGGCTAGTTTAATAGCTTGTAATTTTTTAACAATTATTAGTTTTTAAATAAAAATTAAATCTGATTAGCGTGACTGATTATTGCTTATTCAGAATTATTAATAAAAATATATAAATTGGAAGAATATTTTGTGATTTGTTCTTCCAAAGGATATATAGTTTTATTTCGTTAAAAATTATAACATAATTTGTTAATTTAAGTTTAAACAAAAATGTTGTTGATTAATGTTGTACGGATTTTTTTTAATAATTACCTACGACCATTAAAACAGTAAATTTTATGTAAATATACCTCTAACACAAAATCTTATAATTATTTTAGACCCATTTCAAGTAGTGGTCTCCATGACCTCTCGTAGGTGGTTATCCTATAGAAATCGGACGTAGGTAGTGTTAAGGTTTAAGAGATCCAAACATGTCAGTTAATCGTTTTCTAAATATCATATTTTAAGCGATATTCAAAAACGACTGACTGTTGAGTTTCTTGCGGCGTTTCCTCTCAGGAGTGGTCTCTTGCGCAGCGCTGGTAGGTTTTGACGTGTAAAAGTGCCCGTACTTACTGAATAAACATCTTTTTTTTTTTAAAGCAGTTCAGTTTATGTTGAGAGAAAGGGACAGAGCTGTGTAACTGCTATAGCTCTGTCCCTTTCCCTCAACCTGAACTATGTTACGGTAAACCCCTAGACAATTATCACGGATCCCCATTAAAACCGTGGCTGGACACATTTCGCCGTACACTATTATTTCCTTCATGTCACTAATACACGTAGATCATGCCATTTTGAAACAATAATCGTGGCGGAGGTTACATAAATAATTAGCGAATTAATCTGAAATTTAATTTTGTATTTTATAATGCTTGCAATCCCAAGCATTGTTTAAACAGTAGTTTCTTCAAACAAAGCTACAGGGTGGTACTCAATAAACTGTACATATTGAAAGGGATGAAATTTTAGGTTAATTTATCGGTAAAACATTTTTTTTTTAATTTAGACCCCTTTTTTTTCTTGATTTTTTTTAATAAATTACTTCAAAAATGTCATTTAGTTTTAATAAAAACAAGATTTTCTCAAAATTTTGTAGATATTTCACTATTTTTTTGCTTATTATTATTCCTCGTTTAATTTTAGATCCAAAAACTTTAAAAAAAAAATGTAAAACATCTGCAAATTTTTAAGAAAATCGTGTATTTATGAAAACAAAATGATATTTCTGCAGTAATTTTCCCCAAAAAAAACAGTTACTCAGTTATTTTTTTTATAATTGGTCTAATATTGTTATTTATTATTATAATCCTAACTAATGTCAATATTATGCATTTTGTTTTATCTTTTTTGGGCTATTAGATCAAAAGTTACACCGTCACAAGTAAGTGTACTACCCAAACTTTATTAAAAAGTTTGACAATCTGTAAAAAAAAAACCAGTGGCTATAAATAACTTTTTTTTTTTTTGACCTATTAATTAACTTAAAATTTCATCCCTTTCAATATGTACCGTATATCGAGTACCACCCTGTATATCGCTTGCTTGCATGTGAGCGTGCCTCAACCGTACGCGCCGCTAGCTACCACAAGCAAACTCAACAGAGGGCTCAGACAAGACGCGCTACGCTAACTAACGTTTCTATTCGATTCGTTTTTAAACCAATCGCGTCACTCGAAGATGACGTGATACGAAAAGTCACGTGGTCTACCAGTGACGCGATTGGTTTATAAACGAATCTAATAGAAACGTTAGTTAGCGTAGTGCGTCTTGTCTGAGCCCTCAGGACGGACTGAGCCGGTTTAGTTGGGGCCGCATCTCGCCGCATTTGGTTGCGTGCGTATTAAGTTAGAGCGACGCGCATCGACGCAACCTAGCGCCCGAGCAGCAGTAAATAACAGGAACTCCTAGGGGGCCGGAGATGTACGACTTTTATATTTATACTTTGGCCCGAGCGAGTGTCCCTAAAATTTAATAAGTAATTTTTCCATGAGCATGCAACATGCGCATTGCCAATAGGTGGTACGACATATAGCTGAGTGGATACCATTTTCGCAGCAATACTTATCACACACTGTAATGTTATAATTTTTAAGCGAAATAAATGATTTTCTATTCTATTATATTCTATTCTATTCAACAGCTAGTATTAAGATAAAGAGAAAATAAAGCTGCTTAAAAGTATAAAAAAGCAAGCTTTCAAAACCCGACTGTTGCTAACCAACTTTAAATCGTTATAAATCCTAAATGATCATTCAAAATGAAAAATGATAAAAGAAACCTAAAGATAATTTTTAAATCCCTATTCAATTCCCTATTCAATTCAAATACCCCACTTGTCGTACATCGTCGACTTATTTTTTTAAAATTTGCACGATATGGCGTCTGGTTGCCGCCATATTGAATTTTGATTACTGTCATATCTTCAGTGACACTCACCAGATTAAGACAAATCGATTGACAGAAGAATCATCAAAATCGGACAACGGGTTTAGTTTTTATAGTGCCACAAAGGAACAAACATACATATATAGGCTGTGAAACACATTAGCCTCCTCCTTCGGCAGTCGGGTAAAAAGAACAGCCCCTCTGGCAAGTCTGCCCGTGGCATAGTCCCTATGACACTGGTTAAATTACCTCTATAGATAGCTAGCCCAATTCTTTGAGATACCACCAGCTCCATTACACATAATAAAAATATATACATGATAATTTGCGTACAATCAAGGACTTTCATTGTTATACCACTATGGAACCCTGTCATAATGACAGCGTCAAACCACATGACAGATATTACGCTTAAATTAATGATTAACGTTATGCGACAGGGTTCCATAGTGGCATAACTATTAAAGTCCTTGACTGTACTAATCTTCATTGCAATATTCAAACCACAGGTAGATTTGTTGATTGCGGGATTTGACATGTGTCAATAACAAAACAATGTATTATGTATGTAAATATTTCAGCATAACGTCGGTGAAACTGCAAAACCGCGTAAGTAAAATTTTTAATGAGGAGAAAAAATGCACCTTTTTTCTAATATGTTAAGGTTTATTTTGCTCTATAATAAATTTGTACGATATATCCACGGTTGGATTAGTGGAACAATAAAGTTATAAAATACACTATGCTGTTAATTTATCTGTACATAAGTATTGGCTTTACCACTACTTTCTAAGACCACAAAGTCTAATATGGCTGCGTTTATCGCGTGACAAAATGTGTATAAAACTGTCACCCTCATACATATATACTTGTCAGAAAGTGTCGAATGTTTTATCCACAGATAACTTTCTTATGCCCGCAACCATACACGCACTAGCGCTTTTTTCTACTCATTCGAACATGTTTTGTTTTACAAGATAACTTTAACAATTCAATACCTTACTCCACGTAGCTACCTTTAACCCCCCCCCCCCCTCAAAGCACAATAACGTACAGTAATGGCGCATGAATCACCAGAATCACCCGAATATTGCTGTATTTTTCACAGCGCGCTCACTTTGAAACATTCTGCGTATTACCGCGTTTAATGCGTAACAGGTATATAAGTGTAAGATTTGAATATAAATTACGCTGTTTAAGCTTTATTTTTAGATTGTGTTTTATTAATGCAGGTTATTTACGTGGTTTCGTGAATAATGTTTATCGCACCTTCGGAACAATAGTGACCTAATTCAGAAATTTTAAATTTCGAGTTAAGTCGCTATAATAATAAATATATGACTTGAAGTTTGAAAGCTAAAATTTTGAATTAGGTCACTATTGTTCTAAAGGTGCGTTATGTTTAGCTCTATTCTAGTAGGTCTAAGCCGAATTGCTTTTGTCATGCTATCGTACCGTTTTCAACTCGGCCGCTCTTACTATCAAGTAAATAAGGGCTATCATGACGCTGACAATACGATATCATGTCAAAAGAAATTGTCAATTGGATTTTTTTAAGGATGTCGTAAATAAACTTTGGGAGGATTGTCTTAAAAGCAAGCTTTTTTTACTGTTAATTATTCACTGAGAAAATAAATAAACAATTTTTTGTTAATAACAAACATACGTATGTAACAAAATGACATCATTCTGACCAATATACAGGGTATCCCAGAAACCGACGTCAACCCGCCCAGAGCCGATAGATCAGCTAAAAAGCTATCGATGTAACCCCTATATATATTCAGCGATTTTTACTAGTTTCAGAGATATTGATCATTTTTCATCTGAATTTTTGTAATTTTCCCTTATGTCCATGTCACGAAAAATAATTAATTTCATGTTTTATTTCATAAGTTTTTCAGTGGTATCTTACATAATTAGAATCATTACCATTTACCATTACATTTTGAACCTATTTACTCGTTTTTATTTCAGTATTTTTTAGTAATCACATGAAGTTTGTTTCTCCACACTACGTCCCAGTCCCAGTGTTTGCTTTTCACTTTGTATGCAAAAAAAACACTTAAGGTGATTACTTGAAAAAAAAAATGTTAAAAAAACGGGCAAATAGGTTAAAAAACTTCGCTGATTCGTAATGATTCTAATTATGTAAAACACCGCTGAAAAACTTATGAAATAACATGAAATAATGAGTTGTATACGTTTGAGACGTTTCTATCTATAAGTATAATTTTTATCAGAATATGAACCCTTCTCAAAAAATCCTGTTGTCAAATCGAGCCATCGGTTTTAAAGCAGGTTAAGAAAGTAAGATATTTATACGAACCTTTCCGACTAAAAAAGATGTACGTTAGAATCAAATTAAATTCTTTCAAATTCATGTTCATTCACTTCATCTGCTACCAGTCTGTTATTATTTCTATTATCAATCAACCGACAATCATATTTATTAAAAACATAATTACTCTTTTATTCTAATCATACGATTATAATAAAAAAATGGAATAAAATAAAACATAACATTTCTTTTGAGACCGAATCGATCCACATTATGTTAGTTACAGGTTATGGGCCCAGCACGTTTACACTGAACATTTGAGCTATCGACTTTGAGACATACATTTATTACTATAGAGACCTAACTCAAAATCCAACATTTGTGATTTAGGTCACTATAATTCTAAAGATGCACACTGTGTCTTCAAAACGCTCTTCCGTTGTTTAAGCTCGGGTCGAAAACGGGTCGTTGTTCTTTGATTAAAGACGAATAGCTAATTAGGATTTATAAGCTATTCTCGAAAGAAGAAAGTAGCGTGGGTAAGTCTGAAAGGTGAACGGATGACCTGGTGAAAGTCTCAAGAGTTCACTGGAAAGGCATGATACGGGCTTGGGGGTACAATTGTGTGGAGATCATTGGTAAAGGAATATGTTCAGCAGTTGACGTCATTCAACTAATGATGACAGTATTTTTGGGAAGAATGGCAAATCGAATACGTTCAATAAACGACGTAGATTTTTAATGGCTGATTTTTAACATGTGTTTATGACGTCTAACGCATCGTATGCAAAGATAAATTCAACAGATTTTGCAAAATAGCATATTTAAACTGTATAAGCAATTTATTATGCCTACCTACTACCTATAATAAACAGTTTTCCATATCTGAAAATGTTAAAACACTGTGTTTTTAACATTATTATAAAATACTTTTTTTAACATATTATAAAACGTATCTTGGCGATTATTTTAAGGCTCCAAATATATGTGCACCAAAAGTTACATCAAAACATTTAACACCATTAACCCAAAAGTTGGGTACACTCTGTCCGTAACGGATTCTCGGTACATTGCGGAAAAATGGTGCTACAGGCTACAGCGTAGCACTCGTAGCAGACCAGGGGCTGGCGGCGAAAATGCTAACCCGAGAAACATAAATATAAAAAGGAATTCACCACAAAATATCTGTTTGTATTCAAACCAAAAAAATATACGAAATACAATTTCAATTACAAAGCGAGGGATTCCCTTCGACATTTAACGAACAGTTTACTTAACTTGATTAACCTCCTTACTATCCATTGCAACCCTTTTTAATCAATTGATTTCAATAAACATGATTAGTTTTATTTAAATGGGCTATGTCTACTTCGTTTTTATTTATTTATTTATTAGGTTCGCCATCAGCAACAACTTAATTTTAAAATGACATGTGTAGGTAAGGGTGACAGGGTGTTTACCCAATTATAGGCAAACTCAGCTTGCGTAAAAAAATCGGATTTGTGCCGATTTAGTGTCATCATGTAACCATTTCACTTTAATTATTATTAGATTTCTTTGTATTTAAATTAATAAAGATGTATTCGAAAATTTCTGTAATGGAAAAACCAAAATAAGTAAAAATGTACTAACTTTAAAATAAAGTCGTTCGTTCGCCTATTGCTATTGGATTTAAAAACGTCATCCGTTCAGAAGAGAGGGGTAATTCTTTCTTGAAACAAGTTTGTTTCATTTTGTTTCGAATATTTTCAGTTTTCCAAAAAATGGGGTTTCTGGGCCGCTATGGAACTATGTCACAATAATACACGAAAACGTTATAATCTTAGGATTAGATTGATTCGTTCCTCTGACATAGTTCCATAGCGGCCCAGAAATTAATTTAGTAAAAGCTACATATTCGGCAAAGAACTTCTTATTCTTTTCTTCTAACCCTGATATCATGGCAATTAAACAGTATAATAAACAGTATGCCAACCAAAACAATAAAACCTCCGGTAGGCAACAAGTTGTACAATTTTGTCGTTTAAAAATAAAACATTAAATTGGTCATTTTAACATACAAATAAAAAGCAAGCTTTAAAAACCCGACTGCTATGAAATTGTTGTCCATATAATATTTATTATTAGGTTTAAAAAACTAAACCCCTCCCTCCCTCTCAATACTTTGAAAAATTTGCCTAATATCACTTTTACAACTAACAATAAGACAAATATAATGACACTTCATAATGTTAAAATCCATCAAGCTGCAGAGCGTGTTATAGAAAAAGATATACATATATACATGATGATGATAATGATGATGATTTTGATGATGATGATGATATATACATACAAAAGAAAAACATAACTATCCTGATGCAATATCCTTTTTATAATACCCGTGTAATAAATCTAATCCCTGTCTAGACTAAGTTTAATATACAGGTATAAACAGCGATAAATATACTAATATAAAAAGATAAATACAAACTGAAATACTAGTACATAAAAAACATCCAAAAATCTGCTCATCACACAAATATTTGCCCACCAGAAATCGAACCCAGGGCATCGCGCAATAGCATCGTACGCAGGGTACTAGGCTAATAGAATCGTCGACAACTCGACGTTACTTCGCTAAAGAATATTCCCTCACAGGTATTTGCCCCCAATAATCCATTTGAACCCGCCAGAGAACGTTTCCAGACGTTTTTCTGGAAAGTTTATATTGGTAGTCACGTTTTATGATTTATTTCTTAACCAATATCGACGGCGAAGAGTTCTGATTGAATGTTACTTAGAGAATTTAGAGACAGGATATTTTTAGGGTTCCGTATCAAATAATGTCAAAACGACTGACAAAATGACTTTACAATTACAATACAATACAAACAGTCTTTATTGAACACTAAAAATAAAACACGAAAGAGTATCTTTTAATGATTATAGCTATACAACTTACCATTGACCAGCGATCTTGTTCACTGTGTTCTCCGTCTGTCCTGTAAGACACTTTTCTCTAAAATGCGTTAAGTTATTGGGCTGAAGTTTGAATTTTTTTTATTATTTAGAATGCCAAAAATAGTTATTTATGTAACTGGTACATAATGAAGCTTCTTAAGGTACGAGTGCCGAGGTGAGCAAGCTCGCGCTCTAATTACATACAGGCACGAGTACCTTAAGAGCTAATTATGTACCGTTGCATACATAACTTTTTCTACAAGCTTAAAATGATAATGACAAAAATAAACAATCACTAACTTTTGTATACTTTTCTTGACATTTCTGCTAACAAATTACTAGTTTGTTTTTTTTTTGTTTAATGTTCACAAATTTCATGCAAATTTTAATAGTTACTAAAACAGTTCTGACAATTTATCATAAAGAAAAGTTGGAATTCCAAACAAAACGCCATTTTGCTGATATCCAAATTGAATGTAACCATGGTAACCAAATAACAAATCGATGGATATTTATCATCTATTATTAGTTACTTTAAAATGCAATTTAAAACACATAATTATTCTCAAAATTTATTTTTGTTTTTAATATACGTAATTTCAGTTCATCATCATTCTCCTGCCCAATTATTCGGGGTCGGCGCAACATGTTTTTTCTTCTATACTTCTCTATTAGCCGTCATCTCGGTAGTCACTCCCTTTCTAGCCATATCATCTTTCTCACAGTCCATCCATCGTTTCTTTGGTCTTCCCCTACTCTTATAGCCATCCACATTCATACTCAAAACTTTCCTACGTAATTTTAATTGGTGTTAAAATATTTTTAACGGTTTATTATACAAATTAGGATGTCAAGTGTTCACTCGAAGACTGATATCCGGAATGGCCGTAACCATGGTAATAACAATGCTATAATAATTATTATAGAACTGTTATTATCATGGCAACACTCATTATAGAAGTGTTTTCATGCTTCGGTTACACTATAAGTGGTATTTTGATACCATTAACGATATCAAGTCACTAGAAAAAAACTTATTATGACATTTGATTATTATATATAATTTAAAAGCCCTCAACTTAAATACAAAGGTTTTTTCTCGATACATAATTTTCTAGATTTTTGCGACTCACATTTGACCGGTTTTTTTTTGGATGATTGACCATAGACTGCTACAAATAGGAGAGTACAAGTAAAGTAGGGAACCTAGAAAAATAACTTTTAGTAATATGTTTTAGAATAATCGTATTAAAAAATAGTCGTCGTGATATTATATAAATGTTTTTCCACAATTTCTAATTCGCCTAGATTAAATCAGCATGTGACTTAGGCAACACAAGTTTTAGTAAAAGCTTGTGCTACGGTATGTTTCTATACACTTTAAAAATGCATATCAGATGGCAGTTAAATCCAAGAAGCTTAATAACTACTATGGAAATTCCAAACGTGCAATGAATGAAATGAAGTTAGAAAAAACACCTTGTCACGTATCTTTTGTATATCTTTCTCCAGAAAAAAAAAAAATATCCCGACGAATTGAGAACCTCCTCCTTTTTTTGAAGTCGGTTAAAAAGAAAAAAATATATGGCATCTCTTTTCTTCATTCCTAAGGGAAGAGATAAAAACATACGCAACATAATTTAAGGTTATATTTTCTAGTTTCTATCCAAATGCCCTGCAACCTCCATAGTATTTAAGCTTATTGGTTCCACCTATGCGCCAGTATTCCCGTAACTCTGCCCTCCTAAATAAAAAGGACGCATGCGCAATTTGATGGTCAAAGTAAATTAAACCTTCCATCTTAAGAAATAAGGTCACTTATACATAATTACGCGGTTCTATGAGACATACGCCCTTTTTTCTAAGGACGGCAGAACTGTAGAGCACGGATTCTAGTTTCACTTTAATCGTTTCTGACTGTCCAATTTGCTCTATGTACACACCTATCAAACGAAGGGCCGGGGATCTGTTCCCCACTAGGACTGGATCAAACATTTGCCTATGCAAAATGCGGGTTCGTATTTGGCTAGGTTCGTATATTGGCAAGTTTAAGGGCCTTAACTTGAAAGTATGTGACAGCTGATTTTTATTTCCTAATGGTATATTTGAGCATGTGATGCGGAGGAATGAAGAAAATATAATCTGGATAGCTATACGAGTAGGGGAAGACCAAAGAAACGATGGATGGACTGTGTGAAAGATGATATGGCTAGAAAGGGAGTGACTACCGAGATGACGACTAATAGAGAAGTATGGAAGAAACATACATGTTGCGCCGACCCCAAATAATTGGGATAAGGGCAGGGGAATGATGATGATGAAGATGATGATATTTTTTTGTTTTAAACCATGTTATTGTTATCATTACGGTAGCTCTTATTCAATTAGCAATGAGGTGGCTTTTGAATAGGTTTTTTTTATTGATGATTTGATGAAGTACCTAACGGCAGCCGGAGTAGAGGCAGACCTAAAAGAAAATGTAAAGTGGAAGATGGAAAGGATTAGCTAGAACAAGAGCTGACTGAAGAAATGAGGCTGAGGCCTTTTTCCAGCAGTGAGACCCTAGATAAGCTATATAGATAGAGAGATTTTCGAGATGTTGCGACTCCCATTTGACCTTAACTTGAAAGTGTGTCACAGCTCATTTTTATTTACTAAGGCTATATTTTTCTTTATGTTAAACCATATTTTCGTTTTGATTAAGGTAACTTATTCACTTGACATTAAGGTAGCTTTTTTGTTATTGACTGCATTTTTTTAAACAGGCATTACTCCTTATCGTGATCAAGCTAACGAATTCAAGGTCTAAGTTTGGTACAGCGGATATCCTGTTACCACCTTCCGACTGCTTCTGATCAGCCCTTACCGCCGTACTCAGTCAGGGAAATATTAGAAACCTCGGTCCTTTTTAATTGTTGTATTATGTAAATCGATATTAATAAGGATCGACCTCATCTAATACTTCTTGCACTATAATATTGCATACTGATCTGAGGGCTTATTGCCTAACGCACTTGCAATCGCAATCGTTTTCATTTTGACAGTCCGAAGGCAAGTCTGCATACAAAATGAAAACAATTGTTCCACTTTGAAGTCGATTGCGATTGCGAGTGCGTCAGGCAATAGCGACGCTGGTTAACCTTTGTATTGAAACCTTTATATTCTTAAACGCAAAATAACCCTAATCTAGTTTAAGTATTCGCTGTCCCTTTCTGATTACAAAACCGCTTTATATATTGCGCGTTTTTGAATAAGAGGGAAATTTTAATCGTTTATTTATTTTATTTCATATAAACCGTGCCCGGGACGTACCCGAAGGATTTTAACCATCGATTTTAGACCCTATTTGGAGTATATAATGTACTATAACATGTGGTCCAATAACGCATAATTTCTGAGATTTTTATTATTTAAAAAACAATTCCATAGTTAATTTAATTTGAACTCTATCACCTTAAAGCATTATTTACTAAGAATTGTTTTTTTTTTCATGTTGTACGTTGATGATATTGCTACTTACAACATGAATCTTTCTTAGTAAATGATGCTTTAGGTTAAGGTGACAGAGTTCAAATTAAATTAACTATGGAATCGTTAATTACTTATGGAATAATAAAAATCTCGGAAATTATGCGATATTGGACTACATGTTATACCACATTATATACTCCAAATAGGGTCTAGAATCGATGGTTAAAATCCTTCGGGTACGTCCCGGGCACGGTGTATGTATAATAGTTTTTATCTTTATCTTCTGTCTTTTTAATTGTTACACATTTAGCGATCTGTTGTTTTTGTTTCTCAATCGCTCAAAGGTTAACCTCAGTCTTACCTGGACCCGTATTATGGTCGCTTTTATCGCGGTGGATAAAGCTTCCGTCACTCTCGCACTTACGTATTGGTCAGAAAGTGACAGATGTTTTATCCACGCTTATCTACGTTGATAAATACGACCATAATATGCGCTGATGTTAAGTGACGACGAGGTCGAGGGTGGTACACGTTTAACCAGAAAAAAGACTATACTCTCTTGCCTTGAAAACATCAAATTTATACGAAATTACGTTCGATTAAACCATTGTACCGTGAACACGACGAGACCAACAAGTAAGTAAACCAAACCAAAACCAAATACGAACATAATCATAAAAATTCACGTTTATTTTTGCAGTATTTTCGTAGAAAACATAGTTATTTCCATCCTAACACTGATGGGTGTTGTCCAAACCCGCACAGCTACCTTAGATAGCGGGATGGAGATAGTTTGGAACTCTGCCCATGTTTACTTCATGGTTGCAAGCTGTCGCCTGACTCCGGGCCTTATTGGATGAGAGATCTTTATAAAGTAGCCTCGTTTCATACTGTTTATGCCGGTAACTTGTTTATTTATGGGTGTTTTAGGGAATTTTGTAAATTTTCGTGGTTAGAAGTGACTCTTAATTTGATTATGTATTAGTCACCTGGTTATATTTTAAGGTAACGCTTTTTATATTATGTTTCCGAATATAGATCCATGGAAAGTTGCTTTTTTTGTTACCAAATACATATAAATTTCGGTAACAAAATGCTAATCTCCATACAAATTATCTTGGAACACATACACTTACATTTTACTATTGCAACTTCATGTATCTTCCTGCCATTTTTTAATTAGAAGATTTCTCACGCATTGGCCAAATAATTTGAGAGTGCTTAGTAAGGAAAAAAAACGAAATAATTGGAACATTTAAGACCATTAAAACAATACTTTTTCCATGCAAAAATTATTAAGAATCATAGAAGTTAAATTGCTATTTGGAATAGTCGATAAAATGTAGTAGCATCACCTTTAAACAAACAACAGAAGAATACATAATATGTTAATAAAAATAAAATGATCTTCACGCAAAATGAAAAAATGGTTGATTAAAAGAAAGTGAAGAAAATCAATAACAGGCTGATTATTCAGTGGTCCACACTAGAATTTGCCTGTGTTATGGTGATCGTTAAAAACATAATTAAAAATAATATTATAAACTAAACATAATACATTAGATTTAATTTAAACGAAACATTAACCGCGATCATCTTTTAATTCCAATATTTCCAAATTATTGTCAAAACTGAAGGTAGGATTTTTAGATCACACATACATTACGTACATACATAAACTCACGCCTTCATTCCCAGAGTGGGGTAGGGAGAGCTACAGAATTACCAACAACTCTAAAAACTTGTTGATAATTCGGTAACCACATTTTGCACAGTCACGCTAATATGTTTACCAGTGTATTAGAGACAGGTCAAGTCGGGACAAGTCCATCGCCTTACAGTACTACAAGCCTATATTCCCTTAGTCGCATCTTACGACATCCCCGGGAAGACATGGAGTGGCACTATTCTAACCCGGCAACCACACGATATTATAAACTTAGATGATATGATATATTTTAATACATAGATACATTCATACAATCACGCCAGGGTTACCCAAAAAGCCTTGTCACCGCCTCTCAAAAAAGAAAACCCTTTGGCAAAACAATCCATACATTAGCGAGTCAAGTGGCGTGACTCGAGGAGTATTCCGTCACGGTGGTGCCTCGCAGACTTATGGCCCTGGAAGTTGGCTGCGATTTTAGAAGTAACAATTCACGCCAAGTCCGAGTATATTGTAGGGTACAAGGTACAAGAGACAGCGTTTTTAGTGATTTATTTTTACTTCACATATTATTATATTATTCAAATTCAATGTATTTATTTCGAATGTTATAGATTCATATTAATTTGTAAAAAATCTTATTAACCACTTGTTAATACATACGAGTACTTGATAATAAAATAAACTACCTAATTAATAGGCTACATTGCTGCTTACATGTAAATGTCTACAGTGGCCCACGTAAGAGCAATCCAGCCTATCCGCAACAATGGTCAGTATGCCTTTGCGCAGGTGTAGAAGCAATCGGTGCGCGCCTCCTATTAAGAATTAGTTTCCCGCTACTCCCCCTATTTCTTTCCGTTGGGGGCCGATTTTCGGAAAATCCTTTCTTAGTGCACCCCTAGATCTCATAAGGAATCTATGTACCAAATTTGGAATCTCTAGACCCCAGCGGTTTGGGCTGTGTGTTGATATATTATGTCAGTCAGTCACTTAGTCTGCTTCTTATTTTATATTTTATGGATTTTTAATCATTTTTAAACATGTTGTTGCGCTTTTATTTTCGTTTTTAATTTAACTTTGTTTACTAAAAATTTAAATAACAGCTCAAGAAAACGAGGTGTGCAGTTTGTATGTAGTTGGTGCTTAAGTAGTTAACTGCAGAAATTAATTGTCGCCCGAAATGGCGGAATAAAATGGTAAGGTTGTTATAAATTCAATATCGTAATTCGGTGTATGAAAGTTAAAAGCAATTTTAGACATTGAACCTTTTTAATAAAATCTTGCTAAATAATATAAAAATCAAGGTCTTCGTAAGTTTTTTTTATTTAAATATACATAGGTTGTTTAATGAATTGCCCAGTTATATTATACAAGATACCAATTTTCCACCACTACTGATTGTATTATTCGCCATCCGCTAACTAAAAATACAGTTGACGGCGCCAATAATCAGTAAATTGCTGAAAATATAACCCTAAATGTTTTTTCACGCAATGCTCTGTGCCCGCTGCCGCTTAATAAATTACACCTAACCCCAAATTTCTCCCGAAGTGGCGGATATACGAGAGTACTAGGTTTTATTCCTCGTCACACACTGCTCGCTCCGTGCCGAGGTATTGTGTAATGAGGCTGCACCTTAAAGGGTTAATGAAGCTGTAGAAGCGAGATGCCAAGATCTTGGAATGGAATGAGGAACTCCACTTTAAGGGGAAAAACCGGGCAAGAGCATGTCGGACCATGCTCAGTGTAGGGTTCCGAAGCCGTTACTACAAACAAATTAGACCTCGCGATAAACTTAACTTTGCCGTTGGAAAACTGTTATCCCCATACATCGACATAGGTCGCGGTCAGTTTACCAACAACGCAAATAAGTTTTCGGTAGGTATAAACATTTAAACCGTTTGTCACTCAAGAACCAATGAAGTCTACTTCGTCGTGATAGTTTTTCTATTAAATTCATTATATGTGCTTTCACTTAAGATATTTTTCAGATTTTTAGTATTTGTAGTTTTGGCTGTAGGGGGGTACACTTGACTCTAACAAAAATTAGCGCTTTAAAGCTTAATATTTCATAACCGGATACCTTAATCGAAAAATTATTTTCCCAAACCCGCAATATTTTTGAAAGACCTATCCGACGAAACCCCACAACATAGGGTAAACGAGAAAAAAAAATACATCCTCAAGTTACGTGTAGGGGAGCCCAGGTAACCAAAAAAAAAAAAACACGATTTTATTTTACCACTTTGTTGGCGTGACTAATATGTATATTCATGCCAAATTACAACTTTCTAGTACTAAGAGTCTTTGGGTTCCTAGTTTGAGTACGGAACCCTAAAAATGGCGGGAAGAAGTAAGTCTATTTTATTATGACAAGGAGAAGGCACCCGAGTACTTAAGTCACCTGATGGTAACTGCGATCCGAGACCCATACACATTTGAGTTCTCAAAACTACAATCTCAAGACTGCAATCCTAAGGGCCGTATTAATAAACTCATCTTGGTTGAGATACCAATCACAAGACACGTCAAAAATTACAGCTTTCTATGGCTTGACGTTTAGTTTGACGTCTCTCAAGATGGGCATCTCAGTCAAGACGAGTTTATTATTACGGCCATAAGACTCAAAATGCGTTGCAAAGGACTAAGGTGGAATGCCTCTATGCTAGTAAGTTCATCGTCGGTGGTCTTATCCCGGTAGTCTGCTATAATTTTTCGTCGTAGGAAAAAAAAAACGGGTCTCTGCCTTTTTACCCGACTGCCGAAGGAGGAGGGTAATGTGTTTCACAGCCATGTAGGTTTGTTCCTTTGTGTCACTATACAAACTAAACCCGTTGTCCGATTTTGATGATTCTTATGTCAATGGACTTGTCTTAATCTGGTGAATGTCACTGAAGATATGACAGTAATCAAAATTCAATATGGCGGCAACCAGACGCCATATTGAGCAAATTAAAAAAAAAAATGTCTACCAAGTATGACAAGTGGGGTATCATTGAATAGGGATTTAAAAATCATATTTAGGTTACTTTGATCATTTTTCATTTTGAATGATCATTTAGGATTTATAACGATTTAAAGTTGGTTAGCAACAGTCGGGTTTTGAAAGCTCTGCTTGCTCAATATGGCGTCTGGTTGCCGCCATATTGAGCAAATTTAAAAAAAAAGTCTACCAAGTATGACAAGTGGGGTATCATTGAATAGGGATTTAAAAATCATATTTAGGTTACTTTCATCATTTTTCGTTTTGAATGATCATTTAGGATTTATAACGATTTAAAGTTGGTTAGCAACAGTCGGGTTTAGAAAGCTTGCTCAATATGGCGTCTGGTTGCCGCCATATTGAGCAAATTTAAAAAAAAAAGTCTACCAAGTATGACAAGTAGGGTATCATTGAATAGGGATTTAAAAATCATATTTAGGTTACTTTCATCATTTTTCATTTTGAATGATCATTTAGGATTTATAATGATTTAAAGTTGGTTAGCAACAGCCGGGTTTTGAAAGCTTGCTGTTTATTAAAATTATTACAGAACTATGTTTGGCCGAATTTATCATTTCCCAACCATTTCAATTCCCAAACCGCTTTTATTTCTATAACTGGAAACAGGCGTGATTTAATGTATGTATGTATGTACTGTAAATATTTCAGGATTTTTAAAAACTAACCTAACCTATAGCACTCTAGACGTTGGTACTACAATAAATCCTGAAATATTTACAGTTACAGAAAAAAAAGTGGGTTGGCAAATGAAACAGTTGGGAAACGATACATTCGGCCAAACATATTTCGGCCAAAAAGTCGGATACCAAAAAAACAATAATAATATTAAAAATGTGAAATTAACTTTGTCTATCTGTTTGTTTTGCTTTTAGGGCTAAATCACTGAACCGATTTTGATTAATTTAAGTACGGAGATAACTTGCATCCCGGGAAAGGACATATATTATAACTTTTATCCCGGAAACTTGGACAGTTCCCGAGGGAATAGCGATAAATGGTGACGAAGTCACGACGAAACAGCACGCGCTTTAAATCCAATAGTTTCACTTTATTACGAAAAAAAACTATTTGAATAGTGACATTATTATTGCGGTTAAACATAATTTACTTGTATGAATCCCTTTTTAAAATAGTGTCACTTTTCGAATTAACAGCTAGTATATCCATTAATCATTTAAACGGCGTGGTGTGTAACTGTCAATGTAGTTAAAATTTTAACCAAAAATTGACTACCCGCATGAAAGAATAAATTTCATTTGAGTTATCTCGTTACGTTGAATGCACAAATAAATGCGATTTTTTCGCTTGCTTGCAGTTGAAATGCAGACATCCAGCAACCCTGAAACTTTTGCATTTAAATCAAAAACTTGCATTTTTAGCGAGTTGAAGTTGCAAGAAAAAAATCATCAAAAGAGAGTTCTCTCCGAAATATTTTTTGTAGTGGTGATAGGACCTTTTGCATGGTCGGTCTGGATCGCTTCCATTCTATCTCTGATTCTACTATCAAGCACCAGTGTATATTGGTGTGTTCCTGCATGGAGATAAGATAGGTGATGATATGTGAAAAGGCTAGCATAGAAGCATTCCATTATAGTCCTCAGTGTTGCCAACGAATTTGCAGTCCTAGAACCGTATTATTAACTGATCTTAGCTGCCCATATCAAGACAAGTCAGAAATATTAGTATTTGCCGTATCTTAAGACAAATATCTCAACAACACCTACATACATTTACATAGCTACATTTTTCTTGCGCAGACGAGATCTGTCTATTATTGTTATGGAATGAATTTATATTTTTCTTTCTTTCTTTCTTTTCAAAGATCAGTTTATTAATGTGGAACTTAAGATAGCACTCTAGAGATTGCTAGAGATTGCTAATATCCATAAGTCACAGATTCCAATTCTGCCCTGCTAATCCAATACGCAATATCTCAGATAAAACTCCTGTAGCAATATCAACCTTATTACTAACAAAAGAGAGTTAAAACTGCTTTGGTTATTAAATTTGGGATATTGCTTATTAGCTTAGTAGGGCAGAATTATTATCGGCCGGTATTCTAGACGGTGAAAATCATATCGACTTTGACCTGTTATCGTATTGTCAATGTTTTGATAGCTCTTTTTTACTTGACAGTAATGGCGGCCGAGTTAAAAAATCAATACCATATCGGGGGCCTAATCGATGCGTTTATCGCGTGAGAAGGTGTGGATAAGGCATCCATCACTTTCTGACACGTATATGTATCAGTACGAGTACGAGAATGACGGATGCTTTATCCACATTTTGTCACGCGATAAACGCCGCAAGTCAAAGATGACACGGTTTTTACCGCCTAAAATAGAGGCTCAGTGCGTCTGCCTTTTCCGTCCCATAAAAAACTAATTTTGAAACAATGCTGACTACCCATATATTTCCAAACACATGAGCATAAATATCAAAAGGCATAAACTACAAATCCGTGGCACCTCTGACACTGTTTCAAAGCGCGCTGAGCATAAATCTGTTAAACTGTGAACGCTTTTAATGCAAAACGTGGTGATACATTACAAGATACAGCGGTGAAACAGAAGGGTCACTTTGTTCAAAAACGACTGTTTTCAGAAAAGTGACGCTTCTGCAAAAACTTGCCGTACAGCCAACCGAAAGAATTTTTTCATTATCAATAAAAATCCTGACGTAATTCTTTTTTTAGGTCCTGTGTTAAATATTACCTATTTCAAAAGTTGCGTGTCAATACAGAATTTTAAAAACCGCATGGCTAGATAACTGTCAGACAAATCAGTCAGAGTTTGTCGGACATTTCTTACAGTTTTTGAGCATTATACATGTTAAACAATAATGTCATTATACACGGTATTATACAATATTTTATCAGGCGCTTATTTGAAATAAATAATCTCAGAGAATTCGAGCTGCTAAAATTTCGGAATAATGAGCATTCGGGATTCAGAATAGGCATATTCGGAATTGTGATATTCGGAAAAATATTTTTCGGGATTTTAATAATTCGGAATAGTGATGATTCGGAAATTTCCAAATCGGAATTCTGAAATTCACGTTTATCAAATTTGGAAAAAAATATTTCGATATTATGTAGTGTAGCCGAAAAAATTAGTGTTTGTGATTAGTTATATATTTTTGTTTCATAAGTAGCTGAAAATTGAATTTTTTTCATGAACATCATATTTTTGTATAAAAATTGTATAGTTTTGTATTTTTTGAGCCGCACAGGTGTAAAAAATCTCAAAAGAGCGCCTAATACATTTTTTTTCTGAGTTACATGAGTTTCAATAGAAAAATATAGTTGATTTTCTCGGCGATACTTTTAATTATATTCCTGCCAGACTTATAACATTAAGTATATTGATTACTATTAGCACAAAATCAACAAGACATCCGTGATTACATTACACTATTTAAAACATACTCAGTTCATTTTACCTTACCTTATCAAACATGGGAGGAACCTGAGGAAACGTCAAATGACTTTATTATTTACATCTCACACGTACGGGCATATGAGAAAACGTGACGTCATCAAACAAGCGTTGCATGTCTCGAGTCGATCGTCAAGCTGGCTTTATAAAGCCGGGTACACACACGCCTTTGCGCGATGTTTGTAACACGTTGTAACTTTTTTAATAAAAAAGTATGCGCGTGTCTATTCTTTATTAAAAAATAATGTTAAGGTATGTATTTGTACTGAATATGATCTTTAAAAAAAACTTGAATGAGTTAATGACATTAGAAAAAAACAATCTTATGAAATATAAAAAATATATCAGGTTAGCAATCCTTGTTCGCGTTGATCAAACAAAATCATTTTTTATAGAGCGCACCCAATTGACAACAATTCATTTGTGCTAAGGTACTAAATTAAAATACGGTTTGTAGATTTTACACTGCTGATTACAGTAAAAATATTTTTGGATTTTTCTATGCAGTAGTTTTTTTTATATTTAGGAAAAAAAGTTAAAAAAGTTGGATTGTGAATGTTACGAATACACTTATAGTGCCCTTAGTCCATTTATTACCATAGGAATTGAAAAAAATATACATCTGTCATGTCAATTTTTTATCTGTCTGACGGATTACTTGATTCTAACGACACGCTTTCGATTCTCGTAATACTATTGTTTTGATATACGCTATTTAAAATGAAAGTGACTAACGGTTTTGTAAAAGCGGATAGCCGCAATCTGCCCAAAGTCGACGAATGTATGTTGTTACAGTTGTTATTGTTGACAAGTGACATGACATGACAGTCAGTTCTGTTTGTGTTTAAAGTTACTTTTTTTATTTTATATCATGCTAAGATCACGACATCTGTATTCCTAACTATGTATATACAGTCTTTTTAATGACTATTTCTTTAATAAATTAATAACGACGAATTTAAGTTAAATAATGAAAAACCGAGAAACACGGGTAGTCTAATTTTTAACCAGCTATTATAAACGCGAAGAAACAAAAATGCTTTGATTTTTGAAATGTTGTCAATTGTTAATTTTCATTAGAAGATTAAACACAATCTTAAAATAGAATGTCCTCCTTTTTTGAAGTCAGTTAAAAACAAACGTAACGATTTCACTCGTAACCAAACATTTTTATTAATTCTAGTACAGTCCAAACAGTTTTAATATAATTATAACAATTCAACACAACAACATTCAATTTGTTTAGAAACGTAACTTCTTCACAATCCTAATCTTTATCTATTTATTTTTAAAACACAAAACTTTCTCATCAACTGATTCCGTAGGTCCCAAGATGCAGGCTTGGCCAAGTTTTAAATCCACTGAATATTGCTCGTGTATTTGTTTGTAGCAATGTAATTTGTGAAAACAAAATTCTTCTATTCTATTCTATTCTTAGGCTTAACAGAGGGCCCTGCCAAGATGCACTACGCTAACTAGCGTTTCTATTCGTTTCGTTTTTAAACCAATCGCGTCACTGGTAGATCACGTGACTTTTCGTATCACGTCATCTACCAGTGACGTGATTGGTTTAAAAACGAAACGAATAAATAGAAACGCTAGTTAGCGCAATGCGTCAAGGCAAGCGCATCTAATTTTCTAAACCATTGCTTTCAACTGAATATAAACTAGCCCTACAGCATTCCAAAATGAGCGTTTTTACCCAAAGTGAACTCTTTACAAAATTATTTATTAAACTGAATGATCATATCAAAGTAAATAATGAATGTTCCAGCCGTTAATTACTCCAGTCGTTCGTTAGCGGCCATTAGCGATAGTGGATCCGTATCGAGACACGTCGCGAACTTTCCGAGATATGCTTATGTCATTAATAAGTTACGGAGCTCGATGGCTGGTTGTGTTCAACGTAGTATTTATGTAAGACATCTTGCTTATGATGTTGTTGAAAGGACAATGCCAGGTCTCCATAGAAGCTTTGGCGTAGTAAAAAATTGTGACGGATAATTATAGAATTGGGTATATTTAATGTAGAAAAATATTTCAAACAGTGCTGTGGTGTTAGATTTTGTGAAAAACTTGTCTAAAAACAATATAGAAATAATCGTAACAGTAAACTCGTAAAAAAATCGTAAAAGTATCTTAATTGATATTTTTCGTATAAGTTCCCTAAATGTGTAAATAATAAAATACTGAATTTTAATCTCATACAAAACGGGTAATATCAACATCCTTCGTATTGGCGGCCTTTTTTTTTAAATTTAAGGCAAGATCTGGCATTGTCCTTTAATCACTTTTTTAATTTGAAAAGCGTATACGACATTCTAAGCCCGCTGTTTTTCTTTTTCTTTTTATGGCTCGGAGAAAACGTTTCTTCTCAGCAGTGATCTATTGCGAAGCGCTGGTAGATTTTTGACGTGTAAAAGTGCCCGTGCGGCGTACTTACTGAATAAACATCTTTTATCTTTTTTTTGATCAAACGAACGCACAGGCCAGCTGATGGTAAGTGGGATCTATGACCTATAGACATTTGCATTCTCAAGACTACAATGTTAAGACTGCAATCCTAAGATCGGACATGCGTTGGTAATCCTGAGGACTAAGGGCTGTATTAATAAACTCATCTTGGCCAAGATACGTCAACGTAAACGTCAAACCATAGAACACTGTCATTTTTGACGCATCTCGAGACGAGCATTAGAGTTGAGATTAGTTTATTAATACGGCCCTTAGACGGAATGCCTCTGTTATTTCACCGGTTATCTTATCCCCACTCGGTAACACAACAATGCAAACACTGCTACTTAGCGGTAGGTACTTTTTTTTTTAAATTTATTTAACATTTCAAATTACACTTTAAATACTATACATTTATATTCCCGCCAAACTGTTACGTTTGATGGCGAGACGCGCTCAGTTTTTATACTACTTAACGTATTAAACTAATCCTATAAACAAATAACAATTTCGTGGGCCACATTAAAGAAGGACATGTCTATGCATACACATACATATACATACACATACATATACACACATACAAGCAGCATAATAATAATATGATATAAATCGAGAAAGCACATGCCTGCGCTTATACACATACACATACACATACACAAACACACACTCAATCATGACAGTCGAGAAGATACTCTTTTAGTCCAGCTTTTATCATTGATTTACTTAATTTAGGACTTAGTCTTAACAATCTAATCTTATTTAATATTTTCGGTACAAGGTATTTTGAAGTTCTCTTGCCATAATAGTTTTTCATTTCCGGCTGTACTATTCTTTTGTCTCTTACACTCCTAGTATTATATTTATTGTTAACTAATAATTTGTACTTATCACCGTAATAATGCTCTAAACTTAAGAGGTATGTGACTTTCTTATCAACAGGTAGAACTTTACATAAGGGAAATAGTTTATTATAATCGTTTTCACAATCATTTTTGACCTTTTTGACTTAATGAGTGAATGAAAAGCAAATGACATATCCAATCTAACATGAACTATAGTTATCTAACACCCATTTTGTTCACTAGTTCATTTGATGAGATAGGATATAAAGACTTGTACGCAAAGGAGACTTACTTTTATTTTTGAAAACAATGATTCCAGCATTTATTTAGAATTTGCTATTTCCAATATTTAAGTTAGTTGCCGTCCATGTGGCGGTTGTTTTTTCCACCTGTATACTGTGAAATATTTCACGTCATAGTGACATAATTCACAGTGAGCTAACCACAAAATAAAGACTAAAGGCATAGAAACCGTACTAAATAAGCAGAAAATACATTATGGTTCACTTCTTTTTACTTACGGTTTTCATAGTGAGTTAGAAAGAGATGAATCTATAGCTGTTCTTTCGTTATTTGGTACATCGTCACAAGTAAGGCTTGATTTGGACCTATAAGCACTTATATTATTTGGACCTATAGACAAGGAAAGACAAATCCTTCCTAGGAAGGACAAAGAAGTCCCTGTGTAAAACCTTGTGACAATGACAGTTAAAGAAGAAAAACAGCCTACTTATTGTTTAATTTTTTCTCATGTAATACGTAATCTTAAAAATAGAGAACGATAGCTGACGCAAAGCACGTCTTATAGTCCGGTTTCTATGCTATATGTTCTTATTCTGTGGAGCTAACGAAGCATTATATATCTTTTCTGTAGTGACACATTTTGCGCATGTCTAGTTCATGAGGCAAAAAGACCAAGGCGGTGCGATTCAAATTCGAAAATGAGAGTAGATTAGAGAGATGATTTCTATCAGAGAGGCTATACAGGCTCGCTCGGTGAGCGAAGTCATAGAATACAAGCTCGCTCGCTCGATGCGTAAAGTAGGTTAGCATACACGCCATTAAATGTGCTTTTTATAAAAACTTACGCTCAGGGGTGTGATTCTCTCAACAACGACGGACGGACGGACGGACGAACGAGTGATTGTCCCGTCAGAGCGAACACAACACATTTTAGCGCGTGTATTCCATTTGTCAGCATGTCTTCTCGAACGTATAAGGCTGCCTAATTGACAATGCACGCGCTAAAATGTGTTTTGTTCGCTCGGACGGGACTACTTAAAATCGCCGCTTCGATTCGCTCGTCCGTCCGACCGACCGCCGTTTTTTGAAAGATTTTTTTATGTTATTCTCTTTTAAACGGCGCTCGGTCAGTCGAACGTCTGAAAAAGTGAACGCGCCACACCGGCGAGTTTAAGTAGTCCCGTCAGAGCGCACAAAACACATTTTAGCGCGTAAAATTTCAATTAGGCAGCTTTATACGTTCGATCTTATCGACAGAAGCCCTAAACTCGCCGGTGTGGCGTGTTCACTCGTTCACTCGTTCGACTGATCGAGCGCCGTTTTTAAGAGAATAACACCCCTGACGGGACAACTTTTTCTGTTAATATTTTGGTGCGTCGAGTTCTAGAACGAGTTGTTTAAAAGAATCAACTACTAGTTTTTGTAGTTGGCCCAGAAGGTGTTGAATATTTAACAATTTGTTTGTGTTCTCGTCAATGGATAAACTGGCAACTATAAATTGATCCGCGCTTTCGTAGGTCTGTCAGTACCTACAGATTTTGGCGGAGTTGTTTTACTATGAAATATGCAACGAATTTTAGTAGCGTGTGACATAACTTAAAGTCGCCGGTTAGTCATTAGCAGACGAGTGTGTCCACAAAATTTTAGAGAGAATCACTAGTTTAGGTAACTTTGGTACGCGATTTTTATCATGCCCAAAACATGGCAACTCTTGAGCAATTCGCGGCACTTTCAAGTTGAAACTATATGAGTTTTTCAGTCTACGTGTTACTCTAAGCCAATCGATAAAATATGTCGTTTTATCATATCCATCTGTCAAATTGTAAAATGCTTAGTCAAATGTATCCTTCTAATAATAATAAATAATAACTGCGAAAGCGTACTTCAAAATAGTGTCAACGAAAAACGAGATAATAAATTACAGAATTACAACATTTGTACTTTTTTGCAATTAGCACAATAAGTGCAACATTAAGTTTCTCTGGTGTTTCTCAAGAATTAAGGCCCCTAAAATTATTTTAATTTATCCTTACTTTTATCGTTGTGATAAACTATTTATATATCACGAGTTCATTGACATATTTTATCGATTGACCCGACAAATAATAACCCTGACAACTGCCACGAATCGCTCAAAAGTTACGGAAATTGGATTAGGTCTGAATTTCAGCGTAAATTCTAGTTGCATTGATTACGGAATTATAATCACTCCCTTAATTAGTCCGGACGTTAATTCCAATTACACTGAGCCCCGGTAGATTCACATTTTCGATTCATTTGCATATCAGGATGGCTGAAAATGGTTGATATTAAATTTAGCTGCCGATTCGGTGAGCGATTTCACTACAAAAGAGAACATTGTATTGGATATTCCAATTATAAATAAAATAATTTTATTGTATTTAATAACTTGCGACTCTCCCTCGCTTTGTTTCGGTTTATGTGAGTTTTATGTGACACCTGTACATAATCCAGAATTTATTTTACACAAAAACCTTCCTCTTGAATTGTGCCGGTAGGCACGTTTCGTAATTATAATTGATTCACGTTTTGATGAATTGCATTTAGATAAGGCATTATCTGTACGTGTATCTAGCCTCGCGGCTCGTTTCATACACCACACTCATGTTGTAATGCCTGTCATTAAGCAACCGTCACGTAAACTACTATTACCTTGCATATCTATCTTTTTAAATATTAAAAAATTAAAAGGGTGGCCCAAAAAAAAATACATTATGCTTTTTTAGTTATTGGCATGTTATTATCAAAAAAATGTGTTTTTTATGGCATACAGAATTGCAACTGTGTGGCATTTGAGCACACAGGCCACCTTATGGTAAATGCGATCTGGGATCCATAGACTTCATTCTTAAGACTCCAATCTAAACACTGCAATTCCAAAACCGCTATTGCGTTGCCAACCCTGAGGACTAACATGGAATGGCTCTATGCTAGTAATTTCACCGGTTATCATATATCCCTACTCCAGGCCTCCTAGTATGGCTGCGTCTATATCGCGCGTCAAATGTGGATAAAGCATCCGTCACTCTCGTCCTTATTTACGTGTCAGAAGGTGACGGATGACTAACCACACTTTATCACGCGATAAACGCAGCCGTATTAGGGCCCCAGAACACAACAAGAGAAGACTGCTGTTTGGTGGCAGATTTAAGGTTAAGATGGTGGTAGCGTGGTGGTGGTGGTGGTGTTGTTGTTATTTTATCTAAGAGCTACAATGGGAAAGTGCAAATTGATCTTCGCTTTAAGTAAGTATCATCTAGCCGCGATGAGAAAGGGATTAGAGGTGACAGTTTTACCATCTACTTACGACAAAGTGCATATGAATTGACAGCTATTCAAATCCCAAACTAATCGCGTTTTTTTTTTCCAATTAGCCAATTATGACTGAAAAAATGTACAATCAGCTACTAAAACTTATGACATAAACAATTTCAAAATAAAAATGTTTTAAAAACATACATAACTTGATCTTGTATAAAAAAGCAACTCTCTTTGGAATTTTATTAGTTTAAAATGACTACTCAAGCAGTTTATCACATGGCATAGCGGTTTGACGTATGACGTCATATCTCACGTGTGTGCTTAGGGTGTGGATTAAGTGTCGCCATCTAGCGGTGATGTATGGAAGAGTGTTCCGGTTGATTCATACGTTTGCGTTTTGGCGCAACCGGCGGGAACTACTCTTGTAATGCGTAAGTTTTTGTTAAGAGAATTTAAATTATCCTGAGTAATTCTTATTTGTGCTTGCCAGGTTAGAATAGTGCCACTCCATGTCTTCCCATGGATGTCGTAAGAGGCGACTATGGGAATAAAGGCTTATAGTACTGTTAGGCGATAGGCTTGCAACCCCATAAACTGCATTGCTGGTAAACAGCCTTAATTGTGCAAAATGTGGTTACAGAGTTATCAACAAGTTGTAGCTCTGCCTACCCCACTCTGCGAACGAAGGCGTGAGTTTATGTATGTTTGTATGTATGTAATTGTTAAATGTCCAGGATAAAGTGTATTCTATCAATAAACTATCTCCGAGGAAATTTTTTATCGGTCTGTATGTTTGAGGCTTGATATTTATTCGATATTTTTCCAACCACAAAATGTTTCTTTTCTCTATCGTAAAGCGAGAGCTGGGCCAAACATTTAAATAAACTTGTGTTTTTTGTCGTATGAACGAGCTTATTTGCATGTTATAACCCTATCTAATAAAACTTACAACTACGGTAAAATTAAAATTTACTAATAAATATTCAGGCAATGCTCTAATAAATTCTTAGGCTCTGTAATTTTTACAATTTATTGGCTATATTTCAATATAGCAACAAATTTGTCAAGCAGTGTCATTATAATTTATATAATAACACTGTTTAACTAATTTCTCAGATTGTAGCGTTCATTAGATAGAATCCAGACAGATTAAATTTTAATCGCGATCGAGCGTCGAACGTGCTAATTATAAGAACAATTTATTGTGTGTATATGTCGCGTTTATCGCTGTGGATATAGCAACCGTCACCCTCACACATACATATCTGTCAGAAAGTGAGGGATGCTTTATCAATAGCCGTTAACGAGACTATATGCCAGCACGACAGCATTCAAGTGTGAACACTGGACGTTCCCGTGATCCGATTGGTCCTGCTATTGTTCGCACTGCATACGATATTGCAGTGTGGAGTGGACCTGGTATCTTGCTACAGTATTTCACAGCAGATAAAGCGTGTCTGTGTGTCGTACTTCGTGGTGCAACCATAGGTTACAATAAAAACGTGATTGTATTTAAGAAGTGTTAGAATCTGTGATTTTTTAGGCAGAGTAAGGGTTAAATGTTTTTGTGTCTTGCTACTTATAAGGTTATGACTAGGGAATGCAAATAACCGGTTATTTTCATACAAAAACGTCTAATAACCGGTTAAATTGCTTCCCTAGTTATGACACTACGTACGACAAGAGGCTTTTAGTAATTCTGTAAATTGCATTGATAATAGATTAAAAAACAAATGAAATACTTTTTAGGGCTTTCCTGAATATCATTCAAAGTGGGAAAAGATTTAAAAAAAAGGAACTTGAAGCTTTATCTAATATTTTCCTAATATTATGTCCCAAAATATTTGTATGGAAACTTCCATTTTTGTTACCTAAAATTTATGAACTTTGGTAACAAAAAAGGAATATTTCATACAAAAAGTCACACATTGTTACCAAAGTTTTGAGAAAATTCCTAATGCACCATATCCAACTGCTATTCTGTGAATGGAATCAGAGCCAATTTCTACCGTGTAAATGTTTAGAACCGACCTCCACAAAGGGAGTAACGAAATGACGTGCTCCCTACACCTATTTGAAAACAGAACTGTTCCCAAATGAACAGCAACTTGTAAGATTATTGTACTACTAACACTTCTATGGATCGAGAGTCTGCAATAGAATATTGAATTTGAATAAACAGAATAAGTACAGAATTCAACATTAATACAATTAAAAATTACTCAAATATTAAAGATATAAATAATAATCACCACTATAAAAAGAACACCTCCTCTAGCAGGTCCGCTCATGGTCCCCATGACACTGGCTGCATTACCTCTCTGGATATCTAGCCCAATCCTTTGGGAGAGGTAAGCACCAGCTCTAGGATCTCCGGAGGATTCTATGAGCCGAGAGGACAGGGCCTTATTAAAGCTTTTCATATCAGCTGCCCAAGGTCCCATGGTTTCCACTGCAAGCGCCACAAATTCGTAATTATTTAATAATGACGAATATTTGCGGCGCTTGAGTGTTTGAGCCTGATCAGCTGCTGCACCGGCCCGATTACGGGTTGACTGGACGTGGGAAAGGGCGAATGTGTCAACGCACGTCGCGTCCCACACCAGTGCCCTACCTAGTTTCCACGGCACCAATTTAGCTCCGTCTGGTCGCTTGCCATCGTCTCTATGCAATCCTGCTGGTTCCAGCTGATATCTCTGGGGTCGTAATAAATAAGGGTGTAAGTCGCCTGAACATCAAGTGAAAAAAGGTTTAAGTCCAGTAGACTTCGTTTATGCGTAGTACGTATACTCCGAACAAGTTTCCAATCGTTTTTCATGAAACCTGTCTAAGAACCACTCTAGTTAAACTAGCTATTTAAAAAAAGAAAATTAGATATTGTTCATCCGTTTGGGAGTTATAATATAGCCCTTAAAAGGCACATAGTTTTACACTCGTAATGCTTATTACTTACCCTCTTATTACATTGGGGTGGATGACAATAAATAAATAACTAAACAAAATGCAACCTTTAAAAAACCCAACTGATGCTAACCAACTTTAAAGCGTTATAAATCCTAAATGATTAATCAAAATGTAAAATGATGAAGGAACCTAAATATGATGCTTAAATACCTATTCAATGATACTCCACTTATCTTAGTTCATCGACTTCATTTTCTTTCCTTTTTACAATATGGCGTCTGGTTTTTGCCATATTGAACTTTGATTACTGTCATATTTTTAGTGACTACACATGATACGAATCGATTGTCATAAGAATCATCAAAATCGGCCCACGCGTTCAGTTTCAAGAGCTCCTCAAAGGAACAAACATACATATATAGGCTGTTAAACACATTATTCATCGGCAGTAGGGTAAAAAAAAAAACTTAGTCTCGAAAAAGAAAATTAATAATAACCCAAAAACTTGTGAATTCACGTAGTAGGGGACTCTACGTTATGAGGCGACATATCATCTTCGGTGGAGCTATTTTTCGAATGTTTCACATCGTTTAGCTGATATATTCGATTCCTTTGATGATATCTATTTCCACGGAAAGGTACTCTTGGTATTCAGGGGAGAATGTTTTGGAACGTATGCTCAATTGTAGGAAGTATTTTGTATTGGGACTATGTTTATTTGAATTGTGTAATATTGACTCAACTCAACTCGTGTGGTTGCCGAGTTAGAATAGTGCCACTCCATGTCTTCCCGTGGATGTCGTAAGAGACGACTAAGGGAATAAAGGCTTGTAGTACTGTTAGGCGATGGGTTTGCAACCTGTCACTAATACGCTGGTAAACATCTTAGCCTAATTGTGCAAATTGTGGTTATAGAATTATCAACATATTTTTTTTTAGTGATGTTTGTAATTCTGTAGCTCTGCCTACCCCACTCTGGGAACGAAGGCGTGAGATTATGTATGTATGTGTATGTGTGTAATATTGAAGCTAAACGATAGCGTAAAAAAGAGAGATAGAATTAAATAAGAATCTATAATTGTAACGAAATAGTCTCTGAACGAAAACAGAAAGTAAAATAAAAAATCGTTTGGTAACATATTGAGCCTTGACAGTAAGGCGGATGTATCGTTACAATATTAGTAAAAAAAAAGATTTGTTACCATTAAACAGATAAAAAATACTTTCACACCTTATATAGTTCCTTTTTGTATTTTATTATTTTCTTGTGTTTTTATAAGACCTGTTACCACAATAAAACTATTTCATGGTCGTCTTCGTCGAAAATTAAGAACATGGTATGTGTGTGTATGTGTGGTGTGTAATTAAATGAAATGAATAACCTAATGTCATGTAAAATTTTACATTTCATAAACAACTTTTATTGTCATCGGCGGACAAACCCCCCCTCCCCCCTTATTTCAACATCGTGACAATGACAGGTGATATTTCGGTGTACATGGTGCAGCTTACATGAACCTTACTGATGTGAAACATTGTTAACTTTACAATGTATAGCGAATTGTCACCTGTCATCCATCATTGTCAAGATGGTGAAATAGGGGCCTGATGGGAAGTCGTCACCGCCGCCTATGGTCATTTGCAACGAATGCGTTGCCGATCTCGAATAAATTTAATGACATCCTTTTTAATATTCAATTAACCAGAATTGAATTAAGAAAAGTCCTAAAATATAGTCATTTGATATTGAAAAGAATTGAAGGGTCCACGGAAAGAACATGTCTAGTCACTTTTTTTTTAAAATGAGTTTTGATTCTCAAAAGCTAGAGGACGAAATGAACTATTACCTACCTTTCAGTTTAAGATATAAATCTTCATTTGTCTTGTGTTTTTTCACTCTTAAAAAAACCTCTACACGAAAATTACGTACAAAATAAGATGTTTCCTAACTTTCAAATCACGATATCTCAAAAAGTTACTAATGTGACTCGACATGTTCTTTCCGTGGACCCTTCAATTGTTCTGCGGATATAATCCAACAATGATACTTCAAATTAATTTCATTATAAAAAGAATACACTAAAACTCAAGTAAGAAAGATATTGTTGAACGCGTCCCCAAGTTTGTAACAAAGGTTCGCAGATACCTTGTGACCTAAAAACCTGGTATCGACCTGTGTACTAGCCTTCGTCGATACTAAGTATATACCAAGTATTTGGACCGAGTATATACGCGGTGACAACTTATTAACATTGGCGTACGTCCAATACTTCACAAGTAAAGTACTAGGAATCATAATATTTACTGACCGCATGAGACTTTATTATGTAGTATGAGTGTACTTTGTTGTGAAAAGTAGAACTAGGTAACCGAGTTTTGCATTTTTTTTTTCGTTGTCATTTTTTGGGGTTATGTTACTAGTATTATAACCTTAATTTTGCTTCTTTGATGCCAACGTGATGGTAAAAAAGGCGTGGAATAGATATTTAATATACAGGAATCTTTTTTTTTATGTCATAGAAAAGGCAAACGAGCACACAGGCCACCTGATGTCAAGTGGAAACTGTGGCCCATAGACATTTGCATTCACGAGACTGCAAATGCGTTTCCAACCCTGAGGACTAAGATGGAATGCCTCTATGCTAGTCATTTCACCGGCTGTCTTATCCCCACACCGGAACACAACAATGCGAACACTGTTTTTATTATTATTTGATCTTCTTTTAAAACTCCATTGTTTATGTTGAATTTGAATCTGAATTTAACTCTTTTTACAGGATCTTTTTATCCTTTAATCTCCGCTAAGCAACAGTATTGACATTGCTCAAAAACATTGATAAAAGATAAAAAATGGATTGACATTGATAAAAGATAAAAAAAAGCGAAAAAGTTTATTCAGTAAATAGGCCGTACGTCCCGAACGTCAAAAATCTACCGGCGCATTCCAAAAAGAGACCTCTTCTGAGAAATACCGCAAGTAACTCAACAGTCAGTTTTTTTAAACATTGCTTATTACAGCGATAATTACTTAATCTAAGATTATATAAAAAAAGTGTAACAGCCGGTAGAATTACTAGCATTCATTTTGGCAATGCATTTGCAGTCTTTAAATACCTGGCAGTCTTGTGATTGTAGTTTTACGATTACGAAGGGGTTTGGGTAAAAGGTGTTGTAATTTTTAAAAGTCATACATTTTCAAAGTGAGTGGCCATTCGTAAAAGTGGTAAATTATGGTAGAATTATTCAAAATAAACATATTTTGTTATGTAATGTAATACTCTTAAGTGCATCGGAGCCGAAATATTTAAATATTCATACCTGGGTGTACTTCTAGTAGGTACCAAAAACTAAATAGGTACTTAATTCCTTAATATCTCCGCTCCGATATTATTTAACGCCATGCATTCTATTATCTATATGTATTTAGAGGTCCTCTAAATAACTATGTTAAATCAACCGTGGCCGCTAAAAAAATCAATTTTCTTCATACAAACTTACCCAATGCTCTTTCTATGGCTCTCAGATCCTGATTACCATAATTATAACCTGTATTCTCGTGTGCCTCTATTACGCAAAAAATCCTCTTTCTAACATTTGTAAATATAATATAAATTAAATTTCCAGTTACCCGGTGCTACTTTCCGTCCGCGCCGCCCAGTGACCACTCGCTCCGGATATTGCAGGCGTGTCTGCCGACGGCCCAACCAGAGCACTATGTTACTGGAATATTTTGCAATAACTTTACTTTAAGAAGTGAGGCGACATTAAAATAGCCAAGTTTGTTGGTTTTGGTTAAGTGTGCAAAGGTATCGAGTAAAATTTAAGGCAATTTGATAAAGATGGAAAAGGGTATGCTAAGATGGTTTTGTCATTTAGAAAGGGTTTACATTCATCTGGCATAACTTTTTTTGGCATAATCAACATTCGGCATTCTCATCATTTGGCATAATCAACATTTGGCATTCTCATCATTTGGCATAATCATCTTTTAGCATAGGTACAGTATTTTTTTCTGAAACCGTATATTTTTCAGGATTGTTATAAAATAAACCTAACCTAACAATGATATTTTAAATAATCCTTTTCCAGTTTCAGAAAAAAAGAATGTATGCTAACAGATGATTATGCCAAATGATGATTATGCCAAATGATGAGTATGCCAAATGATGATTATGCCAAATGATGATTATGCCATAAAAAGTTATGCCAGATGAAGGGTACCCTTTAGAAAGGTATGATAAGCGAGAGTGAGTGGTGATGTTGGTAGGGGACGCCGTAGAGTACATACAGTGATTATTAGGTTTGCGATGTAATGAATAAGGGCCAAATCAAAAGCACCCGAAACTGACGTATGTGTTAATGCATGTAGAGGAAGCGAAAGTTGCATGTTTAGACCGGTGTACCTGACGTTTCATAGTCTCTGCCTGCCCCATTGGGAGACATAAGGAATGTATGTATGTATAAATTAAAACCCGCTTATGCCTATACTTAATTGTGACTGGTAGGGTCGTGATCCTAACTTAATTTTCTCAACTCAGTAAATGGTTGAGATGCTCTTAGTATAGTGGTTTTTGAAACAGTGGCTTTTTATTAAAATAATATTATGTGTCCCTATTATTACAAAAATTACGGTCACCTAACGTTTTCATGTTGAAAACTTAAAACCAATTTGAAAATCGAACGATCAGACGAGTAACAAATTGAGTGTATAGGGTGGCCATGATCGCGAATAAAATAATTAATCAAATTTCATCAAATGTTTATTTGAATAAAAAACAAAGTTATTGTCTTAACGCTTTTAAATCTATTACGTTCTGTTCCTAATGGTGTAGTGAGTTTTAGTTTACTTTGTGGCTCCACGACCCCGCAGTCACCCTATATTCTCTGTTCCAGCATATTTGTTTCATAACAAAAAAAAATGACACTCTAATTAGAAGTTTGACGAGCTGTTAAAACACGCGACTTGTGTCTTATTTTTCTCGTATTTTGTTGTTGTGTTAGATAGGATTAAATCTTACTACCTATTTGTAGCCTTAGCCAAACTCTTTTGTAATGATAATGATAATGATTAATGATTAATGATAAATTGTGGCATTATCTATGTAAAGGGACCTTATTGTCGATGGCGCTTACGCCGCACTGCGTAACGCGACGTTGTATTTATATCGGAGCATCTTTAATAACGGCGGAAGTGCCATCGACAGTAAGGTCCCTTTTCATAGATAAACTCACAATTTATTTCGTTTAAACAGCAGGTGGCATGCTACATCAAGGTTGAGATTTCCTATTAGACATAACAATTAAATATATGTATCAGGAGACCTCGCTTTTCCAATCCAAATATAGCAAAGGGTAGTGATGTACCTAATTTAAACTACAACATTTAAATTTAAACTTAGCTTATTACACAAGCTAAAATATTATTAATACTCTTCCTTTTTTTTATCGCCCTAGCCACGATAAAGCTTGCATGCAATACATTGCATGAAATGCATTAATAAATCAAAATAAAGTAATATCAATGTTGGGTAGTATCGGTCAATGTGAAACTAATGATTATCGTCCACAGCCAAAGTGACGTACACGGACCATTAGGTAGGCATGCACGTTCCTTGCAAATGCACCTGGGAGCTGGGAATAAAATATAATATCAAATATTATCTATCATGGACAATTTTACAGCAATGAACTAAGCTCTAATTAAAACCTACATAGAAGATAATCAAGACTTAGTAATAAATCTAGCTGTTATCGCAGAAAGAAATTTCTATACCAAGAATTGAACCCAGGACCGCGCTAGTGTCGTAGGCAAGGTCACTAACAACTAAACTAACCTAACAACAAAAACAAAACATTTATTGCACATCACATAACACATACTAACACATACACGTGACGCCCTAAATCAACAAAAAAGGGTAAGTTTGACAATATAATTTTTTGGCCATCTAGAGCACGAAGTAGTCTTACTTGTTATTAATTTACAAGATTTCATACGATATGATTAACGTTAAGGATTGCTTTAAGGTGCATATCAATTAAATCGGTTACCGGAGGGATAATTATAAGTTTTGGGGTAGAGAACCATTTTTGAGACTGCTAAGTACTTATATCTTTTCATATCTCCTCATGATTGAAAAAAAAAGTCTATTAGGCAAAAAACATATTACATGTATCTAGTTATTGTGATCTAAGGTTGGAGTTGCTATAAATATAGAAATAAAAGAACAGAAACGAAAAGAGAAATTATTGCTAAAAGGCAGCTGCATTTATTATTTCTCGTAAGATTAAAATGATTTTTTATCTATTTTTTTACAGAAACTTTTGAATGCCAGCTCCCGCTGTATCTTGCATGCCGGCAGAAACAGAACGATAAATCGAGAAGTCAGCACTATCCCATCACTAACTAATGAAAGCTCATTTGCCGAACAGAAATACCTTTTTAAATAGACTTTAGTGTATTTTAATTCAATTGAACAAATGTAACTAATGAATAATTACATTTTAACTTTGTTTAAACCGGCGAACAAACAGGGAGTCTATTCTACTCGGCAAAACAATATAGGTTTTAACATTTTATCGTATTTTCAACGTTATTTTCGGTCTTATTTCATCATCATCATCAGCCGCAAGACGTCCACTGCTGGCCAAAGGCCTTCCTCAAGGTTTTCCACAACGATCGGTCCTCTGCTGCTGTCATCCAGCGGGTTCCCGCGACCTTTATCAGAGCGTCGGTCCACCTTGTGGAAGGCCTGCCGACACTTCGTCTCCCGGTTCGCGGTCGCCACTCTAGAACCTTCCCGCTTCAACGGCCATCGGTTCGACGAGCAATGTGCCCCACCCACTGCCAGGTCTTATTTACTTGGCAGTAATTTATTTATTTAACTAATGGCAGATTTAATGCCTAATGACATTAGACCAAGTAATCAAACAGAAACGTTACATAATGGGTGCACAGAAAAAGAAGACAGACAGAGATTTAACTAAAAACTTAAAACATAATTACCCTAATTATTGCTAATACTTACTACAATAAATATATATGTCATATACAAAACTCATACATAAGGCGGCCTTTACACTTAAACTTACGACTTACGTAAGTAGGGACGCAGCTATTTGTTAGAATTAGATAGTTTTTTTTTCTCATTCTAACAGATAGCTGCGTCCCTGCTTACGTAAGTCGTAAGTTTCAGCGTAAAGGCCGCCTAATAAATAAATATAAAGATTAAATACTCGTATTTATAGAAACAAAAGCAGAGAGCATAGATAAATAATGAACATGATGTGATGAAATAAATGATAATGTGCATACACCTACGCTACCTCTTGTTCAAGAAAATGCTTCTGTAGCATTCGCTTGAAAGAAAGCTTGTTAGGGGCTCGTCTAATATGGAGTAATAGCGGCTGAATTAAAAATGCGATAACATGTCAAAACCTATATTGTTTGACCCAGTAGAATAGAGGCGCAGTGGAGTTGGCGTGGCGCTGCCAAGCATTAAAACCGCAACTCCACGGTTTTTGTGCGAACTTAATCGTGACGACCAGGAGCTCCATTTTACTTGGTAAAACCATATAGCTTTTGACATGTATTCTTTTCAACTCGTCCGCCATTATTGTTAAGTAACTAAGAGCAATACTGTTTTACCGACTTGAAATGAGCTCCAGATCGCTTGCGTTGGTGGGACGTTCGCGCAACCCCGAGTCACCTGTCGCGGCTGCTAACATTGAAATTATACCATTAGATTACATTTACAAGAATACAGCTGTGGCACCACCCTGCACGCTGAGCGTTAATAGTTTTAAACTTACATGGTTTTCACTCATACTACAGTTATGAAACGTAGTTTGTCTTCTCTGGATTTATAATAAGATTTTATACTTTTTTTTAGCCTGTTTTAGTCTCCCTCCCCTCTTTTTCGCTATTCTTCCCTATTCACTTTGAAATACGTCCAAATCATCCCGCCACCTCCTCTGGTCAGCCTCTGCTTCGAAGGCCCTCCTGTGGAGTCCATTCGATGACCATTTTTGGCCCACCCTTCCGGATGTATGAAAAAGTTTAATGTGTGTATCTGTGTAGGGTATCTTAAGCTTTTTTTTTAAAGAAAATGTTTTTTTCGGAATTATTCTTTCGATTCAATTGGGCCATTTTAGCTCTGAAAGCAGTCAAGTGGTGCTATTAAAGCAGGGTTTTATATCTATTTCATGCTTATCAAGTAACGAAAATGTGCAGGTTTCCTGACAATGTTTTATAATAGTGAAATCATCGATTACCAGGTAATAAAGTTTTAAAAACGTCAACTAACCAGCCCTATGCTTTTTAAATAAACCGAGTTTGCACCTACTCCATCTTTTTAATTGACATTAACTTATTATCTCTCTCTAACTTTCCAATAAAAAGTATACCGTTCGTGCGATATTTCATTTTTAAAGCGAAATGCTGAAATCATTCGTGCTCATGCAAACTAAACAAAAATTTAGGCCACGCTGAATGCTGCCCAAATGAATCCTTTGGGACACTTATGCAAGTGTGCGATGTGTATATGTGCAGTACTGCAAGCAACATAGCGAAGAGCGCAAAAATCTAGTAAAGCTTAATTTATCCAATCCTTGGATCAAAATATCTGGCAGGTTAGAAAAATACTGAGTTAAAATTGATATTTTAGGTACTGTAACATTAACAAAAACTTTTACATTCTATCAAGTAAAGTAACGTTTGTATTCGTTGCTAAAAGTAAAAATAAAAAGAAAAGAATTCAGTAAATTTGTATATAAACCAAGTACTGTCACATCGTGTTACCTTAGCCCTAGGGGGTAACATTGACGACCCTAAAAACCATCTTTAATACCTAATTATTATTTTAAATGTAACGTAATTACTGAGCTACAAGGTCCGCTGTATATAAGGTCTGTTCATTCTTACTTGTATTATAGTAAACAACTTTCTAACCTCAAAATGAACCTTTTTTGGGTAAAACAGCTCTTTTATCATAAATAAGGTCAACTGAGTATACATTTTGGACATCACTTGGCCGATGTATTGTCTGTGATTGCTTTATTTTGTTTAAAATAGCTGTTTTATTGCTGCTATCTTTTTTAGTGTTTCGTATCTAAAGAGTCGCTATTACTAAACCTCCGCTGGTTGTATGTCTGTTTGTCTGTCTGTCTGTCTGCCTATCTGTCTGTCTGCAAGTTGTATCTCATGAAACTTTATAGCTAAACAGTTTAATTTTCACAGTGAGTATAGCCAATATAACAAAAAAAAAAGTTAAAAATTCAAGGGATAAATACCCCAAAAAACTATTTTTCCTCTATTGTCATTGTAAGCACTTGGCTGGTATTTTCACAAACATAAAAGGTAACGATAATCAGACATACTATTACACGACGAAGGGGTTTGCCTAGTTGGTAGAGACATTTCTACGAAAAACGCTATAAAACGCTTGTAAATTAGCGAAGCCCCAATACAACAATGGTACCCTTCGTGTGTGAGTTACACCCGAACTTGTCCGGTTTTTTAAGTACCTATTTTTTCTTTTTTGTCGGTGGTCATTTACTTTACTTTTTGTATAGGGTGACGGCACTAATGATGGACACATGTAGCTGATAGGCACCAGTAATGGACACTTCACTCTTAATTCAAATTTCATTCGTTCCAAAATTACATACATACATAATCTCACACCTTCTTTCCCAGAGTGGGGTAGGCAGAGCTACAGAATTACAAACATCTCTAAAAACTTGTTGATAATTCTATAACCACAATTTGCACAATTAGGCTAAGATGTTTACCAGCGTATTAGTGACAGGTTGCAAGCCCATCGCCTAACAGTACTACAAGCCTTTATTCCCTTAGTCGTCTCTTACGACATCCACGGGAAGACATGGAGTGGCACTATTCTAACTCGGCAACCACACGAGGCCGTTCCAAAATTGATTGTTACAAAACAAATGAATAACCCTTATCTTCTGTAAAATAAGAATCAAGTGTCCATTATTGGTGCCTTGTCCCTTACTGGTTCCATCACCCTAAAACTTTTTTTTTATGGAAAGAGAAGGCACACGGGCACTCAGGCCACCTAATAAATGGGATCTAAGATCCATAGACATTTGAATTCTCAATACTACAATCTTAAGACTGCAATCCTAAGACTTCAAATGCGTTGCCAACCCTGAGGAATGCCTCTATGCTAGTAATTTCATCGGTTAACTCAATATCATGCCTTTACAATCCGGGTCATTTATTTTCAAACTGATAACCAATAACAAAGGTTGAAATACAATGGCTGACTACTGATACTTGATTAATGCACAGTCGGCCAAATGAGTACTGTGCCAAGGTTGAATTTTGTTTGCACGGTCTAGAACAGTAATTTGAACTATTGACTTTAATAACATTTTCACTGGATAGGAAGTGGTGTCAAAATTGAAACACTATTATTTTGACCGACAAACAATAATAAAACGGTGGTAAACGATGTATTTTCACAGGTACAGTAACACATACCTATCTGTAAGAAGTAGGTAGTAATAAATATAATTTCTACCAATAATATAATATAAAAAGAGGTAGATATGTTACCTATACGGTATTCCGCGTGTAAAAATGGCCCGGCTTACGCACACATAATCAGTAAATATTGCAATTACACACTAATTCATAAATGACAAGTGAAAGCAGGATGGTATGCTAATTTCCGGGAGCGAAACAGAGACGAGTGTATGTTGCTCTGCAGACTAGTTCACGGTTCCGTTGACGGCGCAAGACTAAGTAAAGGTGTACCAATTGGCTTAGTTTTAGGGTGCCACTATCGAAGTGCGTATAACGTATCTACCTCTTTTTAATACGTTATAATTATCATTGATTTCTACCTATTTCTTGGTCCTTTGTCTACGATAACTTATTATTTAGTGGCAATAATCTCCAAAAAATGCAAATCAATGTTTTTTTTATTGTTTAGTACTTGTTGTGTCCTTTTGTAAGATGTCTCAATAAACATTTTTCTTTCTTTCTTTTTTTTCTTTCAAAAAAAGCATCGGATTTTAAACGTAGTTTTCATCAATAGATAGAGTGATTCAAGAGGAAGGTCTTTATGTAAAATAAATTATGGATTATGTACGGGTGTTACAGGAAACTCGCATAAACCGAAGCGAAGCGAGGGTGGGTCGCTAGTGGAGTATAACTACAAAGTAGTTAAAAACCCCCATTGTTATAATGGCGACCCCTTTTTATAGAGCTGATATCGTCAACGGCCTTATAGATTTTCATAATACCTAGCTAAGAATAATTCTAAATATATTAGCCTTCTTTAAAAAAAGTGATTATTGAAATCAACTTCCCAAAATCGTGTATTTCTTAGTAGCAAAATTTTTCATTCGATATTTTTCTGAATTATAGGAGAATGGGCAAAAATGTATGAACGCTGGCCTAGAAACCAATAACAATAAGGACTATATCATCGGATATCCTTTTTAATTCTACGATTTTGTGTAGCGGGAAACGTCAAATAGCTGTGTGTGTTTTTTTTTAATCTGGAACTTCGGGACGCCTACATATACGACTTTAGCATAATTACTAAGAAATACAGCCGTCTTTGCATGGCGACAACTTATTTCACTCAAAGATTTCGATCTACCTGCCATAGTAATAGTTTTACAACTTAGAATTACCTATCCGGTGACATATCGCTTGTCCTTATTGGTCAATAGGCCAATTTGCCCACCCTCTTTTACACAGTCCTGTTTTCCCACTGACTCATTTTTTCCAGTCAAATTTTTTCCGCGTCCAGAAATCAAGTTGACAATGTTGACGAAGCTCCGCCCCTATTTTTTAGAGGTTTGACCCTACAGGCCTTAATAACCTTTTCATGATTTAGTAAGTAATTACTGTAAATAAATAAAAAAACTCAACTTTTCAAACTTTCCCTTGTATCTAATATTCAGTGTGCGGAATTATAAAATCCAGTCCGCGCTTCCGGAGGACAATTAATATCCATTCTTTATTTGTTTGCACACGGCGTGCATAATAATTTATACTGTCCCGTATCATAATAAACTGCAGATGCTTTTTTCACAAGAGACTTATAATTTAGGAGTTTCTAGACTAGTTATTTCTATTGCATTGTATTTTTCATATTTGTGTGACGTGATTCATTGAACCGACTTATCATTTGTGTTTTCTTTCGTTGTGTTTTTATGTTAATTTAGTCAAATAAAGCGAGTTTTTTATTCTTTAATTAAATCCAACACCTCATTACAACAACAGGATTTATATTTTACTTTTCATTTAACCATATGAAAGTAATGATATTTTCCTTCTTCCAATTATAGCCGCTAAAATAATATTGCTTCTGACATGTTACCGCATTGTCAACGTTGACAGCTGTTATTTACTTGACAGTAATGGCGGACGAGTTAAACCAATACGATAACCATGTCAAATCAATATGGTTTACCAAAGATATAATATAGTAAAAAGAGGTAGATATGTTATACGCACTTCGATAATGGCACCCTAAAACCAAGCCAACTGGTACACCTTTACTTAGTCTTGCGCCGTCAACGGAACCGTGAACTAGTCTGCAGAGTCACATACAGTCGTCTCTGTTTCACTCCCGGAAATTAGCATACCATCCTGCTTTCACTTGTCATTTATGAATTAGTATGTAATTGAAATATTTACTGATTATGTGTGCGTAAGCCGGGAAGTGTATTTTTACACGCGGAATACCGTATAGGTAACATATCTACCTCTTTTTAAATTATATCATTGGGTTTAACCGCGTAAAATAGAGCCACTGATCGTTGCCCTGGGAGTTACACACTCCCCCCATAATCACCAAAAAATACACCAATAATTACTCTTTGATACACATCTCCGACATTTCACACGTCGTATCCGAACGAATCCTATCTCACCCGGATCATTAGTCCCCTTCATAATCACAACGTCTCGTTTGCAATGGACTCCGTCATTCGTCATGGGAGATTGATGAAGTTGCGACGGATTAGCGACGCTGGTAATGATTTTAGTTTAGCTGTTTCGCTTTACGTTATTAAGATAGTGTGGGTGAGACAGGTTGTAAGCTTGTTTCATCCTTATAATAAATTGTAGCGTATGAGTGAAATTTTAGTCTTAATGGATATGCTAGAAGATAAATATCAGGGGAACAATTTTACAAAAATTTACCTCGACCTTAACTAAAATTAAAGCTTGTACTATAGGTACTAGATAACAATAAAGATACCTAATAGTTATAATATAAATACATCCAAGGATGAGGAATGAACACTCGTGCTTATCACAAACAAAAATTTGTTCTTACCAGGGATCGAACACTGAGCCGCTATGCTCATAGAGTACATTACCAACTAGACTAACTGTGTCGTCAAATAGCACGTGTAATTGACAACAGGGCATAGTATGACTGCGTCTATATCGCGTGTCAAATGTGGATAAAGCATCCGTCACTCTCGTACTTATATACGAGTCAGAAGGTGACGGATGCCTTATGCACACTTTGTCACGCGATAAACGCAGCCGTATTGGGGCCCTTGGGCATGACGCGCGGTAGAGGTAGCGGCAGCGGCGAGCGGCGAGTACAAATACATTGAGATGTATGAAGCATGCTACGTGTCGCAACAGCAGTTAAACGATAAGGCTGCGGTCCCATAAGGCAAACAGTTTGCTTACTGTCTGCTCTCCCAATATTGTACTGCCCCCAAAACGCCCCAAAAGCCCGTCACGTCTGTGGGCCGAGGAACATTCTCTGTTGACCTTTGTTCCACCTGCGGGGAGATTTCCACCTGGTCATTCATTGGCGCACGTAGAAGTTGTTCAACAGACTGCACATTCAGGTTGGTAGATGCCGAGAAAACTTGGTGAAGTGGGGCTAGACTCAAAGGACCACTAGAGCTGCGGCGCTTCACCACAGTCCATGGCGCATCTTCTGCAGCCCCGCGTGCCCCGACACCTGCACGCAGCAGGACCCATATGACGCCACTAGCAATGCTATTTACGTGGCAGAATACTCAAATAGTCAGCTCATATCTAAAATGCCGCCGTCACGCTTAGAAGAAGATTGTATAGTTTGCCATTCACGTTATGTAAACGGACGCTGCAGATTCACTGCAGGCCTATCTTCTGTCGTATTATCTGTCAGTTTTGTGCCACCTTTGTCGTGGCAAATAGTAAATTATAATGTCTAATATATTTCAGATACTAGGACCTTTTTTACTCAAAATCATGACCAAATGCCTACATGCCTAGAGTATATAATCATAAGCTTTAGATAAAGATTTACATCATTCTGTTTCTGAGTTGCCGTAAATTTTGTCAAAATAACTATTCGTCTCTGTCGCATCTATCCACATTACTCACCGGGTGATTCCAAGGATTGATGGAGACGACACGTCCCGCGCCGAGTAAACATATCCAAGTCCGCAATTAACGTTTCATGGAATTACCCAAAAATCTCGCCAGAAACAAATGAACGACGAAATTGAATGATGGCTGACACAAGATGATTTATTTGACCAATTTATGCTTTTATTTTGTTTGTATCTTACTTTTTAGAGTTCTATTAAGGTAAATACAGGGTCCTAACGGTACCAGTTTCAACTTACGTCGGTTTGTCTGTCACCGGGCTTTTTTTATAAACCTCTGTCCATTGAAGTGTGTAGTTTATTTACCGAAAATTGTTTCTACTTTGCTCCCCCACGGGTAATTATGCTCAATGGTTATATTGAAGTAATCTGTATTGTAAATCATTCGATTGCTTCCATTCTCTTCGTGGCTTTGTTACTATTAGCAAATTTGTCATAGACTTATTAGTAACAAACGAAATAGTCCCTATGGAGCATAATGATAGTTAGGTTAGCCATGGAGGAGCAAATAAGGAACATTTTACATCTAGATTGTCACATATTGTCTGGGTTATTACAAAACTGCGTAACTTGCAAAATAAGTATTTTTATGTATCGCTGCCTGTGTGTCTGTCTGTACTTTACAAAATAATAAAAACTATAGTAAATATTTTAAATTTAATTATAAAGTAGAATATAATTATCTGCAAATTAAGTTTTTCACGTAAACAATTCCTTGCCCTTTTAAAATCTGTTATATACCAGTATTACACTGAACCCTTGGTTCGTGATTTCGACCGGTGCTTCGCCAGTTTTTGATTTATACGATTCAAGGGGAATTTATACACAAAGCTGTTAGGGTAAAGTTACATGTGGTAGGGTAAGGCTGGGGTGAAAGCTCCGAGGGAGCTTTCCATTAATATTTACCTACGGAAGGAATAACGTATGAAGCACAAGCGAGCGCTGATGATGGCACAAGCCAAAATATATCGAAATAGAATTGGGAAATTTTGTTGTGTGTATTACAAGTCGTATTATCAATGCGTCCTTTTTTGCAAGCTTTTTATCAACTTGCAATGTATGTATGTACGGTCACGGAAGTTAATTTGCTACCCATTACAAATAAAATCTGCTTGAAGATGTCATTGTCAATAGAGATGCCAAGTCATTCGTAATTGATGGAAAACTCAACCTTATTGCTGTAGAATGTCAGTTTGACTTTGGACCTAAGGTGGGTCACAAATTAAATTCCTTGACTGTATGTTCGGGTCAAATAAAATAATCAGGGAGACAATCTCACACCAATTAACCTATTCCTAAAGCTCTAGTCTTGTACTGTGGTTACTAAACAACGATATAAATAATTATATATAGAGAAATAAATACATAGATACAAAGAAAATATCCAAGACTCGTGCTCATCACGCAAATATTTGCCCATGCCGGGAATCATAAATACATTATAGAGGGGATGATCGAAAGAAGGAGAGGCAGAGCAAGACCATGAAGAAGATACATGGACAAAATCAAAGAGAAGGTTCATGTCGTGTCGTATAAGGAGGTCAAGGAGCTGGCAGAGAGGAGAGAAGATTGGGAATTAGTCCACCGGCAAGAGCGATGCTCTTAAATTAAAAGAGAGAGAGAGAGAGACCGGGAATCGAACCCAGGACCGCTAGCTTGGTAGGCAGGGTCACTACCCAAAAGGCTAACGCGTTGTCAATCATGCAAGGCAGATTTGAAATACTTCCTGGGGACTGATTGAGCTGAAATTTGGTATACCTACGTAATTTAAATGGCACAATCGAGCAGGTTTGATGATGGAGACGTAGAGCTAAGGTGGCAATAGGAACTCCTAAGTTACACAGGTGGTATCGTCTTGACGAGTAGTTGATGAATGTGCAAAAAAATACAGTTGGCAACAAAAATCTGTCCCAAAAAAATATTTTTCAAGCGATTAAGTCTGTAATTCTAAGACTACAAATGCGTTCCCAACCCTGAAGTCTAATAGGGTGCCTTAATGGTAATCATTGGTGGTTTTATGGCTACCTCGGAATGCCTATAACAATACAAATACTGCTGCTTTGCAGTAGGCTAAAGATAAGAAGGTGGTAGTAGGTAATTCAGTAAAAATAATAAACGTAGGGTTAAATAAGAAGTTGTTCAATAATCACGAAGTTATTTAGTATTTGACCAGCATTCATATCCTAACATGTTGCTTATATTTCTTTCATGCCCAAAGGGACTACAAGTTATACTAATGAGCGAAGCGCGGGATCACGGGGATGTGACGTCATTCGTTGCTATGCTGACATACGTAACATTCCCAAATAAAACGCTGTTTCTTTGTGTTTGGCATAATGAAATATCTCAGTTAAAACGAACTCTAAGGTCTTTTCTTACAACGCGACGCCATCGCAGATCTTTTATTATAATGTTTACTAGTAACAAAAAGAAAACTTTCTTGCTGTTTCATGTTTTTTTTTATAATAATTTTGTATTTGAATTTAAATACTGCATAAAACAGTTTATTGTGGCGATTTTTCTCAGCAATGATGAAGTAATAATGCGAGATGCGCTAGTTATCGCAAAAGAGCTCTAATGTGGCTAATATACTTTTTTTAATTACTTATTTATACATATAAAACTCTGCACAGCCTAAAATCACTGAACCTAGGGACTTCAAATTTGAAGAGCATATTCCAAAGGGACTCAAGCCGTTCACTACGTTAGGATTTTTCAAAATCGATCTCCAACGGGATTATTTAGGGTGTGGCGGAAATCTAAATGTACGCTTACAAATTCGCGGGCATCCTCTAGTTCTATATTATGTTTATACTGGTGTCCTAACAAATCCTTTTTTTATCATCTAACTCAGCTAAAACACAAAGCATTGGATCTTATATGGATATTACTATCTCCAGGGAAATAAATTTCCGCTTGGTGCTCCCACACCGTCACGCCATTTCGAGGTTACACGGAAGTTAAAATAAAAACCTTGCATAGTTTTTTGTAGTCACATTAATAATATCATTTTGAAGTAGTTTCATAATAAAACACAGAAAGTGTCTTTGTCATTTTCATAAATTAATTCTATCCATATTTTATAGTGACAGTATCTAGTTGTAACAATGTGTAATATATTTGGTAACCCATCATTTTAACGATTGTATCATTTCACCGATCTCTAAAAGCATGATGTTTTCAGGAGATCTTAAACATTAATCACGTAGGTACATAGGTTAGGTTACACTTGGAGCCGCCAAACAAAATTAACTTATGCGTCGAGAAATACCTTTTCATGAAATTAAAATTCTGCGTAATGATACGTTTGTTGAAAGGTGTTTTGATAAAATAATAAGTACGGTCACGGACTTTAATTGATGAACCACTATAGAACCTTGTCGCATAAAACCAACAATTAATTCCTATGTTGTTTCTATCTCGTCACTTGACGCTGTCAGTATGACAAGGTTCTATCGTGGATCAATATTTAAAGTCTTCGATGGTACCCAGTATACTTAAACATTGGTTGTAAGCTAAATAAATAAGTTTCGAGCATATTAAACATACTGTATAATGAAAACTTAGGCTTGATTTCCTCCTACGCTGACATCGGTCGCTGACGTCGGTCGAGCGTACGAATATACACCATGTTCTATGGGACACCGCACAGCGACGCTGACGTCCGCGGCAGATTTATTGCTGCGTCGTTGTGCGGTGTCCCATAGAACATGGTGTTTATTCGTACGCTCGACCGACGTCAGCGACCGATGTCAGCTTAGGAGGAAATCAAGCTTTATTATGATAAAATCGCTTCATCGCCACTCCCCGTCCCCGATGCCGCCGTCAAGCAAAGTCGAAATCAGGCTGTAATGCAGATGCGCCCTTATAGCTTTTAACCTCTGATGTAAATAGTGTTATATGTTTAACGTGTGTACCGGTGTATCTGTGTATGTATGTATTTTTTAATAGAAAGTTAATTAATCTGCCGTGGTTCTAAACTTGGTTCTTTGTCGAAAATCGCTAAGGCCATTTCCGAGTAGGTAAACAGCTTTAATTTAGGGTCGTAACTATATCGAGGGTTAATCTATTTAATAGTTATAAATTCATTACTACTACCAACGTAACCCATATAGATTTCCTCATACTCAAAAGATTTTCTTGAAACTATTGTAATATCTGCAAAAGACGTAAAAACCGTTACGGCGCAATACCCTCGACAATAAGCAAAATGGCGTCGGGTACAGGTGCAGTCTGCAACGGTGGAGCGAAACAAAAACGCAGCAAGTGAATTTTTTATCAAATAAATTTCAGTTCCTTCCTTTTGCGTTGCTGTCCCGGAAAATACCGAATACTTGAATGAGCGCGCAATCGTGTGTGGAAATAGAAATGTGAATGTTGTTATGATTGGAGTTGGTAAGTGTTGAAAGAAATGTTTAGTTTTACGTCTGTAACTGCCTCTCAATAAAATTACGCATAATTTTCTAAGAGTCCTACTCACTTTAGTTTTTTATGGCAAGGAAAAGGCACACGAACACTTTTGTCTATATCGTGTGACAAAAGCAGATAAAGCATCCGTCACTCTCGTACCTATGTACGTGTCAGAAGGTGACGGATGCCTTATCCAAACTTTGTCACGCGATAAACGCAGCCGTATTAGGCCCCCTGATGGTTAGTGGGATCCGAGACCCGATAGACATTTGAATACAAGACTACTACCTATCTCAAGACTGCAATTTCAAGACTTCAAATGCGTTGCCACCCCTGAAAACTAAGTTGGAATGCCGCTGTGCTAGTCACCGGTTGCCTTATACCTACACCGTAATATAATAATGCGAACATTGCTGCTTTGCGGTGGGTTAATGGATAAGATGGTGGTAGCAATCCAGATAGACCCTGCACATAGTAGGAGATCCGAATAGGAGACGTGTTGCACCGGTCTGTTTATTCGATAAAAAGTATTGTATACCAGATTTAATATGCTAAGTAATATATGGCGAGAAGGTAGGCTGAAAGATTTCAGTCCAGTATATACTCGTAATTAATTAGAAAATTAAAAATTAACTTTGTTTTAAAAAAATGAAATAGCTTGTTTAATAGACAAATCACATACCAATCGAAAGCATGTTAGGTTGACAATTTTTTTCCCGTCAAACTATTGGGTAGGCCGGTATAAACAGGTAAGTCGGTACTAATAATTTGCACCAAACCTAACGTGTGCATATTAGACTTCATACTTTCGATTAGTTTTTGAAATTTAAAAAAAAAAACATTTTAAATATATTTTTTAATGATATAAGTACTGGACTGAAATTTTTCAGCCTACCTATTCGCCACATATTATCTAGCGTTTTAAATTTAATATAAAATACTTTTCATCGAATAAACAGCCCGGTGCAAAGCGTCTCCTATTCGGATCTTAGACCAACAAGGTCCTACCACCAGTATAATGTATATCCAGTATTCCCAGATTCTTAATAGCGTTGGGCTCGCTATCGCTATCGCGCTTGCACTCGCAACTGACAGTATGTTACTCGTGTGTCATAGAAATACGAAGATTGTCGATCGCTTTTAAGAAAATGGTAGTACTGTACTTTGTTTTGTTTTTGCCTAAAAGAACGGCGTACAAGTCGAAACACGTAATAACTATATATGAAAAGCAAACTTTAAAAACCCGACTGCATTTTTTATACCGTCGTCGATATACCTATATATATAATTGTCATTTTGCCATTGTTGTTATTTCAATTTTAACAGTTTAGGTATCTTATGTCACCCGGGATGACGTAAGGGTTCTAACAATACCTCACACATCGAAATCGGTCAAGGTATTTAGAAGTTATAGTGGAATAAAGAAACTCACATACATACAAACATGAACCCTGAAAACATTACAATCCTTTTTTGGGGCAGTAGTATAAAAAGAGCCCTGAGCGACCTACCTTGAGTAAATTACGGTGGGCGCGGCGGGGGGAGCGTAAACCGCTTCGGTTTGCTGCCACGCTATTGGTTCCCAGTAATACACTCTTATCTGTGATTAGTTTGTTAGTAGACAACAGGCGCAAACATATCCCCTCTACTAGCCGCTCGGAGTTCTTTTTACGTGTGTCGAACTGTAGTTACATTTTGTACTACAAAAACGTACATTTCGTACAGTATGTGTTAGTGCACACGAAGAAAGGTAATATTTGTCATAGTATGGACATGACATTATGTGACGAGATAAGTTTTTTAATGTGGAGAGCTATATATGAACAAGAGATGGATTGTGTGAACTGACCACTGACCCCTAATAATTGGGACGAAGGCAAGCAATAATTATAAAATTAAAATGTAAGTTTATAATGAGGATGTGTTACTTTTAACAGATGACTAAAGTAAAAACAATCAATACTTTATAAGATATCCACACATCGTTATTAAATATAGCTATTTTTAAAAACTGATACATAATATTTTTAATACCATTATTTCCTTAGCCCTTTATCGAATACGTTGACATTAATAACTGGGTATCTAATGGTAAAAAATACAGACATGGAATGACGGCAAATATTTATAAGAGAAAAGCCATATGGTTCGGTATCGAAGTAAAAAATGATTTATAAAAACAGACTTGAGGTTTTCCTAAGACATAAAGAAAATATTATTAACGTTTGACCTTTTACTGTTGTAAATATTTAATGTGTAAAAACGGGTCTAATTTTATATTTAATCGCTGTCACGATTTTATTAAAAAGAAATGTTCTAAAGAGGAGATATTTTTAATTATATTTGTGTTTATGGTGGATATTTAGAAAGTAGAAATAATGGTTTACTTACTTTTTGTGCACGTCTTGTAAATTTGAAAATCCTCTTGCATTTTCCTCAATCTTGACCAGGTTGACTGGAAGAGACCCCTGAAGGGATATGTTTGCCATGTACGGTGACGAAAGCTGACAGGTGAACCATTTCAAAAAAAATATGCTTGATGTCGTCAATGTCATTAGAGATGCCAAGTCATTTGTAACTTATAGTAAACTCAACCTTGTTGATGTAGAATGACAGATTGACTTTGGGCCTGAGGTGAGTAACAAATCTAAATATTTCACTGTACATGTTAATGAATTATTAACATAGATTATTTTAAGTTTTAAAAGTTTTACTATGGCGGGTAGTCCCAAATCTTTATGTTAAAAAACTCACCCCATAAATACAATGGGAGAGTTATTTTTATACGGCCATTGAAATTTCTCACAGCGGTTTGACGTTTCCCGCTATAAAACAGTTGTAAAATATAAAATGCCTTTTCTATAAGACATTGCTTTGTTCGTCGGCTGGAGTAAAATTATTTCTGCACATCCTCCTTTATGTACTTACGTGAAAATGGCTTTTTGTGCAATAAAGAGTTAACATACATAGAAACATAAAGGGGCTAATAAATAACTCAAAACATATATTTTTTCATATTATTTATTTGTTGTAAACAGTCTTATTATCGAGCGATGATTAGTAAGGGTTTTTCAAACACTATCATAAACAATTTTAGACAAATCTATAGCAAAAAATAATTGACTTATTATTTTTAATGTTATTAAATTGACAGGTCTTTTGCTAAACATGCTTTTCAAAACAGTATTTAACGATAAAACGACATATCGGACATTGTTTCTCTGTTAGACTCGGTTTCACAAGAGTTGATATTATTAATTTCTTCTATAATAATTAATTAAATACCATCTATCATCATTGTAATTGAATTACTTATTTGTAACCAATTAGTTACTAAATATTTAAAAAACTCAACGATTACCAATTTTCCTTTTCTAATACATTATCGTAACGCTATGAGTACTACGCCGTAGTCCGTAGCAGTATAGCTGCTACGAGCGCTACGCCCATGTAGCGGGTCGTTAACAATAAAATTAAATGTAGTTACGTCTTATACGACATTTTATACACATTTTTTTACAGGCATTATAAAAAAATGTAACATTACTTAATTAATGACGCTCGTTATACAATAGTGTTTGTGAACCCTGAAAAATATAAACAATATTTACTTTGGCGGGTCTAAGCATTCTGGTTACACGAGCTACTTCATACTGGAATCGTTGTCATCATAATTACATCTTACATTTACTATTTACAAGAATTGAAACTGTAATTGAATTACGTTTTTTAAAGCATACATTCTCTTAAAGGCCGTTTATTCTGCATTTTGTGACGTGGAACATGGGAGTATGATACGATACTTCTAATAACCGAATACAATGATTTTTTTCTTAACTAATATTAGCTCGTAGTAATTATTAGGTAACCCCCAATGACAGGGCGTCGTAGACGTATAATAATAATTTTGTGATGCCCTAAATAATAAAAAAAAACAATAGAGTAAAACGTACGGTTTTATTACTTAACATTACATTACGTGGCAATCATAGTTACCTTTTGTGACAAAAAAACTACTGCTTTTAATGTCTAATTATTTACACAATTATAGTATCATTAATTTTGAGATTTTAGAAGTGGTGTTATGATGTCATAATAAAATGTGTTTTTGTTATTATAGTCACATGTAACGTTAAGACACTATTATATGATTCTTTAAAAATTATAAAATAATAACTTAATGATTTATTATTTGTATTCAAATTATTTTTTATCTGGAATGAAACAAAAAACATAATTATGCGTATTCCATAGCCCAATGTGTCACAACACTTCTAGAGTAAACAGCCTTTATAACATCTATTTACATACGTTTTAACGACTACGTAAACATGTAAACGTTTGTGAAGTAGCAAAACAGTATAATTAACAGAGTCCTTTCAAGTAGTGAGTTGTTCGCCGAGTTTCCTTTAGCTGGCTCCGTAAGACCTGTAAAAAAACAGTTTTAAAAACAGCGTATCAGCATGTAAGGCATTTTACCTTCTTAAAAAGGGCGAAGTATAATTTCGCTATGTGAGTGTCCGTCAGTCCGTGGTCTAGCTTATACATTTTTGGTACTACAAAGCTGTAATTTGACATTGTTATAAATTTAAATTATAAAGACGAAGTTGAAAAAAATAATATTGAAAAAGATACTAAGTAGACTTAATTGGTTCTTGAGATACAGGCGACTTAAGTGTTTATACCTGCTTAAAATCGTAGCAAAAACTTTGAATCGAAAATTTGTACATATGTTGTTTTTCAAGATAGTTTTATTGTTTGTAGTGATGGCGTTGAAACCCTTTACCCGGTTTTTTTGTTTCATAATTTAATTTCAATATTAAACGCCTGAAGCTACGATAGCAAACGCTAATCTTCTCTTTGTGTTGTCTTCGTAATAAAGTAACATATCCCTGTTCATTAGTAAAGTCATACTTTAGTTCCACCCGTACTAAAGACAGGGTAGCCTTACTTCAAATAATTGCAGCTTAGGTAAACAGAAGTATCACTAATAAATAATAACTACAAATTCCTACAAAGGGCATTAGGAAATTCAACGTACAAACTGTAATACTTGGCAATATTTAGCGCTCCATGAAATTAAATACTTATTGTATAATTTAATTAATTGAATATAAGTACCTAAATTCATTACAAGTTTTATTAATCATATAACCATTTATATCAAAATGCATACGATTTATTACACGACAAATGTTTTGTTTACCCTTTAAAAAAGTTTACTTGATTACCCTGCCCTGCGGGCCTATTATTGTCGTGTTTATCGATGCGGATAAATCGAGTTTAAGTAGACCCGTCAGTGCATACAAAACACATTTTAGCGCGTGCATTCTCAAATAGGCAGCAGAGTTCCTAGCCAAGATGCATTCCGCTCATTAGCGGAAAGCGGTGGTAGATCACGTGATCACGCGATTGACGCGAAACGCTAGTTAGCGGAATGCATTTTGGCTAGGAACTCTGCTGCCTAATTGAGAATGCACGCGCTAAAATGTGTTTTGTACGCTCTGAAGGGACTACTTAGACTTGCCCGTTTATTTTACGCTGCGCCGCGTTCACTCGTTCACTCGTTCGACCGACCGAACGCCGTTTTTAAGAGAATTATACACCAGTAGGAATATAAGTGCAAGAGTGACGGATGCCTTATCAAATTTGCTCTAAACAAAATACTGTTAGAAAAGATCGAAAATAGATGGCGCTAGTGTAGCAACGGGATGTCGGGCAAACAACCACCGAATTCTCAAGCGAATGTTCTCACGAGACCGGAGAAGTGAGCGACTGATGTTTGTAGATGACCAGGCTGTAACACTTTGGCTCGGGACGTGCCCCGGTGCGGTTGTCAGTAGTTCTAAATGTCGAATATCATAGATCGGTGATGTGTTGCATTTTTCGCGATTTCTTTATGTACAATTTGTAATCCTTATTAAAATAATAACAAATTGATGCTTGAACGTTTATTTCAAATCAAATCTTTTCCTTTTGCTAAAAATACATATTTTTTGGAAGTGTCTCCGTTGTACTAAGCTGTTGCGATAATTAATGATGGCCTCGAAGCGTAATTAAATATATAAATAGACGTCATAACTGCAGGTCGTTTGTTAATGTAGGGCAGATAATTAGAGCCAACAAGTCCCACATTAATCATGGTTTCCTTACATCTGTTTATAAATTTTATGAGTGTAACGCTCGTACTTTGTCGTTTGACTTATAATAACTTTTTAAGAGCACCCCATGGAGCACCCTGTTTCATATTTTAATCAATATGAAACAAAATGTGATGTTATATAATACATAACATACATGTTGTTATTTTAAATACGTTTTGTTTGTGATAAAGGAGTACCTAATGAAACATTTCTATTACCAAATGCAACATCTAATATTATACAGCTGAAGAGTTAATCTCAGGAACTACTGGTCCGATTTAAAAATTATTTCCCTGTTAGCCCATTTATCGAGGAAGGCTATAGGCTTATATATCATCACACTAAGACCAATAGGAGCGGAGCACCAATGAAGAATGTTTCAACCTTCTACGTTAACAAAGTCGCGGGTTAAAGTTAGCGTTAGCCCAAAGTAACTATTCCACGGGGACAGAGTCGCGGGCAGAACCGTATAGTGTTATGATAACGCGTTTTACGTTAAAGATACACAAACTGAATTACTACTACGTATTAAAACTTAATTATTTGGCTCATCTTTTAAAAACCGTAAATAATTCAAACAAAAATTAATTTCATTTTTTCGTTTTTTAGTCTCAGACAAAATTGTAATAAACGTCACTTCGTTATTAACGAGTATTTTTAAAACTCGAATAAAGTATTATTTACTCACAAAATGAAGATGAATGGGTATAATCTGAGAAAAATTATACAATTGCGTTCTGTGAATAATGGAAAAAAAGTGAAAAACGTAACTTGCAATATTAACTTCGAATATATTTTTAAACATACCTCCAGCCACGCTGATTTGATTGAAGTCTTCATTATAAGAGTTCAACTTGATTTCTGTGGACAAAATAAACATAGTTTTAATAATCCTCCTGTATGTAAAATCTTTATTTAAGGTGAAGCACTAAAAACCTACTTGATACTTGAAGCTCGAATCAAGAGACTCTGCCAAATTTCTGTGGTTACGGGTTCGCCGCACATTTGGCAACGTTACGTCACTTTAAGTTGAAAGCGACGGATATTGAGATCGAGCGAATTTCTTATACCGGGTGTTAGTAATGCGGCTAATGATTTTTACTTATTTAATCAGGTAATTTGCAGAAATAAGATAAATGTATATTTTTGCTTATTATTTAGTTATGGTAAAATATTAAAGCTAGTTTTAAATTTGAAACAAGATTTGACTTTTTTTCTGCAATAGACTCGTAATGGACTTAACGACTTTTTACAGGTAAAAATATATACGCAGCAAATAGAGCCTAACATATCGAATAAAAAAAATCAAATTCTGTTTACGTGCTTCGGTTTATTTTTAATGAAAAAGCAGATAGGTAACCTCTAATAAATAAAGTATCGTAAAAAATATTTTGTACTATTTCGATCTAGAACTGAATTGTAATTATATCTGAGTCTAGCGACTCATAAAAAGATCATTAATTTCACAAATTATAAGATAGCCAAAGGGTAAAACTATACTACTTTTGACATTGTTATCATATAACCAACGTAATGAAAGCTCTTATTGACTTGTCAGTAAAAGCCGCCGAGTTAAAAGCAATACGATAACATATTAAAAGCAATATAGTTTTACCAAGTAGAATAGAGCCCCAGGTACTTGGGTTCAAGGAAACCCGTTGTTATTTCACGCTTTTAAGTTTCACTTCTTAGTGCGGTGAAATAATATACAATCAAAATGTATCACTACTTCTTGGTCAGCAAGACTCAATTTTAAATACGCTTAAGACAAAATCTTACGTCCTTGTTTCACTAAAGCAGTGAATATTGTGGTACTGTGACAAACTATCCGGTTGCAAAATGGCAGAGCACGGTAGAGGCGTTTCGAGTGTTCGGAGCAACACGCCGTATTTCTTATCAAGAAAGGCACATGTATCATTAAAGCCTTATTGCATATGCGACTTTATTATTAACCTAGATGGTTTAATTTACTTCAGCTATAAGATTGCACATATGCCTTTACTATTTCAAAGACACGCTCCGCGCCATTTTGTTTTTAAGATGCGACATTTTATTTCTTAAGTGGTTTTGTAGTTACGTACAATAAAACGTTTACTTTGTGCATGCGTTTGTTCGATTTTTTACAAACTTATATTGAAAACGAAATTAATAAAGTATTTATGTTTTTTATTAAGGTATTTTTTAATCCACAATTTTATTTACAGTATCTTTAATCTTTTTTTTTCATGCTTAAGGAAAGCAACTTCACGATTGTGCATAAAATTAACAAGTCTAATAAAAAACATGCTTTAAAATACCGACTAAATGTTTGATTATTGTCTATATAATTGTAAAAAAAAATGCGGACTTAATTACTCTTATTATTTTGATTAAAATATTATAGCTTAGATCGCTCCACTGAGGCTGCAAGGCGTGCCAAAAGTCTAACCTAACCTGACCTGCGTTAATTAATGTTTAAGATATCCTGAAAACATGGTTTTAGCAGAAAATAGCGATGAAATGAAATTTCGATGAAATGAAACTAAGTAAAATAATGGTTTACTCCAGAGGCTATTAATGTGGTTTATGTGTTTGTCTCGCTTCTCCATGCTAATTATACTCACCATAAAGTCTAAGAGTGCCCTCACTCTTGCCGAGCGAGTTGGTACTAACGCAGTTGTAGGTGCCGATGTCACTCTTGGAGAACTGCCGGATGGTCAGCCACATTGACACCTTGTAGGAGGTTTTTTCTTCTCTTATCGTGTATTTTGGCCTGGGACAAAATGAAACAGTTATAAGTTTCTCAATTATGAGTGTAGTTAGCTAGAAAAGATCCCTTGAAGGGATAAATTTGCCTTTGTACTTCCCTGTTAAAAATCATTGTGTTTTGTTTTTAATACAATAATGTAACATACATACATATGACGTATTACATTTCAAACTCATACGGTTTATAGATTCATGGGGAGGGGGGTTTGAATACACAAATACTTCATATCTTGAATTATCACATCCAATGGGATACTTTTCAATCCAGAAAATTGCATTAATATGCATAGTCCGTGAAAAAAATAAATCGATGAATGAATGAAGTTATTAATAGTTATTTAACAACTTATTCTTTATTTGTAGCAAGAAACGGCATTACAATTTTAAATTAAGTACCGGTTTCAACCGTATAATAATGATAACTTTTAGGCTCATGGAAACTCAAATTTCTTTTAATAGTTCGAACGGCCTCGTTAACTTTAGTGAGTACTAACAAATATTCATTTTAAAAATGGAATTGTGTTAGCTTCTACATAATATTCACTGTGGTGGGTTTTAAATAGACCTAGTTTTTTTTGTTATTGGAATAAAACATAAAACATTTCATTTCATACTTAAAATTAATATCGCCTATAGTAATAAAACTTGACTCCAGTTCAAAACACGTTATCGATATGTAATAGTTTTTTTTTTCAATTGTTTGTATTTTTTACCGACTTGTTAAGATCCAACAAATGAGTTCAAACTCGATGAATTTACTAAATACATATACAGCAGATATCCCGTTGCCGCTTTCCAACTAGGTACATCATTATTATCAGCTGTAAAACTCCACAATATTGCATTGTCATTCAATAAAGATACTAAAGATATTAAAGAAATAAGCATCACATCAAGAAATAACATCAGCTGAGAAACCTTTTATTGGATAATCCATTATACTCCGTCGACGAATATATGCAACTTAAATTGTAAAATTATTATTGTTTATTTGACTTTATTACTTTTTGTATATTGACATCGGAAACTGACCATTTATTAGTTGTTTATTAATGTTGACTTTGATTATTTGAGTGTTATTTTTGTATTATTATATTATTATTTTGTATTAATTTTGACAATATCAATGTTATTTCGCATTTTTTGACATGCAATGCAATTTATATTGTAATATTACATTGATGAATAAATAAACTAAACTATACTAAACTAAACTAAGATCATTTTATAAATGTTCTGGTTCAAATCTTGCAATTAAGTTAGATAAAACTTAGCAAAGACACAAATTCAACGAATAATTTCAGTCTATCTCTAAAGAAGAAACTTAACTCAGCAAGTAAACGTATAAGAAACAAAGATAAACCATAAAGATCTGCTTCCTTATTCTCCTTCAGTTCAAAAACGACATCGTTCAGTCGATCTAGTTTAACCTGACCCCTACGTGCATTAACAATGCGAATAAATTCAAGTCAGACTCACTGGTTCTCAAGTTTAGTCGAGGAATAAAATAACAACACAGAACCGAGTTGTAGTAGAAAAGGCAAACTTCCCCTTATTACGAATCATTACAACTCTCCGCGTTTATCCGGTACATTACACCTCGTTTGTAAAGGCGAGAATTGCTTGCACGCCGTAGGTTTTCGTGTTGATAGTGGCCTTTTGTTCGGAGTTTGTGTACAAGGTAAGTTGGTCTTTGTTGATACTTTGTTGTTTATGTAAGTGTGTCCTAGTAAGTTAGCGTAGCAAGACGATTAGTTAAACTATAATATGATTTCCTTTACTTTCTATTCTAAGAATGTTGAGTTGCCAGTATGTAATTCCGAACAGTGATGATGCCGAATTTTGACAACAGGTCTTTTTTTAAAGGTGTCCTGAAAAAAATCATGCTTATAGTTCGTTTCTTGCCTATTTACTGAGAAAATATAAAAAAATCTGCTAATAATTAAAGAGCTTAAACGCCACATGGTCATTGCTCGTATTACTTTGTTTGCCCGAATTTCATTTGCCATAATATTAATTTGCCATAAAGGCTTTTTTTCACCTAATTCAGGCATTTTTTATGTAGTTTTTTCATGTCCTGGTATAGAGTCGAAAAGGTTACGTTAGGTTAGTTTTATAAAAATTCTGATTAGTTCACGGTTTCAGAAAAAATAATTTTATATTAAGGCAATAATATTATGGCAATTATTACAATTATGCCAATTAAAATTCGGGCAAACGATAGAGAACCCACAGCTAGTGCTAGACTTAAAAAACAAAACGCGGTTACAAACAAAATGACGTCATTCCAACCACTAGTCCAAAGGGAGCGTACAAACACTGATAATATTCAATATTTTTCTCACTACCTAAATAAATAAATAAATAACTTTAACAAAAAGCAAGCTTTCAAAACCCGACTGTTGCTAACCAAATTTAAATCGTTATAAATCCTAAATGATCATTCAAAATGAAAAATGATGAAAGAAACCTAAAGATGATTTTTAAATCCCTATTCAATGATACCGCACTCGTCATATTTCGTTGACTTATTTTTTTTAATTCGCACAATATGGTGTCTGGCTGCCGCCATATTGAATTTTGATTACTGTCATATCTTTGATTGACAGAAGAATCATCAAAATCGGACAACGGGTTTAGTTTGTGTAGTGCCACAAAGGATCAAACATACATATATAGGCTGTGAAACACATTACCCTCCTCCTTCGGCAGTCTCTTAAAAGCAATGCTTTTGAGAGAACCCTATATAAGCACGATTTTTATCAGGACACCTTTTAAAAATAATCCTGTTGTCAATTGATCGAAATCGAGATCATTTGTTTACACTTTATTACCTTGTCACTTTAATCATACATACATACATAATCTCACGCCTTCGTTCCCAGAGTGGGGTAGGCAGAGCTACAGAATTACAAACATCTCTAAAAACTTGTTGATAATTCTATAACCACAATTTTCACAATTAGGCTAAGATATTTACCAGCGTATTAGTGACAGGTTGCAAGCCCATCGCCTAACAGTACTACAAGCCTTTATTCCCTTAGTCGTCTCTTACGACATCCACGGGAAGACAATGGAGTGGCACTATTCTAACTCGGCAACCACACGAGGCCACTTCACTCACTCACTCACACTTCAGGTCACTTTAATCGGTGTGACAATTTATACATCGCAGTTTAAAAATGACATTAAATAGACAAGGTACTAAAGTGTACATATATTTATGAACTCGACTGTAGTTCCGAACATAATTCATTAAATTTGCCTTATAGTTGCGAAGGTATTCGTAGCGTACGTGTAGCAATTAAATTATGCATTTTATAAAAAAAACGATCAGATACTTGTAAGTAAAATGAACATTCAGAATAGTAAAAATTGGTCTTAACGTATTTCCATTAAAAAAATAAGGAATTTTAATGATAAACCTTACATTTAAAAGCCAGTAAGTGATATATTTGGTCTCTTATCCAGTAAAAAAATATTTGTCGATTCTTCAGTACCTAGTTTTATTCGCAAAGATTTTTATATCTTGAATTTATTCTTCTCGTAATTACTTGAAGAGAAAATATCCAAATCACTCCAAATGAAATCGAAGCAGAATGTTTTTTGCCTGTCGTCAGCTCATAAAGAACTTGATAAATGTAATTCCAAACAGATAATTGGGTAAGGTAAGAAAATAAACCACTTATTTTTTTCAGAATAATAAATCTGTCTGGAAGACTGGAAGGTATAGATTGTTTACCAAATTTATAGAAGTACTTTTTTTGATCAAGTAACTTAAGCAATCGGGGTAAGAGATAATTATAAAAAAAAAAGTAAATAAAACTGAAACATTAAGTGCCGTTTTAAGAACGAATTATGGCTGAAATATCCACCTGAAAACTCGTCATAAATAGCAGTTATTTTTGATTTGACGTTTACTTTGGCCAACTTACCCATCCAACAGCATCTCTCCCCTATTTTTAATCCAGTAATTGATGGTGTTTGGGTACGCTTCAACGTAGCATTTGAGCTTGACATCGGTGCCCAGTGGCGCCCCCAACAGCTGATTTGGCACTTTGACTGTCGGTGCAACTATAAAAAATAGGTTGTTAAAACATACAATCCCTTATCATATTTTTAGGTTATATTAACTAGCCAGCAGCAAAAATACAAATACAGAACGGGTTAACAAAACTAAATGTGAACAGGAAAAGTCACGGTCCGTGTTAACATTTAAAACTAAACCTAATTATTAGTTTCAATATTATAACTGGCGAAGCCGGTAGGATTAAAAACAATAAAAAATATTTCTACATTTCTGTTCGCAATTTCTATACCCACTTGACAGTCCTGCTCTCAAGTGCAGAAATGTGCTGAGTAATTGTTTAACTTTTGCTAATAAGACACTGGGGCTCTATTGTAAAACCTAATTGCTTTTGACATATCATCGTCATGTCAACGTTATAATAACTCTTGTTTACTTGACACAAATGGCGGCTTAGTTAAAAACTTGTTAAAAACAGTACGATAACATGTCAAAAGGGGTTATTCCCACCCGTTACCACCCAGCGTTTTTTTGTTGCCACTTTGAACTTTATTCATCTGCAATAAGCCAGCAAAAGTGTGCGGGTAGTGACAGACGGAAATAACCCCTCAAAAGCAACTAAGTTTTACCGAGTAGAATAGACCCCCTTTTGTCATTTTGGTATGGTTGGTTACTATGGTATTCTGAGACTGTCGAGTGGGTTTTATTAAATTAAACATACATACGATAAAAACCATTTAATATTTAAAAAAAATGTTAATTTTAACATTACTACTTACAATTTACAAGTAATATTATTCGTTTGCTGACTGCTGGCGGCACGTCGTTGGACGCAATGCACAGAAATGCACCCATCTGCTTGCGATCCACACGCCATAACGGCAGCGAACTGCCCACGTAACTCTCAACTGTATGACAAAAGACATAAGGTTTTTAAGGGAAACAAGTTTGAGTCTCATAAGATCAATTACCATTGAGATGGTAGTTGATTTTCTGTTTAAACTCTCAATTGGGATACTCCTGATTTTACAAAATATTAATATGGAAATATGATGGATGACATCAATAAAACGGTGGGGAGACAAATGGATGCAATTAGCGTAGGACCGAGGAGAGCGACGTGATAAAGTAAAGGCGTATTCCCAATTAAGAGTAGATAGGTAAATACAAACTGATTGGATGGATGGATGGAAATAAATTTGAAAACCACTTAGAGAAATAGTTAAAATGTATCATGGTTGAACATTATTCTTAGTTATCAATTTTTGTTGTTGTTTATTAAGTGTTTTACATGACAATTACTGATTACGATTATAATGTTACATCATATCAGCTTGTTGCAGTCCACTGCTGGACATAGGCTTCCCCCAAGGAGCGCCACAGCGCGCGGTCTCCCGCCCTTTGCATCCAGTCACTGCCAGCTGCCTTCTTCAAGTCAATGGTCCATCTAGCCGGGGGGCGAACTACGCGTTTGCCTAAGCGTGGTCTCGTCGGTTCTGCGACAGACATGGCCAGCCCACTGCCACTTCAGCTTGCTACATTTTTGGACAATATCAGTCACCTTAGTCACGTCGTATGACCTCGTTCCGGATCTTATCTTATAATGTTACATAACAATTACAAATTACGCTTATATCGATTATTTTTAAATAGCCAAAAGCATTCAGTTATTCATTCTACTAATAGCACGATGAATCATCATCAGCCCGTTGCAGTCCACTGCTGGACATAGGCCTCTCCCAAGGAACGCCACAGAGCCCGGTCTAATGCTTTATGCATCCAGTCGCTGCCGGCCCTTTTATGCAAGTCATCCCGCCATCTGGCCAGAGGGCGTCCCACGCTACGTTTGCCAAGACGCGGTCTCCACTCCAGAACACGCTTACTCCAGCGGTTATCTGTTCTGCGACATACGTGACCAGCCCATTTCCACTTCAACCTACTAACTTTCAGAGCTACGTCGGTCACCTTGGTTCTCTGACGAATCAGTTCGTTCCGAATTTTGTCCTTCAGAGAGACTCTGAGCATAGCTCTTTCCATAGCACGTTGAGCTACTTTAAGCTTATGGATCAGCCCCACAGTAAGTGTCCACGTCTCGGCTCCGTACGTCATTACAGGTAGGACGCACTGGTCAAAGACTTTCGTCTTCAGGATCTGCGGTATATCCGACGAAAGGAATATATGTGGTACAACTTCCTAAAACACAAACATGATGAATAACTGAATTCTTTTATCTTTAAGTTTAATATATTATCACTAACACACATCACTTGAACTTTGAATTTTATAGAGTACCTAATCAAAGTTTTTGTTGTACCCGTAATTCAAGTATTTTAAAGTACAGTCATACGAGTTAATATTCCAAAGGTTTCGGCTATTAAAGAATATCCAAGCCGGAGTAATTACGCAACAAAAGTTTTAACGTAGTTTCTAAATTCTTATGAAAAACTTATTAAATGTCACGCACAAAAGAATTTTAATTATTGTAAGTTGGCAGCGGTTCTTTATTGATTTAAAAATATTAACGCTGAAAAAATTTGTTTTATTAAGTTTATTACCGTGAATGAAACTAACTGAAGTATAAATAAGCTATCTGATACAGCTGTTTTTTTTTTACTTTTTTTTTTCACTCGTCCGTACCCGAAGAGACCGGCCGGTTTTTCGTATCTATAATTTGTTTTTGTGTTCGAATAATTCTCTGTGTGTTACCTTCCTTGGTTTCACCTAGTGGTGGTAGGACCTTGTGCAGGGTCCGTCCGGATTGCTACCACCATCTTATCCATTAACCCACCGCCAAGCAGTAGTGTTCGCATTGCTCTGTTCCGGTGTGGGGATAAGACAACTGGTGAAATTACTAGCATAGAGGCATTCCATCTTAGTCCTCAGGGTTGGCAACGCATTTGAAGTCTTAGGATTGCAGTTTTGAGTTTGTAATCTTGAGATTTCAAATGTCTCAGATCCCACTTACCATCAGGTCTGGTGGCCTGAGTGCTCGCGTGAAGAAGGCATAAAAAAAAAACCTGATAGTTCCAACGGAAGACCAGCGCTGACTCAATTGCCAGTATTACGCTCAGTTGGGACCATTTGACTACATTCTTCTTGTGCGAATTTTCCTGTTCTTTGTTGTTTGACACAAATTAATGTTTTTCTTTCTTTCTTTCTGTTTGACAGCTCTACTTTCTATTAACGTGCACTGACTTTAATAAGACTATCGATGTCGACTGTACTATAGTTTTTTTTTTACTATAACCAACTAATGCGACTTGTTAACGTTAACAATTACATAATAATCGTCTCCGGAAAGAATAGGCCAATTTAAAATACCAACTTTGTTAATTTTTAACCGACTTCAAAAAAGGAGGAGGTTATACGTTCCACTGTATGTATTTTTTTTTTTTTTTATGTATGTTCACTGATTACTCCGTCAATTGTTGACCGATTTCAAAATTTTTTTTTTGGTTTGATAGGGTATACTTTCGAGGTGGTCCCATTGTCACCAAATCTGAATCTGATGAGAGAATCCGTGAGGAATTGAGGGAACTCCTCAAATATTGTAGGCAAACATATAGCGATTTTAGTATTTTTAGTAACAAGTCTAGCATTTGCATTCAGAAAGTATCATTTGGTGAAGTGGAACTGATGATGAAGACCACAGATGGCCACCGGAACTCCTTAACGGTACCGATTTCAAGGGTGGCGATAAGATATCTCGATTAAGATAGTTGAGCGGCTACAACGAAGAATATTTACTTGTTAACCAACTTCAAAAAAGGAGGTTATTGAAATACGACTATGACTTTCCCGCGGCGGTGCTTGCGGCGCGCTTGAAATAACTTAAAGTTTCATTTCAACTAAGAAGTGGGACTACGTAACAGCGTATCATGATCACTAAAAAGTATAAAATAAAATAAATGTTTTAAAAAACAAAAAACCGCCTTCAAAAACGCAAAAAATAACTTCTTTAAAATTGTAGGCACCTAATAGGTTAGTCCAACTGAAGTCGGCGACCACAACATTTTCAACAAAAAGCCGACATCAGTTGGACTAACCTATTAGGTGCCTACAATTTTAAAGAAGTTATTTTTTGCGTTTTTGAAGGCGGTTTTTTGTTTTTTAAAACAATTATGTGTCATAGTTTAATTTAAATAATTTTTATTTTATAATTACCGCCTTTTTAAAGATTTTAATGTCAATAATCAGTTAATTAAAACATTGTAATGAACTCTTGTAATAAGAATTTAAAGATTTTAATGTCAATAATCAGTTTGTAATAAGAATTTTAAAAAAATCTGTTAATCTTATTCCTCCATATATTTTACTAGCTGTTGCCCGCGACTCCATCTGCGCAGAAAAATAAAACATAGCCTATGTTACTCAGGGATAATGTAGCATTCTATTGGTGAAAGAGCGGTCCAGTAGTTTTTGAGTTTATTAGTTACAAACATACACACACACAAAAATACAAATCTTTCCTGTTTATAATATTAGTATAGAATAGTATAGAATAGATGAGCGTAGGTATCCTAAAGTTTGCACCTGCATCTGATCGTGATTTGACTCTAAAGTCCATTGACATTTGTAATCTCAATATTGAAATCTAACGATAACAACCTTAAGTTTCAAATGCCTTGCGACTTAGATGGATTATCTCTATGCTAGTCATTTTACCAATTGCCTTAACCCTACACTGCTGTCTGGCGACAGGTTAAAGGGTTTAATTGTGGTATCGAACCGGACCCTGCACATAGTCCTTCCACCACTTAATGAATTATATTTAGCATCAGCTTTTTAAGGTAATAAAACTAAATAATTAAATTTTTTAAAAACACGACTGCCGTTAAAAATATTGTTCTTAAACACTTTCATTGCCAAGGCCTTTGACTTCCATACAAAATGGACCCGCCTAGCGGGTCGGCGGACGGCAATGAAAGTGTTAAAGTAAAAAACAAGTCTTATTTTTCGAATAGGACGGAAAAAGTTTTTGTTAGTATATTTTTTTAATGCAATCGGTGGACTTTTAAGGACATCGTCTCAGTAGAAAACATTCCGCCGACTACATTAAAAAAATATACTAACAAAAACTTTTTTCGTCCTATTCGAAAAATAAATCTTATTTGTTACTTTTTAGTTCAATATTTTTAACGGCAGTCGTGTTTTTTAATCTTTTAATAAATTAGTTTTATTTTAATCATTTTTAGTGTCTTGAACTTGTCTATTATTTATCACGATTTACAGGTAAACACGTTTATTAATGCTACTATATATGTATATATTTGAAATGGTCACATGACCTTTCAAATGATGCCCATATTGTAATAATTGGAAGACTTTTTTTTCTTTTTGACATAAATAATTGACATTTTGCCATTGTTATTATTTAAATTTTAAGAGTTTAGGTATCCTGTGTAACCCGGGAAGAAGAAAGGATTCTAACGATACCACACACATCGAAATCGGCACAGGCGTTTAGAAGTTATGGTGGAATAAAGAATCATACATACATACATGAACCCTGAAAACCTTACCTATACCTTTTGGAAGGAGTGTAATACTCCTTTTTTTGGACAGTCGTGTAAAAAAAAGGCTAAAAGCGAAATTTGCGAATCAGAGAAAATGTTTATGCGGACAGATTAAAGCCCAAATTTCCTCTTAATGATATAACCGATATAAATGTTTGGGAATACGCAGTAAATCTGATAAAGGGGACATTACATTTATACCATCAATCCATTAGGTAACTCATTAACCATTTGATTAACTGTTGAATAATGAGGTCTGCGGCCATAAATTAATTTAAACAATTATTTGTACGTGCTATTCGAAGCTTGATGATTGATCTGTTCCCATTATTGTATTTATTAAGAACAATCGAATCGATTTTTAAGTACCTAAAACATGCAAATGTTGAAATACTACGTAGTATTAAAAGTGTGATACTTAGTTTTGCGGGCCAGTTTAGTATATTTATCCACGATGACGCGCCCCTCTACTTGGTTATTCGTACATTGACGCAACTGCGCAGCGTCAACTTAAAGGACGGCGTATGGATCAAACACACTATAATAAAAACCGTTTTATTATAAAATAAAGGCTTAATGAAAGCCACGGCTAATGTTCAATAGCAGATTGGCAAAATTTTATATTAAAGTCATCTTTTAATCCATGTATTTGAAGGAAACCTTAAAGTAAAAGAGGGATCAAAGTAAACAATCTTCGTTGTATGGTTTTTGTGGTGCCGAAAGTCTCTGATAGTCACTGCTGGACCTTGCAAGGCTGAAGAGTTTTCTCATACGTGGAATTTAAAGTATTAAGTCCCACGCGGAGGCAAAATTATTTATAAAATGAACGGCGTCGCTTGAAACTGTCGCTACGCCAAGAATTCTGCTATTCTTGAGATTCCACAACATAATTCTTCACTGCCCTTGCCAGAAATATATTAAAGTTTTCCGAATGAGAACACCTTGAAATTTCATTACCTATTTGTTCCGAATATTCAAAATGGCTATGTCATGCGGTAGCTACTTTAGGTATAAACAAAACAACGAAGATTGGTTACTTTGATCCGTTTTTAGGGGATCAAAATGATGATTTATGAATAGGCGGACAAAATAATATATTTTGCATAAAAGTAAAGTATGACATAATTTAATAGCTTTCAGTTTGGTTACTTTAAAATATAAAGTCTTTGATCAAAACCTTAGTTTTGAAATTCTCTTCAAAATTTGTTCTGTTCCAAGGTTTTGTAAATACCTTTAACAAACTCCCTGGACAGTGTCTTCTTCAGCAGAATTGGCTCGTGGTCTTCCCTCCTCCAAGTGATCTTCGGAGGAGGGTGCCCCGTCGCTTTGCAGGTGAGGGTCGCGTTCTCCAACTCCTGAACCGACACGTCCCCGGAGGTATCATCGCTCACGATGTCCGGAGGCACTGGGGAGGAAATTTAGTTTTTAGTGTTTTATGGCATAGAAAATGCTAATCAGCGAGCACATAGCCAACCTAACGATAATTGGAATACATCATGTACAGTGAAGGACTTTAATTGTTATGCCACTATGGAACCCTGTCGCATAACGTTAATCATTCATTTAAGCGTAATTTCTGTCTTGTGGTTTGATGCTGTCATTATGACAGGGTTCCATAGTGGCATAACAATTAAAGTCCTTGACTTTATGAATCCAGTTTAGACTGAAGGCCGAATCCTCCAATTCGAGCAAAGTCCTTTTCAGGTTCTGAACTCCTAGGTGTAGAGTGATTGAACACTTTCGTCTGAATCTAAGACTCTTAGGCGCATTAGTATGATCCGCGCCTGCGCGCGGAGGAGCGGCGCCTTGTGGCCCGCGCCTTAAGGTCACAGCACACGTATCAACTCGGAAAGGGATCGTCACCCTATCAACTCAAATTGAAACATTGAAAAGGGAACTTTGACCTGTGTTAATACGATACATTTTTCAGTGGAGGACTGCTAGCTCGTGCCGAGGTGAGGCGTTGCCGTTCCGATGCCGATAAGTGTGCGTTGCAGTAGGGAGTTTCATACAAATGATACTGAACGGCTCGAGTTGATAGGGTGACGATCCCTTTCCGAGTTGATATGTGTGCTGTGACCTTTAGACATTAATAATAACAGGACCACAATCTCGTGGTCGCAATCCTAAGACTGCAAATGAGTTACGTCATTGCATCGCATTGCTGTTTTATCCCCACATCGGGACACAACAGTGTGTACACTGCTGCTTGGTAGTAGGTTAAAGGATAAAATAAGGTATTAAGTATTAAGTATGATCTTATATTGCAAGGTTCCGAGTTTTAACCCTAATACGAAGTACATTTTAAAAAAAAAAACGCGCGCAATTAACCTAAACTTCTAGAGAAAACAGAAACGCCAAAGGCAAAAAAAAACCAGAAGCGACAAACGTTGCAACAGTTATTAATGCACCGAGCCAAACAATATCGAGACCAGAAACACACATAAACGGCGACAAAAACCGCTTAAACCCCCGCAAAGAGGCTGCCAATTTTTAACGCGCAAACTTCACGCAAAACACAAAGTAAATTCGGGGGGAAAAGTAAATTTCCACAATATTGTTGTGATTTACAGTCCCCTGGTTGGATAACACGGAAACTTTTTTACTTTAACCGTTTACGTCGACTCGGGGTCCATTTGCATTCGAGATTGGGACCCACATTTCTCGTTCCGCCATTTTGTTTAGTATTTCTTAAGCTCTGCGGTGAAGTTGGAATGTAGGATTGTTTTTTTAGAAGGTTGTTTTTTGTGAATGAATTGTGGGACTAAGTATAGAAATGTTAATTATTTAAGACGAATCATTGACGTCTATTAACTTAAATGATGATGTTTATGAATCATTAAATAAAATTCATCGTCATACCAATTATAATTATTAAAAATATCATTAAGGCGCTTCGAAGTATTTTGTACGATTTATAAACTAAAAAGAACTACAATTAAAGAGATAGACCCCTTGACAGTGATGTGTTATGCAATATACAAAACTCTTCAAGTTCTCGATTTGGCGCTTCTCAAAGAGTACAAATAATGAACAGACAGCCCACATCCTTTTTATTAGCGTTCTGTACCCGAAGGGTCCAAACGGAAATATTTACTTTTGAATCATGCTGGTTATGTGGTAGTTTCAATTTGTATCAAGCAGGTCTCAAAAACCTTAACTTTTTTGAGATTCTAGTAATATGGAAATTAACAAAAACTTGGGATTTGGGTAACGCCTTTGCTAATTACTGCATTATCGTTGTCACTCAATATTATACCATATAAAATTATGGTACAAGAATACTTTACGTAGTACTTTATGAAGGTAGTTTAGTTTATTTGAAGTGTGCTAAAATGACCAGACCAGTCTTTTTTATATTGATCACAAATTGGATTTTTTTGATATAACAATACAACATGGCCACTGTTACAATGTTATTTAGATTTAATAAGTTAAACCACAGCCAAATAAAAACAAACACCCTCCCATATCTACATCACAATTTACCCGCTATTATTTACATAGCAAATTTCCATCCAATTTTCTTTTAAATCTTTTCAGCATTCGATCGAACTCTTTGATGCTTCATGTCAACATCATCCCACACGCGTTCCAACCGCCAATCAAAAATGGCTCCTATCAACCCTTTGATCCTGGCTCCATAGATCAACGTTTTATTTAGGAATATTTGAAAACACCCCGGCCGGGATCAAACGTGTCAATCCATCATCAAGGATTTGCGATGGAGTTTCAAATTATCCCCCTATTGACACTTAAGTGTATCAATGTGGGGGTTGAGCTGGATGAATGTTTGAGGGCAAATAAATGGGCCTGTTGAGAATTGAATGAAAATGTTTGAAGGTTTGAACATGCTAGTCTTTAAACATAAAACTTCCGTGAGACTCAGACATATTAAGGTGATCACACCGGGTTACTCACTTTAAAAAAAAAATAGTACATTACTGCAGAGGCCGTGATGTAAGGGATTTAAGGACGAGTTTGGGGTAGACGGCCGAGTCATAGACGAGGCCGGATAGAACGAGTCCTTCAATCCCTGTTCCTGCCGAGGATTGTATAGTGCTTTTCTCAGGCAATGTGAGGAAATATTAAAAGTACACTAATGCAATCTTACGATGGCAATCTTAAGACTGCAATCTTACAATGGCAATTTCAAAACTGCAATCTTACGATCGCAATCTCGAGAATGCAATCTAACGATGGCAATCTCAAGACTGCAATCTTACGATGGTTATCTCAAGACTACAATCTTACGATGGCTATCTTAAGACAGCAATCTTAAGATGGCAATCTCAAGACTGCAATCTTACAATGCCTATCTTAAGACCGTAATCTTACGATGGCTATCTTAAGACTGCAATCTTAGGATGGCTATCTTAAGACCGCAATCTTACAATTGCCATCTCAAGACTGTTATCTTATGATGGCAACGAGTCCAGCAAACCCTGTTCCGGGCGAGAATTTTATAGTGCTTTTATCATGCAATGTGTGGAAATATTAAAATTAAAATAACTACCATGTAATCGAAAAAAATATAGTACCATAGACTTTGTTTTTTTTTAATGTCGCAAAATATGGTTACAGAGTCTAGTGGTGGTTGGCAGTTAGTAAGCAAATTTAAAAAGTTAGAGCAGCGGCCTTAATTGTTTTTCCTTAGGGCTTTCATACATTACTTCTTGGCCTAGGCCATGAAGTGATGTAGGGAGCCACAAACAAGAAACTTTATGTCTTCAATTCCTGACATTAACGCATACATTTCCGAGCATGTTTGAGAACATATATATATTTTTTACGTGAGTAACCCGGTGTGATCTCCTTAATATGCTAGTATTTTTTTAAAGATTGTAAATTGAGTTTCGTTTACTACTCAAATACTACTCACATTCTGAAACACTACTATCCCTAACTTGGATAAGTTCGCCTTTGTACATACCTTTTGTGTTTCTATTTATTTTTAGTTTGTATGTTTCTCGTAGTGCAATAAAAAAATTACATACATACAAATGCAAGATTCAGGCAGTGAAAGAGGGAAAACCTTTGGTTGCCTTTTTCACTACCTGAATTTTGACAAATTTCATCAGTTCAATCTACATACGTTTGATAGAAAATAAATCTTTCAAAAATCTACAGCATATTTTCTTTTGTTTTTTAATACGCTTTTTGTATTTGTAACGTATTTTAGCATGCCAATATTCTATTCTACAATATTTTCTGTACAGGACCACATTTGTGCAGATGATAGTATTTACGATAAGTTAGTATTAATATAGCTTACGTTAATAAAGACAGGTAAATACAAACCTATCCAACAAAATCGATGTAGTTATTATTCAATACACAGTAGGCAGATTAATCTTGCTTTCAAATTACGGATCCAGAGGACATCTTCGACAACCCTACCTTACGCAGTATTATAAGCTGTCAGAATTTGACAAGGTCCAAAAGGGACAAAAATATAAGTAAATTGTCGGGGATAGCACCTAAATGTGTAGTAAATTAAATGAGGAGCAAAATGTACCTCACGATTCACTACGTAAGGCGAGAGCGTTGGTGGCCTAGTGGCTTAGGGGGTCGACTAGTGATCGTAAGATACCGAGTTCGAACCCCGTGGTCACCAATGTACCAATGAGTTTTTCTAACTTAAATACATTACCCGATGCTCTTACGGTGAATGAAAAACATCGTGAGGAAACCTGCACATTCGAACAGCTGAGTAAGAGGGGGTAATTGCACAAAATATACTAAAGGAGTCGAAGTGTATCCGAAAGGGAGAGCCCATCTGTGAGATAAGATAAGATAAGATACAACGTACATAAAGTGCATTTTCGCTCCTCATTAATTTTGTTAGTTCACCGGTATCGCACTAAATGTATCTTATAGCTCAGTCTCTTTCACTGACCGGAACTTGGCAGGTTACGTAGCTGCACATTTTAAAGCTTTGTCACTTTGATGCTATGTTTGATCTGCTGCACTAATCTGTCCAAGGCGTTAAAGCGACAAGGTAAAAAGGTGTGCAAGCTAAAAGGCCAGGTAGGTATATGTATGCGTACACTTTAGTACCTTGTCTATTTAATGTCATATTTAAACTGCCATATGAAGTGTCACAGCTATCAAAGTGACACGGTACTAAAGTGCACTCATATTTTCTGACCTCGACTGTACCAGCAGATCACAGTTGGTGATTAAAATTCAACGAAGCTAGTCAAAGGTCTCATAATAAATTTCATGAAAAAAAAAACCTCTCTCAAATCAGAAATAAAAAGTTACTGTATGTACTGAATTAAAAAATAAAGATTTTTTTTTATTAATACGCTAATTACTTTTAAATGATACAAGGGAGGAAGACGAGCAAACACCAATATCATAAAAGCAAAATTACGTTCTTATTATTTCACCAATAAATAAGGGAAAAGGAAAAACAGCAAATAAATACGCTTAATATCAAATGAAGAGGATTATTTGCTGTTTTACTTAATAATATCTTTATTAAAGTACCTGTGTTGCACGATATATACAATTTTATATGGTTTATTTAAAAGTAAACTTGTATATTTCAAAAATAAAAAGATCGCTCTGCAAATACCCCTTTAATCTGTACTATTTCAAGACTATTTAATCTAAGAACACTACTCCTCGACTTATACTACCGTGCCCGGGATGTACCCGAAGTATTTTAACCATCGATTCTAGACCCTATTTGGAGTATATAATGTGGTAAGTCCAATATTGCATAATGTCCGAGATTTTTATTATTTAAAAAACAATTCCATAGTTAATTTAATTTGAACTCTGTCACCTTAAATTAAAGCATTATTTACTACGAAATTGATTCAATTAATTTATGTTGTACGTTGATGATATTGCTACTTACAACATGAATCTTTCTTAGTAAATAATGCTTTAGGTTAAGGTGACAGAGTTCAAATTAAATTAACTATGGTCTTTTTTTATAATAAAAATCTCGGAAATTATGCGTTATTGGTCTACATGTTATACCACATTATAATATACTCCAAATAGGGTCTAGAATCAATAGTTAAAATCCTTCGGGTACGTCCCGGGCACGGTGTATTTTTATAATTATGTTTTTGATTTGTTTGGGTTTCATAATTTCAAAATTTTTAACAAGACTTTTCTAAACCCATGTCCAACAAGACACTTTTGTATCAGAAATTAATTTAAATATAACCATGATATTAATTATAATATGAAGACTTTAAAAGCCAAATCCAACCTAACTAACGCTCACAATTTTCTAAGTCGTACAGATAAATCAAAACAACTTTGTTCTATCCCGCCTTAAGATGCCTTTAGAAATAGCCAGCCAGATCTACGTGAGCTGCCTTCCACGCAACCTAAATCCGACTCAATAAATACAGTTTCCCGTTCGAAAACCTCACTAGTTCCACTAACAGCTCGCGTGTCGCACCAAGTGACACCAGGCTCAATAAAGAACTGAACAAGTACGAAATTGAAAAAGAAATCGCGGGCCGTGCCATGCAAATACAGGCGAGACTACAAAATTACTAAACTCAGTGGAGTTAGTTTCGGAACGGACTTCGAGATTTTGCCATAAGTTGCTGGCTGGCAATAAAAAGTTTTGGCGCCGTTTTTTAAAATTAGAATTGGTTTGCACCAGTTTGTTTGAAATTCGTTGTGCCAGTAGCAAATGTTACAGTGACGGATTACTTGTCGATAGAAAACGTATTGAAAAGCAAAGACTTAGCAATATAAAAAATAGTAACGTTTTATGAGTTTTTCCCTCTATGATTATCTACAATATTTTACAATCACAATTTCCTATCTAATCAATGGCCATCGTCAACTATAATTTACTACAAAGTAAAGAAATATCCAACCGCGTAATAGCCCTGGCAACACTGTTGCAACAATACGTGCCTTTATTCTCGTTGCCAGACTAAAAATTTATTACCACAGTTAAGATGAGTTTGAACGGATACGTGACATTTAATTGAGTGACTTTATTGGCAACATTGTATAAAGATGAAATTTGGGTCACCTTTTCTCCATGGATACAATTTTCACCTGGTTAGTTTTACCTTTGCTAGAGTAGTGATTTGATTTCTGTTGATATCCTTCTTAAATAAATTGATTTTTAATCGCCAGCGGAATAAGAAAGTTGTTATAATATAAGTTAAACTTATGTATGTGTGTTTGTCTGTGGCATCGTAGCTCGCAAATGGATAGACTGATTCGGATGTGATTTTTTTGAATAGAAAGGGGTTGACAAAAAAAAATAGGCTGTTTAAAATTTATTATAGTTCTAAAAGTAAGGGTTGCCACCATGTCAGGGATTTTATCTATTTAAAAGTTATAACCCTAATATAAGATATTAGGTCGAGGTGGTTTAATACAATCCTACTAATATCATAAATTCGAAAGTTGTGTGTTAGTTTGTTACACCTTCACGCTGCAACGGCTGGACTTTACTTATGTCAGAAGATAGCTAATCATTAAAAAAAATAGTGTTATGTTTAATATCACTAGCTTAAGATAAAAAAACATCTTGAATTAAATCTTTAACTTGAAATACTAAAAAAATATCAAGAATTCAATTGAAAAGAATCATAATGCGCCATTAATTGAACCGAACTAAGCATTAAACGATCACCTTAGATTGTTCTTAATCCATCGTTAACTAATCCTTCTTAAGTTAAGGCGCCGGTGGTACAGCTAAATTGCGTAACTAACAAATTTGATAAGGAGCAAAATGCGCCTTACTAACTTAATTAGTAAGTGCGTTTTGCTCCGTATTTTTTTTTCCTTACGCGCTTTAGCGTCTGTTTTATAAGTGGGACATCAGACCGGTGTGGCTTCTAAGACTTTAAAATTGCATTTATTTGCCAGGTTTCTTGTATAGTAACTAGCTTCAGCCCGCGACTTCGTCCGCGTAGATTTCGACATCCGTTACTTCAAAAAAATCCGAAATGAAAAATATCTAGCCTATGTGTTAATCCAGGGTATAAAGCTGTCTGGGTGTCTTTTTCAAATTTCATCTAAACCAGTGCAGCCATTTCAGCGTTAACAAATAAACACACAAAGTTTTGCATTCATAATATTAGTAATAATAAACAAGGGACTAACATTAAGGAAATAACACGCTTGACTTAGTCCCAAACGAAGCTCTAGACTTGTACTTGGTACTAGGGAACTATAACCATACGTATAGAGAGAAATACTTGGATCACATTTAAGACCCAGAAACCAAACTTGCGCTTTACATAATAGTAGATTGTTCAATAAGAGTTTAATCAAGCCATAATGACACGAGATGTTTAGCCTTGCAAGCGAGCGAGCGAGCGAGAGTGGCTATACTTCGAGTGCCACTATGGTTGTTTAGTCTCGCGTTAAACACTCTACGTTTCGCTTTGAATGCGAGAAAAAAACTACTTTCTATACAAAATTACAATATTGAACAAATAATATAATATATGTTACAAAGTTTCTGACAAAAAAAAATCGCGGTTGTTAGGTTTCTGTCAAGTGACACTTTACAAAGTGACACAAATGCTTGCATATTTAGCCAACAGATACAAATTTGAAAACTATTTGGACTTGGACCATGCCTAATAAAATAAAATAATCCTTAATATATTTAAATAGATTCATATTCATAATCATTAATCGTGTGTCACGAAATTAAACAGTTTTTTTTTAAATATTTTTGCACAGTTGTCATTTTGAGGTTATTTCTAAGGTTTAAAAATGGTCCATACACAATCACTGAAAATGGCGATAATCCTCCATCCACAAACACCGTGATTGGCTGTTTAGGGGTTTCAAAAGTAAATTAAAAAAAAAACTTTAATCCCTAGAGATTAATAAGGAGCTTTAGTCCCGATGTGCAGAGAATAAAGTAACATTTTAAGAGCATGGGAAGTGAAAAAATAATTTAGTGTTTTCCTGGAATCGCACCCGAAACCTAACCGCGTCGTGAAAAAAATAGACTTTAATTCTAGACTTAATGCGACGTAAAATATCTAAATACATGAGTGAGCTGCATCTCAATACGACCAAGATCAAAAATACGCACAAACATACATTTATACTCACAGATGAAGTATTATTTAAAAAGACTAAGCTGATTTTTCAAACAAACTCAAAAATCAACTCTAAAATTGATGAACACTGTTAATTAATGTACTCGTAGTACATCGGAGAACTCTGTCACAATAAAGTGAAACGTATTTAACGCCGCGTCACTGAACTTTTAGTTATAGACAGACCATTCTGTAATTGCGACAAGGTTCTTCAGTGAGACATGAAGCACAATTTTACCGTTATAATTTGTTCTGTGTACCACATGAATTTTTCTAATAGGATTTTTTTATTTAATAGCATTTGATAATATTACTTTCGTGAAAGCCTAACAGAATGAGGGATTTCCCGTCAGTATTTCTTTAATAGGTATAAGTACATTATTATTTTGTAAATAAAAAACACATTTCTTATATTTCTCATGTTGCGATGTGCTTTTATAACATTTCATTGCTTACTCGAAAATGTTATTCCAATAAGAAATATTATTCCAATATGTTTTGTGATTGACGAGAAACCTATTGGATATGATTTTTGAGAAGAAAGCAATTTTCATAACGAGTTCGATCGGACTTCTATTTAAAGAAAGCTTAGGAATTAGTCTTTGAAGGTTAAAAAAAAAACTTCGAATTTTTTTATTCGCATTATTGTTGCATTGCCATCCATTTTAAATGACATTTGCTGTCTTCTCAAACATTAAGTAATAGATTTTTTTTTTCACAGCTTCAATAAAATCTGATTAATATAACAAACAGTAATTGATAAAAATCTTTTTGTGAATAGCTTTTAAAATAACCAAAGAAATAAGCCAACATAGATTTGTTCTTATCTCGTTCAAGTAAAACAGAATTTAACATGGAGTTTATATGGCCGATCTGTTACGTCATGACGTCTCAGTCCATATCGGATCTCTCTGTCTAATCGCTTTCTAATTAGCAGTTTAAAATGCTTGTATCATCCGTGTTTCTTGGCCAAATTTAATTGTAATTTGACTTTTGGTGATCTCTTTTACGATATTTTCATATTTTATTGAGAAATGCGATTTAAAATGGTAGAGAGCCAAAAAATGGGTTTTCATTGATATATTTTACTCCTAGGACGATAACACAGCTTTTGCCGCATTCTTATTTCAAAAATAGCAAAACAAAGTTAAAACATCACTTAAAGCTGGTTTCTGCTTGCGTAAACTGACTGGAAACTTATTTAAAAGCAAGCTCCATACAAGGCTAATCCAAGAGTGCCATTACCACAGAACAGAAAAAACAGTAGAAGTGTCAATTGGGCGTGTAACGTGTGGCATGGTTATGCGAAGTTCCGCGCAACCTACCATACTTTTGCCGCGATCGCTTATTTCAATATTTCGATATTTCTAAAAAAGGAAATAAATCCAGAAGCATGCCTTATTGTGCTATTTTGGAATGTAAAAACGATAGCCGTAACAAAAACATTTTCCATGGTGGCGTGTTGTTTTATGATAGCGTGAGTATTGGCGACAACAGGTCTGATACTAAGCGAAGCTCATGCCACTTCCACTGTTTTTTTTCTATTCCGTGGCCATTACTCTATCAAAGACTTTATGATAAATATGTAGGAATAAAATTGGCAAAGCCTGTTAAATTAAATATTGTCTAATGTTTTTTTTGTACTAGGTAATATTTGCACGTTTAATTTTAAGTATATTTTTGTAAGGAGCCAAACTCTATGACCACTACTATCCAATTTATGTACCCAAAAATTACAAGCAAATAAATATATTCATACATTCATTTTTCCATTCATTCATTCATTTATTCATTCATTCATTCATTCATTCATTCATTCATTCATTCATTCAATTATTCATTCTGAAACCTTTTTAGCCAGCTTGAAACTAAACCGGTCATTTTCCGCCCAGTCATTTCGTGTCATTTACCCAAAGTGTTACTTGCGTAGACACTAATATATTAATGTGCCGTTTTCCGTTTACGGTAGCACCTGTGGTCTCAACACATAGCCCTTTTACCAACCGGCACTTACCCCGTAAATAAGGAATGGAGAAATTACTACTTAAGACCGAAACACGTTTATGGTTGGACGTAAACAAGCTCATTATAATAGCGTTAAAACCTACCAAGTTACAGTAAGTGAGAAGGATAGAGCTATATGCGTCGTATAAGTCTGTCTCTTTTACTCCCTCTTATTAAGAGATTGCAAATTTAAATTTTGAAATGACACGTTTAATCAAAAACCAGACGGAACTGGAAAGGCAAGTGTCTACACTCAAGCAAATACTCGGTGAAACAAAAACCCCTGGACCAAAGAAATCAACTCCAAAACCAGGGAAAAGTAGAGCAAAACTCGACGTTTCTCAAACTCCCAATATAAAACAGAGCAATCCCGATGTAACTGAAAAGAAAAAAAAAGGCTTATCTACAGTAAAAATTCCCACTGCAACAAATATTCACGTAGACAAAAATAAATTGGAAACACAAGAATTAAAATCTAAAATATGCATCATTAGCAGCTGCAACAAAAATAAAGTATTACCTATAGCCAAAAATGCTTTCACTGACTACAATGATATATGCCACTACCTGTTTCCTCGGCAAGGTATAAAAAACCTTATTAAAGATATCACTAGAAAAACAAGAAATTTCTCTATGACAGACTACTGCATTGTACTCATCGGCGAGGAGGATTTTCTCACGACCAACGATTATCACGGCTTAATAGTGCATCTAAGGGAAACGCTGCAGACTGTGGACTATACAAACGTCATTATATGCATGCCAACATATAGATGTAATGACATTAGTGCATTTTTTAACTGGAGAGTAGAGACTTTTAACAATTTACTACATCTCGATATTGAATCCTACAAGTATGCGTATTTGGTAGACTCAAATCATACTCTGTCATACGACTACGACATGTTCTCAAAAAGAAAGGGAATTTTAAATGTCACTGGCATGCGAAATATATTTAATCAATTAGTAGAGACATTAAGATACTTACAAAACTACACTGAAACCATCAACGACGTCACTGTAGAAACAGATTGTGTTGGTGGCGATGACACACATTTAAGTGATGTTTCAGATAGGCAGTTATTTCTATAGTGGTGTATTTCATATTATGCATCAAAATATTGCAGGACTTATCAATAAGTCAGACCTCATAACCGTAAAGTTAGATGAACTAATCCGAAATCGTGTTATCGTAGACGTTTTATGTATAACGGAGCATTTTATTATGTCCGGCTGCGAGAAGGTACTTTCAATACCACATTATAATTTGGCGGCATATTACTCTAGACAAGAGACAAAAAGAGGTGGTGCTTGCATACTTGTTAGAAGTAATCATCAATATAAAGAGCTAACCGACGTCGCTAAATGCTCTGTACCCGGTATCATCGAATGTTGTGCTGTCGAGCTAGTGGTTCTTAAAGTGTTGATCGTATGTGTTTATAGAACACCAAATTTTCAAAATCTTGATGTTTTTTATGATAAACTTAACATTATCATAACAAAGTTACAAGGTCGCAACAATAGAAAACTCATTATGTGTGGAGATTTTAACATAGATGTTTTGAAAACTAATAATGTCACACGGGACTTTGAGTATTTCCTGTTAAACTATAATCTTAAATTAGAATTAAAAACACCCACCAGACCTGCTAGTAAATCTTGCATTGATAATTTTGTACATAATATTAAACAGGGATGTACAGCTCAAGTATTTGACTTTGGGCTTTCAGATCACACAGCACAAGTACTGAGGGTACCCGTTAAGAAAACATGTATGTTTAACTCCTGGAAGATAAAAAGAAGGGACTATTCTAGGGAAAACCTCAATAAATTTAATATACACTTAAAAAGTCTAGCTTTTTCGGAAATCTACGAAACGGAAAATCCAAACAAAGCTTATAATAAATTTCTCGAAACATTTCAAATGTTATACAATCTTTGTTTTCCGTTAAAAAATATTACCTTGAAAGCTTTTAAGAAAGTAAAGTGGCTATCAAAAGGCATAAAAATATGTAGCAAAAAACAAAGACAGCTACTATGGCAATATAGATTATCTCCAAATAACATAAACAAAAGGTTATTTGAAAATTACACTAAAATCTATAAGAGAGTAATCAAATTAACGCAACATGCTCAAAATAACTATAAAATAAATACGGCAGTCAACAAAACTAAAGTTACATGGCAAATAATAAATAATTCACAATTAACTCATTCAGAATCCATACGCAAAATTAAAACAACTAAAAATATTTCGCTAACAAAGCCTAAAGAAATTGTTGAAGCTTTCAACAACCATTTCATAGACCAGGTAGAAAATACTTCAAATCAATTTACATACTCTGACAAAATAATTTCTAATCCGAACTCAATGTTTATTAATCCGACTTCTAAAGAAGAGATAATTAATATTATTAAAAACCTTAAAAATACAAAAAGTGTAGGTTTCGACGGCATAGCTACTAATGTTGTTAAGTTCGTTGGTGGCACTATAGCTATCCATCTCTGTCATATTATTAATTTGTCTGTAAGCGCCGGTATTTATCCTGAAAGTCTCAAGACCACCATTATTAAACCTTTATATAAAAGGGAAAATCGGGAACATATAACAAACTATAGGCCCATAGCACTTATACCTATATTTTCCAAAATATTCGAAAAAGTTATTTATATTCGTTTATACAACTATCTAACAAAACAAAACATTCTATGTGATGAACAAAAAGGATTTAGACAAAATAAAAACATTAATATGGCTATTTATGATTTACTTAAAATTATAATGGAAAACGTGGACATAAAAACACCTATCTGCGCAATTTATACTGATATGACCAGAGCGTTTGACTATGTTGACCACAATAAGCTGCTTCATAAACTTAACGCGTATGGTTTCAGAGGAAATGTTCTAAGTTTGATTAACTCCTATCTAAGTAACCGAAAACAATACACTGAATTAACAAGAATTTGCCTGAAGACTAAAAAGGAAACTACGTACTTATCTAATGCAAGAGTTGTTAAGTATGGTGTTCCTCAAGGTAGCGTTTTGGGTCCCTTATTATTTATTATTTACATTAATGACTTACCAAAAGAAGTTCATCATCCGATGGTTCTCTTTGCAGATGATAGCACGGCTATCATAAAGTGTAATGATTTAAGTAATTATGAACATGATATTAACTTAGTTTTAAACAAAATAATAACATGGCTCAGAAAGAATAATTTAGTAATAAACTTAAGTAAAACTTATGTTATGCACTTTAGTCAACGAATTCAAATGGATAAAATGGATATTAATTATAATGGAACTCAAATATCAGAAGTAGAAATGTCTAAATTTTTAGGTTTAAAAATAGATAACAAACTTAATTGGAAAGGTCAAATAGCTTTCTTAGCTAAGAAACTGAATAAATCTGTGTATGCCCTCCGAAGTTTAACAAAAAAAGTAAACCGTGAAGCTGTACTGACTGCATGCCATGGCTTAGTGGCATCTTTATTAAGATATGGTATCATTTTCTGGGGGAATTCTGTAGATGTTAAAACAATATTTAAGGCCCAAAAGAAATGTATTCGTGCCATGTGTGGTCTTAAAACTAGAGACAGCTGTGTACCTTCTTTTAAGTCACTAAAAATCCTGACTGTGCCCTCACTATATATCCTAGAAGTTGCTATATTTGTCAAAATGAATCTCTCACTGTTCGCGACACCTTCTCGGGAGCGAACAAGACCAATACGGGCGCAGTACCAAAACTTATTATGTTTAAAAAAAAGCAAAACAGCTCTTTACCGCAAAAGTTTTTTTAGCATGGCGCCAGTTATATATAATAAAATCCCAAGTGGTATAAGACAGCAAAAAATCCATAGATTTAAGAATGAGCTAGCTGAATTTCTAATAGATAAATGCTATTATTCCGTCAAGGATTTTCTCAGTTAGTAACTAGGCCATCATAAGTCATATCTAAGGATTGTAGTCTTTGTAGAATAAGTCAGTTGTTTATTTTTATATTATAATTTTTTGTTCTTTTAAATTTTACTATCCTGTTTAAAAAAAAATCGGGACTCTAAATTTGTACACCTGCGGGTAAAGCATAGTGATTCATACCATGTACTACGATTTTTCCAACCAACACTGTACCTATGTTTATGCAAATAAAATTATTTCTATTTCTATTTCTATTTCTATTAATATATTTGAGAATTGAGAGATTGAGAAATAGTCAAGACTATTTGGATACTCAAATAAGTACAACACTAAAAGAAAAAGTAATATTAAATCCAAATTGATGAATATCAATAAATATGTATATAATTATTCTGCTTACTGCAGGAAAAAGCTATAGGGACACAAGTTTTAAGTTTTATTGTTTGTATACTTTGTGTACTTGTTTTTATATTATGTACTTATGTGTAGGTAACCGTCATAAAGCGCGGTATACACGTCATAAAAATACGAAGCTCAATAAAACGTTGACAGCGTATGTAAAAAACATTGTTAACTCAGCATTAAAAAGTCAACGATCAACACCGGATTGCTTTTTCCCACAGTAACCGGAATCGCTATTACCTAACGCAATCGCAATCGCAATTACCTCCAAAGTGGAACAATTAATTTTATTTTGTTTGCAGATTCGCCTTCGGACTGTCCCAATGAAAACGATTGCGATTGCAAGAGCGTTAGGCAATAAGCCAAGAGCGTCAGAAATCAAATTAATAGTCATCAGCCTATCATGGTCGAGTTTATCGTGTATATAAAACATCTGTCACTTTCTAACCAGTTTGTAAGTGCGAGAGTGACGGATGCTTTATCCACCGCGATAAAGATGATCATAATAAGGGCCTAGGGGCTCTATTCTACTCGATGAAACCATATTACTTTTGACATGTTATCGTATTTCCACGAAAATTCATATTTACTTGAAAGTAATACAGTGATGTATCAAAAGCTATATAGTTCTCCCTAGTAGAAATAGAGCTGTTCGATTAAATGTTGACAGCATGTAAAAAACAAAGTTTACACAGCATTAAAAAATCAACGATCAACAAAACCGGATTGCTTTTTACCCGACTGCCGATGGAGGAGGGTAATGTGTTTCACAGCCTATATATGTATGTTAGTTCCTTTGTGGCACTATAAAAACTAAAACCGTTGTCCGATTTTGATGATTCTTATGTCAATCAATTTGTCTGAATCTGGTCAGTGTCACTGAAGATATGACAGTAATTAAAAGTCAATATGGCGGCAAATTGTGCAAATATATAAAAAAAGTCGAACAAGTATGAGAAGTGGGGTATCATTGAATAGGGATTTAAAAATCATCTTTAGGTTTCTTTCATCATTTTTCATTTTTAATGATCATTTAGGATTTATAACGATTTAAAGTTGGTTAGCAACTGCACGGTCGGGTTTTAAAAGCTTGCTTTTTGTTAAAGTTATTCGCTTAGTAACACGCGCGTGAGCAATCAAATAGTCATCACAGGCTCTGTTCCACTTGAAAAAGCTATTGCTTTGACATATTGTCTTATTTATTATCAACGTTACGGTAGCTCTTATTTACTTGAAAGTAATGCAGTGACATATCAAAAGCTATATAGTTTTACCGAGTAGAAATAACCAATAGGAATAGTACAGTCGGCAACAAAAGCTTGCCCCAAAAAAAATGTATGTCACAAAAATAATCATAAATAATATTATTTATCTGCTTATCGATACCAAACTAATGAGTCCCAACACTATGGGTCTACGTAAGGTAGAGCGGGGATCCAGTCGCCACCTTCTGACCTAAGGTTGGCGTAGACATAACCGCTCGGCACACAGAGAGACATTGAAAAGTGAGCTTTCATAAAATAATTATATAGTACATTATTGCCTAGGCATGGAAGTAGGCAATTGCGGGCCGAGTATTGGATTAAACGGACGAGCTTGCGAGTCCGTTTAAAAATACGAAGCCCGCAATTGCTGTTCCTGCCGAGGCAAATATAGTGCTTTTCTCTAAAATCGCAAGAAAAAAATTGTGTTGGAATCAAATCTTCATCGCTTAAACTCATTTTTTGAATTGCATACAAACAGAAACTTCATGTGAAAAAACCATCACTCCTTACCGCCTTTAAGTTTATGACAAGGAGAAACGCAATTTTTGTTTGAAAAAAAAACATAAGCTATTCACATAAAAAAAATATGTTTCGAGTAAAATTTGGATGTATAAGACTTGTGCCCTCATTTTATTATCGCCCTTTTCACTTTTTAAAAAATTAAAAGCTAGATAGTAATGGAATTTGTATGCAACATTGCGGGCTTGTGTAGCGAGCACGCAATGTTTTTTTTTTTAATTTGAGAACTGTCAGTAAACTATGTACTTCGCATCTCAATATGTAGATAGGAATGTCAACATTTCCGGACATTTTTGAGAAAAATAATATTATTTATCTACTTATCGATACCAAACTAATGAGTCCCAACACTATGGGTCTACGTAAGGTAGAGCGGGGATCCTGTCGCCAACTTCTGACCTAAGGTTGGCGTAGACATAACCGCTCGGCACACAGAGAGACATTGAAACGCGAGCTTTCATTTGTGTTAGTACAGTCAACAGCATAAATAAGTGATCATTTATGTACCTTGTCGCTTTCAATCATTTCACAATTTTGTATGACATTTCAAAAACGACGTTAAAGTGACAAGGTACATAAATGATCACTTATTTATGCTGTTGACTGTACAATACATTTTTCAAAGTTAAAGCGAAAAAAATAGCCGGACGCGGACCTCGCGTCGTCCACTCAAAAATGAATCGTACTGAAACAAATCAACGCTCAGGTTTCAATGTCTCACTTTGAGCTGATGCGGTGCCGAGTTGTGTCTGCGCCAACCTCTAAACTGACATACAAACAAACATTGCAATTTAGTAAAAAGCTTATAGGAATATTGTTAACACAGCATTAAAGAGTCAAACGATCATCAACACCGAATTGCTGTTTTCGTACAGTAACCGGCGCGTGGGCTGATGATGATGAACCGGCGCGTGAGCAATCAAATAGTCATCACAGGCTACCAAAACCATAAACCATATTGCTTTTGACTTCATAATGCTATGATAGTTTTTAGGGTTCGGTACCCAAAGGGTAAAAACGTGACCCTATTACTAAGACTCCGCTGTCCGTCCGTCTGTCCGTCTGTCTATCCCAGGCTGTATCTCATGAACCGTGATAGCTAGACAGTTGAAATTTTCACAGAAGATGTATTTCTGTTGCCGCTATAACAACAAGTACTAAAAATTTAATAAAATAAATATAGAAGGGGGCTTCCGTACAACAAACGTGATTTTTTATAGATAATGGTACGGTACCCTTCGGGCGCGAGTCCGACTCGCACTTGGCCAGTTTATTATTTATTTAAAAGTAATACAGTGACTTGGTCATATAGTTATATAGTTCTAGTAATATAGTTCTACTTATTAGAAATAGAGGACAGCCCCTGTTCAATTAAATGCTGACAGGATGTAAAAAACACTGTTTATACAGCATTAAAAAGTCAACGATCAACAACACCGGATTGCTGTTTCCCCACGGTAACCGACGCGTGAGCAATCAAATAGTCATCAGGGCTGCAGCTTACTCCCTGCTGGCCAATTGCCTAACGTACTCGCAATCGCAATCGACTTCAAAGTGGAACAATTGTTTTCATTTTGAAAGCGAATCGCCTTCGGACTGTCAAAATGAAAACGATTGCTATCGCGATTGCTTTAGGAAATAAGCCTGCTGGTTGCTTAACGGTGTTAATCTCCTTGTAAAGGTTACGTACCCAAGGTTGATAATATAGAAGGACTAGAGGACGCCCGCGACTTCGTACGCGTAGAATTAGTCCGCTACTCCCCCTATTTCTTCCCGTTGGGGGTCGATTTTCGGAAAATCCTTTCTTAGTGCTCACTTACATCATGAAAGGAACCCTTGTACCAAATTTCAAGTTTCTAGCTACAGTAGTTTCTGCTGTGCGTTGATATCTAAGTCAGTCAGTCAGGTTTGCCTTTTATATATAAAGATATATATAGATTAAGATAGATAGATAATTCGTTTCAGAGCGTATTGTGCATTTTTAGTAGTATTCGGGTATTTTATCACTGTTTTATTACTATTACAATTAGTGGTTTGCCTGGTTGGCGGTCACCCTGCCCTAAGCTGTCTAGGTCTGTACAAACTTTAATTTTCGGTCCGAGTTTTAATACACCCAATTACACAAAACTAGTACAAGCCGTCTGACAACTTTTGCTCAGTAATAAAAATAATTAATCCTCTTTAAGTTCGTTTGGTATACATTACACTCGTTGCCTAACTGCGATATAGTTTGCTGGCGAATATTTTACACAAAACAGAACACAGTTTTTACTATTTACCTATTATTAATTGCCCTGGAGCAAGATGGACCGATGATATGCGAAGATGGGCCGCTCTAGGTTGTATGAGAGAATCTGAAGATCTGAGGGCTCAGACAAGATGCACTACGCTAACTAACGTTTCTATTCGATTCGTTTTTAAACCAATCGCGTCACTGGTAGACCACGTGACATTTCGTATCACGTCATCTTCCAGTGACGCGATTGGTTTAAAAACGAATCGAATAGAAACGTTAGTTAGCGTAGTGCATCTTGTCTGAGCCCTCTGAAGTAGTGGCGTGCATTAAGAGAAGCCTTTGTCCAGCAGTGAGCTAATACAGGCTGATAATGATGATGATGAATTGAAATTAAAAAAAAAGTAAAATCTATGAAAAGGCTTAGATTAGAACTAGGATAATTTGACCTAGATTTTCTTCTATTATTTATCTTTATCAATCTCAGGTCTGTATACGTACAGACAACAGAATAAATAAGTGATCATTTATGTACCTTGTCACTTTAACTTCGTGATTGAAATGTCATATAAAATTGTGAAACGATTGAAAGCGACAAGGTACATTAATGATCACTTATTTATGCTGTTGACTGTACGTCATAAGTTACTGGTCTCAAGTCCGATACTTATTTCAACACACGTCAAATTAAACGACAAATAATAGAGATTTTTTATCTCAATCGTATGTACGTATGTCTTCAAAAGTAACAGAAACACAAAATGGATGTACGAAGGCGAACTTATCCCTTTAAGAAATCTCTTTCAGTTATTTGTTGAGCAATTGAGAGATAAATAACAACGAATGGCTAAAAGTAAAACAAAATAATTAAAGATATATGGAAGACGAAGATAAAAAAATGGTAAAAAAATAATTACCAAAAATCGGTAGAACCCTTATTTCATTTATAAAGCCCTATGCCTTAAAAACAAAATCTTAACCCTTCAATTTGTATTCCAAAATACGCTAAAACAAAAAATGTCGCCAAGACCAACGCTTTGTTATAAAATGGGTCATTCTAAACTCAACCCCGTAGATACGTCAGCGGGTTCGATTCCGATATCTCACCACACCCCTTTTATTTTCTTGGTCGTGGGGCAAGACACTGATCGATAGCTGGTCGAGGTGGAGTTCTGTAAGACTCATTGAAATTGATAAGTCGTTCATGTGATTACTTGACTTTTACTGTGATTCGCTCGCTTCACTCGTGCTTCGTTTCGTAATCTACACTAATATTATGAAGAGGAAACATGTATTTTTGTAAGTTTGTAACAAATAAACACAAGTACACTATTGGACTGATTTCAAAATTCTTTCACCATTAGAACGCTACATTATCCCTGAATAACATAGGCTATGATTTATTTTTATGCGCGAACGGAGTCGCGGACAACAACTTATTCAGTGATAAGTTTAGTTTTTAGTCTGGTTGGAGTAAAGTGAGGTGAGAGAACGTTAAAAAGATTATTGATACCCCGGACATGATCAAATTTTAACGAAGAACCGACTTTCCAACTGCAATAGCGATTTATTAAATATTCAAAAACAAGTTACAATGGCGCGGCATTGTGTTTATTTTCCCAGCTACTGCAACGATAGGTATAATAATATTTTAATCGTCTTTATGCTACTAAGTTGCCGAGTCTTTGTCCCCTGCCTCACCGGGACGCTATAGTGACGTCGCTGGCCATGTATCCTATATAAATTAACGTAGCCAAACCGTCACCAAGTGAGTGAGGCCGTCTTCTTTTCAGTATGAATTGTTTGGCTACGGTGGCCGGCGACGTCGCCATGGCGTCCCGGTGAGGCAGGGGACTTACTCTTATAGAAGAATCTATTCATCTTAGTTTTCCGTAACATCCGTTCATAAACCAGTATAAAAAAAAACTAACTGATGGCGAAAACCGCATGAAAATCCGTTCAGAAGCTTTCGAGATCATCGCGAACATACAGACAGACGCGGCGGGGGACTTTGTTTTATCAGTTACTAGCGCCTCGCTCTCGCTTTGCTTCGGCTTATGCGAGTTTTCTGCAACTCCAGTACATTAACCTAAATGTTTTATACGTAAAAACCTTCCTCTTGAATCACTCTATCTACATATTGCTGAAGATCTAAGCAAACAGTCAGCGGAAGCGACTTTGTTTTATACTATGTAAAGAAAGATAAAAATAGTTAGTGATGCGACATTTTATTCTAAAATTTCTAAGTCCTTGCCGCAAAAAGCTAGTGGCTCCCTCTGACTAATCCAATTACAACGAAAAGACTGTCCAAGTTACGCCATTATTGCAGAAAATGTAAGACAAAGAGTGCACGTGGGATTTCTTAAGGTAACTGGGAATTATGCAGCAAGTTGCAGTCAATTTGCATGCTTGAGGGTTGGGAAAGTTGAGTGGCCAGTTTGGTAGAATACATTTGCATCGTTAATAGTGTTAGTTTTGTTATAAAATATATAAGATTGATTTTCGGTATATTTTTTTTATATGGCAGGCGAGCAGCAAATTTGATTATGTATCATTATCATCGTTTCCTTAAAAATCCGAACCAGTGGTAAATATTTCAATTTAATCTTGTTTCATCTTCATCGTGATTACGTCGCCATCTTGCTGTTTCTTATTTTTGATATGGTCCTTACATTTTTATTAATGATTTTATTTGTGCTAGTTTTAATAATTATTCTTTATTACTTTATGTAATGTATGTTCTTTATTACGTTATAAAATAAAGACTTTATAATATTATGTGTTTTATGATTGAAAAAATTACCTTCTGCTGGAGTTTCTCAAGGAGTTTCTTAGCGGCAATAATGGTTTTGTTCCAAGGGATAGGAGATTCACTTCATAAATTATTACCAACATGTTAAGGCACCCTCATGTGGTCAATTACTGAATCAATATTTTGAGATTTTTTTTTTCAAAAAATCGTTAAGGTGGCAGGTACGAGTACATCATTGAACTTTTCAGGTTTTACTCCACTGTATCTGATATTTATAATTTTAATGGGCTTGCATTACATTACAGATTTACATGATAGCAAGTTTATATGAATAGTGGAACCATTTTGAAGCCAGAACAAATGTAATTCACAATTTAAACTCCAATCATTCCAAGAATAAAACTATTTAATAATTATGTATACCGCTGAACTAGGGGTTTGAATTTTGGAGGGGATAATATTATTTGAATTGTTGCAGTACCCCTAGCCAAGATGAATTATGTTAACTAGCGTTTCTATTCGTTTCGTTTTTAAACCAATCGCGTCACTGGTAGATGCCGTGATACGAAGAGTCACGTGATCCACCAGTGACGCGATTGGTTTAAAAACGAAACGAGTAGAAACGCTAGTTAGCGTAATGCATCTTACCTAGGGCCCTCAGTTAGACCTTCTGTAGGGTCTGTCAGGATTGCTGCCACCATCTTATCCTTTAAACTACCACCAAGCGGTAATGTTTGCATTGTTAAGTACAGAGGTATAAAGTTATATTGGAATTGCAGTCTTAAGATTATACTCTTGAGAATACAAATGTGTATTGGGTCTCAGATCCAACCAACCATAAGATGGCCTGTGCTAATATACCTTCTTTACGCCATAAAATCATCCTCGATCGTAGGTATTATGGTGCACAGCATTAAGAGGTATTTTAGAAAATTCTCACCGTATGAACTTACCACATATAGCGACTACATAAGGTACTCACCAAACACATCGATACAGCCGATCTGCCACGTCATGCTCGGCTGCGTGTTAATCTGGCACATGTAGCAGCCTCGGTCTTCGGCTCGGAGCGGTCTGATCCTCAGCTGCCAAGTCCGAGGGGAGTCCCGACTGACGGAGTACCGGGCTCCCAGGACAGTGCGGTCGTGCATCGTGAGGACTGTCTGGTCTTCGGCTCTGAGCCAGCCCACCTAGAACAAAACGGAGGGGTTCTTAAGAAGAAGAAGAATAAAGTTTATTCGCTAACACTAAAGGGCGCTGCATACGTAACGTGATCAGGACGTGGACGGGACGGGGACGGGACGTGGTTGCATACATTTTTGGTTTTCCCGTTCCGTACGTGCAATCGTTACGTATGCACATTCCGATACATTTTCTATGAAACGATATTGTCGTCTCGTCCCGTCCGTCCGCGTAAAATCACATTACGAAATATGCAGCGTCCTTAAGACACACAAATATCATCATGTCAGCCGAAAGACGTCCACTGCTAGACATAGGCCTCCCCCAAACAAATACCAAACAAAATACACCCACACCCAAATATACAAATCATTAAAGAAAACAGTGAAGGTAAGAGGGAGTAATGTGTGTCCTCGCGGCAGAAGAAAATGTTCCTTAGAATGAAACAAATTTAAAAGCATAAAATAGGAACAAGCCGACTAAGGGAATAAAGGCTTGTAGTACTGTTAGGTGATGGGCTTGCAACCTGTCAGTTAGAGTTGTAGGTAATTCTGTAGCTCTGCCTACCCCACTCTGGGAATGAAGGCGTGATGGTATGTATGTACGTATAAAATAGAAACGTGCAGACCTAGTTTTATAATCAAATCAGCAGCCTTCCACATCCTTATGCTGTTGTAAGTATAACTCTCCTAGACTTTATATGAACAAAACACTAATTTTAAATTCCGATGCTTAGACATTTTCGTAAACCCGCAAAAAATCAACAGGAACTATTTCGGCAAAACTCGGGCAAGCCCCCGGCTTGTCCTGGCAGGGTGCCAAACCGGGAAAAATGGGCATTAAGTACCGCTAGCTATCAGGAAGTCCAATGAAAGAGCCATTTACAAGCTAATACGCTGATAATGGGAGGGATGAAGCGGAATAATCCTGCAGGTGTGAAGCTGAGGATCAATGTCTTAAGATATTTTTAATCTATTTACTCTTTTTTTAGAGATTTGTCAGGATCGTAGCAGGTGGAAAGAAGTGGTCTCTGCCTACCCCTCTGGGAAACAGGCGTGGTTTAATCTATGTATGTATGTACTCTTTTTTTTATAAAAGCTGACAGTGATGTTGATACGGTTGTTACATCTTGATTTGGAATAATAAGCCTGCTAAAATCATTCTCCGAACCTTAAAGACAGTCCAATAACCTACTACAGGCACTTAAAAAAAAAGTAGCCATGACAGTACGGGATCCAATACAAAATTCCAAATATTTATTCAGTAAATTGGCCACATGGGGGCTCTTTTCAACGGTAATATGGAGTGAATCTACCAGCGCTTCGGACCACACCATCATTGCGGAGATGAAGCGCCGCAAGAAACTCCAGCAGAGCGTAATTTTTTCAATAATTAAAAGTAAGTTACAATAGGTAATTAAACCGGCTTGTGCTTTTTTGATTGGCTGTATACGGATAAAAATCACCCCGAAAAATCGATATAATTTGTTACTTGAAGTAGATGGTCTTTTGGCATATAGACTATGATATTCCTTTAAATTTTATATTGGTAAATCATACATACTTTTATTTGCATGTGGTTCCTCGTATCGACCCCTTAGCTTTGTAATCCGCACTGAATCAATTCGTTACTAAAACCAGTCAGCGTACACTATTTATAAAGCGCAGCATGCACAGTTTCGACACAATAGCAAGAAATACCTTTGTACCGTTAAAATTAAGGCCGCAAAAATTCACTTAGATTACAGTTAATTACAGTTACGTTTTTAGAATTCTGTAGAAGCGCACGTTTTCAAGCAGCGTTCCGAAAAGGATGATGTTAGTGGGAATTTCAGGAGACATACGTCCTTTTGACATGGTGGGGAAGGTTTGGCTTCATGCCTACCGTACAACAATGCACAGAAATCAGCCTGCACCTAGCACGAGCGTGGTGAGAATTTTAATGAACAGGGAAAGAGTAGAAATACTTAGTATGTACGAGTATTTCTAGTCTTGGTTTTTGTGTATTCTCAACTTGTAAACCATTAGTAAGTTATGTATAAACGTGTTGATTTGTTAGTTTTTGTGTGAAAATAACTTTGTTAGTATTTCTTTCAGGCTGAAACAGTTAGATGGATTAAGCTGAGGAACGGAGATAGCTTAAATCCTAAATTAACACATTATGGTCAACGCAGATGAAATTGCACGCAAAACCTAGTCATTTTTTAAAACTTGATCATGAGATGAGACAAAAGGTACTATAATTATATATCTGTTAAATTTATCACTCCTTTTCTCCTTCATAACACTAATCTTGGTTATGAAAGTCATCTTAAGACACATCAATGTTCTATGACCTGACATTTACTTTGACGACTAGATTTGACATATATCGAGATGAGTATACTCAAGATCAGTTAATTAATACGCCCCTAACCGCCGTATTTATTTCCTTTTTTAAAATTATGTATAAAATACGGCACTAAGGAAAATGACTATTTAACAAGTGCAAATCACTATGCCGTCGCACTCTGTCAATAAAAGTCATTAACTGACTTAAAGTGCGAGCGTAACACATTAAATACCAGATACAAATACTCTAGAGTATAAATACTAGATACTATTTAAAACCATCCGTTTGCGTTTCCTGTATCCCATTGTTTCCTTGTTCATCAGATTTCTTTACCGTTTGCGATCGCGAGCCTTTGTGGCAGCTTTTCCTTGTAGCTTATAATAAAATCTAATTCGGTTACGTCACGCGGAATGGGATTAGGTGTCAGGATTGGGTTTCGCACTCGTGATTCGGTTTATACAGGGTGAACAATCCAAATAGGTCAGTATGGGGTATTTTCGGAAACTAGGTGAGTTATGGTAATTGGTTTTTGGAATCAAGGCGGGAAATCCTGCTTAAATAAAAAAAACCGGACAAGTGCGAGTCGGACTCGCCCACCGAGGGTTCCACGCATGACACGTTTTAAGTCAATTCAAAATTTGCACCGCCGCCGATCCTTGCATAAAGACCCTGGTTTTTTTGTGATTTAATTAAAAATGTTAGGTTTTCAGATTTTTTCCTTTATTTGTAGTATAAGACGGTATTTTTGCCAAAATACTACGACGGTATTTGATTCCTTTGAGAGTGTCGAAATTGACATTTATTGCGGCATAAACGGCCGTATCTTTTTTCTACGTTAATTTAGAAGTTTGATTTTTTCACAGCTTCAAGGGACTGTAGATTTAAGTATATGGTTTAAAGGGCATTGGGTAAATTTGTTTGAAGAATATTGTCATTTTTTTCATCAGCGGCCACGGATGATTTTTACATAGTTATTTAGAGGACCTCTAAATACACATAGATATATAATATATGGCGTTAAATAATATCGGGGCGGAGATTTTAAAGATTTAAGTATTCAGTTTTTCGTACAAAAGTACGCCCAAGTATGAATATTTAAATATCTCGGCTCCGATGCACTTAAGAGTATTACATCACATAACAAAATATGTTTATTTTTAATAATTCTATCATAATTTACCACTTTTACGAATGGCCGCTGACCTTGAAAATGTATGAATTTTACAAATGACAACACTTTTACCCAAACCCCTTTCAACTCGATGCCTCCATGAGTTCTCGAGATAAAGTGTCTTGACAGACAGAGAGAGCGACAGATACATTTGGATTATGAGAAATCACACGTGAAACTATATTGAAATTAAAATACAGGCCCTCTCAAACCAAAAAAACCTTTTTCAATTTACAAATTCGTTAAGCTGACCTATACCGCAAATTTGAACTCTTTGGAATCTTAAACCCTGAAACAATAGTAAATCTTTTCTTTACCGAGGTATTTACTTTGTAAATCACTTTGTTTCACAAACAAAATGGCGCCCGAGACGCCGATAAAAACGTCTACATTTACGAATATAATAAAGTTTCCTTCGTCTAAATGAAAACGTCCTTTACAACTTGCTTAGGTTTTTATGCAAAACGCGGGGACAATGTGCACTTTAAAAATATTTAGCTTGTCGGACTCTTTTAATATTTTGTGTCAGCGGTCAGTTTAGCAATGCGCCGTAAATAATTTAAACTTCAATGAAAACAATTTGCATAAGTTTAAATAAACCATAATTCGGTTCTCTTCGGTACGGTTTTCTCATTTTTAACCAGATTTTGACCTCTACGAGGGGTGATCCATAAGTTTTGAGAATCAGTAAGAACCATCTACAGAATGATATTCTTTTAATGTGGACTATACCATGGCACTAATGGAACTTAAATTAGAGAAAAAAAAGTATACATTATTCATTTGTTTTCCTGTGATAGCTAAACAAAAAACATCTGTATTAACAATTTTACAAGACGGCAAAAATAAGAGTTAGTTTTGTAATCATTTGGAGCTGTGTGGAAAAAATTCTGGCACACTAATAAAAAATATTGTTATTGAAAATGAAACCTTGATTTATCATTATGATTTAAAGGATAAATAATTTATCGTTGCAGTGGATTTTTTTATCTCCAGCTCTGTCACCAAAATTTAAGGTGGTTTTTTCGGCCTTTTCCAGGATTATTGAGGCCTACAAATAAATACTGCGACATTAGTTTTTAGCAATTGCGTTCAAATAATCTAGGAGAGTTTTATAACATTATTCTATCCTAATTATGGCAAAATAATCAAAATAAGCTGAAGAAAAAAAAATACGAATTTTGGGCAGGAATTGTTCTTCAGAGCCTTCTAATTGATAAGGGTGCTGCTCGTCGACCATAGATCAGAACTGATAACCGCTCTCCCCGTTATTTAGCCCTAACGTTCGACTAACTACTTCTCATTCACTAATGTTCAAAAACAACTACATAAAAATCACGAGCTGGTGATGACATAGTGGCCATTTTGACGTCCAAAAGTAAAATTATTTTTATAGTGGTAAAATAAAACAATTGAATGACGTTAATAAGTGTTCGGAAATATAGAAAGTGTGCTCATTCCAATTAAAATATAACGATTTACATATCTCCCATTTTTAATACCGATTATCAAAACTTATGGATCACCCCTCGTACTTTACTTTTTGTTTGTACTCAGGAAACTAACAAATTAAGAGGTACACGGAAAGAACGTATCATCACCTTAGTAACTTGAGATAGTAATTATCACGATTAAAAAGTTAGAAGTTATTATGCCGTGTGGTTGACTTAGAAATGTGCCACTCCATGTCTTCCCGTGGAAGTCGTAAGAGGCGACTAAGGGAATAAAGGCTTGTAGTACTGTTAGGCGATGGGCTTGCAACCTGTCACTAATACGCTGGTAAACATCTTAGCTTTATTGTGCAAAATGTGGTTACATAATTATTAACAAGTTTTTAGAGTAAGTAAGGGTAAGTAATACGAGATATAACAACTGATAATATAACACTCACAATATATACGCTCACTTTGTATAAACATGTTTCGTATAACGTTCACTGGATATAATGAACGAAATATATAATTTCAAAATATATATTTCCATAAAGTATAACGTTATTAAAATATAATACCAATTAGTATAACTATTAAAACGTATAACGTTCATGACACCTAAGATTTAAAACATATATAAATCAATGAATCTAACATCAAAAAACATAATGCACCTATAATATAAACGCCTATAGAACGGCAGCAGTTTTCTGGACTTTCTGGGCAGAAAAAAAATACCTCGAGCAGAGCTCGCGCCTTGGCCTTCTAACCTTACCTAACGGAGTCGGTTCTTCCCTGATTCGTCTTGCTCGTGGTATTTTCTGGGTAATTAAAAAAATTTACAACCAAGACCTTCCTGGTTCAGTCGAGTTCATAGATATGTGTACACTTTATTACCTTGTCTATTTATTTAATGTCATGTTTAAACTGCCATAAGTATATGAATTGTCACAGCGATTAAAGTGACAAGGTATTAAAGTTAACACATATTTATAAAATCGACTGTACCAGCTCCTTTCGGTACCTACCTATTGAGTATAGCATACGATATTAGATCTTATAATCCTTATACTAAAAGATAATAATTATTATATATTATGATCGCTATATGTCATGTATGTTATACGAACTGAAATTAGATATTGTTAGTGTTATAGAAAAAAGCATTATATAAAATGAATATTATGGTATTGACCGTTATTCCTTATAAGAATATTGATTTTGTTATTATAAGTAACTATCGTTTATTATATCTTTTAAACGTTATTAACATGAAATTATAGATTTTGTAGTTATATCTCGTGTGTGTGTGTGTGTCTATAGTTTAGATCGGAAAAATAATGAAATAAAATATCATAAGCTCTTCTGCGTCATCATAATCTAAGCTCTCTATCCTTTCAATTACTAAATACCTACAGTATCAATATTTTACTTTAGCTAGAGAGGTTAGTCTGTCTTTTAATTACCTTAAAAACGTCTTGAACGTCGGCACCTGGTGAATAAATTGGTGCAAATTCTGCACTTTAGAGAACTTGGGTCATCTTGGGAATTAGAGGCGGTCGTATTTTACCGGAAGTGGTAAAGTTTGAGGCTCGTTGTAGCGTAGTTAGGGGTGAGCTACTTGCACTAGCTACTAATTTAGCTCTTTTTTTACACGACTGCCCCAAAAAAGGAGTGTAATGTTTTCAGGGTTCATGTTTGTACGAGTATGTATGTATGTATGTAAGTATGTGAGTGTCTTTATTCCACTATAACTTCTAAATCCCTATACCGATTTAGATGAGTGAGGTATCGTTAGAATCCTTACGTCATCCCGGGTAAACTGTTAAAATTGTAATAACAACAATGGCAAAATGACAATTATTAACATATGTAGGTATATCGACGACAGTATAAAAAATGCGGTTTTTAAAGCTTGCTTTTCATTTAGTCATTTAGTCTTTAGGTACGTTTTTTACAAGTCGTTAGTTGGTGATGGTAATTAATTAGTCGCTAATGCTACCTACTGTATAATGTCGTTTTGTTAAGATACTCAAAATTACAATGTTCTGTTCTTTGTGATCAGCCAAGATAGTTCTTTTACGTTTATTTATTTTAATGGCGAATTTTCTTTCATTTTACTTTCCATTACCTCTTGAACTTTTGCGTGTAATTAGGTCAATTCAAATACAAGTACATGATTGAAACATTTAAACATACTGCCCACATTTACTATTACACTTAAAAAAACATCAAATTACAAGGTTAGAACTGAGTAAAAAAACAATTTACCTCTATGTATTGTATTTACAGGTTGACGTCTTTAAAACCTACGCTTTGAATTTTAACGTGAATTATTGAATAAGTAATACACTTGTAACGTAAAGGTCAAGTTGTCAATTATCATCGTAAAGGTCACGTGACATTTTGTTTTTAGAATTAAAAGCCTTACGTCATATTAAGTTTTAAATAACTTAATAATTTAGGCAGTTAAAGTAATAATAAAGTTCGATATCTTCACGTTATTAATTGGCACTTTACTGAGTTTTTAAACAGAAAAGGTTTATGCGTAGGTATATCATATTCCCAGGAGAAACAACATATGAAATAGGAATAAGAAAGACATTCCTTCTCTTTTAACCCGCGACATAAAAACGTTATGGTTGGTATCTGTGTACCTGTATGTCTGTGTATCTGTGTGTTGTGGCGTTGTAGCTCCTAAACGGATGCTAGTTTAACTAGAGTGGTCTTAGCTACACTCAAAAAAATAAGAGCCAACAAAGAGAGATTTTTACTTAGTTGACATAAAATGAATACAATAGTCAAGATATTAGTTATATAAACCAAAACTGATAGTAACAAACAGCAACTTCTTTAATGATTCAACTAACATCTTAGTTGATGTATCTAACGTCTTAGTTGGTGTATCTATCGTCTTGTCAGGCTCGTATGGGATCAAGACGCTTATGCACAACAATCACAATCTTGTTACAAGCGACCAATTATTTTTTTCAGTGTAGGTTTTATTTATATATTTATTTTTTAACTTAAACCTTTATTGCACAATAAAAGTACAAATGGCGGACTTAATGCCTAATGGTCTCTACCAGTCAACCAAATAATCATACAGAAACTAACAAAAGTGGTGCACAGAAAAAGAAAAGCAGAAAACAAAGCGAAAAACATATTTAAATTTTATGAACATCGGTTGGGCCGTTTCAGATATAAGTTGTAAAATTAGTGGTCGCCATTCTACCCACCTAAGCCAACAAGCAGTATCTTACATTCAATCACCAAAGCAGTTTAAATTATATTTTGTTGATAATAAGTTTGATATTACTACACGAGGTTTATTTAAGTTACTGCGTATTGGCTTAGGACAGCGTCTATTACAGGTAGTATCTGTTAAATATTTATTCTTGATTTTCTTACTTTATATGTACCCCCTTAATAATAAACGTTGAGTAACGGTGGTATAGCTATACAATGTTTTGTCCTTATCTGTCATTGTGTCATTTGAATTTGACAGATAAGGACAAAACATTGTATAGTTATACCACCGTTACTCAACGTTTATTAGTAAGGGGGTTACAGTATAATTACATTATTATAAGCTTACGCGTATGACATTGACCGTATAAGAAACATCGTAGGTTTATTAATAAAGTAAAACGTCATACTCGTACCTATTAGATTATAATTTGTCTATAATTAGTAGCACAACTAATTGTTGGGTTTCTAGTTTGTTAATTATTTACTATTCTTACGACTTTAATGTCTATCAAATGAATGCTTAAATTGTCTTTAAATAATAATTTGTCCCCAATGAATATTTTACTCGTACCATACTCAATGTAGGGTTCCGACGCCGTTACTATAAACACAAAGGACTTTCTCGAGTATCAACAAGATTAGTATTATCGAATTTTCTATTTAAAGTTATTTGTTACAAGGAGAGGTACCCAATTGTCTGGCTCCGATTCGTTTTATTTTGATGTATGTTAGAGAGTAGTCTTTAAGAACAGACACGTATTTTTTTAGCTGCCCAATGTCAACTTGTTAGGAGTTATTGTCCTCCAAAGTACTGAAAAGTGACTAAAAAATTTATTACGACTTAGACGTTTATGCCAACAAGAATTGTCTACTTAGCCGTGATATAGTTTCCTTTTAAAATTTGTATTATGTGCTTTCATACGCCGACCGTTCAGTAGTCAAGTGCCCTCATTATTATCTAGCCGCGCTTAGAATGGGATTGGAGGTGACAGTTTTACCATATACTTACGTCAAAGTGCATATGAATTCACAGATATTCCAATCCCAAGTTAATCGCGGTTTTATTATACTATTATTGTATACAGCATTTAAGATGCGAGCGATCCAAACCAGTTCAAACGAGCCTCAAGCGGTGAAAACTGGAATAGTTTTCTGATACTCGTAATGGCCCCTATCACGCTATTGGTCATTAGGTGGAAATGTTAGTTTTAATGTTATTTTTGAATGCTAATGGTTATTAGTTATTACCTTTCACATAAGGTATTAACGATGATGGGGTTTGTAATGACTAAAGGGGCTTCTAAACGGGCCATATTTTCACTGCAATATGTGGCCGGCAACTATTGGTGTCCCTCTCTTACTCGTATATTAGAGAAAGACACCAATAGTTGCCGGCCACATATTGCAGTAAAAATATGGGCCGTTTAGAAGCTCCTTTAGGACGATGATAGTTTTGAATAGTAAGTTTAATTCATTATGTCTGGCAAATTAAGATCAGCGGGCCTATTACGGTCGCGTTTATCGTTGTGGATAAACGTGGACAAAACATCTGTCACTTTCCGACCAGTATGCAAGTGTGAGAGTGACGGATGCTTTATCTACCGCGATAAAGGCGACCATAATACCCCGACAGCGGGCCTAGTATAGTTGCGTTTATCTCGTAACAAAATGTGGATAAAGTATTCGTCACTTTCTGACACTTTTATAAGCACAACAGTGACGGAAGCTTTATCCATATTAGCCCTCCCGGTATATTATAACTAATAGATAGATAAAATCCCAGGTTATAATGGTGACCCCTTCTTTCAGAGCTGATATCTCTTAAACGGCTCGACCGATTTTAATGTAACTTAGCTAAGAACCACCGCTAGAAAACTTGCTTTCAAATAAAAAAAAACCGCATCCAAATCGATTCACCCGTTTAAGAGCTACGGTGCCATAGACAGACAAACAAACATACACATACACACACACACACATATACATACATACATACATACACACACTCATATACAAACACAAACTTATAACACCCCTCTTTTTGCGTCACACTGCGGACGTCTACACTCCAAGTGTAGATCGTCCGCTGATACCACGATCCTCAGGTTGCGATTGCTACAAGTGTTTTATCTGAGATGCCGCCATTTGAATTAAGCAGGGCAGATTTCTAGGGACCTTAGGTTATAAGTCGACTTAATTCGTACCACAAAAGGGTATATACATAAACGCAGTATACAAGACTTAAACCCTTTTTCACTTGATCTTCAAGAGGCTTATACCCTTTTTCACTAGGGCTCCGGAATTTTGGTCCTAATGGCACATTAGTGGGTATGTTGACGACGCGCTGGCCTAATTGGTAGTGACCCTGCCCACGAAGTTAGCGGTCCTGGGTTCAAATCCCGGTAAAGGCAGATATTTGCGTGATGAGCACGAGTATTTGTTTCTGAGTCTTGGATGTTTTCTATGTATTTAAGTATTTATTTCTCTATATAAGTATTTATATCGTTGTGTAGTACCCATAGTACAAGCCTAGAGCTTAGTTTGGGACTAGGTCAATTTGTGTGAGATCGTCCCTTGATATTTGATATTTGTATACTCACTTTGTGCTTGCCAAGGTTCGTGACCGCGCAACCGAGCACTGCCTCCCTCCCCAAAAAGAACGTGTGGTTGCCAATCGGCCGCTCGAACTGCGGTTCTTCTGTAAACTTCTTTGTCGTCATTTGGGCATCTGAAACAATAAGGGATTTATATATAGTAGGAGAAACTGAGTGATTGATCAATGTACATCCAAAACCGTGTAGACCCAAGGACTTGAAATTTGGAGGATTTCTTGGGTATCCTAGGGGTCCATTAATCCACGAAAAGGATTAGGGATCCACCCCCAATGGGAAGAAATAGGTCAGCAGCGGGGAAATAATTTTGCCGTCGAAACGAAAAGGGCACAACTAAATTTTTTTGTGACATTGAGTTAAATACATACTCGTGTTCGGAAGCAGAAGTTTCGTAACTCAGCGGAAAAGTTAACGTTTCTTAATGTTAGTTCTTAACTAGGTACAAACTTGGAAAAATACGCCCCTTTAGGATTTTGAAAGATATCATCTACATAATAGAACCTATAAGTTAAATTTAAAAAAAACTTTATTATTGGTTGTTTGGAAGAAATATCTTCCTTAACCGGGAATCGAACTGGTCGAATATGACAAAATAATAAAGTCGTTATGATACGGATCGAAAGCGTCATTGATAGTGATCATTTATATCTACAATACATACAATAAATTAAATGAAGTCCGTAAAAAACCCTCTTTATTATTTTGCAATCGATTCGATTCCCGGTTAAAGCAGACGAATTTCCAAAAATCCATAAATGTACTGTTTTCTTTGCCATCAAAAACCAAACCAAAACTCGGCCTGAAGATAGAACCTCTCCCCCCATACTTACATCTAGGCTTTTACAGTCACCAGCAATAATATATGATCCAACATTGGACGCAAAAATATCTGACACGCTCTTACGCCTCCAGTAATAACAACGTGTCAGATATTTTTCAATACAATATTGGATCATAATATTATTGCCCGTGACTGTACTACTTGTTTTATGGCATAGAGAAAGGAAACGAAGAAACAGGCCAAGTGGGATCTGAGACAAATAGTCATTTGCATTCTCTAGACTACAATCTTAAGACTTCAATCCTAAGACTGCAAATGCATTGCCAACCCTGAGGACTAAGATGGAATGCATCTATGCTAGTAATTTCACCGGAATCCTTACCACACGTGGGAACAAAACAATGGAAATACTGCTGCATTATGGTTGCTAGGCAACAATAAACATACTATTACTTATGTAGGAAAATATATAGTCAAATACAGACTTGGAAACCAAACTTGTACATATCACAGTAAATATTTGCTCATGGCAGGAATTGAACCGAGGACCGCCAGCTTCATTACAATAGTCACTATCATTAAGGCAAACTGTGTCACTAAGTCAGAATATGACCAAGAAATAACCCATGCGTAACATGAATATCTTTGATACACCCTTTATTACATTGTTTTTGTTTCATGTTAATCAATTTAAGCAAATGTTTTGTACTTAGTTTAATGTAACAGCACGCAATATACGACGGAGCTTAATGAAGCTCTAAACATGCCCCGCGGGAGCTTACAGTCAAACCGTGGAACTTTTTGATCGACGATCGGCGTAGCTTTTATTACAGAATTTCCCCAAAGCATGATATGGGCTAGTCAAGTTCAGCAAGATGACTTATAACCTGTAGCAATGTTCAATACTTGTAAATGAAATGTTGCTTGATTTATGTAAGGAATAATACAATATAGTATATTGTTGCCTAGGCGCGGTAAGTAAAAGATTTCCTGACGAGGTGGTTAGCAAGCCGAGCAACAACGAGGCCTGCTAAAATACGAGGCATACATAATGCTTTTCTCAAACAATGCGAGGAAAATATACAAATACATGATTATACGTATACGTATTTTAAAAACCTTTGACAAATTCGGAGAGAATGTTTGTTTGCGTCATACGAGTATTAGTTAAGATAGTTTCACGCACAACGAGCCGCCGCTCGCCGCCGCCGCTCCGCAGAGCCCCGCCGCGCCGCCGCCCCTCACTGCGCCCCCACAAGTTGGGTGTACGGGATTTTTTCATGGTCCATTCCATTTTATACGCAATAGAGAGCACTTTTGTAAAAACAATATGGACATGGACGGAAAGTGTTTTCATATGGTTTTTTTACTCCTAGGAGTAAAAAGAGGCATTTTCCATCCATGTGTTTCAATCGGAAAACCCTTATGACCGAGCATGTTTGAGAAAATCATATTCTTTAATTAAAACATGGAATAGGGGCAATGTTCTTATGACATCTTAGCCTGTTTGTGAAAAATGTGGTTACACAAATGAACAACAAGCTTTTAGAGTTGTTGGTAATCCTGTAGCTATGCCTACCCCACTCTGGGGATGAAGGCGTGAGTGTATGTCATGTGTGGAACAGGGGCAATGTTCTCAGTAAAACATTATTGTTTTTGACGTGTTTTCGTTTTGATAGCTCTAGTTTACTTGACAGTAATGGCAGCTGATTTAAAATCAAAACCATAACACGACATAGACATTATAAATAAAAATAAATATCAGGGGACAATGTCTCACCAATTGACCTAGTCCCAAACTAAGCTCTAGGCTTGTTCTACCGTTATATGAAGATAATTATACTCAACCTGACATTCAAAAATGTTTAGTCAGAAAGTTAGTAATATCGCCCGAGTTATTCAAAACAATACGATAATATTTCAAAAAAATAAACACGATGTAGAATAGAGGCCCAGTAATGACAACTAAGTTCAAAACAATACCAAAATCAAAAGCAATATGGTTTTACCGTATAGATCGGTGTGATCAAAAATGACCTAAAAAATTCCATTAATGGACTCCATAGTTCCTTTTACATTAGCCTTATCATATTAGATCTTACACGGAATACAATATGCAATATGTCTCCATTGTTAAAAGCATCGCAGGATGGACAAAGCAAAATTGAATTTTCATGCATTTTTCAATATTTTTGATGCATGTTCACATTATAGCAAAGCTCTTTAAAATAACCAACAACCATGTCGTTAGTGGGAGTCTGTTGTTTTCCATATTTTTTGGTCTTAATGTCGTTGGCATAATTATTGATAAATAGTCCTAATTTTTACATAGCTGAACCGTGAACTGTTCAAAATTTCTTAAATATCTAACGTGTACACAAGTGTGTAACGTGTTAAGTGAGGTTTGATTTGAAAAAATCCTGCAACACTCACAATTTCTTGAAAAAATGCGTTATGACTTGCGATGAATATGACCTAAAACACATTATGACTAAAAATAATTATGGCAGACGATATAAACCCATTGTTAGTTCTGCCTACAAACAAAGATCTTGGGTTCAAACTCTTTTAATAAATTAATGATGATGACGTTTTATATAACATATTTTGTTTAAATTAGTAAACTTAGTTAACTATTGCTGATTAGTTGCGCTAAAAACTCTTTTGGTTTTTTTCACTTCAATCAATGTTAAAGTTGCACTTTTGGACTTGACAACAAACAAAAGTAACCGTAAACGTGTATTCAGTTATGCTTTAACATTAATTATTTTCTGTTCTCCTCCACTCTTCCCTCTTTTGTGTTGGTGGTTAAAATCAATTTTCAAACAAGTTCCGTAGCTGTCTCAACGGCCTCGTGTGAAGCCCTAACCGCACGATCAATATTAGCTTTCCTTGAACAAATCGTTTATCAATGCGAACCTTAGGAGCGTCGGCGTTTTGACATCCACCTCATTAGTAACAGCGCAAACTAGCAGAGAACATCGATCGGTTAACCTGACTAATTCCGCGAAGCAAACTTTCCATTCGCATTTTTCCCCATTTTATTTTTTCTTCTATCGCATTTGAGATCCATTTTAGATTTTCCCCACTTGCATGTATTCATCAATTCAAAATCAATTTCAGTGAGTCGACGGAGCTCCCATTTCTGGGTGCTATGGCCCTTCGGGCCTTCCGCAAAACTAACATGACCTAAACCTATCTACCTATTTCGATCTATTTCGACTTAATTATAAATGGGGAAATGTCTAAATGGAAAATATGCGATTGCTAAAAAAAAAGCTTTTTAGCTTAGTTTTCTGACAAGCGGTTGGGAAAAAAAGATAATTGAACCTTTTTTATTATCCCTAGTGTAGTAATAGTACATTAAATACCTAGTATGGTAAATGCTACTTACGACCCAGAATGGTGTAAAAGCATTTTCTCAAGAAGTTATAAAGCTGAAAGATATTGCGCCTTTAATATTACTAAGATTTGAGGACAGTGACTGTAAATGTTATACTCATTACTCAGGTCCCTGATTTCAGAACATGGTATAGGTACAAGTTACCAATACTTATACGGCTATAGTACCTACAGCCAACATTGGCAATAAGTATAAATGCTTATAAACAATATACCTTTTAAAGCACTGTTATTCCACTTCAAGCTATAATAAGCGTGAGCATAAGTGCTTTATGAGATCCTTGTGTTTTTACTAGAATAACGCAAGCCGTTTCAAGTCGCTTCTCTACAAATACTTTGATTCCTATTGTCATAAAGGTTAATATAATGCCACTTCATAACAGAACATTATTACCTAGTTTAGCTTTGACTCCTTGTCCGAAACCGCAACGAACTAAATGATGTAAAGGTCAATAATTAGCAATTCAAATGTGTTTTCCCTCCATTCATCATCGTTGTTAGAGCAATAACTCGCCACCGGAACTAATATAACATTGGACGCCATGTTTCCTGGTTTACATACAAAATGAACTTAATGTAGTAGTCGATGGTATTGAATAGGGCTGATGCGGTTTTGGTCAGCGTCACACAATTATCACACTGTTAGTGGTTTATAATAATGATAGGCGCACGGACAATTGAAACATTTTCGGGATTAGTAAAATACATTACATATCGCACTGCTAGATCAAAACAGTAGCAACTCAAAATATGACTGTATTTTAAAATCAATTTTAATACAACTTCCATAAACTTGAAATTTACTATTTTGATTTAGCAATGCGATATCCAATTTGGTGTAAGTCTACAAATCGGTCTGAGTAAGTAGTATCAGGATCAGGAGTGACCTTTATTAACCCCCAACGGAGAAATAGGGGTGTTATAAATAATGAGTTTTTATGTGTGTCTGTGTAGGGTGTATTTACCATAAAATTAAATTTTGGTATTTTACAGTCGATAACGTTTATCATAATTGGTGTTAGCCATAACAATAAAAGTCATAAATATAAGAAATTATAATTTGCAGTTCCAATTTACGCAGGTTATTTTGTCGAAAGTCATAAAAAATAACGTAACTTTTAATGGTCTTAATTTTTGACGCATGATATTTTTAAAGGCTAATGATACTTGATTACTTGTCATAGCGATTATCCTCGTAATGCCCAGTGTGAAATAGAATGTACATAATCAAGGCAATATAATTTGAACTGTGGTGCAATGTGAATAAGGTTTATTTTCCTATGTTCATAAACTGAAAATGTCATTATCGAACAAACGTAATTGAACTTTATTGCGTTGATGGTAGATTCAAAGTCCCATTCACAAAAAGCTCCCTGTTTGTAGTATGGTGGGCCTTACGAGGTTATAAGGTCTACAGTTACTATGGATACATTTAAAGAACGTAAACTTTGCAACCATGAAATAGCATACATGTTTTTGTAGATATATAAAAAAAACCTAATGTCAAAGGCAAGGACGAGACCGTAGCGTAGCGTAATGAAGCAATAGGCTATTTGACAGGATTGAAAATATACTAAAAATTATGGTCATCCTATCAGATAATAGCGTGAAACAATATATTTCACTTTATTTTAAACTAAATTATGTATACTTTTTTGGAAATTACACGAAAGAAATTGTAATATTTTTTGAAACCTTATCTGTGGCAGAAACGCTATGAATTGGTTTGCAGCTGTGGTTACTTGCTGGTGACTTCACATGCAAGTAACTACAGATCATAAGGGCATATCTCTTCAAATGATTGATTATTGTTTACTTGCGTGTGACGTCACACTTGTCATATGGCCAGCGCCATGATAGAAAATGCGTTTTTAGCGCGGTTTTAAAAATTTAAACTTTAATATAGATTTTTATTGATAATACAGTAGAATCTCAAGGAAATATCGATGTAGTGTGCTTGTGATGTCATAAATAATCATTTAAAAAGGTTTTCTAAAATTAGTCAAATAGCCTATTATTCTACACGATAAAACAACATTGCTTTTGACGTGTTATATGATGATGACGTATTGTCAATATTATTACAGCTCTTATTTACTTAACAGTAATGGCCGCGAGTTAAAAATAATTCGATCAAATGTCAAAATCTATAGCTATTTTACCGATTAATATAGAGCCCAAGTGTGTCAATAATTTATGATCAAAGTTCCAAAATAGAAGAAGTGTTGTTTGTCATTCGATTCGTAAGAAACTGAAAATAATTATTTAATTACAGACCTAAAAATAATGATGTAGTTAAAGAAATTTAAGAATTAAGTGATGTTATTTAATATTTTTAATTGCGTACACCTCAATCAAAAACTAAGAAATAATTACCTAATTAATATTTTATCCACCAAAGGAAAAACTTGATTCTGTTTTCCAAATTAATCAAACATTAAACGAATAAATTATTGTTGTAAAGTTTTTTACGAACCATAATTTCTTCCTGTAATTTGCAAATATTATAATTATTACAACTAAAAGTTTCTCTGAGAAAAGCGAGAGCTTTGTTTGCACTTTAATAAACCTTTACGAACATGTTATATGAATAATTATAACCTTAATTACATTTTAATTATGCCTGGATTGTAGAAAAAATAATATTTTGAAAATAACCCGTTTATTCCACGGGTGAATTTAAGTTTTAATACTATTATAACGGCGAAGCAATATTAATTAAAAAGTAATGAGTCTTATATCGAGTAAATTAATACGATCATGAAAGGGATGAATTTTCACGAAAATGCGGACGGAATGAACAACGTTATTAAAATAAAATAAATTAAGCTAAGATTTGTAACAGAATGTATGTTTTTTTATGGCAAGCAGAAGGCACGCGAGCACTCAGGCCACCTGATGGTAAGTGGGATCTGAGACCCATAGACATTTAAAATCTCAAGACTACAAACTCAAAACAAATCCTAAGACTTCAAATGCGTTGCCAACCCTGAGGATGTACAAGTGTATTTGTATTAAGTTTTAATTATTAACTTTTTAAATTAGTATTCGCTTCTTTATTAAGATTTTTTAGTTTTTATTATTTTACAACACGCCTGCCTTTTTTTCGTCACTAGCAATTTTTCTAGCCATAACTTGAAGAGACCGCTACGTGAGCACTGCCTTTATACCTGAACTTTTAAATATTATTGTTGAACATTTCCGAGCTTGTTTTAATGGTGTTTAATAACGAGTAGCTGTTTTCATTGTTTTGTACTCGTGATGCTTAATAGGGAGTTTAATTTTTCAAACTTTGTAATTTTTAATGAAATCGCTCGCATTCTTGCTCTTTTTTAACTAAAAGACCAGTAATGAAAATTATAACAAAATTAGTTTAGGGTTTGTCCACTTAGAGTACTTTTTGAATAAATTCTATGCAATTCTATGAAGCCGAAACAGGCAGAAAAATGGTGATGATGGTGGATGTCATTAGTGTTTGATATAGGTTGTTTGGAAAGTAAGTTATTGTTTGTTGTTTTTGGAAAAATAATAAACATTGATAGTCTGCTATACCATAAATGGTTAATTTGTGCAACCGCTAAATCTAAAAAATACTATAATTGGTTCCAAGTTGTCTGGCTTGAAGGAAGTCTGCAAAAAATATGACATTCATATATCTAAATGTGAAACACCCAAATGCTTAAACTAAAATCGCTCGTGTTAATACTAAAATTAACACGATATTTGGAACCGTGTAACTAATCCTATCTAATACAATATTAATTTCCTATTATTACATTATTAATAATGAACAAGGTTTCCTCGTCTAACAGGGATAAACTGCGATTACGCCGTTATAATTGTTTATATTCTGTACGTATACAATAACATGATACCGTAATTATGTAGGTAGGCTTTCGTCCTTGAGCTGTCTAGGGATCCGCTCAGACCTTTGTTTACTTGTTTCCCGCGGAATTGTCTGAGTAGATTGTATAATCGCTAGGGCGTTTTAGTCATGGTAGGATCGCTAGGACAGTTTTAGTTGTGGTAGGATCGCTAGGACTTTAGTGGTGGTAGGATCATTAGGACCTTTTCAGTGGTGGTAGATTCGTTAGGACCCTTTTAGAGGTGGTAGGATCGGTAGGACTCTTTTAGTGGTGGTAGGATCGCTAGGACCCTTTTAGTAGTGGTAGGATCGCTAGGACCCTTTTAGTGGTGGTAGGACCTTCGCTCGTCCAATCGCTACCACCATTGGTATGTTTGCAGTCTTTGGTTTGCTGTCGTGAGATCATGTTCTTGAGAATAAAAATCTACCACCACTATTAAGTGGTCTGTGCACTTGCTTGCCGTCTTAATGCCATTAAAAGTTAAAAATATATATAACCTAAACATTTAATCATGAAATACTTGGTGGTAGCAACAAACTTCCAACGAATGGTAAGATGACGTGTTTTTAGTTGACTGATTGTAAATAATATTTAACTTTTATACATATATCTTTAACTAGCTTTCCGCCAGCGACTTCGTCTGCGGAGAGTCAGAACTTATGGTACATACATAGTTTATATCACCTTCAAAGAGTTTTTTTATGAAAAAAGTCCAGAATGTGAATTTTAAGTAAGCGGTTCACAAACACCTTTCATTTTATGACTCTAAAACAACAAAATTGCCATACAAAATAAATTCACTGCCCCTTTTTCACCATTAGGTTTTTTTTAATAAACCCTTGATTTATACTAACTATATCTATACAAACAATTAACCCACTTAGCAGAACAAACATACAAACTTTACAGTCAGTATCAGTAGTCTGTTTTTCCCTTTAGTTTTTTTTTATTGATGATAGGTTTGTTCTTGACTGTTTGTTTATTTAAGGGGCAAGTGTTTAAAAAAAACTGAAGCTTGTACTTTTTTAGATGCTAACATTCATGTAACTGGAAAAAAAAACCAATTCAAATACCTCAATAACTTTCACCCGCTTTTCACACTGTTAAGGGCTTATTTTAAAAGCTTTTTTTAATTAATACCTAATGGTGTTTATACCAAGTTTCATGTATCTAACTTGCCCAGTCATAATTTTTATGTATAGGTAAACAGTAACCTTAATACCAATAATGTCCACATTTCTCACATCAATAATGACCAAATTCCCACAACAACTTCTACCCCCATATTACCCCCTTTTCCGAAACTGCCGTATTTTTTTCATTTATGTCGTAAACTACGACGTTCACTATTCTCATTTTAAAAATGGCCAAACTCTCTTTAATTTATCCACCTTTGGGTAAGTCGCCCAACACCTTTTTAGGGTTCCGTAGCAAAAATGGCAAAAACTCTTATAGTTTCGTCATGTCCGTCCGTCCGTCCGTATGTCACACGCATTTTACTCGAAACCTAGAGAGGTTCATTGACGAAATTTGGAGTAGGAATAGGTGTCTTGTAGAAGCCGCTACTTAGTTTGGTAGTGAAATAACAAAAATAAATATTTCTAGGTTGGGCGCTGCCTACAAAATGTGACTGTTGATGAAATAAAATATCGCCATAAATCATCGTGCGGAACATATTTCGACAGTTGTTTTTAATTCAACTTCAACTTCTACCGCCAATTTACAACCGCCATTTACAGAGATAGTTTTTCCAAAATCTCCGAAAGCAATTTAGTAGCCCTAACAGGCTGACACCTATTTACACGTTTCCCACCTAAACAATAACCGAAGTCGCTTATTTACTAACTTCGCTAGACGCTAAAATCGTATTTCCTATTGATAAGTAGTAGCCTGAATACTAATTTTCACATTTCTCACTTTAAAATTGACCAAAGTCCGAAACTTCTACCCCCCCCATTTTACAACCTTTGGGGTAGTTTTTCCTAAATCGCGGAAAGTAACATTTTTTTTATAATAACAGTAGTGTCACCACATTTCTCCCTTCAAACATGTCTAAAATCCCATACAAACTTCTACCGCCAATTTATTCACTAAAAGCAGTATATTTAATTCATATTCATTAGCCACGTTTCTCACTTCAAAACTGTATATTTTCCATATATTTTTTTACCCCTCATTTTACCACCTAAGAGGTAGGTAGTATTTTCTGAATCACCGAAAGTAATATTTTTTATATGTATATTGCCTTTGTAGGTAGATTATATTTGCATGGAAGAGCATTTCTACCAAGTTTCAAGTAAAATTTACCATAAAAGTAATCCCCACAAAAACGTTGCAACTACTTTCCATCCCCCAGGGGTTGAATTTTAGTAATCGCTGAAAAACGTATCTCAAAATATTATTTGAAGAGCATTTCTATCAAGTTTTAAGTAAATTTGATCATAAAAATATTTTTTCTATACAAACTTTGCAACCCCGTTTCATCCCTCCAGGGGTTGGAATTTTAGTAATCCCTGAAATACGTGTCTTATTATTTGCATTGAACAGCATTTCTACCAAGTTTCAAGTAAATTGGACCATAAAAATATTTTTTCCCATACAAACTTTGCAACCCCCTTTCATCCCTTTAAGGGTTGAATTTCAAAAAATCCCTTCTTAGTGGATCTCTACATCACAAAAAACAAATACTGTCCAAGTTTCATATTTCTAGCATTTGTAGTTTTGGCTGGGCGATGATGAGTCACCCAGGACATTGCCTTTTATATATACTATAGATTATGTATAGGTATATAACCTATGCATATCATAAGGTTCTTTACCAAACATTACGTAAAAGCATTTTTTAAAGGTATAAAAACGTAAAAAACACTATTGCAGCTTTTTTAAGTTGACCTTTATTGTCAATAACTAGTGTTGCAACTTTAAAATTCCATTCCCGACAGTAATAAAAATTACCCACGCCAGCGGATCTCTCATGAATGATCAATCAAAATTCAGGGGCTACAACTATGCACTACTGTACGTTGTTGCCTGGAATATTCGAGCCAGTGCTTTTCAGGGTTCCGTAGGCAAACTAGGAACCCTTATAGTTTAGCTTTCAGTCTACTCGAACAATTTTAGAACTACGTAGCTGAAATATTGTTGGTTATAAATTAGTTTACGCAAACAGAAGTAAAAGTTGTTTAATCTTTTAATCAAATTATTTTCGGCAGTTTGTATGCAGTTCTATAAACAAATGAATATTCGGCTAAAAAAAAGTTAAAAAGATGATTTTACAGAATTCAACATTTTGCCACTGAAGTCAAATAGATACCAACATTAAGCCTAGTGATCAATATTATTTGACTTTGTTATAGGATCGAGTTCATAAATTATGTGGACACTTCAGTACCTTGTCACTTTAATCGCTATGACAATTCATATATTGCAGTTGAAATATGACATTAAATAGACAAGGTACTAAATTGTACACCTATATAATGAACTTGTGACTGTACTGTGAAAGTTCCCTGCTTTTAGCGTGCCTGTACATCTTAAAGTCCCAGATAGACGTGCGAGTAAGTACGCCGTACTTATAGTTCGGCGACCTTACCCGCCCGTATGTCTCCCTAAGTAAGCGAACTTCTAAAGGTAAACACAGGCGAAAATGGTCGTCGAGCTTTAAGTACGCGTACGTACCCGCACGTCTATCTGGGACGTAAGTCGTGCTAACTTAATATTACGTCAGCAATCTTAAAACGGAAATTTTCTCCAGAATAATGGTTTAGTTTTTAAGGATTCACTAGAGGACCAACGTGCCGCGACACGTGTCGGCAACATGTCAAGCAAAGTATAGTGACTTCACTTGACATAACTGGCGACATAGCGAGACATGTGTCGGCAATGACGTCGGGCAAAGTCGAGCGACTTCACGAAACTTCGTTTGACATAATTGGCAACCTCATGAAATAATTATCGGTCACGCGATGATGCAAAGTTTCGCAAAGTCGCTCAACTTCGCCTGACTTCGCTGTCTGTTGCGCGATGTCGCTAGATATGTCGTGCGAAGTCTGGCAACGTTGCGCTACTTCACCCGAAGTCGCTGGCGACACGTGTCTAGGGACATTTGCCCCTTAGTTAATCCCTGGCTTTACGACATGGTCAGTCGAGTGATATTCATGTGAAGTCCTTCTTGTAGTGTAATAATGTATGGCACTAAAATTTATATTCCAATTCATAAAACAACCCTCTGATTCATAGACGCGCAATAGCTAAAGTGTGCTTGAAATCTGCTCTGTCCTTATCTGTTCTTATGACATTTGAATTGGACAGAAAGCTACAGTGAATACTAAAGTGGGTTTATTGTAACGATAACAGCCATAAAACAAGTTAAATCTAAATTATCGACTTAGCATTAAGTATAAACCATGTTCCTTAGTTACAAGAAACTTTGAAAGGCATTTTAAATTAAGTACCCCTTAAATACGTAACAATAGACAGTCAATCAAAAGCCGTCTTTATGAAATTTCCGATAAAGTTGAAGTTCGGAACTTTGAGTTCTATACCATTGTTATTTCTGAACTTCCTGAGACTTGGCAGAAAATTGTTTTCTTGATACTTTAGACGTTGAAATTGTGTTTCGTTTGTCATTTCTGAATGAATATATCCTGCACGTGTAAGTGAAAACCGACAAATAAAAAAATGTTTGACGTTTATTATTGTTTCATCTTTCCTGTTCGAAAGGATTCCCATATTGGGATACACATGATTTTTCCGTCACTAGGGAAGAAAGGCGATTTAAAGAATAAAATTGGATAAACACTTCCATTTCGAATTTTTCAAGTTCGTTTTGAAATAGTGTCCAAAATAAAATAACTCACTCACTGACTGGTGGAACTTTGTGCAAGGTGGACTGAACCTTCACCAAGCAGCAGTGTTCACTTTGTTCTGTTCCGATATGGGGTTAAGACAAACGGTAAAATGACTAGCAGAGGCATTCCATCTTAGTCCTCAACGCAACGCATTTACGGTCTAAAGATTGCAATCTTTAGATTGTAGTCTTGAGAATACAAAATGTCTACGGGTCACAGATACCACTTACCATCAGCCCCCTATTTCACTATCCTGACAATGGCATGTGACAGGCGACAATTCATGTACATGGCGTAGCTTATGGTCTAAGATCTGAATAGGAGACGACATTCACCGGGCTGTTTATTCCATAAAAAGTATTTTATATCAAATTTAATATGCTAAGGAATATATGGCGAATTGGTTGACTGAAAAAGTTCAAGTCAATGTATACCGAATTGTCACCTATCACCTGTCATTGTCGGGATGGTGAAATAGCGGCAGGTGGCATGTGTACTCACCTTTTCATGCGATAAAAAAAACTCTCATGATTTTTGTATGACAATCATAAATACAAATTAATTTCATGACAATCACAAACTTAATAAGACTTGTTTAATAGTTTAGTTTAGTATAGTTTAGTTTATTTATTCATCAATGTAATATTACAATATAAATTGCATTTTATGTCAAACAATAAATTACATTGAGATTGTCAAAACATAAATACTAATAATCAAAAAATACAACAATAATTCAAACAACAACATTTAAACATCTAATAATGTCCTTCGTCCGATGTCAATATACAAGGATTAATAAATATCAATACAATAATAATAAAAAAACCAGCTCCATATATTCATCCACAGAGTATAATAGATTATCCAATACAATGTTTCTAAGCTTTTGTTTAAATACTTTGTCGGATTGTACATTTTTAAGTTCTATAAAATATTATACATCACGTAAAATAAAATATCTTTCAAATACCAATTTTTAATAAGACTTCAAACCATAACCTAAAATTCTTATTCAGTCTTGTCATGTCAATAATCAAGAGCATCAACACTGTCATTCCGCACATTAAATTCCGACTTTATCACCTACATGTTTCGGCTCATTTTTCCTTGCATCCAATCCCCTTTTCACTTGGCATTCATTAACTGTATTAACGCGTCGGCTTCTGAGCAACCTATATTTTAATTACATTAATTTATTTTAATTTGGCTGTCTTTGAAACGCGACTTTATACGCGTCTCATTAACGCAAACCAAGCATTTAGTAATTAAGGAATTTAAAAATTAGGCGACACTTATTTTAAATATTTTCTTAGTTTTAATACACGCTGTAGCTTTGCATACCTTAATGAGATATGGTTAAAGGAGGTGTTTTTACTGCAACTGATCCGTAGTCTAACCAAATTGTCACACGAGTGTGACAAAGGTTAATTTTATTTATCCATAGAACCAACACAACCTTGACTCAACTTTTTTCTTTCATTAAGTCATTTCCCCACGGCACAACTACGCGGCAAAGTTCTTTGCCCGTTATGCTACTACGTAGTTCTACTGATAAATGATGTCAATATCAAACTCAAAGGGCATAGGGCAGGGGTAAATTTGTTTGAAGAATATTGTAATTTTTTTTTCTGCGGCCGTGGTTGATTTTTGCATAGTTATTTAGAGGACCTCTAAATACACATAGATAATTTATGGCGTTACATAATATCGGAGCGGAGATTTTAAAAATTTAATCTCCGGTCCGATTCACTTAAGAGTATTACATAACATAAGAAAATATGTTTATTTTTAATAATTCTATCATAATTTACCACTTTTACGAATGGCCGCTCACCTTGAAAATGTATGAATTTTACAAATGACAACACTTTTCCCAAACCCCTTTAACAGGCTCGAAGGAGCTCCGCTTTTGCGGAGTTACTATTTCTAAGTGTTAAGGGCCAGCTGACGAACTAACAACGTAAGCATACCTCGTATTTATAATAATAAGTATAACCTAACCTAACCTCTGTAATGAATGTTTAAGATGTCTATGCCTATGTCCAGCAGTGGACGTCTTTCGGCTGACATGATGATGATGATGATGATATCCTAAAACATCATACTTAGTTTCAGCAGAAAATAACGTTCGATAAAATGAAATTCGATGAAATGATAGATCACCGTGTGTGATATAGGATTTGGATAAATAAACATAGTTTCGGCGGAAAAAGCGTACTAGACAAATAAATAAATGCCAAAATGTCATATCATTCAAAACTATAAAACCATGGTAAAAAGTTATTCGCTATGAGATGGCTCAGCAATTCGGGAATTGTGCAAACAGCGAGTCAAATAAATGGCTCATGCCGAACGAAATGGCTACACTGGAATGTTTTAGGGTTCCGTTTATCAGTTAAAAGTATACATATTGACCGTAATAAAACTGAAAGTTATTTATAATGTTTAGGTAAGAAGCTTGTTAACTACAAATTAGATAAATTAATAAATTCAAAATTCAAAATATTTATTCAGCAAATAGGCCACATGAGGGCTCTTTTACACGTCGGTAATATAGAGTGAATCTACCAGCGCTTCGGACAAGACCATCATTGCGGAGAAGAAGCGCCGCAAGAAATTCCAGCAGAAGGTCTTTTTTTTTAAGGGCCTTTATGAAAGAAGGTGAAAACATATTGCTTTTGATGTTTTCAATTAAATAAGAGCTATCAAAACGTCGACAATACGACACACCAAAGGCAATATGATTTTTACTCAGTAGAATAGAGGCCTAAAAGACAATCTCATATAAACTGAACTATTCTCAATTCTAAACTCAAGGTTTGTACAGTCACGGTACGAAAACGTTCGGCACTTTTGGACCTTATGGGCATTGAAATACAGTCGGAAAGCGACAATCCTTTTCGTACCGTGACTATAACGGGCCATATAACGATAAGCGTTATTTTAATGTCTTTGGACTTTCAAGTTCATTAAACATCAGATCGCCTGTGTGCTCGTTTGCCTTCTCCATGTTACATATAAGTATTTTTTGTAGCGGAAATCAAACCATCATTTTTGGAAAGTTGAGTAAGTTGTAAATCCAACCTTTACCACCTCTTCTGTAAGAGCTAACGCCCAATCGATTTCTATCGTATATAGCCCTATGATATAATATATGATACTATGATATTATGATAGATACGTTGCTTAAATACAAAAGGGACATAAATCAAAATGTGCTTGTGTTGCATTTAAATTCTGACCCCCTTACTTATAAACGTTGAGTAACGGTGGTATAGCTATACAATGTTTTGTCCTTATCTGTCATTGTGACATTTGAATTTGACAGATAAGGACAAAACATTGTATAGCTATACCACCGTTACTCAACGTTTATTAGAAAGGGGGTGAATGTTTACTTTAAGTTTTAAATTAAACTATATCTGTTTTTTCTTTGTGTCTCTTTTGTATTTAAGCAACGATATTATCTAAGTAAGAAAGTTTTATTTTTTTATTAATTAAACGCTATCTAACTTACTTTGTGGTGGTAGGACCTTGCGTAGGGTCCGTTCGGATTAAAGTTGTGCCCGCTCGGTCTTTAAAGGGAGCGCTCCGATCTCGGTCAATCGGTCAAAGGAACTAGTCCGTTCTTTTAGTCCCTTTAGGTCCTTTAGCTAAAAAAGCTTTAGCTTTAGCTTTAGGGGCTTTAGAGTGCCGTGCGCGCTCTTTACTCGTTCGCTCTGTTTCGCTCATACGTACAAAAATGTCTACTGACCTAAAGGACCGAAGACCGATTGAGATCGTTTACGAAGAACTAGTTCGTTTCGGTCCGTAACGGGAATTCATTCATTTTAGTTCTTAGTTCCTGACCGACAGGATGCTAGTTCGGATCGCTACCACCAATTTATCTTTTAACTTGCATGTATAAGTCAACCAGTGAATTTACTAGCATAGAGCAATTCTACCTTAGTTTTCAGAGTTGGAAACGCATTTGCAGTCTTAGAATTGCAGTCTTGAGATTGTAGTCTTGAGAATTCAAAATGTTAACAGATCTTAGGTCATGAAGTTGCCTGTGTGCTTGTTTCCCTTAGCGATGCCTTAAAAATAGAGGAACGTAGGTACTTAACATTCATCTTTTTTAGGAGTTTACATTACGAACATTATTATACGACTACGCACCAATCCTTTCTGTTTAAACCCATAATAAAGCGTCTATTTTATAAACGATAATAATTGTGTTATTTATTATGAATAGGTAGGTACCATAAAAAAACCGCGGGCCAATTTTTGAAAACCATAAGTTTTATTTAAAATTAAAAGTGTAACGGTAGAATGGACATGTTTAAAGTTCGGGGTTGACGTTCGAATTCGCTTCTCAAAATCACCCGCAAATCGTACGGAACCAGAGTCGCCCCCGCGACTCCATCACATTTCTCACGGCACATAAAAACGCTTCGAAAAGCAAAAGAAACGCCGTTTTTGTGTGAAATTCGTATTAGCATTCGGTGACAGGTGCGCGCGTCTCGACCCTGCCATATTTCTGACGTCTCCAATACCAAATTTTGGCTAAAACGTCGCATCCACTATTGAGTCTTACCGCAAACCCAACCTTATTAATAACTGGGCGAGATTGAATTTGCTTTAGAAATCAGTTGATGGTGCGACCTTTTTTGCAAATCAATAAAAGTACTAGCTTAGTTCTTTTATATGCGTTTTATTACAGTTTTTAGGTGGTTACGGTATTCAGCACGAATGTGTCTTAATTTGGGACACAGTGAATAAAACTTTTGAAATAATAAGTTGGGTTAGGGTTGAAATTATCACGAAAGCTGTAGGTATAAATACCTAGTATTTTTGATAGTATTTCAGACTTGCCCTCTTTGCCTACATTCGTCCCTATTAAGTGCTGCTCTTTTTTATTATCATTTAAAATAGGTATATAAATTAATAATTTGCTATCGTTTCCTAGGTTAGCTGGAAGAAAACCCTACTAGGGATAAACTTGCCTTTGAACATTTCAATTTAGTACACATAATTTGTCAAACATTTAATTTTATTTGTGCAATATCTTTTTTCGTATATACCATTAATACATGCCTACATACAAAAAAGTTGCACAGATGTGTGTCTTACAATAACACATGAACATTAAATATTTTTTATCTCCGACAATAAAAAACCCGGATGGAATTCTTGTAAGCGAGTTCTACGTGGACATAGTCACGGGCAAAGGCTAGTAGAGAAGCCTAATCCTACAAAGTTTCCCGTCACATTAATCCTGTTTACGCTTAACTATAACAACTACACAGGGTGTGCTTCTCAAAATAGTTAGAGTGGGAAATTAGGAAAGTATAAGAGTAAGGGTAATCTGTAATAAGGAACTAAGGAATAAATTGCATTTAATTATTTCAAAACAAAACATAGCTACTAATTTGGAATCGATCAAGTTATACAGGGAAAGCAATCCGAAATGGACAAAGTGGGAAATGTGGAAAGTATAAGAATTAGGGTTATGTGTTGTTAGGAAGCAATGCCTCGATTTATGACAGGAATTAACTGCATTTAAAAATGAAAAAGCTCTCGAAATACCTTTTTATTATTATTTCCAAAATCTCGTGCTTTATTTTGGGGCACAGAGCTTCAATGCAAGTGGTTTCTTTCTATCAACACTATTATTTAAGGCAATATAACGATGGGTGCTTTTTAAAATTCTGCAGTTTTACCCTTTTTCTAAACCGAGGCCTTGGTTTTTAAGAACAGATTACCCATACTCTTAATTTTCCCACACTAAACCATTTAGATTTCTCACCCTATATATTATAAATAGTTATTTCCAGCGGTCAAATTCCCGCAAATGTATTCGTAACTTCTCAGTTTCGGATGTTATCAAATTGTTAAACCTAGTTCCGAAGTCCGATGCCCTAAACTTTCCCTAACCACTGATCAAGACCTGACTCAAGTTTGAGTATTCTCTCGAGAGCGGTGAAGATCGGAGTTTGAGAGTATTTGGAGTTATTGCACCGTTACAATATTTCTAAGTACATAACTTTGATTATAACGAATGATTGAACGTAGAAAGAATGATTAACTAGATTACTAGAGCTTAAGAAGCTTAGGACTGTATGGGATAAAGTTTTGTTTTATTACATGTAATAATAACGTTTTACTGGACCTCTTTCCACTTTGTTTTGAGCCTTATTATAATCATGTTGTTTATGATATAATAGCTCATATATACGTGTTGGGGCCATTCTACTTTTCAGTGTACATTTTTGTTATCGTCCGATAAAAAGTATACCAAATTATGAATCCGCGTATAAATAAATAACATGAACTTAGAATGTTTAAGTTTAACGGTTTTCAAAAAAACTACTCTTAAATTACTCAAATATCGTTGAAGAATCTTGGTAACTCAGTGGTAAATGGCACTTTTTCCATAGAAAAGGCGGGGACATCAACGTCCACTGCGTTACTCACTTAATAGTTATTACAAATATATTTTTATGAATTAGGATAATTCTAAATATAAGCTTATTTACGACCCTTTTCGAGTTTCAAGTTAGAAAACGCAGCACTTTACCGTTTTTGAAATAAAAATAGTTAAATGTGAACGTGGCTAAAACTTATGTACAACGAAAAGTGGAATCGCCTGTTGGATAAGGCGGCCGTGTTAAAAAAAATAACATGGCGTCGAAAAGAACATTGTTCAAAACAATGTATTTAAAGTTGGTTGGCATCAATGCGTTACGGTCAGTGACACGGTGCAGTGGTAGCTCCCGTTATTAAGCTTAAAATACTTTGCAAAATGTCGAAAATCGACGGTGAATACCTTAAAAACTTATTAATAAGTGCAATAAAACCATTAGAACAAAAGCTAAGTGCAGTGATAGCAAAATTAGACGTAATGAGCGACGAAATTCGTGAAATTAAATCCGTTATCTTTATTAAAAACCAAGAGTGTCCTCAAACACTGGAGACAAAACGAGACAACAACAGCGCCACCTCAACGCCCGTGCAATCCAGCAGTGCAGTGACACCAAATAGTTGTCCCGCTCCGACGCAGGCGCAACCAAGACCCAAGCGCGCCACTGCCGTGCGTACGAAAGAGAAGCTTGTATCAAAACCGAAGCAAGTACAATTAGCGCGTCGAACCGGCCAGCCACCCAAACCAGAGCCGTCGCAATCAACTACCGCAGTTTCAAATTTAAAAGTAACAGAAAAAAACGAATCGTTGGATCAAGATAGTATCCGACTCATGTACCCTCTAGAGGTGGAATCAATCACACCAGAAGAAGCTCCGGTGGGAAGCCTAACCGAAAATGAGTGGCAGAGTGCTCGAAAACCCAGGCGCCGGTCCTTTAAACCCGCCACCGTAATAAAAGGAACTGCACAAAACACAATAATACAGGGAGTCCAGGTGCAAAAATATCTCCATGCCTGCTTCTTCAAAAAAGGGACCACAGCAACCCACATAATTGACCACCTAAATAGCATTCATGAAGGCTACGAGTACCAAGCTGAACAAATTACGTCAAAGCGAGACACCTACACGTCATTTAAAATTGGCATTCCCGATGCAGTGTTCGAAAAATTCCTTTCAACGTCAGTCTGGCCCGTAAACATAAGTATCTCCGAATGGAAACCCTTTCTACGCCCGCGTCCCAGGGAGAACGGAAGCCAGACAGCCCGCGACGTCCCTGACGACTCACACTAATGACGAACTATTGTTGACCATCCTTCATCAAAATATAAACCGTCTTGAAAACAAGACATACAAACTCGAGTGTGAGATCGCCCTACGTGACCCTGTTGGCGTATTATGTTTGACCGAGCATTGGCTAAATGCTGCGCAGATTACCTCCGTAAATATCCAGAACTACAGTCTCCGTGCCCAGTTCTCAAGATCCTCACATAGAGGGGGTGGTGCCTGTATTTATGTGAGACATGAGATCATCACCATCGAACGCCGTGAAGTCACCGATTTGTCAGTGGAAATGCACTTTGAGACCTGCAGTGTTGAGTGTATCGGTCTTGACCTGATTGTGGTGTGTATCTACAGGCCCCCGAGCGGTGATGTACCTCTATTCTTTTCTAAACTTAACGAACTATGTAACTTGCAGGCTTTAAAAAAATATAAAGTAGTACTAGTTGGAGATTTCAACTTTGATTTCCTTGTAAAAGACAGTAATATAAAGACCTTAATTAACATTGCAAAACAATTTGGACTAAAACAATTAATTGACTTGCCTACTAGAATTACTAACACATCCAAAACTTGTCTTGACCATGTATATACGAACCTATCTAGGTTCGAAACAAAAAATGTATCTTGTGTTGATATGCAATTGTCGGACCATCTAAGCGTAGCGGTTGTTGTCGTTATAAATAACTGTAGCATAGATAATACTTCCATTAAAAAACGATCTTTTTCAAGTACTAACATAAGTAACTTCACCTTAAATTTAAATGAATACAATTGGAACAAACTGCTGATTAAACATAGTTGTTGTCCCAGCAAGCAAATTGAGTTTGTCCTTAATGTAATAAAGCATTACTTTGATATTAATTTCCCATTAAAAAAATATCCTGTGCGGAAACATGTAAATGTGTGGGTCAATGGTAACGTTCGTCACTTGCGACATAAAATCCGGCTACTTAAACTTAGGTTATCCCAGGGCCAGGACGACGCCGAGTTATTTGCGATCTTATTGCAACTCGAATCCCAGTACTCGTCCTTGTTAAAAAGCACAAGAAGCGAGTTCATTAATAACTTAATATCAAGTAGTAATAACAAAAACATGTGTCGTATTGTGTGGCGCGTCATTGCATCCGAGACATGTAGGAAAAATAGCGGGAACAGTGCGCTGGACGTGCTCGTGAGCAGGTCGCCGGGAGACTGCGAGGCCGCGCGCGCCGCCGCCGCTGCCGATCAGCTGAATCGCTATTACATAACAGCTAACGATAACAATGAGAAACCTCGCATCGATGATGCGCTTCAATATCTCGAACATTATTTACAATCAACGATTCCCAAATTCCATTTTAAACCATTTAACCTAAATGAAATTCTAGCAACTTTTCGAGATATAAAACAAAAAGGGTCCAAGGATATAAATGATATGTCTACTTATATTCTAAATTACCTACCTCCAATAGTAGTTTCCCTATTGTTGAAACTGTTTAACGACTGCGTAATAAGGGGTGTATATCCGGACCCTCTTAAGATAATTAAGGTGCAACCTATTTACAAGGGAAAAGGAGAAATGCACCTACCTAAGTTTTACCGACCTATTTCCTTGATACCGATCATTTCTAAAGTGTTTGAGCGTTTAATTAGCAAAAGAATAATAGACTATCTAACTTCTCACAATATATTAAATGCACAACAATATGCCTACCAGTCGGGGCGCTCCACGGTGCACGCTGCGCGTGACGTGGTGGCGCGGGTGCTCGCGCACCTGGAGCGCGGGAGGCGGGTGGCTGCCATCTTCTGTGACCTCTCTCGGGCCTTCGAGATGGTTGATCACTCGCTACTCCTCCGGAAAATGGCGCGTTACGGTATGGGGGGCAGTTTTCTCGAAACGATTAAATCATTTTTGGGCAATCGAAGGCAATGTACATACGTGCGAAATTCCAAGTCTAACCTTGAGAAGCTAACTGACTGTGCGGTCCCTCAGGGATCAACAGTCGGAAACTACCTATTTCTATTACTTGTAAATGACATCACCGCAGCATGTGCTGGCCCGGAGTATGTAATGTTCGCTGACGACACTTGTATTATAGTCAACGCAGATAATATATTGAACCTTAAACACAGCTTAACTCAAGCTATTGAGAATCTGTCGTCCTGGTTTTCAGCTAACGGTTTGCTGCTAAATGTTTCGAAAACTAACCTAATCCACTTTCGGCTGCGTAGAGATCATGACGATGAATTAAATATATTGTCAAACAACATAGGAATACCTCAAGTTGACCAAGTGAGCTATTTAGGGTTTAAAATTGATGCGGGCCTCACGTGGGCGCATCATATTGATATGACCCGTGACAAGTTGAGCTCGGCGTCCTATGCACTGTCAAGGCTAGCCCCGTCTTTATCAAATGAAAATTTAAAAAAAGCCTACTACGGCTACTTTCACTCCATATTGATATATGGTATCGATCTTTGGGCTACTGCGGCAGATCGTGAAAATGTATTCAAAATCCAAAAACGGGCTATTCGAATAATCGCTAATAAACCTTTTGACTACCCTGCACAGAACCTTTTTAGAGAACATAGAATACTAACACTACCAAGTGTCTACATTCTGGAGGCTTGTCTATTCGTGAGGTCGAATCTTGACTCGTACAGGACTCGAGCCCAGCAGCACGGCAGGAACACGCGCGGTCAGCACTTGCTGGTGATCCCATCGCGGCGACTGGCAAAGGCTCGTAAATCACTCGACGTAGTAGGCCCTAAGCTATATAACGCTCTCCCGTCAAACATTAAAAACGCATCAAGTGACGCATTATTTAAAAATAAATTGAAAAACATCTTGCTACAGATGGCGTGTTATTCAATTGACGAATTTGTCAATGACATCAAATCATTGACCCAAACATAGACAATAATCTACTACTAAGTTTGTACACCACTTAATTATAAGAACAATGTTAAATGTATACTTAGCTGGATTTAACCTAATTATAATAATAATGTATACTTACCTAAATTTAAAGAAAAATGTTTATCTATTAAGCAATAATTTAATATCTCAATAATTAATTGTATTATAAAAAATTGACGTGTAAAATGTACCATTTTATCAATAAATGCTTGAATCTTGAATCTTGAATCTGGTAGGGTTTTTTAAACGTTTTTGTGATTTTTCACTTACCTTTTAAAGCCATAGTTGGCAGTAAAGCCAACGCTTGCAGCATGGACCAGAAGCAAGTCCTCTCGATCCTCATCTTCTTAACTGTTCACTACACGCGAAAACAGTGCATTTTCCCTCATTAAAATCCATCAACAATAGTCATTTTCGCGTAAAACTCCCGGCGACGCTCTTTTGTTTCCCCCGTTTCACTTCTTTCTCATCGCGTTTTTAATTTTGTGTACATTTGTAACTTGCCAGTATCTTTTGTTAATGACATCGACGGCTCTGGGAAATAGAAATAATGACTCTTCGGTTGTTATATGTGCGTAGTACTTTTATTTATATCATAAATACAAAATAGTGTAGTAAAAGTGTAGTAAAGTAGATAATAAGGTTACATTAATTATTTTATTATATTAGCAATTTAATGTTTAGGTAATCTTAATTATTCTAATTATTATTTTTTACGTCTGTTGTATTATAGTGTGTATTTTTGTCAAATGGTGTTAGTCTGACTAATTAAAAAAAACATGAAAGAAAACAATTATTAATTAAAAAAAAAACCATTTCTCCATTAGTTACCAACCTATTTTAATTTAATTTTTATACGAGTAGATTATAATGCAATGGTGGATTTTGAATATTGATGTTTTTAATGTTGGTTAATGGTTTTCTAAAACATTTATTGTGAGATGCTCAAAACAATTTTTTCTATACTCGTACTATAACTCTGGATACAAGACATAAATATTCATCAAAGATATAAACCTCCAAAACTTGGGTATGACAGCGTTTGAAAGAATCTAACAGTTTACTGCATGCTCAATTTAAATCCACTTCTCTGTAAGCAAATTGCGCTGCCACTAATCGACAAGTCAGTAAAGGATACTGATTATTCAACTTTTTTATTTCAGGTATTCTACACATCTTTTATTTCTTTAGATATGTGTGTAGCTACCGTCTTAACCAAATAAAAACCTACTTATGTACTCTACTAAATTTAATTGACCTAATTATATTTACACATACTACTAACTACACAAGTAAAATTATTATTTACTCAGATTCTAATTGGTTTTAATTACAATCAAATTGAATTAGTTAATATAAAATATGGTGAAATTGTATGAAACGGTTGTAAACGAACATGTTTTATTTCTCTAGCTACCATCTAAACATGTTTATTTTCTATTCCTGTTTGGTAGAATGAATGAAATGTTTTAAGATTTACAGATTCGGAAATGAAACTTCAGATTTTGTCTCTGAATGTAATAGTTTTATGATAGAAACAAAATAATTAAAAACAAAGAAATAATGAATAAAACAAGACTACGACGGAAATGCCCGTGATAGCTTATGGCTCAATAAAAATAACTTTTGTGATTTTTAAACTAATAAATACGCGTCTACTAATAAATAATTTAAAAACCACGCTCAAATAACACATAGTTAAATTGACTGTCATAAAGAATACAATGAGTACGAGAAGTGAGAATGAAATACAAATATCTACAGACACCTAAATTACACACACCATTTTATACAGAGTACAGAATTGCAAGTAAATTTAAACGCGCATAACATAAACATTTCCTGGAAAACTCACAGAATTGAATACAGAACATCAAAAAACTCATTCTAGAATTACAGGAATAATTCACCCAGTTTTGTAAATAACTAAATGTTTAATTGATAAAAAACCATTTATAAACCTCGTTCATCCTTTAAAAATACTGGCCAGTCACAAAAACAGTTAAACTTCAAAAAACGAACAGCACAACAAACAGCAATCGAAATCGAAATACACTCGAACGATTCGAATTTTTAAATCCCGAGTTCGCAACAAGTCGACCGCTCGGCGTTCGCGCGACCGCCGCGCAGCGAGTCTCGTAGCACACTGGGCCGTAGCGCGTAGCACACAGCTACCGCGTAGACACGTTACGTCATGAAAAGGTTGCCACTCAAACGTTTAGAACCTTGCGCCTTTTGCATGAATACGACTGTATTTTTGTTTCCTTTCCCGGTGTTCCATTTTTGTGGAACAAAAGAACGTGTTTGGATTTCCGTTGCTGTGTATGGAACAGAACTCTGAATGGGTGTCTCTAGTTACCGCGCCTTAAATAAACATACAACGTACTGTATTGAGTTTCAATAGTATAATGCAAATAACAACCGAAACAACATAAAAAAGGAAGATAAAATTAAATGTTTATACGTGGCTATGGATGTTGGTCCCTAACAAATAGTTATGATAAACAATTAACCGCCTGTTTCACGATCGACAATTAAAGCATATTAGACACATACATTTAGTTCTTTCTCTCTTGCACTTGAAAATAGACAAGGAGAGAGCCAACTTTAAATGGCAGATAAATTTATATGTTGATTGTGAAACAGGCCCTAAAACTAATAAAAAGCAAGCTTTAAAAACCTGACCGTGTTTTTTGATATTGTCGTCTATATAATGTTAAAAACTTAACTCCCCTTCGCATTAATAATAACTTTAATTAAAATATAACAGCCTATATCACTCGCATTACCAAGACGAATCTAACAACACCTCACATTTTATAAGTTTCCATCAAAATAGTACATTATTGCCTAGGCATGGAAGTAGGCAATTGCGGTCCGAGATTGGTTTAAACGGACGAGCTTGCGAGTCCGTTTAAAAATACGAAGCCCGCAATTGCTGTTCCTGCCGAGGCAAATATAGTGCCTTTCCCAAAAATCGCCTGAAAAAAATTGTGTTGGAGTAAAATCTTCATCGCTTGAACTCATTTTTTTAATTGCATACAAACAGAAACTTCATGTGAAAAAACCATCACTCTTTACCGCCTTTTTGTTTATGACAAGGAGAAACGCAAGCTTTGTTTAAAAAAAAACATAAGCTATTCCAAACACAGATAAAAAAGTTATGTTTCGAATAAAATTTGGATGTGCCATCATTTTAATATGGGCTTTTTCACTTTTTAATAAGTTACAAGCTAGATAGTAATGGAATTTGTATGCAACATTGCGGGCTTGTGTAGCGAGCACGCAATGTTTTTTTTTTTAATTTGAGAACTGTCAGTAAACTATGTACTTTGCGTCTTATTATGTAGATAGTAATGTCAACATTTCCGTACATTTTTGAGAAAAATCATTTTCGAGCCAGCTTTTGATGGCAACTGTACTTTATTTGAAAAGTCAAAATCTGCTTGTCAAGACAAAACTAACGAGTCCCAACACGGTGGGTCTATGTTAAGTATAGCGGAGATCCCTTTGCCATCTTTCGACTCCATCATCAGTAACGGGCGGACAACGGATGCAATATGGTGACGAAAGCACAATATGGATAAGACTTTTATTAAATTTCGAGTACTATTTATGTGTGAAAATATATGCAGTTTTTGTTATAGTACATATTTTGTATAGAAAATACTGAATGATCACTTAACGAACACGCCACTCTTACGTCTGTAGAGGTCATTTTCCCTATATATATATCAACGATATTGTAAGGAAAGAAAAAAAAATGTTTTTTTACTTCAACAATAAAATTCTATAACGTTTTTTGCAGTGATGTTCTCTTTTTGAATTGAATTGTACTCGTAGCCATATCCATATTAAGGATATCGTTCGTCATTATTTTCACGTAATTAGCATCCGTCGTCCGCCGATTAATCATCAAGTCAGCTCTTCGATACCATAATATTGCATTGTCACCAGGTTGACATACGTGGTCCAAACTAGATCCCATTCCATTCACAAGAACTGCAGGCCTTTCGCGTAACTCACTCGCAATCGCGATCGGCTTCAAAACAAAACTATGTTTTCATTTTGTATGCAGACAAGCCTTCGATTTTCAAAATGAAAACAATTGTGATTGCGAGTGTGTTACGTTATAGCAACTCTGGTTCGAAATTCTGCCCTACTAAGCTAATAAAGTAGTATCCGAAATTTAATAACCAAAGCAGTTTTAATTCTCTACTGTTAGTAATAAGGTTGATATTGCTACAAGAGTTTTATCTGAGATACTGCGTATTGGATTGGCAGGGCAGACAGAATTGACTTGCTAGTTGGTAGTGACCCTGCCTACGAAGCTAGCGGTCCTGGGTTCAAATCCCGGTATGGGCAGATATTTGTGTGTCGAGCGCGACTATTTGTTTCTGAGTCATGGATATTTTCTATCTATTTAAGTATTATATTTCTCTATATAAGTATTTATATCGTTGTCTAGTACCCATAGTACAAGCCTAGAGCTTAGTTTGGGACTAGGTCAATTGGTGTGACATTGTCCCCCACCCTGATTGCCAGTGTAAAAAACTTTGTAAAAATGTGTCTGTTTAATTTGTTTTTTTATTACTCAATTCCTCAACAATAATTATAAAGTATGTAGACGGAGTCGCGGGCAAAAGCGAGTAATAAATAAATACCGTAGACATGACGGATGATCACATTAAGTAATAGGTTTACCTCCAATACTATCTATTACATACAAGCATTACGCCTATTAACTCTCAAGATCGAATTACGCAAATAAAGAATATAGAATATCCATTGTTTGATGTCTATAACCTATCTTACTTCAGCATAACATGCCAATTGCTACCTTAACGTAGACAATTTTGAGTCCAAATAAAACCCTAATCAAAAGTGACTTAGGATCTTTTGGAATTCAAGATTTCATCGATGTTATTTTTTCCAAATATCATCGCCACGACACGTGTTAAAATGCACTTTAAGTTGCTTTGGATAAAGTTTATATCAGAACAGAGCTAAAGGGCATTTCGAAAGAATTTATGAAAGAAGTTAATTGATTCTTTACCCTTTACCTGTACTTGTAAAGGTTACTTTGGACTGGTTACGGCTTAATGTTAAAGTATTTTTCTTATAATCAAATACTACAAGTAAAATAAAAACCGGCCAAATGCGAGTTGAATTTGCAGACGAAAGGTTCCGTATCATTCTCGTATAGGCATTATTGTGTCTCCTGTGTTTTTGTTTTCTAATCATTTATTGTTATATCGGTAATATAAAGAAAGAAGATATAAAGAAAGGGGTTTCTCGGTGATAGAATCAGAAATGATGATATCCGCAGGAGAACTAAGGTTACCGACATAGCCCGAAGAATAGCCAAACTTAAGTGACAGTGGGCGGGGCATATTGCTCGCAGGACTGATGGCCGATGGGGTCAGAAGGTTCTTGAGTGGCGTCCACGGACCGGGAGACGAGCTGTAGGTAGGCCTCCAACAAGATGGAGTGACGACCTTGTAAAGATCGTGGGAACGCGGTGGATGCGAAAAGCACAAGACCGGTCTGAGTGGAGAGCCTTGGGGGAGGACTATGTCCAGCAGTGGACGTCTTTCGGCTGACATGATGATGATGATGATGATAAAGAAAGAAAAAAGAAAGATAACCATTTATTCGTGATCAAAAAAGAACAGAGAAATATGCACAAGAAGAATGTAGTAATTTAAGTTATCGGTGGTCTTTCCTTGAAGCCATCAGGTGAAACCAAAGATACAGGGTGCCTGTGACCTTGGGGCTTTAAACGCAACGACCGATTCGACTCGCTAAACTGAACTTCTTTTGTTTCGCAACGTTAAAAAATAACTTAAATGTAGATAACTAATGGATATTAAAGTCTAGTTGTAAAATCAGTGTATTAAATCATGGGCCATGGCCATATCGCATCTTTAGAATTAAAGTGACCTAACTCAAAAATGTTGGATTTCGAGTTAGGTCTCTATAGTAATAAATATATTATGTTTCGAAATCTACAGCTGAAATGTTGATTTAGGTCACTATAATTCTAAAGGTGCGATATAATCACTATCTCATGGTACGCGGGCGACATTTCCTTGGTACGAGGGCTAAAGAAAAATGAAAAATGTCTTAAATTAAAATACTTAAGACAAGGAAAACTATTATTAAGTAGCTTGATTGGTTCTTGAGAATCAGGCGACGTTAGTTCATAGTTCCTAAAAATCATCTAAGACAGCCCCAAATAACTTCACAAAGAAAATTCCTTTATACTTCTTTTTTTGTGTATGTAGTAGGCGTTAGATCCCTATTCTTAGCATGGTCCAACATGTTTTTGTCCGGTTTCTTTAGGATATTAGAATGTATTTCTATACGAGCTCCTCGACGTAAATAGAACTTTGACATCGACGACCTCGTATCTAAGGTCAAATATTCCTTTGTCTTATAGTTTCACAGTTCAACACACTGACCCATTTGGAATATTTGGATCGCTAACACACGACTAATTGTACGGTAGCAAATATCTCTCCAATTTAATAATTCAATATCACCAATACTTAAATAAACATTTGACTTGTTCGCTCATTCCTAAGTGCATGTTTAATCGTTAACTAACTAATTTGAACCTTATAATGCAGATATAAAATCCAGTTTACAGTGGTTAGCATAATGTACATAGCCCTAATCACACAACGATATTATGCAATGGTTATTAATTAAGTCCTTCGGGTAACGGTTTGATATTTATTTTCATACTTGATAAAGATTGACAAATGCGGAACTTTATTCGCTTATTTGTTATTTAATAATTCTGAAACAGATCAATTGATTTAGTTTATAAAACTATATTTTCCAAAAGTTGCCCTGGGGCAAAGCATAAAGTAAAAAAAAAACAGTTGTCATATTTTGTCAGAAGCTTAATTAAACCTTTTAACGACTTTATCACTAAAAAAACTTTACGTTTCTGTCTCAACATATGTATTTTTTTATAGAATGGAGAAGGCAAACGAGCATAAAGGCCATCTGATGGTAAGTGGGTTCGGTGACCCATAGACATTTGCATTCTCAAGATTGCAATCCTGAGACCGCAAATGCGTTGCCAACCCTGAGGACTAAGATGGAATGCCTCTATGCTAGTAATTTCACCGGTTGTCTTATCCCCACACCAGACAGAATACAACAATAGGAACACACAGCTTAGCGGTGGCTTAAAGCACTACCACTAAACAACCACCACCACCACTTTTTTTTTGTGCTAATCCAGACAATGACAGCGTACCAATTTTTTTAATCCTTTATGTGATTGAAGATCAATATTCAAACATCCTCACAAACTTTCACATTTTAATATTACCTTCGCTCTTCCGAAGTAGCATTTGTCAGTTAAAGCTAGAGTAAGTTTGTACAACCCCAATATAGAGTCAGTATAAAGAATATTAACTTGCACTCACTGACCTTAGTCCTCCTTGACCTCACCGCTCAATTTCAAGGTATCCTTATAAATCAAGAGCTCGGTAACTCCTAAATCCCACCTATTTGTCCAAGAGACGGGCCATTAGATCTTCAATAATAACCAATAGCAAAATCATTATTAAGCCATTTATATACATTATTGACTCATAATAGACCTCTAGCTTAAGGTAATTAAAATTAGTAATAGAAGTTAAAATTCTCTTGTCATGCTTTAGGTTTTATATCAGGGGGTCTAATATGGCTGCGTTTATCGCGTGACAAAATGTGGATAAGGCATCCGTCACCTTCTGACACGTGAATAAGTACAGCCATATCAAGCCCGCAGATATCAGACATGATTTGTCACTAAGTTTATGTCAAGAATTTCATTTTTGGGACATCATTTTGCTGGCTATTTTTACCTTCTTCGTCTTCGTCTTTGTTTAGTAACTGAAGTGGAGATGATGTTCCATCATCAGATGCACTTTTAGATATGTCACAATATTGCATATTCATAAATTATATATACAGTGAATAATAGAGCTAGCGTTTTTCACTAAGACCATACAAATTGTCTAAACACCAATAAAACTAACTTAATATTCTGTCCCTCTACCCTATTACCAAAATCAATCTCAGCCCACATAAGCCATTACTCCGTTCTATTGCTGTTGGGGTAATTCCGCATGTATTAAGTTGGCAACATTGAAAACTTTGGTCATTAGCGCGGGGCAACTCCCTAAGTGTGGAGGGACCGTTATGGTCGCGAACGACGGGCAGGTGGGGATTTGTCCTTTAGGATATAAACTGAAGGCGATTTGTGGATTAATCATTTCAGTAACTCCTGTACAAAGTAAGGCCATAGTAATCTTTTTTATACCTACTTAACCTGCCAACTGTGGACCCATATACTGGTTTTGCTAGACAGCATACATTGCACTCACTTCTCCCCTCAAGTTAAATAGGAAAAAAGTCACTATACATAAATCAACTCAGTACTTACACAATAAGTGCTTATATCGAATTAATCCTTTTTTTTAGAAGTATGATACAATAATTAACTTAACCTGCCAATATTTTCATACCTGTATTTATATTTGTGTTTATGCCTCAACACGAAACCGTTTGCATTAAACTTCAACAGATAGTAAATGCGCTTTTAATAGTCGCTTAAATCAAAATAATGATTTTGAACTTATAATAGGAGGAGGGAGATTATTCCAGCATTTCGTGGCTGTATACTGGAAGCTGCCACGAAATGCCACAGTTCTGTGTCGAGGACATATTAGTTTGGGAGCCTGTCTCTCAGGTCTCCGTGAAAATTTCAGTCACGGCGGTTTTTTACTTTGAACAATCTCAAACAGAAGCGAGGCAATATGCACCTTTCGACGAGCTTCCATCTTTAACAAACCACCCTTGTTAAAAAATGGTGTAACATGAGATCGATGCGGGACAGGAAAACAAAATCTTACGCATGCATATTGCAGGCGTTGAATCAGAATCTTGGTGCGAGCCAGCAAACATTCGCCAAAGACGGTATCAGCATAATTTAGTTTAGACAATACAAGGGTATCTGTTAATTTAATACGAAGATCGACGTTTCGATACTCTCTAATTCTATATAATACTGTCAAATTTTAGAAGCAGTTACGGACTGTTTCAAGCACATGATTCTCAAAACGTAGCGATCCGTCCATGAGTACGCCCAAATTCCTAGCCTCTGATACTCGAATCAATTTATCACCCAAAATTGTTACTTGTGGATTGCGAGATATCACTTGTGACCTAAATTGCCGCGTACCTAATACCATAAACTTAGATTTAAGCGGATTCAGAACTAAACTGTTTAAATCTGACCATTGGGCTATCTGATCCAGGTCATGTATCAATTTTGAAACGGCAGTGTCCATTTTGTTGGCTTTGAAGGAAGTATAAAGCTGCATATCATCTGCGTAAATGTGGCATTTGCAGTTTTTTACCTTATCAATTATGTTTGCACTATAAAGAATAAACAGTACTGGTCCCAGAATCGAACCTTGAGGGACGCCCCTCATTACAGAAGACGTTCCATCAACAATTCGTATTTCAACTCGCTGAATACGACCACCAAGATAAGAAGCAATCCACTTAACGGCACTCGGTTCAAAGCCATAATATGTAAGTTTTGAAAGTAATAATGTGATATTAATTGTTTCAAAAGCGCGCGTAAAATCGAGCAGGACAAGAATTGTTCCTTCACCTTCATCCTGCGCTGCTAGGATGTCATCAATAACGTTTAACAAAGCCGTACCACAAGACATGTTTGCATCAATATAGATATTGTAAATAGGCGAACATATCCCATATGGGATCTCTTCCAGTTAACCCCAGATTAGAATGAGCAAGGACAATGCAGAAGGATAGAGAAATTAGCAAAATTACAGGAAATAACAAATAGTTCATACAACAGAGAAACAGGAATTATAATTCTTGGATAGCTATAAAAAAACCCTTATGTGTCTCCACCCCTTTCGCTCATAACTACAAACACTAAAAATCTGATAAATATCCTAAATTAAAGCACATAACGACAAATTTAAAAACTATAACGACTACGTTAAATAGATTAGTTCCTGAGAAAACAGGCGACTAAAGTATTTATACCAACTAAAAACCATCTAAGACAGCATGGACAGCATCAATATAGGTAACTTTAAATAGAGAATTCGTTCATTAGGTACTTTTTGTTTTTCGAGATCGTGTTTTGTTTTTGTAGTAATGGCGTGGGAACCCTACATTGAGCAAGTTCCGACATGCTAGCCCTTATCCATATTTTTTCGTTTACCCTTCAACAGCCTTAGGAATTAACGAAGAAGAGAAGAGAGAGTTTTAATCTTGATCACTTAATAAATATCAGAGGACAATGTCACACCAATTGACGTCCCAAACTAAGCTCTAGGCTTGTACTATAGGTACTAGACAACTATATAAATACTTATATAGAGAAATATATACTTACTTAAATCACATAGAAAACATCCCTGACTCAGGATTAAATAATCTCGCTCATCACACAAATATCTACCCTTATCGGGATTTGAACCCAGGACCGCTAGCTTCGTAGGCAGGGTCACTACCAACTAGGCCAACGCGTTACTCAATAATCATCAACTGCTAACTGCTTTTGTTGTATTTAATAATAACCATACAGACGTTAGTACTATCGCTTATCTCTTGTAACTGAATGGCAACTTCCGTATCCCTATGGGAACAAACGCCTGTTTACTACGACGTACTACGCTACGACGTACTACGTGACTTATTTTTAAGACCACATTACGACGGCTTATACAGGAAAAGTTATACATTCTTGAATTTAATTACATATAATGTGTAATACGTGAGCTTTAAAATGTTCGACGACGCATTAGCCTAATTGGTAGTGACCCTGCCTACGGAGCTAGCGGTCCCAGGTTCGATTTCCCGTATGGGAAAATATTTGTGTGATGAGCGCGCTAGTATTTGTTTCTGAGTCTTGTATGTTTTTTTATATTTTTCATTATTTAATTATCTATGTAAGTTTTTATATCGTTGTCTAGTACCGATAGTACGGTCACGGAAGTTAATTTGACACCCATTTCAACGAAAATCTCCTTGAAGATGTCATTGTCAATAGAGATGTCAAGTCATTTGTAATTTATAGGAAACTCAACCTTATTGCTGTAGAATGTCACATTAACTTTGGACCTAAGGTGGGTCACAAATTAAATTCCTTGACTGCACAAGCCTTGAGTTTTGCTTGTGACTAGGTCAATTAGTGTGAGATGGTCCCCTGATAATTATTTATTTATTTTGAGAAGACATTTTAGATTTTATTAATAAACTAGATTTTTATATGTAAAGTTTGATTAAGTAATACCAGAGGTCATATAGTACCTATAGCAAGAATAGTAATGGTTTGGTTAGGGTTAGGACTTTTTGTGGCATACTGTTGTTTTAGAATCCATGGAGCCGATATCTCCTGATTATTATAACACCTTCAGTATTGTCATAAGTATTTGAAAAATCATTCATTTGTTAAATCGATAAACCAGTTTAATGGAGAATATCTTCGCTGTGAAGCGTTACAATAATTAGGAAATAGCGACTCCATGGATTCTAGAACCACGGTATGCCGCCAAAATCTTAACCCTAGTAATGGTACTTGGCTGTCTATCACTTATACACTCTCTCGGGAAAAACAAATATTCTGAGATGCAAAACATGACTCCTATAACTCTTATCTCTTTCTCTAACTGGAACTTGACAGGTTTTAACAGCTGTACAAACTACAACATGATAATTACCATCATCTTCACCTGACGACCAAAAAAAATTACGAAAGTAAGACTCTGGTTTTTTTTTTAAATAATAGAAGAATAAAAGGTGAATTCAATTTACCTTTTAATAAAACTAAATAAATAAATATCAGAGGTCAGTCTTACGCAAATTGACCTAGTCTCGAACCTAGTCTCTAGGCTTGTTTGGTACAGTCGAGTTCATAAATATGTATACACTTTAGTACCTTGTCTATTTAATGTCATGTTCAAACTGCCATATACGAATCATCACAGCGATTAAAGTCACAAGGTACTAAAGTGTATACATATTCATGAACTCGGCTGTGCTAAACAACGATTAACATTCTTTCAAATAGAATATTATACTACTATAGTCCTTGAGTAATCTAGTCCGGTATTTCAGTCTAGTAATTAAGTATTTTATATCAAATTTAATACGCTAAATAATATGTAGCGAATAGGTAGGCTGAAAAATTTCAGTCCAGTACTTATATCATTAAAAAAATAATTATAAATGAACTTTTTTTTGCAAATGTTTGTTTAATAGACAAATTACATACTAATCGAAAGTATGAAGTCTATAGAATATGCAAACGTTAGGTTTGGTGCAAATTACTAGTACCGACTTACCTGTTTATACCTGCCTACCCAATAGTTTGACGGGAAAAAAATAGTCAAACTAACGTTTGCATATTCTATAGGCTTCATACTTTCGATTATAATTTGTCCATTAAACAAGCTATTGTATTTTTTTAAAACAAAGTTATTTTTTAATTTTTTAATCAATTATATACTGGACTGAAAAATTTCAGCCTACCTATTCGCGATATTAGCATATTAAATTTGGTATAAAATACTTTTTATCGAATAAACAGCCCGGCGCAAATCGTCTCCTATTCGGATCTACTACTAGTACAAAAAGTAACAACGCCTAAGACCTCTTCGAAACTTTCAAAAGTCTGAATAGTCTTGACCCGTTACACAGGAAAAGTTAGTTATATCTGTCCCACGGAATAGAAAAAACAGTGGAATTGGCATGAGCTTCGCTTAGTATCAGACCTGTTGTCGCCAATACTCAAACTATCATAAAAACAACACCTCACCATGGAAAATGTTTTTGGTGCGGCTATCGTTTTTACATTCCAAAATAGCACAATAAGGCATGCTTCTGGATATATTTCCTTTTTTAGAAATATCGATATATAGAAATAAGCGATCGCGGCAAAAGAATGGTAGGTTGCGCGGAACTCCGCATAACCATGCCACAACTTACACGCCCACTTGACACTTCTACTGATTTTTCTGTTCTGTGACCCACCATAGAACTGTGTCACAGTTTCGTTAAGATCCAAGCCGTAACAATTGTCAACCAAATTGTTTTATAATGTCACTGTGACACAGTTCTGTGGCGGGATCGGATAAAAATCTGCACACTAGTGCTTTGTCACTTTAACGTCATATTTGAACTGCTGCACTAATGTGTCAAAAGCGTCAAAGCGACATGGTACCAAAGTGTGCAGCTACGTACGTGTAACACAGAAAATCCCCGAGATGAGATTTAACGAGTTTATTTAGCCGAAGAAGCCGTCATCGCGCCCTCTAGTGGGAACCCATCGAATTAGAATATAAATTGAACTCTTTATAAACATTTATAATTTGCATTTAAGGGGAAGTGCGGCGGGCTAAGGCTTGATTTCCTCCTACGCTGGTGTCGGTTGAGCGTACCGTAGGTCGCGTATCAGAAAGAAAACTCCCGCAGTGCGAAACCGATCGCTGTACGGAACAGTATGTGCTCGCCTGCGCTGCGCACGTGCTTACAGCCCACCAGTAAGCTTTGCGCTGAACGCGCGCATAGTGGTGTATAGCGCGGCAGCGCACCGACGTACGCGGCGCTGACGGCGTAGCAATAAAACTGCCGCGGATGTCAGCGTCGCTGTTCGGTGTCTTATAGATAATGTATATATTCGTACGCTCGACCGACGTCAGCGACTGATGTCAGCGTAGGAGGAATTCAAGCCTAAAGGAGGGTTCCCACTGTGAGCGGAGCGGGCCCCGTAACTCTGTTTAGCATACAACGGTGCCTTCAAAAGGTTTGCTCCCGGTGGAAACACTTGAAGTCACCGATGTATGCTAAATAGACTCCCGGGGCCCGATCCGCTCGCAGTGGAAATCCTGCTTAAAAGTTCACATAACACATTATAAACCTGTATAATAGAGTACTTTCAATTTGAATACTGGGACGGGTCTTCATATGGATTATCAACACTACAGAACGTAATTGCAAATTCACTTCAATTCTTAAGAAAAAGTTGCCTGCAGCTTTGCTTACATAGAACTCATTTAGATTTTTTACCTCGGAAAGTACCAACATTTTGGGGATTCAATATATATCTTGTGCTTAAATGTGCTTTGGAATAATAGTACATTACTGCACAGACCGGGAAATAGGCCGTTGCGGGACGAGTAGAGTTAGCGTGGCCGAGACGCAGTCGAGGCCGCGATATATACGAGTCCAGCAACCGCCCTTCCCAGTCGAGGTTTGTATAGTGCTTTTCTCCAAGATGTGAGGAAATTTAACACAATTGTTAATAATATTAAACATAGTCCCAACATTTCCTTGAAAAAAAGAACAGAAACGTATGATTTAGTATGACACTGAAATAAAGCATTAAATAAAATCACAAATTATTTAAACGTAATAAATTCAATTTGAATAAAATATAGTTTAAACTATAACATTTATTACGCGTTTATGTTATTTCCGCAATTTATTTTGTTTATGAACGCAATTTCTATTAAAAGAATGTCAAACTATTTGACACACTTTTAAATACGTTGTAAATGCTGTTTGAAAAGGCTTAACTTTTTAGTTTATGACATTTAAAAAGTAAAATATACAAGGAAGAATTTTGATTGCACGAGTGTTTGGCTGTTTGGAGATAGTTATCCTAGTCCAAACATGGTTTTAAAAAGTAAATCACCAGTTACGTAATGAAATTTCATACATTTTTCGCGGCCGCTGCCGTTGGTAAATAATAACTTTGTTTTTATTAATTTTGCCTGGGCCTGGAACTTAGAACTTCGCGGGCTGATTTGACAACAGTAAGGTTAACATTTCCGAGCATATGGGAGAAAATAATATAATCTACCTGAAATATTAGAATGCCGTATATAATTTAATCTTTTAACCCATTACTGATTTATTGAAATACAAACAAACCGAACAACTGAACATACCCACTAACTTTTACATAAGGTGATGTCTGGCAGAGTACCACCGTACGTTTCAAGAGAAACTTCTTGCCACGTACGACTGCACTGTGGAATCAATTGCCTGCAATGGTATTTCCGGACGGATACAACATGGCAACGTTCAAGAAACGAGCCTACACTTTCTTAAAAGGCCGGCAGCGCACCTTTAACCCCCTGGGTGTTTCAGGTGTCCATGGGCGACGGTGATCACTTACCATCAGGTGAACCGCCTGCTCGCCTGCCTCCCGCTATTATAAAAAAAAGGGGGAGTCCAGTAATTGCGACTATCTGATTATTGCAACTGACTTAAACAACTGCCTCTAGGATCACTTTTTTGAACAACGACAGGGGTGTAAATTTTTTTTACTAATAAATACAATATCACACCTGTTATTTTTCCAAACAGTGATCCTAGAGGCAGTTATTTAAGTAAGTTGCAATAACCAGATAATTGCGATTACAAAACTCCACCTTAGTAGGATCAATTTCAAATACAACAGCGTATTATAAATAAATAATGACCAGCCAAGTGCGAATTGGACATGCACATGAAGGATTTTATAGCACTTTCCAGCAAAAAACGCCGAAAAGCACACGTTTATTGTATGTGTTCCTTTAATTTCGAACTTTATTTTATTTTTATTATTTGTTGTTATAGTGGCCATAGTAATGTGTAACTATAACGGTTCATAAGATACAGCCGGACAGACGGACGGACAGACAGAGCCTTAGTAATAGAGTCCCATAGGCACGGAACCCTTGAATGTGATAAAAATGAACACGTTTTGCCTGAGAAGAGTACAGTTATAACAGCAATGTAAAATGTGGTGTTATCTATGAAAAGGGACCTTATTGTCAATGTCGCTTCTGCCATTATTAAAGATGCTCCGCGAATAAGGTCCCTTTTCATAAATAACTCTACAAATATTCTGCGCTAAAAAAAGTTTTACGTATCAAACTAAGCCGGTACGTCCATTACGTTATTAATTATTCGCTATGCTCTCTATTACTCTACCTGAGCTATATTTGTTCGTGTGTAAACTCGTAAGCCTTGTTGGATAAAACAGTTTAATTATAGACATTTTTCTAGAATATCACTAGACTAATTTTATACTACTAATATTATAAATGCTAAAGTTTGTGTCAGTTTGTTACTACTTCACGCTGCGATAGCTAGACGGATTTGGATGAAATTTGAAATAAATATAGCTTATGCCCTAGATTAATACACACACTACTTTTCATCTCGGAAACATTAATGGTTCTCAAGGGAATAACGATGATCGAAATATACGCGGACGAATTATTATAAAAATAATTAAAACTTACCAACAATATAAAAATTGCTAACAGACACGTCTCCTAAATACAGTGTTGAAATATTCATCTTCATCATCATCATTCCCCTGCCCTTATCCCAATTATTCGGGGTCGGTGCAACATGTATGTTTCTTCCATACTTCTCTATTAGTCGTCATCTCGGTAGTCACTCCCTTTCTAGCCATATCATCTTTCTCACAGTCCATCCATCGTTTCTTTGGTCTTCCCCTACTCTTATAGCCATCCACATTCATACTCAAAACTTTCCTGACGTTATCTCCTCATTCCTCCTCATCACATGTCCATACCATGACAATGTTGAAATCGCACCTTCAGAACAATAGTGACCTAATTCAGAGATTTTAAATTTCGAGTTAGGTCTCTATAATAATATATTTACGACTTAAATTTTGATAGCTGAAATTTTGAATAAGGTCACTATTGTTCTGAAGGTGCGAAATATTCATCTAATACATATTAGAAATCCTTATTGCTCCCATTTCTTATCAATATTAATTGAATAAAAAATGTATAGCGCTGCACAAACATTATAAATAAATATTTTCCAAATTTCAGTACCTTGTAGAAGTACCTCCTAGCCAAAACAATTCAATTAATATGTTACACAAAAAAAATTATACATTGATGAACTGTGACTTTTTTACAGAAAATAGTACATTACTGCACAGACCGGGAAATAGGCCGTTGCGGGACGAGTAGAGTTAGCGTGGCCGAGACGCAGTCGAGGCCGCGCTATATACGAGTCCAGCAGCCGCCCTTCCCGGTCGAGGCTTGTATAGTGTTTTTCTCCAACAATGTGAGGAAATTTAACACAATTGTTAATAATATTAAACACAGTCCCAACATTTCCTTGAAAAAAAGAACAGAAACGTATGATTTAACATAACAGTGAAATAAAGCATTACATAAAATCTCCAATTTAAACGTAATAAATTCAATTTGAATAAAATATAGTTTAAACTATAACATTTATTTATTTGGCAATTTATTTTGTTTACTAACGCAATTTCTATTTAGAAAAGTCAAACTATGTGACACACTCTTAAATACGTTGTAAACGCTGTTTGAAAAGGCTTAACTTTTTGGTCTATGACATTTAAAAAGTAAAATATACAAGGAAGAATTTTGATTGCACGAGTGTTTGGCTGTTTGGAGATAGTTGTCCTAGTCCAAACATGGTTTTAAAAAGTAAAACACCAGATACGTAATGAAATTTCATACATTTTTCGCGGCCACTGTCGTTGGTAAATAATAACTTTGTTTTTTTTAATTTTGCCTGGACCTGGAACTCAGAACTTCGCCGACTGATTTTAAAACAGTAAGGTTAACATTTCCGAGCATGTGGGAGAAAAATAATTTTACAACAAACCTTGTTAAGAAACCTACCAGCAATTGGAATGAATACTAAATTGTTTAACTTGCTTGTACAAAAATGTTTTTATTCGGTCTCGGATTTCCTGCTCGAAAATTTCGAAGCGTAATATGTATATTATATATATATATATATATATATATATATATATAATATTAATTTTTATTTCATTTTTTATTCTACATAATTTAATATTGTATCTTAGCGTAGGACAATAGTATATTTGAAAAATTCTCATCATGTTTTTGTACGCCACATGGCAAAACATAGTGTTCCACCATAATATTTTTCTCCACCACTGTGTTAGTTAATTATAAAATTATTGATTCATTTGAATGTCAAATTTGAAGTTACTAAAACTTTACAAGTAATATCCCATTATATTTCTCTTATAAAACATGATTCCCCTTAACTTTCTCGGTGGCAACAGCGACGTTCAGCTAATACGTTATAAATATTCATAGTCATAAGTAGCCTCAACCTATCGAACGCTTACGTACACCAGTTTAACCTGGCCTCTTAACAGCCGTTCAACAACACTAAACGCTTCCTATCGTCCCACCTAAGAGGGGGCAGGGAGGCTCCACATAAACTGGCCTTCTATACATGCTTTGAAAGGGATTTCGATACATTATACGAATATTTCAATACCGTATTTATATTTCCTGAGGGAGAAGAGGATAAATCTGTATGCAGTTTTGGATTCTAGGTTCGATTGAAATTTAGGACAGGTTTGTTATTAACTGTACAGTCTTCATCAAATATATCGAACTGGACGGACCGTTCTTGTATATCTGAATTCAACTCTGTTGTTAAAGTCGTTAGATCGAGTTTAGATTTTGAGGACTTTGCCTGTGCTAAATTAATAACATGGTGAAAGAAGAGTTTTGAAGAAAGATTTAGGCAAGATTTTATAAAGCAGGAGTTCAATATTGATTTTGACATGTTATCAAATTGTCAACGTTTTGATAGCTCATATTTACATGGTAGTAAATACGAAGAATTTTAAGGCTGTTCAAGTATTGTTCCAATTTACATTCTTTTTAATAGATCGGGTGAGACTAGTCGTAAACGTTAAATAGTAGGAAACTGTAATTCTGTAATTCTGACGTATCTTTAAATAAAAAACATTCATACATCAAATCACGCCTGTATCCCAAACAACACAAATAAATAAATAAATACTAAGGTCTAGGCTTGTACTACGGGTACTAGGCAACGATATAAATACTTATAATATAGAGAAATATATACTTAAATAGATAGAAAACATCCAACACTCAGAAACAAATACTCGCGTTCATCACACAAATATTTGCCCACACCGGGAATCGAACCCGGGACCGCTAGCTTCGTAGCCAGGGTCACTACCAACTAAACTAACGCGTCTTCGTTGAGACGGCCACATTGAAAACCAAAGTTGACCAAACGTCAAAGTTACGTTAGCTCCATCCCTGTCACTCGTTATTCGACTAAATCGAAAGAAAGGGATGGATATAGCTTAACTTCGATTTTCAACGTAGGGCCTGAGTTTAGACGGCGCTTAGTTAAAGTCATTAACTGCCGCACTCAGAGACGTCAATTAAATTTAATGCTTGTTTAGTGACGTGTTGTCTTATTCTATTGCTATAGCAAAGAAAGTGACAATAGCAACTTTAATGAAGCATTAAATTTAATTGACGTCTCTGCGTGCGGCATTTAGACCTTTTTTACACCAGGGGTTTACCATGACATACAAAACTGAACTGCTTTAGTATTGTCATAGTCAGGGGTCTCACTTTCAGTGCCGATGACGTTAATTTGCATATAGGTTGATTGTTGTTGAAATTAAAGAGTATTAAGTTTGAAATTGGGTTGTGGTATTTGTTTTCATGAAGCCTTGTTAAAAACCACGGCTAAAAAACCTGCTTTCAAATAAAAAAAAACATCCAAATAGGTTTACCCGTTTAAGGTGCCACAGACAAACACACATACAGATAGCGGTCAAACTTATATCACCCCTCTTTTTACGTCAGGGGTTAAAAAAGGAGATCCAAGCGGGAAACAAGTCGCAGAAGGTAATAAGTCACCTGAAGATCAAGTGAAAAAGAGTATAATTCTAGTACTTTTTATTACGAGTTAAGTGGACTTTGGATTATTATGATTTGCCCCCGTACCACGACATGCCTTGTACCTACTAAGCAACGGCGATACTGATAACAATGAACACGCAGCACATGCATTACATTAAAAATGGACAGTATCTATGAAAATTAATTATGAAGTTATTTTAATTGATAATACTTGCAAACAATTGCTAAAGCAACATATTATCGGCAGTTTTAATAAATGCCCGCATGCCGGTAACACACTGTATACATACAATCACGCCTCTTTCCCGTAGGGGTAGGCAGAGACCACTTCCTTCTTCTTGTTACGATCCAGGCAAACTTCCCTCGCTCCCTCCACACTCAGAGGTCTCTTCATACACGTGCGTCGGTTTAGAGTGCTCCTGACCTGGCCCTTTCCTAATACTTGCCCATCTGATTCTGGAACAACGCTTTGGTCTTTTTCTTCCACCATGTAAATGTGCTATTGCATTTATTAATTCATAACACATTTTCAAAACTCAAAACCATTTAAAAAAAATGTTCTTTTTAATATTTTCAAAAGAAGTGTATAAGCATTTATAACATATCTGAAACCTGATACGCAAGGAACACAGCGGTATGAGACAGGGCAGTCACTTTTTAAAATAAATTAAATGACACTAAATATTAAAAAACGATTCCAAAATTGTTTTAAATATTGAAACCAGATGCATGTGTGACATATAGACAGACATAAAGATAAAAAGACAGGTGGACGGAGTTTCGTCACAATATTTTAAGGTACAAATAGTTCGGTACACCATACATTTAATATGGTGTAGTGTAGGTACCAAACTATTTGAGCACTTTGAATGTTACCTTATATAGGTCGCTGACTGTACTATGATAAATTAATATGTACAGTGTTTAATATGTACCATAACAGATAAATTTTACTTATATTGAGCACTAAACAAAATATATCCAAGACACAGAAACAAATACTTGCACTCGGCTGCAACTGGCTAAACGAGTCGTCAAAAAAATATTACATGAAAATAATACGTGCGTAATATTGTACAAATATAGCCATTGATTTACATAAATTTCACGTGTGTAAATAATAAATAAAAAATAATGGAACATGAATCGACGAAAAACGTAATTATTCTTTTTTATTTCTGTAATGTATTTTAACGAATAGAGACGTACCATGAATATCATGATTTTAATCTTACTTCAACTCATGGCTACAGTCTCAGCTGAAACATTACTCAGTGAAATAAGTGACATTAATATTCCTGAAGACGGAAGACTAAATTTTACTGAACTAGCCAATAAATATGGCCTAAAATCAGAAGAAGTTGAAGTTATTACTGAAGATGGTTACATACTGAAATTGTTTCATATACCAGGAGATAAAAAACCTGTACTTCTTGTACACGGGATAAGTGATTCATCTGTGACGTGGCTTTTAAGAGGTAACAAATCCTTGGCCGTAGCTTTAGCTCAACAAGGCTATGATTTATGGCTTGGCAACGTACGAGGCAACAGATATGGAAGAAAGCATATCCATCTGAATCCTGACACAGATAAAACATTTTGGGATTTCAGCTTCCATGAAATGGGCTACTATGACTGGCCAGCTATGATTAACAAAGTCCTAGAAGAAACCAAAGAAGCAAAACTTGATGCGATCGGACATTCTCAAGGCACAACGTCATTTTTCGTTTTAATGTCTCAAAGGCCTGAATATAATGATAAAGTGAACTTATGCATTTGTTTGGCCCCAGTTACATTTCTGAACCATCCAGGTCCCGCTCTTTCAACGGTATTAAAGGCAGGGCCAATCATTTTACCTCTCCTAGAGAGCCTGCCAAGCCAAGAAATATTAACGGACCATAAAATAGAGAAGCAACTTTTTAAGTTAGTTTGCTCCCAAGGCGTTATACCAGAAGAAGTTTGCAGATATGGATTTTTCTTTCCGATTTTTGGATATGACGCGGACGGTATAGAACCAGAATTTCTTCCAGTGATTATTGGGCAGACAAATGGAGTATCAGCAAAAACACTATCTCATTTCGGCCAAGTTGCTTTATCTGGGAAATTTTCGTATTATGATTATGGTATCTTCAAGAACCTAAATGTTTATAAAAGTCCTATACCAACTGAATATGATTTAGGCAAAGTGAAAGTAAATACTGCTATTTTGTATGGTAAAAATGATTTAGTAGCAACAGAAGAAGATATACAACAATGGTCAAAACTGCTGCCGAATCTCGTGCGTCTTCAAGCAATAGAAAAAAAGGAGTGGACTCACATTGATTTTCTTTGGAGTTCAGAAATGGAAAAGTATTTGTTTCATCACATCTTTGATTTGTTACGACAATATACGTAACTATCCACTAGTACACAGGTCATATTAAGAACTATCAACCGAACTAAAGCAGTTATTAACCGTTGCCTTTTTCTGCTTGAAAATTAAGCGACTTTGACAGTAAATAACCTGAAATCTTTTCATAAATATTATGTATATTTAGGGCCGAGTTCACCAACAATTAAACGGACGATTAAGTCTTAATCAGCTATATTAAGGAGATCATAACGGGTGTGAGCGACGCAATTATGTTGTATAGTTTTAAGGTCTTTATTTGCTTGTTAAAGCAAAAGGGCGCGCGGGGAGAGAAGGGAGTGCAGGGTGCTGAGACATTTAGTTTACCTCATTTGTAAAAATAAAGTCAGTCGTTGATAGCTTTTGCCCTCTCCGCACGCCGCCTTGCGCTTCGAAATGTGAATGTACCGCAATAAATAAAAAAAAATATAAGTTTGTCGTGAATTTGGCTATTTTTAATTGTGAATCGAGCCCAGAACCCAACAAAGTGGTCCATCGAACCGGATCCTGATGTTCCTCACGCCGCCGTCAAAAATGGTCAAGACACGCAACACAATAAGGAAGGAGCAGGAGGAAAAGAAAGCGCCCGAAGCTGATCCAGCCGTGGCTTCTACTAGTGGAATTCAGGATGTTGAACCTAAAGGAAAGACAGACAAAACGATTTTGTTGCATACCGGAAGTGTAAAATCTGAGTTGCTTATTCCCGCACCTGTAACGGAAACCGGTATATTACCTACTTCTCAAAAAACCTTGTCGTCTAAGAAATCATCAGCATCATCAATTGAGGCGCGCAGGAAGAAGCTGGAATTGCAAGCGGCTGAGGCAAAAGCTCGAATAGAAATGCAGCTCATTGACAAACGCCTAGAGGCGGAACTAGCTGAGTTAAATGAAGAGTACAGTCCACCGTCGTCAGTCGACAACCAAAGTGAAGTTGCTAAGTGGGTTGAACACAGTCAAGTAGAATTGGAGTCACAGCACGCCGCCAACCAAGCACAATCATCTGGCTTGCTGTGCCCGCCGGTGAACGCTGGCACTGATGGTCCAATTCAGCAGTTAGCCTGTGTACTTAAGGATATGGTTACCAACTCAGTTTGCAACAACAACAACATGAATTTATTGAACCGCATCAGCACACCCAGGGATTTGCCGCTGTTTGCAGGCGACGCAATGGAATTTTTACAATTTAAAATGGCCTACGAGGAATCAACCCGCTTGTGTAAATTTACTGATTCAGAAAATTTGTGGCGGCTACGAAAATGTCTTCGTGGCGCAGCTAAGGAGGCTGTCCAAGCGCTACTCATCACGGCCACCTCTCCAGAAATACTTATGTCTACGCTGGAACTACAATTCGGGAACCCAGACCGCATCTTGTCCCAAATAAAACAAGACATAAAGAAAATAAACGCCGTGTCTCCAGAGTATCATAGAGACATCGTCGTATTCTCAAATAAAATAAAAAATTATGTTGCTGCTGTGGTCGCGCTTGGCCGAGAGAATCTCCTTCAAGATACAAGTTTAATCACCGTTGTGCTAAGAAAGCTACCTACTATCCTTTTATCTAAATGGGCAGACTTCAAGTACTTACGCAACACCGCCAGCACGACCGGACTCGATCAGTTATCGGAATTTCTCCATGAAGAAGCTCTCAAAACATCGCTGTGCAGTGTCACGTTGGTAAACGCGCCTAAAGACAATTATAGACGCAAGTATTCGGACAATAGTGCTAATTCACAAACAGTGTTACTACAAAGTGGACAAAGTTACACAAAGTGCCGTTATTGTCATGGACCAAATCATAATTTACCCGAGTGCAAAAAATTTAAAAGGTCATTAAGAAAAGATCGCTGGCATTATGTGAAACGGTTCGGACTTTGCTATAAATGCCTAGTGAGTCATCACGATAGACAGATGTGCCCGGCGCCCGCGTGCGATATTGATAACTGCGGCGGAGCGCATCACCGTTTGTTACATTTCGTGGCTAGTGAGAGACAGTGCAGAAACAATAATAGCACAGTGCAAGTAACCGAGGTTGAGTCTGAATCTAACTCTGAGGTAGTGGCGCATATGAACTCATCTTCAAAGGTTTTATTAAAAGTTGTGCCGATAAATATTCACGGCGCTAACGGTATAATTAATACAAGTGCTCTGCTTGACGACGGATCTACAGTAAGTCTGATAAGCGCGGGCCTCGCCGAGCGGGCGGGGGTGCGCGGGCGCCGGGAGTGTCTGCGTGTGCGTGGCTCGTGGGACAATACTGACCTAGTGTGCGAATCTTACCTGGTGGACTTAACGTTATCTAACAGAGATGGACATAATATGTTTACGATTAGCGCGCGCAGTGTCAGCGAACTTAACTTACCTAATCAAAACTTTAACTTGAAGAACTGTGATAAATTTACGCATTTACAAGGACTTAAAAATAACTTTTACTGCGAACAATTAAAACCGGAAGTGCTTATAGGGCAAGACAACTACCACCTGCTCTTACCCTTACAAGTTGTCGCTGGTAATCCGCAGGAGCCTTGCGCCACCCGCACGCCGCTGGGTTGGTGCCTGCATGGGAGGGCTCCCGCACAAGTGACGTCATCTGCTGCGTCTGCGCCTCAATCAACCCTGTTCGCCTTCAATAATGACGTCAGCGATGACGTAGCTGAAACTAAACGTTTACTGCAAAACTTACATGAAGAAGTACGTCGATCCTTTACGTTTGACTCATTGGGCGTTACTAGTAAGCCTCGCGAGAACCAAAATGATGTATGTGCCTTGATGAACCTGGAACAGACTACTACTCTTGTTAATGGCAGATGGTACGTCGGGCTACCCTGAAAAAACGAAGATAGCGTAATGCCTGACTCCTTTCCTCACGCATTGTCACGTCTGAAAGCTGTGGAGCGAAAGATGGAGAAATGTGATACTTACAAAGAAAGATACAATGACCGCATCCAGCATTTATTCGACAACGACTACGCGGAGGAGTGCCGTGCTGACGTCACAAACAAGACGTGGTACTTACCTCACTTTGGTGTAGACAATCCAAATAAAAAACGCTTGCGCCTCGTGTTTGATGCGGCTGCGAAAAGTAACGGATTTTCGCTGAATGACTACCTACTCAAAGGTCCCGACCTACTGAGGTCACTGTTTGGAATAATGCTGCGTTTTCGGGAGCACCGAATTGGTATAACTGGCGACATTAAAGACATGTTCTTGAGAGTCAAGATAAGAGAAGAAGACCGCAATGCTATGCGCTTCTTGTACAGAAGCGTACCTAATGGACTCGTGAAAACTTATGTCATGACTTCACTCATTTTTGGGGCTAATTGTTCCCCGTTCATAGCCCAATATATAAAAAATAAGAACGCACAGCGTTTCGAGTCGACGATGTTACCCGCATGTGAAGCTATATATAATCAACACTATGTTGACGATTACATAGACAGTGTACCAGACGAAAAAACCGCCATTAAACTTATAAAAGATATAAAAAATATTCATCAACAAGGTGGCTTCGAATTACGTAACTGGACTTCAAATAGTAAACAAGTTCTCGAGTCTATGCCAACATCAACTCTCGGCGAGGCGGCCGTAAGGTTTAATACCGGAGAGCAATACGAAAGCGAAAGAACGCTCGGTTTAATCTGGTTTCCACACGAAGATGTACTTGGATTTGATGTGTCATTTAAGAAAATCTCTGAGAATATAATTAACGGAACTCAACGTCCGACAAAACGAGACATGCTCCGAGTTGTCATGTCTATATTTGACGTTTATGGTTTTTTATCTCCGTTCATTATTAATGGAAAAATTATGTTACAAGAATGTTGGCAGCAAAACATTGATTGGGACGACCAGATAACAGATGTATTGTATGAAAAATGGTGCACATGGATAAGCTGTTTAAAGTCATTACGCAATATAAGGCTCCCGAGATATTATTATCACGCAGCTAGCGTCGGAGCGAGCGCGCCGGATTCGAACCCGGCCGCCATCGCTTCTAGACAGGGAGATAATGCGCCCGCGCCGCTGCGCTCGATTACGTCACCGATACAACCATCGCCAGTCGCTTGCTATACAAACCTACAGTTACATGTTTTTTGCGACTCGTCAACTAAAGCAATGTGCGCTGTTGCATATTGGCGCTGGGAGGATAACGGGAATGTAAACGGGTAAGGCCGCGAATTTTGACCAATTTGGACGTTTTAAATTTAAAATGCTCATAAAAAAAAATTGGTAACATCGAGAGGTTTCAAAACAATTGTATTATATTACGCGATAAAAACTGTCAAGGTCGCAAGTGACGTAATTGATTTAAACCCTTTCAAATAAATAATAAAAATATATTTCCATCCAAAACGTAACGAAAGTTGTCAAATTTTTTCGACCACGTTTACTTAAAGCCCTGTTATTTTCACGATTTTCAACTTCTCATGATCATGCTTTTGTTTAAACAAAATTTTATGATATAACGATAGTTCTACCGATTGCGAAAAAAATATATTAAAATAATTTACTTGTTTTATCTTGCATTCTTTTATTGGGCCACAATTCCACGTTTTCGTTACGAATACTTTCGTGACGCTTTATAAAGCTTTATTTAAAGCCAACTGTGGTATAAATTCGTTTTGGTTCACTGGCAACTCATATTCAAGTAGGGCAACATCAGAGAGGAAACCAACCTCGTCAGTTTGTTGAGTAAATGGCGGTCAAAGGTGACGCGGACAAAGTTTTTCTAAATATCTTCTAAAGTGCTAGTGTGATTTTATGGCTAAGTAGTGATTATTTTTAAGCGGTTGTTTTTTCATACGATGGGTTAATGTTATTCACGCACGTGACATGTATTAGTATATTCAAAATATCGTTATTTCACCATGATAATCAATATATTTTTAAAAATACGTTACACTTTCGTTACGAATACGTTACATTTTAACGTAAAGTGACGAAAACATGAGATAAAGGGAAGTGCACACAGAAAAATACGAACTTAAATGAGGTTTTACTAGATTTCACACGATAAATACAATAAGTTATTAAGATGAATCAATTTGAACTTTTAGGTACGTACAGTAGGTACAGGGATCAGCACGAGAGAATTAAATCCATACTATGCTATCCATACTAATATTATAAATGCGAAAGTGTTTCTGTCTGTATGTTACCTCTTTACGCTTAAACCGCTGAACCGATTAAGATGGAATTTGGTATAGAGATAGTTTGAGTCCCGGAGAAGGACATAAAATAATTTTTATCCCGAAAATCATCCCCTAAGCAGGTGAAATAGAGGGTGAAAATTTGCATGGAGCTACGATATAAACGAGTTCCACGCAGACGGAGTCGCGGGCAGAAGCTAGTTATTAACCGATCGAGCGAGCGAAGCAAACGAATGCTTTTTAAATTTGGAGATGTCACTCAGTGGCATTTTTTTTGAGAAATGCTCAAATGTCTCTGTTGTATTATGAAAAGTACCTATTGATTACAATTTCATTTAATAAGTTAAAAAAATATTCTTTAAAGTAATTAATAAAAATGTTGATTACGTGAAAATACTTTATTTGTATTTAGTCAATACAAACTTAATTTTTTAAAACATGTATTTTTTTGCGGTTGTTTACCAGTGTGATCTAAGCTTAATAACAACTTATGTTACGTTTTATGGTAACGTCACGTATTTTTTTTATGTTAGTTCTATGTCACATTGGTCAAAATTCGCGGCCTTACCCAAACATAGCATTTGTAGCAAGCAAATGCCGCGTCGCACCAAACAAAACAACTTCGATACCGCGGCTGGAATTAAATTCAGCAATCTTAGCTGCTAGATTGAGTGATTTTATAATTAAAGAACATAAGATAAAGGCGGATCGTAAAATATTTTGGAGCGACTCAAGCACAACATTACATTGGATCAGAAATAAGTCACGCACGTATAAACCGTATGTAGCTAATCGCCTAGGCGAAATTGATGAACTTACCTGCAGCGATGAGTGGAGATACGTCCCGACGCACCTTAATATTGCTGACGTGGGGACACGAGAGGTCTATGACGTGTCTGTTCTACAAAATCAATGGCTCCAGGGTCCAGATTTCTTATACGACGATGAGCGCACTTGGCCGAGGGATGTTATTCAACCTGAAATAAATCAAAAGGAATTAGAGTGCGTTTTTATCATACAACCGGTACTCAATAACTTACCTGTGCCTGTGCCTACTCGATTCTCATCATGGCTGCGTCTGCTTCGAAGTACTCACGTTGTTCTGAAATTTATAAAGATGTGCCGAAGACTTACCGATGATATTAATCCCGAAACGTTGGAGGAGGCAGAGTATCTGTTGTTAAGATATTCACAGACACAGGCCTTCAGTGAAGAAATTAATATCCTAAAAAAGGGAAAATACCTACCAAAATGTAGTAAACTACTTACCTTGACACCATACCTTGATGAGCACGGAGTCCTGCGCGTCGGAGGCCGAATCGATGCTGCCGATGTAAGTCCTGAAACAAAAAGACCAATTATCCTAGATGGGCGAGATTACATAACTAAGTTGATAGTAAAAGCTTACCACGTCAGCGCGGCTCATGAAAACCAAGAGAGTGTGGTGAATAATTTAAAACAAAAATATTGGATTATCAAACTACGTCCTACAGTGAAACATGTCGCAACTAGATGCATGATCTGTAAGATAAAAAAATGCAAACCTGAAATCCCAATAATGGGAAACTTACCAGAAGCCCGGTTGGCCCACCATCAGCGACCTTTTACCTTCTGCGGAGTCGATTTGTTCGGTCCACAAGATATCACAATCGGGAGAAGACGGGAAAAAAGGTACGGAGTGATATTCACGTGCCTTACGGTGAGAGCCATTCACTTGGAGACTGTCGCTGACCTGACGACTGACGCATTAATCATGGCCCTTCGACGAATGGCAGCGAGAAGAGGATGGCCTCAGCATATTTATTCGGACAACGGCACGAATCTCCGAGGCGCTGATGTCGAACTGAAAAGGGCCATTTCAGAGCTCAAAGATGATGAAGAGCTTCGCAATACGATATTAAATCGTGGACTTAAATGGACTTTCATTCCTGCCGCAAGCCCACACTGGGGTGGGGCGTGGGAAAGGCTCATTAGGAATGTAAAAAACTCGCTGAAAGTCATCCTGAAGGAACGCGCGCCCAGAGAAGTGACGTATAACACTCTACTCGCAGAAGTGGAAAACATTGTCAACAGCCGACCCTTAACCCACGTTTCTGTAGAAGCTGGTAGTAGAGAGGCATTGATGCCAAATCATTTTCTATTGGGTTCATCATCGAACTTACCTCAAATAGGATCATTTGATGACTCTGAGTTTTTCTTAAGAAAACAATGGCGGATCGCGCAGAGACTTGCCGATTTATATTGGAAACGTTGGGTGACAGAGGTGCTACCCGATATGCTACCACGACGAAAGTGGAATAAGGAGCAAAGGCCCTTACAAGTGGGAGACCTGGTTTTTGTCGCTGACCCGAGTGGCCCCCGAAACGTTTGGCCAAGGGGCGTTATTGTACGAACATTGCCCGGTAAAGACGGACGAACCAGAATGGTTGAAATTAAGACGAAAACTGGTGTCCTTACCCGATCTGCTGCACGCGTCGCTCGTTTACCAATCGATGATGAGAGCTGCTAGGGCAGCACTGTGGGTGGGGCATGTGAGCGACGCAATTATGTTGTATAGTTTTAAGGTCTTTATTTGCTTGTTAAAGCAAAAGGGCGCGCGGGGAGAGAAGGGAGTGCAGGGTGCTGAGACATTTAGTTTACCTCATTTGTAAAAATAAAGTCAGTCGTTGATAGCTTTTGCCCTCTCCGCACGCCGCCTTGCGCTTCGAAATGTGAATGTACCGCAATAAATAAAAAAAAATATAAGTTTGTCGTGAATTTGGCTATTTTTAATTGTGAATCGAGCCCAGAACCCAACAACGGGTTACTCACGTAAAAATTGTCGGAAAACGCTCGACATGTTTCGGGCTCGTCCGGAGTCCCTATTCATGAGCAGACGCGGCCGCAGCACGACGAACACTGCGGGCCTGCGCTCTGTCAGCCCGGCTGCTCGGTGCGAACGGCGTGGCCGGCGAGAAACTACCCCCGTTATCCTCATTATTGCAATTCTCAAAAGTAGGGTCGCACAGAACACTAACTACATCACTTGTTAATGACGCGTCCACACTTGCCACCAGCACACTTAATCAGCTGTTAATCAATACATTTGACACCGGTTAAACCGCTAATCATCCGTTTAATTGTTGGTGAACTAGGCCCTTAATAAAATAAATATTAGTAAATTCCGCGTGTATTTTTCTTCTCAACTGGCTGTGTTAATCTGTGCTATGAAGGAAGTCATCTCATCAAAGAGGCCCTATAAATGAGATCGCTTCCTCCAAAATTCTGGATCCCGCCCTCCGCAACGCATCAATTTGGCAGAAAATTGATGAAATAAGAATGTCCCTGATATTACCGCCGTTTTCCTGCCTTTGGAAATTTGTTACGTGTTTAATAAGCAACGACTTCTTGATCATGTTATGTTGTTGCTATTTTGTATTGTGGAAGGGGTGAGGTTTTGTATTAGGTTGAATACAACTTACATTTTAACAGCACGTTATTAAAAAAAAGTTAGTCAGTATGATATTTTAAATTAACATAAACATTAGAAAAATACTAATTATTTAAGTATCAATCATTAAAAATAAATAAATATCAGGGGAAAATCTCACACTAATTGACCTAGTTCCAAACTAATCTTAGTTAAGCTTATGGGTACAGTGGACGTCAAAAATATGTTTACACTTTAGTACCTTGTCTATTTAACGTCATGTTTTAACTGCCATATGAAATTGTCATAGCGGATATAGTGACGAGGTACTAAAGTGTAAACATATCTTTGACGTCGACTGTACAAGACAACGATAAAACACACTTATATAGAGAACTAGAAGACGCCCGCGACTTCGTACGCTTAGAATTAGTTTCCCGCTACTCCCCCTATTTCTTCCCGTTGGGGGTCGATTTTCGGAAAATCCTTTCTTAATGCTCACTTACATCGTGACAGGAACCCCTGTACCAAATTTCAAGGTCTGTATCAAGTTCCTAGGTACAGTAGTTTTGGCTGTTCTTTGATATATAAGTCAGTGAGTCAGGTTTGTCTTTTATATATAGAAGATTACATACTTATAGTAAACACCCCAGACCCAGAACAAGCACTCGCGCTCATCACACAAACATTTGCCCATGCCGGGGATCGAACCCGGAACCGCTAGCTTTGTAGGCGGTCACAATTCAATTAACAAGACTTGACTGACTAAAAGCGTCCTTAAAAGCCATTTTGAAGATGCTATGGCTACCTTCCGTCTCCGTCGTCATAGCAGCTTGATTTTACTAATATTATTGTATTAAAATTGAAATTTCAAACGAAAGCTATAAGTATTAATTATGACAAATTTGCCTACTATGTCAAAAATACATACCTTCACGCCTGTAATCCCAGAGTAGGGTAGGCAGAGAGATACAGAATTACCTACAACTCTAAAAGCTTGTTGATACTTCTGTAACCACATTTTGCACAATATTACAAGGCCAAGATGTATACCAGCGTATTAGTGACAGGTGGCAAGTCTATCGCCTAACAGTACTACAAGCCTTTATTCCCTTAGTCGCCTCTTACGACTTCCACGGGAAGACATGGAGTGGCACTATTCTAAGCCGGCAACCACACAGCTTAAAAATACGTAAGCAGATAAATTCATATTTAAGATTATAAATGTGAAAGTAACTTTGTCTGTTTGTTAAGTTTTTACGGCTAAACCACACAACCGAATTTGATTGAATGAGCTTAAATTAAAACCCGAGGGCAGTAGCTACATCTGGGGGGTTATTATGACATAGCAATTCAGTTCAGTGTACGCTGAGAGAAACTGACAGAGCTGTTTAACTGCTATAGCTCTGTCCTTTACGCTCGCCGTAAAATGAACTGCATAGCTATGTCATAATAACCCCTGTTGGGAAAACTCGATAATTCCGCGTAGCCATTTTTCCAGTCTCGGATTTCCCCATTCGTAGTTTTAGCCATACGTATTTATTACATTTTAGTTTTATCCGAATTGCATTGCCTATTTTAAACATCAATTTTACAGGATGGGCGGAGCTGCGCTCTCACGGAGCTCCCATTTCTGAGTGATTAGGCCCTTCGGGTCTGCTGCAAAATTAAAATAACCTAAACCTAGCTGTTCCATTTTAATTATAATAGAAAAAATTGCGATAAGGAGAAATTCATAGCGAAAAATATGCGACTAGGTAAAATATTAAATAGGGAAAGATGCGACTGGATAAAATTATGAATGGGGAAAAATTAGACTGGAAAATTACATTAGGAACATTCGCTCGAGTACCAGATTTCTGGCTGGACCTTGTGTAGGGTCCATCCAATTCGGGACGTCAATCGTCCAGATTGTTGCCCTTTGCTATCCTTTCACCCACCGCCAAGCAGTATTCGCATTGTTGTCCCGATGTGGGAATAAAAAAACCGGTGAAATTACTAGCATAGAGCATTCTAAGGCAAAATGTTCTATTATGTATCTCAAAAGCCACTTACCATCTAAGAGCCCTGCCAAGTTGCTAACTAGCGTTTCTATTCTATTCGTTTTTAAACCAACCGCGTCACTGGTAGATGAAGTGATACGAAAAGTCAGGTGATCTACCAGTGAAGCGACTGGATTTAAAATAAACTAATAGAAACGCTAGGTAGCGCAATGCATCTTGGCAGGGCCCTCAGGTGTTTTGAAGCTATATTCTACTCGGTAAAAAAAATGCTTTTGATATTGATATCGTTTTGTTTTATCACGGCCTCCATTACTGTAAAGTAAATAATAGTCTTCATAACGTTGACAATATGATAACAATGTCAAAATCAATATTGTTTACTGAGAGGAATGGAGCTCCAGACTTTATACGTATCTTTTCTTTCGGAAATACTTGACTGTGTAAAATAAACAAAATCAATTATTGATTTACCAATATATTGAAGAAAGTTAGTGACAAATAGCTAACTTTTAGTAAGCAAACTTTAGGAAATTTACTTCATCTGTCAACTGTGTCAAGACCCTAAACAAAATTAAGTATTGAAATGACTTGACAGAAGCGCGTGGCGCAAACCCCATGTGCTTCTGTTTAGTCCACCAGAGTAAATCTCTTTAACCGAACAATTGTCCTCGCGTGTGATATCCATGGACTTGTTTCTCTAATAAGTCCATGGTGATTGTCTAAAACTCGATACTGGCGAAATACACCTTGTTAAACACAAGGAAGGAAGGATCGGTCTGAGTGGAGAGCCTTGGGGGAGGCCTATGTCCAGCAGTGGACGTCTTTCGGCTGACATGATTATGATGATGATGAAACACAAGGAGTGAAAGCCATTAATTAAGAAAAAAAAAAGTATTGAAATAATAATATGTTTAAGAATGTTAGTGACAAATGAGGTAACGTGAGTAAACAAAGTATACAAAATTTCCTTCTTCTGTCAACTGTGTCAATAACCTATGTTACCAATGACGTCAATTTACTTATTTGTAAGCCGTAGCAATTACTCCGTTGACTTTTCCCACCTGACTACATTTTTTTTAACATACCTTTGATTATATTACTGTTAGTAATAATAATAATTATTATTCATACGAGTAATAGTAACTGTTATTGTATGTTTTGAAAAATACCATGATGATATCACATTACATTGATGTCTCGAACCCATATACTTTGAAAGGTAAGCAAAGGTAATGAGTAAGAGATGAATATTAAAATTGTTACCAGGATAAATAAAAGGATCAAAAAAAATATTGGTTAAAGTTTTATTGATCAGAAATGAGCGATGACAACGATAAGTATGTAACTTTAAAGTTGAGTCGTCGCAGCCTTGAATTTGAATAGCAGGCACGTATTATTTATTCTCACTAAAACAAAATGACGCGTGCGCCGTAATTTGGTTCACAATTATTGTTGTTATGAATTTACCGGGCGTAAATTTGCAATCCTTATTATATTTCCTCGTGTGGTTGCCAAGTTAGAATAGTGCCACTCCATGTCTTCCCGTGGATGTCGTAAGAGACGACTAAGGGAATAAAGGTTTGTAGTACTGTTAGGCGATGGGCTTGCAACCTGTCACTAATGCGCTGGTAAACATCTTAGCCTAATTGTGCAAATTGTGGTTATAGAATTATCAACAAGTTTTTAGAGATGTTTGTAATTCTGTAGCTCTGCCTACCCCACTCTGGGAACGAAGGCGTAAGATTATGTATGTGTGTATTATATTTATATACCTAATTTATTAAAACTCCAAAATAATCATTTAACCTTAGGCAATTTGTTGCAATATTACAAACCCTATGCTGACGCAAGTGCAGAAATAATGCAAAATAGTTTTCTAAGTTCTTACTAACACGTTAAGAGCTACAAGGGATAAAATAAAAAATAGTAATTAAATAAACTTTTTTGTCAAGTAATAATTAAATAAACTTTATAACCTTATCGGAAATAATAACACCTTTTTAAAACGAATTAGCAGACCAGGAAGCGTTTCAAGACGAGAAGAGTTTAAAATTGATTGTAAAATGTGTAAAGAATATACGCAAACGAAAAAAGATAAACAGACACGCAAATCAAGCCAATAAAAACGTGGTAAAAAATAACCGGTCTTGCTAACCTCTTCTTAATATATACAAGAAAATTTACTAAAAAAGATAGAAGTAAATGTATGAATTCGAGCACCTTATTAGAAGGTAGGTACTTAATATACTCGTACGAGGGATTTAGTAAAAAAAAAGAGTAGGTACTAGTAGTAACGTTACGTTGTGACTACAACATCATTCTGATATGAAAAATAAAAGGTAAACTACGACTTTTACGCGGTTAAATTTAGTTTACTGTGCTTCTGTGTTAATTTGAAGTGCCTAATCTGGCTGCATTTACCGCGTGACAAAATGTGGATAAAACATCCATCACTCTCTGACACGTATATAAGTACGAGAGTGACGGATGCTTTATCCACATTTTGTCACGCGATAAACGTAACCATACTCGGCCGGCAGACCTGGAAAATATCATAATAATCGGTTATATTTAGAATATCTGTCGCATAGTATAAGTAATGATAAGGAGCTCACGGTACTCGAGAACAAATTGCACTAAATGGTTTTTTTATATTTTTATTTTTAAGTATTTATGCCACAAACAACACTTAATAACTTTATTAAACACACAAACACAACACTTTTAACTTACTGAATAAACTTTGGTTAGTTATACAGACCAATACACTACGCCAGAATCATTGTCAACAACGGACTCGATTCCACAATGTCACCTAGCTCGCTTGTTTTTGCTTCTATACTTGCGGTTACCGGGTCTGTTCCGCCGCTGTCTCCTGTTGTTGCATCATCAGTTCCAGTTCCTCCCGTCTCATTTCCTTGTTCTCCGTCTGTGTTATCTTGATTTTCGTTAGGATTTGCTGTTGTTGTTGTTTCAGCAGTTTCTGTCGTAACTTCTGGCTCTTCAGGGCTTAATGTAGTTGTCTCTGATGTTCCTTCAGTAGTCGTTGGCGTCTCTACGACCGATTCGGCTGTTGTTGATGTGAGAGCAGCACGTGCTTCATTTAATTCATCAGTCAATCTGCCTTTCTGTCCAGATAGGGCTAAGGTCGACACGAAGAGACAGAACGACAGAAGTGTAAGAAAAACGATCAGTTTGTTGTTCAACATCCATGATAGGACGCGCTCGGTTTGGTATTTCCAATTCATTTTGATTCTTCTACGTTTCAAAAAGTACTTGATTGTGTGAGTTCAGCACTCATAATGATATCGACTGATTTCTCTTATCGTATATTGGCTTAATCTATACTCTGATATCGGCTTATCTTGTTTTTGTTCTATATATTGATAGCTAGTAGTAGATTTTAAGCCATAGCTATAAAGTTGTATTTCATTTGCATTTTAAACTGATAATATTGAAATATTATCGAAGAAATGTTTTTTCCTGGTGTTTGTACTTCTGAATATTGTCAGTTCTCGAAAGTTAGTGTTTCTAATAAGTTATTAACAAAGTGTTCATGCAAAAGTAAATGAGGATACCTATTAATTATATTTTGATGATATTGCAACGGATGTATGAATGCAGAAGTAGCGAAAGAAATTTGTCAGGATCGTAGCAGGTGGAAAGAAGTGGTCTCTGCCTCTGGGAAACAGGCGTGATTTAATGTATGTATGTATGCAACAGATGTATGTCCTTTTCTTCCGTGAATTAATAAAAGTGTTTCAATCACTTGTCATGAGTGAGACAGATGATTTATTATCAATTATCTCAAGTCTACCAAAAATACCGCTTATCTGTGTTTTAATCATACAATTTATATACTGTTATCTAGGACCAATATTTGACGCATACCACTTTTTTTTTATGTGTTTTTTATGTATCAGTTCCATTTTGTTTATTATTGTTTTTTAGGGTTTTGTTCTCATAGGGCAGAACAAATCCCTATTGCTGCCGCTTTTCTGTCCGTCTATCAGCATGCCACCAGTAACTTATAAACTAAACAAGTTAGATACTTGTAATTTGAATAGAATATAATCAAAATAGCACGTGGGGTGTCTAAAGTTATTTTTAAAGTGGCTTTGGTATTGGGATTTTAAGGCAATTACCTTCAAACGCAAAGGACACTTTCCTTTTATTTTAGATGTAAGTAACTAATCCAAAGCAGTTATTTCAAAACTTAAAAATTATCTTCTCTGTAATGTAACACGAACCCCAATTGATCTTTAAAACCGAATTAACATTCCGCTCATTCCGAATACTTTCTATCCGCATTTCCTACAAATTCCTCCATCTCCATTATCTAATCTAACTGGTCCATCCCTTACATCGGTCCCGAGACAGTCGGACATTTGTCACCAAGCCAAGGGTAGGTATGCGAAGAATTTCGTTGACGATTCTTGCAAATTGAGTGGCGGGAAAGGTGTATTGGGCTGTAATAGTAGTTTATGTGGCTGGTGCATAATAAGAGGCATTAAAGCACGAGTGTGGTTTTATGAAACGAGCCAAAGGCGAGTTTCATAATAAGATCACACGAGTGTTTTAATGCCTAATTATGTATAGCCGCATACATAACTTTATCTACATGCATATCATAAGTTTTCTATAAATGTTCAGATATGGCATGTATTTTTATTAAGCTAGTGTTACTGTTAACGTATTTGTAGTACCAAAGCTTTAAAAAAAACTTTATTTATAATGTACAGAATATGGCTTGCATTTTCAAGTTAGTGGTACAGTATTACCGATATTTTAATGTTTAGGTACCGACACTTTAATGTAAACATTACGATGCACTATACTTTAATGTAAACATTAGTAAGTAACGGCATTTTTGCTAACTACTCTTGAGTGAGCTGAGGATGTGAATCTCAAGGGTCTTTGTGAGGTAAATTTTTAGAGTACCTTTGTCAAACTAGGATACCTTATAGTTTCGCCATGTCCATCCACAACTTAGCTCAGAGACTCTAGTAACGGCTTCGGAACCCTACACTGAGCATGGTCAGACATGTTCTTGCATGTTTTTTTTTTCGGAATAATTTTATCAGCCCTTAAAACTTTTAGCATAAGTGTCAATAAGCAGAAACGTATATGGCATAGTACTGTTTTGCAGAAATCATTCAAATACATTTTGATCGAATTTACTATTTTTATGGCCAATTTTTAAATTTGAGATACCTGAAGTACCGAACTACTCCTTCAGAAACTGCGAACTATTATTGAACAAAAAGTACAGTTTCTTTATTATATTGGGTCCTTACATATGAAATTGGTGAACTGGCCACTTTGGTTCAATATATTTTGAGTTTGGCCAAGAATTCTAAATTCAAATATATTTAAATTTTTTTTAGCTCATGTATTTGTGCTTCGAATTTTGCGAGTAAATTGTTATCGCGTCATTTGTTTTTTCTTTGACATCATTCTGTTCAAAATATAGAGAACTTAAAATATCGCGATATTTGCGAATACGAGTTCCACCGTGGCACCAGTGCTGCAGAAACGGCTCGAAGGATTAATAATGTGTATGAGGCAGGTACTGTAAAAGAAAACATGGTACGTTTTTGGTTCCAATATTTTCGTCCTGGAATTTTTGACCTACTGGAATTGGAATTAAACAAGCCCCGTGGACGGCTGGAGACCCAAGTTAATAACGAAGAATTAAACGTGACTGTAGAAGCGGATGCATCGCAAAATACGTCAGAGTTAGCGGCAGGCTACTAGGCTTTGGTGTGTGTGATAAAACAGTTTTAATTCACCTGAAACAAATTGGAAAAGTGAAAAAGTTCGGAAAAGAGTATATTATGGGTATATTTTTGCCATATAAAACGTCAATTTCATTATATGTAAGGACCTAATATTTTACTTGAGGAAAGTTACAAATAATAATTATACCTCTGTATATTTCTTTATTCTTGATTGATTCCTAAATGACTAATAAATAATTTCAAAGTAACAATAATAAAATACCGTTTTTCATTTATTTAACAATATTTCCAACAGCAAAAATCCAAGAAAAACTTCCAAAACTGTCTGAAATAAGAGAAATTTACTAATTTTCCATCGGACCCCGCCTTCCCCGGGGAAATTACTCTGGTACAGCACGCTTGACACCTGATTTGACGTCTCTGTGAGTTGTGTTTTATTGATGGAAACTTTGATGTACACGTTTAATGATGATTGCTTCACCCTTTGGAGGACACACGGGCTTCTAAATAAGCCAGCAGCGTACGTGTAAATGTTTAATTATTCTTTTAATGTAAATGATTTAGGTAAGATGAGTAGAGTGTTATATAGCAGTAAATGTTTTGTATTGAATGGAAGGTGAAGAAGCACCAATACTTGTTATCGTCTTGTCAACGTTATTTGCTTGACACTAATGGCGGCCGAGTAAAAAAAAAACCAAAACACGTCAAAGGTTGGTTAGTAGCAGTAGTAAGTAAAATATAGGTGCTGATAGTTGGGCGTTTTCCAAAAAAAGTGTACATGAACTTTTTTTCCAGAATTTGTTTTTTTTTGGTTTTTCTTACTCAGAATCGTTGATAATTATCGATCCTCATACAAGAAAAAAAGTGTCCCAGATTTTACTATGTAACTTTTTTCTTCCAGTGCGTCACGACCATATAAATAAAAATAAGACTGCATACAAAAATGTGACGATCTGGAATGGAATATTTGGGACACTTTTTTTCTTGTATGAGGATCGATAGTATCAACGATTCTGAGTAAAAAAAAAAAAATGAAATAAAAATCTCATGTACACTTTTTTTGGAAAACGCCCAGTTATTAGACAGCTTTGTAAATTCCATCTGGTAGAGAATGCCAATATACAGAGTGAGTAGTCCAGGGGTCAAAGGTCGAAGCTATACGAGTTAGGGTGAAGACACATCTATCAGCACCCATTCGCATTTTGTCTATAGAAAATTGCTGTTTTGTATGAAGATGCGTACGCATCAATTCTCCTTTCGCACGCGTACGCATCTTCATACAAAACAGCCATTTTATATAGACAAAATGCGAATTGGTGCTGATAGATGTGTCTTCACCCTTAGGGTAATCGGTTCTTAAGACCCAAAACTATTTAAAAAAAACATAGGTATTAACTGGGAATTAAACCCAGAACACTGTCCTCTTTTTTTAATCAAGTTTTGATTATTTTGCCTTTGCTTAGCCACAGAGCTCAAATGCAAATCGTTCCTTACCACACACATCTATTCCTACAGCAATAAAACGGTGGATTTAAAAAAAACTGCTTTGTTAGATAGCTGAGAGGCTATTGCCTAACGCACTCGAAATCGCAATCGTTTTCATTTTGAAAGTCGAAGGCGAGTCTGCATACAAAATTAAAACAATAAATGTTCCACTTTGAAGTCGATTGCGATTATAAATAATTGAAAAGGGGTCTAGAATGGGGGGTTTAAAAATTAAAGTGGTTTGATTATAGCAAATGGAGTGTCATATAAAAGGACTTAATCTGCACATTTCAAAACCATTTTTATTTTTATTTTCTGTGATGTACTTTTTAATTTATAGTCGAAAATGTACAAAAAATGACCGTTCCCCCCCCCCCTCACTTCCGAAGTTTATCAATTAAAAAATCTGAAAAAATCCAGACGTATACATAGATAATTACTTATATTTTATGGCAAAAATAAAATAAAGTATTCATTATACTTATTACAGTTTTTATGAAATAACAAAAAAACTTTAAAATCTGCATTAAAATTCAGGCTAGGCTTAATTAGGACCTTATTGCATAGAAAATAAATTTCATAACTAAATTTGTATTTTCTTTTGCGGTTACCAAGGCATATTGTCTTAATTAAATACGGAACCCTCGGTGCACGAGTCCGACTCGCACTATACCGTTTTTTTTAAACTTTAAATGCGCTTTTCGTCTTCGCCAAAATAGAGGTATTTAAAACAAATTACACTAACTCGTGTCGTTTTCGAATTTCCCATATAATTCGCACACTCTATAACTCCCGATAGCCAAAATCAATCGGCCAATTAGGTACTTAATTTTTCTTTTTTTTTGAGTCTCAAATACTGAGGACTTAAGTATTCTCCATCCGCTATGTCCCTATATCTCAATATTCGATACAGAACAAATTCCGAATTAAAATTAGGTGTAAAACAGCGGCATTTGATGTTCCTCGCAATTCACTGAGCGATATTGGCTATCAGGAGTTATATTGGCATTTTATATTGGACGGAATCTACAAAGCTGTCAAATAAATTGGGAAAATCCCTTTGATTTTGTGGCTGTTTGCGGAAAAACCGAGATCATGTTAATACGATTGTATTTACACTTGAAAAGGTTTCCTGTTTAGAGCTGTTTTTTATCAAGCACCGAAAATTCGAGAAATCCACATAATGTTAATGTGTATGTTGTGCGTTTGTGTGTGTGTGTGTGTGTTTTTGTTCATAGTTATAAACATTTACATACATGCATACATACATACATACATACATACATACATACATACATACATACATACATACATACATACATACATACATATATACATACATACATACATACATATATACATATATATATACATACATACATACATACGTACATACATACATACATACATACATACATACATACATACATACATGCATACATACATACATGCATGCATGCATTAAACACCACTTACTACGATCTAAACGATTAAAACTAAACTAAAACTAATTAAAAACTAAACAAAGTTGCAAAGTACTAGGTACCTACAGATGCTAACAGCATTTCCTCGTTGTATAGTAATACTTTGCTTAGGCATTGCCCGAGGAAGCTGCCATCTCTGTGGTCTCCGGTTGTTTCCATTAGCCAAAAAAAATTAAAACTAACTTAGGATCAATAATTTTTCTGCTTGCCAAATTAAAGGTTTAAAAGGTCAATAGCACCGTGTCCCCACGGACCAAGGGTCTCGACGCCGAAAAGAACGAAGTAATATTTATTAAATTGTTCATGTTTCTGAATATACTTTAGAAAAATATGAGAATTCCAGTTGACATATTATAATTTACTAGCTTTCGCCCGCGACTCCGTCCGCGTAGAATTCGTTTATCGCTGCTCCTTCGGGAACTGTCCCATTTTCCGGAATAAAAACTATCCTTATGTCCTATTCCAGGACCTAACCAATATGTGTGCCAAGTTTCATCTCGATCCGTTCAGTGGTTGAAGCGTGAAAGACGGACAAACAAACACACTTTCACATTTATAATATTATAGTATATAGTATAGTATAGTATATAGTATAGTATAGTATAGTATAGTATATAGTATAGTATAGTATAGTATATAGTAAAGTATAGTATAGTACGGATAATATTATTGATTCTGGAAAAAAGTGCAGATAATAATAGTGAAAATTGTTAACATTATTTGAATTTATTTGTTAGTTCCTGTATACTGATTTCATTTTTGATTTCTTTACACTGGTCCCCATTACACCATTTGCAACTTAAGTAACACTGTTAAAAAAAGACATAAGTACCTTTCCTGCAAATGGACAACTTAAAGTAAGTATAATATTCTTTACAGATTTTATTGTACACGTGGTAAGTAGGTAATATTTCTTGCTTGTGATCGAAGGGTTTTTTCGACATAATTTAGACAATAAACGCTTATTTTACTTAAAATAAACAAACCATGACTAGCCGGGTTCGATTTGATAATGTTAATGTGTCATTGCCATATGAAAATCGTTTTCTTTTTACTTTTTTGTCATGACATTCTGGAAGACGTAAACTATAATTATGCTCTTAAAAAAAAATACATACTGTCAGTCCTACACAGCTAACTTAAACAGACTATAGTATAACTTCAACATTTGAAGCCAATCGTCTGAAACAAATGCAAGCGGAATAGCAAAGTTATTCAGTACGGTATCTGTTGATTCAGATCGGTTCTGCTCTGAATTTCTCAGATTAACTTGTATCCTCCTATCTTAATTTGACAGGCAAAATGCTTAACGGAGTTAGACTTCACTTAGAGCTTAAGACAAAGTCGATTTGAGAAATTGAAGGTTGTTAATTCTAACTCGAGCAGAAGTTTGTATTAAAGGATTATTTTACTTTATTCACGGGAAACTTGGGAGAAGTGTGTCTGAAGTTGTTTTCACGGTTTTATTTATTTTGACATACATACATACATTAAATCACGCTTTTTTCCCAGAGGGGTAGGCAGAGACCACTTCTTTCCAACTGCTACGATCAATAGAACGTTAGCTATCTGAAACACTAAAAAATGTTTGCCAGCTGTTTCATTTGCCATAATTTTCATTTGTCCGAAAGTCATTTTTCTCTGAAACCGTTTAACTTTCCTGAATTGTTATAAAATAAACCTAACTTAACCTACAGGTTCTGTAAGTATATCTCATTAAAGATTTTGAAAAGTTATTAGGTTCAGAATAAAATGAAAATTATGGGAAATGAAAATTATGGCAAATGAAACAGCTGGCAGACGTTTTTAGTGTTTGTGATAGGATACCTCAATAAAAGCATAACGTTAATTAATTGTCTTAACGCTTTTAAATCTAGGTATTACGTTATGTTCCCAATGGTGTAGTGAGTTGTAGCAACAAAGTGAACTAAAACTCACTACACTATTAGGAACATAACGTAATACCCAGATTTAAAAGCGTTAAGACGATTACTTTGTTTTTTATTCAAATAAACGTTTGTTAATTTTGACATAACGTTCGTAATTCTAATTTAACTATCTATGTTTTTGTTTATCTGAAGGCGATAGCTAAGAGACGAGTCATACTCGTGAACGGGTGTTTGTGGGGTCCGGTCTGGTCACTTTTGCAAGGACTTGTTGTTCAGTTAATTATTCTATAGTCCGTTCGCGTTAGAATGCTGTTAATCATTGTTGTCCGCCGTCCACGCCCCTAACCAATCAAGTCGCTCAAAATTAGGTTTATTTTTATCCATTAAACTTAATTTTAAATATAATTTGTTTGACTTTTAACTCCACTGCGAATACACATACCCTTCAGTTGCATTGATGAACCACTGCATTCTTAACGCGAACGGACTATTTATAGTTATGACTTTTGACGTAGACCGTCGTCATGTTGTTCTCCTTGATATTATTGTTAGTTTAATGCTATTGACCTTACATACATACTGTAGCATTACCGCTACAAATCGCGTTGGTTCGCGTTAATTATTGCTAATTTATTTCGCCTTTTTCGTTTCTCAGCCTTTTTGGTATTGCGGACTTGTTCATTGACCGGTTAGAGTTTGTAATTTCTACTGACAGTTTTGAATTTTGAATTCGTTTTTGTTAAATCCGTTCCTTGTAATGGTACTGTCATTCAATCTCGTACTCTCGCCTTGATACTTCGGAAAATTGGATAGTCTCTGCTCAACCTAAGCTTCACTATAACATGGAATCTTAAGCCAGTTTCGAGTGCCGCGTCCGGTAATGATGTTACGCGAAAGTCTTTCCTACTACACCGTGGTCTCGATTGTTGACCGATCGAGATAGTGCTGTTGTCTTCTGTATGTCCGGATAGCGGGTGAGTTGGTTTTTGTTGCCGTTCAGCTTTCACTGCCCCCCATCTTTAGGAAGCCTTTCTTCCGTCCTTTTCATTCAATTTTGCGAGTAAAGGTGTCTTTTGCAGCACCTCCGCTTACCCCATATCACGCGACTCTTCGCCCCAACGGAAGATCTGGACGAGTGGTTTTGCCGATCACCGTGTGGTTCGCCAACGAGTTCGCTGGCAACGGGTCGTCGTCTGCGGTAGTGCCCGCAGGCTTTTCCCGCTGCGTCAGTTGCGACGAACGCAGCGTTACGGCTACATCTTCGTACGGCGGCAAGTCAGCGACGACGGAAGTTTACAGGATAGTCCCTCATTTCGTTGATATTTATTACTCACAAAATCCTAAAATGAGTCCGCGAACTCCCCCCTAACCTATCTATGGTTACTTTTGGTTGAATTTTGGCCATAAATTTAATTAGGTTTCTGGGCCTTTTTTTTTACCGATCAACACCACAATTTGTTATCCATATTTCATTATACTCCGAACACATCAGTTTTAATCATGAAGCGCTTCTTGTATTTAAACCGATTCATTCTATTATAGTTCGATTTAGTTTTACCTATAAATTGAATACAAGTTTTGGCCTGACCGTATTCTAAGGTGGTCTTTTACCTTTATTAGGCGATGTGTTTTAAATTAAAAAGGCTTTATTAACGTGACAATCCGCAGACCGTTTTATGTTAAATCGTTTTGGTTACCTAAGCAAAGTTCTGTGTCAGCCTAGTAATCTAGTTTTTATAGTTGCATTGTAAATAATTTGTTTTAATCTAATCATTGTGTGTTCCCTAATTATATAACCTTGTTGGATTTCGTTCGGTTTTATTTTACTTTTACAGGTCCAAATTAACGTGCTGGTGGTTTTATCGCAACCATCCCGTATAGTGTTCCGTATCTTTATTTTTTATGGAGCGCTACAATACATACATACATTAAATCACACCTGTTTCCCAGACGGGTAGGCAGAGAGCACTTCTTTCCACTTGCTACGATCCTGACAAATCTCTTTCGCTGACCTTACATTTTTAATGATTTTATTCGTGCTAGTTTTTATAATTAATGTTTATTACTTTATTACCATGTAATGTAACTTACTTTTAAGTAACATTGTATGCCGCATTGCTCTCCGCAATGATGGTCTTGTCCAAAAGGCTAGTAGATTAACTCCATAATAATATTACCGACGCGTAAAAGAGCCTTCAATGGCCAATTTACTGATGAAATATTTTGAATTATGAATTTTATCATTTGTCCTAATGATAACTTTCCATAATGCTTCTCGATCATTTCTTACTTGTCCGAATTTCGCTTCCGCCAGAAACCAGTTGCAGTTATAGCCGGCCGAGACTGGTATTCATCTTTATAAGTTTATATTTTATCGATAAAATCATTAATTGATGCTTGTCACATAGAGGTCGCAATTATAATAAAGATATAAATTGTATTGTCCTGACAAAATGAAGCCGCATTACCAAAACGATCGAATAAAATTACGAAGATTTGACAAATCCTTTTTTATAAATTAAACTTGTTCTAAGAAACTAAATCGAAACGTACTTGTCTTTTGACAAACAAAACTAGTTTCAACGTCAAGTATCAATAAGTGAAACCACCACTTGTCAAAATATTTTGCTCTCTCTGATGATATATAATATTTTTTCCAATTGTTTCAGTTTTGAAGGAGACAATAGTCAAGAGCGAGACTCGAGAGTTATTTAGCCGGAGCTGCTGTCGTCTTTATGGAAGTTATTTTTAAGAACGACAGTTCTTTCAAATACTTTTCAAAAGTTACTCCACTGCGTTTTGTCGTTAACAAAACTTTTATACAAGGTAACGGCGGAGTTTTGTAGCAACAAAGTAAACTAAATCTCACTACACCATTAGGAACATAACGTAATAGATTTAAAAGCGTTAAGACGATTACTTTGTTTTTATTCAAATAAACATTCAATGAATTCATTTTATTCGGGATCATGGCCACCCTACATACTCAATTTCCTACTCGTCTGATCGTTTGATTTTCAAATAGGTTTAAAGTTTTTGACATGAAAACGTTCGGTGACCATAATTTTAGTAATAAAAAGGGAAACATATTGAATGAATGTTAATTTTAATAAATAACGAAGCAATTGTCTTAACTCCTTTAAATTTAGTACGTTGTGTTCATAATGGTGTAGTGAGTTTTACTTTGTTGCTCCACGACCCCGCCGTCACCCTGTATAATATAAATAGATAAAATCTCCATATAATGGGGACCGTTTCTTCCGCCTCAGAGAAGCTAGACAAGATGCATAACGCTAACGAAAACAATTTTCGAAGACTGACAAATTGTATCGAATTGATACAACCACTTGACGTGACCGTGTGGCAGCTTACGTCAATCCTACATTTTCGATAACGATAACAGTTCAACATGGTAAAATCATATTGCCTTTGAGATGATATCAAATTGTCAACATTAAGATAGCTCTTATTTAGTTGACAGTAGAGGCGGCGGAGTTAAGAACAATATTATGTCGAAATCTTGATGGTTTTGTCATTTAGAAAGGATGGATACTACTTACGAAAAAGGTATGGCGAACGAAACTGTGCAGATGTATGTCGGTAGAGGACGCTCTCAAGATTCACGATTCAAGATTCAATTCAATTAGGTAAAATAAAAATTTCAAAAGTTGACTTTTGTCTAACTTTAAAGTGACAAAAAGACTGCAAAATATATTCTTCTTGCTCGAGAAGTCTAGAACTGAAGATAAAGTAAGACAGCGATCGTCTTCCGCAATTTTTATTGCTAGTAAATTTCGCTCTTAATTATTATTAGTCTCATTATAATTCCAATTTTAATCAATGGCATTCACTCCTGTTGAGGAGTATATCGCACGCGAGAACATTTGTTCGGTAAAAGAGTATTTTCTCTTGTGGACTAAACAGAAGCAAATGAGGTTAGCTCCACGCGTTTCTGTCAAACCCAGCTGTGGATGTTGCCACTTTAAAAAAAACACCTGATACCAAGTCAAACTATTTTTAACCAGTTATACCTACAATATTAAGATTATAATTAACACCATCATTAAAAATATCATTAATCATTTTGAAATAAGAGTTCTGATATTTGATTTGCTAAATCCGATTTTAACAAACTGGTCGACTTCTCTGGTTTAAACGGGTTCCGCGCGGCCCGTCGAAAAGCCCTGCCTTCGCTTGAAGACATAAGCCGACGTGTATTCTGGACTATGCGATATCATGTCGAGTGCTTTGATAACTTCATTTACAGATGTAGTGCATAATTGTTTTCCCTCGTATTTTCACGGAAACGTACGAACGTGTCTTGCTATTTCAGTCGGTCACAGTACAAAAAGTACTGAGATTGACTGAAGTAGCATGACAAATACGAATATTTCCGAGAAAATACGGTGGAAAACAATTATTATGCACTAAATCTGTACAGTTTTTTTTTATTGCTATTAAAAGCAAGCAAGCAGGCCACCTGATAAGAAAATCTCTTCACCGTTCCCACAAAAGTTACGATAAATACGTTTTAAAGATCAAATATTTACCTATTAATGTTTTACTGGCTCCGAATATAGGAAATATTTGTAAATCTTTTAAAAAAAACCCTTGATCTCAAATTTTAAAAATAGTTTGAGATGGTTTTTTAGACGAAATCTTACAATTAACCATGCATAATTAATTAATGCTACGGTTTAAAGTTTAATCCAAAGGACATTCAGCTAATTTTTGGACATAAAAGTAAACTTTTTAAACGGTATGTCAAATATAAGTCAACACAAACCAATAGCACTTTAAAACTAGAACTTATTCCAAACTTATGTCATAGAAATTCAGGTTCACTTTGCGCTGTAAACCGTAACAAATGTATCCGTTATGGGCTTTGGACCGATAGTACAGATATCCGTAAAACGCGTAAAAATATCCATCGACAAATTATCGAACGTTTGAAGAATAACCTCCCACCGCTATCTCCTCAGACAGACCACTTCCTCGCTTGTTGGCTCAACCGCTTAATTACTTGTGGCTCAAGCGAGCAATATCGCTTAATTGAGCTGTGAAAAATTTAAGCGATTTCTAGAAAAGTGTGCTGACTGAAATTTCAGCTCGCGCGAACATTCGCTCGTGCTCGGAGAATAATGGAAGGCTAACTTCAACTTTTTCGTTATCTTTTTTTACACAATTTTAAATCTGAAAGTTTTCTTATTTGCGTTCGCTTTGATTAACATCTTTTAGTACACTGATTGTTGGTTAGTTGCTTACTCGTAAATAAGGATTTACTTTTGTTATATTTAAATGGAAGAGAATGTTATAAGATGTTAGGTCTGCTATTTAAATTATTATTATTATTGGGGGGAAGAAGTAGGCCTTGTGTGCCTCTTCGACCATTGCTAATCTTTTCTGGCAGCCCACCGCAAAGGCCCGTTGCGTTCAGGAATTTCCAGATGCTTTGGGCAGTGAGAAGTTGTGTGGCGACCTAGCGACATCTAACGGCAACTTGTATCAACCAACTCGCTACCTCGCTGGCGCCACCAGCGTCAGACAGCGCAACTTAAGTGTTCTACAACGCGCTAACGAAGTTTCTCCAGTGAGTTGACATATATACAACTTCCACCTTCATTCCAATGGACTTCGGTCCCCAGGCATAACACCCGCCTGGAGAGAGATCTCTCTATTAACCTCTCTTCCTACATTGGTGACCCCGACGTGATCGTCATCCTACAGTTGTATTTCTTGTGGTTCCATAATATGTCGCCCTAGGTAGATAGATATAGAAGGTACCGTAAAATGGGGTGACTTTGGAAACGCGAGGTGACTTTGATATTGTGATGTAAACACAGGGATAATCAAAGTAGCCCCATTTTAAGAATCGAGATTTTAAGCTGCGTAATTATTTTTTCCTGCTAAGCCGTCTACCGTAGTCTGCCTCTAGCTGCTTTAAGTTATTCCAAATGAGTAGTCGCCAATACAATATTTTTAATAATTTATTTCACGATTAAATGCGGGAGATACAGAAGATTTATTTTAAAAATTAATCAAACTAACCCCATTTTACGGTACTTTTGTTGCGCATGTGTGGTCTGCATGAGCAGAGGATGTGCATCGCTGTCTCCTCTGTCTCCTGACAGAATCTGCATGTCGCGTCTTGTTTCATACCCATTAGAAACAGATGTTTTGTGCAGGTCGGACCTTGTGCAAGTCCGTTCGGATCGCTACCAGCATCTTATCCATTAACCCACCGCCAAGCAGTAGTGTTCGCATTGTTGTGTTCCGGTGTGGGGATAAGACAACCGGTGAAATTACTAGCATAGAGGCATTCCATCTTAGTCCTCAGGGTTGGCAACGCATTTGAAGTCTTAGGATTCTAATCTTGAGATTTCAAATGTCTATGGGTCTCAGATGCCACTTACCATCAGGTGGCCTGAATACTCGCGTGCCTTATCCTTGACATAAAAAAAATGTCCATTCAGTTTGCAGTGGCCAGTTAGGATCCTAGTCACTGCGCAAGAGTGAGTTTTGAGTTGAATAATATCTTTGGAGTGCTTGCTTTTGAATCCTTTTATTAGTGATTTCATGTGTTTTTGTCTTTCAGCGGACTTCCACAGTTCTATTGGCCTAGATTTATATAGGTCGCTTAACGGGGAATAAGTTTTTTTTTTGTGATGCTACAAAACGGCTCCGACCAGGTGTTGTCAGCATCGTTTCTAGCTAGTTCTACTGCTATTTCGTTTCCGTCAATGCTGGAGTGCCATGGTACCTAACTAAGTATTAATTCTTGGAGTTTCCTTGGGCACTTAGTTTTTTTTTGCAGTTTTATAACTACTTTATACATTGTGCAAATACAATTTGCTTGGGTAAGCAATGCCTAGTTTAAATATGTCGCTGTGACAGACAAAGAGACAGACAGGCGGATGAAGTCACACAAGGCTTCCTTTTTTACCTGCTCTTTATTTTACTCGCACTAACCCTAATTGCTGTTGAATTGTATTGTCAACGTTATGATAATAAGAGCTATCTTTTATTGCGACCGAGTTTAAAACAATACGGTGAGAATACAGCCCCAGAGGCCGTATTATTCATGCAGTAAAAAGGATGGAGATATATCACTCCTATAACTGTATCCCGTTTACTCACAGGAACTGGCAGGTACAAAGAGCATAATTATGAGACTTATAAGAAGGAAAAGAAGAAGAGTTAATATCTTTTGACTGTACCCATTGTACACAAGCAGGACTATACTTAATAATTATATTGTGACTTACTACCAATGTAATTGGTTTTGTAACCGTAGGTGTGTGTTAAAAAAAATGCAGGACCACAAAAAGGTCGTAAGTCAACTAATCGGTAACAAAACTCGATTTTACTTGCCCCTGGTCGCACGCACAGTATAAATACTCTTCTCGGACAGCGAGAGGTACGGCGCAGTAGATATTCTAATAACAGTGTGATACGTGTCATTTTTGCTTGCGTAGTGTTAACCGCGAAATATTACTGAAAATTTGGAAAGAAGTAGTAAAAACATCTAGAAACAATCTTACATAAATTGACCTATTCGCAAACTAAGCTCTAGGCTTGTACTATGGGAACTGGACAACGACAGCATACTTACGTAAAGAAATACAAACTTAAATACATAGAAAACATCCAAGACTCAGAAACAAATACTCGCGCTCATCACACAAATATTTTTCCATACTCATACCGGGAATCAAATCCAGGACCGCTAGATTCGTAGGCAGGGTCACTACCAACTAAGTAGGCTTGTCAAATGCGTTTTTTATTTAGAATATGCTGTTGAACTCAAAAACAGTTGATTTTTTTAGAGGCAACGAAACAGGTCACGTGATCAAAATAAGAGTAACATTAATAAATAAGATTGTAGTCTAAAGAATGTAAACGTCTATAGTTCGTTCGCTCAAATAGTTTGCGTGCGGCGCACACGAAGCGGTGTCGCTGACTTCAAAGGGCAAATGCACACTATTTAAAGGAACGAGCTGTATGTGTCTCAGATCCTACTTACCGTCAGATGGCTTATGCGCTCGTTTGCCTTCATCATGCTATAAAAAAACCGCTGCCTTTAAGAAAGGCAGATCTAATAAGTTGATTCATAAAAACAGAATACTGTTAGGTATGGTCAGTAATTCTCCTAAAAATGCATAGTGGTAGACTGCCACCCATCAACGTAGTGGGGAGCTAGCTCCACGCAGTTGCCCAAGCAATTCTTTGGAACGCTATTCCTATTCTTAATAATCATTTTACTTTTGACCTCCTCCTAAGGCCCACCATAATATAATGAAATTTGTCAATGGAATATGAATCGATTATGAATGAAATAAAGTAAATTTTCTAATTTGATCATTAGTCATAAAAACAAAAGAAATACCACTTTACTTTCATTGTGCTAGATCTTTATTTGAATGGCCGTATTTTGTACTATTATTAGTACAAGGAACCTCAGGAGGTTAAAACGACTAAACGGGCCATGACCGTGTGATAAGTTTTATTATTCCCCCTACGCACTTGGTGATGTTTTAAATCGTTGTAAAAACCACATCATATTATTCAATCCAATATAATAAAATATCTAATTTACAAAATGGATTAAATAAGCGGTCTTTATTCGTTTGGCCTTCAACAATTGAGAGAGTACTGTGAAGGTTCACTACTTGTAGTGTGCCGGCTACATCTAAGTTAAGTTAAGTACATAGGTAGATCTCTTAAATAGGGGGGAGCTTTAGCTAGGTTAGAGGTAGTGACCCAGCCTTCCCGTGCCGGGCGGGAAGATGTGAAGGTTCACTACTTGTAGTGTGCCGGCTACATCTAAGTTAAGTTAAGTACATAGGTAGATCTCTTAAATAGGAAGGAGCTTTAGCCAGGTTAGAGGTAGTGACCCAGCCTTCCCGTGCCAGGCGGGAAGATGTGAAGGTTCACTACTTGTAGTGTGCCGGCTACATCTAAGTTTTACTGGCTGGTTGTTACGTCACTGATATTTGAAGTGTTAATTCAAATAGGAGTAGAATTGTCTTGTTTTTAGGGGCGACTTCAGTTGCTTATGTGTATCGGGATAGTAAAGGCCCATAAAAAGAAATAAATGTATTTATTGAAGAATTAACGGAAGAAATATATATAAAAAGAAATAACCAGTGCAGTATTATTTAAAACATAGTTAGGGCAAGTAAAAGTCGAGCTAGGGAAGCATTGATGAAGTAGCCGCTGCTGCAGGCTACCACAGTACTTATCCAGTTGTGTATCAATTCAAACGATTCCCAAATACTGCCCTCATAAGCCAAGAGGCGTTATCTCCAAATTAATAGCCAAAGCAGATTCAATCTTATCGTGTTAGTGATAAAGTTGTATTTACTACAGGAGTTTTGTCTGAGATACTGTCATTTGCTTTAACAGGGCAGAATAGTTTTCTGAATTGGGTTTTGTAGCGTAGTTTTTCATTATCAACATGCCAAACAGGACACTACCATGTCCGGTGATTAATTCTAGGCATATCTTCAGATAAACTGCAGTTGTAGGAAAATCGGATATTCGTAGAATTTTTGTTGATTAGATATGAAACAATTATCTTATCCGTAAAACTAGACTTTATTAATAATGTATATTGTTTTACAAATTGAAAATTAGTGTACTAAGTGTTTCGTGCCGAGCGTTGGTAGATATTATCTATTGGTTGTAGTAAACATCAGCAAATGTTTGGCACTTTAATCTTATCTTATCTCACAAAAACGTATTATTGCCTGTCATGGCCTGATATTGTGCAATTTATTAAAAAACATGTGCAAGAGTATAAAAATGCTGTTCTGATAGAATGTCATGATTAAAGTGAAACTGGTGTTTATTAAAGTATTGTATTTCCAGACGTAATCATTTTTTAACAGAGATTATTACGCTGACTTATTTAAGTTGCACTGTTTTGAAACTAGATTATTTCGTCAAGTTTTGCCTACACATTTAGTACCAATTTCAACAAACGATGTTAACCACTTAACAGACGATTAGAGCGTTAACAGCTGTCAAAATGTATGAACTAACAGTTGATTAACAATGATTAAATTTAACATCGTTTGGTGAAATTGGCCTTAGTCTTGTGACATTCCAAGTCGCAAAATAGTGCATGCGCTCTTTTATTATTTATTTATTAATCTTTATTGCACAAAAATAAAAAAATTAGTACAAAAGTAAAAGTACTCGGTAAAAGCATATCGCTTGTAACACGGTATCATATTGTTTTTAACTCAGCCACCATTAATGCCATTAATAACGTTAACAATACGATAAAATGACAAAATCAACATAGTTTTACCAATTAGAATAAAGCCTCAACTCGCAAAACTGTGCAGAAGTAACTTTGAACCTTATGAATACTGTCAATAAAACACAATATTTTATGTTCAGTTCATTTTACGGCGAGCGTAAAGGACATAGCTATAGCAGCTATATAGCTCTGTCCTTTTCTCTCAGCTTAAACTGAACTGCATAGATGTGGGATGGAAATAATAGGCCAAAATAACGTTTAAATTATTTAATTAAACTATGTGAAAATAAATTACAAAAAACGCAGTCGTCCGCCATTATGCGATAGACCAGAGAGAGCGAGAAAGTCGGTGTTGCCAACGTATATCCTTTTTTTTTTTTTTAATCCTACAGCTCGGCCTTCCTGATGAAGTCTGGCCTCAGACTTCCTCATAATAAATCATTATCTGCCTATAAACTAACTAAATATTTAAGTATACACAAAGCATTAACTTTTAAACAATTCCAACATTCTTAAAAGAATATCATCCCGCAGCATGTGTACGGTTAGACGAAGTGTAAACATAAGACAACTAAATTAAATTAGGTTTAAGTAAAGCAAGTAACTTTTGAACATTCTTAGAATTAAGTCATCACAGAGTTAGTTTATCAGGAAGTATAAATAAAAATAAGACTTATTTTATAATTTACTTCTACCAGGATACAAGGAATGCCCTATACAGTCATCAGGCTCAGCAACCAACACATTAACACAACAAATTAAAAAATGAATGAAATTAGCCCCTATAAGAAAGAATAACCTACTCACAATCAGTATGACCGGGCTACGCCTTCATGTACTCAGCACAAGTTGTAGTAATGCTAGGACCTTCTGTCGAACTATCTGCCTTCTCTACATTGTACCGATCATTCCTCTTCACTTTTGTTACTCGATATGGCCCCAAATATTTTGACTTTAATTTTAGCCCGGTCCAAATTGGGTTCTTTTAATGGCTACCATATCACCCTCTTCATATTTTTTACTCTGCTTTCTTTTCTTATCATACTGTTTCTTATTTTCTTCCTGTACTTTCAGAATTTGCTCCTTTGCCTTCATTCGCAATTCTCCCTGTCTTCATTGTACATTTCGGCACTTTCTTGCTGCAACAAATTTTGTAGTTCTATATCTTCTTTATTCTTCATTTTCTTTCCTATAAGTAGATTAAATGGTGTAGTATTTATACTTCTATGAAACATACTATTGAGTGCTCTCTGTACTTTGCTAACATGTCGATACCACAAACCTTGATCTTGAATACATAGCTTCGTCAACACTGGTATCATTGTACGATGAATGCGTTCCACCTGTCCATTACCACGAGTCACTCCAGTAGTCACTTCAATGTGTTTGATGTCTTCATCTTCACAATACTTTCTAAATTCATTGCTTGTGAATGCAGTTCCCTTATCTGTAATTATTCTATCTGGATTTCCAAATATTTGCTGTAAAATATAAAGCTTCGACAAAGTCTCCTTAGTAGTAGTTGATTTTGTAGGGAAAAGCCAGACAAATTTTGTGAAAGCGTCAACTACAGTCAAAATATGATTATATTGCTTCTGAGTGGCGGTAAGTGGTCCGATGTGGTCAAGATGTAGAGTTTGTAGCGGTAAAGCTTCTTTCTCTATTGGATTAAGAAATTCTTCTTGCTTTCCGCTTTTTCTTGATGCTAAAATGCAAGGTATGCAAGTCAACAAATAATCATTTATCTTCTTATCCGCATCTGGTATAAAATAATCCTTGTTAATTAATTCTTTCATCTTCTTGCAAGCAAAATGTCCATTACTATGAACATTTCCAATAATTTTCTTTTCCATGCTTTTCGGTACAACTAACAGACGTTGATCACTTTTGTAAAGAATATTTTTTTCCAGCCAGTAATCCTTGTAAGATTTTTCTATTAAAATTTCTTTTATAGCTTTTAGTCCTTCATCTTGATCTTGAGCTTCTCTTAGCTGATTATGAATGCTGTTTACAGCTATACCAATATACGGGATCCTACTTAGAGCATCTACATGTTTCATTCTCGAGCCCGCTCTGTGTTCCACTTTATAGTTGTATTCCTGTAAGAGAAGAACCCACCTTGCCACGCTGGTCACCAAATCCTTTTTCTTTAGGGTCATCTCGAATGCTAAACAATCTGTCACTATTGTAAATGGAATTCCAATCAGGTACTTTCTAAACTTCTTGACACCTTCAACTACTGCTAGGGCTTCTAGCTCATAACTAGAGTATTTCTTTTCTGCATCTGTTGTATGCTATAGTATACCAGATGAAAGCTACCATCATTTGGATCTTTTTGCATAAGAATAGCCTAGTAAGCCAGTTGAGACGCGTCTGTATGCATCTGGGTCTCCAAAGCTGGGTCAAAAATTCTCAATACAGGGTGCTCCAACAACTTTTGCTTCAACATATGAAAAGCAATTTTCCCTTTTTAACAAAATGAAAATATTTATCTTTCTTTAGTAGATCCGTAAGTGGTCTAGCTATCATTGAGTAATCCTGAATAAATTTTCTGAAATATGAGGATGATGATGAAAACTTTGCAGCTCTTTCTGATTAAGAGGCTGGGGAAACTTCATGACTGCATCGCTTTTATCAGATGATGGCTTTATGCTGCTATCCTCGACAGCATGTCCCAGATACTCCACTTTAGTAGTAAGTAACTCACTCTTTGTCCAGTTAATCTGCAAGCCATACTCTGCCGCTCTTTGCAAGACTTTCTTCAGTTTCACTACTCCTTCCTCGTAAGTTACTGATGTTAATATTATGTCATCAATAAATATGAGAACCCCTTCTTCCACAATCAGATCTCTGAAAATAGAATTGATGAAACGAGTAAAATAGTTTGGACAAATAGATAAACCAAAGGGTGCTCTGGTGAACTCATACTGTCCACTCTGTGTTGCAAATCGTCAGTGAAACTGCAAAACCGCGTAAGTAACATTTGTAATGAGGAGCAAAATGCACCTTATCTCTAAGAATTTAAAGTTTATTTTGCTTTATAAAAAATTTGTTGGTTACGCGGTTTTGCAGTATCACCGACGAAATGACGTATACTTTGTACACTTCTCGTTTATCTTTAAGTGGAAAAATGCATCTTTTAAGTCAAGTTTGCTTTTAAATCTTTGCTCCGAGTAACTTGTCAATATGGTCTTCTATTACTGGGAGAGGTTTCATTCACTTTCCTGTCCACACATACACGAATCGAACCATCCTTCTTTTTAACTAGTACCAATGGACTGGCATATTCTGAAAAACTGGGTTTAATGATACCTTTACACAACCACTCACTTACTTGGTTGTCCACTTCCTGTTGCTCCATGATAGCCAAACGCCTCGGTCTTTGTGCCACTGGAATGTCATCCTTCATAACAATGTGCATTTCAATAGGTGCTTCTTTTGTTTGCACAGGACGGTAACTCTTCACAAGATTTTGTACTTCTTCCTTCAACTGCTGGTCTGGCACATAAGCCACTGGATCTTCTGTGACATCTGTAATCAAACAATGTAAAAGACTACCGTTTTGCTGAGGCACGACATTCACTAACCCCCTGTCAAAAACAAGTGTTGTGTTTTGTAAAAATGGCTGGCCTAGAATGACTTTATAGGGCATTACACTTTCGGGCACTATAAAAAACATCGAAGTAAAGCTGTGTCCATCGATACTTAGTTCACATTCAGTCTTCCCTAACGAATAAATTTTCGCATCACCAAGTCCAGAAAATTCTATCTTTTCCTTGACGTATGACGTTACATTCAGTTCAAAAAACAAGTCCACCGTTATGAGATTTAAGTCACTACCTGAATCTATTAAACTTTCCACTTTTAAACCACCAAGTTCTAACATTTTCACTGATTTATTTACTTTTTGCGACTTGTTTACGTTTAACACCTGTTGACATTGACAGCTCCTGTCACTCGTAGTATCGCCGCTCGCGCCGCCATGTTGATTATCCATGGATTCAGAACGCTCTCCAGAAGTGTCATTATTATCGGAATTTTCAACTAGATCCGCTGCTGACTTCAAGCACATCGCGCGAGGTTGCCATCTTGGCGCGCGGCCCACATGTCCATAGCTAACTTCACGTTGTTTACTTGCCGTCGGATGCTCATTTTCTTGATTTTTCAAATTCATGCACGGTGTAGCGATGTGACCGAACTGATCACACTTGTAGCATTTTACACCATTCTTGCACGCACCCGCTATGTGATCTTTTTCACCGCACTTATAACAATGACGAGCGAATTTCGACGTGTTCGCGGCATATTCAACTTTTCTCTCTCTTGTAGACGTTTGCGGTGGCTCTTGGCGTTTCTTCCATCTTCTTCATATTTTCATAGATCGCTAACTTTTCCTTGAAAACGGAGTACGTGGTGACTCCATACAAAATAGCTTTGTTCGATTCATAGTCGACGATTCCGTCTACGATATATTGAATTGCTATGTAGTCTGCAAATTTGCCCCTTCTTCCTAATTCCTTCGTGACGAGCATGTATTCATAATAAGTTTCATCTTTTCTTTTCTTCCTTGCCGACATTATTTCGTGTATTTCCTTAACGTTCAAGCTGTCTGGGAATTCATTCTGTAGAGCCGTCTTGAATTCATCATAAACTTTGAAAACTTTCTCAGACTTCACCCATAGTTCTGCCGTCCCCGTCAAACAACGCCGCGCCACAATAAGTTTTTGCGTCGGTGTCCAGCCGAACAATTGCGCATTATCATCTATGTCTTGCAGCCACTTCGAGGCACTCAAAGTTTTATCCGTGCCATCGAATTTTTCGATCAGTCCGTCGTATCCCGCCGTAGTCATCATATTGAAGGGTTGATTTAAAGTACTAGGCGGCTGCTCTGCGACTGCTTCACCATCACCTTTCTTGTTATTTGGCATATTTTCACCTTTTCACCTTCTGCACCTTACGATCACCTTAGATTTCGCCTTTTCACCGTAAAATCACCTTATATTTCGCCTTTATTTCGCCATCAACCGAATCTTTTCGAGAGCCACACCCCATCCACGTGCCGGTGTCGAGTCCAAAAATGTTATTTCGCCTTTCCCACTTTCACCTATATCATATTTCCATCCCGGACGAGCCCCCAAGTTTGTGGGATGGAAATAATAGGCCAAAATAACGTTTAAATTATTTAATTAAACTATGTGAAAATAAATTACAAAAAAAGCAGTCGTCCGCCATTATGCGATAGACCAGAGAGAGCGAGAAAGTCGGTGTTGCCAACGTATATCCTTTTTTTTTTATCCTACATAGATGTCATAATAACCCCCCTGGGCTGTCAAGTAGTGAGAAAAAAAAAACGTTAGGTTACTGTTTTAACCCTGTATACTGTGACTTCCCTCGTTTCGGCCCATAAAAAGCCTTGAAGGAGTTGTGACTAACACCGCCCCGCGGTTGTAGTGACGTGAAAAATTATCCTTTTAGATAAGGGGACGGCCCAATTGTTATGTATACCGTGCCCAGCCAAACTTGACCTGCCATGCCCCTCTTTCACTAAAAAACTACGGGAAACAAAAGGGATCTTTAACGGTATCTTTAGGTCAGCTTACGTTGGTCTCAGGAAAGCCTAAGGATGTCCCCTTGGGATAGACGTCCGTTTCTTAACGTTGGATTGTTTAAAATAATTTCAGAATGGCGTCGAGGAAAGGGTTTTAAAGCTTTATAACGGTTATACCGATTGTAAGATAAGATGAGACGAGGACAGAGTAATCTTTCGTTTCGGAGATTTTCGCTGGTCCGCAGTAATTGACCTAGTTATTTAAGAGTGACATTTAAACACGCATCAAAAAAAACCCGACGTCTAAAAATATACTGTGTAGTACGGCAAAAAACTATAGTCCATTCGCTTAGATAGTGTCGCTACACTCGCACGTACTTGTGGTTATTGTAATAAAATACGAATATAATACGAAGTGAACTGCCAAATTCACTTGATCGAAACACCCGCTAGTGAATTTGCCAGTTCACGTCGAATTATATTCGTATTTTATTACAATAACCACAAGTACGTGCGAGTGTAGCGACACTGTCTAAGCGAATGAACTATAAATGATCATAAAAAGCGTAGTTTGGTGTGCGTTTAGTGTTTTGCCGTGCAGTTCAGTATTTTTTCGTGGTGCGGTTTTTAATTTTTGCTGCGCAATAAAATATTGACCGTTATTTTTTTTATATTTATTTAAGGGTAAAAACGGGACCCTATTACTAAGACTCCACTGTCTGTCTGTCTGTCACCAGGCTGTATCTCACGAATCGTGATAGCTAGACAGTTGAAATTTTCACAGAAGATGTATTTCTGTTGCCGCTATAACAAAAAATATTAAAAACAGAATAAATTAAATATTAAATGGGGCTCCCATACAACAAACGTGGTTTTTGTGTCGTTTTTTGCTCGATATTAATAACGGCAACCGGTAGACACTTTAAATATTCACAGAATATTTAGTTGTATATTCAAATTAAAAATAAATAATTAAATTAAAATAAAATCAATATTTAAGGGGGGCTCTCATACAACAAACGTGATTTTTTTGCCGTTTTTTTACTAATTTTGTATAGATAATGGTACGGAACCCTTCGTGCGCGAGTCTGACTCGCACTTGGCCGGTTTTTGGTATTTTATTTAGAGTAACTGCATTTAGGAAATTTGAGCTATTGTAGATATATATGGAACATATACGAGTAGTACCTTTTATTACTATATTACTGTATTCTAGCAACTAAACTTATTTGATTTGATTTCATTTATTCTACTCTTTTAATACCTACCGTTTTGTAACCAAAATTTCGTAACCGGCTACAGAAATAAAGTTGGTTACGATTTTTTTTGTCCCCAGACGGTATTAAAGTTTTCTACTATGGCTCAGCACATCTTGCTTCGATCAATCACGATGTCATCTCTTTATTTACGTTACCTTTTTTAGTTTTGTAGTTCATATTTTAAATTGTTTGCTGTTTTTATTTAATATGTAGTTATTTGCATTGCTTATAATCTCAGCTGAATATTAAAGCAGTATTGGCAGTGAAAAAATTTTTTTTTGAGTTTCAGTTCTAAGTATGGGGAACCCCCAAAATTAATAGCTTTTTTCTATTTTTGTGGAAAAATCTTAATGCGATTTACAGAATACATCTACTTACCATGTTTCAACAGTATAGTTTTAGTACAGTTTCGGAAAAAGTGGCTGTGACATACGGACGGACAGACAGCCATGACGAATCCATAAGGGTTCCGTTGCCAAATGGGAAAAAACGGAACCCTAAAAAGCAATCCAATATTGAGAACCTGCCGTTTCAAATTAGGCCTGTCTCGTTCCATTTCTTAACATATTTTTTATTATTCATCCCTCAAACCTTTTAATAAAATTACCATAAACATAAAAGACAAATTCACTGCACCGTGAGGGAAAAGATTGGCTCGTTTTTCTTTAAAATACGACGCATTTGGTTATTGTTTGGGGTGTAAGAAATCTGTGTTATTGCAATTTATATACAATGAGATGCTGTATGAATAATTTACTTAATTTTCGCAATAAAGAACTGCTGGAGAAGACCGATTCATTCTTTTGGTCATCGTATGACGACGATGGTACCCTAGTAGGTAGCGACCCTGCCTACGAAGCTAGCAATCCAGAATTCGATTCCCGGTTTAGGTAATTATTTGTGTGACAAGCGCGAGTATCTTACTAATATGATAAATGAGAGTTTGAATGTTTGGATGTTTGTTACTCAATCGTGCTCCAACCACTAAACGGATCGGGATGAAACTAGGCACAAGTACAGGTTAGGTCCTGGAATAGGACATAGGAAAGTATCTATCACGGAAAATTGGATAGTTCCCGAAGGAGCAATGATAAACGACTTCTACACGGACGGAATCGTAAGCAAAAGCTAGTTAATGCCCTTAATTTGGCAGAAAATAAAAAGCGGGGGAAAAAGGTTTTAATGCTTATATTTTTTTAATTAAGATATAAAGATGACCTTAAAAATGTAAAAAAAAATATTTACTGAAACATTTCCTGAAAATCTTACGTAAAGTATATTTGACAAAAACCGATGTTCATCAAACATAGTCATGTTTATAATGTAAAGTATCCTTAACAAGTTGCATTAAAAGAAGTTGCATTAGTAAGTCTTCTTCTTATTCTTCTTTATATTAATGGCGGTCCACTGTTAGTAAGTCTGTTTGTTGTCTTTCTGTTTATAGTTGCCTAGTACCCATAGTACAAGGCTAGAGATTAGTTTGGGACTTGTGTGTGATGGTCTTCCGATATTTATTTATTAATTATATCGGAAAGCGAAGTGTTGGTAGACCTATCTTGAGGTCGTTTGATAAAGCTTCCTTTGTGCTCTAAAACTCCATAGCTCATGTTATTGAAAATTAACCTTTTTTCAGTGACTCAAAAATGCAAAAAACAAATTAATTTAAACCTTAAAAACCAAAAAATACGAGTCCTATTATCTGTTAATAAGGAAGACTAAATAAGATTCCATATCGTTTTTTTTTTCCTTAATTCGGTTACCACTCTGCGTTTCGTGAGAGGTCTACCTCTTTACCTGTCATACGTATAACATATATAAATAAATATAATCAATACTAATACGCTGGTAACCATCTAAGTACCAATTTCACCAAACGATGTTAAATTTAGTCAATGTTAATCGACTGTTAGTTTAGGTCCAATTTCACCATACGATGTTAACCACTTAACAGACGATTAGAGCGTTGACAGCTGTCAAAATGTATGAACTAACAGGCGATTAACGTTGATTAAATTTAACATCGTATGGTGAAATTTGGACTTACATTAGTTAGTGACATTTTGACAACTGTTAACGCTCTAATCGTCTGTTAAGTGGTTAACATCGTTTGGTGAAATTGGAACTTAGTACCAATTTCACCATACGATGTTAAATTTAATCAACGTTAATCGCCTGTTAGTTCATACATTTTGACAGCTGTCAACGCTCTAATCGTCTTCTAAGTCTTGTGGTTAGCATCGTATGGTGAAATTGGTACTTAGCCTAATTGTGCAAAATGTGGTTACAGAAAACAACTTTTTAGAGTTGTAGGTAATTCTGTAGCTCTGCCTACCCCTCTCTGGGAACGAAAGCGTGAGTTTATGTATGTATGTGTATGTGTATGTGTGTATATATCCTCGTAAGGCCCATCATATTGCAAACAGGGAGTTTTTTGTAAGCGGGACTTTGAATCTACCATCAACGCAATAAAGCTCAATTTTGTTTGTTCGATAATGCCATTTTCACTTTATGAACATAGGAAAATAAACCTTATTCTTATAGCAACACAGTTCAAATTAAATTGCCCTGATTATGTACATCCTAATGCACACTTACGAGGTTATAAAGAGAAGGCCGGACACAGTGATTCATCAACAAGAAAGCTGTTTTTTTTACAGGTGTTATTTTTAAGACGTAGACAATAAGACAGTATTTTTTGAAATTTATCCCCCAACGGGAAGAAATAGGGGGTAGCGGGGAATTCTACGCGAACGAAGTCGCGGGCATTCTAGTTAGCAATACGAGTAAATACTAAAACTGTCAATCTTTTAAACTCAGATTTTTAATTACTTATTGCCTTATACTTCTGTGTTAATTAAGCTCCTTGACCCGTTTATTAACTAAGCTATTTATTAGTCAACATCAAAGCGTAGAGAACTTAATTATACGTAGAGACATATTAAAGTGTAGTTAGAAACACAACATGAAACTTAATAATGATGAAAATATTTCTTCAAATATGAACCTAAGTCCCCTGCCTCACCGGGATGCCATGGCGACGTCGCTGGCCACGTATCCCATACAAATTAACGTAGCCAAACCGTCGCCAAGTGAGTGAGGCCGTATACTTTTCAATATGAATTGTTTGGCTACGGTGGCCGGCGACGTCGCCATGGCGTCCCGGTGAGGCAGGGGTCTTAGACTCAGTCCTCATAATTGAAATTAAAATACCGAAAATAAACTAAGCAGATTAAATTCACGGACACATTACTGCCGTGTAGAAAAGTCAGTGCACTGTGCTAACATTTTTGCTGGGCGTTTGTTGTTGTTTGTTTTTAATAAATAAATAAATTATAATAATTATAATAATATGTAATCTTTATTATAATTTTAGGAATATTTGATTATATTTTTAGCGTTACCGATACTTTAATGTGAACATTAAGATGCATCCACATCGATAATCTATACTTTAATGTTTACATTAAAATAAAACAAAAGATACAGGTTTCTTAATATACGCCATTTGCGTATCGTTTCTTAACATATTGTAAGGAAGTTAGGATATGGATGTAGATAATATTAGTTTATGTGACGGTTGCGTAATGCTAATTACGCAGAGTCTCGTACAATACTTTATCTACACACTTATTATAAGTACTCTAAGATGGGTTCAGAAGCCGAAAGGCAAATGACCAGCATGACCTTACCTGTGGTAGTAGGTGACAGCGATGACAGCTGTAACGTAATTTTGAAATTACGTTATCGAAAATTGTAAGGTAATGAGATCCAAATTTGGAACATCTTCCAAAATTAACAGCTGTCATCGCTGTCACCTACCACAGGTAATGCTGGTCATTGCCTTCGGGTTTTAAACGCAAAATAGAGGATTTATGATATGAGTGTAGATAAAGATATTTATATAACAACATTAAAACTTGTAGTCGCATTATACAGCTTGCTTACTGCTCGACTCGTTTATAAAGTCTCATTAAACATAGCAATGTCTCATTAAGTCAAGGACTCCGGTTCTATAGAAGCCGCGGTAAATACTGCACAATCAAAACGTTTGCAACTGCTATAACCTCGGCAAGCTCTTGCTTTTGAGTCTTAAAGCTTGGTTCTAAATGAATGGATGAGGCAAACCAAATATGAATAATAGCACTTAATAAAAAAGTCGCTGTTTATTAGTGAATACTTTTTAGATTAATGATAATACATTTTGGGAGCATTTTTCTACAAAATCAAGGATATCGCCAGTTGGCGTCCCATCACACATACTCAAATAAACTTGTCTAAAGTTCCTCTGTTCCTCCGCTACACGTCCTTTTTCCAAAGGTCCGGGCCTCTAAGAGTCCCGTGATTGGTAAAGACATACATATTAACTAATGGTATATAATTAACCACTACGGATAGTATTAAGTAACAGTCATAACAAGGCATTTTTACAAGGCTTTACTAACGTAGTTACTCAGTGTCATAGATAACTTTTTATTAATTCACCCAGTATTTTATTAACGTCTAAGCAAATGTCGTGTTTTCCGTCAGTCAGTGGTAGAGTTTAACTACTGTTCTAACTCGTAACTCGTTCTTTTTTCAAAATTATCACTAACGGCCGCACTCAGGTTCAGTTAATAACGATTAAGTCGTTTCTACGATTTTTCATAGCACAAATTTGAAAAAGGAACTAGTTAATTATTTCTAAAATGTCTCAGCACGTCGGTAAAGAACGACTTAATCGTCATAAAGATCTAGAAATTGACTCTAAATGCGGATGTAAGTGATATAAAAATAAAAAGTTATTTCTAAACGCGTGCATAACGCAACCCTTTATTCACGCCCCCGTAGTATCCACCCCCTCATTATTATGACGCATCCACGGTTCCCACTCACATCCAGACTATTATGAAAACATAAATCGCACTCAGCTTATTAACTTGGCAACACTGTTTGTTTGCTTTATTAAAATGATAGTTTATTAACGCTTTATAATGATAAAGGAGCTGTTGGTTGTTATGCAATTTTGGTTCTAGAAATAATGCTAATAAAACGCAATTTAAACTTGTTTATTTGTTTAACTTTTAATTAATTGAAATAAGTACAAATGGCTAGCTTAATGTACAATTGCTCTACCGATCTAAAAAAATGTGTTTAAAATTTACAGAGTAATCACACTCAGAGTCGGTTAATGACGATTAAGTCCTTCATGACGATTTTTCATACCTAAGCTTGAAACAACGAGTTAACTGTTAATGTGTTATGGTAATGGTTTTATTTCGGCCGCCATTACTGTCAAGTAAATAAGAGCTATAAAAAACGTTGACAGTACGGAAACGCGTCAAAAACCAGAAGATTTAATCGTGTAGAATAACCCCAGTGCCAGCAATGCTACGAGTGCTACGCTGTAGCCTGTAGCAGCATTTTATGTAGCGAAAATCTGCTACGAATAGTGGACCCGACTATCGGGTCGTTAGCACTCAAGGGCACAAACAAGGATTTTGTTGATTGTAGTATGTTGTGTAGACCAAACCAAGCGGGGACCCGGCTTTAGTTTCTGATTCCCCCCCTCCCCCATTGCGGCAAAAGCTGGGTACGCCCTGAATGTTGTTATACGTAAACATGCATAATAATACATGCTCAACAATGTTCATATCCATCCACAAAGACCAACCAAAGACCTTTTTCCTAATCAGTGATCACAGCAAATTCAACTCAATACCTATTGCGATCAAAGGCCAACCTTGACCTGCAAAACCTTATTCTATTCCGCAAAATACCGGTTATCCGGGAAACCGGTTTAATCCGGTAATGGGCAAATTACGTGGCGTAATCCGTATCCGGAGAAAGCAATCAGTATTAAATACGGAGAAGGTATTGGGACCGATGACGCTCAGATAGAAATCCGATTTTGATTGAGGGCAGATGTTTACGAAGAAAATACGTCGTTTATATATAAATAATATTATTTGTTGTATGATATTATTGTTAAGTAAAATTATGTATTTGTGCGATTAGTCCTTACTGCCCATAGTTTTAAGTATAACTCAGTAACTTTTTAGCATGAAGAAATGTAAAAAAAAAAATGTAGCTCATTTAGTTTTATTAATTTGTTTTTCTACTCGCGTACTATAAACCGCTAATATTGATATCGTTAATGGTACCACAATACCACCTATAGCGTAACCGAAACGTGAAAACTATTCTATAATGAGCGTTGCCATGGTAATAACAGTTATATAATAATTATTATAGCATTGTTATTACCATGGTTACAGTCATTCCGGATATCAGTCTTGGCGTTTAGTGAACACTTTACATCTTAATTTGTATAATAAACCGTTAAAAATATTTTAATACCGATTAAAATGACGTACCTATAAAAAGCAAAATTAATTTTGAGACTAATTATGAGTTTAAAATTACATTTTTATCAAAATACTGGACATAGATGATTAATATCCACCGATTTGTTATTTGGTTACCATGGTTACGTTCAATATGGATACCAACAAAATGGCGTTTCATTTGGCTTTACAACTTTTATGATAAAAACTGTCAGAACTGTTTTATTAACTATTAAAATTGGCATGAAATTTGTAAACATATAACAATCAATTTCACAAATTATTAACGCCAATAGGAATAAAGAAAATGACTTTGCTGACAAGTAATTTGCTAGCAGAAAAATCGAGGAAAGTATACAAGAAAAGTTAGCGATTGTTTATTTTTTTGTCATTATCATTTTAAGCTTGTAGAAAAAGTTATGTATGCAACGGTACATAATTAGCTCTTAAGGTACGAGAACCTGAAGAGCTTCATTATGAACCAGTTACATAAATAACTATTAACTGTAACACGTAACTGACGACGTGCTAGCCTAGTTTGTAGTGACCCTACCTACGAAGCTAGCGGTCCTGGGTTCAAATCCCGGTAAGGGCAGATATTTGGGTGATGAGCACGAGTATTTGTTCCCGAATATTGGATGTTTTCTATGTATTTAAGTATATATTTCTCTATATAAGTATTTATATCGTTGTCTAGTACCCATAGTACAAGCTTAGAGCTTAGTTTGGGACTAGGTCAATTTGTGTGAGATCGTCCCGTGATATTTTGATATTTCACTTTGCTATAAAACCCAAAGTTTAGAATATCCCACTCGTACTAATATTATAAATGTAAAATTTTCTGTTTTAATTTGTTACTCCTTCACGCTGCAACGGCTGGACGGGTTTAGATTAAATTTGAAATGGAAATTGCTACCCTGGATTTGCACATAGGGCTACTTTTCATATCGAAAAAAATAAAAATCAAAATAAGGATAGTTAAAAAACGATAATTGAAATGTACGTGGACGAAGTTTCGGGCAGAAACTAGTATCATAAAAACTGTATTATTTACGTTGTTTTATGAACATGGCCGAGCCCGCGGCGGCACTCCAAGGTCGAAAACTTGGATTTTTAATAAGTGCCCTCTACCTGTTGATCATTATCCGAAAATGGCGGAAACCCGACCTTTTGTAAGGTATCCGTATTTCCTACAGATTTACTGAACTATTATAAGTTTTAGTTTCCAAAGTGAGCCAAGTTGGAAGAGATTATACGATGCTAATGGTATCTCGTTCAATTAACAAGTTCTAGAAGAATCTCGGTTTTCCCGCCGTCACTATTTTTTCCGATTCCTCGGTTATTGGAAAATGAACTTTTTCCGATTCGAAAAGTAAGTATTTCCATATCTCAATAGCGAGATGAAAATGTCATTTCTTTCTCTAGGGAGATAAAATAATTGGTCAAACACTCGGTAACTTCGACTCGTTACTCGACCATTGAAGAATCTTATACAGCAATTACAAAGTATTCTAGATGCTTCTAAAAGTCTTTTTTAATAGATAATTCTTATTTCTCCATAGTTACAGAAGAAATAAATAAATTAAGTCAATAAATTAAGCCAAGTAGCACGTGACAGTTACATAGAACATTTTTTTTCTTAATCTAAATAAAAAGTAGTGTTCAAATCGATTAGATGTATCAATTGCACCCTCGAACAAAAATTGTCGTAATTGGACATTAGTTCTAATTAACGATTTTGCAACTGGATATCAGAGCCCACATAGCATCAGCGCCTCTATTCTAGGCGGTATAAACGATATCGTAGTTTTCCTGTTATGGTATTGTTATGACGTCAGCCGCCATTACTGTCAAGAAAATAAGAGCTATCAAAACGTTGACAATACGATAACAGATCAAATACGATATTGTTTTTACCGTCTTGAATAGAGCCGCAGGTCGCGTAGGTTTACTTGCTTAAACCATTCCATTTAAAAAAAACTCCATTCCATGTGAAAAAAAAATCATCGTATTCTTTAAATAGTATATAAAAAGTCGCTTCTCGCCGTCTGTCCCTCCGTATGTACGCATAGGTCCTTCAAACTACGCAACAGATTTTGATGAGGTTATTATTTAATTTCACAAACTAGCTGTTGCCCGCGATTCCGTACGCGCAAAAAAGTAAAACATAGTCTATGTTACTCAGGGTTAATGTAGCATCCTAATGGTGAAAGAATTTTTGAAATCGGTCCAGTAGTTTTTGAGTTTATTCGTTACAAACATACACACACACAAAAATACAAATCTTTCCTCTTTATAATATTATAGTATAGGATTAACCCTTTCGGATACACTTCGACTCTTTAGGAATCTTTTGTGCAATTTTACCGTCTTACTCAGCTGTTCGAATTAGGGTTTCCTCACGATGTTTTTCCTTCACTATACGAGTAAGAACATCGGGTAATGCACTTAAGTTAGAAAAACTCATTGGTACATGGTGACCGCGGGGGTTCGAACTGGGTACCTTACGATCACGAGTCGACCCCCTTAGCCACTAGGCCACCAACGCTCTTTTTATGTATATTAAATTCTGGATATTACGTTTGATTGCCGGGTTAGAATAGTGCTACTCCATGCCTTCCCGTGGATGTCGTAAGAGGCGACTAAGGGAATAAAGGCTTGTAGTACTGTTAGGCGATGGGCTTGCAACCTGTCACTAATACACTGGTAAACATCTTAGCATATTTGTGCAAAATCTGGTTACAAAATTATCAACAACTGTAGCTCTGCCTACCCCACTCTGGGAATGAAGGCATGAAGGTATGTATGTGTGTATGTAAATTCTGGATTATGTATGGGTGTTACAGACAACTCATATAAACCAAACAGTGACGAAAACGTAAAAGAGTAATTCCACCAAGTAATTAACGCCACCCTACACTCCGCATAGCTCGAGTCGCTCTTGGCCGGTTTTCATAACGTAAAGAAAATAATTAGCGTCACACCTAAAAAGTCTTATAAATAAGTCTGACTAAAAATACTAGTTTTCGTTCAGAACTTGTCAACTCCAAGCTCGCGAATCCTGTGATTTCCCGCGAGCTCCAAGCTGGAAATAAAAGAAAATATACCCTTAGCTGGAGTAATTCTCGCGAAATGTACACGTTTGGAAGATAAGAGCCAGTAGCCTGAAAAAATAATGAGAAATACAATTTCAAAATGAATGTTAAAAGAGTAAAATTATATGGAGGAAACTTTTATGCAAGTGTATTATAAACCGGGAAAGAGCGTGTTGAACCATGCTCAGTGTAGGGTTCCGACGCCGTTATTATTAACTCAAAAACCGGGCAAGAGCATGTCGGACCATGCTCAGGGTAGGGTTCCGAAGCCGTTCCTACAAACAAATTAGACCTCGCGACAAACTTAACTTTGCCGTTGGAAAACTGTTATCCCCATACATCGACATAGGTCGGCGTCAGTTTACCAACACCGCAAATAAGTTTTCGCTAGGTATAAACTATAGGGGGGGAAACACTTGACTCTTGAATGGTTTTTTTACAGGTATTAAATAATAATGTCACACGTTTTCATCAATTTAATTTGAATGTCCTGTTATGGTAATTAATTAAATACTTTTTGTATTTTTAAACATTTCAATTGTTGTAAAAATAGTTTTTGACAAAGTATAATATAAAAATTGAGATGTCAGTTGATCACCATCACTGACATTGTTCATGCGCGTAACCATGGTAATAACAATGCTTTAATAATTATAAAAGAACTGTTATTACTATGGCTACGCTCACCCTACAACTGTTTTTAACCGACTTCAAAAAATAAGGATGTTCTCAGTTTGACCTGTATGTTTGTCCGCGATTATGTCGCGTTTGGCTGAACCGATTTTGATACGGTTTTCAGAAAAGTATTTATGACACTTAGGAGAAGGTTTTAGTATTTTAACCGACTTAAAAAAGGAGGTTCTCAGTTTGAACTTTTTACAGAGTTGTCCGATTTTAAAAAATATTTTTTTTGGTTTGATAGATTATACTTCCGAGGTTGTGCCATTGTCACCAAATATAAATCTGATAAGGGGATCCGCGAGGAATTGAGGGAACTCCTCAAACATTATAGGCATACAGCGATTTTAGTACTTTTAGTAACAAGTCCAGCATTTGCATTTAGCAAGACCATCATTTGGTGAAGTGGAACCGATAATGAAGACCACAAATGGCTACCGGAACTCCTCAACGGTACCTATTTCAAGGGTAGCGATAAGATATCTCGATTAAGATAGTCGAGGAATTATTTTGTAACGAATAACATTTAATTGATTAAATATGAATATGACTTTCCTGAGGCGTTGCTTGCGGCTTCATATCAACTTATAAGTTGAACTACAACATAACAGCTTATTATGATCACTAAAAAGCATAAAATAAAATAAATGTTTTAAAAAACAAAAAACCGCCTTCAAAAACGCAAAAATTAACTTCTTTTAAAATGGTAGGTATAGGTCAGTCCAACTGAAGTCGGCGACTCACAATATTTTCAACTCAAAAGCCGACCTCAGTTGGACTGACCTATACCTACCATTTTAAAAGAAGTTTTTTTTTGCGTTTTTGATGGCGGTTTTTTGTTTTTTAAAACATTTATTACGCTAAAAAAAACAGTTTTCCAGGAAACCGCGATAAACGATTCCAAAGCAAACGGAGACGCAGGCAAATGCGAGTAGTATAATTACGACACTGCTACCCTCATGTGAATAACTTACAATGATTTAACCTCGTAAGGCCCACCATACTACAAACAGGGAATTTTTTGTAAGTGGGGCTTTGAATCTACCATCAAGGCAATAAAGTTCAATTACGTTTGTTCGATAATACCATTTTCAGTTTATGAACATAGGAAAACAAACCTCATTCTTATTGCAACACAGTTCAAATTAAATTGCCTTGATTATGAACATAATATTGCACACTGGGCCTTACGAGGTTAAAGCGGTTCTTGCGCATACATTACACATTACAAACGTCTAGCCCCGCCTACTGAAAAACCAAATTAACGACGCGATTAGCCTATTAAATAGTGACCCTGCATACGTACAGACGAGTCCATAAATATGGGTGTGTAATGTTTCGTATAAAAATAAATGGTCTAATTTTCATTTTACATAACACGAATGTCATAATTTCGATCTCTATAATAAACCAACGATATAATAATCAGTATGCATAAAACGAAATTATTAATGTTGTCACAGTTCTAACCTAACCTAACCTAGTTAGATGAAATTGACTAAAAAGGCATTATAACATGTTTTATGAGAGTTATAATAAATGAGTGTTATGTTATTCGATCGTATGCCTGATGCAATTATACAATTGGTTTTTATGCTAAACGTTCGTTATGCTTTTAGTGGTTAGTTAAATGAAAATATTCAAAACGTTTTTAGACTAATTGAAGCGCACCCCATAAATATGTGTACACTTTATTACTTTGTCAAGTTAATGTCATGTATAAACTGCCATATATGAATTGTCACAGAGATTAAAGTGACAAGGTACTAAAGTGTACAAATATTTATGAACTCGACTGCACCAAGCTGTCCTGATTTCAATCTAAGGTAAGTTAATTTTTTGAGGGACAAGTAAAAAAAATCCCCTTTTTTCCTTAAAATATTTTTTTATTTACTTCTGGAATATACATTTAATATTAGTGTCTAGTAAAAGCATGAATTTTGTTTGAGATTTTTCCTCAGAGATTGTTCCCATTTTTTTAAATGATATAATTATTATAATTGCAGCTTTGTAGTACCAACAACAATTTTCTGATTTGCTCAAATGTCACCAGAGCATGCTATAGGCGTTAAGCTTGCCTTTTGGACTCAAAATTGTATTTTTGTGAAATAAATATTAAATCAATAACAAATACAATAAATTATCATTATCATGACTCGATGTGTGAATGTAGAAGAAGCGAAAGAGATTTGTCAGGATCGTAGCAGGTGGAAAGAAGTGGTCTCTGCCTACCCTTCTGGGAAACAGGCGTGATTTAATGTATGTATTTATGTAAATTTATGATTTTTCAAATCGAATCAAAGCAAATTCAAATCTAATTCTTTATTTCGGTCTACAAAAAGATCCATAGAGTGTTAGTCATTTTTACACTCATTTTCCTACTTCTCATCAAAAAGAAAATCTACCATAAATTAGCCTCAAACTTTTCAATCTCCGCGTCAACAAAGGTTTTGATGTCTCGTAATTTATTTACTTTTACTTGTGTAATGGCTCTTTTGTACTTTTGTTGAAAAATCTAACGTTTTAATTAATCCTTTGCGTCGCTGCGAGGCCGCAGGCGCTGGACAAAGTGGCCCGGCCACGTAAACTGCGGAATGACGAACTTTTTTTTTTAAATATATATTTAGAAGCTCTGTGTTCCTCACCCTATCGGATCTTCGGACACCCACCCAGTACGCAACTGGTATTGCTGATGTTGGGGTGAAGAACGCAAAGTTAAAGTGGGACTGGGCTGGGCATATCTGCCGCATGCACGATGGGAGATCGAGATGGGCCAAAAATACCACCCATTGGCTTCCACGCGACGGATATCGTAGCAGAGGAAGACCCAGAAGGAGATGGCGAGGGATTGGCAAGAATGCGCTCTGGATAGGGCCGAGTGGCGAAAAAGAGGGGAGGCCTTTACCCAGCAGTGGGACACAAAAACAGGCTAGGGAAAAAATAATGTTTACAAGTAAAATTTACCCTTGTATTGTAAAGACACCTTCATAAATAAAAAAAACCTAAATAAACGCACGTTTTGTATAAAAAAATCTGTTGAAACAATGAAGTGCAACAAAAGGATCAAACTGAAAACCAGCGCTGTGTCTTCTGCATCAGCAGGAGCCAGCTTACGCGGAGTCTGACCCGTTTGCCGCAGCTAAATGTTTAGAGTGTTGAACTTTTTACCCGACTGCCGAAGGAGGAGGGTAATGTGTTTCACAGCCTATATAATATGTATGTTTGTTCTTTTATGTCACTATAAAAACTATACCCGTTGTCCGATTTTGATGATTCTTATGTCAATCGATTTGTTTTAATGTGGTCAGTGTCACTGAAGATATGACAGCATTCAAAATTGAATATGGCGGCAACTAGACGCCATATTGTGCAAATTAAAAAAAAAAGTCGACCTTGTATGACAAGTGGGGTATCATTGAATAGGGATTTAAAAATCATCGTTAGGTTTCTTTCATCATTTTTCATTTTGAATGATCATTTAGGATTCATAACGATTTAAAGTTTGTTAGCAACAGTCGGGTTTTGAAAGCTTGCTTTTTGTTAAAGTTATTAGTTAAGAACACAAGTGTAAAGCTGTTTAAGCAATAAAGCATTTTTTCTTTCTTTCTTTAAATATCAGGGGAGAATTTAACATTATTTAGTACCCATAATACAGACATAGACCTTATCGTTAGTTGCATAGGGGCGTATAGATATTTGTGACGTCTTGGAAACGCATATATATTTATGAAGTTGACTGTACAAGCTAGTTCATTTTTGAACTTTTGAACTTTTTGATGTGAACAGATTCACCTTGACCCAAAATAAGCTCTTGACTTGTACTATGGGTACTGGACAACGACAAACATACTTAGGTATATGGAGAAATGCATAATTAAATATATAGAAAACTCTGACACTCTGACTCAAAAACAGAAACTCATGCTCATCACACAAATATTTGCCCAAATCGGGATGTGAACTCGGGACCGCTAGTTTCATAGGCAGGCTTACTACCAACAAAGTTAATGTTTTGTCAAAGTATCACTTATGAGGGCTTTATTCCGTGTATTTAAGTCATGTTGCCAGGGCGGGTAGGATTACGCGTTTCCCCCACGTCAAAAAATATTCTCTTGCCTTACGTTTATTAAAATTAAATGATAAATAATTGAATATTGATGTAAGGCATTGACTTTAAAACTGGTCAAAAATGTCAACTCCACTGCTAACTTCAACAACATCTAATTTTTTTATTAAAATTGAATGATTAATAATAAAATATTGACGTAAGGCATTGACATTAAAACTGGTCAAAAATAACAACTCCACTCCTAACTTCACCAAAAAACAATACGATATCGTATTGTTTTATGTTGAAGACAATTAATAGTACTACCCAGTAGAATCACTACACTGGACCTTGTTTGCCTTCTTTTAAACATAATATAAAAAATAACATGCAAAAACTTGCTTTCATCTTACCATTATTTGCACTTTCTACCTTATTTTACGCTCCTAACTAAAAAGTTCCAAATTCATAGTCTCAGTGGTTCTGTTTACTGAACGCCCTCATTAAACGCGCAAAGAACTTTTTACCAGTTAGGGGACTTAAAATGTTGGCAAAATACCGCCAGGATTTTTTTATTTATTACCACTTTTTAAAGCGGGAACTAACGCGTTTGTGGCTTATCTTTTAATAGTGGGAATTAAAATGGCTGAGCGAGAAGCGAACACGGTTTTTGGACGTGTTCGCGGAGTTTTAATTTAAAAGTGCGAATGAATGAAAGGTTGAAATTAGTTTTCTTTTGGATATTGTTAAAAAAAGTTTTGATGCTTTCTAAACAATGTAATGCACGAAGAACAAATTTTTGCTCAAATTTCGTGAGAGGGATAATATATCTGGACATTGCAAATGTTACATCGCAAAAAAGACTAGATACCCTAGCCAAGATGCATTACGCTAACTAGCGTTTCTATTCGTTTCGTTTTAAAACCAATCGCGTCACTGTTAGATCACGTGACTCTTCATATCATGTCATCTACCAGTGACCCGATTGGTTTAAAAACGAATCGAATAGAAACGTTAGTCAGCGCAATGCATCTTGGTTAGTACTCTAGATATCACCATGTACCGTGTGTGCTAGATTTCCCATAAAAAAAACAGGTGATCGGAACAGAAACTTGATAAGTAAAAACTTAAAAAAATACGAACCAATTAAAAAAATAACAAACGTATTTCGCAACAAAAACTTTTTAAATCTTACAACTCGCAACGGGACAACGGAACTAATTAAAAGACAGAAGCAAAACAAAAAGGGCAGCCTTAAGCAGCCAAGATAAATTACTAAGTTTCTTCTAAAAAGCGACGTAGCCACTTTTCCTCAGTGTTCAAATATGCCAGAGCGTTTTTCCCGTACACTAGGGATGTTTGGAGTATTTTTAAAAAATAAGGAAGGAGGAATTTTGGTTCGATGCGTGAAGGTATTGTAATACAGTAAGGTCTTAGTGTTAAAAATAGACCTTATTGTATTAAACTCTTTGTATAAGATGTCCAATTAGATTTTTTTATAAATTTTAAATCAAATGGTTCGATAGAACAGCGGCAGCATTTTGAATTGTATTAGTTAGGGAGTCGCTGCTAAGCCTTGGTGCATAGCACACATATTGTTTTCTTAAATATATAAGAAAAATAAATAAAAGAATAATTTAAACTGAAGCGGCTGAGTAAATGTGTCGAATAATCTAAGTACCTAAAGACATAATAACTTAATAATTATAATTCACAATTGTAACTTAATCAATTAATCCAATGTCATAATTCATAATCGAGGATCGGAAAAACGCCCGTCATTTTGAAAACATAACCCTGTTCCGTACAGGAGAGACTTCCTTCTGATGTTAATTCAAAATATTATTAGGTATTTTACATTTATTATACCGTTATTTATTGTGAATACATATTCAGCAACAATATTATTAATGAATAAAATCATAATGGTTATGGGAAAAAACACTTTCGCCTGTTATTCCATAACGACGTGAATTTAGGACCTATTTATGAGTCGAAAAAGTTTGTTCACAGTTTACGGAGGACATTGGGGCAATCGTTGACATTGGTTTACTGTTTGTATGTGTTTTCTAATTAACATTTCGGTGTCATTCATTAATAAAATTGTCGCTAAGTACATATAAATTATTGTATAATAAATCTATAAAATACCTAATAATACATACATACATAATCTCACGCCTTCGTTCCCAGAGGGGTAGGCAGAGCTACAGAATTACAAACATCTCTAAAAACTTGTTGATAATTCTATAACCACAATTTGCACAATTAGGCTAAGATGTTTACCAGCGTATTAGTGACAGGTTGCAAGCCCATCGCCTAACAGTACTACAAGCCTTTATTCCCTTAGTCGTCTCTTACGACATCCACGGGAAGACATGGAGTGGCACTATTCTAACTCGGCAACCACACGAGGCAACCTAATAATATTTTTAAATAATATCAAGGAAGTCTCTGCTATACGGAACAGGGTTATGTTTTAAAATGACGGTCACTTTTCCGATCCTTGTTCATAATGCAATTAAAATTATAGTGAGAACTAGTTTATATGCTATTGAATCTGATATTATTATGCGTATATTAATGTAAAACTGACCATGTATGATTATTACAAATAAAGAAATCTTATCTTATCCTAAGAACCAGTTTTATTTCACAAAAAACCCCACCTTGCTCCACAGTATGCATTGCGTTGCGTTTTGACTAAAGTTGGTCTAAGTTTTCTATTTTTAAAATAAAATGGAGACCATTTTAAAACATCAGCATCATCCGCCTAAAATAAGTCCACAGCTGGATATAGGTACGTATAAAAACATCAAAAATGTTTTAGGATCACGGTTATCGCTATTCATATTTTGCAATGTATCACAACGTAGTGCATCGCAAAAAACTAAGGACCGAGTTCACCAACAATTAAACAGACGGTTAAGTCTTAATCAGCTGTTAATCAATACATTTGACACCCGTTAAACCACTAATCGTCCGTTTAATTGTTGGTGAACTCGGCCCTTAATAATTTAGGTATATATTTGATCCTTTTGCTTTTGAATTTTGGCGGGATGGGGGGATGACCTAGAGTCAGTCGTTTGCGAGGGATTGGCAAGAGTGCGCTCTGGATAGGGACGAGTGGTGAAAAAGAGGGGAGGCCTTTGCCCAGCAGTGGGACACAAAAACAGGCCAGCAAAAACAAAGATAATTTCAAAGTAAGTACGAGAACATGTCAGCTTAGCTCAAAATAATCGAAATTCGCTCTTATTCTCTTGACAATAGAGTCGTATGGATAATTTTTAGCTCTTCGACTGTCCACCTACTTTTACTACTCATTGTCTACATAATTCCGAAGAGTCATAATTCCGAATTGATCAAAATTCCGAATTTTTATAATTCCGAACGCAATTTTTCGATAGAAGACTTAACTTTTTGCTATCGCTTACAAATCAATCCTAACCTAACCTACGTATGACAATTAAATTATGCATTTAATCTAAAATAGCTCCAGCGTAACATAGCTTTCGGAAAAATGAAAATTCGGACAAATTTATATACGGTAAAAAGATATTCGGAATTGTAAGGTGTTCCCTGTACATAGCTCCTATCAAAGAGTGTTGTATTTTTAAAGATATAATAATAATACATTATAATACAAGTGGGATGCAAAGGCGGAGGTGAGAACCCGAGCCAAAGAAGAGCGAGGGCGTAATGGAGCCGAGATTGTAATAACTAATGCTCACGCGTTTCATAATTATGACGTAGGTACCATCACACAGTTAAGAAAACCAAACCAATTTTACAGCCTTAGGATGACGGCACTTTTAGCTGAAGGGACCAATAATGGACACTTAACTCTTAATTCAAAGATCATAAGGTCATTAATTGATTATCTCAAAATAAATGATTGACCCTTATCTTCAGTACCATAAATGGGTCCACCACCCTATGTGCTTTTTACTTACCCGTAACGTAACATAACCGCACTGGTATATTTAACACTAGGTATTAAAATATTGATTGTCTTAGATGATTATTTATTGATTTTATTATTCGCATTAAAATACTTTTTTAAGACTTCGACCATCTTCGAGCTAGGATCAAAAAATAAGTTAGTACGTAAAAAAAGCACTAGTGCGGTAATGTAAAGAAAAATCTGCTCATAATAATAAGAGAAAGTAAATTGAGAATTTACTAAAAACTGTTCACTTACAGTAGATTTACTAACAGGATCTGAAGTTAGGCTAACTACCTATGAATTAGTTTATTTTTGGGTAGGTAATATAAATTTGCCGAAGCATGTTTCAAAAAATATAATAATGTGGCATGGCTTTACAATAATAATTAAAATATCCAGTCACCAGTGGTCAGCCAGAGATCAGTAGTCGACCTTATATGAGTGCGAAGAGTGCGAAATATATCTTTCGTACTCTTCGCACTCATACAAAGTATACGCAGAGGCCGACTACGGGGGCTTGTTTTATAAAGGTACAAATTGTAATTTACAGGTTACAAGTTTCCATTTGACACAACCTCGACCAATGACGACCAGCCATTTGAGCAGTGTTGCCAGTTTAGACCTGTAAAATTGTAACTTGTTGTTTTATAAAACGTGCCCCAGGTCTCTGGCTGACCACGGGTGACTTTATCCTGTATACATTTTCTGTAAAGAAAATAGTTGTCTTTGTTTCAAGATTCTTCTCAAAGAAAGCAATCAAGCATTTTACAAGAGAAAGATAATGTAAAGAACGTTGGTTATTTCCATAACGTCGAAATCTATTTGAATTGTTTTCGAACGAAATAAAGGATTTTAATAAGGAATAGGATTTCGTGTCCTAAAATTTTGGATTTATCATTATTCATATTGATAATGCCTAGGTACCTATGCTAGAATTTTAAATAGTTTTTTTGTTTTTAAACTCGCCTTACTTCCACTATTAATCTTATCTAAAAGCATCGGCATATACATTATATAATAAAGTAGCGTAAGTTTGTGGATAGGTTATTAGGCTAGTTAAAAGAAGAATCGATTTAGTATACTCCGTTTATTTAGGTACTTAAAAAAATGTAAACAATCAAAACCACGTGGCATAGTTAAACAGCCAATCAAAACTGTTTTATCGCACTTTGACGTATCAGTGTTCTGCTTCTATTAGCTGACGAACTATATCACGTGGTTGTTTTGTTTAAAAAAAAATTAAGTGCCTAAATAAACGGAGTTTGAAGCCTTCTTTTAAACACGTTATAAAAGTTAACTTCCTTTTTCTTCTGTCTTAATACCAGACTAAAATGTCTTTTAAACAGATGCCATAAGTACTAACTCGGTACATTACCCGGTTGTTTACCCTCCCCGGACAATAGGGGGTGAAATTATAGCGTCCGGTCCATACATCCGGGCGGGTACGGAAGCCGCCAGTGAAAGTGGTCAGTATGCTTTGGCTTTTATGATTTTGATATTCTTGCGGTGTTAAGAGTTTAAGCTTTGTTTAAAACGAAACATTATTTGAAAACCTGTTTAGGTAGGGCTCTATTCTATTTGGTAAACTCATATGGCTTTTTGACATAAATTATCGCATTATCAACGTTATGATAGCTCATATTTATTTGACCGTAATAGTAGGCGAGTTAAAAACAATGGGCTGGGGCCTTATTCCAATTTGTCTCTAAACATACATACATAAACTCACGCCTTCATTCCCAGAGTGGGGTAGGCAGAGCTACAGAATTACCAACAACTCTAAAAACTTGTTGATAATTCTGTAACCACATTTTGCACAATCAGGCTAAGATGTTTACTAGTGTATTAGTGACATGTTGCAAGCCCATCGCCTAACAGTACTACTAGCCTTTGTTCCCTTAGCCGCCTCTAAACATATTGCTAAATTGTTTTTAACTTGGCCGCCATTACTGTCAAATAAATTACAGCTATTCATAATGCTGATAATAAATTATGATTACTTGTCAAAAACTACTAGACCATATTGTCTAGTCCGAGTAGAATAAACCCCCTGGTAGGTATAAAGTTAAAAATAACGTTGGTATGTATAGTAAGCTTTCTTGTATCGAGGTGTTATTTTTTTGATGCTAGCTATCTAATTGCACTCACGTGGTTAGGCTATATGTATAATATAATATGGATGGGTTTATGCTCCATATAATTTTTTTTGGCCTTTTACTTTGTGACATAAAAAAACATCAAAGACCTAACGCCGTACTCACAGACATTTTACGGACAATTAACTCTTTCCTTTTTCAAACTTATGTACGAAAAACCCTCACTAAGAAATAATTTAATCGTCATTACTGACTCTAAGTATGGCCGTTCGGAAACTAATATTTTGGGCTCTTTACTGAAATACTCTCGTTTGCATGAAAAAAACTGTATCTGTCTACGCAAACGAATTTAGTGACCATTATAAATTTTAATATTATATAAATAACTCGAAAAAAATAATCCAAAGAAAATAACTTCTAATAAAGCATTTCTTACCAAAAAAATATAACATACTACAAAAAAAATACAAAGCTGAATATTTAATTAGATAGATACAGAGTAAAACCTAAAAATATATTTTGGGCATGGTTCGTTTACGCTACAATTCAGACCGTATTACAACGAGTAAGAGAGTACAAAATAATAGATCTGAAAGGTCGTTTTAAAAGGTATCGCACTATAAAGTCATTTATTATTTTCTTCCCACAAACAATCGTTTTCACAAGAATAGTAGAAACATCACCTTGTCTTAGTGGAAAATTCCGAAAATTTCTTGCTATAGTTCACGCCATTTCAACTTAGATGACCGTAACCAGTAGGCCAATACCTTAATACTAAGATTAATTCAGTTCTATCACAGTAAACACAGTAGTTCGTCTTCAAACAAAGGTATATCGCCTACTTGCATGTGTGCGTACTTCGACCGTACGCGCCGTGAGCTACCACAAGCGAACTCAACAAGTCCCGCCAAGCCGGTTTAGTCGGAGCCGTGTAGGAACTACTTTTCTATGTATACTATCGCTCTGGCGATCGCCACCGGCTGCCTGCCTCCTTATATGTATACCTTACGAGTAGAAAAACACGATATACTTAAAAAAATACAATAAAGACTAGAGGGGTCAGACGCTATGTCAATTCTTTTTGTTCTGGTCAAGGCAAGATTCGATAATCGGTTAATTTCTTCAGATGTTATTTACTGCAACAGATAAGTTTAAATAAAAATAAAATAAATAAATAAATAATTCTAACCATTATTGCAAGTATTGTTTTGTTTGGTAAATGTTAATGTTTTTTGGGTTACCATTATTAAACTTTTCCTTTTTTAGTCAATAGTCATTTATTCCTGCTGGACCTCTATTCTACATTGTTTTACCCCTATTGCTCTCGTATGTCAAACATGATAATAACACTTATTATCTTGATGATATAGGCAGTCGATTCATACACAATACGATTGCAATAGGTGTAAATCAACATATAATAAGGGCCCCTCTCTTGCTATTTCCTTAAACACATCATTCCAAGTACCACTAACGTATTTTATAAACTTACAGGTAAATCGACAATGAAATAAAAACTACACTAGAGTAAATGCTTTCCTTTATTACAAAACAAAACGAATTAGTTGTAAATAAATCCACACAGGACCTATTCATATTTAGTGTCCAACAAATTAATTATTGTACCAAATAAATACTTGTCTGCTTCCCTACTCCACATGAAATCAACGTGGCTCCATTCTTTTTTCTCGATTTCTATCAGTTTCACAACATTTGGCAGTAATTTTGACCACTCCAACACATTCTCTGGCGGTGACACGAGATCATTATTACCATACAAAAACGCCGTTTTGCATGTCACTTTGCTTAAATTGTACTCTTGTGGCTTAAGATTATTAAAAATATTCAGGTTTTTGTAACCAGAGACAAAAGGTGCAAATCTGTGTGTCAACACTACTTGATCGAAATGTTGTAGGGTTCTGACTGACATTCCAGCAGGGTATTGACCAATAAGAGTGGGAAAAATCTCTGGCTCTATGCCGTCTGGATCATACCTATCTAGTAAACCCAACAATAAATTGCAAGCTACTTCCCCAATCGGTTTTTGACTGCACACAAACTGTAAAATTTGTTTCTCAGCACTATGATCCGCAAACACTTCCCCAATTCCAATCACGTCTAAAAACTTTAAAATTACTGGAAATATCTTTGTCAACACCGAGAAAAGAGGTCCAGGGTAATCCAAATATGTTATTGCAGCTAGACCTATATTTAGATTAACTTTGTCGTTATATTCTGGTTTTAAAGACAATAGAACTAGCAACGATGTTTCGCTTATTGAATGTCCGATAACATCAACTTTAGTTGCGTTAGTTTCTTTTAAAACTCGATCAATCATAGCTGGCCAGTCATATAACCCCATTTCATGGAAGCTGAAATCCCAGAATGTTTTATCTGTGTTAGGGTTGAGATGGCGATGCCTTCTTCCATACCTATTCCCTCGGACATTGAAGAACCACAAGTCGTAACCTTCTTTAGCCAAACCTACAGCCAAGGATTTGTTACCTCTCACAAGCCAAGTATTCGATGAATCTCCTAATCCGTGTCCAAGTATAACAGGTTTCTTGTTCCCTTGTATATGAAAAGTCTTTAATACATAACCGTCTTCAGTGACAATTTCAATAGTTTCAGCGTCTAATCCATATTTATTAGCTAATCCAGTAAAGTCTAATTTTCCATCTTCAGGAATATTACTTCCACTTATTTCATCAAACAATGCTTCGGCATATACTACAACAGCTACGAGTTGAAATAAAATAAAGAACATTTTCCACTTCTGATAATTTTGAAATGTGCTTAATAAATGATTAAAACTTGCTTTTAAAAAGATTAGTATTTGAATAAAATGCGTTGGTTAAGTGCGATCCATCTTATATTGTTGAAGAACGCGGTCAATTTAAGTTTTACAAAACACCGTGGCACCGTTTTTATAATTTATGCAAATATTTTTAGTCCCAGCGAATATGAGAAATCCAACAAACTTACATTGGTAAGTTTTTTATTTGCATAGTTGGAGATACAAAGGCTACGACTAAAACGGCTAATAACATAACAAGAAGTAAGCTTTAACCTTTTTGCCGCCATTGACTTGATACAAGTGACAGTGACACGCCAATGACAGCTAAAAACCACAGCTAATTTCAACCTTACGTCACAAATACTCAGGTCTATTTTGCACTGTAATTCTCGACTTGATATGAAGTTATGACGGGTGGGCCACTAAATACACTGACTTTATATCAACTTAATGGCGGTGAAAAGGTTAAAAACCCAACTGTTGCTAACCAACTTTAAATCGTTATAAATCCTAAATGATCATTCAAAAAGAAAAATGATGAAAAAAACCTAAAGATTTTTAAATACCTATTCAACGATACCCGACTTATCATAATTCGTTAACTTTAACTTTTTTTTTTACAACATGGCGTCTGGTTGCCGCAATATTGTTTTTTTATTACTGTCATATTTTTAGTAATACACAAGATTAAGACAAATCAATGGACATAAGAATCATTAAAATCGGTCCATGCGTTTAGTTTCTAAAGCGCCACAAAGGAACAAACATACATAATATATAGGCTGATAAACACATTACCGTCCTCCTTCGGCAAGCGGGTAAAAAGGCTACAATTTGAATAAACCATACATGAACTGTCAGTTTTGGTACTTAATCTAATAGAAATATAGTAAGTTTATGTTTACTAATGTTTTTATAAATTTTAGTCTTGAAGCACGTACAACATAAAGAACCCAATTTTATTAGTAATCATTTATTCGTAACGTTATCCATGACGATTCACACACACCGAATGGTAACAGGAACAGGTCTTGGTTTATCTGTAACTTGTTATTTTGTCACAAACGATTAATGTAGGGATATTAGAGTAAAAAATAAGGTTTGTGTATTCTATCAATGTTGCCAGTCTATAGCGACACCGTTAATTGAATCTGACAGTTCTATTGATACTACCAGATTAAATAATTAATTTGATAAATGTTTAAAAAAACAAAAAAACCGCCTTCAAAAAGCAAAAAATAACTTCTTTAAAATGGTAGGTAAATAGGTCAGTCCAACTGAAGTCTGCTTTTGGTTAAAATATTGTTGGACGCCGACTTCAGTTGGACTGACCTATTTACCTACCATTTTAAAGAAGTTATTTTTTGCTTTTTGAAGGCGGTTTTTTTGTTTTTTTAATCATTTATTTTATTTTATACTTTTGAGTGATCCTATTTATGCTGTTACGTAGCTCCACTTCTAAATATTAATAAGAAACTATAGAACATTTCAAGCTCGCCGCAGACAACGCCGCGGGAATGTCATAGTCATATTTAAACCTAAATGTGCTTCGTCATAGTCACTCAACTTCCTTTATCGAAATATCTTATCGCCACCCTTGAAATAGGTACCGTTAAGGAGTTCCGGGGGCCATCTGTGGTCTTCATCATCAGTTCCACTTCACCATATAGTACTTTTCAAAAGCAAATGCATGAGTTACAGTGAAAAATACCAAAATCGCTATAGGTGTGCCTATAATATTTGAGGAGTTCTCTTGATTTCTCCATGATCCCATCATCAGATCCTGACGTGGTGACAATGGGACCAACTAGAAAGTATACCCATCCGAACAACGAAAAAATTTTTCAAATCGGTCCAGTGGTCTTCGAGTAATCGGGGAACATACATAAAAAAAAAAAAAAAAAACAAAAAAAAATATCCCGACGAATTGAGAACCTCCTCCTTTTTTTGAAGTCGGTTAAAAATACTGAACAATTTTGTTACAGGAATAAAATCCTCAGGGAAACAAGCATAGAGAAACAACCGCTTTAGATATTCCGTTTATTGGAATGCTCACTTTTCAGTTACGAGTACAAGTGCTACAAATATAAATTAACTTTAAATAAGGCTCTCGCACGACCGGAGTCTGAAGCCTGGCTTCATGCCTTACCTTCGCCGCATTTGGGAACTCTCCGCGACATTGATTCCCTTAGAATAGCTGGTGCGCTTAGGCTTGGTGCCAGGGTTTGTGAGGCGCACCGGTGTTTCTGTGTGGGGCCATGGTCGAGGAAAATGGGCACCATGGTCTTAATTGTCGGAGGTGTGCTGGGCGTTTCCCGAGGCACCATTCAATCAATGAGATTGTTCATAGGGCCATGGTGTCAGCGAATGTGCCGTGTGTTCTCGAGACCCCTGGTTTAAGCCGTACGGACGGTAAAAGGCCCGACGGCCTTACGCTGATTCCAAGGCGGAGGGGTCGTTGTCTGTTGTGAGATGCAACGTGCGTTCACTTTTGCTGTGACTCATGTAGGAAGGGCTTCGGCGTGTGCTGCTTCCACAGCTGAAAAGGCCGCCAGGTTGTATGCCAAATACTCGGCGATGGAATTGGCGTATGAGTATGTGCCAGTCGCGATGGAAACGGCGGGGCCCTGGTGCACTGAAGTTCTTGAGTTCTTTTAAGGAATTGGGTCATCGCTTGAGAGACAGGGGCTGCGACCCTCGTTCTGGGTTTTATTTGGTTCAGCAGGTGTCCATTGCCATTCAGCGGGGTAATGCTGCTGGAATTATGGGGACAAAACTCCCCATAATTCCAGCAGCCTGGTACTTTGCGGGGGGACGTATTTTAAAGCGACGTGGTTTAAAAAAAAAAAAAAAATATATCATTGACTTGCTAAATGACCCTGTGCTCCTTATTATACGTCATTCCCAAAAGCTTCTATCTGAACTGTGTCTTATTCCAATTTGTACCTTATTCTCGAGACGGTAAAGTTGTAATTCATATCCCACCTTTTGTTATTAATGCAGTTCATTTTGTACAAGTATTTAGCGGTTGGGTTTAACAAAAGATAACAATGTCTTTCATAGCAGATAAGTTCTCAAGTGGAAATCGTGATTTTAAATAGTTTCTACTATGAGTGGGATCTGTGAACCATAGACATTTGCATTCTCAAGACTGCAATCTAAAGATTACAATCCTCAGACGGCGAATGCGTTGTCAATGCTGAGGAATAAGATGGAATAAATCCATGCTACTAAGTAACTTTAGCAGTTGTCTTATTCCCACGCCGGAACACAACAATGCGAGCACTGCTGCTTGGCGGTAGGTAAAAGGATGAGATGTTTGTACCGATCCGGACGGACCTTGTAAAAGATTGTCTGAAAATGTTGATAGGTGATGACCAGTGATCGGAATAGGTAGAGCTAATTTGCCTAAACTTGACGCATATTCATTCATGCGTGAGAGAGATGGGAATACATTATTGAATGAACATGCATCAAGTTTAGGCAAATTAGCTCACCTATTTCCGATCACTGGTGATGACAGTTCCTATGTATCGGGTTTTATTGGAAAATCGTAATCGCTTCGTATGGATTTTGCCTTTTTTGAGGTCCTATTGCACATTGGCATGCATCCCATGATTATTGGAGGGTGGGGACGGGGACCATATAAAATCCCCCATCACCCTTTAAGATAAAATACAAATACTGCATTTAACTTAGATCATTCAAGTTTTTACTATTTGTATTTACTATAATTTTAAAGTGCCAACCAATAAATAAAGTCTTAAATATAATATGACCATTACAATATCTCAACTACAATTATATTAGATTAAACGTGTTCGCTCAAAAACTAATAAAACATCACCTCAACAAATGCACAATATACAAAATAATTTTAGGTTAAATTTTGAACCGATTATTTCTGCTGGGCCTCTATCCCTATTGTTTTACCCCTATTGCTCTCGTATGTAAAACATGATGATAATATATATCTTGACAGTATAAGCAGCCGTGCACAATACGATTGCAATAAGTCTAAAAGTCAACACAGAACAAGATCCCGTCTCTTGCTATTTCCTTAAACACATCATTCCAAGTACCACTAACGTATTTTATAAACTTACAGGTAAATATACAATGAAATAAAAACTACACCAGAGTAAGCTTTCCTTTATTACAAAACAAAACGAATTAGCTGTAAATAAATCCACACAGGACCTATTCATATTTAGTGTCCAACAAATTAATTATTGTACCAAATAAATACTTGTCTGCTTCCCTACTCCACATGAAATCAACGTGGCTCCATTCTTTTTTCTCGATTTCTATCAGTTTCACAACATTTGGCAATAATTTTGACCACTCCAACACATTCTCTGGCGGTGATACGGGATCATTATTACCATACAAAAACGCCGTTTTGCATGTCACTTTGCTTAAATTATACTCTTGTGGCTTAAGATTATTAAAAATATTCAGGTTTTTGTAACCAGAGACAAAAGGTACAAATCTGTGTGTCAACACTACTTGATCGAAATGTTGTAGGGTTCTGACTGACATTCCAGCAGGGTATTGACCAATAAGAGTGGGAAAAAACTCTGGTTCTATGCCGTCTGGATCATACCCATCTAGTAAACCCAACAATAAATTGCAAGCTACTTCCCCAATCGGTTTTTGACTGCACACTAATTGTAAAATTTGTTTTTCAGCCCTATGATCCGCAAACACTTCCCCAATTCCAATCACGTCTAAAAACGTTAAAATTACTGGAAGTATCTTTGTCAACACCGAGAAAAGAGGTCCAGGGTAATTCAAATATGTTATTGCAGCTAGACCTATATTTAGATTAACTTTGTCGTTATATTCTGGTTTTAAAGACAATAGAACTAGCAACGATGTTTCGCTTATTGTATGTCCGATAACATCAACTTTAGTTGCGTTAGTTTCTTTCAAAACTCGATCAATCATAGCTGGCCAGTCATATAACCCCATTTCATGGAAGCTGAAATCCCAGAATGTTTTATCTGTGTTAGGGTTGAGATGGCGATGCCTTCTTCCATACCTATTCCCTCGGACATTGAAGAACCACAAGTCGTAACCTTCTTTAGCCAAAGCTACAGCCAAGGATTTGTTACCTCTCACAAGCCAAGTATTCGATGAATCTCCCAATCCGTGTCCAAGTATAACAGGTTTCTTGTTCCCTTGTATATGAAAAGTCGTTAATACGTAACCATCTTCAGTGACAATTTCAATAGTTTCAGCGTTTAATCCATATTTATTAGCTAATCCAGTAAAGTCCAATTTTCCATCTTCAGGGATATTACTTTCAATTATTTCATCAAAAAATGCTTCGGCTGATGCTATAACAGCGACAAGTTGAAAAAATATATAATACATTTTACACATCCGATAAGTTTGAAATGTGTTTAATGAATGATTTAACTTGTTTCTATGTTAATTTGTATTGGAATAAATTAAAAAACGTTGCTCGCAACATTATTGACACAGATGTTATTAAAAATGGATAAGTGCGATCTATCTAATATTTTAAAAAACGTGGTCGTTTTAAGTTTTAGGATACACCGTGTGTTTTGGATAACCTTTGTTGGCTTATATTTTGGCTATTTTTATAGCTATTCACAAAATGATTTTTCTCAAATGTTTGTAACATGAATCAGCTGTTGCTGGTAGATATGACTGCCCCATCCTTATCTACTGGGTTTCACAGGTCTCCAGTGGTGCTAGATATAATAAATAATCCTGGCACCATTGTTTTTGTTTTGTGTTACTGTAGTTGTATTTAAATTGTCACTAACATATTTTATTTAAGTAACATGTAACTAACCAATATTATGGGCTGAAATAAATTATTCTATTCTATTATTAAACGTGTGAAAAAAGGTCATGAATGTTCTCTTTTAATCCTAATACAGTAGTATACTGTGGCACCGTTTTTGTAATTAATGCATTTTTTTTAGTCCCAGCGATAAAAAAAAAAAAAAAAATTAAACTGTTTATTTCAATAATGTGCGATTGTTACATTCTTACTTAGACTCTAAATCTTAATTAGGAAGATTTTTAGGCGAGTCAAGTCATAATTAATTATTTAATAGTTAGGTACATTGCTTTCTTATTCTCTAATTCATGCTTATATAAACTTACTTAGGTCCTTATAAACACTTATTAATTGAGGTAATTGAGGTATTAGATAAGAAATGCAACAAACTTACATTAGTAAGTTTTTTTTGTAAATAGTTGGAGATACGATGGATACGGCTAAAATGGCTAAATTGGCTTAAATTAAAAGAAACATACATGAACTAATAAATAAAATAAATCAATATACCTAACAAGAAGTCTTGAATCACGTACATAAAGAACCCCATTTTATTATTGATAATTTATTCGAAACGTAATCCGTGACGATTTACACACAGCGAATGATAACAGATTTTGGTTTATCCGTAACTTGTTATTTTGTCACAAACGATTAATGTAGGGATATTAGAGTAATAAATAAGGTTTGTGTATTCTATCAATGTTGCCAGTCTATCGCGACACCGTTAGTTGAATCTGACAGTTCTATTGATACTACCAGATTAAATAATTAATTTGACAATACTGAACAATCTTGTTTTAGGAATGAAATTTTCAGGGAAACAACTGCTTTAGATATTCCGTTTAATGGTATCCTTTTTTTTTCAGTTAAAAGTGCTACAAATATAAAATTAACTTTTTGGTAGTCTGATACCCGTTCTCTTCAACCAATTCCTTATCAAACTCTTGACCATCACTGCTCCCTCCGATTCGAACTACCGCCTCTTTTATATCAACCTTATTAATTTTTTAATAGTTGTTTTTTAAGTTTAGTGTTGTCATTATAATAAAATAGTCAGAGGATCTATTTACTTATATTGAATAAAAGTAAGGGAAAATAAAAGACCATAAAGCAAGATGTAGACTTACAATAAAAAATGCAGAACAACAATTGCAGAACTGCTGGCTTACTGTAACTATAAGTTAGAAAAAGACGGCAAAATTGTGCTTCTTGCTATTTATTATAATTCCTGTTTAAAGCATGGTTGTAACAGGAACTATCAATTAATGCTAATACATGTCAAAAATGTCATTAATGTTTGACAATTCAAAGTCATACTCGTTTGTCGAAACATAAAATGACTATTGTTAATATTTCACTTGAATAACTAACTTGAACATCTTCCAAAACTAACACAATTTAAATAGGCCCAATTCTAGTATCAATTGACCATATACCAAACAATCCCCACCGTATGCCCGCCAAATACAAAACGCCATCGGCGTCACACACTAAAATTGTCAAGCCCGTTTGTAAATAAACACAAATTTGCGCAAAGAACCGGGATAACCGTTATATCCGGATCCGGGACGGGTCAACAAAGTGCTGATCAAGTGCCTTCAGATTGAGTGAGGTCCGGTAGTTGAACGGTTATGTGACAACCTGCATTGTGGACATACGAAAGTAAGTATATTTTCTGTGTGTTGGCTGTTGTTTGTTTTGCAATTTTTTGTAAATAATAAGGAAATCGCTGTAGTTTGATAACTAAAAGAGGCTTTTTTTTTAGGTCCTATTGAACATCTTGGCATGCATGTGTGAACTGGGGACGGGGTCCAAACAAAATCCCGCATCACCTTTTAAGATAAATACAAATATTGCATTTAACTAAGATCATTAAAGTTTTTAGTATTTGTATTTACCTTAATTTTAAAGTGCCAAACAATTAATTGTAGTCTAAAACATGGCCATTAAAATAACTCAAGAGAAATTATATTTGATTACACGTGTTCTCTTAAAAACTAATAAAGCATCACCTTAACAAATGCACAATATATACAAAATAATCATTTTAGGTTAAATTTTGACACGATTTGTCACAAATCTAGAGTTTTCTCAACGCCAAGGGAGATACAGGTAAATTGTACGAGTATTACTTGAATGAGTTTGGTCACATGGAGTTGCGGTAAACGTACAGCCCCTACTTTCAAAATCGACGTTCGAAATTACGTTAGCTCCGTCCCTTTCTCTCGATTTATTCTCAAATGACAAATGACAGGGATGAAACTAACGTAACTTCGAACATCGATTTACATAGTAGGCCCTCAGGGTTCGTGGATTGCATTCAGAATCGATGGTCCCCATTGTGCTGACGACAGACTATTGAAACTGGTCCTACCTTTGTTTACCTATAGTCAGGATTTACCTTTGTATACCTATAGTCGGGATCTTGTATAGGTACGGTCGGCCAAGAAAGTGGTCTACCAGTTTTGTTAAAAGTTTCTGTGAGATCTAATTATCGCTAAGGTTGACACTTGTCACGGTCATAATATTGTTTCAAGGGAAAATCGAACTTGTTGTATCATGACGTGCAAATGAACTTCAACCGTAGGGTGGTGGACCACATTTTTGGCCGACTGTACGGGAGACAAATTAAAAACAAATCAAGTTCAATACAGACGCCTTGTTGCGTTTGGTAACGTAGTTATTGAAATGTATATTTGAAACTAAGCAACTAATAGTATTATTTTGATTATTGTTACTAAGCATTTTATTTGTAAACTAAACTATCGAAATGTATGTAGATCTACAGCGACACACGCACGAAATGACGTCACTGATTAGGATTGCCAGTCTAATTAAACCACGTGGTTAAATAAACATGGCTATTAATATGATAAGTCTTTATCATCTGCTCAATCATTACCTAGTACTAACGTCAGTATTCATCGTCATGAATGGTACCGCACTAGTTTAATAAGCTTTCTATTGTCAAGGTATTTCATATAGATGAAAAAACAAAAGACGTAATGAGAAACTTAAGGTAAAGTTATAATTAAAGCGGTCAGTCTTCAAAATTGTAAAAAAAAACCTACAGAATCACTTAAAATGTCTGAAAGTGATTGTTGTAAGAATAGCACGTATAGTTATTTATAGCAGTACTGCAAACTGCCCCCACACAAACTCCTACGCATTTGAATTTACGTACTAGTGATTGAATATTTGGACGAATTCGTCAAATCAACGTCGAGAACAACCATTGACGTTTTTTTCTGATACTTACTCATTTTTGCATCCCTTTTAGGGTTCCGTACCCAAAGGGTAAAAGCGGGACCCTATTACTAAGACTCCGTTGGCCGTCTGTCCATCTGTCCGTCTGTCTGTCACCAGGCTGTATCTCATAAACCGTGTTAGCTAGACAGTTGAAATTTTCACAGAAGATGTATTTCTGTTGGTACTATAACAACAAATACTAAAAACCGAATAAAATTAATATTTAAGGGGGGCTCCCATACAACAAACGTGATTTATTTTCCGTTTTTTGCTCGGTATTAATAACGGCAACAGATAGACGCTTGAAATATTCACAGAATATTTAGTTGAATATTCACTTTAAAAAAAATACTTCAATTAAAACAACAAACGTGTTTTTTTATGCCGTTTTTTGCTAATGTTGTATAGATGATGGTACGGAACCCTTCGTGCGCGAATCCGGCTCGCACTTGGCCGGTTTTTTTTTCTACTATACTACTAGTCGTATCGTACTCCTACTTTTAATACTTATATCATAAATTTGAAAGTTTGAGAGGATTTCTTTTTCTGTATTTTCATGCATTGACAATCTATTGGATTTGAACGGAATTCGTCATACATATGTTTTGATAATCACAAAAATAAATAAAAAATAAAATAAATTTTGCAGGATTCCATCAGATCTTGACTTACCTTTCCAAATAAAAAAACATTTTTTAAATTGGTCTTACTGTATTTGAGTAATCGGGTAAAATACATTTAAAAAAAAGTACAAACTGAGAACCTGCTCCTTTTTTTTGAAATCATTTTAAAATGGTTATTGTTCCAGAAGATTGGAAATTTCCGGCAGGAAAACTGATAATTTCTTAGAGCAAACACCAGTCATTTTTTAAACTAGAATAAACATAAGTATTAAAATTTAATTAGTTAATATCTTGACCAAAATATAAATGTGGGCAATTGGCCTGGTATAGAGTTAAGATTACCTCTAGAATATCTCGCATTCAATGCATTTTCACGGACCAACCAAAACCCGTTATACTTACAGAGCAAGGAGTCTTAAAAATTATTTCAGGTTCGGTACAACTCGGGTAGACCATCTCAAGATTCGAACCCGAAGTTGTTGGAAGAGCTGAACCTACTATAACAATTTAATTCTATATATTCGGCGAAACCAAACCCAAGGCCGAAAGCACTCTCCTCCCTAGTCAAAATGAATAGAACAATCAAGAAGATTTATTGTTATGGAGCGCAGGCAAAGCACGTTAATGGGGTAGTATGTGCGGAGTGTGCATCCGCAAGGATGTACGTACTTTCAGATAATTGGGCAGCACGCACACTCTTTAATCAACACGAGGAAACAAAGGAAGGTATTTTGAAACAAGTCAGGGGAGCAGGTGGGTTAGAAAAGTTTCAATGAGGAGCATTATATTTTGTATGTCATGGTGTGTTAGTAGACTTATGTTATGTTTTATCATTTTTATTTCTTCTGGAAATACATTGTATTCAATTACTTTACTTAAAATTACTTTTATTCAATATTTAATCTGTGTGAATGAAGCTATTCAATTACATTACAGCAAAATACATTTGAATTGTTATAATTCCAATATTACATTAAACAATCGTGAAAATATTCTTTTGTTTCAAAGTAGCAGAATTATGGAAGCAATAATGTCTCTTTCGCTTTTAACTTCACTCCTTTACCACCTTTACCACTTAATATTCAACAAACTTAAAAAAGGGAAGTTCTTAGTTCGCCGTATTTTTACATACAGGTGAGGTTAATATTAGACTGAACCGGTTTTTTCCAGTTTCTTTGTCACGTAGATTTTTTATACTTGACCTTATAAGACATCTACCACCCCATGTATGCATTTGTCCTTACTTATCTACTTTAGGGTAACCTGGAAAAAATCCCATTAATATACAGGGTGACTCCTAAGTGGTGAACACATTTTTTTTTATTATTCTGTAGCTTTAGTTTAAACACTTTTACTTAACAATATGTAAAATCTCTTTATTTTTTGTTATAATAAAATCAATAATTCTCTTTTCAATTTTCCTGATTTCGTGGTCACCCTACTTCAATAGCCTACGTGGGTACTCCATCGATAAGATTAAGTAAAATCTACATGAATCATTAAAAGTACAGTTAGCTGCAGAGGAATGTGACCCACCTTCATACTAAGCTTCTACGCAGGGAGGGTCACGTTTATCTACGGCTGACTGTATTTTGAGTACTTATCATGTAGAATAGGGTGACCACACGGTTGCTATTTTTTTACTAAATGAAATTAGTTAACGTTAACGTCATTAAAGTTCAATCGTTTGCTTTTAGACCTAATGCACTGAACTTGCCTTGAAATGCTGCGTTAGAAACTATGATCTTTATTCACCACTTAGGAGTCACCCTGTATAAGATTTTATTGAAATAAAAAAATATAATTGTTATATTTTTTTTGCAATAAAGAGTTTACATACATCTATGTTTCGAATTCTATTGAAACCATCAAAACGGTTCACCCCCACTAGACCGAATATCATAGAAGCTAATTTCATTAGGTATACCAACGTTTGATATAATTTTCATTAGCCCTAATGTCATGACAGCTAAACTTGTATGTCCTAATTGATTACTAGACCTAAAGTTATATACCCTAATGTTTACATGTACTAAACGTTAAATGTTATATTACTAAAACTATCAATGATGATACCTAATGATTAATAGACCTAATAGTCATAAGTCCTAATAACTGTTTGAACTAATAATTGTTTGAACGAAATATAGACAAAAAAACAAATACCTACAAAGTTAGGTAAATTTTACCCACATAGGTTAGGTTAGGTTAAAGTTGCGACAAGGCGCGAAGCGCCTCAGCTAAGCGAAATAGGAGCTCCGCACAGTGGAGCTCCGTCGACCTGAATTACGTTCGTTTAGGTCCCTATCAGACTCAAAATGGAAATGGTAAGACTCAAAATATTTTATTGCGTGCATTTCTCATTGTGGGTCTAGCTTAGGAGTGAATGTAAGGTGAATGAACGAATGAATGGGATATATATAAATTGTTTATTTTAATAAAGAGGGCGGCATTAGGAACCTATATAATTAGGTTTAATAAACGTTAGGTTTTTAACATATTAAGTAATAGTAATGTTCGGTGTTCAGAGAAATCGGATAACTAAAAATAGGTATATTAAGAATCGGATGCTAAAATTAGGGCTAATAAATATTAGAAAATATATAAATTCGGGTTTTTGAATTTAGGGCTAATGAAGTTAGTGGTAGTGAAAATAGGGTTAGCATTTTTCGGGCTACAATAGGAGAGCCCATCAAAACACTACAAAAATCCGTATCGCTGAATTTTTAACAGGATTCGAACGGCCATCGAGTGATTGAAATAAAGGCATACGCGAAGTGGCTAAACGTAGGGTTCCCAGGGGAAATCAGAGAGGCACGACAAATCTTCCCTCTGATCGCATAAAAATACCTGGGACACATAATAAATTCCGTTTATTGCGACCCAGTGATTCGAATTGTTTAAACTACACGTTCGATGTAACAGTGTAGGCCAGGATAGAGGGCTATCTGTCTCGGTGTGGTAACGTTTTCAGGGTTACGTCACAAGAACAGCTTGAATCTTTTTTACTCGACTGTGGAAGAAAGAGAGTAATGATTTTCAACGTGTATCCATGAAGGTTCTTTGTGATCCTGTATACTAAACGATTTGAGGGACTTTAAAATCTAAGTTATCGTCGCAAGATGCGGGCAAGCAAGTTATACGACTATGCCATCAAGTTGATAGCTTCTATAGTTTCTGAGAAAAACTGCTGTGACATACAGATAGACAGACAGGCACCGAATTATGGCCATAAGGGTTCCTTTTTTACCTATGGTACGGAACCCTAAAAAGACACGTTTTCAGTTCCTGGCTCTGAATACTCAAGAACAAGTCATACTACGTACAAATTTACGTACATCCTGACCCGATTTATTTACTATTGAGCCTAGATTAAACGTTTGGTTGCGCTCCTTTGAATTCTTACATCCTGGTACATGTTATGTCGTGAAGGTGAAACTAAACGTAAATAAACGGAAATATTACCGTTAATAAGTTCGCCGTATAATATTTAAGTTTCGGCATTAGCCCGAGGGTTTTCGGGGTCGTTCTACGTTCTATTCCTTACTCAATTATTTACGAAGAAAAATTGGAAAGTTTTTTCTATACATTTTTTCTGAAAATCAAACCTCAAATTGTTTTAACTACCTAAAGGGTGTGTAATGTTTAGTATGAAAACAAATGGTCTAATTTTCATTTTACAAAACACGAATTGTATAATTTCGATCTCTATAATAAACCAACAATATAATAACATGATGTATAAAACAAAATGCATAATTTCAAAAACTATAATGTTCATAAATTAAACAATTAATATTTCTAACGGCTTTCATTGCTATTAATGTGATCACAGTTCTCACCTACCCTAGTTAGAAGACATTGACTATAAATGCATAATAAACATGGTTTATAATAGTTATAATAAATGAGTGTTATGTTATTCGATCGTATGCCTGATGAAATTATACAATTGGTTTTTATGCTAAACGTTCATTATGCTTTTCGTGGTTAGTTAAATGAAATTATACAAAACGTTTTTAGAATAATTGAAGCGCAACCGCACGTGTACAAATAAAATAGGCCTTGTACACGTGCAAGTTCTTCATGCCATTAGGGGCGGTAAGAAAAGGTTCGTCACTTTTCGACTCTATTTCAACGCTGTTAAGGTTCAATCGTGACGAAACTTTTCTTACCTTGACTATACCTATATGATCATTTTGAAACACCTGTATGTACGTAGGTTGCTCAGTTTTAATTTTTAACCGACTTCAAAAAAAGGAGGAGGTTCTCAATTCGTCGGGTTTTTTTATTTTTTTATTATTGAAATGTTTTGTTTTAATTTTTACTTGATATTGTAATTTATATTATTTTAGATGTTTACTGTGGAATTATATTAAAGTTTATGCATTATGTAAATTTAGGGAAAGCAATCAACTCAGATTAAATGTAAAGCCAAAAAATAGTTTGATCGTTTAATTTTTGAAGTATCTTTTTCAGACAAACAAAATAGTATTTTTTTAAACTTTTATAGATCGGTTTTCTGGACTAGGATATCACAAATTAGCAAGCATATAGTGTAGTAATCGTAGTTTCTGTGAAGTATTGTCGGTAGAGTCAGACCAAAACCAAATCAATAATTTTGTTTGCCCAGCTCCGGCAATATTTGCTTCCTGGGGTAATTTCAGAATTTTTGCGCGCAAACTTAATGGAATTCTTCATAAATAACTTTCGCTTACAAGTTAATAAAAGCGGGCAAATTTATTTATTACAAAAGTTTTATCTGCCGAGACTTTAAGTTTGGGAATAATTAATTTATACCTTAACTATGTTGACCTTATTTATTTAAAAAAAATACTTTATAACACACATTTTGATTTGTTTAGCCTTATTTTTTGTATTCGAAAGCCTGTGTTACACACAAGTAACGTAAAGTGGTACATTAAGCATTCCGTTGTAAAAAAAAACACTTTTTAGAAGATAATCTTACTAACATTATAAATGCGAAAGTTTGTATGTTTGTTACTCAATCACGTCAGAACTGGATGAATAGATCTGGTTGAAATTTGGTACAGAGTTAGATTAAATCCCGGAAAATTGACCGATTCCCGAGGGAATAGCGATAAACGACTTGGATGAAATCGCGGGCAGAAGCTAGTTCTTACATAGTTATTTAGTTTAAATACATTCGTTATTTCATAATTTTACACATGTCACTCGTAGTTATGTCCTCTCACAAATATAACATTAATTTACTGAAGAGAACTCAATAATCTTAGTAAAAGATCAGTTAACTTTACATTGCGTGCTAATCATCCAAAAACTATAATAAAAATAGATAAAATTCCGCCGAAATAATTATGTTCCTGACAAAAAAAAAAATTTTTAGGTCAAGCTTTTAATTCCGACTGTACTTTTTTCCGCTCAGACATCATCTGCTAATGAAGCAATGATATAATATAAAAAGAGGTAGATATGTTACCTATACGGTATTCCGCGTGTAAAAATGGCCCCGCTTACGCACAAATAATCAGTAAATATTGCAATTAAAGGCTTGTAGTACTGTTAGGCGATGGGCTTGCAACCTGAGGGCTCAGACAAGATGCACTACGCTAACTAACGTTTCTATTCGATTCGTTTTTAAACCAATCGGGTCACTGGTAGATGACGTGATACGAAAAGTCACGTGATCTACCAGTGATGCGATTGGTTTAAAAACGAAACGAATAGGAACGATAGTTAGCGCAATGCATCTTGGCAGGGCCCTCTGTCATTAATACGCTGGTAAACATCTTAGCCTGATTGTGCAAAATGTGGTTACAGAATTATCAACAACTTTTTAGAGTTGTTGGTAATTCTGTAGCTCTGCCTACCCCACTCTGGGAACGAAGGCGTGAGTTTATTTATTTTATTTTATTGCAATTACACAATAATTCATAAATGACAAGTGAAAGCAGGATGGTATGCTAATTTCCGGGAGCGAAACAAAACGAGTGTATGTTGCTCTGCAGACTAGTTCACGGTTACGTTGACGTCGCAAGACTAAGTAAAGGTGTACCAATTGGCTTAGTTTTAGGGTGCCACTATCGAAGTGCGTATAACATATCTACCTCTTTTTACTATATTATATCATTGTTATGAAGATAGAACTAACGAGCCCCAACTCGGCGGGTACATATTAAGTACACCAAAGATCCCGTCACCACCATCATCAGGTCAGCTCTATGGTACTATAATTTTGCATTGTCATCGGGTTTACACATGCATTTCAAATTTCAGCTCGTTCTATTGACGAGAACTGGTTCAAAATCGACTTGCAAAATCCCAGGACATACAGTCGAGTTCATAAATATGTGTACACTTTGGTAACCTATCGCAACCTCGAATATGTGTACACTTTGGTAACCTATCGCAACCTCGAATATGTGTACACTTTGGTAACCTATCGCAACCTCGAATATGTGTACACTTTGGTAACCTATCGCAACCTCGAATATGTGTACACTTTGGTAACCTATCGCAACCTCGAATATGTGTACACTTTGGTAACCTATCGCAACCTCGAATATGTGTACACTTTGGTAACCTATCGCAACCTCGATTTTTTTTTGACCGAATTTCATTTGACCGAAAACGTTTCGTTTTTTAACGTTTCTCCGATGGCACGATTCGTAATTTTTTTATTTCACCACTGGACATTAAGGAAACATATCTTTAGTCCGAGCAAGTTTTCTCCTTGTAGTCACTTGCCCAATGTATTGTTACGTATTTTATTTCAAAGCCTATTTTTCATTACACCAGTGCTACAACTAGCCTAGGGATCGTTTCGTATTTTGTTTCTTAACCCATTTTTCACTTGATCAATGCTACATATAGTTTTCGCTACGTTACGTCAAATATTCATTTCAGGTAAGAAAATCTTGTTTGTAATTTTTTACTATTCAGAAAATGCACTGAGCAAGACGAATTAGGGCAAAACCGATACGGATAGATTAGGTCAGAAGGCCAAGGCCCGAGCTTTGCTCCTGCCTTGTTCTTCGAGGTTATTTTTTTTTCTGCCCAAAAAATCTTGCTTGTAATTTATCCAGAAAATGCAAAAATCAAGACGAATCAGGGTAGAACCGAATCGGACAGGTTAGCATAGTCGATTTAAAAGTAGGTAAACTATTAATAAACCGAGCCGTTACATTAGGCAAATGATACTAAGGTAAAATCAGAAATGGGAAATTGACAAACCATTACATTGGACAACTGTTTGTACGCCGAAACCAGTATAAAGTAATGACTAAATTAAAATATTCGAAGTGATCTTTCGGGCAAACGTAAAAAAACCAAACCATAGTTTTCGAATAATATTTATCGAACCAAAATTCGGTCAAACATTTTTCTGAGTTCAGATAGGTAACCGTTCACTTTAGTACCTTGTCTATTTAATGTCATGTTTATGATAATAAATAATAATAAATATCAGGGGACAATGTCACACCAATTGAGCTAGTCCCAAACTAAGCTCTAGGCTTGTACTATGAGTACTAGACAACGATATAAATACTTATATAGAGAAATATATACTTAAATACATAGAAAACATCCATGACTCGGGAACAAATATTCACGCTCACCACACAAATATCTGCCCTTACCGGGATTTGAACCCAGGACCTCTAGCTTCGTAGGCAGGGTCACTACCAACTAGGCCAGCGCGTCGTCGTGTTTAAACTGCCATACATGAATTGTCACAGCGATTAACGTGACAAGGTACTAAAGTGTACACATATTTATGAACTCGACTGTACAAGTGAAGTTAGATAAAAGCTTGCAAGGAACCGTTCACATGTGTGATCACAAGATCGTTTTAACGAATGTATGTCCACGACACAATTAAGTTAGAGCCACGTTTACTTACGCAAGGGATTTCTAAGCTGCAAACTGCAATTACAGTAGACACTTTGAATGCCAGTGTGTCTGCTTTCAGTAGAATATTGACTCGATATGGCAATCCTCGGCTTTGAAAGCGTAGAGACAGCCGAGTCTGACTTTAATTAGAAACTTAATGTTTACACGTTAGGTTTAAAGGTTGTTTCCCTTTCAGAGATTTCTTAAAGAGGATAGGCTGTATAGTAGGCGGTAGGGGCATTCCACTCGTTAAAACTATATTTATTTTGATATGTTATCGTATTGTTGTTATGTTAGCTCTTATTTACTTGACAGTTATGGTGCCGAGTTAAACACAATACGACAACATGTGTCACAAGCAATTAGGTTTTACTTGCTGAATAAGTAGAATAGAGCCTACAAAATAAAAGAAATAAATCTTTCAGAAATCTTCACAGACATAAATAAAAACCGGAAAGTAAAACTTTCCCAACCTTATACTTATTACTTATATCTTATAATCACAATCTTTTACAAAAACTCGTTCACAAACCACTGACCCTTTTTAATAACGAAATTTCATAAGGACCAAAAACAAAATACCAATAACATTTATTAGGCGTAGGACTCACTGGAGCAAAAATTATGGCGCAAACGGAACCCTTCAGCCGTGTTATTAAATTTCACCACTGGCTACCCAGGATTGTGAAGCGGCGCGTGAGTGAGCCGTGGTCGCATCTTTTTACTGAATTTGTAATTATTTTTACATTGACTGCTACCTTGTGTTATGTACTTACGTACAGGGGGGTTATTATGACGTTGCTAAGCAGTTCATTTTACGGTGAGCGTAAAAGACAGAGCTATAGCAGTTATATAGCTATGTCCTTTTCTCTCAGCGTAAACTGAACTGCATAGCTAGGTCATAATAACCCCCCAGGGCTTGGAAACCTGTGGGCCTAGTATGGCTGCGTCTATATCGCGTGTCAAATGTGTATAAAGCATCCGTCACTCTAGTACTTATTTACGTGTCAGAAGGTGACGGATGCCTTATCCACACTTTCACGCGATAAAGGCAGCCATGTTAGGGCCCTTGGTCATTATTATTTTACCAGCTCATCAGAAAACCCCTACATTTAAATGGAGCATTTTCATTTCGATTCTGCTCGAACAGAATCGATATTATTTCGGTCTGATCAAAGAGCAAAATAAAACTGTTCCTGCTCGAAATAACGGTTAATTTTGCTCGCTAATTTGTTCGCACCGCCCACCACCGCCATCATTTTCTCAACTTTTCTACCCTATTAGCTAGATCTTTAGTTGCATTTTCACTTGCTCAGCTTAAAGTCAAGCCAGCGTTATCATGTTAGAACACCATCTTCACCACGCCATCCAACTGCAGAAATCAGAAACCAAAAATACCAGGTTAATCCTAACGATCATAACGCTCGCGAATCAATTCCGCTCCGAGCGAGCGTTTACGAAAGACCCGGACGCCCTGCCAAGATGCACTACGCTAACTAGCGTTTCTATTCGTTTCGTTTTTAAACCAATCGCGTCACTGGTAGATGACGTGATACAAAAAGTCACGTGGTCTACCAGTGACGCGATTGGTTTAAAAACGAAACAAATATAAACGTTGGTTAGCGTAGTGCATCTTGGCAGGGCCTCCTGGTGAACAACCATAATTAACCGGTATTTTTAGAACCGTTCCGAAGCCCTGCTTCGCTGTGTACTAGGTGCGTATAATGAGTTAAAGGGCATTGTTGGTAAAAGTACTTGTTATCTGGAAGAGATCCCATAGAAGGAGTATTTCTTGTAGATACCGGTACTTTTTGTAAGTATGTACTTGATGGATAATTGAAAAGCTTACCCATATATATCGTAGTTCAAGAGTTTTAGTAGTAGCAGGACCTTGGCAGGGTCCGTCCGAGTCGCTATCACCATCTTATCCTTTAACCCACCGCCAAGCAGCAGTGTTCGTATTGTTGTGTTCCGGTGTGGGAATAAAACAACCGATAATAGTACGTTATTGCCTAGGCATGGAAGTAGGTAATTGCGGGCCAAATATTGGCAAGCTCGTCCGTTTAAAAATACCAAGCCCGCAATTGTTGTTCCTGCCGAGGCAAATATAGTGCTTTTCTCAAAAGAGTAGCAAAAGCTTCGGGCCTCGCGCATTGGGTAGCCCCGCGCACCCACGTCTGACCTCTAAAAAAGCGGCCTGTACGCGTAGAGTTCGGACCGCGGGAAACGCCACGCGCCATTCCAATCTTCTTGCCGAACCGTACGTGTAAATGCAACTCTAATAGTAAAATAGTAAAAATGTACGGTTCGGAGCGAGGATTGGAATGGCGCGTGGCGTTTCCCGCGGTCCGATCTTTACGTGTAAAGGCCGCTATAATCTCCTGTTTTGTACTTACATCAGTATGCGTGTACTCATATCCATCAGGGTTGACGATAGGATGAATAATGCAGTCGATATTCTCCAGCAGAATAACCTAAAACAAACCCCCACACAAAATAGGCGCATATCTAAGTCGCCCAGTTGCAGAAAAGAGCCCGCCACAACCTGTAACCAAAAGCGAACCGGGGTCTCTTTATACAATTTGCTACGGACCCGGTGCTTGCTCAATCCGGCACTGACGACGTTCTATACAATACTACAATATTGATTATAAGAAAGTTTCTTACTAGGTAATTCGTTCCGCGGTTTTTCTTTTCTTTTATTACTTTTTGGTACAGTGCCGCTTTAAATGCTTGCATATTTAGCCAACAGGTTCAAACTTGAAAACTATTTTAATACTAATTGTATTTTAAATGAAATGAATTCATCCTTAATATAATTAAATAGATTCATATTCGTAATTATTATTCGTGTTTCACGAAATTAAATCGCTTTTTTAAATATTTTTGTACAATTGTCATTTTGAGGTTATTTCCATTGCCTAAAAATGGTCCATACACAATCACTGAAAATGGCAATAAAGGCAATAATCCTCCATTCACAAACACTGTGATTGGCTGTTTAGGGGTTTCCAAAGTAAATTAAAAAAAGTTTACTTTAATCCCTAGAGATTTTTAAGGAGCTTTAGTCCCGATGTGCAGAGACTAAAGTAATATTTTAAGAGCATGAGAAGTGAAAAAATATATAATTACAGTTTTTTTTTATTTTCCCCCTTATTCACCTACTGACTCAACACAAAGTATAATAGTAACTTAAAAAGAATTTTACGTACAAGTGGACGGTATTCCGCGTAGTTATGGCGCTTCGCGCCTTGACGCAACTCTAACCTATAAGTAAAAGTGAGATGGACCTAATTTTGCAGATTGGTTTACATGATTGACTTGATTTAAACATAAATATTATAATTTATAATTAGTTATATCACCTGATCAATATTGTAAATGTTTTTATAATTTTTTATAATTATACTAGAACTATATTCGCAAAATTAAGGAATGCAGTTTTTGAATAAATCGAAAATAAAAAATTTGACACTCTCACACAAATTAACCATTAAACACCAGCTAAGCATTTACATTTACACATACAGTGATTACATAAATACTATACATAATTGGATTCGAAAAGACCTGACACGACTTTAAGAGATTTTTATTCAGTAATTCACACACAATGGCACTATTGCGTGTCAAAAATCTACCAGCGCAGCGCTTTCCAAAAGGAGACCAATGCTGACAAAAAGTGACACATTCGCCCTTTCCCACGTCCAGTCAACCCGTAATCGGGCCGGTGCAGCAGCTGATCAGGCCCAAACCCTCAAGCGCCGCAAATATTCGTCATTATTAAATAATTACGAATTTGTGGCGCTTGCAGTGGAAACCATGGGACCTTGGTCAGCTGATATGAAAAGCTTTATTAAGGCCCTGTCCTCTCGGCTCATAGAATCCTCCGGAGATCCTAGAGCTGGTGCTTACCTCCCCCAAAGGATTGGGCTAGCTATCCAGAGAGGTAATGCAGCCAGTGTCATGGGGACCATGCCGCGAGCGGACCTGCTAGAGGGGGTGTTCTTTTTATAGTGGTGATTATTATTTATATCTTTAATATTTGAGTAGCTTAGTTTCATTTTAATTTAAATACGTTAAGTTTTAATTTTTAATTGTATTAATGTTGAATTCTGTACTTAGTTGGATGTAAATAGAATTCTAATATTGTTATTTTTTAACACATTACATAAGAAAAAGGCATAAGAGCGTGTCAGATACCTTTGAACTTTTGTACACTAGGATAATATATTTTCGTGACTGCGTTGGTGACTGTACGTTAGGGAATAACGCCGTTGATCTGAGTTGAGCCAACACTCAATGGCGCGCTTAGCCAGATATTTGCTCCGTGATTGGTAGATTTACCCATCGGCTGTGATGTATACCATTTTGATATCGACCAGTTAACTTTAGGATATTTTTGGTTTGATCTACGAAAGTAGGTTTTTAAATATGACACAAATATTGTAAAGTCATCAATTTATATTGTAAACATTTGTGTTGTTTCATAGTTTCAATATAACTATTATGTTATTAGTCTATAACACTTCCTGTTTTAAAAAATATTATTTTTTTATACCTGTTTAAAAAACTAGATTTTTAATGCACATTTCAGTAATGGTTTATCGTGTCTTGATCAATACGTGTTTTTTATTATAACATAGAATTTCCGGACTAGTATGCTTTGTGTCAGTCATAACAATTCCCAAAAAACTGATTAGAAATCAACCATAATAATGTTAGCTATAATTTTGTAGCAACAACAAATAAATAGTGCCACTCCATGTCTTCCCGTGGATGTCGTAAGAGACGACTAAGGGAATAAAGGCTTGTAGTACTGTTAGGCGATGGGCTTGCAACCTGTCACTAATACGCTGGTAAACATCTTAGCCTAATTGTGCAAATTGTGGTTATAGAATTACCAACAAGTTTTTAGAGATGTTTGTAATTCTGTAGCTCTGCCTACCCCACTCTGGGAACGAAGGCGTGAGATTATGTATGTAACAAATAAATACGAATAAAACATAAAAATCCCAAAAACGAAAAAATACAGGCTGATTTAACGTGTCAACCAAATTTTTTAATTTTTGCAATTTTACCAGTACAATAACTGGTACTTTTCAAACCGAAGTAAATGACTTCACTTGCCAACCACCCACTTTTATTACTTCTCAAATGATCCTCAATGATAAAAGAATTTCCTTCGTGAAATGCGCGAACACCCACAGCAGTGTTTTTCAATGCTGCAAAAAATATAAATCCAGTAAATTGAACGCTTACAAGCACTTAAATGCAACGACCAATTACGGCATTTAAATCATAAAGCTGGATCGAAAAGCTTTGATGTGCCTTTTGCGGCTTTCACGCGAGGGACTATTGAATTGCATGTAATTAGCTGCATGATATATATACATAACAGTTGTACGGTTTCTACTAATTGGGAGCTTTCTTGCATGGTATTCAATAACATTTGATATTAAGTTTAATGATAACGATATTTGTTTTCAAATTCTCTTTCAAAAGATGTGTATTCCACCATTACAGGGTGTTTGTTTTTAAGCTGGAACATTTTATTTACATAAACAACTAAGACTACTTAAAATACGACCACAGTTTTTCGACCGCTTTTTCTCATACTCTAATTGGACGCTGGGAATACACAGCTTAAAACTAGAGTACCTGTAATAACCGAAAAAAATATTGCAAAAACACTTGCGAGGTATGAATATAATCTAGGTACCTAAGTCGAAAGCCAGGGTTGTGATTATCTCAACAAGCAAAGGTGATCGTTCGCTCGAGTGAAGGTCCAAGCGGCGAGTTTAAGTAGTCCCGACAGAGCGAACAAAACACATTTTAGCGCGTGTATTCAATTTGGCAGCATGACTTCACGAACGTATAAGGCTCCTTAATTGACAATGCACGCGCTAAAATGTGTTTTGTTCGGTCAGACGGGACTACTTAAACTCGCCGCTTTTATTCGCTCGTCCGTTCGACCGGCCGCCGTTTTTTGAGAGAATTACACACCAGTATGTATTTACTGCATGCAACGTTTTTTTTTTTCGTTTGTTCTTGTTACAAGAAAAGCATTTTTAGGACAATTCTCTGCTTATCAAAGCCAAATTAACGAATACCTACTCATTTGGTGAATCTTCGTTAATAAGAGAGGAGAGAGTTGCCACCTTAAGCGTCCTTTATCAAATCAGCTCCTAGATACCATAACTTTGCATAATCTTCAAGTTTACTGATGTATTTCAAATATCAGCCCATAACAACCTTACTGCGTTGCCAAAATTGTACCGGAAAGACAGACATACGAACAAGGCAAGTTAAATAAAAACTTATGAAAACAGTAACACACAGCTCCCAAGATACTTTAGGTCGTTCTATTCTTAAACAAATGACGGCCGCGCTGCATCCAAAACTGGCCCAAAACCGTACTTCCCACTAATATTTATTCACGCGTAAAACGTCGTATCATACGTTACGGCAATATGCACATACACCTTTTTACGCCGGAGGGTATGACCACGCGGAAACAGCTGCGCATCGCGCTTCGCGGACCGTCAATTCACAGCACGCTGATTTATAGTACCCAACCATTACTATTCTCTTACGGCTAAAATGACGCATCTGATGCCTTAAAGTTACAGTAAATTTAACCGTTTCGTGAAACGTATAAGGTTGCTCATGCAACGGACGTTTTGCAACAGTTGCGTCCATTTTTGTAAATGCAGATTACCCCATGTGAGTGCCGGAGTTTCGTGATATGTGGCCTTATACACGGTTGGATTTGAGTCGGAAAATTTCGGCCATTGCAATGTAAGAACTTTATGTGAGTAAATTTGAATTACAAGTAGTCTATGTCATTTAGGCCTCTATTTGGCTTTGTTCTCGGCCATCTTGTTTCTATATCGTAATAATATTGTTATTGCTGGCGTAGTGGTAGCTCTTATCTTTTATCTATCGAAACTCTATCGTGAATGACTGACTACCAAATAACGCACAGGCTTACCTGCTGGACTTCAGAACTTAAAATTTAAATGAAATATTCCTTGGCTTACCTAAGGATGCCTTAAGAAAGGATTTTCCTTAAATGGGTCGAATTAAAAAAAACCTTAGTGCAACCCCACCCCTTCCCTAGCAACTCAAAGAAATTTATTTTTCCCGTAAAGTGTAAATAATAGATTGAGCCCCTTCATATATATGACACCCCGTTTGCTATAATCAAATCACCCCCATTCTAGTCCAGAGAAAAACTGCTGTGACATACAGACAAACAGATACCGAGGTGTCACCATAAGGGTTTCCTTTTTACCATTTTGGCACGGAACCCTAAAAATCCTGCATTTTCCCCTACAATACCCGGTTGTTTTAGAAATTTTAGGAGTATTTTTGCATAAATCACCACTAATTACCACATAAGTTTCATATGACAAAAGAAAAAGTTGATTCACCCAAATCGATACGAGTATACAACCCTACCAAATTACCATTACAGATACAAGACACCCGAGATTCCCGAACTACAACATTGTGTAAAGACCTTTGCACTGTTTTGTTTGTGTTAGCGACAAACGGCAAGCGCCCTTATTTATTCTGGAGTTCGTCGACACTCGAATCCGTTCGTGGGTTCGGCTGATTAGGGCTGCCACTGTTAACAGGCGCAAATAAAACTGGGCATTCACTTGGCTTAACTTTGCTCTTACTTATTATAAAAGGAAAAGTGTGTTAACGCCTCAACGGCTTGGGAACGGTTCGAAAAATACCGGTTAATTATGAATCTTAACCAGGTTCACCGTAAATGCTCGCTCGGAGCGGAATCGATTCGCGACTCGTGTTATTATTGCTGGAATTAACCTAGTATTCTTGAGTTTTGATTCTTCTTGCACTTGGATGGCGTAGCGACTATGGTGTTTTAAAAGCTAGGGTAAGGAAGGCGAAGGGTGGTGGGCGGTGCGAACAAATTAGTGAGCGGTATTTTTCGAGCAGGAACTGTTTTATTTTGCTCTTTGATCAAAACTGAATTATCGATTCTGTTCGAGCGGAATCAAAATACAATAGTACATTGTTGCAGAGTATAGAAAGTACGCGATTTTTGGACGAGTCATATAAGAGGGCCGAAACGTAGTTGAGGCCCTCTAGTGCACGAGTCCATAAATTGCACTTTCTACCGAGGCAGACATAGTGCTTTTCACAACTACTGAGAGGAAATAAAATAAGATTCATATTCAAAATTCAAATTTTAATTCATGTTAATGTGAGATCACCGCCAATTTTACCATAGATAACTTTTTTTCATCTGGACCCCTATTCTCGTGGCACTCAAGATCAATAAACTAACATGCGAGATGAATATGTCAACTCCATATAAAATTGTATTTCTTTCGCCATATTTCCCATGTAATTTCATCTCTAGTGGTACGAGATTAGGGGCCAGGTTTAAAAAAAAAGCAGTGACATAGTTTTTAGTCTGTGTATCTTTTAGCAAAAATACACCTAATATTTTACGACACAAAATGGTGTGTTCTGATTGGTCGATTTCAATTTTTCATTTTAAGGAGCTATGGCACAAAAATTGATTGATTGATTTTCATTGGTACTTAAAGTTGGACAACAATGTTCTCGACCAATCAGCAAACACGCCGACAAAAACATTCTTGGTCTGTCCTTATAAGTGACGTTTTGTGACCCCAAACAAGACCATATATGGCCATATTTCCGAGCAGTGTTGTGAAAATGCTCTTTTTGAAATGTATGGCGTTTATGAAGAGGTGGTTAAAAAATATCCAGGTTTCCGACCACTGGCCTCAACCGATCGATATGTAAGATGGAGAGATAGTTTATAGCCCGGAAAATTGTACAGTTTCCGAGGGGTTAGAGCTTCTTCTTAGACGGAGTCGTAGGAAAAATCGCGTGGGATCACAGGATACAACGTTCCTGCGTGTGCAAAAGTCACTATGTGTTCTAGTTGTGAGCATTTTAAATCTTAAACAGTTTAATCAAGGTTCAAAATCCTTTATGTGAAAAAAAACACATAACAATTTTTGCAAGCGCAGTGAAGTTTAGCAATTGGTCGACACGAGCATTTAAATGAGAAGCATTTAGTAAGCCAATAATTTTGGCCAAATTTAGTGCCTTGTCGTATTAAACTTTAAACTGAAAATCAAATAAGAAGCATAGCATGCCAATAACAATCACAATACCAAGTTTCTAAGTGAACTCAATAATTGTATCGCGTGACTACAGTAAGAAAGGTTTATTCAATCTTAGCTTGAACGATCGGGAATGGCATTTCTTGCTAAAAATATTTCAAAAAATTAAGAAATTTTTAAGAAGGAACTTTTTGGAACTTGCACAGGTTTTCTTAAAGAATTTTGTTCCGGATTAGATAAAAAAGGATCATCAGACTACAAAAAAGGAATATTCAATTTCTCGAAATAGTAATGTTTATATAATTTGTTTGTAATTGAGTTCTCAAAAATGGCTTTAACAATTTTGATCAAACTTGCGGGTTTCTGGTCAAGAAATCGATTCGTCACATTATCTTCGGCAAAATTTTCAACGCAAGTGAAGCTAATCGAAGCGGTCTCTCAGGCACTACCTGAATGGCATCTTACGATTGAAGTCTTAAGACTTTCGTCATGACCATGCAATCTTGGATCACGGATCCCACTGACCATCAAGAGTGAGCTGTTTTTTTTTAATGGTTAAGGTATTTGTCAATTATTAATTAATTGGCATGTTTTCCTGCTGAACTACGCATGTTATTTGATACTATATTTATTTTAATATTTATAGCTTTATATAATGCTAGACTAAGTAGTACCATTGTAATAAGAAATATGTTTAAAAAATGTCTGACTGCTGAGTTTCTTGCGGCGTTTCTTCTCAGCAGTGGTCTTCTCTTGGGAAGCGCTGGTAGATTCTTGACGTGTAAAAGTGCCCGTGCGGCCTACTTACTGAATAAATTTCTTTTATCTTTTATCTTTTACCTTTATCTTTTGTCAACCCTAAGCGAGTTGTGTCATCGCGTAAGACGCTAGCGCACGAGCCTGGCCTGGAGCGATGGGGTAAACAGTTAGCTACTCACAGCTGATGAAGTTGCGTCGCAATAGAAACATTGATTAAAGATAGCAACAAACATCAGGCATGTCTAATCGGATGGTAGATGGGGCTAATGAATTCTTGTTTTGCGTGTTTTACAAAAAACACGGCGTGGACAGAGTAACACATAGTTTCCCATTTTCTTGTACTTAAATTAGGATGCATGGCAAAAATATGGTGTATCGTAGGTTCTGTGAATCCAAATTGAGTCCTAGGCCACTATGGAACTATGTCATAGTGACAAAATGATCCAAATCGTAATAGACTTCTTAAGAATTTCATTAAAACGTCACTTTGACATAGTTCCATAGTGGCAAATGAATCAAATTATTCGAGTGTACATTTTAAACTTGTATAGTCTTCATCAAAGTCAACGTCACGAAGGAAACTTTTTGCATACAACCTTAGTCTTATAATGTTAGACGCAGTTATCAATTTCCGTTGATCACAACTCACCAAGTTTCATTAACTTTCAAATCTTTAGCACCCGCTATCGAACCACCAATAGAAATACACTAAGTCAGTTACACGTTAGACACTCAAATAAACTACCTAGAACATACATACAAGTGTAAAACACTTTAACAGCACACTATCTTACACTATTTTACGCGAGATGCACTCCGGACCAAATTAATGGTTCATTATTTACAGAACGTATTACAAGCAGACCAGGTAAGCGTATCTTATGGTCGGATTAGTTTCATACTTACTTTGCGCTGGAAATACCTGGTATTTTACTTTAGAGTAAATACTTGGTGTAATGAAATTTAATTGGCCTGGCGCCACGAGAAAATTCTACGTTAATTTTATTTGCATTCAGAATTGCAAGGAGCGTCCGCTTTGAATAAAACTCGGTTGATAATAATGTTTTGCGAAACTATTTCTCTTTAATGTTCGCGTTGGTCTTAAGGAATCTCCCAGGATCTTATGTAATTAAAGAGCTTACGAAACATAAATATAAAAGCGGTAATGGACAGTGAAAATTCATATTTTAATATACCCTTAAGTTTTTAATAGCCCTTTTTGTATCTTTATTTCGTCTATAATTTAGAAATTAAACATAATTAAATTACATGTTACACAATACAATACAATACAATACAAATATTGTTTATTGAATATCATAATACAGGGTGTTTTTTTTTAACAGGGATATTATGGGGAAATCCAGAACCATAGGTGTACCTCCTATGGCTTTGGATTTCCCCATGATGTCCCAGTTAAAAAAACACCTGGGAAACTGTCTTAGCGAACATTAGGTCTTTTTTGTTAAAAACATTTTTTATGGTCAAGAGTGAGTTGTCTTTAAAATAAAAAAAAAAACAACAAAATAAAACACGCGTGATTTTTCTTTACATTATTACAGTAGTATATTTTACGTATTTTTTATGTCTGCAAAGAGTTTAGATGTCTATTCAAAATGATAACTGGATGCGAATTGTCTTATGTGTGTATGTGTAGGGTGAAGTGCCCTATTGTTGGCCACATACCGATTATTGGCCCCTTGAACTTTAACATAAGGTAATATAGACAATAATTGAACAATCACTAGCTTCAGTAACTGGTATTTTAAAGGTCAGTAAATAGGTGTTTTAGCCTATGTAGTGCGGTAATGTTGTTAAGTAAAAAGGAAAAAAAACACAATATGTTTTTAGCTAAGGGTCTATTGTTAAAATTCGAAAAAGGAATCGAAATTTTGACACATTTCCTTGAGATTTAACCATTAGTTACGGTTTTTAACGATTAGTCAGTTTAACTACTGATCAAACAACAGGGCCTAAGAAGAGCATCCATCTCTTCTAAAACAGATAAAATCAGCTGAAATAGTCTCTCTATTTTAGGTACCTAAGCATTAATTCTTGAATCCGAATTATTTATTGATGCAGTGTTTTTGACTGCGTCTATTAAAATATGAGTTGTGCGTCAAGACGTTCTTAAATCGATGGAGTTACAAGCGACTACCACGTGGGTGTAATCGGATTGCTAGTGATACAAAAATAACATTTTGATACTTGAAAGTTTCGTAAATGCTAACGTTATATTTAAGTTAAAAATAATGTTAAAATAAAATAACGTGTATTCTGATACTTAAGCTTGTGGCTCACGCAGCTATAATAGATTATTAAAAAGTACTATTATGGTATATTTAGAACCTCCTTTATCCTCTTATTCTATTATTAGAAACCAGAAATGTGGTTGATTGTTTTTTCCGTTTTCAATGTCAAACTGATTAACTATTTTTTATAAAAATTTACACGTCTTTAGTTTTTTGCGTGAAGATGGACAAGGGATTTTTTTTATTCCGATATCCAACCGGAATTTTTAAAGTCTTGTACATACATTACATTACGACAACCATTATATATCATTTTATGCTATATTTTGTTATTGAAATAGTAAGTTATTAGTATTTAAGCGAATTATTATGTACGCATTCATTTTAGATAAAGGTAATTTACAAAATTCCTAACAAGTGTTTAAGATTTAACTTCCAAATTAACAGGACACAGTGAAAACGTATGCATACCTACCTGATAAATATATTCAAAAATTCCAGTTGTTTCCTTTTGTTCAGTCATAAATCTGACTAAACCTAGATGTTTATTCTTATGATGGCCTTCTAATATATTTTTGTACAGTCAGCGTCAGAGAAAAGGACCCCCCCAAGTCGTTAAAGATTATCGCACGACGGCGAACGTCACGTGACGTTCGCCGTGAGCGGCTAGCTTCCCCCGCCCCGCACCCACCTCTTGCCCGAGCATCCACCGATACCACTCGAATATCATAATTTCTTTATTTTACTATTTGGCATTTGGTTGAACCGAATACCAAGAATAACTTACAAAAAGACATTTACTTTATACATGCTGTTGAGGATACGAACCCGCTCCACTAGCCGCTAGCCGATTGCTTTTACATGCCTTTACCACTAGGCCATCGACTCAGTTGTCAATCTCGGCGAAAATTTTAATTGCATTACTCCATATATCGAACAATTTTAAAAACGATCTTATGTTGTAAACGTTATGGTTCAAATTTCAACTTCCACCATGTTCTACTCCTCAATTAACTATAAGGTTGAATTACGTATAGATTTCTCGTTTGGTTGAATATACTGTGCTTCTTGCCGATTGTTGCACTACCCTAGTTTTACTTCAGAAAAGTAACTGCTGCATAAACTGCGACTTAAGGTTGAATTTAGAATAATTTACTTCTTCGCCTTGTTTACTAAACTGTGACTGAGGGTAACTTTATAATAACCTTACAGTTTCTTTATATTTCATTCCGAACTGATTGAGTGTAAAACCTTCGTCGTAATATTATCTGATTTATTAAGTTTTCAAACAGTTGCTTCGATTAACCGATATTATGGTTAGATTAACAACTTTTTTAAAAGCTAAAATTATTGTTCTCTGGGAACAGGAACAAAGCATAAAGAAAATAGCACGAGATATGGGCATAACGGTAAGATTTACGTTATTTACATATTAACATACTTATTTATTGTTGCAATCATGTTGCAGTATTACGTATAGATACTTACAAGTTGGATTTACGTATTCCTATTATATTATCATTTTCATTACAGAAAAAAACTGTTAAAAGATGGATACAAAGGTATCAAGCCACGGGTGATGTGAAATGTGAACGCCAAGGCCCTCGCCCTAGTGCTTACACTGATGAATCGGAGCTACACCGTAATATTGTGGAAGCTCACTCAGTGGCACCGTTCAAAACTACGCGTTCAAGTGCTGAAACTTTTGGAGTGTCGCTTAGCACTGTTCGACGACATCTACACGCTGCGAATATCCATAATTATATACCGGCCAAAAAAATTCAGCTTAGTGACAATCACCGCACCAACCGAGTAAACTTTGCCACTCGTTATTTAAATTTCGACTGGGAAAACGAAATTGTGATATTTACGGACGAAAAGTGCTTCAAGTCAGATAAGGATGGCCGAAAAATTTTATGGAGAAGATGTGGGCAGAGGTTTAACCCTAAAAATGTATTAGACTTGAGAACAAGCGGGCGGTTAACACTAGGTAAATAATATTTTTATTGAAATTATATTAGGTATATATCTTTGACAATTAATGTGGATTACATCTTTATTACAACATATTTTAAACGGTTGACTGTTTTTAGGTTACTGGGGATGGATGTCTTCAATGGGCCCAGGCGAGCTAGTGGAAATAGGAGGCCGCATGAACAGTGAGCGATACCTTGAAGTGTTGAAGGACGTAATGCTGCCGTCAGTGCGTGTCGCATATCCTTAAGGCCAAATTTATCTGGTTCAGGATAATTCTTCAGTGCATCGGTCCCGAATCGTTCAAGACTGGCTAAAGGTCCAAGAAGACATAACGGTGTTTGAGTGGCCGGCTAAAAGTCCGGACCTAAATCCAATAGAAAATTTGTGGGGACAGATGGTTTTGAACTGGGACTCCAGTGATATAAAAAACAAAAAAAATTTGGATAGTGAGGTAAACAAAACTTGGGAACTAATGCGAAATAGTGATGCATGTTCCAGTATGGTTTCGAGCATGAAAAGTCGACTTCAAGAAGTGATAGATAGTGACGGCCATCCTCTCCGTTATTAATAGGTATACTCGGCAGATTGATTGGTGAAATACTTACGAAGCAATATGTTAACAATTTCAAATATTTGTGGGATTATCACGTAGTTAATCAAAAATAAACATCCTTTATTATTATCAATCCAGTTACTCTTGTTTACAAGTAGTCTTGTGTTAACGATAAACCATCTGACCTCACATTTTTTTCTATTGAAGTGTTAAAGGGTTATCATCACTGTTATCAGAAAGAAAATGTGATAAAAGAGAAAGATGTATATTGCTATACTATTATAGTTTAGCATGTTGGTTCTTCCTCTGAGATTCACAGGCACTAATGACAACATTTGATTTTTAACCAGGCTTTTCTTTGTTAAAATAATTCAGAATGTAAAAAAATATGTTCACTGATTTAAATAAAGAAAGACGTGTAGGTAGTTGTTTCTAGAAATATCTATAAACGAACCGTTGTCTAATGTTAAACATTCTAAACCGCTAATTTGTGTTTTGTTAATAAATTTAGTTCAGTTATTAATATCCTAAGTAAATAAACCTAATTTAACACAGAAAACAAATTCGAGAAATAAATTAACATTGTTTTCGCAACATGCCTTTGTTTTCTTACATATCTCATACCTACTTTAACGTTTGATTTCTTTAATAATAAAATCTAGACAAATGATAAACGAAATAAAAAAAAGAATAAATCCCATCAAGGGCCTGGGTTTGAACCCGTGATCGTTGCATTCGTAGGCCGCAGTCTAGACCATTGGACCAACATGCCATTTACATTTCAATACAAAAAACTTAAACAGTTTGATGTCATTACCAAGGGGGGTACCTTTTCTCTGACGCTGACTGTACTAGATCCTATCCAATAGTAACCGCATTCAGATTGTCTTAGCTAATCAAATGTTCAAGCTTTATTTTTACGAAATAAAAACCCCAAAAAAAGTTTAATGATTCTCTAAATTTAAGTCTTCTAACATTTACCAGCAACTTTTTTCAAGCATAACTTTTGAATACCGTGCCTTCCTTTCAAACCGTACTTTCTGACCAACGCGTTAGCAATCCAGTCACAACCCGTCGAGAGGTCATGATCGATTACCTTTCTCCGACAGAGGGTGTATCAATCAACCTTTTTGTCAATAACTGGCGCCATCGACACCCTTTGAACTGATGGATTCTTCGGTGAAGGGCTTTGATGTACTCGTGTAGGTAAATCACCGTGGATGCGGTGGTTGTGTGTAGTGGTGGAGGCAAACAACAATAATGAGAAAATCGGGCAAGAGCATGTCGGACCATGCTTAAACTTGGATACCTAATTAGATTCCAATATACGTCAAAAAAACTACCAAAGATGGCGGAATGTCACAGTTACACGGTGTCATCATCATTGTGACGTTTCAGGAAAAACCAACCTTTTGGTACAATAATTATGTTAAAATAAAACAATATAACTTATTTCCACAATATGATAAAGGTCATCCTGATTTTAATCAATGTTTGTTGAACCTGGTACAGGCTCCATTTTACTTGCGATAAAGCAAAACCCACGAGCAAAACACAAACTTGAAACAATAACGAAATGAAACAACAAAAACTTAACGGAAAACAAAAACTTAACAATGGAAATCACCACGGGGCGAATAGGTACAGAAAACATTCGAGCTATCCAAACGTCAGATGTCGAATGAAGTGACAATAGATGTTATGGCCGCCACAGAACCACCATGTCCACCATAAAGGTCACCACACATGATAAACTGATAATTTTTTGAAGACTTGAAGATTTTTTGAAGATTTCGGTCAAGTTTTGAAGACGTACGTAAAAATATGATTGATTTTTTTTCCTAAAAATGTAATCGCACATAATGAGAATAATAATTGGTACCAAATGTTATTAAACCCTGAGTTATTGCCATTGTTATTTAAACTTTTCTCCTATAAAACAATTTAATTAAATATCTTTTTTTGCGACGAGTAATTAAATAAGATTGTTTATTTTCTTAAATAAACAGGAAAATTAAATGTTGCCTTTAATATTATAAATAAAATAAACAGCTACCTATAACATATACAGAAGTGAAAATTTACCGATCGACCTAATATGTCATTTTAATGGCAACACTTTTTTGACGTATGTTGGAATCTAATTAGGTTTTTTAGTTTAGTGTGGGTTCCAACGCCGTTACTATTATTAAAAGTTATTTGGTGCGGTCTTAGATGATTTTTAGTACCCAGGGATAAAAACTTTATTTGCCTGTCTCTTAGAAATCAATCAAGGTCTCGTACTGATCCTTTGAAGTTATGTGCTGTCATTTAAAATATTTTTCAGATTTATATTTGTTATTTTGGCTGTAGTTAGGGGGGATACGTAACACTAACACTAACTAAAAATAAAATTCGTTAAGAACTTTTTTTTTTTTTGATTTATTAGAATAGAATAGAATAGAACATTTATTAGTAAGAAATATACATCGTCATTTTTAGAATTATGCGGTAAGTATAAACTAATTTCTATACATTCCATTTCAATATGTTTCATAATATTATTCAATATAAAGGATTACATTACATGATCTAAGTCTGGTGATTGTATTAGTAGGTAAGCGTATTTTATGGGCTTTCGACACGTATACTCATCCGTCTAAGAAGTCCTTAACGCAGTAGAATGCTTTCTCAGTGCAGAATGATTTAAGTTTGTAAGTGAAGGAGCGCTCAGTCTGTGCCATGCAAATTGTTTCAGGCATTTTATTGTATATGCGCGCACCTATCACTCCCAGGGACTTTCCCGTCTTCTGCAGTCTGTGCTCGGGGACTGCCAGTCCCGGCTGCCTTCTTGCAGAGTAGCTGTGGCCTACTGGGAACTCATTTAAGTTCCTTCTCACATATTTGCCTACCTCAAATATGTATAAAGAAGGAACTGTCATTATCTTTAGGTCAATAAAAAGTTGTTTCGCAGGCTCATCCGGCGGTACACGGCATTACTTATTATTCCACTTATTACACTAATACTATATATTATATTCTCTTATTACTTAAATCACTGTTTATGTAGTCAACCGCTGTCTCTTCGTTCGTGTGTCACGTTGGCGCCACTGAAAATCAGCGTCGCGGTGCATGCCGTGACATAGTGCTGAGTGGCGTCAATTTCGACGTCACAGAATCACCCATGGCAACATTATGTTACAATTGTATTTTATTCCTTTTCTTCATTGTTTAATTTTGTTTTCTGTGTTGCCATTGTTTGTTTTATTTTCAATTTATTTTGTTTTTTTTTTCTTGTGATCGTCGAATAAATGTTTCTATTTCTATTTATTTCTATTTTCATATTTGTACGGGAAAACTGCAAGTGTCCCTAATTACGAGTATGTGAACAGTGAACACTACTATATATCCGTAAACATACATATAGGCAGATAAACACATTACCCTCCTCCTCCAGCAGTCGGGTAAAAATCAAATAACCAATAGAACCAACTCACTCAACTCAATGTCACTCAGAATTAATATACATATGCATATACCTATAGCCATGTGAAGACGGCTGCGTATTTGAATATTTGACTCTTTTGATAGGAGAAACCAACAATGACGCAGTACTTAACGCGTATTTGCTATGGATTGGCTTTATTTGTCAAAGAGACCAATTATAATGCTAACGTTTAGTACCAATTTCACCAAACGATGTTAACAATTTAACAGACGATTAGAGCGTTAACAGCTGTCAAAATGTATGAACTAACAGTCGATTAACATTGATTAACATTTAACATCGTTTGGTACCTGACGAAACCTGTGTTGTGGATGTAATTTGTATTTTTGGATTTTGTAGGTGAAATTAGTACTTAGTCAACTATTCTACGCATTTTGTTTATCTGTAAAATATACGCGGATACGCACCGCCTAGTGGAGTACCACCATAAGTTTAAAATTGTTTGTGAAACTGTGAGTGAGGTCTCCTGTGTCCTGTATTTAGAGGACGGACTGAATACCTGCTCCTTTTGAAGTCGCTTAATAACTTTACCTTCCTTTGGTAAAATACTACCGCAATCCACTGGTACCTAGGTAAATAATTTAATTTAACTAGTCAACTGTCACCCAAATACCTGTGAACACCGAGGCATTACGAGTTTATTTGCTCTCGGATTCCGGTGACGTGCTAGTCTCGGGCCGTTGGGACATGCATCAGTACACCGAACGGGGAGTAAACTGCACACAAGCGAATGCTGTACACTGCACCACACTCACTTAAATAAAAAGAACAATAGGTAACTAGTAAAAATATAAAATGCCTCTATATAAGGGCGATCCCTTCTTTGAGAGCTGAGTTTTCTTAACGGTTTAACCAATCTTCATTAGTACCTAGAAGTGATAATTTATTTCGTATTGGAAATTATTTTATTATAATGTCGCTAAGTATATAACAGTAGGCTGATGGCCGATGGGGTCAGAAGGTTCTTGAGTGGCGTCCGCGGACCGGGAGACGAGCTGTAGGTAGGCCTCCAACAAGATGGAGTGACGACCTTGTAAAGATCGCGGGAACACGGTGGATGCGAAAAGCAGCGCAGAGCCTTGGGGGAGGCCTGTGTCCAGCAGTGGACGTCTTTCGGCTGACATGATGATAATGATGATGAAATATAATGAATTCACAATAAAAAAGATCGTCAAAGTAAAAAATAAAATAAAGGGAGATGTGGTGACAAAGAGCGAAAGGGAAATGCTAAGATGGTATGGTCATTTAAAAAGGATGGATGAAAGAATAGTTAAGAGTGAGTTCAGATGTCGGTAATTTACAAGCACCCGAAACAAAGGTACAGTGGAAACATTTTCCTAATAGCGATCGGCAATCTTCGTTTTTCTATGACACACGAGTGACAAATATACTGTCAGTTGCGAGTGCAAGCGTGATAGCGATAGCCAGCCGAAAGCTATTAAGAAGCTGGGAATATACTGTACAGTCAACAGCATAAATAAGTGATCATTTATGTACCTTGTCACTTTAACGTCGTGTTTGAAATGTCATACAAAATTGTGAAACGATTGAAAGCGACAAGGTACATAAATGATCACTTATTTATGCTGTTGACTGTACGTGCCGGTTGGTGAGTCGTTGATGAAGCGAAAGTTGTATGTTTAGCCGAAACTAACTTAATAATAAAAAAATACCGTAGATACAAAAGAATACAAGCATCAAATACTACAGTCACAATGTTAAGAATACAACTATATTTGGAAATGACAACATTTTAAATATATTGAAAAAATAATTAATCATGTATCTAGTCGTGACTATATTATTAAACACAATATAGTGATTTTGTTAATTACAGATTTTTAAATCAGCGTCAAAATATTATATTTTGAGTTACGATGCCACAGACGGATACTCAGATACCTGCCCTCACTAGAAAAAAGGGCGTATGTCTCGTAGAATCATATGACCTTATTTCTTTAGAAACAGGGTTCAATTTGCTTTGACTATCAAATTGCGCATGCGTTCTTTTTATTTAGAAGGGCAGTAATAACACCCCTCTTTTTTGTAAAGTGTTAAAAAACACATCAATCTATTGCTCCGTAGTGGAGTGACCAGCAAGAACAGAAGGCACTTCAACGAAAAAAGAAGAGTGTTGACATAATGTATGGAATTGACATGAGCGCTCGACGCGACCGTTCGGTAGCTTACGTCAATCCTAAGCATTGTCTTTGAATTTGATGGAGAGGAATTGCAGATGCATTGCTCGTCTTTGAAAAAGAGTATAGTCGTCTTATAGCTAGTCGTGGTGCGGAAATACAAATTTCAACTTTATCGATCCAGAAGATTAGGAGCAAATTGGCTGATAAACTTCTGGTCCAAATAAGGGTTCCGATTTTACATTCAGATGAAAGGAACCGTAAAAAAAGTTCAAGCTCGGCTTTAAATCCGTCGTAGACACTGTACCCCCACGCACGGTCAGCAAGGCAGTAATTACCTCCCAGAGGTTAAACGCGTCGCCGCATTGCGGAGCGTTACCGGATTCCTCAATACGAGACGTTTCTACGAGTGTTTATCTGTGATCGTTAATATAAACAGATATAAATAAATATCAGGGTAATCTCACACAAATTAAGCTCTAGGCTTGTTCTTTGGGTACTAGACAAGAATAAACATACATACGTAGAAAAAAAATACTTAAACACATAGAAGACCTCCGAGATAGAAAAGTAGGTACTCGAGCTCATCACACAAATATTTGGCCATGCCGGGAGTCAAACTTGGGCCCGCTAGCTTCGTAGGCAGGGCCACTTACCAACTAATCAAGGGACAATCTCACACAGATTGACCTTGTCCCAAACTGAGCTTTAGGCTTGTGTTATGGATACTAGACAACGATACACATACATATATAGAGAAATACATATTAAAATATATATAAAATCATTCAAGAGTTATCTCAGCACAATCAAATTGTCTGAAGAAGACTTTATTGTCTAAGTCGCTAATGCATGTGTGACCATCCCGCTGCCCAGATCTGTCCCCTGGGACCCTAGACAAGGTGCGTAATCATGCCAAATTACGAGTGGTAGTAACAAGAGTCTCTGAATTAAGCCACATATGGACGGACGGACAGACTGATGTGGCGAAACTATAAGGGTTCCTTGTTGATGAACCCTAAACATGGTTGAATAAGTTTTTATAATGGTGGTTTTTATAATTTTTTAACTCGAAAAAACCTAAAGACAAAGCATAATTTAAAAAATACGATGCAGAAAAAGTGACAAAGTTAACCCCAATTATGCTTAGAAATAGACATTTTCTATCCTCGCTCGTCGAATCACTTCAATCTCCTACTTCCATCTACCAAGTCACTGTCCCTCAAATCTGAGAGCTGTCCTGAGGTCAGCGATGATTAAAATCACTGTCGTGTCCCAGCACTGAGTGTGGTTCATCCATGGAGCTAGGAAAAAATATTGTACATAGCCTAAAATTTCAGTCAGTTTTTGTATAGCTATTTTGATCGTTATGCTTATCCTAGCTAAGTAGGTTTCTAGCTTAAAGGTATGAATGAGGCTAAGTGTTCAGACGCTGATAAACATACATAGATATGTAAATAAGAATACTATAGGTGATGATTGAGAATTATATGCGATAAGTATCGCCTTATAGCTAGGTACAGTCAACAGCATAAATAAGTGATCATTTATGTACTTTGTCGCTTTCAATCGTTTCACAATTCTGTATGACATTTCAAACACGACGTTAAATTGACAAGGTACATAAATGATCACTTATTTATGATGTTGACTGCACGCCATATTATTATATAGGTAAAGTATGAGTATGTAAGACTTGAGAAAAAGCATGATTAACGCTCTCAGAGATGTCAATTAAATTTAATGCCTGTTTAGTGACGTGTTGTGTTATTCTATTGCTATAGCAAAGAAAGTGACAGCAGCAACTTTAATCAAGCATTAAATTTAATTGACGTCTCTGAGTGCGGCAGTAAATTGTAGGCAGTAGGAGTACAGATTTCGAAAATGACGTCGATTTTGGATTACAAGATGGCGGGCACGACTTTTTTTAATGTCTGGGTTTAGTTTTTTTGGGATTTCATTTCCAATTAGTCATATCCACCGTCTTGACATGTTTGTATGAATTGTATTTCTATAATAAACTCACTATAGAACATATAAAAGCACAACAATAACTAAACAAAATACAATGATTTATTTGAGAGTAGCTTCTGTCCGCGACTTTGTCCACGTAGATTTAGATTATCGTAATTCCCTTGGGAACTTTTATATTTTCCCGGATGATAAGTAACCTATGTATGCATCCAGGGTATGAGCAATCTTCATTTCAAATTTCATCCAAATCCGTCCAGCCGTTGCAGCATGAAGGAGTAACAAACTAACACACACACACACATATACACACACACACAAACTTTCACATTTATAATATTAGTAGGATTTATTGGAGATCAAACACCGTTTACGTACATGGTAAAAAGCGTACATATTATATTAAAAGAAAGCTAATTATAACGTTTTCCTTAATATCCGTAACCATAAGTAAATGAAAATGAATATGTATAAATAGGTACCTACTGCGTGAAGCTCATTAAACTTAGGTTGCAGTCTCCAAAAAGGTAGACCACATTTTTATCTGACTGTACATAGCGGTAAAATTTATAACACCCCTCTTTTCACATCGGGGGTTAAGAATGATCTCTCCATGATTCCCAGCTCTGCATATCGGAGTCAGATCTCGAACAAGTGACGTTTATTCGACCCATCATTTACACTCAAGCGCAGTTGAAATCGTCATTCCGGACGATGACGGCAGCACGGTCGTCTAGGATTGCCTTCTAAACTACAAAACAGTTAACTCCACGATGCTAAAATGCAAAATTCAACTCTATTATTAAAGGTGCAAAGTTGAAAATTGAACAGCTGATTCTCGGTTTTAACGGTGTTTTAGTGGGAAGGCTGGTTGGCTAACACTTGTGTCCTGAGTGACTTGACTTAAATTATCAGCGACGGGTGATTTCAGAACGGAACGACGTTTTTTTATTTTGATACGCTCTTTGATTTTTAAAGTGATTGAGTGTACTCACTGATTGATCTGGTTAACCGCAAGCTAGATTTGACCTAGGACTCTATTTTACTTGTTAAAACCGTATTGCTGCAGGCATGCTTTCGTATTTTTTAAACCCAGCCGCCTTTCATCATCATCATCATGTCAGCCGAAAGACGTCCACTGCTGGACATAGGCCTCCCCCTCCTTTACTGTCGAATTAATAAGAGCTATTTTATCGTTGAAATTACGATAACATATATTAGGTAATATGGTTTTGCGCGTGGAATAGAGGCCCAGGATAGAGTTGTTTTGATTATTTATTTAAAAATAAAACAGACTTACGTATCTATGCTACTTTTTGTTCAACTACGAATAATAAACTACCATTCAACTTAAATAAATATTTTGAAGTCACAGTTTTGGCAATGAAGCTGGTACAAAATTGGTAAGATTTTTTTTTTATTTACACCCATATCATAACTTCCCTACAATATGTTCAGAAGCGATAAGCAAATCGCCTATATTAAGAAACCTGTATCTGTTGTTGCATCTTAATGTTTACATTAAAGTGTAGTGCATCGTAATGTTTACATTAAAGTGTCGGTACCTAAACATTAAAGTATCGGTAATACTATACCACTAACTTGAAAATGCAAGCCACATCTGTACATGATAAATAAAGTTTGTTTTTTATTATATGTTTTCTTTTAAAAAAAAAATTTAAGCTTTGGTACTACAAACAAGTTAACAGTAACACTAACTTAATAAAAATACAGGCCATATCTGAACATATTATAGAAAACTTATGATATGTATGTAGATAAAGTTATGTATGCGGCTATACATAATTAGGCATTAAAACACTCGTGTGATCTTATTATGCACCAGCCACATAAACTACTATAAGAGTGCAATTCTTTAATAAAAAATTGTTTCTGTTTACTATTTATTGTGATATGCGCCATAATTTTGCATGATTATCACGTAAGTGACAATTACGCTTGAAAATATACAGTCCTTTAAAGGTAGGAGAAATGGTCAATGGACGACAGCGTAGGTTTTTATGTTTAATTATTGTGTTGTATATTGTATATTTAATAGCCGATTATTGTGTCCTACTGCTGGGCAAAGGCCTCTGGATTTGTACAGCTCCCTGTCCATTGCAAGTTCCGGCCAATCTTTTAGGAAAGCATTCAAGTCGTCCCGCCATCTCGCCGTCTGTAGCCGTCCTGGGGGACCTTCCAGGATGCCGCATTAGCCCACCTCCTTTATACCTCCTCCTCCTCTATTATTAAGTATGTTTTTATGTTTTCCCCGGCATGTAGAAAATTTAAAAATCGCAAACCTGTGTACAGGTAGATTCACTAAAGCTGGCACGGATGGAATGAACAAAAGTAATGTCACCTATCACTGCGTGAGTGCCGTCCTTTGAACCGATGTTCGAATTTCAAACCGAAAACCTGTTATTATTGTACACACTTGTATACTTTCGTTCACTCATTCAATCCATTCGTGCCAGCTCTTGTGAATCGACCTGTACGTACAGGTGAGATATTTTCATAGCATTTAATTAGGTACCTAATTTACCTATACTGACCAATATATGCTTCCACGTTGAAATTCTTTCTTCTATACAACCTCCTTCCCATTAAAAATCCTTTACCCAACGTTAAAATAAATCCCTAAAAAACTAAAGAAAGACTAAAGCGTAATTAAAATATGCATCTAGGTTAATTTCGAAACTGAACATTAAAAATACATTTATCTCGTTCCCTCTAATGGTTTGGCGGAGTCTGCTGCACCGTTCTCTGTCGCGCTGATCGCATTCAAATTTGCATATTTAAAAAGCCAGTACGATATCCTCATTCGTATGCAATTTCAATTTTAGACGAGAAGTGTTTTTGAATGGTTGCCGTCATTTGTTATTGGTAAAGTAATATATCACTGTCACGCGAAATATTGATAGCAAAAAAGTTGAACGATGAATTAAAAGTGTATTTCAGGTTAGCAAATCAAGTCTTCATCTTCATCATCATCAGCCTATATTAGTCCACTGCTGGACATAGGCCTCTCCCATTGCACGCCAACGAGCACGATTCGTGGGCACTCTCATCCAGCTCTTGCCAGCCACCTTGCGAAGATCGTCGCTCCACCTAGTCTGAGGGCGTCCTACACTACGTTTGCCGATTCGCGGTCTCCACTCAAGAATACGATAACTCCACCGATTATCGGTTCTGCGGCACAAATGACCGGCCCACTGCCACTTCAAGCTGCTAATTCGATGGGCTATGTCGATAACTTTAGTTCTCTGTCGGATCACCTCATTCCGAATTCGAACCAACAGAGAAACTCCCAACATAGCCCTCTCCATAGCTCGCTGAGCGACTTTAAATTTGTGAACCAGCCCTATCGTAAGTGTCCACGTTTCGGCTCCGTATGTCATGACAGGTAGGACGCATTGATTAAAGACTTAGTCTTCAGGCAAATCAAGTAATTTAATGGTACCAATTTATTGAGAACGGCATAAAAACTCAAATTAATTAAGACTAAATCTAAGACTAAGTCCTTGACTGTACAATGCCGCAGGGGCCATTCTTAGATTTAATGTTTTAGTTAATTTTATATCTTTAGTCCGGGATTACACCTGTTATTACGTAAGTTTTGAAACAAAGCTATATGCAAGAGAGAGATGCAGATATTTGCAACTCACTCTTACCCGTAGTTGCGTCTCAAAACTTAGCTAATAACTTACAGGTGTAATGCGGGCCTAAAGATATAAAATTAACTAAATCATTAAATCTAAGAATGGCGCCTGCGCAGCTGCGGCATTGTACAGTCAAGGACTTTAATTTGTATGCCACTATGGAACCCTGTCATAATGATAGCGTCAAACCACATGACAGAAATTAAGCTTAAATGAATGATTAACTTTATGCGACAGGGTTCCATAGTGGCTTAACAATTAAAGTCCTTGACTGTACCAAAGATGCTGGCAGCATTTCCTCGTTGAATGGCTAAACTTATTCGTTGAGCGAGGAAACTGCCAGCTCTTCGGTCTCCAGTGACGTCAATGAGCCTCTTTGACAATTCCTTAAAATGCTTTGAGCGCTAGGACCCCACGAACCTCAACCTCAAGGGTCTCAACACCGAATGGAATAAAATTACATATTGGGCCGAGACCACTGTATTTGCCTATCTTAATGTTTAGCCGCTTCGGCAGCTGCACCAGGCAGAGAAGTAGTTGCACGACCATTGAAGTTTCCAGCTATTGACATTGTTCACAGCAGTAAAACAATGCTATACTTATTTGTTGCGTGTGAAGGAATAGTAATATAGGAACCGGACATTAAAAAAAAAAGATAAAAAGATAAAAGAAATTTATTCAGTAAGTAGGCCGCACGGGCACTTTTACACGTCAAGAATCTACCAGCGCTTCCCAAGAGAAGACCACTGCTGAGAAGAAACGCCGCAAGAAACTCAGCAGTCAGTCATTTTTTAAACATATTGCTTATTACAATGGTACTACTTAGTCTAGCATTATATAAAGCTATAAATATTAAATAAAATATAGTATCAAATAACATGTGTAGTTCAGCAGGAAAACATGCCAATTGAGAATCTTACGGGAGAGAAAGAGAGAAAAAAAAAACATACTTATGTGTATATAAGATGGTGCGAGACGACCACATTAGTAAAGTTTCGATATGTTTTCCTACATCAACGGTGTCCCCTAGACAAGATAAAGATTTTGCAATTGAATAAATTATTATTGACTAAGTTTCGGGTTTAGGCCATGCATTTTTGTCTGTTAGATAGTCCTCGATCCTATAATACGCTTTAGACATTAACGACCTTTTCAAGTAATTTTTAAGTGCTGGAAAGGGTAACTTTAAAACTTCGTCAGGTAATTTATTATAGACATGAATGCATTGACCAACAAATGATTTATATACTTTACGGACGCGGAATTTTCGGATAGCGATTTTATTTTTATTTCTGGTATTTAAATTATGTATATAAGAATTTTTGGTGAAAGAATCTAAATTCCTAATAACGTGAATAATATTCTTATAAATAACTTGAGACGCTACAGTCAAATTCATCAAAGGTTTATTAAAGGTAATAAATAAATAAAGATAATAAAATATTGCTAAATTTGCTTAAATCAAAACATGTTGTAATTCGTCAAGCAAACGTAGAAGCTGCGACGAAATTAAATATTTCGCAGGTCTATCACCCCGGGGAAATCAGGCGGCAGCTGATGATGGGCCTTATCAGAGTCACTCTTAAAAAAAACTAATTTCGAAATTGGAAAGCTGAAATTATAGTACCTCGAGGAAGATATTTACAAAAATAAACGTTAAATTGGACCTGGATTCCTCTTCATTTAGACTGGCTTCGACGAGTGTAATTATTTATATCATTATTTTTGACGATACGGTATTTTTTTTAATACGAATGGTAAGAACTTCTTAACGTCCACGATTAAGATATGTATACAAGATAGGCTAAAATAAAATAGAATAGAACCCCAACAACAACACAACACAACACACAACAGAGGCCCTAGTCAAGATGCATTACGCTAACTAGCGTTTTTATTTGTTTTGTTTCTAAACCAATCGAATCACTGGTGGATCACGTGACTCTTCGTATCACGTCATCTATCAGTGACGCGATTGGTTTAAAGACGAAACGAATAGAAACGCTAGAAATGTATCTTGTTTAGGGCCCCCGTTTTAATTTTTTTTCTATTATTTTATTTTTCATAGATTAGGGCAGATTTAAGTGCATTTTTGTGCTAAAAAAAAACAGCGATTTAGTAGTGACTTATGAACCTTATTTAGAAATATCCTTAGTCATTTAAAATTGTTACTAAGTAAGTGTCACATATGAGTCTCGAAATTGTATCAAAGAATTTCTGAATCTAAAACTGAGCAGCAACATTACATAGCCAACCGAACCAGCCGACGAGTAAATCAGTCGTGTACTTCTATAAATTCCGGGGTATTTATGAGAAAAGTAAACCCACTAGGGTTCAGTCCTTAAAAGTAAGTAGTTGACTTGTAAAATGTTTTCTTTACTCTTGTTTAGACTGTTAGTAAGTTCAAAACTTAGTTTTAATAGAGTAAACCCTACTAATATTCTTCATTCAACGGAGAGTAAGTTAAGTAAGTAAGTAAACTCTTTATTGCACAAAAAGGAATCTTTTCACAGAAAACACTTATATGAAAATAAATTATGTACAAAGGCGAACTTATTACTTTAAGGGATCTCTTCCAGCTTACCTTGTAATGACTGGGTGAGAGTTTCTCTGTCCGTTTACACCCGTATTCACAAACGACACTATGAGGTCTCACAGTGCTCACGAACGCACAGGGTGGTTCAAATCGTCTCATAAACAAAAGGTCTGTCAAAAAGGACCAATCACAAAGCTGTATTGAACGCAGTGCGTTTACTCAGTGAAGGATCCCTTAAGTATTGTTTGTGAATACGGGTGTAAATCTTTCACAACTCAACAGCGCCTCTATTCTAGGCGGTAAAAACGATATCGTAGTTTGTCTGTTATGGTATTGTCAACGTTTTGATAGCTCTTATTGTCTTGACAGTAATGGCGGCTGACGTCATAACAATACCATAACAGGCAAACTACGATATCGTTTTTACCGCCTGGAATAGAGGCGCAGTTCTGTTTATCCGTTTTTGATGAGGACGAAGACGTGAGACATAATTTAATTAAACGACGGACGAAGTACTAGGCATTTTTTTTCCGGAGATGAAGTCTTTTATGCAGCATGCATGATACTCTGGCCTATTAGGCTACCTACAAATCAAAAGCGTCTTAACTGTTTAACTTTACTAATAACGTTAAATGGTAAATAACAAAGCTTAGTAAATTTTTTAAAACAACTCAAAGGACAAAATAAACTGTACGTATTTCACTATGAGATCAACAAATTTCGAAAAGAACTAGAGGTAGTAGAGTTAGCAACTTCTATCAGATTTTTTTTACAGCGTTCTGCAACCAGCAAAATCAGAAAAGCCGACTAACGTTGCCATATACGAGTTCGTCAGTATTAGGGTTGACTCTTTCCTTGTATTTTGCCACATTAATTTAAGGCTAAATTTTACTATGTATTTAAACTTTATTGCACAATGCAAAAAGTAAGTACAAATGGTGGACTTAATGCCCTAAGGTATTCTCTACTAGTCTACCACTAGGCTAAACAGAGAATAGTTGAATAGTTTGTCGATTTTCTTAGTTGTTTGGCATTTTCAAGAAATCGTATGAGTTTTTAAATCTTCTTTTCTTCGTTTTAGAATCACGTGCATTCTAGAACGGAGACAAGAAGAGTTAAAAAATCATATTTAACGAAAAGTTTGTATAGTGACAGCACCAATGTTGGAAAATTTTAGCTTAAGCCACCAATAATGGACACCTAACTCTTAATTCTGTACCATAAGAATCAAGTATCCATCATGGCTCCTTTACTGATTCCATTACTTAACCTAGAATAGTTTTTTTAAATATTTATTTAAATCAACTAGCAACCCTACGACCCGTCCACGTAACGTGTAAACCTGAATCGAGTAACTGCAGAGTGCAGCGGTTACCGCAGCACGTGGCGGCGTAACGCGCGCGTTTACGCCCCGCCGCCGCTCTACGTGTCTTGTGGCGGGGACTTATTTGCGATATGTTCAGAAATCTTACATCGACTAGTGTTTCAGAAATGAATATTGATATTTTTGCTATACATAGGTAACTAACTGACAACGTACTGCCTAGACTGCTGAAACTAAGGGTTTAAAATATGAAGAGGATATTCTATGGGTACAGTCAAATTCAAATTAGTTTATTTCACTGAATTTTAGATACATAAGATACACTAATTTTGGTATCACAAAAATTTGCCATGCAAGGCATGCGAAATTGATTGCTTAATTATATTTACATTTCTATTTATAATTCTATTTTAATGTTTTATAATTTATATATTCTCGTATGCTATAAAAGTGCTTCTATAGTGTACGAGATTTTCCTGAGTGAAATAGTAATTCATAATTTAATTTAACCATTGCGGAAATTCTGTTATGTTATTAATAATTATAAGTTTAAACATTTACTTACTTTTATTGATGTTATATTAATTTTATTTTGTTTTAATTTTATTATTATTCAGTTCCTAGTTTGACATTTGCGTGTAATCAAAATGAATTCCTTATTAATTATTATTTTAATAATTTCTTTTGCAGACAAGCTGAATACACAGGTCATTATTAAATATTATTTTTACCACGATGTGCAACAATTTTATTCTACAAATAAAAATATTTGATTTGTTTTTTTTTAACTTATTTCTAAACATACGAAATCGCGAACGTCGTCTCGTTCAAATATATATAAATATCAAGAGACAATCTCACACAAATTGACTTGTCCCAAACTAAGTACTAGGCTTGCTATGGGTACTATACAACAATACACATACCTATATAAAGAAATACATACCTACATAAAACTGATTCTCTTGCTCATCACACAAATATCTGCTCTTACGATGACCCAAACCCGAGACCGCTTGTTTCGTAGGCAGAGTCACTACCAACTAAGCTCACTGCGTCGTCGAATGCAACGGAAGATCTGCCGTAATATTTAGTTAAGTAACAAAAAAGGCGACTAACTGCAATGCAGTTTTCGAAGCGTTCTATAATCTATGTGGTTACCCATAGGGTTAGGATTTTGGTGGCTTATCGTGGTTCTACAATCCATGGAGTCGCTATTTCCTAATTATTATAATACATGACACTTTGAAATACTGGAAAAGGGCCGGATCTTAAGTACCCGAAACCGACGTGCATGCATGACTCGATGTGTGAATGTGGAAGAAGCGAAAGAGATTTGTCAGGATCGTAGCAGGTGGAAAGAAGTGGTCTCTGCCTACCCCTCTGGGAAACAGGCGTGATTTAATGTATGTATGTATGACACTTTGATATTGACCTTCAGGGCCTCTATTCAACATGGTAAAAACCATATCGTGTTTTTTTTGTGGTAATCGCCTGAAGGGCCAAAGACAAAAGTCATTGCTTTTGTTTGCTTTTTGCTTTAATTACTTTAAGAAAAAAGGGCAGAGGTGAAAATCCCTTCCGGAGATCGGGGAATGGAGGGCCCAGGTACTGCCGGGCTCGCACCGGCTAAAAACACCAATGCCCCTATTACCAACTACAATTTAGACTCCCGCGGATACTACCACAGCCAGTGCTGAAAGGCCGGAGGAGAAAGTCCTTCCTCCGTTTACATACCCGCGGGGTTTTTCCAAAAAGGGGGGATAGGAAAGGGGGTTGGGATGGGGGTAGGTTTATAGCTATGTGAGTCGCGGAGTGGGAATCCTGACGCATGCATGCTTACAGACTACGGGCTTCCTTTCTTTTGCCCGACAATGGTAGGGTTGGGTCGGAGATCTTTTTGGACCACTTGTGTGGCTGTGGAAACCATCTTTATGGGTAGGGCTACCCTTTTTGAGGCTTTCTCTTTTGCCTGGAGATACTATTTTTTGCGCGTGTCTCCTAGCGCTGCCCTTTTTTGTAACCTCTTCCATTGCAACTTAGCCTATATATCTGCTATAATTTAATGGGGGGGCAGGTGTCAATTTGACGAGGGACCAGTGAATCGCGCGCGGAGCCTTACCCCAGCTTGTGCTGAAGGGCCGGGAGAGAAAATCATTTCCCCGTTTAGGAGGCCGCAGGATTCCCAATCCCCCGTCCTACGGACACCCGTTAGGTAGTCGGGAGGTGCGTGCGTCAGGAGGTTGCTTATATTATAGCTAACTCTAACCTTAAGTGTATGTTAAACACTGAAGGTTAAAGCTAGCTCTGGGTTTAACATATAGAGGTCATTAGAACAAAGAAAGAGTTTTTTTTTAAACTGGGGTTATTAGAGATGGGGTTAAGTGGGCTGGAAGATTTTATACTGTTTATTGCATCATCCTACGAGATTACGGGTGCGTTGGGCCACCAACCATATCGTGTTTGATCATCTGTTATCGTATTGTCAAGGATTTGATAGTTCTCATTTTCTTGACAGTAATGGCGGCCGAGTGAAAAACGATTCCGTAACAGGTCAAATACGATAATGTATGTACCGTGTTGAATAGAGGCGCACTGGTCATATTTCAAAATGAACTATATACATTTTCAGTTGGCTTATTCCATACCTACTACTATTTGCTTGTTTTTAACGCTTTCACAGCAGAGATACCTATCCTCGATACCAAAATTCATTCAAATTGGTTTAGCCGTTTTATGAATAAATAAATTCTGAAATATTAAAATACTGAAGGTCAAAATCAAAGTGGTATGTATTATAAATTATAATAGTTTAGTTTAGTTTAGTTTATTTATTGCATAAAACAATTACATTATAAATTACATTAAAATTGACATGCATTGATCTATGTTCGTCAAAATAGGTACAATAATTATAACAAAATAAAAGTAGCACTCATAACATAAATAATTAAATTTGACAAATAACAGAAACCTAAAGAACTATACTAATACTAAGTCAAGTAATACAAATACGACGTCAATTTAGAGAGCCCTAGATCTACAGTTTAATGTCAACAAATTCTTTAACTGAATAAAATGCATTCTCCAATAAAAGGTTCTTTAGTCGACGGTTAAATATTTCATCATTTGATTCAAATTTTAAATCAGTGGGTAGGTGCTCATAGAACGTCGGGCCAATAACACGCGGATTTTTGCTCGCAAGCGCCATGCGACGAGGCACTGTGCGCAGGCGGCCTGTGCTACGAGTGATCTTACCTTGCACTCCCATACGATCGAAGCTGTTTATATTTCAAAATAAATAGGAAATAGCGAATACAAAGGTCCTAACGCTACATAATAAATTTAAAATGCTTGTTCTATTACTATGCATTCATTGGTGTAACGGTAGAGATACAGGGTGCCCAGACGGACCCAGCACAAGGAAATATAATTTATATTTGTGTATAAAATTCAGTTGACGCTCACCTAGGCGTCAACGCCGCAATCAGACCGTTAGTAACCCACCCACGTGCGAGATATGGAATATTGAGCGCCTCCTCGCGCCGAATACACAATAATAACGTGCCGTGTAATATCACAGTGCGTATGCCATGTGACGCTCTGAGATGGAGTTTGAAATAGTAGGCTATATCTGTTTCCAATATTCAAAACGTGATAAAGGATTCGAATCAAAAAATGGACATGGAACCAAAAGTGGGATTTAAGGCCTTTTTTAACCCCTGGCCCAAAAAGAGGGGTATTATAATTTTTTATTTTATGTTTTGTGTGTTGAGGAAAAAAGAGGAAGACCTAGGCTTACTAACTTCAGCCAAATAAGACAGAAGGCTAATATCGTGTCGTATCAGGAGGTGAAAAAGCTGGCAGAGAACACAGAAAAGTGGCAATTATTCTACTGACAAGAGCCTATATAGCTCTTAAGTTAAATAATGATGTGTGCGTGTGTGTGTTTCTGTCTGTGTTTCTGGGTGTGTGTCTATTTGTCGCGCCTCTGCTGTTAAACGGGTGAACCGATTTGGATGCAGTTTTTTTATTTGAAAGCACGTTTTTTAGCGGTGGTTTTAAGCTAAGTTTCATGAAAATCGGTTTAGCCGTTTAAAAGATATCAGCTCTTCGAAGTCGACGCACAGTAAAAGACCAAATATTGCTATATAAAATTATTAATTAATAAGATTTACCCTTACCTTCTTAATAAGTTAAGTTTTAGAGTACCACGCCTCAAGTCTCGGCATACTAATAATCTGTTTTATGTCCCGGGTATACGTACTAATTATGTTAAAAAATCTTTTGTTAATAGAGTTTGCAAAATGTATAATTCCAGTTTTTCTGTAGTTGATATATTTAACAAATGTCTTCAAGAGTTCACAGCCCTAGTTAGAGAGAAAAATGATACTTATTTAGTTTTATTTTTGTTTTTATTTTTGTTTTTCTGCCTTTAGAGGTATCCTTTAGTCTTTTTTAAAATAATGTCACATTTTCAAGTAATTAATATTATATTGCTCGGTTAGTATATGTAATATTTAACTGTGGTAACTTTACTGGTTGATGCATAATCTAAGATTTCTATTGTATTAGCCATATTGTACCGTTTGTACCCTAATAAACATATAAACATTAAAACATTAAAATAAAACACCCGTACATAATCCAGAATGTATAACATCTAATTTATTTCTCTTCCTTGAATCACTATATCAGTTGATGAAAACCAAATTCGTTGTGTAGTTTGAAAGATCACAAACAGACAGACTGCGGGAAGCGACTATGTTTAATAATATGTAAAGATAGATACAAAAGAAAATGTAAGCTTAATGGCGCATTTATATTATTTGGTTTGACCATAGGTATTCCATTAAATCCCTTTCAATCACCGACTAGTATTAACAGTTGTTTGATAGCAAATAACGAATCAAGTTCAACCAAAAGCACCCAACACACGGCCACTTATCGTAAACGCGCCATTACTTCGCCACGTGCACAATGAACTGTTTAAATATCTGTACCTCACAGAGAATCCAAGAAATTAAACAGTACGAGTACCCTTACCATGAGTTACAATTACCATACTCGCTAGCGAGTCGAATACTCTGTCCCTCGCACTCTATAAGAATACTGCGAGGTCAGCGAGGGACAGAGCATGCGACTCGCTAGCAAATACGGTAATTGTAACTCATGGTAAGGGTACAGCAGCCGAAAGCCGAGTGTTGCTGTATTTTACAAATAACTTGAACAGATAAACTTTGAACGCTTCGCAATTTCCCGACTTGGAAATTGAGTTCCCGAAACGTTTGAGTTTTAATACTTAATGAGTTACCCTCATTAAATAACTTCGGGACAAATTTAGTAACTCTTTATTTGATGTACTGTATTGCGAACTTCGTCCCTTCGCCGAAATCGTTTCAATTGCCCTGAATTGTTTCTCGGATTCAAAAGGAATTCTAACTCAATTATTATATTCTGGGAAATTTAAATTGAGGTTTTTCTGGAATGTCTGTGGTTTGTTTGGAATTCATTAATTACGGGAAAATCAGTAAATTCGTGGACAAAAGTGTTCTGGGAAAAACCATCACAGACTGAAATGATTGGTTACTAAATAAATCAAGACAAATACAATATAGCGAATATTATCGAGCAAACATAGATTGTTTATTTATCTTAACATTACGTTACATAGATAAATTGAGCATTTATTTGTTTAGTATAAGTATCTGGTAAACAATTTAACGAGACTCTCGACGATAAACCTGTGGTCCAAGGGGAAAAAAGGTACAAGTCGACTTAACCCCAGACTATATGATATATATGGGTATAAGAGGGTAAGTCTTCTGACGATCAAGGTGAAAAAGGGGTTAAGTCTAGTATACTCCGTTCATGTATACACTAGGACCCCAGTCAAGCTTGGATAATTCCACCCTTCTAAATAAAAAGGACTTAAGAGCGATTTGATAGTCAAAGCAAATTTAACCCCCTATGTCAAGAAATAAGGTCACTTATAAATAGGGTGCCTGCCGTTTGGTCAAAATATTTTTGGTCAAAATGTATCATTTCCCAAAAAGTATTTTGTATTATTTTTGTTTCATATCCGGGATATCGAAACCGCTTGCTACGTCTATTAGGTTAGGTTAAATTTGTGACTACATAAAAATAAATCAACTGCGACGGGAAACAGCTTTTTGGGAAATGAAAATTTGGGAAATGATACATTTGACCAAAAACATTTTGGCCAAACCCACGCAGTTTACATACGCTCTTTTTTATAAGCAGGGAAGAATTAGACAACAGGATTTTTTTTAAAGGTGTTCTGATAAAATTCATGTTTATAGAGGTTTCTCTCGAAAGCATACAATTGTTTTTTTTACTGATAATGTTTTATTGAATTTTATCAGTGTTTGCTAAAATCCAAACACTACCTACGCCCGCTAGTTGCACTAGTGGCTAGAATCACATCTTTTTTTTGCTGCTATCACTATGTTGCGTTAAAGGTCTTTAGCCATTAGCAAGAAGTTGTTTATTTATTTTCGCATTAAATACAAAAAATATAAAAATATGCTTTTGAGACATCTATAAACATTCTTTTTTTCAGAACACCTTTTAAAAATGTCGGAGTCGTCAATTCATACAATATTATACTTTTCCTTCAAAAAACGTATTTTGAGAATATGCTGATAGAACTAAAGATCGAATGTAGTCTTATGTCGGAACCCAATATTCAAACCGCGGATAGATAGGCTTACTTCGGATTGAAATTTGACACATTTTGTATGGGCAAATGTCAATTTTTAACCCGTAGTAAGGCTTCTCTATCCGCGGTTTGAATATAGAGTTTGGCCGTTAGTTAACATTTAAATAAACAAAATGTATTTTTACACACCCCAAACGTACATCTCGAACTAACATCGATGTAAACAACTCAAAATATTTACTTTATTTTACCTGCATTTCGAAGCTCTAATGCGATGCAACCTGCATATTAAACTCCATTTTCCGTCGCAAAATCTAAATCACACACGCGCCGAAAAAATTCGGCCGCCGAAAAACGGAATACAGGGTGGTAGTGAAAATTTCATTTGCCGAAATCGCGTACGGAGCGTTTACCTTGCATGCCAATGGGCGACGTTTAGCTAAAAATAAAAATTTGCACTCCATGTTGGCTAAATTGAGTATTGTACACGGATAGGTTTTTGATTTGGAGAATTGTGGGGGAATACTGCATTTGAGTTGTTAGTTTGTGAGTGTTGTTTGGTTCGTTTTTAGGGTTATGTTTTTGACATGCTCGGCGATTATTATTTATTTATTTGTTTAAACTTTATTGCACAATACACAAGGTTCGTATGAACGCCTTGAGGCGATTCTGTTAAATTACTCGTTTTTTACACGACTGCCCGAAAAAAAAGGAGTGTTATGTTTTCAGGGTTCATGTTTGTCTGTATTTATGTATGTATGTGAGTTTCTTTATTCCACTATAACTTCTAAATCCCTTGACCGATTTAGATGAGTGAGGTATCGTTAGAATCCTTACGTCATCCCGGGTGACATAGGATACCTAAACTGTTAAAATTGCAATAACAACAATGGCAAAATGACAAATATTAATATATGTAGGTATATCAACGAAAGTATAAAAAATGCAGTCGGGTTTTTAAAGCTTGCTTTTCATCATATAGTTATTTTATTTAATTTATTAATGGTTTCCCAGAAAGCTTGAATTGCTCCAACCGTATTTATTTATTTTTGGAATGGAGAAGGCAAGCCAGCATACCTACAGTCGGGGTCAATAGAAATGGCAAAAGATGTAAATAAAACCAAACGGACCCGTTTACCATTATTACACCATAATCACGTACTTTTGGACATCGCGTGAGGTATATTTAATTATGTACACGCTTGGTTGTTGTTTACATTCTGTTTAAGATTAAATAACTATAGTATTAATTAACTTTTTTAAATCAAAATTTGTTTGCAAAAATATTGAGGTTATGTGTCAAGCAAAATATGTCAATTTGTTTACATATTTTGCCATTTCTATTCATCCCGACTTTATAGACCACCTGACTGTAAATGTGATCTGTGAGCCATAAACAATTGCAGTCTCATAACTATAATCTTAAAAATGCAATCCTAAGGTTGCAAATGCGGTGCCAACCCAACAACCTAAGTCTTTTGTCAACGAAGCAGCTCAGCTCGGCGGCTGTCTTATTACGGATACTACACAACGAGAAACATATTTATGTGTATAGCGAAATAAATGTATACATAGACAACATCTAATCACACAAAATATTTACCTTTACCTAGAATCGCTACCTTCAGTTACAAATCTATCTACTTTCAACTGTACTAACATCCCTACTTTGTCTTACAAAAACTACAAGTAACAAACCAACAACAACTAACTCCCCTTTAAAACCAGGGAACTCCCATTCAGCATAATTAAAAAACAGTTCATTAGCAACGACAATGTTACCAACTGAAAGAACTGCGATTCTGACGTAACACCAAAAAAGATGAAACTGCAATGTATTAGTCAAAGCATTCTAAACTCTATTGACAACAACATTAAATTTAAAATACTTATGCTATCACTATGCAGTTAGCCGCCTTATTTGCGATGACGACAGTATTCCGTCAATGTTCCAGCAATAATGAGTTGGGTTTCAACTAACTTTGTGAACAATCCATGCCCATCTCCCACAATACTATATAAATTAGACCCAATACTGAACTTTGGGCATTGAATATGCCAACAATTAGTCTGAAACAAGAAATTCGGTAATTGCCGTCTCTTTTACACGGTTGTATAAATACTAGAGAGCGGAAGGGATGGAACTCACAAAGTGAGGTTTAGATTTTGGAGTACAGGATGTTTTATTTCCGTGTCGAAATTGTAAAGTTGGTTTCGGTTTTTAAACTTACTTGGTTGAGAGTTGGGAATTAGTTTTTCATGTAATGTTCATTAAAATACTGTAGGCATTTGGTATAAGCAAATGTGAATATTGTGAAGTTTTTACTACACAATCATAGGGAGCTCGTATATATAAAATTTGACTTGAAATAATTTGCCATTGTTGTAAAAATCAATTGGATGAAACTATCGGATGGAAACAAAGTGGCTGTAAAATAGAAAGTACATTTTGTCAAATAATGACAAGTGGCGTCACTTTACCTGTCTGAGTACTGACATCCATTATGACTTGACAGAAGCGCGTGGAGCTAACCCCATGTGCTTCTGTTTAGTCCACCAGAGTAAATCTCTTTAACCGAACAATTGTCCTCGCGTGTGATATCCATGGACTTGTTTCTCTAATAACTCCATGGCGATTGTCTAAAACTCGATACTGGCGAAATACACCTTGTTAAACACAAGGAGTGAAAGCCATTAATTAAGAAAAAAAGACATCCATTATGTCCCGATACATTATTAAAGTTAAGTTACTACTATACGTTTTTTATCTAAAATAAATGGCAGAAATAAATTAACGCAACACATTTTTTCCAATCCGCGTTTCTTACATAAAATATGTTAAAGAGTATAAATTATTTTTATTCATCTACCCTTTTTCGCTTTCGAGCCGTAAAAACAACCATTAAATTTCAAACCCATTGTATGTGTGAACATTAGACCACACCCCGATTATGTCACATATTAAACAAAACACACTGTTATTACACATTTTATGTAACACAATAATTAATGTTATATCTAAAGGACAAAAGCTTTATTATTTATTATTATAAACGTTGAAAATAAACGACGTAACGAAGCACCCACAAATTACAAAAGAAAATAATAACGCAAGGAATTTATATTTATTCCAACATAATGTCTAAATACAATACTAATTCGTAGTTGAGAAATAACCAGCAGGTCCAAATTAGCCGACAATAATAATTAACGTCAGAAACAGCTCTAATGTTTTTCCGATTTTGTCTAGATTTTAAACATTTTTGGTTTTGTACCGGAGGCTTGTTTTTTTTTATTATTTCAATAAAGGGCGCGTTGGTACAAACCTAGCAAACAGAGAACAGTATTCCCAGCTTCTTAATAGCTTGCACTCGCAACTGACAGTATATTTGACACTCGTGTGTCATAGAAAAACGATTATTGCCGATGGCTATTAAGAAAATGGTTGCACTGTAATACGCTGATCCAGTTACATAATTATTATCACTTTCTTCAAGTCAAACGAAAGTTTTATAATGACTTTTACACATTAGATATATATACAAAAAAAAAAAGTAGATATACATACCATTGCATTTCTAATTTTATCAATATGATCTATAAAAATAATTCGACGTTCTGCATATTAATTTCCGGACCGAGTCAGATATTGTGTAAGTGTACCTATATTGTGTGCACTATTATGTACAAGTCAAAAGCTCCCTTTCTTACGATTTTACCTTCACCTTGTTCTTCGATTAGTAATGATTTGACATTTTGATTTATTCAGAATTCACCTTTAATTTTATTTGTAAGTTTAATATTATTTTTAAATTTATACATTAAATAGGATTACGTTTTACCGTTACAGTTAAAAACTCAATTACATCAGTCAAAAATAATAAATATACAGAGTGTCCAAATTTCAACATGTAAAAAGGCTGTTTTTTTCTCTCCTAAGCCAGAATGTATCGCCGCACGGCCCGGGCAATAATAATGTCCAATATCGCCCAGTGATTTAGGGCCCGTAAACATACGAATAAAACGCGTTATGAATGCGGTTCCGTTATTACGCTAACAAAACTTATCAAATTAAAACAGTAAATTAAGTTAGATGGGCTGTTTCACGGTTTTGATTCTTTTTTGCTTCGTTTTCACGCGCTGTGTACATTTTATAAGGCACTTAAGGCCTTTATTTCCAATTCCAGTAATCTTAATTTAAAATCGCAATGTAGACAATGTTTTCTGTTCTGCTTAGTAAAGTTGACATAACATACATACATACCTTCACGTCTGTAAACCCAGAGTGGGGTAGGCAGAGCTACAGAATTACCAACAACTCTAAAAACTTGTTGATAATTCTGTAACCACGTTTTGCACGATAAGGCTAAGATGTTTACCAGCGTTTTAGTGACAGGTGGCAAGCCCATCGCCTAACAGTACTACAAGCCTTTATTCCCTTAGTCGTCTCTTACGACATCCACGGGAAGACATGGAGTGGCACTATTCTAACTCGGCAATCATACGGGTGCACATGAGGAGGTTGACATAAATGCATTGAAAAAAAAAAAAGAGATAGTTAACGGCACTGCCTGCTGTAATTATAACAATCAGTACTGTGATGGTAATGTAAATAACGAACGAATCTCTTACCTCTTTAACCTCGTAAGGCCCACCATACTACAAACAGGGATTTTTTTGTGAGTGGGACTTTGAATCTACCGTCATGGCAATAAAGTTGAGTTACGTTTGTTAGATAATGCCATTTTTAGTTTATGAACGTGGGAAAATAAACCTTATTCCCATTGCAACACAGTTCAAATTAAATTGCCTTGATTATGTACATCTTATGGCACACTGGGTCTTATTAGGTATATGTGTATGCTTTATTAAAACGTTTTTAATTTACGTTATTATTAATTTCAATCCCACGCGGCAGAAGCGCAGCAATGATTATTTTGCTATTTCATTATATCCTGATAATGCGCTTTAAGTACTTACTTAAAGCATCCTGTTGAATTTTTAAAAGGTAAATAGCCTTTTAATACATGAGAAAAATAAAGGATAAACAAATCCTAGTTACTACCTCTGGGGATGAAGTTAAAAATGAAGATTAACTTTTTATAAAGTTCTGACGCTCGTCTAGTCTAGACATGTTTTTAAATTTATGAACCCTCGGTCTAATTTAATCAAATCTAATTTAACTTGTGATGTTGAATAAACTTTTTTAACTGTTTTTGAACTTAATTTCATTTAAAAAAAAAGCAATGTAAATAAGCAACCTGTATAATATACTCGCATGCTATATATAATTTAAATATCAAGAACCTTAAATTAACGTAATTTAAGTATCTCAATACCTCTAGATGTACAGACAAACTGACTGACTTTAACTTTGACTTTCTGTAATTACGTATCCACATTTAAGTTATGGAACTTTTTATAAACGAACACACAATCATTGAGAAACAACAAGTCAAAACCTCTATACAGTATCGTACCTACTAATATAAAAGCGACATTATGTACATTCGTTCGTCCTTCTTTTAAGCTACAACACGGAGCAATGCATCGACGAATTGAGAGACAAATGAGATAATCTAACAAAAAGGCGCATTGTATGCGCTTTTTATTGCTTAGAACTAGCCAGGTTGCTAAATAATACGACCGCAGATCATCAGTCGTCAATTTCATCTTCCATAGCCCTTGCCCCACTAAAAACCTACTGGTAAACCATCTGCGTCCTTCAGGGTAGGGTTGCCACCAGTACTTTATTATAAAGTACCTATTGTACTCTATTTAAGCTTCAGGTACGTTATATTTTAAGCAATACATAAAGTAAGGCAAATTACTTTATTTATGACATTCGGTTTTTAATGGATATTTTTTTTCTAATAATTAATAAATAAAAACGAAATTGTACCTCAACGCAAACGTCAAAAACCCTCGACAAAAACTTTCGTTTTTCTATGTTTGAACGCGATTGATAGGTAAGTACTTTTATCGTTGCCAAAAACGGTGTTAGAAAGTAAGGTCTGATGAGTGATAACTTGATAAGAAATAATGTATTTAAAAATACTTTACATTTATGCTACGTACTTTATTTTTCTTCCTCTTTTGCTAAGGAATACTTTATTCTGTTTAAAAAAAGGTGGCATCCCTATTCAGGGAGGGGCCACACACCAGGTGGGGTTGATACAGCAGGATTTCTTCTTCCACTCTTCTCGATCCGCTGTTAACTGGCATTATTGCGGCTAAAAAGAAGTAAACTTTTGTATGAATCCCTTTTTGGTATAGTGTCACTGTTGGATTTAACGTACATACATACATAACGTACATACATACATATATTCATCTCATTAGCCTCCCAACGATTTCCAGCACATAATCACCACTCAACTTTTCTTCGCCCACGTCAGACATCCCTTCCAAGAGCCACATCCCTAATCCCCCACTCAAAGTGCTCCACCACTTAAATAAATGAACAAATAAATAAACCTAATCATCAAATTACCTAATCTCTTACCTATAAAAAGAAAAACAAATCGCCGTGTAAAAAAGTTAATTCGTGCTCCTACCGGATTATAGGCGATATTCGAGCAATTACAGAAAGAGGGCTCCGTTGCGAGGATTTGTAAATAGCACCCGTTCCACTCGTAATTCTTTAAATTCCATCGTTAATTTAAAACTAAACGCTTCGTTTCTTTTGCAATATAGGCAGAGCGGTGACCGCTGCTTTTTTGAAGTCATTATATAACTTCACATGTCAGGAATATGTTTAGTTCAAACCTTACTTTTCAATTTGCACCAGGATCTGTTATTATTTACTTTCGCCTGCCTTCGCGATGTTCCACCTGTAGGGTGTTAATCGTTTAGTCAAAAGCGATAACACGGCAGCACTGGCCAATAGAATTCAAAGTTTTTTTTCTCAAGTGGAACACCGCGAACGCAGGCGATGGTACTCCCGATGATTTTTAATAATTATGGTGGTGAGAATGATCTGATTATAAAGTGATGACAACATGATCTCTATTGTTTTTAACTTAAACCCACCGACAACACGACAAACAATCGACAAAGCTAATCTCAAAAAAGCGGTTACAGACTACCAATAATATGACGTGGGTTCTTATCATTTTTTCACATAAAGAAAAACATTCAAACAAATCAACGTGATTTTAAAATGAGCGGCTGTATTCATAAACTGTTAAAACCTGTCAATTTTCAGTCTGTAAGGAGACCTGTCTTGAAAATTCTATTCGTATTAAACTTAGACTAACTCATAACACAAAAACTAATTAGTAAAGCCTTCTTCACAAAACCTCAATTGCAAATACCCTCATACAGTCAACAACACTACAGACCATTGTCGCAGAAAGCCATCATCATCAACTCCTTGCCCGTATCTCAATCATATAGGATCGGCGAAGCATGTCTTATTAACCGACTTCAAAAAAGGAGGAGGTTATACGTTCCACTGTATGTATTTTTTTTTTTCTATGTATGTTCACCGGTTACTCCGTCAATTGTGAAACGATTTTAAAAAATATTTTTTAGTTTGATAGAGTATACTTCCGAGGTGGTCCCATTGTCACCAAATCTGTATCTGATGAGGGGATCAGTGAGGAATTGAGGGAACTCCTCAAATATTTTAGGCAAACATATAGCGATTTTAGTATTTTTAGTAACAAGTCCAGCATTTGCATTAAGAAAGTATCATTTGGTGTAGTGGAACTGATGATGAAGACCACAGATGGCCACCGGAACTCCTCAATGGTACCGATTTCAAGGGTGGCGATAAGATATCTCGATTAAGATAGTTGAGCGACTACCTACAACGAATAATATTTACTTGTTGAAATATGACTATGACTTTCCCGCGGCGTTGCTTGCGGCGCGCTTGATATAAGTTAAAGTTTCATTTCAACTAAGAAGTGGGACTACGTAACAGCGTATTATGATCACTAAAAAGTATAAAATAAAATAAATGTTTTAAAAAACAAAAAACCGCCTTCAAAAACGCACGCGTTGAAAATATTGTGGTCGCCGACTTCAGTTGGACTAACCTATTTTTTGTTTTTTAAAACATTTATTTTATTCTACTACTCATCCCTAGTAGCGGTCATCTCAGCGTTCACTCCCTTCTCTCTCATATCAATATTCACACAATCCATCCATCACCATTGCATCCATCACTGTATAACCATCCACATTAACATTCAAAACCCTTCTTGTAACAGGAGATCATCCCTCTTCATGACATGTCTATACCATGACAACCAAAATACTAATGAAAATACATGTTTAAAAAAACAAAAACCCGCCTTCAAAAAGCAAAAAATAACTTCTTTTAGAATGGTAGGTAATAGGTCAGTCTAACTGAAGTCTGCTTTTGGTTAAAAATATTGTAGAACGCCGACTTCAGTTGCACTGACCTATTACCTACCATTTGAAGGCGGGTTTTTGTTTTTTTAAACATTTATTTCATTTTATACTTTTTAGTGAACATAATTAAGCTGTTATGTAGTCTCACTTCACAATTAATAAGAAACTATAGAGCATTTCAATCTCACCGCAAGCAACGCAATGGGAAAGTCATAGTCATATATTTAAACCTAAATATGCTTCGTCATAGTCGCTGAACTATCTTAATCGAAATATCTTGTCGCCACCCTTGAAATATATACCGTTTAGGAGTTCCGGTGGCCATCTGTGGTCTTCATCATCAGTTCCACTTCACCAGATAGTGCTTTCCAAGACCAAATACACGTGTGCCTAAAAAATTTGAACAGTTCTGTCAATTCCTCATGGACCATCATGAGATCTTCATTTTGATAAAAAATGGAAGCACAAGGGAAGCAGCAACTTTCAAATAAAAAAAAAAACATTATTATCGGTTATCCCAGTCGAAAGTTCTGAGGTAACAAACATAAAAAATTACAGTCGAATTAAAAACCTCCTCCTTTTTTGAAGTCGGTTAAAAAGCAGAAAGTCTATGATTAATTTTAAATAACGTCATTCCTTTTCCGTAAAGACGCTGTCATTGCGACAACGGCGGTTCCATAATTAAACCTGCTGACCGTACTTACCAAGCTCAACAATCGTGCTAAGACGACTATCCCTAAATGGCCTCGGTCCCTCCACCTACCAAATTGTCACATAAATAACAAAGTAAAAAAAACTCTAGCTATTTATGTTTAAGTCACTTGTTCCGTTTACCAGCGCGTTCCCATTAATCGAGTAAATAGGCAGTTTAAATTTGCTTGTTTAAACCCGTTTATTTGAGTTTAATCAACGCTTAGTTATTAAACGAGGAGTTAAGTTTATATCTGAGCTTTTGATTGGTTTAGGAGACGTCAATGTTTGAGTATTGATTCATCCGCGATGATTATAAATGCCAGCTATCAAATCAAAATCCAACCTTTCATTTTGTACCTTCAAATTCACGCTACTCCATGAAAGCATGCATAATTACAGAGATTTCGGTGGATAGGGCTAATTCGGAAGTTGACGCCATTTTGATTGGGCTTTGTCCTCCATTCGACATGCACAATCCATCTTGCTTTGATATCGCAATCATATTGTTTACATAAAAATAATTATGATTAATATATCGAAGACAGATCGACTAATACAATGTAGGAGAGCTAATTTTTTTACAGAAAAGTCAATATCAGAAAAAATCCAAGATACAATATCGAATAGTTAAAGGACCGTGTTTTGATACGGCCATACAGCGTAGCCAGATCTACGGAAAAGTCTGTAGATCTACGGATTTCAAGCCTTGTACACAGACCTACGGATTTTATTGAAAAATCTACGGAATAACAAAAAAACTCAATTGTTTACTAAATACGTAACGTAATAAGGATGTTGTTAATTTTTTCTGCGAATTATGGAACGTAATCCCGTCCACAGGTAATCTTTGAAAATCACTGACTCTGACTGACTAGGGAAGTGCAGCGCAGGCATTAATCATTATGCTTCACTAAATAACAATTTAATGGTTTTACTTCACGCCTTCACGAATATTTGGGCAAATAGGTACGGCAAAGTTAAAGTTCCACCTTACGTTAAGGTCAGTTATTAAAGCTTAAAAAAAAGTCTGTAGTACTACGGATTTTTTTAATAGTAATCTACGGAATTCTACGGATTTTTGAGCCTCAACCTACAGATTTACAAAATTCTAATCTGGCAACACTGCGGCCATAAGTCAGTTCAATTAAATTTCAAATAATTAATTTATTATATAAGATGTACAGTAAAGAACTTAAATTTGGGACCCATCTTAGGTCCAAAGTCAATTTGACATTCTACAACAATAAGGTTGAGTTTTCTATAAGTTACAAATGATTTGGCACCTCTAATGACATTGACGACTTCAAGGCTATTTGAAACGGATCTTAAATTAACTTTCGTTACCGTAAGCCGAGCCGGTTTCTAGGTATCCATGAGCACAGTTTTACATAAATACCCAAACAAATGACCACACATAAAGATAAAATTTGTATAAAACAAAATTTGTCTCACAAAATACACAATTTACAAACTCATTTCCCTGTACTTGGGTACAGTTGTAATGAATAACGACACATTCAGTACTAAGCAGCTTTAACCACGAAAATACGACTATTGTTTTGAACTGATCCCACCCATAACAGCCCAGCACTTACGCATGAAAGACAGTATACGAGTTCGGTGCTGAGCACCTAATAGGTATTTATGAGCACAATAACACATTAGTGCGGTCGCCTTGTGTTTTGTTTGGAGTTAGCGTAGAAGAGCAAGTCTAACAGTAGGTAAGGGCCCTTATTACACATTGCATAAGATTCAATATCATAATTAAATTGTTAACGTTTAGTACCTCTTACTATTTCGTAGAATGAGGACTGTCATACAGTTAACAAATATAGATGTAATAAGCAATCAAATTACATTATAATTTTCTCCGCCATGCTCGGAAGCGTTAATCGTACTGTTCTAAAAACAGCCTGTGAAGAACTAGCGTTTCAGGCAAAGGTAAATTTAAAAAAAAGTGTTTATATTATTTGCCAATGGGAGCTTCCGCAAAAAAAAAATGAAAGTTCATTATATCCCGCTTTTACTTTTTAAAACCATGATTGGATACCTTACTCCAAACAGCCAAAATTACTCCCACTCCTCCAAATACGCCTTCTTCCCAGTCTCTGCAGTAATGTACCTACTATTTGTCGGCTTAACAACACATACTTTAAAATCCTTTTTTGCGTCGGGGTTCAAACATAAATATTATATCAGTCACGCCGCGGCGTATTACACGAACGCTTATATTGGGTATGTGTTGTTTTACGTGGCGTGGCAAGAAGAACCATTATCATGTTTAACTGTTACTTGTTCTCTCCACGTGGCAGTAACAGTACGGGCCATGTAATTCAGTAATGCGCCATCGCCTATATCGGATATGGGTTATTTTTATGTGGTACAATAAGAAACAACATCATGTCCTACCGAAACTGGTTCTCTTTGCGTGGCAGTAACTCGCCTATACCTATTGGGTCCGGGTTGTTTTATGTGGCGTGGCATAAAAAAACATCAAATGTTTTTATTGCCAGAGAACCATTGTAAGTGCAGCTGCCACTTATAAACATTAGTAACACCAGGGGCGCTAATAATGCTGCTCGTATCGAAAATAGCTTAAAACGAAATTTTTAAAAACCCAATATCGTATTGCAGAAGGAAAATCCTACCAAATATTCCCTACCGTATCTTGTTCTTTTTGTTTGGCAGTAACAGTAAAGGTCATTACGTCTCGCATATAATGCGCGATCGCCTATATTGGGTCTGGGTTGTTTTATGTGGCGTGGCGGATTGGATGTAACACGGACGGTAGGTTGTAATGACAGTTGTAATTATGGTTATATGTTTTTAGTGGTACGACGGCGTGAATAAAGAATTATGTTAATCCATATTTTACTGATTGTTATTTCCCAATCATTTTAAAGTAAGTTTATTGTTGAGGTTAAGGTCTAAAGTAAAAAGAAAATCTCTAAGTTGGACATAAGTAACTTTATTATATTGGTATAAGTGAAAATAATTAAAATTGCTGGTATGTCTAATAAAATTCAGCCCAGGGCTGAGATTCCACATGATAAAACTTTATTGCTTTTGATGTGTTATCGTATTTTCGACGTATCTTTGATAGCTCAATCGTATCGTATTTTTGATAGCTCTTATTTACTTGACAGTAATGGCGGCCGAGTTAAAAACAATACCGTAACACACCAAAAGCGATGGTTTTACCCAGTACAATAGAGCAGCAGAACAACTATAACTATCGCTCTATTAATAAGGTAAATGTCCGAGTGCTCGACGCCGTACAAGTATATGGCATGGGAACTTTATGTCAAAGCAATATGGGTTAAATTCGAACTAAGAGGATTATTCTTCATTCAAAGGGCATTGGGTAAATTTGTTTGAAGAATGTTGTCATTTTTTTTTCAGCTGACACTGATGATTTTTACATAGTTATTTAGAGGACCTCTACATACCTCTCTAGGACACATAGATATATATAATTTATGGCGTTAAATAATATCGGAGCGGAGATTTTAAAGATTTAAATATTCAGTTTTTAGTATAAAAGTACGCCCAAGTATGAATATTTAAATATCTCGGCTCCGATGCACTTAAGAGTATTACATTATGTAACAAAATATGTTTATTTTTATTAATTCTATCATAATTTACCACTTTTACGAATGGCCGCTGACCTTGAAAATGTATGAATTTTACAAATGACAACACTTTTACCCAAACCCATTAAAGCCATGTCACTTTGACATAGAATGCTCATGCCATATACTAGTACAGCGTCGAGCACTCGGACGTTTACCTTACTCAAGTTAACTCAGCATCCACAATTTAAAAAGCCAGCCAAAATTCGAAAAAAGCAACAAGCTGAAAATAAAAAAGGAGGACATCAAAAGAGCTATGAAACAATCACTCACCCGTTTCTTCGAAACAAAAGCGGTTTTCGCTCGAGGCGTAACTTGTGTAGCAACTCACCAGTACAACTTGAGCCTTGGCTTTCACGAGATTACTCAATAAGACGTCTGATACTTGTATTCTCAAAGGTCTTTGCTAAGTGGTGAGTGGATAGCACAAAAAATGACATATGAGTCTTTGTAAAAGTCCTTTGATAGCTGATAGTCTTGCTGCTGAAACGGTTCAAGAGTTTAATATGGTTTACTTATTTTACTCCGTCCGCGTAGAAGGGTTTATCCCTAGTCCCATGGAAAATAATCATCTACTCTTAAAATACGTCTTTAGACCCGGCCCCCGTAGATTTGGTGCTGTTGACACAAAATCATCGTCACGCTGCAATCTTAAGACAGCAAATGCGTTGCCAATCCTAAGGACTAAACTGGAATGCCTCTATGCTAGTAATTTAACCGGATGTCTTATCGCCACACCCAAAATCACTTTAAATCACTAATTAAAGGGTTCAAAACCAAGCACTCGAAAGAGATTCTACAACTCAACAGAGAAAAAACTGGTGCCGTGACCAGGATCCTAACTAGCCATTGCAAACTGAACAGATATCTGTTTCTAATGGGTATAAAACAGAACGCGACATGTAGGTTATGTCAGGAGACAGAGGAGACAACAATGCACATCCTCTGTTCATGCGGACCACTAATGCGCAACAGAAGTATCTACCTAGGGCGACTTATCAAGGACCCACAAGAGATACAACTCGTCACTGCCCAAAACATCTAAAAATTCCTGGTCGCGGCCGAAGTGGCACACAAGGCCTATCTTAACCCTTCAATAATATTAATATCCCCACACCGGAACACAGCAATGTGAACTCTGCTGCTTGGCGTTAGGTTCAAGGATAAGATGGTGGTAGTGATCTGGATGGACCTTGCAGAAGGTTATAATACCCTAAACTACCACCATTTGTTTGATATAAAGGCGCTGCATGCAACAAGTACATGAAATATCTTATTTACTTCCGACTCCATCATCAGATCAGCTCTAAGATACCATAATATTGCATTGTCAACGGGTTTACATTATGTATTCCAAATTCTTGACCAGCTTGAATAACGTGAAACTATATTTGAACTAACAATACAAACAAATCAACATACATTATGTAGTTAAATGCAAGTTTGTAAAAAAAGGCCTAATAAACTTCGAAAAAATACGCCTAACTTGCAAAAGGTAATAAACGACTTTGTAACATGCCAAAAAAAACTAGCATAGGTATTACTTTGGACCTGCAATAATAGCAAAAGTTGAAAGACCGGCTTAAGACCAGCATCAGAACTTGCGCCATCTGTTGTCGCGCTCGGGAACCATTTCTCTCGTTTGATTTATAAGCACTGGAGGGCTTTCAAGCGCCCGCGACGCTTGGGCCAAGTGAAAGAAAAAAAATTAGAAACATTCGACGAGCACAAAAAAAACAGAACAAAGAAAAACATCGTAAAAAAAAAATGGCGACACAGAAATCAAAACAAAAAAAAAAAAAAAAAAAAAAAAGTCACGTTATTCTTAGCTTTGGAACAAATGTGTAATGATGAGTTTAAAATACCTAGGGTCAATCAAAGGTTAATAAGAAACAGAGATAGTAATAAATTACTGGTGCCTAGTATTACGAATTATTTTGGACAGAGATGTAGAAAATATTTAGTCCCTATGATCTATAACGAGTTGCCGTCGGATTTAAAGACCACAAGGATGACAAAACAAACTTTTAAAAATAAATTAAGTAAGTTTCTATTAAATAAAATAAAAGGTCAAATACAACCATTATAATACATTACATTTTTTACACTGTACGCTCAGATTCTAAAGTTAACCCCTTACTTCATGACAAATAAAAAGTTATTGTTTAAAAATGAACTTTAATAGCTATCAATAGAGTTGTAAACTATAACTGCCAAATACGGCTGCGTACGCGGTAAAGAGTTAAGTTACACATTTAAGCTAATACCAGCCTAGCTTACATAAATGTAAAGGAGCCTCGTCTGCCAACAAACCACCCTGTGGTTTGGCAGAAGAATATATGTATTTAGTTGTAAGCAAGATCTGTGAATAAACGTATTATTATTATTATTATTATTATAAAGAAGGAAAAAAAACGGCAAAGTACGAGTTGGACTGGCACACAAACGGTTCCGTACCATTATCTATACAACATAACACACATAATAACCAGTTGCCGTTATTAATATCGACAAAAAACGGCAAAAAAAAACACGTTTGTTGTATGGGAGCCCCATTTAAATATTTATTTTATTCTGTCTTTAGTGTTAGTTGTTATAGTGGCAACAGAAATAACCATCATTTGTGAAAATTTCAACTGTCTGCTACTCGTATCACGGTTCATGAGATACAGCCTGGTGACAAACAGACGGACAGTGGAGTCTTAGTAATAGGGTCCCGTTTTTACCCGTAGGATAATGTTGCCATGGGTGATTCTATGACGTCAAAATTGACACCACTCAGCACTATGTCACGGCATAAACCGCGACGCTGGTTTTCAGTGGCGCCGACGTGAAAAATTCTCATTGGCAGAATTTTCCGAGACTTTAAATAATTTCTAGTATAAAATCACATTAGAGCCGTAAAAACTAGGAGTGAAAGCCATTAATTAAGGAAAAAAAACTTGTGGCTTGGGAAAATCGGCTTCGCTTATAAATTGGACCACGGTCTAGATCCAGAACTTGGCTAGGCGACCAGCCTGAACTGATCTCCAAGAGTAAAGCACTGGGGACCGTGGCTGAAGGAAATATAAGAAATGGTAAGTTATTTGTAGCTTAAATTAACCAACTTTAAATAAAAACGCCATTTAAACAGTCATGGGTCAGACTATTGTAGACGCCGACTTCAGTTAGATTTTTTTTTCCAGTTTTTGAATCGTTTATTGTTTTTAAAGATTTAATTTTTATTAAAGAAAAATACTTGCCTTTGTATTACTTTTATTTCTGTAATCATGAATATTTATGTAATAGTCAATGATATAATATAGAAAGAGGTAGATATGTTACCTATACGGTATTCCGCGTGTAAAAATGGCCCGGCTTACGCACACGTAATCAGTAAATATTGCAATTACACACTAATTCATAAATGACAAGTGAAATCAGGATGGTATGCTAATTTCCGGGAGCGAAACAGAGACGAGTATATGTTACTCTGCAGACTAGTTCACGGTTCCGTTGACGGCGCAAGACTAAGTAAAGGTGTACCAATTGGCTTGGTTTTAGGGTGCCACTTTCGAAGTGCGTATAACATATCTACCGCTTTTTAATATATAATATCATTGGTGATAGTACAATGAAGTATTTAGATACATAGGTACATACTTTTGCCCGCGATTCCGTTTGCGCAACGGTCGGTATGTTATTTTCATCTCCAGGCTTTAAATATCTCTGTGTTAAATTTCACTGAGGTTGAGGCGTTGATCGGATGGAACAAACTAACAAAAACACTTTCCCATTGTCAAAGTAACGATAGCTCTTATTTACTTGGCAGTAAAGGCGGTTGAGTTAAAAACAATATGATAACGTGACAATAGCAATATAGCTCTGTCGCGTAGAATGGAGGCGCTGTTATGTATTAACGACTTCCCAAAGAACAAAGTAAATCTAGGATACAGTGCTACGAGTGCTACGACCTACGCCGTAGGCTTTGTAGACTTTGTCGTAGCCGTATTTTATTTAAAACCACTATAAAGACTCGTTCCACCTTTATTCTTCTGGTTAAAACATTATTGCTTTTGACGTGTTCTGATATTGTTATTAACTGGGCTATCACACAGAAGAAAGACTAAAGGCATAGAAACCGTACTAAATAAGCGGAAAATACATTATGGTTCACTTCTTTTTACTTATGGTTTTCATAGTTATTTGGAAAGAGATGAATCTATAGCTGTCCTTTCGTTATTTGGTACATCGTCACAAGTAAGGCGTGATTTGGACCTTTAAGCGCCTATAGTATTTGGACCTATAGACAAGGAAAGACAAATCCTTCCTATAGGAAGGACAAAGAACTGTATAGGAAGGACAAAGGACAAAGAAAATGACAGTTAAAGAAGAAAAAACAGGCTACTTTTTGTTTAATTTTTTCTCATGTTATACGTAATCTTTTTTTTTTCTTTTTTTTCTCAATTAATGGCTTTCACTCCTTGTGTAAGGTGTATTTCGCCAGTATCGAGTTTTAGACAATCACCATGGACTTATTAGAGAAACAAGTCCATGGATATCACACGCGAGGACAATTGTTCGGTTATAGAGATTTACTCTGGTGGACTAAACAGAAGCACATGGGGTTAGCTCCACGCGCTTCTGTCAAGTCCTATACGTAATCTAAAAAGTAGAGAAAGATAGCTGACGCAAAGTACGTCTTATAGACCGGTTTCTATGCTATACCTATGTTCTTATTCTGTGGGCTATCATCACTGTCTAGTAAATGCACAGATAAAAATACATGTGTCAGAAGGTGACGGATGCCTTATCCACACTTTGCCACGCGGTACCATATTAGGCCCCCTGGTTCTAAACTAGCTTCTGCCCTCGACTTTATCTGGGAACAGTATTGTTTTAAAGATAAACTATCTCGATAAGCTCTCTCTCTCTATCTCTATTCGAAATTTCATCTAAATACGTCTAGCTGTTTCAGCCTTCACACACACATTTGTTTTTCATTTATGTTATAGTGATTTTATTTTGTTTTACCATTATATATTTATACTTAAAACAATAACGTCCAATTTCATACAAAAAAAACATTAGTTCGTTTTCAAACTTTTATCTTATATTATTTTACTATATATAATGTTATAAATTAGAAAGTTTGGATGTTTGGATGTTTGTTACTCAATTACGCCTTAACCACTAAACGGATCGGGAGGAAATTTGGCACACATATAGGTCAGGTCTTTGAATAGAACATAGGTTAATTTTTACATACATACATATACTCCATGCCATGCCATGCCTTCATTCCCAGAGTGGGGTAGGCAGAGCTAAAGAATTATTCGGCTAATTTTTATCCCGACAAAATGAATAGTTCCCGAGGGAATAGCGAACACCAACTTCAACCCGAACGGAGTCGCGGGCAAAAACTAATTTTATCATAAATAATATTAACTAAAACTAAACAAAAACAGTAAAACCTTGACACAGTTTTATGTATTTTATTCCCACCGTACAAGACTAAGGTCCGTACTTAATGGACGTTAGAAAGTTTTAATATACGCCACACTAATAGAACAGCGAAACTCGTACTAGAGTTACTTAACGCGAGCAACACGAGCCTTAACTTTGGTTAATATTTAACTACTTGAACAAAAACGGGGATAAACCACGGACAGGGTTCGGGAACTTATGCCATATCTCACGAAGAACTGACAACCGCTGGGGTAAACGTGTTCTTGAGTGGAGACCGCGTCTGGCAAACGTAGTGTAGGACGCCCTCAGGCCAGGTGGGATGACGATCTGCAAAAGACTGCAGGCAGATGCTGGATGCGGCAAGCTGAAGACAGGGCGCTATAGCGCTTATTAGGGGAGGCCTATGTCCAGCAGTGGACTAATATAGGCTGATGGTGATGATGATGATGATGATGATGGATTTTTTGAATCGTATGTCTCAATAAATACGAAAATACGGTAAAAGAGATCACCAAAAGCGAACTTAATATTAAAATTGTCTTCTTATTTGTCTTTGTTCCCTTGTAAAGGCTGTACGTACAGATGTCGCGATTTCGACAAGCGGAGTTTCTTGAGAGCCGTCTTAGTGTCACAGAAGATACCTACTGGGTTCTTTATATTTTTTTTTAATGTGAAATTGGCAAAATAAAAAATAATGTAAGTATAGCTCAGGAAATATGATTTGGCCGTCTGTTATCGACTTTGCGATCTTTTTTTACCCGACTGCCGAAGGAAGAGGGTAATGTGTTTCACAGCCTATATATGTATGATTGTTCCTTTGTGTCACTATAAAAACTAAACCCGTTGTCCGATTTTGATGATTCTTATGTCAATCGATTTGTCTTAATCTGGTGAGTGTCACTGAAGATATGACAGTAATCAAAATTCAATATGGCGGCAACCAGACGCCATATTGAGCAAATTAAAAAAAAAACGACCAAGTATGACAATCATTTTAGGTTTCTGTCATCATTTATCATTTTGAATGATCATTTAGGATTTATAACGATTTAAAGTTGGTTAGCAACAGTCGGGTTTTGAAAGCTTGCTTTTTGTAAAAGTTATTATTCAAGGTACTTCCCCTACACGTAACGTGGGGATGTTTTTTTCTGTCTACCCCGTGGTGTTGGATGTTAATGGCTAGGTCTTTCAAAAATATTGCAGGTCTGTAAAAACAATTTTCGATTAAAGGATTGGTTTTTGCAATTATAAGAATTAATTATTTTTTTTTAGAGTTAGAAGAATATCTTAATTTCATTTAACGAATTATAAAGGAAATTTATCGCAACTAAATAGACTTGATTGGTTCCTGGGACGCAGGCGACTAAAGTGTTTGTACCTACTAAAATCATCTCAAGCTGGGAATACACATGCCTGTATTGCCTGTATGCCATTGCATGTGTGGCGACCTAGCGACATCTAACGGCAACTTGTATCAACCAACTCGCTACCTCGCTAACGCCACCAGCGTCAGACAGCGCAACTTAAGTGTTCTACAACGCGCTAACGAAGTTCCTCCAGTCAGATGACATATATACAACTTCTAACTTCATCCCAATGGACTTCGGTCCCCAGGCATAATACCCGCCTGGAGAGAGCTACCTTCATTAACTGGCATGCCTGTACCTAGCGAGCGAGTAGATAGCACACAATTTGATTTACTAGCATGCAATATGAGGGACGGGACGCGGGGGGCTGGAAAACCGGCACGTGTAAACTGACAGCTACAGGCATGCCAGTAGCTGACGAGTTGTCGCCATTGGTGCCTTTTTCTTCTCTCCTTTTATGCCTCATTCATTTAGCCACACATTCTATAGCTAGTAGTAAATTCATACTATTTAATTCACTTCGAATGTTTTCCATTACAAGTGTGCATGACACGTGAACTAGAATGCAAGTGTGCCAGCTACAGGCATGTGAATACGCCTTGGAAATACAGGCATGCAAGGACGCAAATTGTATACAAGTTTTACTTGCAAATGTATCCACAGTGTGCCAGCTAGTTGCACATGCCAGTATATAGCATGCGAGCTACTTACTGGCATGTGTATTCCCGCCTTAACTTCTTAATATGCCTTTACCTGGCGAGCGAGTAGATAGCACACAATTTGATTTACTAGCATGCAATATGAGGAAGGGGTCGCGGGGGGCTGGAAAATCGGCATGTGTAAGCGCACGTGACAGCTAAAGGCATGCCAGTAGCTGACGAGTTGTCGCCGTTGGTGCCTTCTTCTTCTCTCCTTTTTTTCCTCATTAATTTAGCCACACATTCTATAGCTAGTAGCAAAATTATACTATTTAATTCACGTCGAATGTTTTCCATTACAAGTGTGCGTGGAACTGACACGTGAACTAGAATTCAAGTGTGCCAGCTACAGGCATGTGAATACGCCTTGGAAATACAGGCATGCAAGGACGCAAATTGTATGCAAGTTTTACTTGCAAATGAATCCACAGTGTACCAGCTAGTTGCTCAGAGCTACTGCTCCGTTTTACAGGCATGTGTATTCCCAGCTTAAAGGCCCACCCTCACCGCTTGCGTGACGTGCACGTGCACGTGCGCGTTCGCTTTCCACTGCGTTGTATAGTGACATGTCGTAATGATAATTCATACTATACAACGCATTGGAAAGCGAACGCGCACGTGCACGTGCACGTCACGCAAGCGGTGTGGCTGGGCCTTAAGACAGCACTAAATAGAGAATTATTTCATACTTGTTGTTGTTTGAGATAGTTTTTGTGTAGTAAAAGCTTCGGGACCCTACACTGAGCATGGTGAGACATGCACTTTTCCGGTTTTTTTAATACTATTATAACTAATAAGTTTTAATGTCGTCAGAATTCATTTGTTTTTGTTGGCTGTTCCTGTTACCTATGTGTATCGAATGTTAGAGGAACCTTTAACACCGACACGTGTTCAGCGGCTCGGAAATTAAAAACGTGGCTTTGAAATGCAAAGGGGAAAGTTTCGCCCCCGACGGCTCCAACCCTTATTGCGGGTCTTATTTATTGCCCCAAGTCGGGGTTTTTATTGATAAGGTTGTAATTATTGTTGGACGAAGGCTGCATCTGACGGGGATGATTTTGAAATTAAAATTTGTTTTTTTATTGGGAAATTAATTTGTTTTTGCAGCGTTGAGAATGATGGTGTACCGTGGGTGGCCAAATTATTAGGACCTATATGTAGATGCATTTCTTTTTTGCTATTTTTTACTTAAATAAAAAGAAAATGAACACTGACACTTCGATTTTATTTATTCGTATAGATTAACTTACAAGAGCAAGATAATAAAGTTTTAAAGTTAGCTAACTTTAACTTTTCATCTCGCCAAAGCTGCAAATTATACTTATATTATTACTTTTTAATTTGTCTGTTTTTTGGATGTATTGTATGTACCTTTTTTTCTGTTATTTTGTAAATTTGCCTAATTTGCTTATTCTACTCCAAGGTAATCTGGAAGAGATCCCATATGAGATGACTTCGCCTATGTACGTTATCTATAGTAATGCTAAAATGTTTTGTAATTGTTTATGTGCAATAAAGATATTACATACATACATACATGTATCAAGTTATTTTCTTAATTAACAGCTTCACTAACTGCTTAATTAGAATGCAAACAAAATAATATATAACCCACTAAATACAAAATAACGTGGAACCATCGTGCATCGTAGCCAAAGTTTGTAGTTACTCGTACGTATCTCTTAGGAAAATAATTGAAACACTAAATTTGGGCTTTACTCCAGACCTAGTAACAACCCATTACGGCTCAATTCACGAACGTAGAACAAGCATTGTAAATTACACAAATACCGGGTCGAGATTCTAAGCGGTGAAAACTACATTGTCTTTGACCTGTGGGCCTATTAAGGTTGCGTTTATCGCGTGACAAATAAAGCATCCGTCACTCTCATGCTTATATAAGTGTCAGTAAGTGACGGATGTTGTATCCACATTTTGTCACGTGATAAACGCCGCAATTTCAGGCTCCCTGTTATCGTATTTTCAACGTTTTGCCATAAGAATAAACAATAACTACACGTAGAAGCGAAACTCCCGGCTCCGGACGCGCGCTCGACGCATTAAATACCTACCGCCTGACGACACCTGAGGTGTCTAGTCAGTCAGGGGCCTCACAGAAGGAATATATATGTATTAACCAAGATATTGTTATTGTGTCTTGAATTGGTTTTCGTATTTGTTTTGATTTTAGTGTTTATGGTTGAACTAAGATTTAAAAAGTGAACGACTATTTACGGCAAAATAATTAGAAATAATTGATTGAATGAAGGAGTTTTAATTGTTAATTAGGACATCCCCTTGATGTTGAAGAAAAAAACCGGAAACCTTAAAAACAAATTTATAGATAAGAATAGTATTTTGTAATAAAGCTTTTTCAACTTAATACAATTTTTAATTAATGGTCCGGAAAGGAACGTATACAGTAACTCCGGATCCCAAACTATAAAACTTATTGAGCTTAAAAGTTTGTTTATTTATAGACTCGTTTCTGTGTTTTATAGATGATTAATAGCCACATAAGCCATTTCATTTTCTGGTGATAATCTTAATATCACCAAAAAGTATTATTAGGTACCTAATTTAACGTAAATGTAAAAAACTCATTTTGCAACAATGTTTCCACGTTGAAGAAAAACATAAATAACATTTCGTGACTAAATTTTACACACCCATAAACCGATTAAAATATTTCACAACTGACAGCCCTGACTTTGGGTGCGGAAGACAGAGGGGCGTAGCGGGGTGAAGGGGGAAGTAGGTATTTAAAGCGCGGCATTAGGAGCTTTGGTAAAGGAGATTCGCTTTTACGTGTGGTTATTGTTTATTCTTATGGTTTTTCTCTTATAATGGCGGCCACGTTAGGACAATACCATAGCAGCACGGGTAGCACAAGTTGTATTTTCTCGTTTGTCGCTCAATGCGTCTCCATCGTTACTGACTAGATAGAAAGGGAGATCCGAGCGACAAACAAGTCGCGGGCAACTTGTGCTAGTCGTACAGGGCAAATACGATATAGTTTATGCCGCCTAGAAATATGGGCCCTGGAGCCAATCTGGATCAATGTGTTCGTAATTAGAAATATCAGTTAACCTAATAGGGTTTGGGTAAAAGCAATTATTGTAATTTTTAGGTGACACCCATTTGTAAAAGTAGTAGTTTATGATATTTTCAAAATAATACACATTTTGTTATAATTTAATACTCTTACACCCGTATTTATAGTCAACAAAAGTAATTACTTGAGTATTAGTAATGTCAAAAGTCATATAAAAATCGTTACTTTAGTCATTGCTTTTACTCAAGTAATTACTTTTCTTGACTATAAATACGGGTGTTAGGGTGAGTATCCACCAGAGCAATACGAGGTAGCGGAGCGGGGTGCGAGAAAAAATCCACCAATAGGATTACTTATTTTTCGTAGCCTCGCTCAGTACAGCTTTCCTATTGGTGCATCTTTTCCTCGCATACCTTGCTTACCTCGTACAGCTCAATGGTGATTACTTCCCTTCAGGTAACCCGCATGCTTGTTTGTCTTGCTCTAAAATCTCTATAATCTGTATAAAAAAAACCGATATTCTACAGCAATAGGTAAGGTTGAGTTTCCTATAGGTTACAGATGGCTCGGCGTCTCTAATGGCTTTGACGACTTCGAGCAGTTTTTTTTAAATGGGACCTAAATTTACACTCATGGCCTTATACAAGTTCCGTATTTACATAATATTTAAGAGAGTTTGATAGTAACAAATTGTAGTCTTCAATTTTTAATCAACTCAAGTTACTGCTTAATACACACACACATACGGTCACGCCTTCATCTCCGAGTGGGGTAGCCAGAGCTATCCAACTCTAACAACTTGTTGTCAATTCTATAACCACATTTTGCATAAAAAGGCTAACAAGGAAAGGCACCCAACTGTCCGGCTCCGACTTGGCCCGTTTTGATATATGTTAGAGAGCAGTCAAAAATAACAGACACGCACTTCTTTCAGCTGCTCAAACCCAACCCGTTGTGAGAATCCGACCTTCAAAATACTGAAAAGTGACTGACCCTCCAACTTCTATAGAGAATTAAAAAAAAAGTGCTGCTTCATAATTTGTGTTCAATGTCTTTTACCATTTATTCCTTTTAGATTAAAGTTATCCTCATTCCAACACTAATTAGTATGCGTAAATCGCAAATGCCTTATATTTAATACGTGAAATAAAACAAATTACGGCAAGGTCTCGGAAGAAAGTGTAATTTTCTACGCTTAGTAGATAGGAATCTGCCGTGGACGCCGCTAAAATGCTGCTCGCATTTTAATGTTATCGCCAAATTGGATTTGTACTGACACCAGTTCTAGAATAGAAATAACTGGGTATTTTACAATTCAATAGAGGTAAACAAGTTACAATTTACATCAGTTAACTACTGTAGAATATAGAATTGACGTATTCTGTTGAGCGTTTTATTTACCTTTGCAGTTTGCATGCCTACATGAATGTAATAGTTAATAGTACATTTCTGCAGAGGCCGGGAAAAAGGTCGTTGCGGGACGAGCATGCACGAGTCCGCAGCAACCGCCCTTGCCGGCCGAGGCTTGTATAGTAATTGATTAATATTAAACGCAGTTCCAAAATTTCCTTAAATAACAGAACATTGTCGTCTTTATCGTAGACATTACTTATAATTCCATTTACATCAAAAACAGGTGTACGACTTTGAATGAAACTAAAATAAAACATAAAATTAAATTACAAAGAGAAATGTAATACATGTACATAATGAATAAATTGGAGTTAATTTTTTATTTATTACGCATTTAAGTTAATTTGGCAATCTATTTGTCTATTAACGTAATATTAAAAAAAAAGATTTAAAAGCGTGTTAAACAGTTACACACTTTTAAATGCGCTGTACGCCGTTCGTAAAGGTTAAACTTTTGAGTTTATAATATTTTCAAAACTAAAATAAACATGAAAGCACTATGATTGTTTGAGTGTTTGACTGTGTCATAGTTATGCAGTTTCGTTTACCGAGAGAAAGAGACAGAGCCGTATACTTCTATAGCTCTTTCCATTACACTCGTCTTAAATTGAATTGGCCTTAGCCTGGAGCTCAATTCTACACGGTAAAACCATATTGCTTTTGGCATGTGTTCGTATTAGTTTTGACTCGGCTGCCTTTACTGTCAAGTAAATAAGAGCTATTATAACATTGACAATACTCGTACGATAACATGTGAAAAGCAATATTATTGTACCAAGTTCAATAGAGCTCCTGAATGCTACAGAATCTTGACGCTATTTAAATAGATTACACTGGTTAGTACAGAAAAATAAATCCAACGAAATAAATATTTTTCATTTTCTATTTCTATTGATAAATGAAAAAAAATTAAAACATATTTATTTAAACGAACTGTACAATTACACAAAATTACAAAGTATAAAAAGTAAAACTCAATTTTCAATTGCACAGTTCTCGAAGTGTACAATATGTCACGTATACCAACTGGTCCCCACACTAGGCAAGCCTGTATCGTGGGAAGCCAACATTTTGATCAACTTATTCTTGCAAACGTCACACATCTGAAGTCTTAATAGACTCCAAGAACTCACCAACGCTATAGCTTGCCAATTAGACAGCTTTACTATCATCCAGTGCCAAGCCCCCTAATTCCCATTCAAATCAACCTGAACATCCTAGTTCTGGGCACTCCACACGGTCGATCGACATCAAAGCCGTTGTTCCGCACATCCATTGCACATTGAATTTAATCCAGTCCCACCTGAATAGAGGGCGAAAGCCAGACAAGTGGAATTTTAGGCATCCACGACTAATAATCGTGGCCCAGGGCCAACCCCTTTTCACCCCGGATTTATATTAAATTCCTAAGTCCCAATTTGTCGAAACAATTCCTTGGGGCGCTATCTGACCACCATTTTGCTATTGTATGGGTGTTTAGTTGGTACAATATCATAATGGTGTTAGTTTAGGCTGTGATTGTGGGGAAATGGTTACAGTATTTTGGTAATATGTGCGTGATATTATTGATTACTTTTATCGATTATTGCTTTTTAGTAAATACATTAATCAGGAATGAAATCGGATCAGTGTTTGTTTAATGACAACCAGTAAAAGTGAAGAAATACTGTTAGTGAAGAAAGTGGGGGAAAGACTTCCAGTTTAATCCTTAAGTTCAGCATTAGCTGCTAATTTACCTTTTACATTATGATTAAAATGTGTAGACTATAATATAATATGAATTTATTTTAATCCAAAGTCGCGTAACAGTTAACAACAGGCATTCTTTATTAAATGTTTGTGTGATGAGCGCGAGTATTTGTTGTGATTCTTGGTTATTTACTATGTATTTAAGTATGTATTTCTCTATATATGTATCATTATCGTTGTTTAGTACCGATAGTACAAGCGTAGAGCTTAGTTTGTGACTAGGTCAATTTGCGTAAGTTTGGCCGACGATATTTATTTATTAATATAAAATTTCAGTGGTCAATTTAACATAAATTGTCCTAGTTCCAAACAAAACTCTAAGACAACGATAAATATACAGAAAAATAGATAAATAGGTATCGTAAAAAACATCCAAGAGTCGAATGAATAAAGCCCAACACATAAATATGTTCCCTTACGTGAGATTGAACCCATGCGCGCTAGTTTCGTTGGCAAAGTCACTACCAACTAAGTCAACCGTGTCGTGAAAGTCAAATTACTGTACCATATCTAACAAAACTCGTCCAAAATGAGACTACACTTGTCTAATACGACATAACATACGTGCAACCTTAATACAATATTCCACTAGCTCGTACCGTCCTTAACTAGCAAAAATGTCACCGAAACAACTACAAGTGACATTGCGGGAAGTGGCTGGTCGTAAAGCCCACACTAGATGCGGCTGGCTGCCCTTTATGTCTCTCCAAATATACGAGAAAGTTTTTAGAGTACCGTACTTTAACTATTTTTCGACACCTCGTATGTACCTCACGTTGTTTAGGAAAAGAACCTTAGACTTTTAAGGGTAAGGTGGAGTTTTGAGATGCGTTGGAACGTTTTAGAGGTTGTGAAAGTGATGAGAAAGTTTTTCAGGTTACATTTGAAGTCTAAACTACTCTGTGGTTGAGTTGGTTTAAGGGTCCTGCCCTTTTTAAAGCAGTTTTAGGAATATTTTATTACAATTTAATATAGGATTTCGTCCGTTCGGCATTATTTCGACAGTTCAAAACATATTTGGAATAATACTAAAAAGGTGGAATCTGTTTCGTACATTTTGGTCAAGTACCTACGTATTGAACTTTTCTATGAAGCACCTGCATTCTTTTTCCTGATTTCAGAGCTGGTCCCATAGTGAAAGTTGCTTATATTCGTGGGTAGAACACAGAGGTGATCATCTGTACCACGACCCAGATTTCACCTAGTATACTTAGCATAATCGCCAAAAATTTACATTGCGGAAAGCGTTTCTGCTTCGTACAATTGTTATTATGTTTTGTAGCAAAATTAAGAATCTAATTACTAAAAGTTATAAATGGCTAGATTAATGATTACTAAAAGTGATAAATAGCTAGGATAGGTTAGGTTTCCGATGGCAATAGTTACGATATTCTAGACGGTAAAAACGATGTCGTATTTGACCTGCAATGGAATTGTTCTTAACTCGGCCGCCATTACTGTCAAGTAAATAAGAGCTATCAAAACGTTGACAATACGATAACAGGTCAAAGTCGATATTGTTTTTACGATCTAGAATACCGGGCCTGGTAGGTAAATTAAAATGCTTAACAGTTTTATTACGGTACCGATATAAACATCTAATCCCGTTTTCGTTACATTCGTTGATTTGAATTATTGATACTCAAATACCGCGCATATCCCATAAAGTTAACTATTCCAACTGTTATAAAGTTATTTTGACACAATAACAATATAAAATGGAAATTTGACACCCATTACATCAAACAGCCCTCGAAACAATTGGATGAAGGGTAAACAAACAAGGCTTCATAATGGTTTTATTAGGGGAAATAAGAGAGCCCTTATTTGTACCACTTGGATACTTTACCACCACTTCAGGCTTTAACAACGTTTTGCTGATAAAATAATAATTAAGATGTTACATTTAAAATTTAATTTTGAATAAAATTGATTTTTGCTAACAGATTGGTGAGAAAGTAGAGAGGAGAATTAATGAAAATTTGGTCAAGTGTGACTCGGATTTGCCCACCGAGGGTTTCGTATTCAAGGGCCTGCGTGTGTGAGGTATGCAGGTAAATATTTTATATTTATATTTGTAAAGGACTAAAAATGGTTTAACTCAATAATTAAAGTTTTCATTTATTTAAAGTACAACAACCGTTTGGACTTGCCTACACTTTCACAGATATATTTTTAGATATTTTGTAATTTTTCGTTTTTACTATACTAGCGACCCGCCTTCGCTTCATTTCGGTTTAATTGAGCTTTTCTGTAACACACGTACATAAACCAGAATTTACTATACGGTTTTTATGTACTGCCTTTTTGCCGAACTATGTTTCGTCAAATTTCATTTGGCAACCAACTTTTCGCCGAAGTTTTATTTGGCAAACCAATCCTTGGCATAATTTTACTTCGTATTTTTTTTATTTCGCTACATTTTTATACTGCAATATTTTAATACGTCAACTTTTATGTGGTAAATAATTGTGTAGCAAATGATTTGCTAAGGCAAATAACATATTTTTTTTATGACACTAAAAACGAAACTGCTCCCAGAGATAGGTAGGATAGGGTTATTTTTAAATGAAGGCATGCCAATAAATACATTTGACGAAAACATAATTGACATCTTAAAAACGTTGCGAAACGTTGAGTTGGGAAATAAAAAATTGCCCAAATAAAAATATGGGATACGTAGTTTGGGGAGTTAAGAATTTGCTAAATAATTTTCGTCAAATCATTAGTAAACCATAAAAACCTTTTGTGAAACAATATCTAAATCATAGTGAAAACTGCATCAAAATCGGTTGCGTGATTTAGGAGTTGTTAGCGGACATACAGGCGGACGCGGAAACCGGCTTTGTTTTATACTATGTGTGCCGGTAAGCACGTTTCGTAATTGTTATCAATTCACGTATTGATAAATTGCATTTAGATTAGATATTATCTGTACGTGTATCTAGTGCACATTAGTTAGTACTGTAGTAAGTTAACATTGTATATATACGCATGTGTAATTGTAATTAAATTAGATTGAAACTGACTGACAAAGTGGTTACTCTCTCACCCCCCATCAACATGGATACTTCCGATAAAGTGGTGACCCCGACAAAGAACAATATCCCGTCTGAGCAATGATCGCCGCTACCCTGCCTGACGACCCACCAATAGGGGGTAACCACCGGTGCAGTGGTGAACCCGAAGAAGAACACCATCCCGACAAGTAACATTAACGCCGTTGTCCTGCCACGAGAAGAAGAAATCAATACAAGAAACAGGAGGAAAATTAAGCCAGCAAGTTAGAAGGTATCAAGGAGCGCAAATTATTAATTTAGCAATGTCACGCCCGAAGACTGTCGCAGGTACGAGTACAGGTTCGTTGGAGCGTTGGATATCAGCTGTAAACAGTCAACAAAACAAACCAGATGATTTTACAAACTGTTTGGCTAGCGTCGCGTCACAACTCGCAAGAATGCAATTTGACATAAATGAGCTACGGCACGAGCGCCGGCGCAGCGGTATGCAGAATGTGACTAGTAGGCGTTCTTCGTAAATCAAGGTCAAGTTCGAGAGGAAACTAGCAATTAGAACATAGTATGGTAATTATTATTTTGTTTTTGTAAATATTTATTTGGTTGACTGTGTAATAGTTTCGATATCAGAAGTTATTTGTTTTACCTTCATGCAATGCCGTGAAGATGTTTAATATCTCAAATGCGAATTAATTCTTGGGCTATCGGTCAATGAGCCAAGAATGTCGCCAACTGAGAAAAGTTTGTGCCTTCATGCAGGGGCCATGAAGATGTTTAATATCTCCAATACGAATTAATTCTTAGGTTATCGTTAAATGAGCCAAGAACTTCGTAGAAAATGAAAAGAAATTTTGTGCCTTCATGCAACGGCCAAGAAGATGTTTAAACAATATCTCCAATACGAATATTTCTTAGGTTATCGTTCAAGGAACCAAGAATTTCGTAGAAATTGAAAAGAAGTATTGTGCCTTCATGCAACGGTCATGAAGAAGTATGTTTACCTCTAACTAATGCGAATTGATTTCTTAGGTTATCAGACAATGAGCCACGAAATCCGCTAACTGAGGAAACACCTGCTACCCCACGCCAATTACCGACAACGAGTCGATGAATTTTTGGTGTAAATTATTATGTTAATGAAACATATTGCCCATAACGGCACACTTTACACAGTCATACCAACGAAAATATTTTAGTAGGAACTTATTGTACTGGAGAATATCCTTTTAATTTGTATTTATTTTCTCTTGGGGGGAGTACTGTGCCGGTAGGCACGTTTCGTAATTGTTATCAATTCACGTATTGATGAATTGCATTTAGATTAGATATTATCTGTACGTGTACCTAGTGCACATTAGTTAGTACTGTAGTAAGTTAACATTGTATATATACGCATGTGTAATTGTAATTAAATTAGATTGAAACTGACTGACAAAGTGGTTACTCTCTCACCCCCCATCAACATGGATATCTCCGGTAAACTATGTAATAATAAATAATAAAGAAGGCGGGACAAAAGCCCGTTATCACTAGCTGCTACTAATGCCGACTGATTAGTGCAAGTGTCAGCCCTGAAAATTCTACCTCGCACGAGGGTAAGGACAAAGGGTACATGGAATGATCCGAGCCCGTCCGTTGAATAGCGTTTTAAATCCTCGAAGGCGTGCCCTATCACTCAAATTACAAACATTGAACGAATGCGTCAATGTACGTAAAATATCGTAGTGAGACGGGAATCCGTGGATTAAATCACAATTGCATTCTTTAATTGTTAAAATAAATATCGGAGGACAATGTCACACCAATTGACCTAGTCCCAAACTAAGCTGTAGGCTTGTATTATGGGTACTAGATAACGATATAAATACTTATACAGAGAAATATATACTTAAATAAATAGAAACCATCAATGACAAGAACAAATATTCGCGCTCTTCACACAAATATCTGCCCTTACCGGGATTTGAACCCAAGACCGCTAGCTTCGTAGGCAGGGTCACTACCAGCTTGGCCAGCACGTCATCGAACGCTATCTCAATGACTGTCACGAGGACTCAAAATAGCACACGAGCACACAGGCCACCAAAATTACATTCTCAAGATTACGATGTTAAGACTGTAATTCTAAGACCGCAAACGCGTTGCCAACCCTGAGTACTAAGATTGTGCCTTAAGTTCAAATGATCAAGCAGTGGATTGGATGTTTTAGGTAAAGAGATGATGAGTTTAAAATTAACAAGTATTCGCCGTTTTAAATTAAAAAAATAAGGTTATCATCCACCTAATAACAAAATAATACTCGCATATCTCTCTACAGCCATGGACCGACCCCTCAAATCCACTGTTCCGTGTAATTTAATTTTCAATTACGATAATACCCTGCCCGCCCGCAGTTAAGATGCTAATACAGTGGCTCGGTATTTTCATCAAAATCTTTTGCATAGATGTCTTTATCCAATACTTAAGCCTGGCTGTATTTACATAGACTGCTAAACACTGTGAAACCCTTAAATTTGCATCGAAATGAGCGTAAAATGACCGGCCCCACCATTACGGCGGCGGGATGAAAACGGACCATTCTTTTGTCTATGTATGGCCGCCATTTTGTAGCGGCCGCCATCTTGATTTGGATATGAAATGCGTTGTTGTGATTTTAATTTAACGCGCTGGTTTCTTGCGTGATTTACATAATTAGAGTGTTTGAATATTTGAGTTTGCGGTTTTTTTTAGTTATTAGGGCTTTTACAGAAAGAACAATATAGAAGCTAAATTTTAAAACATAATTTAAATACTGCAGCTGGCAATGCAGAATACTTTCAAAATTGACTAGTGTAAGGCTAACCGAGCTGCGTCAGCGTCTGCGTCGTGGTACAAGTTAAAAGAACTACTTAACAAATATTTTAAATTATTAAGACGATAAATCGTTTTACACGACGCGTTATGCCTAGTTGGTTAGTAGAAGTAAAAAGTATAAAATTACTAGGTTTAAACATAGATTCATTTTTGAATTGGAAAAATCACATTAACTCAATATGTCTTAGGTTAGATCGCTTCATATTTGCATTGAGGAAACTAAGAAGATGTGTTTCCGTTGAAGCCGCTCTTATGGCATATCATGGTCACGTGTCATCCATTCTCGCTTACGGTCTCATATTATGGGGAAATTCTGGAGAAGCGGAAAGAGTATTTAAATTACAAAAAAAATGTGTTCGAGCAATAACAAACTCTTGGCAAATCTGTAGTTGTAAGCCTATTTTTAAACAACTGAACATTTTACCTTCGCCTTGTCTGTATATTTGGAAGATTTGCAATGTTGCCAAAACATTTCCTGATCACTTTACTGGTCGTTCAGCTGTGTATTCATGTAATCATAGATCACAATATAAGGATCTCCTGCATCAGCCGCGCTGTAGGACGGACATTTATAAAAAGAATGCATACAACATGCGCGTTCTCATTTTTAATAGCTTGCCGGGCCAAATTAGAGCACTTGAAGGTAAACAGTTTTCTATAACCTTAACGAAGTGGCTTCTAAATTGCTGTTTCTATAGTGTTAAGGATTTTATTAATCATGAGCATAAATGAGATGTGACTATAATTATTGATGGGTGACTTGTACCTTTTTTTTTGTGTGACAATGAAGATTTGCGTGCTGTTTTATAACTGCTGGAAAAGTGAAAAAACAATATTTATTTTAAGATCTGTAACTACCCTTTTTTTGCAAATAAATGAATTATTATTATTATTATTTTATAGGAGATCCGAATAGGAGACGATTTGCACCGGGCTGTTAATTCGATGAAAAGTATTTTATACCAAATTGAATCTGCTAAGTAATATATGGCGAATAGGTAGGCTGAAAAATTACAGTCCAGTACTTTTTTTTAAATTAACTTTGTTTAAAACATTGCAATGTTTTGTTTAATAGACAAATTACATACCAATCGAAAGTATGAAGCCTATAGAATATGCAAACGTTAGTTTGACTGTTTTTTTCCCATCAAACTATTGGGTAGGCAAGTATAAACAGCTAAGTCGGTATTAATAATTTACACCAAACCTAAAGTTTGCGTATTATATAGACTTCATACTATCGATTAGTATGTAATTTGTATATTAAACAAGCATTTGCAATTTTTTTTTAAAGTACATTTTTAATTTTTTTTTTAATGATAATATAGGTAAGCACTGGACTGAAACTTTTCACCCTACCTATTCGTCATATATTATTTAGCGTATCAAATTTGATATAAAATAATTTTCATCGAATAAACAGCCCGGTGCAAATCGTCTCCTATTCGGATCTTAGACCATAATGTATTTTTCTAAATAAGTAAGTTTATCCTTGTCTAGTACCCGTGGTACAAGCCTAGAGCTGAGTTTAATCCTTATATAAGTATTATCTATTTAATTTATTCTAATTAGCATTTAAAAAAAGTCATCGTCCTGTATTTAGTATAGTGTGATTTAAACAAGTCCAACTGGGCTGAAAGGTTTGAAGTCGTAAAATTCAAATTCTAAATTCTAAATATTTATTCAGTAAATTGGCCACATGAGGGCTCTTTTACACGTCGGTAATATACAGTGAATCTACTAGCGCTTCGGACAAGACCATCATTGCGGAGAAGCGCCGCAAGAAACTCCAGCAGAAGGTCATTTTTTCAATCATAAAACAGTAATACTTAAGAGTAAGTTATATCAAGTAATAATAAGGTAATAAAGTAATAAATAATAATTTCTTAAAACAGGCTAAATTAAAATTATTACAACACAGTAAAATGTCCAACCCACTAATAGCGCCGAACTTTTGCTGAGTTTCTAAAGTTAACTTGTCTAATCCGAATTCACTCTTTCTACAAAGAGCATTAAATGTTCTTAATCGGCTTTAGGTACCTCTTTTTTTGTGTTCCTTCTTCTTCTTTGAGTATGTTCGTCCTTAGCGGTGTTTTTTGTTCCCGCGTCTAAGTGCCACAGAAACAAATCATGGAAGTATACACGACTTTAAATGGATGTTTAAACCATTATAGGCTTTGAATTGCAGCATTTCAAAGAATACAAGGTCAACTCAAGCATGGTTGTTTGAAAGAAGACAGAAAGAAAATCATTTATTCATGACAAACATAACAAAGAACAGATTAAAACGTACACGAAGAAAGTAGCCACGAAATGATCCCAACTCAGCGTAATGCTGGCATGAAAGTCAGCGCTGGTCTTCCTTTGAAACCATCAGGTGAAACCACGGAAAGTTACAAACACATAAGTAATTTTTTGAACACAAAACATAAATAATAAAATGAGAAAAAAAGAACGTAAAATTCAGAAATTCGCAAAAAGTTTTCCATGCCCGTCCTTGTATGGCGGAATCGGCAACAGTTCCTTTCAGTTCCTGACTTCAAAATTCTGAGTTAAATCAGAACCAAACCAAACGAAAGCGTTGAAAAATGTTGAAAAGAGCGTTTCTGTTTCTATTTTCGTAGGTTATTTTCTGTTTGTGCAATAAAGAGTTTAAATACGGGTAATTATCTCAACCACATTTTTTGAGCGGCGGACGTGATAATTGGGGTGTAAAGTACATGTATTGGAAAACTATTTATTTTATAAATAATCTTACTTAAAGTACCATATTGAGCCAAAGTTAAAATTATTATTAACTTATTATATTTATCGTAAAAAAATATTTTCAATCCAAAATCAATTTTGGTGTCGTGGCCTGTACTTCCCGCATATACTGATATGTCTTGGTACAAACTTATTAAGCCTCAACTAGACTTATATTTTAGTTATCTGTATTCCTTATTAGTTGAGGTATTTTAAAATGTATCAATTATTGCATTTGCAAGTAAAAGGAATCTGGGAGCAGTGTAAATAAAACTGTCCAAGCGAAATAGTTAATTTTGGTGATGAATATTGAAATTGATTTTATGATCGAACGAAACGTGATTAAACAAAGAAATATAGCGTCAGATGTTCGTTCAGTTTCACTCCAGCAATAGACGGTGAAAGATTTGTACCATCTTTCTGCGTCTTCCCGCTAAGCACATAAGTATCTAATTTTGGTGGTATGAAATACACTTTATTAATCGTGATAACTTAGATAAGTCATTATTTCGCAAAAAGTTTTGTTGTGTGATAGTTTTTTTAAGTATGTTTATGGTGTCTTTTTAACTGTAACGAGTTAAGTTTTTGTTAAACTAAAACATTTGTTTTTAATTTAAAAAAAATGTTAAATTTTATAATTTCTGTGGTACAATTTTGGTGGCTTTTGCAAAACACCAAAATTATCAAAATTTCTGGTCTCCACCAAAATTATTTAAACAACAAATAATCATTATTTATTGTATTAGAAACTTACGTTTTGGATTTTCAAAAATAACAAGGAAGATTCCCTAACGATTATATTTTAATTAGCCCGATATGTTATTATTGATCGTGAGTTTTGCTAAGAAAAGTAATTTTGGTGGATAATAACAATTTTGGTGGTACATAATTAGTAAAATCGTTATATCTTAAAAAACACTTGGTATAATAAAGGGCCATTTTAACACTGTTTTTATAATGACTAATGACTTCACTTAAACGTTTAATTGTAAACCCTACTAAGAAAATAAAAAATACCACCAAAATTAGGATAATTTGACGCTTGTTGAAATTCACCCACATACTGTGAATACTGCAGTTTAACGGATATGATGTTGAAACCGATCCGGACAAAGCCATGGACATTACTAAAACTAACACTATCCGTCAATTCCATAAGTATTTAAATGGGTGTCCCTCACAATCCCTAACAACGTTTGTCCTAACACATCGTTTGTCCGAATTTTCATTTGCCCTAATTGGGTTTTCAGATAAGTCAGGCAACTTTTTAAGTTTTCCAATTATATCTGCGGTTCGGTTAGGTTGGGGTTGTATTATAACAATGCTAAAAAGTTTTAAAACTAAAGCGGAAATGGCGTTAGGATAAATGAAAATTCGGACAAACGATGCATTAGGACAAATGACGATTAGGGCGTCCATAGGAGAACCATTTAAATACATATTTTTTCACCACAATCGCTTTAATCTCATGACTTGCGATGTATTCGCAATAAAGCACGTGGTGGGACAACGGACGCATTCCTATGTCCCTCGCGATTTTATTCCAACTACAGCGCAAAGAAATATACAAGTTATATAGAGTTACGTAGAAGTTTATATTGGATAAATAGACGGCGGTTTAGCCGATGACAGGCATTCTAGCCAAGCATTGTACGCATATTTGTGATTCTCGAAGAGGTATGACAAAACAATAATAAAATTCAATACCCCATAGAAAACGGTGAGCACTCGCGTCTTATAAGCTTGGAACAAACCGTCTTGTAAAGAGACAAATCTAACTAAGTAGAGTCAAGGAAATTAATTCCTAAACCATTTCGGACTATGTCAAAGTGACACTGTAAATAAAATCATAAGACGTCTCTTACATTTTGATTGATTACGTCACTTTGACACTTCCAAAGTGGTCAAGGTATTATTTTCCTTTACTATACGGTGCGAACAGTACACTATTGTATATATAGAAAAAAACTCACTAAGTTTTTTTTTATGGTCTAGGAATCAATTTCCTTGACTGTCTGTACACCTATGAAATCAGCTGTAGAGATGCTTTAAAGAATCTGATAATTATGATTGATAGATTTATTTCATCATAGAAATCATCATCATGAACGAAATGTCATGAGTTGACAAAATAAAACGTTCGCCTATAAAATGAAAACAACACTTTGGTTGAACGTGCATTACGTGTGCGATGTGCAATGTTACACCGTACACATAAAAAATATATAAGACAGTGTGCTCCTTTTTCTCCCTCAACGTTTCATGTAAAGAAGGATTGCGACGGCGACTCTGACCAAAAGAAGACTGATCGCTTTTCCCGCGGGAATTCGCACACGATATCGTAACTACTTTAGAAAAAACTCGTATCTGACATTTCAAGATATATGACTTTGAACTTAATTCTCTTCACGTTTAAGTTTAAAATCGTACGTCGCAAACTATGAGATACGAAGTTTTTAAAGTTTAGACGATATGCGCTTAACGCTCCTACACCAAGAACTTTAAACATCTTCTGGTGTCGTCTTCTTGTCAAGGTCCAGAATAGTGTTGAAATTTGCGGAAAAAGACGAATGTTTTTTTCCTTGAGTTTTTGAAATTTTCGTTTTTTTCCGGTTTTATCGGGTTTTTTAGGAAAAATAACAAATTAATAAGACAATTTATTCATAGTCAATCACTCTCACTCTCGCCACCTATTTCAATTGCTCCTGCTTCCATGTTGTTGATATCGCCCTTTTGTAGGTGCAAATAAGACCGAATATAGACTAAAATAAGAGCAGAAAATTTCATTGTATTTTTCCATAAAAATCCGAAAAAAACGAGTTGTTTGGAAAAAAACGGAATTTTTTCCGGACTTTTTCAACGCTAGTCCAGAATACTCATATTTTAGCAGATAAGTGGCATGTTCCTACGCGAAATAGATTTATTTTTATGTGCATCGTGACTTCACTGTGTTCTTGAAAAATAATAATAAAAAAAAAACCTGCCATGATTCTGCCATGATGATCTTTGATATCCTTCCAACTTTTAACATTTTCCTTTCAAACACAACCCTAACACTATCTAGCCTGGCGTTCTAAAAAGAATTTCGCCTTCCGTCAAATCATCAATATCCTCTAAGTAGTAATAAATCCACAGATATCCAGTGATCTTGGAGAGGCTGTTACATAAATCGCCGATTAACTGAGCCTCTCGTACCCCAGTAAGCCTATAACCATGAATAATACTTATAATGCGAGTTATAAAGATATTGAATAAGTCTATTAGGAGATAAAGACGTCGACGCTAAAAAAAGGCGGGAAAACTATGAAATCCGATCCGATGTTTGCTTGATGGCCATTATAGTAGGGGATACGAATAGGAGACGACCTTCACCTAGCTGTTTATTCGATAAAAAGTATTCTATATCAAATTGAATATGCTAAGTAATATATTTATAATAGGTTGACAGGAAAAATTCAGTCCAGTCCTTATAATGATTTTTGAAAAAAACCTGAAAATGAACTTTTTTTTTAAATTGCTACTGCTTGATTAATAGATCAATTACATACTAATTGAAAGTATGTTGCCTATAGAACATGCAAACGTTAGGTTGACTACTTTTTCCCATCTTAACTATTGGGTAGGTAGAAGTCGGTACTAAAAATTTGCACTAAACCTAACGTTTGCATATTCTATAGACTGGACTGAAATTTACCAGTCAACCTATTATAAATATATTACTTAGCATATTAAATTTTATATAAAATACTTTTGAAGAACTACGCATGTTATTTGATACTATATTTAATTTAATATTTATAGTACCATTGTAATAAGAAATATGTTTATAAAATGACTGACTGCTGAGTTTCTTGCGGCGTTTCTTCTCAGCAGTGGTCTTCTCTTGGGAAAAGCTGGTAGATTCTTGACGTGTAAAATTGCCCGTGCGGCCTAATTATTGAATAAATTTCTTTTATCTTTTTTTACCTTTTATCTTTTATTCAATTTGATATAAAATACTTTTTATCGAATAAACAGCTAGATGAAGGTCGTCTCATATTCGGATCTTAGACCATTAATCTAGGCGGTAAAAACCATATCGTTATTGACTTGTTATGGTAAGTATAGTTTTTAAGTAGGCCGCCATTACTGACAAGTAAATAAGAGCTATCAAAACGTTGACAAAACGATAACAGGATATCTGTTCTGAGCGGTAAAACCATATCGCCATTGACCTGTTATGGTATTGTTCTTGACTCGGCCGCTATTACTGTCAAGTAAATAACAGCTATCCACAGAATAAGAACATATAGCATAGAAACCGGACTATGAGACGTACTTTGCGTCAGCTATCTTTTTCTACTTTTAGATTACGTATTACATGAGAAAAAATGAAACAAAAAGTAGGCTGTTTTTTCTTCTTTAACTGTCATTGTCACAAGGTTTTACACAGGGACTTCTTTGTCCTTCCTATAGGAAGGATTTGTCTTTCCTTGTCTATAGGTCCTAATACTATACGTGCTTATAGGTCCAAATCACGCCTTACTTGTGACGATGTACCAAATAACGAACGGACAGCTATAGATTCATCTCTTTCCAACTCACTATGAAAACCATAAGTAAAAAGAAGTGAACCATAATGTATTTTCTGCTTATTTAGTACGCTTTCTATGCCTTTAGTCTTTCTTCTGTGGAGCTATCAAAACGTTGACAGTAAGATAACAAGTCAAAGACAAGATATGTTTTTTACCGCCTAGAATCTCGGCTCTGTAACTTTACAAATATCAAAAGATGAAAAAATATACCACGTGTAAGAAGCGAGAGACTTTACGAAAAATTTACATTGTTTTTTCAAATTGTGATGTTCTGGAATCTTTAGAATGAAAAGTTGTATTTTTTAATATAATTTCGACGCGCGACGTATAATGTATAGTTTATACGCTCGGGAAATAGTGTGCGAGGATTTGAGTCCGCTACAGTGCACCGATTTCAAATACAATGGTTATATTCACCAATCGCGCTATTTTCAGCTTTCGTGTGTTAAAATGCGGATAAAAATAGAGACTTAAATCTAGAAAAATATTCCAGTATTTTTCAGTTCAAAAGGACATGGCCCGTTTGTGCCCCAACTTGTACACGAATGAGACATATGTGATAAATAATTAATTAATTAATAATTACACGTGAGATTAATTAAATCTCTGTAAAAGTAGCGGAAAAAAAGTAAGCAAAAAAAAAGATATTGCGTGCCGGAAACCACCCACTTGACAGTTGGGCCTGCACACATACGCGTGCCGGCGTGTTATTAAAAAAGGTGAATCCCTGGAGGCTGTATTACAAATTATTAAAACTTACAAGTACTAGGTAACGAAAGGGACAGAGACATATGACTGACATCACTCTGTACCTTTCGCTAGGATTTAATATGGCATACGGCCTCTTTGGACTTCAGACTTGGGATGCAAAATAGAAATAAAAAATAATATTGACGGTGGTTCGCGCCCTTTTCGCGCTATTAATAGAGCAGTTTCTTTTCAGTACTTAGCCTAGCTTTGGAAAAGACTAATCTTTAATTTGCATAGCACTGACATTTTGCAAAAGACAGAAAGAAAACACTAAACACAGATTAAAGACTAAATACAAAAATAAGCATGACGTTGCGTTGTGCTAATTGTGGGCTGTGCGTCCAACGTTTGATAAGGTTTAAGTTTCCAACATTGACCAGCACTTGCAAAACATTATTTTCGAATGGTTGGGAGGCCACGTAGGTAGGTACCCAACTACTTAATAATATTTTTCGATTGACTCATTGAATCATCATTATTATCTTCATCAGCATCAATAATTGTTCGGTTATAGCACCGATGTTGGGTTATAGCCCATTGTTTAGTCGGTCAAACGGTTTTGATCAAATGGGACTACTCTCTTCAGCCGGGTCCACACTTGTATCATTTCAGCGAATCGTATCTTCGTCAATTAGCACCTATGTGTGTCGGTGATCGTCATTTTTCACTCGAAAAGTTAGATCGCAGGGAAAGATTATGCGACGTCCAAACTATAGAAACGTTTAGTTACCGATACGGAATACCTAATGATACGATACGCTGTTCTGCCCCACTAAACTTAATGGCGATATCTCAGACTAAACACCTGTGGAAATTGCACTAGTTACAAACCGAACAGAGTTGAATCTGCTTTGGCTATTGAATTTACTTAGATATTGCATTTTTGCTTAAGAAGGCAGTATCACGGTACGGCTTAAAGCACTGACTTGATTCGTCTCCGCTGCGATCACGAGCAAACATTCTGAATTGAGCACGCTTATTCTATTCGTAGGTAAGTATGGACTCTCATTTTGTTGCATTTGTATCACTGGCAGAGTCGTGTAAAAAACGCGTTCCGTGCCTCACCTCGTACCTTAAACCCGTATTGTGACATGGACGTGTTTTGATACCTATTTTACTACTTACTTTACCACTGCTAAGTTAATTTTGACGTGTTTTTTTTTACAAGACTCTGCAAGTGACACCAATGCGCCAAAATGAGGGGATACTTAGGATTTACTATACGCGTGCTTGATAACGATACAAGTCTGGACCCCACTTATAAGCTAATCAAAAACAAATAAAATAGACAAGGACTGTCTAACTGCATCCAGCCGGAATATTCTATTCTATTCTATATCTCTGAGGCGCACGCTACGCATGCACACTCTGCACGTGAGCAGAGGCTACGTGGATTAATAATGGATCTAGGCGTGTGTCACTGACGTCTTTTCGTGCGTTTGCCGCTGTAGGAGTCTGTAGGAGTATCTACAAACATTTAGTTACGAAGCGTACGAGTGCGTACGCCGCGGTAAAATTCCTCCTTTAAAGAGCGTACCTACAGTCGAAAGCACAAAATATCCAACCAACACAATTATCGCGTGAAATATATTTATATACAAATGTTATCATTAGTAATAACAGATGCGTGTAGATATTTAGACGTCTTGGGTTTATATATTACTTTGGCTGTACGTGCTGCGTATTTGAGTCCTTCATTTTGTTACATTTTACACAGAGCCTCAGAAAGGCCGAGGTTTTGTCTTATTGTAATACTTAAATAAAGCAAAAATGGCTTAAAAATGGTCTAAATAAATAAATAAATAAAATAGGAAACTGCAACTAAAATCTTACTTTTATAACAAACCTTTTCAAACTTTTGTCAATCATTTTATACACTGTGCTGGTTGTCAGACAAAACAAGTCTTGTCGCTGGCAGTAATAGTCGCTTACGTTACTAACTGTGACATGCTGTGACATTGGTCATGCCATTTAAAAACAAAATTGGATTGAAAGAAAATTATTTGTTGCTTACTACAATGAAATGCTATATCGTGGTTTACAATAATAAATGCTGTAAGTATTACAAGTTGTTAATGTTGTGTTTTACCACGGGACAAATTCTAATTGCTGATAGCCAACCTTCACTAAGTTGGAGAGACACTTTAAGAATATTTTTGATTTATGAACTTATATTGTTGTGCATTACAGCACAAAGGTGTTCACATATAAAGTTAGTGATTGTTAATGCGGTTATATGTATAAGCCACAACCAGCTCAAGGAAGCGACTTGGACCCGCAATAGCTGTTAAAGCCGAAGCAACTTATGATAAGTGTTACTTAGTTTTATATAAGACAACGCTTAGCCTACTTGGTAGTGAGTGACCCTGCCTACGATGCCAGCTGACCCGGGCTAGATTCCCGGAATTGTTGAATATTAGTGCCATAAGCACTAGTATTTGTATTTATGTATGTTAAATACTTATTAGTACAAAAGCGAACATATCCCTCTAGTACATTTTTTCTGAGTCTGGGATGATTTCCTGTTGTAAGTTGGTTTACCATTGACTCTAGTAGGTATTCATACTAATACTGCAAATACGAAAGTTAGTCTGTCTGTCTGTGTGCCTGTCTACCTATCTGTTCGTCTATCTGTCTATCCGTCTTTGTGTAGGTATATCACATTTACTTTTTCTTAGAATCTACCTATTATAAAACTGACTTTTTTTACATTTACCTAAAGAGTATTCATTTATGTATATATGTATGTTCCGACCGTCTGTGTCTATCTGCACGTCGCAGTCACTTATCAGAAACTATCAGTTTTAATGTATGTATGTATGTATGTCCCGTCCGTCTCTTTGTGTCTATCTGTATATCACAGTTACTTATCAAAAACTATCAGTTTTAATGTATGTATGTGTGTATGTATGTTCCGTCCATCTGTCTGTGTCTATCTGTACGTCACAGTCACTTATCAGAAACTACCAGTTTTAATGTATGTATGTATGTATGTTCCGACCGTCTGTCTGTTTCTATCTGTATGTCACAGTCACTTATCAGAAACTACCAGTTTTAATGTATGTATGTATGTATGTTCCGACAGTCTGTCTGTGTCTATCTGTATATCACAATTAGTTATCAAAAACTATCAGTTTTAATGTATGTATGTATGTATGTATGTATGTATGTATGTTCCGTCCATCTGTCTGTGTCTATCTGTACGTCACAGTCACTTATCAGAAACTACCAGTTTTAATGTACGTATGTATGTATGTTCCGACCATCTGTCTGTGTCTATCTGTATGTCACAGTTACTTATCAGAAACTATCAGTTTTAATGTATGTATGTATGTATGTTCCGTCCGTCGGTCTGTGTGTCTATCTGTATGTCACTGTCACTTATCAGAAATTATCAGTTTTAATGTATGTAGGTATTTATGTATGTTCCGACCGACTGTCTGTGTCTATCTGTATGTCACAGTCACTTATCAGAAACTATCAGTTTTAATGTATGTATGTATGTATGTTCCGACCGTCTTTCTATGTCTATCTGTATGTCACAGTTACTTATCAGAAACTATCACAAAACAACCACAGCGTGAAATAATGTTCGGTCTGCATTCTGCATTCGATCCAATCCAAGCCGTTGTCAAGAAAACAATGGCTAACCTGGCTCTTGCCATCGACTGCTATGTATTGCATATAGTGTTAAGTTTACGAAATATTCGATGTAGGCACTAAATATTATAAAATTCCGAGGTGACTGGTAATAATTGTTTTATAGATTTTTTTAGTACGTACCTGCGGAATTTGTAATATAATATATATCCTTTCGGATTTCTATTAAGTCTGTAAGTGTGTTCGTTACGCCTTCGCGGCTAAATTACTGATTCAGTTTTTTGATAATTTCTTACTTAGATAGCTTTAAACACCGGGAAATTATATGGGGTACTTTTTACATCCCAGAAAATTGTGTAGCTCCCGGGGGAATAACAATAAAAGAGCTCCACGTAGACCAAGTGAAACAAAAAGCTAATGATTTTATATAAGCTTTACATCTCTCTTTGTGTGTCAGTACATATAAGCTGGAGCCCTTATTATTAATATAATAAATGCGGAAGTGTGTTTATTTGTTTAAATCTTCAGGGTTCAACGCCATAATTAAAAATTCAATGTTATGGTGTATAAGAGCTGATCTGATGATGGAATCGGATGTTGAAAAATGTTTGAATGTAAGAGATGAGAATCAACAATTTCTATTTGCGTCGGGGGTTGAACAGATAAACACTATTGACATCTTTTGGTTCCATACGTTAGTTCAGTCAACGAAGCAAAAATAAATGCAGTAAATCGTGAAGTCTGGTTATTATTTAGGTGCTGTAGTAGGTAGGGGCGACCCCCAAAATATAAACATACTAAAAGTCCCCAGTCTAGGACCGCGTGCTTACAGCAAGAGAAGGGTTTAAATGTTCTTCTTTTGGTTTTTCGTAAATATCTCGAATACTAAGCTTCCTAGAAACAATAAAGCTTATTAATGTTTTTACAAAATCATATATTTATTTGTTGTTAAAGAGCAAAAGAAAAGAAAATACAAGGAGTAGGTAGGGGTAGAATACCTAGGTATACCTAATGCACTTATTTATTTGCCAATTTCAGGCGTTACTTGACTGAGCTACGTGGGAGCTTGGGTTGTTCTTGTTTCTTAGACTTATCGTTTTTTTTAGGTAAACTGAAGCGGCCAACTGACATGACTTTTGGATTTCAAAAAGAAAACAGTATGAAGAAGACGGTATTTATAAAAAAAAGTTAAAAAAATAATTTCAAGAGAAGAACAAAACAACTTTCAATTCCTAATACTTATTTAACATCTGACCACCTTGATCGGCCCCCCAAGGGTTTGTCAAAATGAGATTCACTGACGACCACCTTTGTGAGGGCTCGTTATAAAACAGTGTTTTCTGAAGACCAGCATTCGGTTCAGGGTGGTCGCTAGGGTGGTCGTAATAGTCTGAGTGTTTTTAGAAAATCAACAATCATCTTTTGCAGGGGAGACGGCACACAAGAAAACATTAAAACAATAATATGGTCGTCTTACACCGTCAGTACCGTCATGTTATAAAAGTATTATTTATTTTCTCTTGTAATAATTCTCACACGGTTTCCTGCAGAACTACGCATGCTATTTTATATTTAAATAAATAAATATAAGGGGAAATTCGTACACAAATTGAGTCTAGTCCCAAACCCAGCTGTATGCTTGTACTATAGGTATTAGATAACGATAAACATACAGTTATGTAATTAGTCACGTTATTAATGGGGAAACACGAAATGGCAATGCTGCAATTCAAAAAACAGGACAAAGCTAATTTTTGTTAGTTACAAGTCCGATGTCTAGTATGATAATAAGACTCCCAAGTTTCGTTTATTCTTTGGAACAGGGGAGGGGTAAGACTACGAAAATGCAGTGCTGCAAGCCCCCCTGATTGGCTTATCAGTAGCAGCAGCATGATAAGCGACGCCTCGTGCTTAAGTATCTACTATGATCGATCTCCTCAAAAAACCTAAGCTCATCTGAAAGATCATCAATTTCTGTGTAAGAAAAACCACTGCTGGATTTATACATTGGAATTATAACTAAAAAAAATCCTGTCCCAGGTTTTTCGCATTGCAGCATTGCCATTTCGTATTCCCCCATTAATCATGTGACTAAATAAATAAAGAACGACCTTAAAAACGGGCCTGCACAAGGTGCACAACGGTAATAATATGTGATTGATATTCAAAAACTGAAAAAATATATTCTCCCGTACACTGACGAATCGCACTAGTTTAATTTGTAAGTATACATCTTTCGGTCAATAAACTGTTACTTAACTCTACTTATCTTACCGCCGTGCTCAGAGTCATTTAAGAGACGGTTAACGTCTGTTCCTTTTTCAATTTTATGTCTAAAAAAATGTTCACCAAAGAACGCCCTAATCGTCATTAAATGACTGAGTATGGCCGTTAATGTATTATTGTCATATGTAGGTACCTACCTATAGTTTTTTCAATCCTTATGCTAATAGTGCTGCTTGACTTTGGTGCTACCGGACTATCGATACGACCTTAATTTCGCTTGGTAATGTAAGTAAAGAAAACTAAATAAGTTATTGTACATGTTAAACAAACATTTACATATAACCAATTCACCATACTTTATTTTAAAGGTTCCTCATTACTTTACATAATTGAACGCTGCTGCCCTAAGCTGTTACTGACCAGCATTTATTATCATACCATTGGCCACTTCGAACAAAATTCGATAATGCCTATCTTCCAAATTATAAAAGGAAACCGCCGGCCAATATTGGTATTTCAGGTTGTTATTGATTATCGCACCTGTAACTCACGATCAACCCAAACAGGGTCGACAGTCTATATAAGTACATATCTTTACAGATTTTGAATTCTCACACTTGTAGGTAAACTGTGTCTGTGGTGCCGTTAAAAATCGGTTAAGTTACACCGGGTCATTTTGAATAGGTACTCGGGGGCTCTATTCTATTGTATAGTAAACCATATTGCTTTTGACATTTTATCGTATTGTTTTTAACTCGGCCTCTATTACTGCCTACTAAATAAGAGCTATCATTAGTTTGACAACACGATAACTGTGTCAAAAGTATGGTTTTACCGAGTAGAATAGAGCACCAGGTATCATTTAAACGGCCTTAAAAATAGCTTACGTAAAACTCTTTAAACCCCCGACAAAAAAAGAGGTGCGTTATAAGTTTAATGTAACCTTGGATGTGTGTACGTGTGTGTGTGTCTCTGTATCTGTGAGTCTGTCTGTGGAATCGTAGCTCCCACGCGGTTGACCTACAGTACGGGCCCGTTTATCCCACTAGTCCCATTGAGTTTTCCCATTATGGGACAACTGAGACGATTTCGTCCCAGTAGTAGTAGTCCCATGGGACAAGTGGCACTAATATATATATTTTATTATTGGTCCCAAAAGTCCCATTACCGTCACCACAGTATATACATATAATTTATTTTTTCTTTAGCTCTGTCGTTATTTCGCATTCCTCCTCATTCCAGAAATCAATTGGATAGTGTCGACGGCATTCCGCTATGGTGGAGCTCCTTTCTCTGGGTTGTCTTTCGGGCCTGCTGCAAAACTAACAAAACCTAAACCTACCTACCTGGGACTTTTAAGACCAAAATATTATTGTTACCTACTTGTCCCATGGAACTACTGGGATGAAATCGTCTCAGTTGTCCCATAATGGGACAACTCAATGGGACTAGTGGGATACACGTATTTTTAATTATAACGGAAGTTAGTTCAATCGGCATTGTTCTTAGCTAGGTTTTTTGCGTTCCGTAGTAAACAAGGCACCCTTATAGTTTCGCCATCTCCGTATGTACGTCTGTCCGTCTGACCGCGGCTTAACTTGGAGACTCTTGGTACAGTCAGCATCAAATATATAGACACAGTAAAACTTTCAAAAATATGTAAACATGACTCTGCTGCGAGGTTATAAGGGTGTATATATATTTATGACACTGAACGTACTACATAGCTGTGATTTGGCATAGTTAGATATAATACCGGGCGTATGTAAAACAAAAGATGCCCTTGCTGAAGTAATGTCGATCGGCTAGGACATCACTTTCTTGCCATACTTAAGAAGTGCCGGCCGCTTCTCAAGACTTGCCGCACTAAATGACATCATCCTTCGGTTAAAAACATACTCGATTGAGGCCACTATTTTTGCCTACTTTACAGCTGCAGCACATTAGGCCACTAGTGCCGACCACAGCGAAGTCACTAGTGGCCGCCACAAGCAGCGGACGAGTTTTTAACCAAATTCAAAAAAGAAAGAGCTTCTATGTTCCACTATATGTTTTTTTTAAATGTATATTCACCGACTCTCGTTCAAGTATGAAGATTAAGAAGTATACTTAACCTTTTCAACGCCACAGTAGGCTCTGGCCGTCAACTAAAAGTCGTGCCACTGCCGCCACGTCGGCTACATACAACCGACAAGAGTTCAAGATTAAAAGACTTTCTTTGGTAGCAATAAGGTGTAATTTGCATAGCATAGCAAACATGTTTGGCGTGTGGGTGGCACATTTTGTATTCGACGTATGGCGTTCAAAAGGTTAAGAGTATTACTCTACTTTCGAGGTGGTCGGACGGGACCCGTGAGGAATTGAGGGAACTCCTCAAATATTATAGGCATACATATAACGATTTTAGTATTTTTAGTAACAAGTCTAACATTTGCATTCAGAAACTATCACTTAGTGAACTGAAACTGTTGATGAAGACCACAGATGGCCACCGGAACTCCTCAACGGTACCTATTTCAAGGGTGGCGATAAGATATCTCGATTAAGATAGATGAGCGACTATAATGAAGAACATTTAATTGTTTAAATATAACTAGGACTTTCCCGTTCTAACATTTTAAAGGAAGTTATTTTTTGTGTTTTTGAAGGCGATTTTTTTTGTTTCTTAAAACAATTTTTGATTTATTATTTTAGTGGGTTGTTGAAGGCGGTTTAACCTGATTGTCCGAGAGTTTAAATTGATATTAACGTGGATCACTAGTTAATAGTGGATACTATACGAACATTGTCATTATTTCATACACTTATTCATTTAAACTGTGAATAATACAACTAAAAAGATAATTTTACCTGTAAAACTTTTAATGAATGTAACAATTATTTCTCTTCTCTCTTCAACCTTTCGTCACCTAATGCTGAGTGAGCTTAAGCAGTCTCTCCCCCTATCTTAACGAGATCGTCAGTCCATCTCATTGGTTGCCTCCCAACGTTCCTTCGACAACTATTTTTTATTTACCAGTACCTAAATGCTCTAGTCTGTTAGCAGTTTAGGACTTTTAAACTAGCAGCGTCCCGCCGAGAAAGGGGTGGGGGGGGGGTTTCTATATCACGGGTGCAACATGTGACGTTTAAAAATTACCAAGTACTTGTAAGTAGCAAACTGCTACTAATATGTTTTCGAGTAAGGTTTCATTAAATACTACATCGTCATACAAGTTTATCTAGTTGCACATAGTTTTTTTTAAGTACGATAACGCTTACGAGACTCTGTCGAGTCACTTCACTTAAACTATTGAAGATGGCACAGCGAGACTATCGCCGCAATAAACTCGCCCATGTAGGTGACTCCTTACTGTTAACCAAATATTAGTAAAACGTGCCATATCGAGGACTACTGCTTTCTGCATCTGACCCTTGATCCAGCCATCTATCATCATAAGGAGAGACTTTTCTGTATGAGACCGTTCTATGACACAACTATTGAGACAATCATCGTCGAGTCAACATCCCACATGGCGGTTATCTCGTAATCCAAGTACTTGCTGAGCATGGCCTTCTCAGCCTTCATGAGATGGTGACGTTGACGAGCACGGCCCGGCGTTGAGATCGGTCTGTCAACTCTTATTATTTGCAGTAGTTCCTTGATAGTTGGATATTTAAGGAACTAAAATCCTTTTTTTTTCGCCCTAGTTCCTTCACAAGAGATGATTGACGTACTGCGACTTTTATTCGCCTTTGATCCATCAAATTAGTTTATTTATTTATTTATTTAGGATAACATAGATTTAATCATAAGGCGAATTATAATTCGGTTACCACAGGTTATACAAAGTAGTTACCAGAAGGAACTTTCTTGCAAAGGAACTAATGCGAAAAAAAGGTCTCAGTTGTTCCTTCAGGTCTTGTAAAGGAGCAAAAGCGAGGAAAAATCCCAGTTTGCAAAGGAACAAAGGCGAAAAAAATGTCGCACTACTTCTTTCATAGTTCCTTCGAAGGAACATCCAAAGGAACTACCGCGAATATTCCGTCAACTCGATATCAGGCTTATTGGCGACAAAAGTCTTAGTCCGTGATGACCAGTGATCGGAATAGGTAGAGCTAATTTGCCTAAACTTGATGCATATTCATTCAATAATGTATTCCCATCTCACTCACATATGAATGAATATGCGTCAAGTTTAGGCAAATAAGCTCTGCCTATTCCGATCTCTGGGGATGACAAATCGCTCTCATTAGAGCGCGGCACGACCATATTCGAGAAATGGCGCCAGTGCATACTCGTAGTACAGCACTTCGAACTTAACAAGACCGTATTAAATAGCATGTTGCTGATGGATAATCTTGGCTGCGAGGTTCCCCCTTTATGTGCATATATAAAAACCGCTGGCCAAATGCGGACAACCGGAAATAATATGTCTGCTGAAGGACTTACCGGGGCAATGGCATGCTAGACAAAAAATCGTAAATATATGGTAGGCTTGGGTCATGATGGTGCTTCAGGCCAAAACACCCAGAAATAGAGCCGGGGTAAGCATGAGGTACGGGGGTGAGTTACAGTAAGGGAAAGACTTGCCTTTTATATATCTCAGGTAAGTATTCACATTCTGGCAAGAGCAAAAAAGGGGTGCACGTATGTATGTACGTCCTTCAACACCTGACTCGTGGTTCCTTTACTATTGGTCCCACTGCTCTTCGCTTTCGTCAGATATCTTTTTTTTTTTCATAAAGGTAGGTAGATCAGGTTTGTTAGGTATGGTTACATGACCCAAACCACCAAACCAAACCACCCTACAATACGAGCCCTGCCGCGAGGTAGGGCTCTGTCGAACAGCAGTGGGACAAAAAGCAGTGCAACCACGAGTCTTTCGATTGCCTTGACAGTACGAAAAATCTTTACAAGTCACCATTGCCCTCTTCCCGCACCTCATGTATATAGGTACCGGCTCTCAATTAAGTTGTATGCCTATGCATGTGACGTGATATTAGCAGTAGACGGGACCCTCATATCCAGTGCGCCCTATCAAACTAAGTAGCTGCTTGACGTCGCCGTCCACAATATCCAAGTCTCTAACATTCACTGCGTGTGTATTGGTAAGCTACAACATCGGAAGGAGAGAGAAGAGATTCAATTAACCACCCCTCGTAAAATGTGCACCGAGCCGAGTTTCATCTCGGTGGCACTAATCTTGCATGATTATTATTGATACACATGGAGCCAACAAGCAATACTCCGTAACCGTGCGAGCGCTATTGCGTGAATGCCCGCAACTTGCTTGTTAAATGCTTTCTTGCTCCCTGACGCTAACCATATGGTCGTTTTAAAAGGTTCAAATAATAATGTTTTGGATCGTTAAATTGACTATTACATGGCGAAAGAATGATTAAAATCGCTTCAGGCGTTAAGAAAAACAAAAAGATTTTTTGCGCAAAATGTGGGATACTTTGGTTTGTATTTTCTGACAAAAATAACAGTAATTACTAGAAAAACAACAAATGTTTTATTATTGACATTATTACACGTAACATATATTTTTCCGAAGCAATTTGAACAATCCGTTTAGGAGCAGTAGGCCTTCAAAGCGCCTTGCACGTTATTATGTGTTTTGAGGTTATGTAAATAATTAAGGATCGAATTACTTTTAAACCGCTACTTTATATGTAAAATGATATATACATATTGAAAGTATATATTTTTCGCTTTAATTTGAGATATAAATGATTGCTGTACATTCTGGGGCACAGCGCCATAGTAAAACGGGCCATGTCCTTTAAAACAGTTTTCATTTTGGTCCATTTTAATCGAGATACTTTACAATATCCAACTTATTTAAGATCCACCCCGAAATAACTACTTTAAAAAACCCATCAGAATCGGTATGTATGTATATAAAATACTTTTCACTTCTCATGCTCAAAAAGTGTGTCATATTAGACTTATCAAGCGAGACTCAAGTAGTACATGTAAACCCTAGAGAATACATTATATTCATATTTCCCCTAGGGAAAATATGAAATGGAAAATATAACGATTTATTTGTACAAAACATTTTAATTTGACCAATCAAAATACTTCACCAAATTAAATCCACCAATCAAAATACTTCACGAAATTAAATCAACCTATCACAATACACACCGACTGTCAATCGGAACGTTAGGTTCTTTTTGGTACACATACTCTTTAACTATATTAACTCTTTAAAAAAATACTTTGTATTTGGTATGAACCAACCAGAATACAGCTATATTAAAATCGACCAATCAGGGAACAGAATTAATTTCTCAAAACATTAGATGTTTTTTAGTCCCTATTTTACAATCGTTAAAATATGATTAAATCGATTGTGCAACGCTTTGAAGCGCTAAATACTCACACGGTCAGTGGCGTTTATTTGCGGTATCTATATTTTGTATCTGTGTTAAAGTACTCTTGAAAAAAAAACATGCCGCCAAATTAAAACAATATTTTCGCCGTAGAATATGTGGTGCTATCTTTGCTAATTTTTTTCCTTTGTATAGGTAATGTTTTTATTTTCTCGCAATCGAAGTGAGAAGTAAAGTGTATTACTCGGGTCTAAAAGCCATATTAGGTGCCCCTCGAACAATTTTCCCTCGCTTTGCTCGGGAAAATAACCATCTCGTGGTACTAAGTATGGCTTATTTTAGACCCTAGTTGTACAATCTACTATTATTTTACAAACAGGAAAATAATAAACAACAAAATAGAGACAAACACTATAAGTATTTATTAAAGGCCAACTTATCTTCTTAAGGGATCTCTTCAATCGGGGTGCGCCAAAGTTCATATAAAATTGCAACTCCGACTATTGGAACTCCTAAAATTTTTCTCATACCATTTTACATCATAATGATCACTCTTCATACTCTTCATAATATTTAATAATACTAATGATCGGAACTCATACTCATCTGAATTCATAACGCCAATATTCATGGAACCATACACTTTTCAGAATTTCTTAAATATCTCACGTGTAGATAAAATTAGGTTAGGTTAGGTTAGATTTATAACAATTATCAAAAAGTAACAGTTTCTTGAAAAAATGCATTATGAATTGCGATAATTATGACTTAAAAAGTATGAACAAAAAAGTATGAGCAAAATTTTTCGGAGAAATGATGAGTATAGACACAAATCGTTATTTGTATTAATAATCTAAAGACCAATTTTATATGAGCCAATATGGACCTCTTCAATCGATCTATCTATTTGTAAGCTTTGATGCTACAGACAGATAACAAAATCAAACACATTGCGAAAACGACCTAAGTCACAATATAAATGTACATTTTAAATTGTCACTCTGAACATACGCTATCACTGCCAAATGCAAGCCATTAAAACTCTTAATTAAATACTTGGAAAGTTCCCTTTACAATAACACAGCGCATGCTTCATCAGAATTCCTCCTTCGTTAACTTTTCTCTTGCTACAATCACAGTTTCCACTCGAAGTTTAAGGGATTTCCGTTAAGGTCTTCGGATTTAACGCTTTGATCATTCTTTTTTAATCCTTACGTAATAACATTTTTTTAAATAAATTATTTATTGTACACTTGCATTACAACAATAAAAGAAACTATGCTTGGTACCTAATATTAAAACTAAACTAATTTAATTAATTTAAATTACGAAAGTAACTAAAGATAAAAAATATTCGAGAGACTTTATAACAACGGTCATCCAAGCAAATGTTAAGGATGAAAGCCGGAGTGTTTTTGAATTGTGCATCCAAAATTTTAACTACGTTAGAATATTTACAATTAGGGCTGCCTCTGAGTACGTAAATGAATTTAGGTACGAATAAACAGAAAAAATATAGTAAATGTGAAATTTCGTTTATTTTTATTTAAAGCACCCGTGCGGTGTAGTACTTTAATTTATATATTTTAATTTATATTTTTTTTAGTTTCAAGTTTCAATGTAAGATTTGATGGATGGTTTTCACCCCGAAAAAAACATAGGGTTAGAAATTTACAATGATGGGTTGAGGCATTTAAACGTAAACGCGAAACAAACAACACATCTCCCATTTTCGGGGTGAGCCGTCGCCCCTTTCCACCCTGTATAAATCATGCTACATTGGCTGCATTACCTATATTTGAGCACGCCATCAAAACACCACTGAATATGGAAACGTATCAAAATGCATCAAGGATGGAGTACACTACATAATTCCGAAGAGTCATAATTCCTAATTGATCAAAATCCCGAATTTTCATAATTCCGAATGTTTTGATAGAAGACTTTATTTTTTGATATCGCTTATAAAGCAAACCTAACCTAACATATGTATGGTAATTATAAATTTTAAATTTAACCTAAAATAGCTCCAGCATAACAGCTTTCGGAAAAACGAAAATTCGGACAAATGAATATTCGGAAAAATGTAATTCGGAATTTTAAGGTGTTCCCATCAAGGATGATATAAAAAAACAAGGAATAAGTATAATGACATTAACGGGAACTACTTCCAAACAGCACACGCCGAGTTCGCGCTAACAAAGGTGGCGAGTTGACTCGACTCCGCGCTCCGCCGAGCCGCGTCGGCTGCAGCGATTGTCGCATAATATACGCATGGATTAATTATATTAGGGCCTCTTGCATAAAAAGTTTAAATCTAGTTCTAGTTTTTAATCTTTAGCTTTTAGTCTTTGATGACGCGGTGGCCTATACTCGAAAATGTAATTAAAGACCAAAGTGGGTTGCCACTAAAAAAAAAATATTTGCCTTAGTATATTTCCACTTTTTAAAAGACCGCACTAAGAATATTTATTTGTAGGTAGTTTTAAACCTTCGATTTAAATAAACAAGTTAATTCAAGTTAGTTACACAAATACAAGATGGCCTATTAAATATTTAACCATAGAAGATTTTTGGTAGCAAAACTGTTATTGCACTTGTAATACTTCAGGTATTAATAACATTTGGTACGATAAATAAACAATAGTTGTAAACAACGTTAGATGCAATTTAAATATTACATACGTTTAGCTATTCGACAAAATAACAGGCCAAAAGTGTGTAGCTCACTTTATAATACCAATCATCGGGCATTTTACCAGCCATGACACCATGGGGTCCATGGGTAACTGTCAAGTTTAAATCAAGCATAAGTGTAAGGCATCCGAATTTAGCTTGTAATTTTGTTTTAGCTGATAAAAAAATCGCCATTGAACACACACACCCGCCATTTAATGACTTAACACACTATATGAGAAAATATTTATTTTGCGATATTTTAATGTTTTGAATATCGGGTAGATAAAACATTGAATGCATATTCCCTATTGTTAAATATAACTTTTGTTATTGAAAATGTTAGATTTATCTACAAATATTTACAGCAATTTGATTATCAATGCAAAAAGGTTGGCTAACTCTGGAATGTTCGATTGACACTGAAATAAGTGACATTGACACTTATGACAGTGACGTATCTGTTGTAGTTTTTTGGTCCTAAATTAGATTTTCGAGTATAGTTGGTAGTGACTCTGCCTACGAAGCTAGCGATCCTTTGTTCAAATCCCGGTAAAGGCAGATATGTGTGATGCGCGAGAATATTTGTTCATGAGTCATGGCTGTTTTCCATGTATTTAAGTTTTTTTCTCACTATATACATAATTGTCTAGTACCCATAGTACAAATAGAGCTTAGTTTGGGATTAGGTCAATTGGTGTGACATTGTCCCGTGATATTTAATCTGGATTTCGAACTGACTTTAAACTACTAACCGGAACTGACTATTAGAGGATAGGATTTAGTTACAGGAAGAAGCATAGGTAGTAATGTTATAAAGGAATTATAATTGTTATTTTATAACAGCAGCCTAACGTTGCTAGGACACTCTACAACCGTAGACAAGATGTAGTTTAAGATCATAGAGGTTTACAAGCTCTAACACTGACTCGTTAGCTCAGTTGGTTAGAGCCCCGATTTCTGATTCTGAATAAATAAATAAACATAATTTATGTTTTTGCGTCAAGAGACCTAAGTTTTAAGGAGCCAATAGCTCAATAGTAACTTTTCGTCAGTTCTTAGTTAGCAATATTAATACGATTTATTTTAGAAACAAATATGGCTTCTAGTAAGCATATTTTTTTGCTATTTTTTCCAAATGTGTAAAATATGACAACTGTGTAATATTTTTCGTGTAAAATATAACAAATTATCTTTAAGTCAAGATTTTTTCAGTTTTTTTCGTCCATAAAATTTGGAAATAAGGGAGGAACGGAAACTTTTTGTACATTTTTGGCTATAAAGCAAAAAGTACTTACGTCACGGAAATGTATAAAAAAAATGATTTGCAATGTGCAAATTGACACCTATTAATAATCAAATCCATTTATTTTTCAACCCTCTTTTCTAGACCCATTTCAAATTAGAAAAATAATTTCGTTTTTTTTACTATGTGTTTACTTTATTTGAATAATAATTATACTAATCACCGGAAGCTATACGGTTCTTTTTCATTTACCCTCCTACCCATATTTTCCTCTAACAATTCTCGCTGTCTAAAACTCTTTTCAATGCAAATACGTCCTTAGCCCAACAAATTGAGACGTCGCCCGTTAAAATATGCAAATATCTTCCGTAACGAGACGTTTCTGTTTGTTTGAAGTATTGTTTATGCGGAAACACTCGGTTTTATTGATTTCATAAAAAAAGGAAATTGACAAAAGGATACGTAATATCACGATTTTATTTATTGCGACAGTTACACGATTATTTTCTTAGCTTTTTATTATATAACCTCCTGAGGTTCCTTGTACTAAAACTAGTACAAAATACGGACACTCAAATAAAGATCTAGTGCAAAGAAAGTAAATTATAATTTCTTTTGTTTTTATGACATAAGATGAAATTGGAAAATTGACTTTATGTCATTCGTAATAGATTCATATTCCATTGACAAATTTCGTTGTATGCTGGGCCGTAGGAGGACACGCAATGGATAAAGTGTGCTTAAAATATGTTTTGTCCTTATCTGTCATTGTGAGATCTGAAGTTAAAAGAAAGAAAAAGAGAATACTTTACTAAAATAGGTTTAATTGTGCGTTTATGAGGGGGTAAATCTACTCATATGAGGATAAATTTGACAAAGATGAAATAGTGCAAGTTTTCGTGAAGTTATTTCTTTCCGCACCGGAATTAAAATTCCTAATTTTACAGTTGTTTAAGAGAATACATTAACATGGTCCGAAAATCTGTCGAAAAGAGAATGTGTCCGATGCGTCCAATCAAAATTCGGCGAAAAAGGAATCAATCTTCTAAGAGCAGGGTCCGTACCTAGGGGTTGTTCAAATTTTTAACTTCTTTGGGCGAACTGCCTTGACGGATTTTAAAGTACCGGGGTATCATTCGTTTGTGTGGACCCAAGGAGTGTTATGCCTATATCAGAACCTCGTCAGTCTTGATGCTGAAGGGTTAGTTGGGTTTTCGTACCCAAATGGTACCAACAGAACCCTGTTACTCAACCTTCGCTGTTTGTCTGCCGTCTGACCTGACCGTTAGAATTTTCATAGAGCGTGGCTTTCTATTGCAAATGTAACAGCATTTTTTTTGAAAATAGCTTCTGTCTGCCACTTTGTCCGCGCTGGATTTTGATTGTATTTATTCCCTTGGATTTTTTAAATATTCCTTGATGGAAAGTAGCCTATGTGTTAATCCAGGGTATAAGCTATCTCCATTTCAAATTTCATCCAAATCTGTCCAGCCGTTGCAACGTGAAGGAGTCACAAACGAACACACACACAAACTTTCGCATTTATAATTAGTAGAATAGTAGGATTAAAGGAGGTTCACATACAAAAAACGTGATTGTTTTGTCGCTGTTTGCTCGCCCTTAACAATCTCTGTACCTATCTCTTGAGCTGTTAAAGGTAGACACATTATATTTTTTCGAATACCACTATAACAACAAATAATAAAAAAATTATTAAATTGAAAATGGTAACCAAAACAATGCATAAAAGGGTGATTCCACAGGCGTTTCAACCGCCGTCAGTCCGCTGTCGTAAGTATTTAAGAAATAGGCGATAATATACTTAAAATTCGATCAATTGTGGCAAGAAGTACGATAACAGTATAGCTCTGTGTGAATGTTAGCTGCTTGGTGTAGCTCATTCTTTCAATATTTATGACAGCGAACTGACGGCGGTTGAAACGCCTGTGGAATCACCCAAAAGTTTCTTGCGGCGCTTCTTCTCCGCAATGATGGTCCTGTCCGACGAGCCCTCATGTGGCCAATTTACTGAAGAAATATTTTTCACAACACTGCTCGGAAATATGGCCATAGATGGTCTTGTTTGGGGTCACAAAACGTCATTTATAGGGACAGACCAAGAATGTTTTTGTCGGCGTGTTTGCTGATTGGTCGAGAACATTGTTGTCCAACTTTAAGAACCAATGAAAATCAATCAATCAAATTTTTGTGTCATAGCTCCTTAAAATGAAAAATTGAAATCGACCAATCAGAACACACCATTTTGTGTCATAAAATATTAGGTGTATTTTTGCTAAAAGATACACCGACTAAAAACTATGTCACTGCTTTTTTTTTAAATGTATTTCAAACTTGGCCCCTAATCTCGAACCACTAGAGATGAAATTACATGGGAGATATGGCGAAACAAATACAATTTTATATGGAGTTGACATTTTCATCTCGCATGTTAGTTTATTAATCTCGAGTGCCACGAGAATAAGTAGGGGTCCAGATTTAAAACAAAGTGATCTATGGTAAAATTGGCGGTGATGTCACATTAACATTAATTAAAATTTGACTTTTGAATATGAATTTTTATTTTATTTCCTCTCAGTAGTTTTGAAAAGCACTATGTCTGACTCTGTAGAAGGTGCAATTTATGGACTCGTACACTAGAGGGCCTCAACTACGTTTCGGCCGTCTATATGACTCGTCCAAAAAATTCGTACTCACGTACCTACCTTCGTGTGCAAAATCGTTTTTTGTTAGACTTGTTTCCCCCGAATTAAAGCCTCATCTACCCCCCAAGTCTAGATCAGTCCAGGGTTCGCCCGACTCCGCAGTAAGTTTTAACGAGGCGCCAAACTTTGTGCAATTAGTGCACAATTATAACAACGCAAGACTTTCCATTTGTCACATTGTCGCTTTGGTTCGGGTTTTAACTTCAGCGAGTTTTAATGTGTGCACATTGTTAAATTACCGATGGCCGATGAGGCCAAAAAGTTTCAGTGGTAGCGTTTGTTGTCACGCAAGCCACCAGTCCCCTATTTCACCATAATGACAACGACAGGTGACTGGTGATATTTTATGTACATGGAGCAGCTTATATGAAACCCAGTGATGTATGAACGTGTTAACTTTGCAATGTATACCGAATTGTCACTTGTCACGTGTCATTGAAATTTAATTCTGGATCTGAGACCCCATAGAAATTTGATTTCTAAAGACTGCAATCGTAAGGTTCCAAATGCGTTGTCAACCCTAAGAACTAAGACAGAATGCCTTTATGCTAGTAATTTACCGGTTGTCTTATCTTGATATTGCGATCATCATCATCATCATCACCAGCCGCAAGACGTCCACTGCTGGACAAAGGCCTTCCTCAAGGTTTTCCACAACGATCGGTCCTCTGCTGCTGTCATCCAGCGGATATTGGGATACAACAATGCAAACACTACTACTCGGCGGTATCGGCCCTAGAAGAGTGTTAGAATCATTAAACGGATAAACTTTTTGACGCCGGAAAAACCAGGACAGGATTTAAAAACGTCAGGGTGTAAACCGGAATCGTTTTTTTTTTCTATTAGGCCTAAATCAAGACAAATTGGTAACATTGACAGCCAAATTCCATGTAGCGACACATTAAAACAGGGAGCACATTTAAATTCCAATTATAAGTTTCCGAATATTTATGTCTGAAAGCTAAGTGATGAAGGAGTCTTAGAGATTTAATGCATATTTCAATTGTTGTACGGAGGTAAAGTTAGATTTTATTTATAAGCGAGATAAAAAGTCTTCAAACAAAAAAAATCCTTAGGAATTATGAAAATACGGGATTTCGATCGTTGGAATTTCGAAACTATTGCATTTTGACGGCGCGTTGGCCTGATTGGTAGTGACCCTGCCTACAACGCTAGAGGTCCTGGGTTCGAATCCCAGTAAGGGCAGATATTTGTGTGATGAGCGCGAATATTTGTTCCGAGTCATGGATATTTTCTATGTATTTAAGTATATATTTCTCTATATAAGTATTTATATCGTTTTCTTGTACCCATAGTACAAGCCTAGAGCTTAGTTTGGGACTAGGTCAATTGGTGTGACATTGTCCCCTGATATTTATTTTCAGGATATCTAAAACATTACGTACCTAGCTTAAGTTAGGTTAGACTTTGTGACTAACAAAAAAGAAACCCCAGGCGGTGAGAAATGGCTTTTGATGAAATGAAAATTCTGCGTAATGATAAATTCGTTAACAGGTTTTTCGATAGTATATGTATGTATGTATACTCTTTATAGCACATAAACAATTACAAAGCATTTTTGCATTACCGTAAAATGGGGTGAATAGAGATTCGCGGGGTGAATAGAAATACAGCCTAACACAAAGCATATTCTACTAACTACGAGACTGAGATTTTAATGTAATTTTCCAAAAGACTTGTCAATGTAATAATTGTTCTTGTTAGTAACAAGTTATGGCTTATATTAGATTGTATTTCTATTCACCCCACGAATCTCCATTCACCCCATTTTACGGTACTATAGATAACGTACATAGGCGAACTTATCCCATATGGGATCTCTTCCAGTTATTGGAGTAGAATAAGCAAGGACAAGGCAAGAGGATACGCAAATTTACAAAATAACAGAAAAAAAAGGTACGTACATCCGAAAATCAGACATATTAAAAGGTATTTATCTGCTTTAATAAAATACATACATAGGTAATAAAATATAGTAATATATATTATCACATACGTAAACAAAAATTAAAAGCTACAACAGAGGCCTAGTAATAGGCATCCGCTTAATACGGTTCTCCTATGGAAGCCCTAATCGTCATTTGTCCTAATGCATCGTTTGTCCGAATTTTCATTTATCCTAACGCCATTTCCGCTTACATTTTAAAACTTTTTAGTAATGTTATAATACAACCCTAACCTAACCGAACCGAAGATATAATTAGAAAACTTAAGAAGTTGCCTAACTCATCTGAAAACTAGTTTAGGGCAAATGAAAATTCTGGCAAACGATGTGTTAGGACAAACGTTGTTAGGGATTGTGAGGGACACCCGCTTAATACATATAATATGCATTTGTTACTGCTTACCTCTGCCGCCGCCGAAAATTGGACCGTTGTTTATTTCAGAGTTTTTCATCCAAGTTTCAACGTATGTCATCGTTATGAAACAGCATTAAAAACTTCAGGGACCGTGAGGCGAGTCGATGGGGAATTCTTCCGGTGTCACAGCGAGCGCAATAAATGCAGTGTCGACATCAACGTTACGATAAACGAGCAACTAGGTAACTAGAAATACTTGTATACTATTGTACCCAACAGTAGACGACGTGGTGGAGGACGTCCGTCAGAAGGTTGGATGCAGTCTGACGGTGTTTCAGCTGCGGTCGCTTCACTACGTGCACTTCAGTTCGTTTGTAGTGCGCGTGCCGCGGTTTATGCTGGGAACCGTCGTGTGTCCTGACTTCTGGCCGAGTCCTGACTTCTCTTCTGACCATGACGCCAATTTTGGCAAAACAGATACCCGCTGTTCTGTCACCTCGGTGTTAGTTTTAAGTTTTATATTGTTATATATGTTAGTCTATAAGGTATTTGTATGGGCCTCATTGCCTGAAATAAAATTTATTATTATTATTTACTTTAGATATTTATTTAATTTTCTGTACATTAGGTTTTTTATAACAAATATTCAAATATAAAAGTAAAATAACAATACTAATACAAAAAAATAGACATTATAAAAAACCTAACCTACGAGTGCCGCCGGCAGCGGGGCAGGGCTCAAGCTACCGGTGGTTAGGGCTGCAGAGAGAGGAACCTCCTCACAATACGTGCCGTGTCGAGGAGTACTGCCTTCTGTATCTGGCCCTTGATCCAGCCATCTAGCGAGAGTCTCTTGAGATGTTGGTCGAGACTCTTCGCTATAAGACCGTTTGCCGAAACAACTATCGGGACAATGATAGTCGAGTCAACATCCCACATGGCGGTCACCTCGTGAGCCAAGTCAAGGTACTTGCTGAGTTTGTCCTTCTCGGCCTTCACAAGGTTCTCGTCATGCGGGATGGTGATGTCGACGAGCACTGCCCGGCGTTGAGATCGATCTGTCAACACGATATCAGGCTTATTGGCAACAATAGTCCTGTCCGTGATGACAGATCGATCCCAATAGAGCGTAGCACGACCATTTTCGAGAACTGGCGCCGGTGCGTACTTATAGTACGGCACTTCAGACTCAACAAGACCATATTGAAGAGCAAGTTGCTGATGGATGATCCTGGCTACGAGGTTATGTCTGTGCAAGTACTCGCCGTTGGCCAAATGCGAACAACCGGAAATTATATGTCTGAGGGACTCGCCGGGGCAACGGCATGCTCGACAAATGTCAACCGTGCCATCCCTCAGAATATATTTCCGGTAATTGTTCGTCATTATGACCTCGTCAGCAATTGCACAGACAAAACCTTCGGTTTCCCCAAAGAGGTCACCAAATCGTAGCCAGTTCACAGACGCTAAAAAGTCTACGTCGGGCCTTGTTAGGGCCCGGTAGAAGCGTCCGTGTAGCTCCTTGCTCTTCCATACGTTCTTGCGGTCTTCAGTGCTCAACACCGTTGGTTTGCGCCAGTTCTCGTTTGCCAAAGAAAGAGGCGTGAGGCTCTTTTCTACTGCAACCACATCACGATGCATCCCACACTCATTGCTAAGGAAATAATCCCTGAGATTGCACACCTCGCGGTTAATTTATTTATTTATTTATTTATTTATTATAGTCTATTCTTGTGAACTTACAGGTTGTGGAGATTCTTAGCATTTAACATGCCTCGACCACCACATTTCCTCGGGATGTACAATCTCATAACAGATGAGCGTGGGTGCAACATGCGATGTGATTTAAGCAGTAGACGGACCCTCCTATCCAGGGCGTCCAGCTCAGTCTGAGTCCACCTTAGTATGCCAAAGGAATATGTGAGTAGCGGCATCACCCAGCCATTGAAGGCGCGCACCTTATTGCCACCCGACAAAAGACTATTAAGAACTTTTGTCAAGCGGCAGAAGAAGCGCTCCTTCACTGACTGCTTGACATCGCCGTCCACAATACCCAAAGACTGTGACATACCAAGATATAATCGTTGGGCAGTTACGGTGATGGCCGGTTCAAGGGTCCGAAACAGAAGCAGCTTATTATTATTTATTATTTATTATTATTTATTATTATTATAGTGCGATAGCTCTCAGAGGTAGGTTAAACGCTCAGTATTTCACCCAAGGCCAGAATGACCGGAGATTGATCGTCTAACCCACGTACTGACAGAATGATGGTCTGGATGGATGAAAATCAAATATTTAACCTTCCTTCAATTTATTGTGATTGATGAGAAACTGATTTTCCATCCAACACTTTCTCTTTATGCATTGTTTAAGCAGTAAAGCTATGATTATTATAGCACAAGGCTTTTTTTTCTGTATAATATCCATGACTGAGCAGGTAAAAGTCTGTCGTCTTCTCGATCTAAATGATCTAATGTCAGTCTTGGATTGATCGTGTAACCGTTAAACCATCCATCATTCTGGCGTCAGTCAAATCTTGACCAGATTGACGGATTGATTTGATGAAATACTGAGCGTGTAACCTCCCTCTTAGGTGCTTCGGGTTTGTACTTGTCTCTCACTCGCTTTCAAACGCTCTTATTAAGAGCGAGTGGGAGAGAAGTAAACTTATCTACTTGACAGTATGCATGCTGCAAACTTTATCGAAAATGTATGTAAACTGCCGGTTGCGTCGTCGGTCGGAGCAAACGCAAATAAAATTGATTCAAATACACATTTGAGATACTCAGCGACGGACAAAACGCACAATAATCACAAAATTTGGAGTATGTAGTGCGTCATAAATATTTTTTTAATTTTTATTTGTGTAGCTTGACTCTTCTAGTTGTTTTAATTCAGTCGCCACTCGCAAACCATATCGGACATTGTAGTTTTATACCGTTCATTTTAGTTTTTATCACAGTTTAAAGTTGAGCCACGAAAACATTACAATTTATGTATCCACTGTCTTCAATATTTTTACTAGGAAAAAGTACGTCACCATCAAAATCAAGAAACATCAAAAAAATTATGATGATTTACTAAAATAATCCAATGAAAAATTTCACGAAAAAGAAAATCCTGCGTGATAATAATTCTAGAGCAAATTTAAGTTCTATGCTTGTTTTATGTATAGTTAATAATGATAAGTATTTATGCTTTAAAAATCTCTGAAAATAATGATCATGGGCATCACACAATAAATATTTGCCCACACCGAAGATCTCGGAACTCTAAACCAACCAGGGCCGGTATTCCAGGCGGTAAAAACCATGTCGTCTTTGACCTGTTCTCGTATTGTCAACGTTTTGATAGCTCTTATTTACTTGACAGTAATGGCGGCCGAGTTGAAAACAGTTCCATATCGTTTTTACCGCCTAGAATAGAGGCCCTGGGTGACTACCAATTAGATGAAACATCATCTAAGTAAGGATTTCAATAAATTCTGAATTTAATTAAGTACATATCTCATTTACGCTACTTCTAGAGCCCCAACTAAAAGGTGACACAAAAACACGCCAGTTTCAGTGCCCGGGAGTGTAATCCGACGCAACACGCTTTTAACTGCACGTGAACACCCTCTATATTGTCACAGTCAGCTTTTATGATAGACTGGCACTGTTTCTGTCTTTTTAAATTACTTTTTATTCACATAGGGTGTCCTGTTTATGTCTACCGTAAGTCTGAAATTGAAATCTCGGTTTTTTTGAGTAATGCCGATAGTAAAAAAAAATTATGCACTATTATGGGCAATATTCTTTGGGTTTGATTCCCGGAAGAGCATATTTGTTTGTGTGGTCAAGTACATTTCAAACACGACGTTTTAGTGACAAGGTACATAAATGATCACTTATTTATGATGTTGACTGTACCTACAAACCTATAGCATAATTTGGGCCAAGGTAAGTTTGTTTGAGATTTTTCCTTGATATTTATTTATTGTTAATTTTGTAATTTGCTTATACATTTGCTCCTAGGTACAGTCTTAAAGTATTAATATCTCTACAGTAGTCTACAACCATCTCGAAAAATATAAGTTTAGGTTTACACAGATCTTATTGTTAGTGGCATAAAGTCGTGTAGACATTTTTGAAGTCTTAGGAATGTGTACATATTTTTTACTTTACTTGTACTCGCCTTTGTCCAGTTTTTTTCACTGTGCAATGTGATGTCGCCAATATTTTTTGTGAATATTGACGCGTAATTTTTTTGTACACCCTATATCATCATGTCAGCCGAAAGACGTCCACTGCTGGACATAGGCCTCCCCCAAGGCTCTCCACTCAGACCGGTCTTGTGCTTTTCGCATCCACCGCGTTCCCGCGATCCTTACAAGGTCGTCACTCCATCTTGTTGGAGGCCTACCTACAGCTCGTCTCCCGGTCCGCGGACGCCACTCAAGAACCTTCTGGCCCCATCGGCCGTCAGTCCTGCGAGCAATGTGCCCCGCCCACTGCCTCTTAAGTTTGGCTATTCTTCGGGCTATGTCGGTAACCTTAGTTCTACTGCGGATATCATCATTTCTGATTCTATCACGCAGCAAAACCCCGAGCATAGCCCTCTCCATAGCCCTCTGAGTGACTTTGAGCTTCCTTATAAGGCCCACTGTTAGCGCCCACGTCTCAGATCCGTAAGTCATCACTGGCAACACACACTGGTCAAAGACTTTTGACTTCAGACACTGCGGTAATTTGGACGAAAAGGTGCTGCGAAGCTTCCCACACCCTATATATTGCCCATTTTTTAATAGTTATCGGGAACTACTAGAGTTATAAAGAAATTCTTGCGGCTAGAAATACGTCAAATGTTTTTCACAAAACCACGTGAGTAATAAATAAAGCAAGCCTTTCAGCGTTTAAGCGAAATCCGATGTATTTCGCATTTATGTATACGTAACTCGGATCAGGGAGTCGCGGTAAAAAGAGGGCTTTCCGTCGTGATTGATGAGAAGCTCAGGAGGGAAAGGGTTTACGGGATCTTGGGATAGTGAATAGGAAGCCTTATGATTCAAATAAGAAGGTAATTAAATGTGTTTAATTTAAAATAGATTAGATGAGGTTGTGCAAGATTGACCCTTGAATCATCGACACTCTTTTTATGTAATTTTTAGGGTTCCGTACCTCAAAAGGAAAAAGGGAACCCTTATAGGATCACTCGAGCGTCTGTCTGTCTGTCCGTCTGTCACAGCCGATTTGCTCCAAAACTACTGGACCGATCAAGTTGAAATTTGGTACACATAATTATGTAAGTCAGTGACCCGAAGAATTTTGGACAAGGGGGCTACTTTTGGGGGGTAAATTAGGGGAAAAAAAGAAAAGTTTTGCAAACCTTATTGTGTGACATGTCAAATGAAAGGGCCTGTTGTGAGCATCTCAATTTTTTTTTATAGTTTTAATTTCCTAATTTATCCCCCAAAAGTAGCCCCCTTGTTGAAAATTCATTTAGTTACGTTACGCATCCGTCTTTGAGTCACCGACTTACATATTTGTACCAAATTTCAACTCGATCGATCCAGTAGTTTTGGAGCAAATCTGCTGTGACAGATGGAAAGGTAGACAGACAGACTAACAGACAGGCATATGGTTTGGAAACGGAACCCTCTCCACGCGAGTCGAACTCGCACTTGGCCGGTTTTTTATTTCATCGACACGCTCACGTTGTTGCTATTCAAAATTAAATTGAATTCAAATCAGAATAATATCACCTACTGTGCGGCACGACGGAACCCTCGGTGCGCGAGTCTGACTTTTGCTTAGTGTTTTTTGTACAGTGCAAGGGTGGTAATACCTAATGGCTCTTATACTACTATATAAATTTTATGACAACTTTTTCTGATCTCTTAATCGTCTACAAGAACATATTGTATGGTTTAAAAAGCCAGAATTTATTATTTGACTCAAAATTATAAAAAAAAGCTAATCCAATGCCTTGTACAGTCAACAGCATAAATAAGTGATCATTTATGTACCTTGTCTCTTTAATGTCGTGTTTGAAATGTCATACAAAATTGTGAAACGATTGATAGCGACAAGGTACATAAATGATCACTTATTTATGCTGTTGACTGTACAGTAAACAGGTACCGGAGGTATTTTTAAAATTAAACGATTCTTTAGACAAATCTCACCGAAAAAAAATATCTCCTGTATATACATCTGCTTTGAAGATAGGGGGGAATAAAAATAGGGGGATTCCATAATATGCATTTGAAGGGAACACGAATCGTATAACATCTAACACATCGTCAGTGCAGTGATGCGTAAGTGAGTCTTATGTCAGTTTGCGTATTTTACTTTCGAGCGTAAATGGCATTATAACACCGTTTGATAAAAAAACAGACTGAGAAAGCAGCATTTTAGAACTCTTTTTACCCCCGACGCAAAAGAGGTGTTATAAGTTTGACCGCCGTGTGTACGTGTGTGTGTGAGTGTGTGCACCGTAGCTCGTAATTGGGTGAACCGATTTGGATGCGTTTTCTTAAATTTGAAAGCAGGTTTATTAGCGGTGGTTCTTAGCTAGGTTTCATGAAAATCGGTCGAGCCGTTTAAGAGATATCAGCTCTGAGAGAAAGAGTCATCATTATATCGGGAGTTTTATCTATCTAATCGTTTTTATAAATTTTATGAAATTGTAATAATTATACAATTACGGTAATTACCTCACTCTAGGAATGAAAGCGTGAAGATATGATGATGATTCTGATGGAAATACGGTCCTTGTGAGTCGGCCTCACTCTTGGTTAGTATTTTTAAGTTTTTAACTAGCTGCTGCCCGCGACTTCGTCCACGAAGATTTCGATTATCGTTATACCCTCGGGAACTTGTAAATTATCCGGGATAAAAAGTAACCTATGTGTTAATCTAGTGTATAAGCTATCTCCATTCCAAATTTCATCCAAATCCGTCCAGGCGTTGCAGCGTGAAGGAGTAACAAACTAACACACACACACACACACTTTCGCATTTATAATATTAGTAGAATAAAAAGTAGCCTGTGTTAATCTAGCTAGTGGGTCTATATTGACTGACATAATTATTTTTAGTCATAATGTGCTTTAGGTCATAATCATGGCAAGTCATAACGTGTTTTTTTAAAGAAACTGTTACTTTTTCAGGATTTTTATAAATCAAACCTAACCTAACCTAGCCTTGTCTACGCGTTAGATATTTCAGAATTTCTGAAAAGTATACAGTTTCAGCGATATAAAAAATTATGACTATCAAAAATTATGTCAACAATTACATTATGACCAATAAAATTATGGGAAACAAAGGGCTCCCGTATAAGCTATCTCCATTCCAAATTTCATCCAAATCCGTCCAGCCGTTGCAGCGTGAAGGAGTAACAAACTAACCCCCCCCCCCTCCCACACACACACACACACACCAAACTATGGCATTTATAATATTAGTAGAATGTAAGGAAACTAAGAAAGAGGAAGTAATTATATCAGGAGCCTGTCCAGCCCGGGGCTAGTATTTTGTTATTATTTTGTGCCCGGGATTTTATTATGACTTTCTCATTTCGTGATTATAACGCCATAATAATAATAATCTAGTAAAGAGCTGGCGTAGTAAGTAAGTAATTAAACAACATGTTGCTTGGTCGGGATAGTGGGTATACTACATACTTAATTACAAAGAGTCATAATTCCGAATTTTCGCAATTCCGAATGAAATGTTTTGATAGAACGCTTTATTTTTCGATATCTCATATAAACAAACCTAACCTAACCTTCGTTTAGCAATTAACTTATACATTTAATCTAAAATAGGTCCATCATAACATAGCTTTCGGAAAAATGAAAATTATTACAAATGAATATTCGGAAAAATAGAATTCGGAATTTTAAAGTGTTCCCGGGAATAGTTCCTATTTATTATGCTGGATAGTAAGTGGGATCTAAATCTCATAGATATTTGAAATCTCGAGACTGCGATCTTAAGACTGCAATCCTAAGATTCCAAATGTGTTGCCAACCCTGAGGAGTAAGGACTATGATGGAAACATAACCATGTCTTTGCTTAAAACATGGTACAACAAAAAGGCTCAGTTTAAGGAAGGTTCACACGTTTAACCATAAAATTAATGCCTCTATGTTAGTCATTTCAACGGTTTTATCTTGCTGCTTACTTGCTGCTTGCTTACAGCTGCTTATCGGCCCATTGCCATTTAAAAAAAACACTCTTATGAATACACAACGCAAAACTCATTTAGCTATAAACCAATGACATCGCATACTAGGGTTTATCGGTACTAAAACTCCCATTCCTTTCGCACTAGCATGCTCATCAAAAAGAGACAGAATGCTTTATACAGGCGACAAAATTTAGGGCTAAACCTACAATTGTTTTTTTTTTATTATACTCTGATTATTCTAAGATGATGCCTGTGACAGCCGTATATAGTAATTTCAATCACTTACTATACTCACAAGCGATGTGTTTAAAAATAGACGATTAATTATTTAAATAGGGTATTCGCCTCATATTAAATTTCATATATTAATTTGGATACTATATCAATATACGTAGTATGATAAAATAATTCAAAAGAAAATTTGAAATTGTTAATAAAAAAAAAGTTATAGCCTTTTAAAGTTTTTTGTCTATCCCTTTCTCACGAAACTATGTTTTGCGTGTAATTCATATGGCGGTTGAGTAATATGACGTCATATTCCTGTATTTGTCTCTCTGTCTAAAAGCAAGTTTTAAACATTTATATCTTTCTTATTTTTAAAAATATTAACTATTTATACTAGGCTATTCGTAAGGTAAAAAAGCTTCAATTTAAATGCTAATAAAATAATTGGCAAATTCCCTATTCCTGAACGGCGTCGCCAGGTTTGTACTGATGTGGTATTTATGCAAAGTTAAAGAAATAGGTGAAATAAGTGTTTATATGAGCTGTCACAGGCCTCATATTAGAATAATCCGAGTATAGTTTGCGGTCACTAACACTCACAATTTGTCACCAGAGGGCATAGTCAAGACGCAAATAACTAAGTTGTGATTTTACAGTTAAAATACTGCTTTTCTTTAAGTTTTAATGCTCAACATTAAATGTCATTTTAGTTATGATTGAATAAGTGAGCTACGAATAAATGAGCCACTTTTTTATTTTTGTCGAGTATTATAATGCGAGATTTATGTTGTTTTAAAACATTATTTATTGCCAATTCTTTTGAGCTTTTTGGATATTTTTTTTAGGTAATGGATTGATTTTGAACTAAAGTTTATTTCTGTTATTTCGAGTCGATAGAAAACAGACACGTTAGCTGCCATTTACGACACGACATTTGCCATTGGCTTACCTCAAATATCATATCTACCCTTCTTAGCCAAAAGCCTAAGACAGTATATGAGATAAAACTCCTGTACCAATATCAACCTTATTACTAAAATATTTGAGTTAAAACTGCCTTGGTTCTTGGATTTGAGATACTGCTTATTGGCTTAGGAGGGCAGATATAGGGTGTGCTAAAAAACCGCTTATTAATCTGTTTAGAGAAACGAAACTGGCTGACAAGACTTTACTGAGTAAATTAACATCAGATACTGGGTTACAGTCTTTTGTATAATAATTATAGTATTGGTTTTAATCTCGGCTTCGAAGCCGTTATCTACACACCACCAAATCCTAATACAAATACTTCAAGGCTTTACTTAACAAGAAATCAACATGATTCCCTCGCATTACAGAGAAAGAATGACAACATAAGAATAAGACGTTTCCCGGAAAAAAGATAATGAAAACATAACATTCGCGGCAAACAAAAATATTTTCGTCCAGCCCCGGCTTTTCATTATTGCCTTAAACACTCGTTTCCATTTTGTTTATGCCTTCGTAGGCTTAAGCCTATTAAAAACTTGGTCTTGCAATCTGTTGTATTTGGCTTAGAGTTTCCGTGCTATTTTGACAATAATTGTTTAATAAAAAAAAAACTACATTCATACTTTGAATTTAAATTTGACACATTTCGTCTGTAGAAAATGTTAAAATTTAACTCCAAGTAACCTAATCTATCCGCGGTTTAAATATTGGGATCCATCATAAGTGACACTCTTCCATCTCATTCATATGTTTAGTCCCTGCCCTTTCCGGTTTTGGCATAGAAATAAAAAAAACACAGGAACACAAGTAATCTTTTAACACACAAGTAAGGTCAAAAACTTTATTAGATCTATTATTGTCTGAATATTAATTAGTAAAACATCGCTGTCTTTTTTTCTGCTTTCATACACCAGTATAAATAGATATATTAGATGAAAACATAATGGTGGCAGGTTCAGTTTCAGCTATCCCATCACTCCGTAACTCAAAAGTCATTTTATCCGGAACACCCTGTATATTTTGTAGGCTCACATCAGAATAACTATACGGTTAATTTTACAATCCACCTAACAACTAACAATTTCACAACTTCAAAATGCGGAATATTTTATCAATGCAGGCATTTTGTGTCACATTGCTCATAACATTTTCTCCGACATAGCCGAAAATTTCCTCAAAGTAATAAAGTATAGAGTGAATAACGTCCCAACTATATTCATAAAACGTTCAATCACGCCGCCCCACGCAATCGTTTTTCACTTGAATTCCTTTCCGATTTCATTTGAATGCCGTCGCCGTCAATATTTTATTCACGTTCGCACATTAGTTCCCGCCACCTGTACAGGATGTCTCAGAAATATTAGAATTTAAAGTCATTTTTATTTCCCTGTGCATCGGACGTGTGGTTCTGAATTATTTTTCCTGGCAAGCAGGATTTTCTTGAGAGGTTTATGTCCTCTTAAAATGTTTCTAGGTCGTTTTCGATTAGCTTAATTTAGGGAAAGCATCTTAAGAAAATTGTTATATTTAAGATGCGTTATGATGAACGACTTATGTAAAAAAATAAAGACTCTTAGTTGAAAAAATATGATGAACTTTCAAGGACTTTTAATTATTTTAAATTTAGCTTTTGGATAAGAGCTAAAATTTGGTTTAAAGGTTCATTAATGCCTTACTTTCTTATCTTTATCTCAGCATTAAATTATCAGCCTTTACGACCATTCCAAAATAAAATCTAAGTATCTCTTATTCAGACCTGATTGATGGCAAGGATGGCATGTCTTTATGAATAGATAAGCGATAGATTAAACATTTAAACCGACCGTTAGACAATATCTAACCTCATCTACTTGCATCTACTTAAAGCCAGTTATTCAATGTGTTAATTGACACAATTACACGGAATTCAGGTCAATCAATACTATATTAACCCGATATTAATTGCAACTGGAATATAGTTCATCATAGACCTTTAACGTAGCCGTATTTGATTTTGTATAAGGTGAAGCAATTATGGAAAAACATCTTATCTTCTTCGGAAATTGATTCACTTCATCAGAGCGTTACAAGAAACAGGGTAAAGCTGAACATTTACGGTTAGTCCATTGCGTCAGTTGGCGTGGCGTTCTGCCAAATTTGATCGGGATTGCCAAAAGTCAGTTCAAATTCTCCATATTTTTTTCGTTTTTTATGGTAAGGAGTAGGCGGTGTACCCTTGTTTTGTCGACAACCTTTTCATCGAATATTATTTCATCGACAACGATTCATCAAAACTTTAGTACTAGTAATATTGTTTGGCGTTATCTTATTTCAACTACTATTTATTTAAATTTATCTTACTACGTGGAAATACTAATCAACGAATATTACTTAATCGCTGATTTGTTTCAAATTATCTTAATTGGTACAACTACAAAACAAACAACTGAGTTATCAGACAAAACTACTATTGGTCTAAAAACGTTTGGTACAATGTATTATTTGCACAAAGACGAATCAGGGCAGAACCGATAAGGATAGGTTAGGTAAGAAGGCCAAGGCGGGAGCAAAGCTCCCGCCTTGGCCTTCGAGGTTGTTTTTTTTTCTGCCCAGAAATAGGGAAACTAATGTTGAATGCAAAATGTTACATAACCAAATATGGGTCCTTTAGTTGACATTTGGACAAATGCTTAATTTGCGAAACATATTATTTGGTGAAATGGAAAAAGGTCAATTGACATTTTATTATTTAACACATTTACCATGTGTAGTGTTTGCTAATTGTCTTCTCCGTGTCACTCATTTTTCACAATACAATAATATACACTAGTAATTAAACCAACCATTCGTCCAGATAAACAATTTCATATCTGAATCTATCCACATAGCTATAATCGCGCAAAGTGAGTGATTGCGTTTAGTTTTTATAGCAAAATATTACCAATTGAAATAATTTAATGCGGAATAAATATTATTACAAGTAAAAAAAAAGCAATTAAAAAAACCCGAAATGATTAGTCATGACATGAATTTTATTGAAATAAGTCACCTACTAATTAAAAGACCTCGGTTCAAATTACCTAGTATCGAGTCCTCGACGCAATGACTTGTCGATGAAATGAAAATACTTGAAACGTTGTCTTTGGAATAATATTCGATTAAAAGTCTGTCGGCAATTCAATGGTAAACCGGAGTAGGCACACGAGCACTCAGGCCACCTGATGTTAAGTGGGATCTGATACCTTTTTGAATAGCTTTGTCCTTGCGTTTAGCTTGTTTTCATAGATGATAATCGCAAATTGCAACTGACATATTATAAAAAAACACCGCGCGTTTGCGTAAATTTTTACGCAAAAAAGTCGGGTTTTGGTTATGTCAGTATTTTATCTCCACAGACCTGAACTGATAAATGAATGTAGTTTTTTTTACTTGTCATGCCGATTTCTTCATTTGGATGTGGTTCTAGATAAATTTTATGCATTGGATATTTTAGAGGGTTTTTTAAATTTGAATTATTATCTTGTGTTCCAAATCATTGTAACTAATACCACCCCTTACACCCTCCTACAAACAAACTATTTCTTCCCATCTATAATCAACACAAACGTTCTGCTCCATAATTTAGCCGAAACTCAGTTTAAACATCGCACCGTGAGAAAGTTAAATTAAAACAGAACCGACACCAAAATGGCCGCTCAAACTTTAAGGCATTAAACGATTTAAGTCTTTTATCGAATATCGAAGTTTGTTATTCGGCAAGTCTCAAGATTTACAAGTTAATTTAAGTGCTTTTGAGCTTAATTATATTGAAGATTATTCGTAACTGATGTCTGATATTGGATATTCTTGTAGCGCCAGATTAAGGTAGAATTTTGGAATGTTTTATTTGCCTTTGGATTTCGACTCTCCTGCGGAGTTGAGGTAGAGGTCTAGGACAATTTACACGTTGACTGCAGTTTGACCGCGTAAAAGACGGCCATTTTGGTAGTTGCCAGGACGACACAGGAAAGGTCAATCAATTAGTAAGTATCTAGTCTATGCAACTACCAGTCTACCCGTCAAATGTCGCGTGGTGCCAGCTAGGCTGCAAAAGCCGGGGTCAATAGAAATGTCAAAAGATGTAAACAAATCAGTACTGTTTGACAAAATTAACCTCAATATTTCTGCAAATGAGTTTTGATTTTAAAAACGTATAGTTAATTAGTTATTTAATCTTAAACAGAATGTAAACAATGGTAAATAGGTTCGTTTGGGTTTGTTTACATCTTTTATCATTTCTATTGACCCCGACTTTACATATGAGATTATTTCACGTTTCCAAGGTGGATACGCCGGTCTACTGATACCGTACTTTCAAATCATTGTGCAAAACTGAAATGTAGTAATTCAAGAGATATGTTTTAAAAAACCTTTTCTCTTTGCAACGTATTTGCTGCACGAATGTAAAATGCGCTGCTTTTTCGTAGTAATGCGATATTACTTTTTTTCCTCATAATGATATTCAGTATTTTATAATACAATATTTTAGATCAAAAAATACGCGTGCATTTTCTCTAAAATTTCCACTATTTTTCATTTCAAAATAATGATTTGAAACAGCCTGTGTCACTTTTCATTAGACCCTAACACACTGTATAAATTCGGCAACATTTTTCAATTATGGTTTGTGGATTCATGCCTACGAACAATTTTAGTCATTAGCTAAAAACAATCGCAGCGCATACACATGTTGTATCGTATCTTTCCCGGGCTATCTCGATTGCCGATTCAAATGTCACAATACCAAAACGAATCATCCTATATTGTAGCACTGTTTTATCCTGCCCAACTGAACTCTATTCCCTTAGTTTAAAGTACAATAAAACCGCAATAACTCTTGCTCGTACCAGGCAAGCATAAACTAACGCTGGGTTATTTTAATCTAACTCCGAATTTCGGAATAGCCTGTCATTCATTCCGAATGTCGAAAGATATCCCGTGTTTAATGGGTGACGTAAACAAGCCACGATCGGTATCGATGCGATAGGTAAATACGCTTACTGAGTTATGGTTAGTGAGAAAATTGATGCGGAACTATCGAAATGCGGGTCTAAATATTTCCTGTACTCCATTTAATTAAGTTATTGACTTTTCGCCTCAGAACCTTAAAAAGGCAGGTTTGCTGTGAGCAAAATTCGATTATCCTGGGAGTCTGACACAAAGTTAACTTTTTAATTATTATTTTTTAAATATCAGTGCTGGGTCAGTAGAAATGGTTGATTCTGGGTGGGTAAAATACACGTCGTTTATTTTTTACCATTTTGCATATATTTTTTCTAGCTACTAAGGTGAAAAGTTCACGTGAAACACGAGGCCAAAGTTATTTGCCACTGGTGTCTCTGCATCCCTCGCTATGCTCGTGATTCAATTATAGGACCCTTCGCTAGTGAGCGAAGGGTCAAAATGGACACCCGCAGCAATACCATTAAATTAATAAAAAGCAAGCTTTAAAAACCCGACTTTACAAAAATAACGAGCAGTTTCTGCTTTTTTTTTAAAGAGAACCACGTGATAAAATCCTTTTTTTGCTCGGCAGTGTAATTTAAATTTAAAATAGCTTGCAAACTTAATATCTTGCTGCAAATATTCCACACCGAAAGTTAATTGTCCTCTGAAGTATAACTTAAATTTTAGGATCGTCTTTATATTTAAATAGTGGTTTCTTAACTTATTCAGAATATACATCTAAGATAAAGTTCCCTTTGAAGTTAAAGTGCTTTAACAAATTGATATTGACACACTTGGCAATTTTTATTTTTGTTTTTAAAGCCTTATTAAAACTAGCTTCTGCCTGCGACTTCGTCAGCGTACTCAGCGTAGATTTAGATTATCTTATCTTATCTTATCTCACAGATGGGCTCCCTTTCGGATACACTTCGACCCTTTAGGATCTTTTGTGCAATTACCCTATTACACACTCAGCTGTTCGAATGTGCAGGTTTCCTCACGATGTTTTTCCTTCACTGTAAGAGCATCGGGTAATGCACTTAAGTTAGAAAAACTCATTGGTAACTACATGGTGACTGCGGGGGTTCAAACTAGGTACCTTACAATCACGATCGACCACTTAAGCTGCTCTCTAGATTTGAAAATCAAACGAACTTACCAAGTGAAGTTCGATGATAATTATGTGAACAGCTTAATTCGACGCGATTTACATTGTTTACGTTTTGTAGATGCGCTCCCAAGCATATACCTTGCACGGATACTAAAGTTTTTTTTTTTTTTAAATCTCTGCATTCGGGTCACACCCACTGACAGCTGCCGTCACTTGTCAGTTGGCTGTATCGGCGTTCTATGAGTTCTATCTGTGCTTCATTATGTTTAAAGCAAATCCATTTTTTGCATTTTAACTCATAAGGGTTGGGAAAATCTGTAATCACAGGGAGGGTGTGCGTAAATCGCGTCGAATTAAGCTGTTCACATAATTATCATCGAACTTCACTTGGTAAGTTCGTTTGATTTTCAATTATGTTTCACAGCTTAATTCGACGCGATTTACATTGTTTACGTTTTGTAGGATGTTCAGAGCATGGTAAAATGCAAAAAATATGATAATAAATGAAAACAGGTGAGTGGTTGTCATTTTTTAATCTTCTGTAACTTTTACTTGTTATACAGATAATTTTTAGATAACCTCTATGGCAAAGCTACCAATATAATTAATGTTATAATTAATGTCTATGTCTATCGAATGATTAACATTACTAATATATTCTTTTTCTTATATTACAGGTTGTTCGACGACAAAATCGACCTAGCAAATTGATTGGGATCAACAATAATCTCCTTGTTATAGTATTTTGCAAAAACACAAGATGAATCAGTCCATCCTGCAGTTTTTCTGATTAAATCAATACAGACTCCAAGTTTACTGGCTGAGGAAGTGGCTGCATGCCTTGTACTGTGACCACTAAATATGGAAGTGTCTACACCACTGCAACGGACTCACTGGTCTTTAATCCAGTGACTAAGTGTTTGTGATGAAACCCTTGAATGTGGACGCTTGTAACTAATAAATAAATTATCATTATCTTTACACAGTGTTTTTGTCTTATTTATGTACTCCTCAAGACATCTAGCTGGACAAATTTCTGGACGAGTATCAAAATATGGTAAGCGTAATAAGGGCTGAAATGAATTGGGCTTTGAAGTCTTTACACAATCTGGAATATGAATTATAACATCAATAGGAGCTTGAACCTTGATATTTTTCAATTTTATGAGAGAAAATGTTTGCACACGATGTGCAGTCACCAATGCCAGTAAAGTTAGAGTCTTTTTACATAACATTTCTAAACTTAAATTTACATTTGGCCACTTGTCTGCTAAATAATTTAGTACGACATTTGGGTCCCAAGTAGTATTATACCTTGGTCTTGTAGGCCTCAGTTTATAAACACCTTTCATAAATCGTTTTATTTCTTCATTATCCATAACAGTCCCTAATATTAGCGACAAAGCAGATTTGTAAGAATTAACAGTACCATATTTAACACCTTTTTCATAAACATGAGTTAAAAATTTATTATAATTGGTACTGAAACTGTTGTATAAACATATCCATTTGAATTACAATATTCTAACCATGTTTTAATACAACTATCATATTGTTTATATGTAGAGGACGATAAAGAGGCTAACATTATATCAATAGATTTTGATGACAAAGACTTTTTTAGTAAAGCTTGCCTGAAAGCTTCGCGGCAACCAAGCTGAGGGTTTTGTGTAAGTTGTGGCTCTTTCTGAAAGGAGATATCAACAAATGTATGTTCAGGTTAAATTTTAATGGTTCAGAAATAATTAGTTTGTTAAACACAGGAAACCAGGGCTGAGTAGGCCAGTATGGCACTACTACTATACCTTCTGCCCTGTCAGATATTATTTTTTGGATTGTTTTTGTAATTAATGCAAATGGTGGGAATGCATAAAAAGATTTATTTTTCCAGGAAATAGTAAAGGCATCAATAGCCCAGGCATCTGGGTCATTTCTCCAAGTGACATAAACTGGACATTTTGCATTATGGCGGCTAGCAAATAAATCTACCTCAGGACATCCAAAATGAGATGTTATTTTATTAAAAGCATAGCTGTTAAGCTCCCATTCTGTATCATCGAACTTTTTTCGTGAAAGGCTATCGGCTTCCTTATTGTCATTAGTGTTTATATATGACGCAAAAATAAATATTCCTCTGCATTCACACCATTCCCAGATTTCCCTTGCTATTTTATTTAAATGTCTATACTGAATGCTACCCATTCGATTAATACAAGAGATTGCCGTTACATTATCTATGCGTAGTAGTAATTTACAATTAACCAAGTGCTTTGCAAAACATTTAAGACTGAAAAAAGCTGCTTTTATTTCCAACTCCTTAATGTGTAACTGAAATTCATCATTTGTCCAATGGCCAAAGCATTTATTACCATTACAAAAACCACCCCAGCCGCTTAGGGATGCATCCGAAAATATTTCTAACGTATACTCATTTATACCCAAAGAAGTATAACCGTGACCTAGATGGTTGTGCCACCACCACATATCACTTTTTAAAGAAATAGGAATTTGTACTACTTGATCATAGCTGGGGTCTTTAAGTAAACATGAATACTTGAAATGTTCAAATTCTTTGGTGTATAGCCAGGAATATTGTATGGCAGGGCAGGCCGAGACTAAGAGACCCAAAAATCTGGCAAATTCACGAAGTACACACCTGCGAACACTCATAAACTTGTTGATTTTATCTTTAATATTTAATTTTTTGGAGTCTGGCAATTCCATGATCATTTTTCTAGAATTGAAAACGAAACCTAGAAACTTGCATTGCATGTTAGGAATAAGGCAGCTTTTATCAGTGTTTATAATAAAACCTAGATTTTCTAACAATTTTTTGGTTAGGTATACATTATTTTCACAATCAGAGTAAGTCCTTCCTATCAAAAAAATATCATCTAAATACACAACTGAAATCATTCCCAACGACCTTAAATACTCCATTACTGGTTTCAGTAGTTTGGTAAAAACGAAGGGTGCTGTGCATAAACCGAATGGTAGGCAATTAAACTCGTAAAGTACGTTGTTATATATAAAACGTAGATATTTTCGATGAGATTTGTGGATAGGTATCAAAAAATATGCATCTCTTAAGTCTATGCATGCCATATAACATGATTTTGTAATAAGTTTTGATGCTGTACGATAGTCCTCCATCTTGAAGTGTTTTGTTATCACAAATTTATTTAAGCATTTTAAGTTTAATATGAATCTCTTGTCACCATTCGGTTTCGGCACTAAGAAGATGCTAGATATAAACTCATCTTTTTTATGATTACATTTTGAAATAGCATTTATATTTAGTAAGGCCGAGATTGATTTATCGTAATCCTTGTGTTCCTCTTCAGATTTGGGAACAGTAATCGGGCGATCAGTACGATGGGGAGCTGCAAAAAAGGGAATTTTGTAGCCCGAAATATGTGACAATATATAATGATCATTGCAAATTTTTTGCCATTCATTATAAAAGAACTTGAGCCTGCCGGCATATTGTACCTCAATATTTATTTGCGCCGAGTGTAGCGCCTCCGCGGGGAGTGGTGGGGGACTCGGCGCCCGCCTCTGCTCGCGTTGTGCGCACCGCGGGGCTGGCGCTGTGGCAGCTGCCGGCTCAGGCGCGCCGCGCTGGTGGCTGCTTTCTCCGTATTGCGCGACGCGAACTTGAAGTTTAAATTTCTGTTGACTGCAAAGTTAGCCTTAGTAAAAGATTTTTGTTGATTTTTTAGAGATTCTCCTGATTGGCGAATGTTTTTAGCGATTTTAAGTTTGTCGCTAACATTTTCTCCAAATAGAAATTTATCTCTGTTACACTCAATTAATGTATCTTTCAGGTCCGAATTTATGGAAGATAAAACGAAATTTCTTCGTGTTTTGCTGTCCATATAATGGTTATCGCACAAAATGCGACAAGCGTCACTTAACGGCCCCAAAATCCTCTGCTTTGAAGATTCGCCACAAACTATAAGTTTGGTAACCATAGCTAAGGCAGAAAGTGCAAGCCCTAACTGACTTTGCTTTTGAGCTATAGCGAAATCACGTTTTACCAACCCATCTGCTAAAGCCGCCTTGGCTTCTGGGTTAAGAGCAGGAGCTAATAACAAACTACAATTGCTTGGAACCGAATACTGCTTCAAAATCTTATCTTTAACATCCTTGGATAGACCTTTTGACAGGATTTCATGCCACCTGCTCGCAATATCTTTATAAATGGGCGGACCGAACTCTTGGTCCATTTTAGGAGCATCACCTAGCAACTGTAAAATTTCACTATCTAACTCCAGCTCCTCGGTATAGTTAGGATTTATATCACCAGGCGTGTCGATTGTATCCACCGGCGGTGACAGCATCGGCGGAGGCGAGTCGCATTGCAGTAATTCTTTGCGCGGCGGGACCGGCAGAGTCGGCGACGGGATTGTACCACGTGGCGAATTGGCGGGAAGCGAGGTTGACTGAGCAGAGCCGCCACGTGATGGCGCCCCCTGGTGGACGACGACGACGACTGGTGTGTCGCTGCCATAACCGTCTTGCGAATTATCGGCATGGTCTGCAAAAAATGTTGCGACTATGAATATTGTGACGGTATCTGCCCCGCAAGCAGTACGCATCATGATGGTCGTGACGGAAACAACCCGGAAATGGTTGCTCGCATCACTAGGTAATTTTTATGATTAACGTGACAGTAGGAGCCCCTTAGGCAGTACGCATCACTTTCATAAAATATAAAAAGTAAAAATTAATATTTTACCGTCAAACTCTTCTTCCGAAGACGACTCAATTATACGACGCCTTTTCTTCTTGGCTAATTGGGCTTCCAATTCTTGGATTCTTCTTCGTATTTCTTCGCGCTTCTTTCTCCCCATGTTGAAAGACACGTGGACCGTTGACCGTTGAGTTTGAACCGCTTATATACTTACGCGTGCGAAGGCTTTGAGCACGGGAACACGAATGCACAGATTATAAGATATGTCTAAAGAACTGCACGCCTTTCGCGTAACTCACTCGCAATCGCGATCGGCTTCAAAACAAAACAAGCACAGATAGAACTCATAGAACGCCGATACAGCCAACTGACAAGTGACGGCAGCTGTCAGTGGGTGTGACCCGAATGCAGAGATTTAAAAAAAAAAAAAACTTTAGTATCCGTGCAAGGTATATGCTTGGGAGCGCATCTACAAAACGTAAACAATGTAAATCGCGTCGAATTAAGCTGTGAAACATAATATCGTTTCTCCCTCGGGAACTTTTATATTTTCCCGGACGAGAAAGATACCTAATTATTATGTTAATCCAGGGTATTATAAGCTATCTCCATTCCTAATTTCATCCAAATCTGTCTACAGAGCGTCAATTTCAAGTCCTCCAGTCCAGCGGTTTTGGCTGTTCATTGATTGATCAATCAGGCAGTTTCTTATTTTATATAAATAGATAATAGGGGATCCCCTTGAATCTGATCTAGTATTACGGTGAGCGATATGCGGCAAAGAACGAATGCATAGTGCATTGCTTGAAGCATGCTACGAACGTCGCGGCGGCGATGAGGCGATTTCTATGCATTCAATCTGTTCTACGCAGTCGCCGCCCTGCAAAGTCGTGGCTGGGCCGTAAACAGTAACAGACCTAATTCAACTGTTTTAAAATAAGTGAAGTTTTTCCCAACCTCCCGAACACATGGTTGAGGAAGCGATGGCTGAGATGCGCATCATACTCGTGAACGGGTGCTGTTTGTGGGGTCCGGTCTGTTCACGTTTGCAAGGACTTGTTGTTCTGTTAATTAAATTCCAGTTATGGCCTTTAACGTAGATACCTCGTAGTGTTGTTCTCCTAGTGATTAATTTTAATTTAATGTTTATTGACCTTTCATTTTTAATTGTTTTTAGGGTTCCGTACAAAAAATGAAAAAATGGAACCCTTATAGGATCACTCGTGCGTCTGTCTGTCCGTCTATCTGTCACAGCCAATTTGCTCCGAAACTACTGGACCGCTTGAAATGAAATTTGGTACGCATAATATGTAAATTGATGACCCAAACACAGATGTGCAAAGTAATTTTTTTCTTAAAATACAGGTCATTTTCGGGGGACAAATTAGGAAAAAAAAAAAAAAGTTTTGCAAACCTTACTGTGTCATGTATCAAATTAAAGGGCTCGATATGAGGATCTCAAATATATTTTTCTTATTATTGTAAAATAAATAGTTTTGATTTTATTCATGAAAGAACAAGAAAATTGACAATCCCCCCCCAGATCTCCGAAACTACTGAGCTTAAAATTTTGAAAAAAATACAAAATATAGTTCATTGCTTGTAGATCACAGGAAAACTTATAAGAATTCTATAAAAAAAAACGTATGTACGGAACCCTCTCCACGCGAGTTCAACTTGCACTTGGCCGGTTTTTTTGCTAGTTTTAATTATTATTTCTTTATTACCTTGTGTATGTAACTTACTTTTAAGTGTGTTTGTTTTATGATGGAAAAAATTACCATCTGCTGCGCTTCATCTCCACAATGATGGTCTTGTCCAAAGCGCTAGTAGATTCGATTCATATTACCAACGTGTAAAAGAGCCCTCATGTGGCCAATTGACTAAATACCAAAATATTTTGAATTTTGTATATTTTTTATGACGCTATGATCTCAGTTTAATCAAAAAAAACCCATAGTCATCTAAATCAAAGCGATGGTCAGTTATTAAATCACGTCATAATGTTAGAACAGCCGGAACAATACGCAATACGGCTAAATCGACCGAACCGTGCAAATAAATAGGGATGTGACGATATCTTCGTGTATCTGCATACTCATTGTTAATGAGGATTCATTGAGAAAACTACAGGCAGAGGTCTCTATAATGGCATGGTGCAGGGGCCCTAGCCAAGATGCAAACGCTACTGACGATTTTCTTTTTTATCACTAAAAATGTAGGTATGGGATGACATTCTCGTGCGTGATAAACCACGTGGTCAAATGTTATCCCAAACATTTTGAGTGATAGAAAAGAAATACGTTAGTAGTGTTAGCATCTTGGCCACGGCCCCAGGTCTTGGTTTTGTACCTGGACGTTTTATTTCGACTGTTTTTAAAGAACGGAACGTTTCTCAAGAAACAGGCTCAAGATATCTTACTTAAGTCCATGGCTAGACCTCCCCCAATAGTATATATATTAGAGATAGGCTTCTTGACTTTAGCAACACTTTCAAACGAATTAGTCTGAAAATTTATTCATTTAGCAAAGTCTAGGTAGTCTCTTATTTTAACTGCCTGTAAACAATTTGGCTTTAAACATAGTCAAAATCAAAATGCAAATAATTATTCAGTAAATTGGCTACATACAGGCTGTTTTACACGTCGGTTATATAGAGTGAATATACTAGCGCTTCGGACAAGACAGAAAACGAAGAAATTCCAGCAGAAGGTTTTTTTCAAACAAAATACAATAATACCTTAAAGAAACTTACATTAAAATGTAATAAAGTAACAAATAGAACTAGCACAAAGGAGTACCACACAGTAGTTGTAAACCCGATTCAAATTATACTCGGCCTTTAATCTTCATTGTTTACTCCCATCACTAGCGCCTACAATATTGTCACGATATTGGTGCGATAAAACAATTTTATTGCCCTGTAAGCAATAATACGCGATGTAACAACGAAACTGGGAATTAGAGCTGCCACGTAGTGATTGCGTTTTATTTAAGTGGGTTTTTATATCGATGACGTAATGCCGAGGATTTGTGGAAGTTATCGGTGTTGTTATTCGTATGTTACTTCTGAAGAAGCAGTTTTGAAATGTGTCAATGGTTTCAAGATCGTAGAAATTCGCCAGCTCTTTTTTATGGTAACGAGAAGGCACACGAGCACTCAGGCCACCTGATGGGAAGTGGAGTCTGAGAGCCAGAGACATTTGAATTCTCAAGACTAATCCTAAGACTTCAAATGCGTTACCAACCCTGAGGTCTAAGATGTACTTTCCAAATATGCTCACCACAAATAAATACAGAATGATCAAAGTTGGTGCTTGAAATGTAAGAACACTCAATTTTTTTATCAATTTTGTATTTTTTTTAAACTATACGTATGCAGTCTCTTAATAGACATCCGCTGGCTATCGCTATCACACTCACGCTTACATCTGACTATACATTTGTCACTCGTATTTTAAAGAAAGAAACACGAATACTATGAACATTGCTGGGAGGTTATCATGACATATCTAAGAAATTCAGTTTAGGATGAGTGTAAGGGACAGCTATAGCAGTTACACGGCTATGTCTCTTTCTCTCACCGTAAGTAAACTGGATTGCATAGCTAATTGTCATGGTAACCCTAGCTATTATTGAATTGTACTATGTGATGGCTGCATTGCGGGCTTTTTTTTTTCTCACTTCACTAAATAAATGTGAACGCCAAATATAATTAATAATATGACTTTTATTTTACTTTTATAAATATATATTTTCTTCAGGGCTTCATGAATCCAATCCTCGTAAACAATTAACCCGGCTATAGCAAAAACTGATCTAACAGATTTTTAAATTACCTATTCGATTTAAATATTACTTACTTAATAGACAGCCAGTACAACGTACATAGACAATAATAAATAATAATAAAAATAAATAATTTATTTACCAAAAGACTTCGGTGGCTCCCACACTAGGCTGGACCTGTATCGTGGGAGTCGGAACACACGAGAAGTAACTTTAAAATGTGGCCAGGAATCCAAATAGCATTTTTATTTTTTATTTGGCAGCACGCTACAAGCTGTGAACCTTCACAGTACCCTACAAGTGATTTACCTATACAAAGTTTGGTGAATTTATTTATAGGAACTGTCATAATAAGGAAGTAATATAAAGAGGCAATATCTCCAAGCTTTAATATATTTTACCCGTGTAAACACCTCTCGCATGCACGAATTTATTAAATTCACTCATGTAGCGCTACGGTCGGTAACGCAGGCATTTAAATGAAATTTGCAGGTATAAACGTGGTTTTTGTTGGACGATTCTTATTTATTATCTACTTTATCTTCTTCTTCAGCCTGCTGCCACCCAATGCTGAGTGTAGACCTGTTCCATTACACTCCATTCTCTACGATCTTGGGTCTTCCTTATCCAGTTTCTACCGGCTATTCTGACTAGATCGTCGGTCCATCTCGTTGGCTGCCTGCCCACATTTTGGCGTCCAGAACGGGGTCTCTATTCAAGGACGTTTTTGGCCCATCTCCCATCCTGTCTGCATATGTGACACGCCCACTTCCACTTCCTCGAAGCTATATCTTGGCAATGTCCACTAGTTTTGTTATGCTCCGGATAACTGCGTTCCTTATTCGATCGCACAGCGAGACTCCAGGCATAGCTCGTTCCATGGCTCTTTGTGTTCCTTGCTTATTGTTGTTCTGCCGCGTGGACGTCCATGTTTCGTGAACATGGGGGTTATTATGACGACTATGCAGTTCATTTTACGGTGAGCGTAAAGGACGGAGCTATAGCAGTTATATAGCTCTGTCCTTTTCTCTCAGCGTAAAAGGAATTGCACAGATACGTCATAATAACCCCACATGTCATGTGTTCTTATTTATATAGTCGATTCCATTTTTTTTTGTTAACAAGTGTATTTCATGTGTTGTGTTAGAAAAGTTTGTATATTGCAATGTTAGACCTTTATCCTGGTTTGCTAGAATAAATAAGAAGCAAAAATTCATTTTTGGGAGAAGTGTACAGTCGGCAGCTAAAACTTCTCCCGGTCTCATTAGTTACGTCTTGATAAGTAGAGAATGATCCACCAATACGGTGAGTCTACGCTAAGTAGGTATAGTGGACATCCCGTCGCCACCTTCAGACTCCATAATCAGATCAGCTCTTTGATACCATACGAACAATGCAAGTTACGAGTAAATAAAAGTTTGTAAACATAGTTATCGATTAAGAATATTGTTATATATATATTGGTAGTGACTCAGCTAAGTAAATTAGGAGACAATCTCACGCAAATTGACCTAGTCCCAAACTAAGCTTCTAGGCTTGTACTACGTATACTAGACGGCGATATAAAGCTATTGTTTACCTCGATTTATCGATCACATTGCAACCGACCGCCGTCACGAGCAGACTAGAGAAGCGATTGTTCGTCTACATAATGTACTAATGAGTTTTTTCTTAAAACAGTCTAGACAATGTCAAACATAGGTCCGAAAGTTACGGTCCGAGGCCCTAGCCAAGATTCAGACGCTGCTTACGCTTTTCTCTTCTATCACTCAAAATGTACGGGATGACATTCTCGTGCGTTGCGATAAACCACGAGGTCAACTGTCATACCATAAATTTTGATCTTTGGCTAGGACTCCTTATTTATATCATTTTATATGAAGCGTTAGGGTTTGTTTACGGAATCGCGGAGCTTCGCGCGTGGCGTGCGGCTTGGCGTTGCGCGGCGCGTCGGGCGTTTTTCCGTTTACAGAGAGGCGGTGCGTGCAGCGGATCGCGTCATCACACACGCAAACACAAGCATATGGGAATGTACGGTGTTGTTTATAAAGATGCGGGGCGTGATGCGGCGTGTGGTGCGGGGCGTAGAGATTAACGGTGTCCGCTACATCCGCGGCGGACTCTCGAGCGTGTAGCGGAGCGCGCGGCGGAGCACAAGACTGTCAGAAGGTTCCGCCGCGGGCCCCGCTGCGGGCGCAGCGGCGGGAACCGCCTTTATTGACGCGTGCGACGCTGCGTGCAACGCGGCGATGCCATCCGCGGGCTCCGCCGCAAGTAACGCTGTATTTGAAGCAAACGCGCATAAAACCGCTTCTCCGTAAATGCTTTTATACAACGCCATATATTTGAATTTAGTGCAGACCGCGCCGCCCAACGCTACGCGCGACGCCCCGCGTCTCCGTAAACAAGCACTTATGCTTGTAGGGTTCCGTAACTCAAAAGAAAAAAACGGAACCCTTAAAGGATCACTTTGTTGTCCGTCCGTCCGTCAGTCTGTCTGTGAAGACCCTTTATCTCGGGAACGCGTAAACTTATCGAGTAAATTAAAACCGTATACCTACTCAGGCCTACAGTTCCTGGAACTTGTGAAAAAATCATACTTCTAAGTTAACGTAAAATAAAGATAGAGCCGTTTATGCCGCAAAATACGTTAATTTCGACACTCAAAATGGAAACAACATTTATGGGGTATTTTCCGTTGACCTAGAACTATGAAATTTGGCAAATAATACTGTCTGAAATCGTCCGTAATCTGAAAACTTACATTTTTAATTAAATCACAAAAAAAACAGGGTCTTTATGCAAGGTCCAAATTCTGAATTTAGGTAACCGTGTCATGTGGTAAAATCTTCTAAATGAGGAACCTTCAGTGCGCGAGTCCAACTCGCACTTGACCGGTTATTTTCTTCTCAATATTTCCACCGTCATACAGCAACCAAAGAATAATGTCCCCAAAACGAGCGAAAAATTAAAATCAAATGATATATCACATTCGGTTTCATGACATGATATGTCTCGGAATCCTTTATGTTTTTATGTCATCCGTAAGACGGATTTCTTTCCCGCATGTATTAATTTTCATTTTCCATCCGCAATATTCATAATGTATGATTACGTTATGTCAACACGTCATGTGGTATTTATAATTATTTCGTATGAAAATATTTACGGTAATGCGTTGTGAATATACAATCTACTAAAGTTATAAAGAAAATACGGAGACGGCGTATTCAGCTCAGTTGGTACCCTGCCTACGAAGCTAGCGGTCCCGGGTTCGATTCCCGGTATGGGCAAATATTTGTGTGATGAGCGCAAGTATTTTTTACTGAGTCTTAGATGTTTTTTAGGTAAGTATATATTTATCTATATCAGTATTTTACAGTACCACGTATTTAGTCTGTATTTTGTAAGTACATCAACTAGGCGATTTCCCAGATTTTTAAGTGTACAGAGGGCCGTGCAAAGATGCACTACGCTAACTAACGTTTCCAGTGTACAAACGACGTGCTAGCCTAGTTGGTAGTGACCCTGCCTACGAAGCTAGTGGTCCTGGGTTCAAATCCCGGTAAGGGCAGATATTTGTGTGATGAGCACGAGTATTTGTTCCCGAGTCGTGGATGTTTTCTATGTATTTAAGTATATATTTCTCTATATAAGTATTTATATCGTTGTCTAGTACCCATAGTACAAGCCTAGAGCTTAGTTTGGGACTAGGTCAATTTGTGTGAGACCGTCCCTTGATATTTATTTATTTATTTATTTATTTATTCGATTCGTTTTTAAACCAATCGCGTCACTGGTAGACCACGTGACTTTTCGTATCACGTCATCTCCCAGTGACGCGATTTGTTTAAAAACGAATCGAATAGAAACGTTAGTTAGCGTAGTGCATCTTTGCAGGGCCCTCTGATAATTATCTCAACTCACAATATCTTTACATAGTATAAAACAAAGTCGCTTCCCGCCGTCTGTCTCTCTGTATGTACACTTAGATCTTTCAAACTACGCAACGGATTTTAACCTCGTAAAGCCCACCATACTACAAACAGGGAGTTTTTTGTCAGTGGGACTTTGTATCTACGATCAAGGCAATAAAGTTCAATTACGTTTGTTCGATAATGCCATTTTCAATTTATGGAGATAGGAAAATAAACCTTATTCCGATTGGAACAGAGTTCAAATTAAATTGCCTTGATTCTGTTAATCCTATTGCACACTGGGCCTTACGAGGTTAATGCGGTTTTCTTCAATGTGATTCAAGAGGAACGTTTTGATATACAGGGTGTCCTAAAACTCAACGTTAACCCGCCTAGAGCTGATAGAGCAGCTAAAGCTATCGATTTAACCCCTATGTATATTCAGCGATTTTTACTAGTTTCGGAGATATTGATCATTTTAGTCAGAATTTTTGTAATTTTCCCTTATGTTCATGTCACGAATAAACATTAATTTCATGTTTTATGTCATAAGTTTTTCAGTGGTATCTTACGTAATTAGAATCATTACTTTTTTAATCAACTTTTTAAGTAATAACATAGACTTTGTTTCTCCATTACGTATCCCAGTGTTTTGTTTTTTACTATGTATTAAAAAAACAACTTTATGGGATTACTAAGACAGTTGATAAAAGAAAAACGGGCAAACAGGTTTAAAAACTTCACTGATTCGTAATGATTCTAATTGGGTCATTCTAATAAAAGTGGCACGGACAGGTTAAAGTTTCTCCAAAAAAAAAGTTGTGTTTTTTTACCTTCTTTGCTTAAAATAAGCTTCATGGTGTTCCAATTGTTACATACTTATAAAAGGGAACGGAATATACATGAAAATATAAGAATTATTGCTTGTTGAAATATTGAGATGCAGGTGAAAGTTTCATTAGACAGGTTAGAAGAGAAAAGTTTTCAGGTTAAAGAGAGTTATATTAAAATACAAATTACTTTAAAAAAGCAATTCCCTACATTTACTTTGGTAGAGCACTGTTAATGGGTACTGCTTGATAAAGCATCTGTAAAGTTTTTCTGGGAAATTATATGCAAGTTATTAAAATAAAATTATTTAAAATAGTTATTCACTTTAGCTTGCCAATAGTCACACTAACCTGCACATTAGTGCACATATGTCTCTTTAACCCGCCAAGAGTTACATTAACCTGTGCCTAACCTAATCTATGCTAGTTACAGGTTAAAGTGGCACAGGTTAAAGTTAAAAGTAGATTTACAAGACATTTACTCTTAAACCGGGGATAATTTGAACGTTTCACTCTTAGTAATATAAGTAGATACATCAGAATACCTCGTTCAAATGATTAGTTAATTACGTCCCATACCGTTAACATTAAATAATTGAGACAAGATAAAGTTAACATACCCGTTACAAACTCCAGATTACTGCATTTGATCACTAATCTCCACAAAAGTATGACAGATCGTATCCAACCGTTTCGTATAGTGGTGAGCCACATACTGGCCGAATGTTTATCGAGGATTATGGTGTGCCTATTATATTCCGTATGTGAGTGAGATACACTATCACGCACACACAGGTTAAAGTAAAAACATCACCGGACAAACTGTCGTGTGTTAATATTGATATATAAGCATATATTTTTGAAACCATATCATAACTAATTGAATGTCATAATATTCTTCTTGCAATATATTGTAAAATATATATAATAAAATATACACAAATAGTTCAAAGACCTAAAAAACGGAAACATGTCTCATTTGGACAAGACAGGTTATAGTAAAAAATTGTACCTACCATTTTTTTTTAACAAAATTAAGGAGAATAAATAAATAAAATGGCTTGGCCTCGATGTAAAAGGTCTGTGCTTATCTATGAATGTTTTTACTTTTTCTGTAAAACAAACATTTAACATACTTTGTATTCAAAAACTCATAGACAGGTTACGGTGCCACTTTTTTTAGAATTTTCCCTTATGTCCATGTCACGAAAAAACATTAATTTCATGTTTTATGTCATAAGTTTTTCAGTGGTATCTTACATAATTTTATGTAAGATACCACTGAAAAACTTATGACATAAAACATGAAATTAATGTTTTTTCGTGACATGGACATAAGGGAAAATTACAAAAATTCTGACTAAAATGATCAATATCTCCGAAACTAGTAAAAATCGCTGAATATACATAGGGGTTAAATCGATAGCTTTTTAGCTGCTCTATCAGCTCTAGGCGGGTACTAAATTCTGATTTATGTACCTACAGGTGCTACAGAAAACGCACAAAAACCTAAGCAAAGCGAGGGCGGAAAGTTAGTTCTCTCTAAATACCCCAACATATTATGCACAAATGAGCAGCAAAATGTATCCCCTAAGCTACATTAAGTTCGACCGTAATGCAATAAGCAGTATTAGAAGGGACCCACCCAAGCAATAACAGTTTTAATTGCCTTAAAAATAACACGGAAACTTGTTCGTATCTTGCCAGTCCATTTCGCCTTTACTGTTATGTTTATGGGAATACAAACTTATTTCTGCGGTTGGTCAAACTCTGAACTAAAATTATCGCATACGTTTTATTTGAATCGTTAGCTAATAGCGCCGCGTTTAGCGGTTTTCGTAAATTTGTAATGTTGTATTCCTTTAGGAGCAACGGCCATTTTTTGCCAGTTTTGTTTTTGTTACCGTTTTTGTAATAAGTTAATATATATATTAGGTATTGTTTTGTCATGATACCATTTTTATCGAAAAATTCAATGATATAATATAGTAAAAAGAGGTAGATATATGTTATACGCACTTCGATAGTGGCACCCTAAAACCAAGCCAATTGGTACACCTTTACCTAGTGTTGCGACTAGTCTGCAGAGCAACATACACTCGTCTCTTTTTCGCTCCCGGGAATTAGCATACCATCCTGCTTTCACTTGTCATTTATGAATTAGTGTGTAATTGCAATATTTACCTACTGATTATGTGTGCGTAAGCCGGGCCATTTTTACACGCGGAATACCGTATAGGTAACATATCTACCTACCTCTTTTTATATTATATCATTGGAAAAAGTGTTGGTTGTCTATTGGTTTCACGTGCGCTGTCCAGGATTGTGATCTTGAATTATTATAATTTCAACAAAGCTCATGGTCCTGGTTTCGATCCCTGGTGTGGACAAATATCTATCTGTGGGACGCGTATTTTTCTTGACTTCTGGATGTTTTCTATGTTTTAAGTATGGATTTCTCTATAAAATTACGTACGATTATCGTTGTCTATTAGTTATAGTCGCGGTATGAAAAGGTTTGTCACTTTTGGAGCTTCTAAAAGTTTCCAAACACACACACACAGCATGCCTAACCAGCCATTGTTTATAGTTCCAAGAAGTACCAACGCATTATGGCAAACGAGTTTGGTCTAACTACCTCCCTTATACTTTAGACAATTTCCCTGGAAATGTTGAAAATATTGAAATGCAAACTAAACTAATTTAAAAAAAAACACTTATGCATAATAATAAAGAATGATATTTAAAGTAAGCTGTGGAGTAGGGTAGCCCCTTCTTAGTTAGTATAATCTTAAAAATAGTAAACATTGCAACAAGAAGTATTGTATAACGCTATTTTTAGTCTCCAAATAGACAGTTTTTTTTTAGCACATACAGCCAAAATAACAACAAAAATAACAGCAACAGCAGTTTTAACAATCTACTACAAAAAGATTATGTATTTACTTTTGCACTTTATGTTTCTCTATAATGCAAGCCTTCAGCTTAGTTTGTGACCAAGTCAACTTAAATGATTTTTTTCCGCTGAAATAAAAATAGTGTGGACATTCGTATTGCATGTTCGTTTTACGATAACTTGAGTATCGTTGATCCAATCCTTATGAAGTTTTGTAGGAAAAAAAGAGCCCTGTAAAATTTGGAAAATTTGGACCTAAGTAGGATCGCGGAAAGTTGGAGGCGTCTGTTCGAGGCGAACTATTGTTATTTTTATTTATTTTAACACAAGAACTTTTTACTGACCACTTTCAGTAAGATCAACCTCTAAAATACATACATACATACATACATAAATTCGCGCTTACGATCCTAGAGTGGGGTAGGCAGAGCTACAGAATTACCAACAACTCTAAAAACTTGTTGATAATTCTGTAACCACATTTTGCACAATTAGGTTAAGATGTTTACCAGTGTATTAGTGACAGGTTGCAAGCCCATCGCCTAACAGTACTACAAGTTTTTATTCCCTTAGTCGCCTCTTACGACTTCCACGGGGAGATATGGATTAGCACTATTCTAAACCGGCAACCACACGGGTAGTTTTCTAGTAAATCGCACTAATCCTACTAAAGTAATATTATAAATGCGAAAATTTGTGCGTTAGTTTGTTACTTCTTCACGCTGCAACGGTTGGACGGATTTGGTTGTGTTTAGGAATTAGTTTACACCACCTGCCATGTCTTTTTGCGTTTTTTAATAATATAGGAATAACGACGTGAACGCTGAAAATAAACGGACGCAAAAGCTACTAATAAATAGCATCGTAATATTAAATGTTGAACGAGATAGGCTTTTTTAACGTTGCATTTCATGGAGCGCTGACAGGTTTATTTTTTTAGATACCCGTAGCCAATAAAAATGAATTCCAGACTGCTCGTTAGAGGTATCTGGTTTCGGTATCAGGGAGCACGTAGAGAACAGATGCCAAGTTTTGTAACTCAATTTCCTTACCGCAGTGATCTTGGCAAGGAACGGTATTGTACCGACGTACAGTCATCCTAAGAATTAGGTATACTCAGTTTGAGCTTGTTCTTAAGTTTCTTTATTTTTACCAAGAAATATTTTAGCAACTTTGTTTTTTATTGATCTGGCAGGTGCCGTATCTTTGGTTTTATACGCAGCACAGCATGCATAATGATAAAACGCACATATGCATTGAATGAACGCACATGTGCGTGTAAGGCACTGGGTGAAAGTCAGGAGAACACTTATATGCGTTGGCGGCAGTGAATGCTAGTTTTTTCCCTGAACCGTAATTCTTGGGATATCTATCTTCTATCTCTTACATTGTACATATAAAACTAAGTGGCTTCCCGCCATGTGTTGTTCTTAGGTCTTTCAAACTACACAACGGATTTTAATCCGCATTTCACCATCAGTAGGATAATGTTACACAGAAGGTTTTTATGTATAATACACTCTTGTTTACGTACGGGTGTAACAGACAACTCACGGAAACCGAAGCGAAGCGAGCTAGTATAAATATAAGTATAAATAAAATTGAATCGCCGAAATACAGCGTGTGTTTTCCATACGATCTGTGATATTTATTTATTTATAATTAAGCGTAATGATTTTCTTAAAGTTTTCCCGGCCAGCAATGTAATGCAAATATTGAGTTGACAATAACGTCGTAAAAAAATCAATGAACACAAAGTGCTTACGTAGACGACTTGGTTATTTGAATACATTGCGTGCCGAATTAATTTGTATGAAAAAAATATGTTAGGGTCTTATCTAACTGCCCTTAAAATATAGGATCGTATGGAATACACACGCTGTATATGCACTGAAAAAAATAATTGGTCGCTTGTAACAAGATTGTGATTGTTGTGCATAAGCGTCTTGGTCCCATACGAGCCTGACAAGACGATAGATACACCAACTAAGACGTTAGATACATCAACTATGATGTTAGTTGAATCACTAAAGAAATTTCTGTCGTTAACTATCAGCTTTGGTTGATATAATTAATACCTTAACTATTGTAATATTTTTTTATCAACTAAGTGAAAATCTCTCTTTGTTGGCTCTCATTTTTTTGAGTGTGTATGCGCATAACTTCCGACTGCACCAAATTGGATAATTATTTTTTTCACACACATACACACATATATACCTTCACGCTTGTCTCTTAATGGGGTGGGCAGAGACTAGGAAACGCCAGGTGCATCGGTCTAAACATACAACTTCCGCTTCCTCTACATTCCTCAACCTCTCCATGCACCTACAGTCTTTGAGCACTTAGAAAGTGCTTCGGGATTGTACTTCTGTATCACTCGCTCTTAGTAAAAGGGCAAGAGCTAAAGCCCAATTCTGGGGACCTACTGAAAAAGGGTATAAGTCGACTTAACTTGTTCTACAAAAGGGTATATTCATGAACGGAATATACTAGACTTAGACCCTTTTTCACTTGATCTTCAGGAGACTTACACCCTCGTTCACTAGGACCCCAGAATTTACATTGGTCAAGGACAGTCGACAGTACAGTAGTATAAACCGGTCGCACAGTAGCGAGTCAAGTTGCCTTGCCAGTGGAATAGAATCACTTTCTACTTGTTCACTCCACTGTCCTTGCCACTGTACTGGCCACTGTCCTTGACCAATGTAAATTGGGCTTAAGATCGCACTGTACGTCAGTTTCGAACTATTTTTTTGTTGTGTTCGTTATTGTCAGGATAGAAAAAAAAACACCGGGAAAGTCGGAAATCTGCAGCGGAGGCGAAACTACTGGCGGGCGGCTAATATTTCAATAAATTCTCCTTAAACAAATGGGTACCTAATGTATGAAAGCTCGACAATGTCACAGCTCTTTCAGATCGCCTCGACTCCGGTCCCGCGCCGCGCGGCTACAAATTACGGGACGTCCTAATGTTTGCGCTGTGTACAACTTTGACTAAGGTGCGCTAAAGGTTGGTGCGACACTGATAAATATTCATAGTTTATTTGTATTTATTTATTTATTTGTTAGCCTAAAGTGTCGCACTGCTGGAAAGAGGCCTCCCTCTCGTACTTCCCCGCATTTCTGTCTTGTGCTGCCTCCTGCCAGTCCCTTCTAAAAGCGTCAAGTTGATCTCGCCATCTGCGCCTAGGTCTGCCGCGACGCCGAATTCTGTTTGTTAAAATGTAGTAGTTGTTAAATATTTTTTTGGCACTGTGTAGTGTAGTGTAAAAGTTAGGCTTATTATTTTACTAAATACTTAATTGCTGAATGTGAGAACCTGTAATTGGCTAAGTGTTGTTGTATTTTTTTTTGTAAAGATATTGGTTTCCATGGATAAATAAATAAATAAATAAATTATTTTGGATATAATTTAATTTACTAGTCGTCTATGTCTTTGTCTGCGACTTCATTCGCGTGTAAAATAGTTTTCATAATTCTTTTGGGTTCTTTTTCTATTTTCTGAAATAAATAGGTGTCTATCTTGCCTCTGTTTAGGTGTTTTAAATTATAAAATAAGACTTTTGATTTAGATCTCATAATATAAATTTTAATATTGTTATGAAATATTGGTCTGGCCTGAAATACTACTCGTAATATTCATAAACATAAATAAATCTTTAAAACGCAATTTGAGAGTATCCCCTGACATTTATTTATTTATTATATTTTCTCAAACACAAACACCAGAAGCAGACAAAAATTAAAAACCAATCCAATCAATACTTCATCATTTAGCCGCCAAACTTTACCCCAACTGATAGTGGAGTCAATTTAAGTTGGCAACTTAATTTACACAAGTTTACCTTGTTCCGCACAATGTACCTTCACGGCGACGTGAATTATTGCTGGGGCTACTTTTGGAATTTAAATGACTCATTAACTTAGAAATAATTGTTTATATTTATTTGCTTAAGACGTAAAACCCGTTTTACAGAAAGCAAGCTTCGACGAGAAGAGTCGGACTCGCGTAAGAAGGGTTCCGTACCATTATCTATACAAAATTTGACACTATACCAGTTGCCGTTATTAATATCGAGCAAAAACAGCAAAAAAATCAGCCCCTCTTTTTTTTATGGCAAGGGGGCACTCAGGCCTCCTGATGGTATGTGGGATCTGGGATCCATAGACTCAACCTCAAACTACAATCTCAAAACTGCAATCCTAAGACTTCAAATGCGTTGCCAACCCTGAGGACTAAGATGGAATGCATGGAATGAATATTTATTTTATTCTGTTTTTAGTATTTGTTGTTATGGCGGCAACAGAAATACATCTACTGTGAAAATTTCAACTGTCTAGTTATCACGATTCATGAGCAAGGATCGGAATAGGTATAGTATATTTACCTATAGTTTGCTAAAGGACATAATATAGAGTGGTTACAACCGGGCGAAATATAAATAATTTTTTATTGAATTCCGGATTTCCGGTATATTTCTGGTACTAGTAAATGTAGTAGCAAGGAAGTCTCCAGTTTATGTCTCTGTTCTACGAAGTTTAGGTAAATACACTCCACCTATCAATTAGATACTTAAAAGAAATGAGTTATAGGCCCTTTTTATCACAAACTAACATAAAATATCCCATACCGTAAGTAAATATTACGTATATTTAGCATTAAAAATACCGGAAATCCGGAATTCCATAAAAATAAATTAATATTTCACCAAGAGGTAACCACTCTATATTATGTCCTTTTTCCAACTTTAGGTAAATATACTCTACCTATTCCGATCACTGTTCATGACATACAGCCTGGTGACAGCGGACGGTGGAGGCCAAAAACAAACGCTAAAAACTGGGCAAGCGCAAGTCGGACCATGCTCAGTGCCCAGACTCCAGGCGGTAAAAACTATATCGTCTTTGACCTGGGCCGAGATTTTAGGCGGTAAAAACCATATGTTATATATACGACGGCAAACAATATTGCTTTTGACCGGTTGTCGTATTCTGAACGCGTTGATAGCTCTTATATACTTGACAGTAATGGTGGCCGAGTTAAAAACGAAACCATAACGTTAAAAACAATATTGTTTTCTCAAACATGCTCGGAAAGAACGGTTTTCCGATTGAAACACAAGGACGGAAAATGTCCCATTTTACTCCTAGGAGTAAAAAAACCATAAGAAAACTCTTTCCGTCCATATCCATATTGTTTTTTAAAAGTGCTCTCTATTGCGTATAAAATCGAAAGGACCATGAAAAAAATCGAGTACCCCAACTTGTGGGTGGGGTCGCAGTGAGGAGCGGCACGCGGCGGCAGGGCTCTGCGAAGTGGCGCCCGCCGGCGGCGGGCTGCGGCTCGTTGTGCGTGATACTATCTTAACTAATACTCGTATTTTACAAACAAACATGCTCTCCGAATTTGGCAAAGGTTTTTAAAAATACTTATAATCATGTATTTGTATCATTTCCTCGCGTTATTTGAGAAAAGCATTATCTATGCCTCGGCGGAAACGAGGATTACCTGACTCGTATTTTAGCAGGCCTCGCTATTGCTCGGCCTGCTAACCACCTCGTCAGGAAATCCCTTACTTTCCGCGACTAGACAACAATGTACTATTATATCCCACGTACTATCGAAGCATTCTGATCTGACATTTTAATATCGTAGGCTGAGCGTAACGTCTAGTTTTCCAAAAACATTTTTTTCGTATAACCCGTAGCGATTTGGTTTTTATTTCCTTTACTAAAGTGAGACCTCTTCTCACACCGTACCAATAGTTTTTATTATGTCATGAGACTGAGAAAATGGGGAGAAAACTCTGGAATGACGCCGACTTTAAATTTAATGTTTTTGAATAAAACGTTGCAAATTTAGAGAAACATGATAAATTCAATAATCTTTTAGTTTTTCTAGTATAGTTACACTCAATGTGGTGACAGAATTAACAACAAGTTTGTACAGTTGTTGGTAATTCTGTAGCTCTGCCTACCCCGCTCTGGGAATGAAGGCGTTTTTATATGTGTGTCTGTGCGTACACTCACATAATTCTCGGGCTCGTAATCACTTTGTTAATCATTTCAATATACCAGTAATTCTAATTTATTAGAGTTCCACATGAAATACTGAAAAACGAGACCGTTCTAAGACAACACTTTGTTGTCCGTCTGTCTGTCAAGACCTTTTTTCTTTAAAACAGCTAGTACTCTACTCGTACTCATAGCACAAGCCAAGAACTTAGTTTGGGACAGGGACAATTTGTGTGAAATTTTCCCCACTCTCCATTAATTTTATTGTAACGGTGTGACGTGAAGTCATTGTATCGGACATTCCGACTTGCCGGTCTGTCACACGATATCGGCTGTGTTCATATTTTTACCTTTTGCCGTGGATGTTTGCCGCAGTAACAGTTACTATTTTAATTGAGAACAACGACTATTTTGTGTTGCTATTATTATAATTGAGAGGATATTTAATTTAAATATTGCCGTGATATCAAAAAAGGCGGTTAAGTGCAATAATATAGTAGACGAAGCGGGTCTCCCTCGCGATCCCTAAAATCGTTTGTCCTAAAATCACTTGCCCGAACTGTTTTGTCCTAATGGGCATTAACCCTAACGTTCAATTGCCATAACAATCATTTTCCATAATTTAATGATTGCCCTAAAGCTAATTTGCCCGAATCATTTTTACCATAACTATTAATACCTATCCCTAATGTTATTTTGCACATTCCTTGAAATCCCTAATAGGGTTTCACCTCATGTCATTTATCCTAAGTGTGGTTTTCCTAATGGGCATTAGCCCTAACGATCACTAGCCATAACAATATTTATTCATAATGTAATGATTGCCCTAAAATACATTTCTCCGAAATATTTATAGTATAAATATCAGTATCCCTAATATATTTGCCATTCCTACTTATCAGGATTTGAACCCGGAACCTCTAGCGCGTTGATTATGGCGTAATTGTATAGGTCTTAGGCAGAGCCCAGTTAGGTACGACGACGAGCGAAGCGAAGAGGAGTGTTAGGTTTAACTGCGACCCTACAGCGGCCAGAACCGGACTGCTTTCAGGTAAGAAAAGTAGGTTACGTTAGGCAAAAAAGTAGGTTAATCACAATTAGGGAAAATACTCACGAGGACAAATAATGGTAGGTAGTACAAATATAGGACAAACTATAATAGGCCATACAAAGTTAGGAAAAATAATCATTAGGATTAATGATCATTATGCTTACTGATAATTATGATACTTGAATATTATGGTACATAACGTTAGGATGAATAATCAATATGGCAAGTGACGTTAGGAAATAAAACATATTGGGAAAAAAAACATCCATACGATGTAAGGAAAACTAAAGATAGGGCATATGAGTGTTAGGACAAATGATCATTATGACATAAAACGTAAGGGAATACAAAAATAGGTTAAAAAACGTTATGGATTCAGATATAGATCCAGACGCAGCATTATAATAATCAATCGGTAACCACAAAACAATTTAATTTGTAAAATGATTATTAAAAATTATTTTTCTAATTGGACCCAACTACTAACTAAATCCCTAGGATATCCCTAATGTTGACTACATACACACATACCTATTAATCATTTATAATTTATTTATTTTCATACGCTACTTACTTTATAAACTTAAAAACAAAGTTTGAATGAGGGTTAAAAGCGGGATGTTGATCAGTTCTTTTGTTAGAGAGGAAAGTACGAGTAACGCCCATCGTCGTCGGAATGAATATCCCAATTTAAACGAGAAAGAATAAACTTCTACAAGAGTAAAAAGATGTAGCAGACTATTAAAAAGATCATAAATTACAGAGGCGATAGCCAAGATGGATTACGCTAACAAGCGTTTCTATTCGTTTTATTTTTAAATCGCGTCACTAGTAGATCACGTGACTCTTTGTATCACGTAATCTACCTATGACGCGATTGGTTTAAAAACGAAACGAATAGAAACGCTAGTTAGCATAATGATCTTGGCTAGGGCTCCAGAAAACTTTTTTGACAAAATATGCTCTTACTAGTCATTATTTTTTTTAAATTGAATTCAGATCTCGTATGTATTTCATACGTTTACTAATATTGTTGATTAAAAAAATTCGGGAGCCCTTTGTTTCCCATAATTTTACTGGTCATAATGCCATTGTTGACATAATTATTGATATTCATAATTTTTTATATCGCTGAAACTGTAAACTTTTCAGAAGTTCTGAAATATCTAACGTGTAGACAAAGCTAGGTTAGGTTAGGTTTGATTTATAAAAATCCGGAAAAATAACAGTTTCTTTAAATAAAATAAATGTTTAATAAAACCAAAAAACCGCCTTCAAAAAGCAAAAAATAACTTCTTTAAAATGTAGGTAAATAGGTCAGTCCAACTGAAGTCTGCTTTTGGTTTTTTTAAACATTTATTTTATTTTATACTTTTTAGTGATCCTATTTATGCTGTTACGTAGCTCCACTTCTAAATACTAATAAGAAACTATAGAACATTTCAAGCTCGCCGCAGACAACGCCGCGGGAATGTCATAGTCATATTTAAACCTAATTGTGCTTCGTCATAGTCGCTCAACTTCCTTTATCGAAATATCTTATCGCCACCCTTGAAATAGGTACCGTTAAGGAGTTCCGGTGGCCATCTGTGGTCTTCATCATCAGTTCCACTTCACCATATAGTACTTTTCAAAAGCAAATGCATGAGTTACAGTGAAAAATACCAAAATCGCTATAGGTGTGCCTATAATATTTGAGGAGTTCTCTTGATTTCTCCATGATTCCATCATCAGATCCTAACGTGGTGACAATGGGACCATCTAGAAAGTATACCCATTCGAACAACGAAAAAATTTTTCAAATCGGTCCAGTGGTCTTCGAGTAATCGGGGAACATACATAAAAAAAAAAAAAAAACCCGACGAATTGAGAACCTCCTCCTTTTTTTGAAGTCGGTTAAAAATACGTTATGACTTGCAATGATTATGGCCTAAAGCACATTATGACTAAAAATAATTATGGCAGACAATATAGACCCAAAAAATCATATCTCTTTTTATTACCCGACTGCCGGAGGGTATTGTGTTTCACAGCCTATAATGTATGTTTGTTCCTTTGTGGCGTTCTAGAAACTAAACGCGTGGACCGATTTTGATAATTCTTATGTCAATCGATTTGTCTTAATCTCGTGACTGTCACTAAAGATATGACAGTGTTTAAAATTCAATATGGCGGCAACTAGACGCCATATTTTAAAAAAGAAAAAAAAAAAAGTTGAAGAACTATGACAAATGGGGTATCATTGAATAGGTATTTAAAAATCATATTTAGGTTTCTTGAATATTTTTTCATTTTGAACAATAATTTAGGATTTATAACGATTTAAAGTTGGTTAGCAACAACAGTCGGGTTTTTTAAAGCTTGCTTTTTAATTAGTGGTGTTGACTGGAACGAAAGGTAATAATTATTATTATTTGAACACACAAATAAAAATATCGTGCTCTTACGACCGTATCCAATAAAGTTATGGGGGTTTATAGGTGAGATTTTGGGTAATTCGAGTTTAAAAAAAACATAACCACAAGCTTTAGAACCCTGGGACCTGCTGGCGTATTGCCAAACGTACTCAATCGCAATCGACTTCAAAGTGGAACAATTGCTTTCATTTTGCATGCAGATTCGCCTTCGGACTGTCAAAACGAAAACGATTGCGATTGCGAGTGCGATAGGCAATAAGGCTTCAGGTCCAAAAAAAAATTGTCGGTCCATGTGCTGAATACCCTGTGTACATGACAACTAGCATTATATTGACGACATCATACAAACATCCATTGGGTTTTACAGTTCGCTTTTTGTTATCTACCTCGCAAGGCCCACCATATTTCAAACAGGGAGTATTTTGTCAGTGGGACTTTGAACCTAACATCAAGGCAATAAAGTTCAATTACGTTTAATCGATAATGCCATTTTTAGTTTATGAACATAGGAAAATAAACCTTATTCTAATAGCAACACAGTTCAAATTAAATTGCCTTTATGTACATCTTATTGCACACTTAATTGAAATGTCATCTTAACAAAACACAAGCTACAATCTGGAGTCCTATTGAGAAAGGTATAAGTGGACTTAACTCGTACTAAAAAAGAGTATATACATAAACAGGGTATACTATTAAACCCTTTTTCACTTGATCTTCAGGAGACTTATACTCTTTTTCACTTGGAACCCAGAATTAGCGACGATTTAACCGAACACACTCTTGCATCACTTACTGACAGAATTTCACGTAGTTGATAGCCTTTACCTGGCCGTTCTTCCCTTTTCTAATTTCATGAACTTCACGCACCATTCGTCCACAAAAATGGCGTTGACTTGAAAGTACTCTAGGATTATGCAGCTCTATCCAGTAATTTGCTCCTGACTCCAATAAATGATCGGCAATTGAGGGTTTACTTTATTATGCGATTTAGTCCCGTATTGTAGTTTTAGTAAAAAAAATATATGGCAAAGACGGCACGCGTGCACTCAGGCCACCAGATGGTAAGTGGGATCTGAGACCCATAGACATTTGAAATCTCAAGACTACAATCTCAAAACTGCATTCCTAAGACTTCGAATGCGTTGCCAACCCTGAGGACTAAGATAAGCTAAGCCTCTATGCTAGTAATTTCACCGGTTGCCTTATCCCCACACCGGAACACAGCAATGCGAACACTACAGCTTGGCGGTGGGTTAATGGATAAGATGGTGGTAGCGATCCGGACGGACCCTGCACAAGATCCTACCACCACTAAAAGTATGTGTGAAAATTTTGTTAATTTAAAACCACTGTATCATTATTTAAAGTATGTAAATGGATGTGTGTGTGTTTAAAGTATGAAATGTTAAGTGGACAATCTTACACAAGTTGACCTAGTCCCAAACTAAGCTCTAGGCATGTACAGTAAAACAGAGTAATAATAGTACTCAACTGTCAGTGCCTGTTACGCTCTCTCTGGCAATTCAAAAATCCGAGTACTGTACTACTATGATGCTATACTATGTGGGTACCAGCCAAAAATATACTTACTCATATACAGAAATACATAGAGAGCATCTAAGAGTCAGGAACAAATTACAAAGTTATTGCCCAACGCTGGATTCTCTACGAATGTAGCTAAATTAGCAAGTTTGTGTTATCTGCTCTTTAAAAAGAGGTACCATGGCAAATCAATGATAACACGGTACGTAGTTTTAATGATACCGTGTTTGAGTTTTAAAACGGCACAATTTAATTGACAAACAACAAACTCGACCTTTACCTTTTTTTTACCATGTTGTTATTATTGAATTAAATAGTAATTGTTAAAATATTGTAAATTTTCCCATTAATTACAGTAACTCAAGATTAGTTAAACTTTAAATACTGATAATTTTTTGGCGGTTTTATGATGCGGGATGCAAATGATAATCGCACCATTTGAAGTTTGTCATTGTTACAGCAAAGTTGTGCGCGTGAAACGTGTTATTACAATGATCATAGCGGTTCTAATATTCATAGTGCCATTTTGGACCAATTACAGTACAGCTAATGAGAATAAAAAAGTTCCTGAAGATGCGTTACTAAATTTTACTGAACTTACTCGCAAATACGGACATACAACTGAAGAAATAGATATCACCACGGAAGATGGGTATATTCTTAAGCTTTTGCATATCCCTGGGAATAGAAGTCTTCCTATATTCATCATGCATGGGCTAGGGGACTCCTCTGATACGTACGTGCTACGAGGTCATAAGTCTCTCGCCATAACCCTTGCAGACCTCGGACATGACGTCTGGCTTGGCAATAATAGAGGAAACAAATATTCAAGAAGACATGTGTACCTCAATCCGGACAAAGACAACCTTTTCTGGAGCTTCAGTTTTCACGAAATCGGATTATATGATATATCAGCGATGATGGATTACATTTTGCAAAACACAAACGCTGACAAAATTAACGTTATCGCTCATTCACAAGGAACTACAGCATTTTTTGCTCTCTTATCTACGAAATCAGAATACAATGACAAGATTCATTTACTTGCAGCATTAGGTCCAGTAGCCTTCTTAGCTAATTTATCACCACCAATATCTACTGTTGCATTAACCGGGCCTATAATAAACTCATTTTTACTTTCGATTGGCGTAGAAGAGATAGCAGCTAACGAGTCGGCTGCAAGAGACTTGCAAATAGTTCTTTGCTCGAAAGGTTTAATTGGTGGAAACGTTTGCCGCTTCGGTATAATCTTCACGCTATTCGGATTTGATCCTGAACGCTTAGAAGCAGAATTCACACCGATTGCCCTCGCTCATTTTCCCGCTGGACTCTCTAGACGATCTTTAATACATTATGACCAATTGTTTTTTAGCAAGAGATTTGCTTGGTTTGACTACGGGCCTGCACGAAACCTGGCAGTTTATAATACATTTTTCGCTCCAAATTATGAATTGAAAAAAGTTACTGCCAAAGTAGCTCTGTTTGTTGGAAAGAATGATCCATTTTCGAAGATAAAAGACGCTGAGCACTTGAAAGATGTACTTCCTAACGTTATGGCTTATACAGTTATGAAAGCAGAACTTTGGACTCACGTGGACTTTGCTTGGGCCAATGATATGGATAAATCATTATTTCCATTAATTTTAGAACTTTTTGGTTAATTAAAAACAAAAAAAAAACAGAAAAAAAAACACATTGTGTGATTAATATTAAAACGAGCAATATTTTAAAATTCTTGAATTTGAGGAAAGCAGGCAGGCACGAACTGTTCAAAGCGGTTTAATCTCTAATATATTATATTTTAATTTAAGTGGTGTTGTCCTTCTTTAAAATCCTGATATTTAACTTGCGTGAACGGCATTAAAATAATTGAGAGTAGAATGTACAGTCAAGGACTTTAATTGTTATGCCACTATGGAACCCTGTCATAATGACAGCGTCAAACCACATGACAGAAATTACGCTTAAACGAATGATTAACGTTATGCGACAGAGTTCCATAGTGGCATAAGTCCTTGACTGTATGAATTAGATATTATTATTAAGGTTCCTGAGATGTTAATATCCCTTTTTTTCCAACGAACCATTTAGAAAAGATTTATATTTTTGACCAAGGAGGTATAGTCACCAGCAGTAATAATCATGTATAATATCCAACATTGGGCTAAAAAATATGTGAAGTCTCTATTACTGGGGGCATGCTGAGGCGCGTCTGATATTCCTAAGCGCAAACATCTTCGGTATTCTTACTTCCATTGCATGTAAAGTTCTTCAATATTACTATATTATTATGTTTAAAGTGTATTAAGTTTGTAATTTGTAATTTTGCCTTAAAAGTAGGTAAAGTAGATTAACTCAATACAGATAAGTAAGTTTTACATAATACGTTGAATTTACATATGTTGGCATTTGTAGCTCATAAATTTAATTGAAAAAATTTGAATTTCTAATTTCACATATTAAGGTTCAGTGAACTAGTGATAAAACAAGATCTAAAAACTAACACTGTATAAATTCTAGAAAAGCAGGTTTGGTATTTAGTATTCTATTTAAGCCTGTCACGGTAACTGTATGGTTTTTGTTCTTTCAAAAGTATACAACTTGAACAACTATGAAGACAATTTACTTCACATCAATAATGTTTTTATCATGTTTTAATCTTGGTCACTCTCAATCTCAATCAATATTAACTATGTTGGCAAGAAAAACATTATCCGAAGATGGGAAACTCAACTTCACACAACTGGCAACGAAATACGGCCACAATTCCGAGCAATACGACGTAGTAACTGAAGATGGATACATCCTGACACTATTCCATCTACCTGGCGAGAAACCACCCGTGCTACTGTTCCATGGAATCCTTGATAGCTCCGATGCATTTATTATTAGAGGAGAATCTTCTTTAGCTATCACATTAGCCAAGGCAGGATATGACGTATGGGTCGGAAATAATAGGGGAAACAAGTTTGGCCGACGTCACGTAATATTAAATCCAGACAGAGACGATTCATTCTGGGACTACAGTTTCCACGAGATTGGCTACTATGATCTCGCTGCTACAATTGACATGGTCAGAAATAAGACTGGAGAAAATAGCATTAAGATTATTGGTCATTCTCAAGGAACTACTGCAACTTTTGTGCTAGCATCGACGAGACCAGAATACAACAACCGAGTAAAAGTGTTCATTGCTTTAGCACCGATTGTATTTTTGAACAATTTACTTCCACCTGTATCCCTCGTAGCTTTAGCTGGCCCAGCAATTGCTGCATTCCTCAAAACGTTAGGTATTGTGGAACTCCTGCAAAACCAAAAAGCCGCTTCAGATCTTATAGCATTAATTTGCAGCAAAGGAATTGTTAGCTATGCCGTGTGTGCCTTGGGAGCACTCTTCCCATTTTCTGGGTTTGATCCTATAAATATTGAGCCAAAATTTATCAATGTTGCCTTTGGACACTACCCTGCAGCCACGTCAAGGAAAAGTTTGGAGCACTTCGATCAGGTTGTACTACGAAGGAGGTTAAGCCGGTACGATTATGGTGTGACCAAAAACGTAGTCAGATACGCTTCAGTGACTCCACCGGACTACGATTTAAGTAAAGTGACAATGAACGTAGCTTTGTTGGTTGGCAACAACGATCAGCTGTCGAGGGTCAAAGACGTGGAACTTCTTAAAGATAAGCTGCCTAACGTCGTGTACTATGAGTTGTTGGAACCTAAACTGATGTCACATTTAGATTTCGTTTGGGGTTTGAACATGCCCAGTTATTTGTATCCATCTATTTTTAAAATTTTAGAACGTTACAATTAAATAAGATACATTTTTTGTTTTGTTGCTATAAAGCATACTGAATTGCTTGGCTTATGACTTGTATTTATAGTATTTGATTTTGATGAAATCAATGTCCTTGTCATTATCACGCCATTTTGGGAGACCGTCTGCCCTATGAGGCAGATGCAGCACGCAACCTAAACTGGGATTTCAACAACAATAATTCTAAGTACCTATAGTTTTTCATTGCTATTAACATGAACAGATACAAGAAATGTTAACGACAGTTACGTGGAATTGTTTTCGATAAGGTATAAAGTTGTATACATTCTAACAAGCTTCGACGTAGTTGACAAATTTAATTCAAAGTATCAAACTTTCAACTCAGTTTCAAATTGAATTTGACACCACCAGCTCCACCAGCTTTCTATGAATTGGCTACAAAGTCAACTAACATCCCCTTTATCATAACTTACCTCTACTATTGGAACTAGTCAATGGTAAGGTGCTTTTCAATTCGAAGTCACCGTACAGATTAGCAGGTTAGTAAAGCTAAAATAGTCCTGAAAATATATCAGCCGAGATGCTCTTTAGCCCACTCACGATCTGATCCTCCAATTTAGTCCTCTTTGCTTGCTTTGCGCTCGATATTTTTTTCATTTTTCGAAGAACTTCTAATAGCGCAAGAATAGTCTCAGCATGGACAACTTCATCTATGTACGGCTAATCTTTAACGGCGTCGAGGCTTCTACCACTGAATATCTTACTGACCTTTTCCACACTTAAATTACTTGCCTGCAAAGTAAATTGATATTTTGTTTGTTTATTCTTTTGTAATAAACAAATATTTTGCTTGTCTTATGTTTAAACTCATGTTGTCACTTTTTTTCACGGGGACTATATCACACCAATTGACCTAGTCTCAAACGAAGCTCTAGGCTTATACAATGAGTACTACTTAGACAACGAGATAAATACTTATAAAGAGAAATAAACACTTAAAGACAAAGAAAACAACCATGACTCATTATCAAATATTCGCACTCATCCATCACACAAATAACTGCTCTTACCGGGATTTGAACCCAGGACCGCTAGCTTCGTAGGAAGTGTCACTACCAACAAGGCCGGCGCATCGTCAACTTAAGTAAAGAGTTACTCGTAAATGTATAATCAAAACTTTTCAAGCGAACACGTTTAATATATGTTTGTTATCAGAACACATACGTTCGTTAAAATTAATTAGTGTTTCTCATAAAGGTTTCAATCATTTACATAACATGATAAAAATCCAAAATACGAATAAAATAAAAACAGGTTTACTAAACTCAGTATTTCCTTTTAATAATGTAATCGACGCACTGACTTCATTTCCGTTACTTTTCTTTCCCGAACAAATTAATTCTGTTCAAACGTACAATGAATATGAGAACAATATTTTACTTAGTGCAGTGCATTTTTCTACTTTGTCTAAATCATTGTATATGTGAGGTTCGGCCTCGATCAATATTCACGCCATTATTAAAAAAAACATTATCTGAAGATGGCCAGCTCAACTTTACACAGCTGGCAACCAAGTACGGCCACAGTGCTGAGCAATATGACGTGGTGACTGAAGACGGATACATCCTTACAGTATTCCACCTCGCTGGAGAAAAACCACCTGTGCTCCTGTTCCATGGATTTATAGACAGTTCTGACACATTTATCATCAGAGGTAAAATTTCTTTGGCAATCACATTGGCTGATACAGGCTACGATGTATGGGTTGGAAACTGTCGAGGAAACCGGTATAGCAGACGCCATGACAGTTTAGATCCAGATCAAGACGATTCATTCTGGGATTTCAGCCTCCAAGAGATTGGATACTATGATCTCGCCGCCACAATAGACTTTATTAGAAGCAAAACCAACTCTGACAACATTACCACTATTGGACATTCCCAAGGAACTGCTGCGCATTACGTGCTAGCCTCGACGAGACCTGAATACAACAGCAGGATCAAAGTAACAATTTCTTTGGCACCGATTGCCTTTTTGGACCACTTACAACCTCCCATCTTGCTTGTAGCTCTAGCGGGACCTGCAATTGCTGCATTCTTCAGAACGTTTCATATAATAGAACTGCTGCGAGATCAAAGTGCTGCGTCAGATCTGTTTAAGTTAGTTTGCAGCAAAAGGATTGTTAGCTACGCCGTGTGTGCCTTAGGAGTAGTCTTCCCTTTTTCTGGGTTTGATCCTATAAATCTGGAGCCAGAATTTTTAAGTACTGCCTTTGGACACTTTCCTGCAGGAACTTCATCGAAAACCTTGGTGCATTATGACCAAATTGTACTTCGAGGGAGGTTTAGCCAATATGACTATGGAGTAACTAATAATGTAGCAAAATACGGTTCAGCAAATCCACCGGATTACGATTTAAGTGCAGTAACAATGAACGTTGCTCTACTGGTTGGCAAAAACGACCTGATTTCAAAAGTGAAAGACGTGGAACACCTTAGAGATAGGCTGCCTAACGTCGTGTACTATGAATTGTTGGAACCTAAACTACTGTCACATTTAGATTTTGTTTGGGGTTTGAACATGCCCAAATATTTGTACCCCTCTGTTTTTAAAATTTTAGAGAGATACAATTAAATAAGCTGTATTTTATGTTTTGTTGCTATTAAGAACAACGAATTAAACTATTGCTTGGCTTGTGACTTGTGTTTTTAGTATTTTATTTTGATCATGCCATTGGTCCTTGTCATTATCACGTCTTTTTGATGTCGCTTCCGTCAAACCTTAAAGTTAGATGAAGTTTACCTATCTAACTTTTACAAAAGAGTCTAACGTAATGAAAAATGTCAGTAGGTACGCCAAATCGCTTGAGACTTTGTAGCAGTAAAGTTTATAAATAAATAAACATACTACTTCTTATTTTATTCAAAAAGACTCAGTAATTTTGATTCTATTAACGTTTAAAATTGGGGTCAATAATATTAAAGCGCGCGGGGGTCATCTTGCTGGGGTGACGTCATCGCTTAACAGCGGTACGCGCCCTTATATGAAAAAGTAAGTTTACAGGGCTATTACTTTTTAACTGTTATAAGTAGCCAGTTGATTTTTTCACAGAATACGTGTTATTATAAAATCTATCGTTTAAAATCAAAGTTAAGCAACTACACGCGTAGTCTAAAATAGGATGGGTGACCGCTTAAAATATCGTGTCGATAAAATCAGTTTTGTCACTTATTTAAAGCAGTTTTACTTGACATTGCTATTTAGTCGTAAACTACAAAAATTAGACTACAATTTAAGCTTAAAATAGCATCAAAATAAGAAGCCATTATAAAAATACAATCCGTATAAAAATGCTAAAAAAATTGATTTATTTTCATGTTTCTTGTATGGGGACCCCTCTTGGGATTTGATTTATTGTTCATTGTACAATTTTAAACGATAGATTTTATAATAACACGTATTCTGTGAAAAATTCAACTGGCTACTTATAACGGTTAAAAAGTTATAGCCCGGTAAACTTACTTTTTCATATAAGGGCGCGTACCGCTGTTAAGCGATGACGTCATCATCCGTGAGCGCTAGCCGCCGGGTTTCGAGCGCGGCATACGAAGTTTAAAATTTAATATCTCGAAAACTATTTGACGTATCGAAATGTTTTTTTTACACCTATTTTTAGTTTTTAATGAATAATACGGTAAGCCAAAAATCTAAACTGGCTGACATTCTCTATTGATTAAAATAAAGGAAAGCAAGCTGTAGCTGTGTGGTTGCCGGCTTAGAATAGCACCACTCTGTGTCTTCCCGTGGATGTCGTAAGAGTCGACTAAGGGAATAAAGGCTTGTTGTACTGTTAGGCGATGGGCTTGCAACCTGTCACTAATACACTGGTAAACATCTTAGCCTGATTATGCAAAATGTGGTTACAGAATTATCAACAAGCTTTTAGAGTTGTTGGCAATTCTGTAGGTCTGCCTACCCCAAACTGGGAATAAAGGCGTGAGTTTATGTATGTATGTATGTAAGGAAAGCAAAATGCCGCAGATGACGTCAATATAAAAGAACAACGAATTAAACTATTGCTTGGCTTGTGACTTATGTTTTTAGTATTTTATTTTGATGATGCCATTGGTCCTAACCTTGTTATTATCAAACCGTCTAACTATTGTACCTATACAATGACTGAAAAAAAAACTTGCTCTTACAAGTTTATCTCACTTTACAAAAAAGTCTAGAGTGATTGATTAAAATAAAGTAAAGCGAAAGCCCAGCCATCAGTCTAAAGTTGCGCTCTGATGGGTATAAATCTCAGTATAGTCACGTATATGACGTAATATACAATATGGTATCCCTTTGAAACGCATAAAATTGTTTGGCTAATGTATTCTTTGGTGTAAAATCTTTTCGCCTAACGTCCTTTTCGGCTTCAAATTCAGAAATTAATAAAAGAATATTGCGATGATTTGATAAGTTAGGTTGGGTTAGTTTTTTATAAGAATTTTCGATCAGCGCCTCTTTCAAGCCGGTAAAATCCAAATCGTATTTCACCTGTCATGGCATTGTTTTTAAATCAGCCGCCATTACTGTCAAGTTAATAAGAGCTATCAAAATGTTGACAATACTATAGCAGGTCGAAAACGATTGGTTTTTACTTTGGATTTCTTGGACAAACAATAATTATACCACTTGATATAGACCCATAGAATTATGTTTTGGCGCAGATGACGTGAATGACATGATAATGTTTGTAATGAGTACAAAAGTGCGCCTTGCTCAGCTGATAAGCGTATATGTGCAAGCAAAGTCAACCGATATTACAATGTTAATTTTGACGAACGTAGCACAGCATTAACTAACAATTATTATTACAAAACTAAGGAAACGGAACGCCTACAAAATTTTGACCGCCTATTAACTAATTCAAATTAAAAAAAATCGTATTTTTTTTTCAGTGAATAGTTTTCCATTTACACAACAATAAGACACAAAGTGCTTAAGATATTGTTAAAATAACATAGTTGTGTAATAAGAAAAATTATATATGCTTCGCAATTATTTACTAAGTTTTAATTAGACAATGTCGGAATAGAGTTAGCTATCCAGGGAAACTCCTGCACGCCATCTTTTCCACCCCTGCACATGGGAATTGATTCGTTGGCCTACGACGCAAAGGAGAAAGTTGATCTTCTGGGCAAACTCTTTGCGTCCAACTCGACCTTGGATGATGAGGGACGCGAACCTCCGACCGTACCGCGATGCGAGAGCAATATGCCGGATGGCCGGTTCCACCAAAGCTCGGTGCGTAAAGCACTTTTTTCCCTCAACGTTCATAAGACGAGTGGGCCCGATGGAGTCCCTCCTATTGTGTTGAAGATGTGTGCTCCAGGGTTGGCACCGGTTCTAACGCGTCTTTTTCGACTCTCCTACTCCTCTGGCGTAGTCCCGACTTCATGGAAGTCAGCTTTGGTGCACCCGATCCCTAAAAAAGGTGACCGCTCAAACCCGTCCCACTACAGGCCGATAACCATAACTTCCCTGTTTTCGAAGATAATGGAGTCTATTATCAACTGCCAGCTTTTAGGGTACCTAGAGGATCACCAGCTGCTTAGTGACCGACAATACGGTTTCCGTAGGGGCCGCTCGGCTGGTGATCTTCTAGTTTACCTCACACATCGTTGGGCATAGGCGATCGAGACTAAGGGTGAAGCATTAGCAGTTAGTTTGGACATTGCGAAGGCCTTTGATCGGGTTTGGCACAAAGCACTTCTAAGCTTCCATTTTATGGGCTTCCCGAGAAATTATGCGAGTGGATCACTAGCTTCCTAGAAGACAGAAGCATAAAAGTCTTAGTTGACGGTGCATGCTCTGACTCCTTCTCTGTTAATGCTGGTGTCCCTCAAGGCTGTGTTCTATCGCCCACGCTGTTCCTTCTGCATATCAATGACATGCTGCAAATCTGCGGCATTCACTGTTATGCGGATGATATCACGGGCGATACCTTCTACACCGGCCGCGCCAATATTTCTCGGGACAACGTCGTTGAGAGCCGAAACCAACTTGTGTCTGTAATTGAGACTTCCCTTAAAAAGTTTCGAGTTAATTTAGTCCGTTTTAACCCCACAAAGACTCAAGTTTGCGCGTTCACAGCTAAGAAGATGGCGTTTGATGCATCACCTCGTTTTGAGAGCACTCCCCTCACTGCCTCAGCCAGTATCGGAATCCTTGGTAATTACGAGTGATGTCCAGTTCCGCGGTCATTTAGAGGGTAAGGCCAAATTGGCCTCGAAGAAGCTTGGTGTGCTCAACAGATCGCGACAGTACTTCACTCCGGCCCACCGCCTGCAGCTGTACAAGGCGCAGGTTCGGCCACATATGGAATACTGCTCTCATCTGTGGGCTGGGGCCCCCCAGTACCAGCTTCTCCCTCTGGACCGCATCCAGCGGAGAGCGACTCAAATTGTCGGCTGCCTGCGTGCTTCTTATCGGCTTGACTCCTTGGCGCTGCGTAGAGATGTAGCCTCACTCTGCATTCTCTATCGCTTATACGGAGGGTGCTCCGAGGAGCTGTTCGGATTAATTCCTGCCGAATCTTTCCGTCTTCGTCCTACGCGACAGAATTTCCACCACCATCATTTAGATGGTTGGCAGTCCACGACTGTGCGTTTCACTCGGAATTTCCTGCTTCACACAACTAAACTGTGGAATGGTCTGTTGCCTGCGGTATTTCCGGATCGTTACGACCTTCAAACCTTCAAAAAAAGAGCGTACTCTCATTTGAAAGGCCGGCAACGCACCTGCTACTCCTCTGGTGCTGCAAGTGTATATGGGTGACGGTAATCGCTTACCATCAGGCGATCCGTCTGCTCGTTTGCCTCCTATACCATAATAAAAATAAAAAAATTGTTCGATCTGTAATGAAGGTAATAAATCATTCATTTTATTTCTTCAATCAAGAAAGCGATCGAGGAAACTAGTTTATCAGCTGATATCATGTCAAATATGATATTGACGCTCTTTTGTCAATGTTTCAATTTTATTATTAACAAGTAAATTCAGTAGCTTAACTTCCAACTTCACAAGTCCTTGGTAAAGGACAACGGAATTTGAGTATTTTTTCAAACCAACTATGTTTTAAATTCGAATACCAAATTTCTAGGACATATCCAAGTTTAAAGTTAAGTGACTTAATATTATAAGAGCGCATTCGCAGTTTCACCAAATATGCTTGACCCCTTAAAATACGCATTTTTCAGAAGAGGCTGGTTCACTAGCAAGGAAAAACATTGTATCTCAATTTACTGTGACTTCTAATTTCAAACGTATTACAGCATGAACAAAATTGTATCTCAAGCTAACATAAAAGAGATACAATGTTGTTCCCTGCAGGTGCGTTATAAGGAAAGGTACCCAACTGTCCGGCTCCGATTCGGTTTATTTTGATATAATTATGTTAGAGAGTAGTCTAAAATAACAGACACATTTTTTTTAGCTACACAATTTCAACCTGTTGGGAGAAATTGTCCTCCAAAGTACTGAAAAGTGACTAAACCCTCTAACTTCAATAGAGAGTTTAAAAAAAAAACTTGTTACCAACTGGGTGGATTATAAGTTTAAGAACGTTAAAAAATAATGAGCACGTGTTTTGTTATATCGGCTAAAACTCATATTAAACAAAATACCCTTCTAAGTTATATATACACATCGGTAACTCGTGGCATTTTGGTAGCACTTGAAAGTTTCTAACAGACTAGTGATGTGACAATTTTCTTCCTGTATGAGACGAGAAAAGGAAACCAATTAGAAAAAAAAGTATTTTCAATCATTTAATATAATGACATTCGTGATAAACAATTAATATTTGTTCTAAATTTTTACAAGCCAGCCTACGTCTTCTACTTGAGAAAATCCACTTTGTGTGAGAAAATGATCTTTCAACTTCCACTGACGTAATGGGTAAAAAAAGCATTCTATTGTAAAGTTGCAGCGTATTTTTATTGATGTTGTCTTCGATATCAACTTCTTTTATTTTGTAATAAGTTATTAATATTCTTTGTCGTAAGATATCCTGGATTTTTTGATAATACTATTTTCAGATTTTGATAAACAGGTTCACCTTTGGGGTGCAGTCTCAGTGATGAAAATGACTTTTCAATTTTAAATACGATCTCCAAAGACTATTTTAGTTTAAGGCTTCTAACTTCTTGGACTTTAAGTGCTTGTTCATATTAAATGTCTTGCAAACTATATAAACAAACATCGCAACGGGTGCATTTTACCTTGTCACCTTGTAGTAGGAGTTCTGAATGCTCTCTAATGATTTCCTCTATTATTTGGAAAACATCTATGTTTCGCGACACGTTTCGTAATAATTATTAGGAGTAAATTAATGACAATATCATTGACATTGACATTTACTATGACATAACATATGACCTACTTCGTCGTATGATAAGATTAAGACCATGTAGGTAATATTAATTTATTATTTTATCTTGTCTGAAAAGACACTTAGAAAACTTGTCTCATCACTAATCTGTCAAGTGCTACCTAAATGCCACGAGTTACCGATGTGTAGTTATATATTTCTCATCGAAAATACACTTTCTTTGGTATTTTTTAAATGAGTTTGAGCCGATATAACATAACACGTACTCATTATTTTTTCATGTTCTTAAACATATAATCAAACCAGAGGGCCCTGCCAAGATGCATTGCGCTAACTGGCGTTTCTATTCGTTTCATGTTTAAGCCAATCGCGTCACTGGTAGATCAAGTGACTTTTCGTATCACGTCATCTACCAGTGACGCGATTGGTTTAAAAACGAATCGAATAGAAACGTTAGTTAGCGCAATGCATCTTGCCAGGGCCCTCAGTAGGTAAAAAAAAAAACATGTGTCAGTTATTTCAGGCTACTCTCTCACATTATATCAAAATAAACCAAATCACAGCCGGACAGTTGGGTACTTTTCCTTGTAAGTGAAATTTTGAAGAAAGATCTTCAGAAAATAAATTACTTGAGAATTAAGAGCGAAAAAGTAACCCAAAAATCTTTTTTTTTTAACTTTATTTGGGTTAACAAACAATCACTACATGCAATACAGCATTATTGTCCAAGAATAACGAGTCTACATATATGTGATCAACACCGTTAACCACGAGTTACATATTTTAATTGAGTAAACGGTAATAATAATGAATAAATAGATAGGTATACAATAAGGTAGTTGTACTAATTACAAAGGTGTAATTTTATCTTAATTGCTTTGGCTTTGACACCAGAACATCCATGCATACACGCAACATGCACGCTTACTCGCACTCACGCACACACACATACACAAACATAATATACATCACACACATCTACACACTATTATACATCACACATCCCATGTAGATATATCAAACTAAAATATTCATTACATAATTACGATAAATACAAGTCAAATACTGAGTCGGACTCGCGCACCGAGGGTTCCGTACAGCCGTAAAGTAGGTATAGAATCAGCGCGAGCCCGACTCACACTTGACCATTTTCAGTATTTGTTCTTTTTCTTCAGGGTTTGTAATATAATCATACCAAATTGGATGCTTGTTCGTTTTACCGTTTTTACGACACAACAAAAAAAAATACGTTGCAAAAAAAGTTTCTAGTAGGACCTCTTTCAAAAAAAATGTTAGTAAATCCGCCCAAATAACACATTGTGGAAAAAACCGTTATGTATGGTTCAAAAGACAGCGTAGGCATATTAATAGGGTCCCGTTGGGTGTGTCCCTCGGAATCCCTAATAACGTTTGTCCTAACGCATCGTTTCTCCGAATTATCATTTGTCCTAAATGGGTTTTCAGCTGAGTGAGACAACCTTTTTAAGTTCTCCAAAATGCTGCGGTTAGGTTACATTAGGGTTACATTATAAACAACACTAAAATGTTTTAAAATTCAGCCGGGAATGGCTTTAGGATAAATTAAAATTCGGACAACGATGCGTTAGGACAAATGACGATTAGGGATTCCATAGCCTTCGGGTACGGAACCCTAAATAGCGGTATACTCTCCACTTTAGCCTCGACAAAAATAAGTTTAAAAACAAATAAATAATTATCACCGGAGGAAAAAAGTACCTAATATGGCCATTCAATTAAAAATAAACCTTAAGCGTGAGGCGTAGCGTCTTTTCTGGTTTCTTTTATACAGAATACAAAAAATTATTAAAGATCACTTGCGTTCTCTTTTGTTTAATAAACCCACTTATAAAGAATCATAACTTATCAGTTAAGTTCAAACAAAGGTGATGTTTACAGTCTTTCTGATTAAAGTCATTGTAATTTAGTCTCCGTCAGTGAGCAGTTTATTCAAACGAATATGAACTATTTCGGTTTTATTATACTATGTCTTGTGGTGGTGGCAGAATGTAACCATATGTTCGTTGGCACGAATATTATGAGGCCTCAGGTGTTTCATAAAAGTGCAGAATATGGTTCGAAAGTGTTTCGAAAGAGGGTGGAAAACGTTTACTTTGCGCTTCCAGCCGTACCCAATGGTTATCCTCATACGATTCAGGTAACACCGATTGTTGTATATTTTGCGAGCACGTCAGTTGGTAACGTTTACAAATAAATCAATTAATGTTATGTGTTCTCAGAACCAGGTATCTAGACTTAGTATTTGTAGCCTGGTATTTGTACTATGCACACCTTACACACCTCTGAGTAAACCTTACTAATTAATTCTGTACTTTAGGTAGCTACATAGGTAGCCGAATGTACTGAAGTCAACATATTTTAAATAAAAAAAACAGCGTGACAGCTTTATATTTTAATATTTTAAATAGCCACTTAAATAGGCGTATCGCTATAAAGAGATTTTTTCGCAATAAATAGGCAAATTAAGATTGATTCAATTTAAATAATACATTCTTAGGACAAAACGGATTTGAATACTAAGTAAGTTATAAATACTAAGTACGAATACCCGTAATATAAAATTTATATTTTGTAAACGTTACCAACTGACGTGTCCGCAAAATACCTTCTCGATTGCTATGTATGCTTATATTATATGATGATGCTTTTTGATAACATACTGTACAAATAGCATCACTGTTAAAAAACCACTAGTGAGCCTTAAGTATATTAATGTGGCAAGATTCACAAATGTTTAGTCAACTGTGTTGGTGATGGTACCAATACTTGTGATTCCTTTTGGCATCATCATCATCACTTGTGTGCCCGCTTCTTGTAAACAATAAAAAAAAAACGGTCGTGTGCGACTCGGACTCGCGCACCGAGGGTCTCGTACCGCCGAGAGTTACTAGGATTTAGAAGTTATAAATATTCAACTATTGAATCAAAAATCATCCTTAAAGATCTTAGGGATTCGAAGATTTAACCAAAAACTTGCGAAACAGGTCAGGTTTTAAAAATAAAAGTATCGAGGACTTTGTTTCTAATCGTGTTTTTATATTTAACAGTCTCAACCTCAAGGAAATATGGTCAAATTAAATATATTCAAAGAACACATAGGCTTATGATCATTCAGATCCAGAGGGCCCTGCCAAGATGCATTGCGCTAACTAACGTTTATATACGTTTCATTTTTAAACCAATCGCGTCACTGATAGATCACGTGACTTTTCGTATCACGTCAACTACCAGTGACGCGATTGGTTTAAAAACGAATCGAATAGAAACGTTAGTTAGCGCAATGCATCTTAGCAGGGCCCTCGGATCGCGGAACACTATCGACTTTATCATAGTGGCCTTTTACTCGTTATGGTGATTAATATAAAACTTTTTCTTTTTTAGGGTGTTATGGCGTATGACCTGACCCAATCAAGTGCTACGGCCAACATAACCTTAGGAGGCGTCGGATACACCTACATTAACATCAGGATGAAGAGCGAAAGGGGTGTCAAGCTCCATTATGACGTCTTCATCTACGCTTGATTAACGATTTATAATGCGCACCACGTAACATGAACCTGCGCAAAAGTCAATTTTAGGCGTCACAGTAGGCGGACGGCGCAGAGTGAGGGGAGCGCTCGTTACCATAGCGACCGCATTATTACCTGCGCGGACACCGCCATATTGGTTCATGTTGCTTGGTGCGGATTATATACCACTATAAGTTAAATGTTTTTTGCCATGTACATTGTTTCAACATTAATGTATTTGATGGTAATTATTTAAAACGTTGTAGGTAATTAACATTTATTCAAGATTAGGTTTTTGCCAACAAAATCGGCGGGGAGTCAGAATTTCCGTTAAAAGATCAGATATAGTAACATGTAAGTAAGTGGTTTACAATGGGTTTACATAAATAACTTTAATTTCAAGACTATAATATAGACAATATATTTCACTGCCCTTATTTAAACATTGCGTTTTTTTTATTGGCCCTATTATTAAAAATTACGTGATAAGTTTTATCACATGTATAATTTAGTCATCTAATTACCAAATTCCCATACAAATGTCATGATTTACGTTACATTTTAAAATATAATATTGAGGTTTATCTGGGATTGGTTGAAAAATGCAGGCAACTGACAAGCTAAAACGTCAAAAAAAAACAACAAAATAAGCAAAAAAATACCAAGATCAAAAAACCTCTTGTCAAAATACCTAATAAAGAACAATTAGGCCTTTTCATATATTTCAGATGATTTAGGTAGCACTATGAATTAAGATACTTTCGCTCGTGACTTAACAGGCCGATTCGGGATAGGATCCCCTGCCGCACGCGCAGCAAGTGTACGCACCCCCAGTTGGTCGAAGGTTCGCGGCCCTCTCGTGACGCCTCGCGCGTTTTTCTCTAAGGAGACCAGGTGAATTTTTGTCTTGTTTGACCTTCTTGAACGAGGCAACGCCATCTACTACGATCTTCGGCCAACTCTTCCCATTGGCTGCTAGGGATGTCGAAAGCTACCATAACAAACTTAGCACAATCTTTGATTCGCAAAATGGGCCGGCCAACGGACCTCTTTGCGTCTGCGGCCTCTCCTGGTAAAATTCTTCTGGGCAAACGAGTCTGTTCCATGCGGTGTACGTGCCCAAACCGCCGCAGCAGAGGCGGCTCTGCTTGAGCATGGCCGTATTGCTGTAGAGTTGAGCTGCTCCTAGAACAGCCTCGTTTGTCACGCGATCCCTTCACCTGGTGCCTAGTATGCCTCGATGACAACGCATGTGGAATGCGTTCAATCGGCGTTCCTGTTTTACATACGTCGTCCAGAATTCCGCCCCGTACAAGAGTGTGCTCAAAACACATTCTTGGTAAACAAGCGTCTTTGTTTTTAACGTGAGATGTTTGTTGTCCCAAGAACTTGCACGAAGCCTCCCGAACGCAGAAGCCGCTTTGCCGATGCAGGAATCGATCTCTGCATCTAGCAAGAGAATGCTCGACACGTGCGAACCCAAGTAGCAAAACTTGCTGACCATCTCCGGGGTACAGTTAAGCATGATCACTGGAGGTACCGAACATGGCAGTTATAAGCGCTTGTTATTGGTGGTATTGAGCAAAACACTCTCTTATTTTCTGTTTTTCCAATCGGTTATTGTCATTTTTTATTTTTATTTATATTCGTTCTATTACTCTCGTTACTGCAGTTATTTGTTAGTTTTATAAAGTTACAATTTTGTGATTCATCCGTTTCCTTTCTCGCTTAAAACTAGTTGAAACCAACACCCTACACTCGTGTGGACCAGAGGGCGCGCCTTACTAATAACGGCATATCTAAGTCAATTTTCATCCGATCGAGTTTCGGTTTCTTTTATTGGATAGCTGATAAATTTTTCGTTATGTCTGCCATACATAATTTTAGTAGGTATATAATGTATACTTCCGAGGCTGTAAACGAAAATAGTGAGTTTTTAATAGTAGATTATACACCGAGGGGATAAAGCACTGTTTTATGTCACGGGCGCGATATTGAATCCTGAGCAAATGAGGGACTCCAGATTTAACTTCCGAGCGTAGTGAGGGTGCAGTTACGAGTTAACTCCTGAGCGAAGTGAGGGAATTAAAATGGAGTCCGGAGTACAACGAGGGATTCAAGCTCGCCCAAGACGAAAACAGCTTTATCCCAAAGGAGAATACTTTACTTTTCTCACTTTTTTTTTTCTTTGTTTTTCGTATATGGCTTGTGCTCAGTTCGATTTTCAAATAAGATCTTTTTGCTGTAGGTTTCTACGGTTTTTTTTTCATACGAATTCAAATCTCATTATTAACCAGCGGGTTATAATGAGATTCAGTACAATATTATAACCCGGTTACGACTCACAAATGTTATGAATTATGTAGACTTTTTTTCCCCGTTTGTAATAAGTAATTAAATTGTATTCTTTAGAATGTTTATTCTATTTCATTAAAAAAAATAGTTTAATTTTATAAAACCTTACTCACATTTATTATTATTTTAATATTGTAGGTGAACATTGAATAGAATAGAATAGAATAGAAATAGATTTATTGACAAAATTTTACACAATGCATGTAACACAAAAAAAAAAAACAGTATAACAAAGTTTCGAGTATCAAATAGTGTCAAATAGGGTACCAGATTTTTCTCTTTGACCAAACAAGTCAGAAACAAGAGATATTTCACACGTGGTACAGTCACCAGCAGTTATATATTATCCAACATTGTGCTAAAACTATACGAGTATGATGTCTCTTTTACAGGGGACATGCTGAGGCGAGTCTGATTTTTCGACGCGCAAAAATCTTTTGTTTACTGCATTCTAACTTCAATTGCATGTAAAATTCTTAAATAATGTGTTGAATGAATTTATGTTGGCAGCTTGAAGCTCATAAATTTGAATATCTAATTACACAAATTAAGGTTTAATGAATTTGATAAAACAAGACCTAAAAACGAACACTGAATAAATTGTAGAAAAACAGGTTTGGTATTTAGTATTCTATTTAAGCCTGCAACGGTGACTTCATGGTGTTTCTTCTTTCAAAACTATACAACTTAAACAACTATGAAGACAATTTACTTTACATCATTCATGTTTTTATCATTTTTTACTCCCGGTCACTCTCAATCTCAATCAATATTAACTATGTTCGCAAGAAAAACATTATCCGAAGATGGGAAACTCGACTTCACACAACTAGCTACGAAATACGGCCACAATGCCGAGCAATACGACGTAGTGACTGAAGATGGATACATCCTGACACTATTCCATCTACCTGGCGAGAAACCACCTGTGTTACTGTTCCATGGAATCCTTGACAGCTCTGATGCATTTATTATTAGAGGAAAATCTTCTTTAGCCATCAAATTAGCCGAGGCAGGATATGACGAAGGGGTTCGAAATAATAGGGGAAACAAGTTTGGCCAACGTCACGTCATCTCAGATCCAGACAGAGACGATTCATTCTGGGACTACAGTTTCCACGAGATTGGCTACTATGATCTCGCTGCTACGATTGACATGGTCAGAAACAAGACTGGAGAAAATAGCGTTAAAATTATTGGTCATTCTCAAGGATCGGAAAAATGCCCGTCATTTTGAAAACATAACCCTGTTCCGTACAGGAGAGACTTCCTTCTGATGTTAATTAAAAATATTATTAGGTATTTTACATTTACTATACCATTATTTATATGTATTCAGCAACAATATTATTAATGAATAAAACCATAATGGTTATGGGAAAAAACACTTTCGCCAATCAAAAAGAATGTCTTTTTTTTAATTTTCGCCTGTTATTCCATAACGACGTGAATTAAGGACCTATTTATGAGTCGAAAAAGTTTGTTCACAGTTTACTGAGGACATTGGAGCAATCGTTGACATTGGTTTACTGTTTGTATGTGTGTTTGTGTTTTCTAATTAACATTTCGGTGTCATTCATTAATAAAATTGTCGCTAAGTACATATAAATTATTGTATAATAAATCTATAAAATACCTACCTAATAATATTTTTAATTAATATCAAGGAAGTCTCTGCTATACGGAACAGGGTTATGTTTTCAAAATGACGGTCGTTTTTCCGATCCTTGGTCATTCTCAAGAAACTACTGCGACTTTTGTACTAGCATCGACGAGACCAGAATACAACAACCGAGTACCTAAAAGTGTTAATTGCTCTAGCACCGATTGCATTTTTGAACAATTAACTTCCACCTGTATCTCTCGTCGCTCTAGGTGGCCCAGCAATTGCTGCATTCATCAAAACGTTAGGTATTGTGGAAATCCTGCAAGACCAAAAGGCCGCTTCAGATCTTAAAGCATTAATTTGCAGCAAAGGAATCGTTAGCTATGCCGTGTGTGCCTTAGGATCACTCTTCCCATTTGTTGGGTTTGATCCTATAAATGTTGAGCCAAAATTTCTCAATGTTGCCTTTGGACACTTCCCTGCAGCAACGTCAAGGAAAAGTTTGGAGCACTTCGATCAGGTTGTACTACGAAGGAGGTTTAGCCGGTACGATTATGGTGTGACCAAAAACTTGGTAAGATACGCTTCAGTGACTCCACCAGACTACGATTTAAGTAAAGTGACTTTGAACGTTGCTCTGTTGGTTGGCAACAACGATCAGCTGTCGAGGGTCAAAGATGTGAAACTTCTTAAAGATCGGCTCCCTAACGTCGTGTACTATGTGTTGTTAGAACCGGAAAACTGATGTGACATTCAGATTTCGTTTGGGGCTTGAACATGCCCAAATATTTGTACCTACCCATCTATTTTTAAAATTTTAAAGCGATACATTTAAAATGAGGTATATTTTATGTTTCGTTGTTATAAAGGATGGGTACTGAATTAAAATGTTGCTTGACTTGTGTCTAGTATTTTTAGTATTTTATTTTGATGAAGCCAATGTCCTTGTCATTATCACGTCATTTTGAGAGACCGTCTGCCTTATACTATGAGGTGCTGCAACCTAAATTGTGGTCTCATATAGATTTCCTGTGGGGTTTGGACATGCCCCCATAGTTGTTTCCATCTATTGTTTTTTTTGAGAACTTTTTAGTAATGTACATACATACATTAAATTACGCCTGTTATCTCTAGGCGTAAATAATATTCAAAATAAAGAGATTTCAACAACAATAATTCTAAGTATAGTTTTTCATTGCTACGAGTACTATTTAGCATGAACAGATACACGAAATGTTTACAAAAGTTACATGGAAATGTTTTCGATATGGTTTGACATTCTAAATCAGAATTTCAGACTTGGAACAAGACTTACTCCGATAGCCTATATGAATTCGGCGTTTAATCTAGTTATAAGACCAGAGGGCTCAGACAAGATGCACTACGCTAACTAACGTTTCTATTCGATTCGTTTTTAAACCAATCGCGTCACTGGTAGACCACGTGACTTTTCGTATCACGTTATCTTCCAGTGACGCGATTGGTTTAAAAACGAACCGAATAGAAACGTTGGTTAGCGTAGTGCATCTTGTCTGAGCCCTCTTATTCCAGTTTGCTCGAATGCAACCTAAGTGAACAAGTTCAAGCTACGAGACGTAGATGACAGATTTAATACAAATTGTTAAACTGTCAACCCAGTTTCAAATTGAATTGTTACCTCCAGGTTCACCAGCTTTGTATGAATCGGCTATAAAGTTAATAGTCATACTGAAACAAAGTAAAATCCGATTGGAATTAGCCAATGATAAGGCGCTTCTCAATTCCAATCCACCGTACAGATTAGGAAGTAAGTGGTGCACCTAAAATAGTCCTGTCGATTTATCAGACAAAATGTTGTTTCGCCCACCCACGGTTTGATTCTCAAGTTTAGTTTTCTTTGCTGGCTTTACGCTCGAAATCCTTTTCATTTTTCGAAGACGTTCTAAGATCGATACTTAATACCGCAAGGATACTCGTAATCTCAGCATGAGGCAACTTCATCTATGTAGGGCAAATCTTTAACGGCGTCGAGGTTTAGATCTCTACCACTTAATTTACAAGTTTCTTACTGACCTTTTCCACCCTTTAATTACTTGCCTGTAAATTACATTGGTATTTTATTGTAATAAACAAATATTTTGCTTGTCTCATGTTTAATTTAAATATCGTTGCTTAAGTATAAGCGAATCTTGTCAAGCGACAATGTTTAATATGTGTTTGTTATCAGAACACTTACGTTCGTTAAAATTAATTAGTGTTTCTCATTAGAATAAAGGTTCCAAACATTTTGATAACATGATAAAAACACAAAAGTACGAATACATGAAAACGGGTTTACTAAACTCAGTATTTCCTTTTAATAATGTAATCGACGCGCTGACTTCATTTCCGTTATTTTTCTTTCCCGACAAAAAAAATTCTGTTTAAACGTACAATGAATATGAGAACAATATTTTACTTAGTGCAGTGCATTTTTCTTCTTTGTCTAAATCATTGTATATGTGAGGTTCGGCCTCGATCAATATTCACGCCATTATTAAAAAAAACATTATCTGAAGATGGTCAGCTCAACTTCACACAGCTGGCAACCAAGTACGGCCACAGTGCTCAGCAATATGACGTGGTGACTGAAGACGGATACATCCTCACAGTATTCCACCTCGCTGGAGAAAAACCACCTGTGTTCCTGTTCCATGGATTTATAGACAGTTCTGACACATTTATCATCAGAGGTAAAATTTCTTTGGCAATCACATTGGCTGATACCGGCTACGATGTATGGGTTGGAAACTGTCGAGGAAACAGGTATAGCAGACGCCATGTCACTTTAGATCCAGACAAAGACGATTCATTCTGGGATTTCAGCCTCCAAGAGATTGGATACTATGATCTCGCCGCCACAATAGACTTTATTAGAAGCAAAACCAACTCTGACAACATTACCACTATTGGACATTCCCAAGGAACTGCTGCGCATTACGTGCTAGCCTCGACGAGACCTGAATACAACAGCAGGATCAAAGTAACAATTTCTTTGGCACCGATTGCCTTTTTGGACCACTTACAACCTCCCATCTTGCTTGTAGCTCTAGCGGGACCTGCAATTTCTGCATTCTTCAGAACGTTTCATATAATAGAACTGCTGCGAGATCAAAGTGCTGCATCAGATCTGTTTAAGTTAGTTTGCAGCAAAAGGATTGTTAGCTACGCCGTGTGTGCCTTAGGAGTAGTCTTCCCTATTGTCGGGTTTGATCCTATAAATCTGGAGCCAGGATTTTTAAGTACTGCCTTTGGACACTTTCCTGCAGGAACTTCATCGAAAACTTTTGTGCATTATTACCAAATTGTACTTCGAGGGAGGTTTAGCCAATATGACTATGGAGTAACTAATAATGTAGCAAAATACGGTTCAGCAAATCCACCGGACTACGATTTAAGTGCAGTGACAATGAACGTTGCTCTACTGGTTGGCAAAAACGACCAGCTTTCAAAAGTGAAAGACGTGGAACACCTTAGAGATAGGCTGCCTAACGTCGTGTACTATGAATTGTTGGAACCTAAACTGATGTCACATTTAGATTTCGTTTGGGGTTTGAACATGCCCAAATATTTGTACCCGTCTATATTTAAACTTTTAGAGAGGTACAATTAATGAAACTGTATTTTATGTTTTGTTGCTATTAATAATAACGAATTAAACTATTGCTTGGCTTGTGACTTATGTTTTTAGTATTTTATTTTGATGATGCCATTGGTCCTTGTTATTATGACGTCATTTTGATGTCGCTTCCGTCCCAAGATATGTTTTTCAGTCATTGTATTAGTATAGTACTCTTACAAGTTAACCTATTTAACTTTCACAAAAGAGTATAAAGTGATTGATTAAAAAAAAGTAAAGCAAAATCCCAGTCGGCAGTCCAAAGTTGCGCTCTGATGGGTATATGTCTCAGTATAGTCCCGTATATGACCTAATATACAACATGGTATCCCCTTGATACGCATAAAATTGTTTAGGATGAAAATACATAATTAAATAAACATTTTATTCCGCAAATTTGTTAAGTTTGGTTAGGTTAGGTTAGGTTAGTTTTAAAAGAATTTTCGACCTAATTATACATGTATGGTGAAGACAAACAATAATTATGCCACTTTACATAGACCCATACAATATGTATTGCCGCAGATGTCGTGAATATAATCATGATAATGTAATGAGTACAAAAGTGCGGCTTGCTCAGCTGATAAACGTGTATGTGAAAGCAAAGCAACCGATATAAAAATGGTTATTTTGAAGAACTTACTCGTAGCAAAGGATTTACTAACAATTACAAAACTAAGGAAACAGAACGCCTACAAAACTTTGACCGCCTCTTATCAAATTCACAATTCAAAGGTGATTGGGTAAATTTGTTTGAAGAATATTTTTACATAGTTATTTAGAGGACCTCTAAATACACATAGATATATATAATTTATGGCGTTAAATAATATCGGAGCGGAGATTTTAAAGATTTAAGTATTCAGTTTTTAGTACAAAAGTACGCCCAAGTATGAATATTTAAATATCTCGGCTCCGATGCACTTAAGAGTATTACATTACATAACAAAATATGTTTATTTTGAATAATTCTATCATAATTTACCACTTTTACGTACGGCCGCTCACCTTGAAAATGTATGGATTTTACAAATGACAACACTTTTACCCAAACCCCTTTATTTATTTTAGAAAATAGTAATCATGCAGAATCATGACACAGCAAAGTAATTTTAATGAAAAGTTAATAAAGATAACGTACCACTCGAGGTCGCTTATCAGTGATTAAGATATTGTTAGAATAACATGGTTGTGTAATATTGTGTAATGTGTTTTTGATAGACCTACACTTTCGAGCAAAACAATTGCATCACTTTGCATTTTTTGATGTCCACCGATTATCTTTGTAAACCGACTTTTCTTTCTGAAATATTTAAATGACTTCATGTTTCTTGTAATCTTAGCTTAAGAAGAAGTAAACAAACATGGAAATTACCGAAACATTATTTTATTTAAATATTTCATAAAGAAAAGCCGGTTTACAAAGATAATGGGTGGACATGAAAAAATGCAAAGTGATGCAATTGTTTTGCTCGTAAGTATATGTCTTGCGAAGAATTACATGCCAACGGAATAGAGTTATTTGTTCGCTCTGTAATGAAGGTAATAAATTATATGATTTATTTTCTCAATGCAATCGGGTTTACAATGCTTATTTTTTGTTAGATTTCTTCAAATAAGAAAGCAATCGAGGAAACAAGTTTATCAATTATTAACAGTTAATTATAAGAGCGTATTCTCAATTTCACGAAATATGCTTGACCCCTTAAAGTACGCATTTTTGAGAAGAGGCTCGTTCACATGAAATTTTGGAGAAAGATCTTCTTAGATCTTCTTTGAATCTTAGATTCATCTTAGAAAATGAATCACTTAAGAATTAGTAGCGAAAAAGTCTAATACCGAGTCGGACTCGCGCACGGAGGAATCCACACCACCGTACAGTAGGTGTTGTTATCCATGGTCAAATTGGCTATTTGTTGTTTTTCTTCAGGGCTTTTAATATTATCATACCGATGCTTGTATGTTCTACTGTTTTTACAATAAAATAAAAATAAAAAGTAAAAAAGAGTTTCTTGCATGGGGCCCCCTTTATTTTCAAAAGAAAGAAAGTAAAAGCAATTATTCAGTCTTTCACTTTCTTTAATAAAAATGTTAGTGATTCCGCTGTAATAGCACATATTGTGGAAACAAAGGTTCAAAAGATACAGCTGTATAAAGTTAGGACGGACGGACGGCGTAAGCATATTAAAAGGGTTCCGTTGAGCTGCCTTCGGGTACGTAACCTGAAAATAAGTTTAAAAACAAAATACAAGTATCACCAAACGAAAAAAGTACCTAATATGGCCGTTCAATTAAAAATAAACCTTAAGCATGAGGCGTATTGTCTTTTCTGATTTCTTTTATACAGAAATAAAATAAAATGATTTAATCTTTTGTTAAATAAACCCACTTATAAAGAATCAAAACTTATCAGTAAAGTTCAACAAAGATGATGATAATGTCTTTCTGATGACTTTATCATTGTAATTTAGTCTCCGTCAGTGAGCAGTTTATTCAAACGAATATGAAATATTTCGGTTTTATTGTACTATGTCTTGTGGTGGTGGCAGAATGTCACCATATGTTCGCTGGCACAAATATAATGAGGCATCAGGTGTTTCATAATAATGCAGAATATGGTCACATAGCGTTTCGTAAGAGGGTGGAAAACGTTTACTTTGCCCTTCCAGGCCTACCCAATGGTTATCCTCGTACGATTCAGGTAACACAGATTGTTGTGCACTTATCTTATAAAATGCTTTTTGATAACACACTGTGCAACCAGCATCTTCATCATGTTAATTAACCACTAGTGAGGCTTTAGTATAGAGGTATGCATGTGGCAAGATTCACAAATGGTTAGTCAACTGTGTTGCTGATGGTAACAACACTTGTGATTCCTTTTGGCATCATCATCATCACTTGTTTGCCCGCTTCTTGTAAACAATAAAAAAAACGGTCGTGTGCGACTCGGACTCGCGCACCGAGGGTCTCGTACCGCCGAGGGTTACTAGGATTTAGAAGTTATAAATATTCAACTTTTGAATCAAAAATCATCGTTAAAGATCTTAGGGATTCGAAGATGCGAAAAACATGCGAAAAGGGTCAGGTTTTTGTTTCTAATCGTGTTTTCATATTTAAGAGTCTCATCGTCAAGGAAATATGATCACGTTTAATATATTCAAAGACCACATAGGCTTATGATCGCGGAAAACTACTGACTTCATCATATGGCCTCTTATTCGTTATGGTGAGTAATCTAAAACTATTTTTTTTAGGGTGTTATGGCGTATGATCTGACCCAAACAGGCGCTTTGGCCAACATCACACAAGGAGGCATCGGATACAACTACATTAACATCAGGATGAAGAGCGACAAGGGCGTAAAGCTCCATTATAACGTCTTCATCTACGCTTGATTAACTATCGTTTATAATGCGCACCACGTAACATGAACCTGCGCAAAAGTCAATTTTAGGCGTCACAGGTAGGCGGTAAGCGGCGCGGAGTGAGGGGAGCACTCGTTGCCATAGCGACCGCATTGTTACCTGCGCGGACACCGCCATATTGGTTCATGTTGCGTGGTGCGGATTATACCACTTTAAATTAAATGTTTTTTTGACATGTATATTGTTTCAATATCAATGTATTGGACTGTAATTAAAACCTTGTAGGTAATTGAATATTCAAGATTAGGTTTCCGCCCGCAACATCGTCTGCGGGGAGTCAGAATTTCCGTTAAAAGATCAGATATAGTTTACATCACCTTCAAACGGCATATTTTGTTCAAAAAAGTCCAGAACATGTTTTGTTGTGGTTTACATAAATTACTTTCATTTTATGTCTCTAAATTTTAAAACAACAAAATTTTCATACAATATATATTCACTGCCCTTCTTTAAACATTGCATTTATTTAATCAACCCTTTAATTAAAAATAACATATCAAGTTTTTTCTTATTTATAACTTAGTCATCTAATTACGTACCCAATTTCCATACAAACAATTAACCCACTTTTAAGAGAAGATTTTTCGAAAAATATTACTGGGTATTTTCTTTAAGTAGCAGTTTCACTACCCATTTTCATATCATGTAGGTCAACTATGAAAAGCACTGAAATTGCATACAATCTTTACAGTCAGTCGTCTAAGATCCCAAATTTCTTCCTTTAGTTACTTACATATTAAAAATACCTAATTGCCATACAAACTTAAACTCCTCTCATTTCACCTTTAAGGGGCAAACATTTAAAAAATTCTGCAGCTTGCACTTTTTTATAAGTAAAAGTGAAGTTGTTAACTTTCATGTACCTGGCCCAAAAAAGACCAAACTCACATACAAACTATCACCCCGGTTTTAACCCTATTATGGGCTTATTTTGAAAACTTGATTTTATTTATAATGGTCTTGATACCAAGTTTTATGTATCTAACTTCAAAAGTGAGCAAACTCCCGTACAAACTTTCACCCCCATTTCACCCTTAGGGTTATTGTTTCAAGATAGCCAATTCATATTTTTTATTTATAAGTAAACAGTAGCCTAAATATCAATTTCCACATTTCTCGCTTTAAAAAAAATATCACATACCAATACAAACTTCTACAGCCAATTTATCACATTAAGGGTAGTTTTTTCCAAAATCGCCAAAAATTATATTTCGTATTTAATTTTATTCGTGAGATTTTTATTTAGATCCAACTAAGTACAGAATTCATCATTAAAAATATATACAATAAAATATACCTAAAATTAACTTAAAACTACACTAATATAATAAACCGCTGCCAGTGGGCATCGTTCCCAAAATGCTGGCAGCATTACCACGTTGAATGGCAATGCTTAATCTTTGTGCCAAATAAAGGCCAGCATTTTGGTCACGAGATGTGTCGACCAGGCGCTTGGAAAGATCTTTAAAAATTTTATGAGCTCCTGTTCCCCACGGTCCTAAAGTTTCGACCCCAAAAGGCTCAAATACGTAGCTTCTATCGAGCTGACTGTACTTGCGCCTTTTCAGGGTCTCCGCTGATTCTGCCGCGGATCCAGCCTTAATTCTCGATCCGGGAAGGTGTGACGGCGCAAGGGTGTCCACGCAAGTAGCATCCCACACCAATGGCCGTCCCAACTTCCACGGAATAAGGGTCATCCCATCAGGTCTTTTACCATCGTCACGCATGAGACCATTTGGTTCCAAAATGGCCGCACAGTTGGCGCTGGTAAAACCCCGGCGGATAATGTCATTAAGGCTGGAGTGACGGGAGAATCTGCCAGCGCTTCTCGCGCAGGACAAGCCGTGGTGACCAAGCCGGTCGACACTAGCTCCACACTGGCAACGGTGAGGAGCACAACATTGCGCACCCAAGCGGAGTGAAGTTGCAATTCTGAAAGTAGATGAATCTAAAAGAGTTCCAGTATTCGACGATGGGAGCGCCTGTAGCCATAAACCCGATTCCCATACTCCAACCGCTAGGAGACGGGCACGATCTGCGTAGCTGTTGCACGTTTCTAACAGTTGATTCCGTACTTGCTCGGTCCGTCCCACAACCTCTGAGAAGAAGGAGTTTTGGGGAGCTCGGTATTCGGGCAGGCTACAAGCCATGCATCTCTGGCCTGTTCAAAATGAGGGATGTTAAAATTGGAAATTGAGGTCGAAAGAATTCTCTGAATTAAATTTTAAGAGTGCTATGCACTGAGGACAGAAACGCTGGCAGAGCGACACCAGAGACGGATCTGATGCCTAAACCACCGAATCGCACTGGAAGTGAGGCCTGTAACCACTCTCGCTCATCTAAATTTATGTTTAAAATCGAAGCCAAAGTGTTTTTTATTATGTTGTCAATTCTCTGTAATAGCTCTGTATGCTTCCAAAGTTGACAGCAACGAGTATAATAATACGTAAATTTCGGGACGAAAAGACAAAATCGATTAAATCGAATAATCGAATAAAAGCCATGGGTGTATTAATTTTTGATAAACGGTCCGAACATTGTAAGAAATTTTGAATTTTTTCTTCAAAGAAAGGGTATAAAGATTCATCGAGGATAGGAGGGCCCAGCAAACGAAGTGAAGATTTGTCTACCATTTTTAAATTTGGGGCAAGACGTTTGAACTTTTGTAATATGAAGTCTTTTGCAAGAATTCAGTCCGAAATAAAAAGTTCACATTTAGAAAAATTTAGTTCCAGACCGATTGCATTAAACTCTTCTATTAAAAAAGCGAGATCATCGAACACTGTATTTACATCACCGCCAAGAGTCCCATCATCCAAGTACCATACATTGAACTTCGATTGAAGACGTTGGATGATGGGGTGGATTGCGAGACTAAACACAGCAGGTCCAAGAGGATCCCCTTGTTGACAACCTACTGCCGAAGAAATTTCGTTGCTACAATAAGTTAATTTTGATGGGGAGCCATAACATTGCCTAAGGAAATCGTATAAATTTGGAATTTTTTCTTTAATTTGAGGTAAAAGGGCTCCTCTATCCACAAAATTGAAGGCATTCTTCACATCCACCTTCAGCAGCACCTCACCACAATTTTGATTTAGATAGGTCCGGATTGAATGGACGGCGGCTTTACAGCTACCTCGCGAAGCAAACCCTAGCTGTACTGGCTGAAATAGACCCGTTAACATGGGCGCTGTTTTTTTACAGCAAATTTTAGCTGCGAGGCGACGATAGGTGGTTCCAACCGCAATTGGTCTGATACCGCCGTCCTTTTTTTTAAGGGCACAAAGGTTGGCAAAGTAAAGTACCTCGGTGATCTCTGCATTTACTCGCCCAGAGAGCAGAAGGTTGACTAGAGCCGTCAGATCCCTCAAAAGTGACTCGCCAGTTTCCCCACTGCCGCCACAAAGCAAATCTTTTAAATGCTGTGGTGTGAGAGCATCTAAACCACCAGTGGAGCCACTAGGGAAGGACGCGACGGCTGCAGATACGTCCAGGGCGATAACCTCGACCCCCGCATCAGTCTCCCTCGGTGCTTCAAGGAATTGCGCATTAGCTGCTGGAGATGGATGCTTGCCTTTTAAAGCCGAGAGGGCTTACACCATTTTCCACATTTTTCACCAATAAAATAACCGAAGTCACTTACTATGTTCTACCCCCCAAATTACATCACTTTAGGGGTAGTTTTCCCAAAATCGCCAAATGTAAATTTTATTTATATCTATGCAATGTCCTAAATACCAATTTTCAATATTCTCATTCTCACTTCAAAAATGACCGCATTTTACCACCTATGGGGTATTTTTCCTTAAATCGCTGAAAGTAATATTTTTTAAACATCAATTTTCATGTTTCTAACTTAGAAAACTGAAGACTTCCATACAAACTTTCACCCCTCGTTTTACCCCCTTAGGGGTAGAATTTCCAAAAATCCTTGCTAATTGATGCCTATACTGTATAAGGTATTAATGTACAAAATTTCAAGTCTCCAGGTCAAGCGATTTGTGTTGTGCCTTGATATATCAACAATCGGTTTAGAATTTTATATAATGAATGACATAAAGTTTGTTTCTCCATAATACGTGTCCCAGTGTTTGTTTTTCACTTCGTATGGAAAACAACTTTATATGATTACTAAGACAGTTGAATAAAAAAACGGGCAAATAGGTTTAAAAACTTCACTGATTCGTAATTATTCTAAAAATATAAGATACTACTGAAAAACTTCTGAAAAAAAAACATGATATAAAGATTTTTTCGTGACATGGGCATAAGGAAAAATTACGAAAATTCCGATTAAAATGATCAATATTTCCAAAACTAGTAAAAATCTATGAATATACTTACGGGTTAAATCGATAGTTTTTTAGCTGCTCTATCAGCCCTAGGCCGGTTGACATCCTGTATAATAATAAGAAGGTATAGAATAAGGAGAACAACATAACGCAAAACATTGATAAACTGTACAATATAATAATAAATATATTCTACCATAATATATAACATTTTCAGTTATACTTGCTTAAGATTTTGAAAATAGAAGGATACAAATATTTAGGCATATTTTTAGCCCAGAGAAAATCTCCATGACCCCACGGTTCAGGGTCCAGCACCTCATAATGTACAACGTTAGGAAGACTGTCTCTCAGATGTTCCACGTCTTTGACCGTTGACAGAATATCTCCCTTGCCTACCAGTAGAGCAACATTCATTGTCACTGCATTTAAGTCGTAGTCCGGTGGAGTTGGAGAGTTTCCCAAATAGTTGTTGTACTGCGAAAACTTTTTACTCAGTACAATCTGATTGAAATGCTCCAAACTTTTCCTCGAAGTTGATGTAGGAGATTGTGCAATCACAACAGGCGCAAAATCTGGCTCCACAGCGTAAGCTCTAAACCCGGAAAAAGGAAACAATACTCCAGTTTCGCAAATATCAATGCTAGCAATACCGCTGTCGCAAATAAACTTGTCGATATCTTTAACAGCCTGACGATTTCTCACCACTTCGTGAACATCATTCATTTTTAGGAACATACAGATCGACGGTCCTTCTTGAGCCGAAAGAGATACAGGAGGAAACAAATTATTCATAAAGGCAATGGGTGCCAAGGCGACCGACACTTTGATTTTACTGTTATATTCAGGTCTGGTTGAGGCTAGCGCGTAATGAGCGGCGGTTCCTTGAGAGTGGCTAATAGTGGAAATGCTGTCTTCACCAGTGATATCGCAAATTAAGTCTAAAGTCGTAGCGAGGTCGTAGAAGCCAATCTCATGGAAGCTGTAATCCCAGAATGAACGATCAGCGTCTGGATCTAAATTGACGTGGCGACGGCCATACTTATTTCCTCGATTGTTTCCAACCCACACGTCATAACCTGCATCAGCTAATGTGATGGCCAAAGAAATTTTACCTCTAATAATAAACGTGTCAGAACTATCAGCCATTCCGTGAAAAAGCATAACCGGTGGTTTCTTTCCAGGTAAACGGAACACGGTGATAATGTATCCGTCTTGAGTCACCACATCGTATTGTTCAGCTTTATGACCATACTTTGATGCCAGTTGGGTGAAGTTAAGCTTAGCATCTTCGGGAACTGTTGTAGGAATGGGCGGAAATTTGGATTGTGGTTGATATCCGTCACGCAATTGTACGTTGTATTTTAGTTCGACCACGTAAATAAACGTCAACAAGTAAACAAGTGAAGCCTTCATCGTGGAGTGAACAAGTTTCAACCACATTTTAATTTTAAAGGTACATAAATCATAAACAAGCATGCATAATTTTGTTATTATAGAAACATGATTTAAGCAACAAATTATACTGTAATGTTTCGAGTAATTAGGTTTGTTTTCCAAATGACGAACATAGTTCTTTATCAGAATACCTACCTCTCCCATCGGAATGGGACATTATTCTGGTGCTTCTAACTTTATAATAATAATAACGATAATAAGCATTTATTTCGAACAAGAATGAATATACAGTTCATAGATGATTAGTATCAATACTCTTAAAACTATGTTAGTAAACGAGCACATATTTAAGATAAAATGTCCCCTCTGGACTCCACATGGACTGAGTTCCAGTGGCGAAATATGGAACAATGCAACCTATAAAGGATCTTGTTTAGGAGGCTGCTGGAACTGCCACTTATTCGACGCATCAGGGAGGCAACTCCTTTGCGCATTATGGCCTGAAAGCCATCGACACGAGCCTCGGCAAACATGCCTGATGCACTACAGAATCGAGGCAGTTCCAACAACCTCCTAAACCCATTGTTATATTGGACGCGTATGGCGTTGACAGATCTCTGAGTACAGCTGACCCACAGACTGCACGTGTAAAAAGTCTGACTTTTAAGCCATCGCACACATTAGTGATCCGCATCTCCAAATTTAATTTTAACTAAATGACCTGCAAAATGATTCCCAAAGTTATTATTTTGTTATTCCCATGAAATTAAATTACATAAAACTGACAGAGTTTAGTACTGCAAATATCTCTTGTATATATTTCTTTTAGTTTGAGTCAATAAATAAGGTTAAAAACATGCCGATGCTGTACACTGAACTAATATACAACAATTTATATTATTATTATTTATATCTTTAATATTTGAGTAGCTTAGTTTAATTTTAGGTTTAATACGTTTAGTTTTAATTTTTAATTGTTAATAATGTTGAATTCTGTACTTAGTTGGATGTAAATAAAGTCTTTACAACAAATGTATTTTGGACAATAATATGTAGTATTTTACAGGGCATAGGGCATAGAGTATTTAATTATTTTAGGGTTTGCAGCCTTAGGATTTTCGGGTCGGACTGGGTGTGGACTCACTGAAAACCTCGTTCCTCACAGCCAATACTGGAACTGCCAATTGAAATCCCTACCATACTGGCCGATAAAAACTAAAATACTTAAATATTCGACTTTTACGCTTATTTGTAAACGTATTTATTTAGCTACTTCAAATTTGGCCAATCAATTGTGATCCATGCTCCCGACCAGGCTCTTGGCAAGAGGTATTTCATAAAGATACCAGTAGACCATCTTCAAATAAGGGTACATCGAGCGGCCTGCGTGTGCGCCTTACACGAACACGCCACAAGGCCGTCATGTGGCGTGGTAACGCTGATAAGGCTGATTGGCGATTGGTCGTGGCTGCACCGCCTGCGTGTGTATGAGTGGGTACCTAACTCTAGATCCAAAAGAGCCGGAGTTGAATTACTCCTCTGTTATACTTTGGATTTAATCAACGAGGACCCATGGAGTTTGAACCATAACATTGGTCTTGATGTGCAGTTGACGACTAAGCAAAAAAAACTGAAATGACGACAAAATCTTTGTTTAATGGATATAGCAAAACCCGCGACAGCACCAAAAAAACTTGGATTTTTAGCAAAGGTCTCTACTTGTAGCCAAATCCATACGATATCAGATCTTTGCAAAGCAGACAGATTAACTGTAGATATGTACTATAACTGTGTAAATACAATTTATTTTGTCTTGTTCGAGGTGTGTGGATGATAATAAGAGTAGGTAAACATGCAAAAGATAACAGACTGCTCTGGGTATTTCTGAGCTCTACAAATGTTTCAAAGAATTCCCAAGTCAAAGATCAATGGCGATTTGTTGAGATAGGAATGGGTGAACTTGACACAATCGAGCTCATGCACCATCTACGAGAGTTAGCTTATCAATGTTTGTGTCCACAAGTAGTCAATTGACTACAAGAACTTTTTTCCGTCGGGCTCTTAGCTCAGTTTCATTTCCGGCTTCGCTTGAACCCACTGGCCTGTCTGCCTCAGATGGAAAGAGACCCGACGGATGCACTTTAACTAATACCGTGGTATCCTGGTCGTCCCTTGGGCCGGGGACGACACTTGCGTTGATACGCTAGCGACGTCTAACGTCCAAGATTCTGCTCGGAAGCCAGGGACCGCCGCAGACTGCGCCCAAACCATCAAGTGCCACAAATACGCTTTTTTAAAGCCAAATTACGTATAGGCTGCACTTATAGGCCTCATAGGCCATGGTCATCTGACGTCAGATAAATTCGCTTCTCTGGCGACCACTTTTTTGCCCAAAGACTGAGCATCGCAGTGCAGCGGGGTAAAGCTGCTAGTTTCCTCAGCACGATGCCGCAATGGAGGTCCGTATTTTATTCGTGAGCTTTAGTACAATATCTTATCTTTTACTTTTACTTTACTAAAGATATGTAAGTTAAAATAAATATAAACTCTTGACCACAACCACATGTAACAGCTGGGGCAACAGGTGACTAAAAGTAAAAAACACAATCAGTCAGTATGTAGGTACCTACGGGAAAATAGTTTTGTATTATAAACTCCTTACTGCCCATAAACAATTACAAAATATTTTTCACATGTTTATGGATTAAACACACAAATGCAAAAATAACTTTTATCTAAATTATTTTATTATTGCGCCTGCTGAAGAACAAAGGCTTGAACGATAACACCCGAGTAAAATAAAAAGCAATATAAAATGTAGGCGTACACAATCATAAACAGGGATGTGGATGTGTATGTATGTATACAGGGCGTCCCACGGCTATGCCACATGGAAGGGAAGTACCTTAAATATTGTAGATGGAACATTTTACTGCAAGAAGACATTATTTGAATTTAAAAAACAATTTAAACTGCATTCATAGATATTTAAATAATTACATGGTTGAACCGGGAATCGAACCCGTTATACGATAAAAATAATTAACCTGTAGCTTTATTATACCGATCGAAAGGCTTCATCATAAGGATAATTTTTTGCTAAATAACATAGGGTCAGAAATAAAAGGAAGACGATGAATTTTAACATTTTTAATACCAAATTAATCAATTTATCAAATGCTCAAAATGAGTCCCTTCAATACAAAGTCGCACTCTTTTGATTATTTCGCTCCCTGTCGATCTTGTTGTGGTCAATATTTAGAATAATACGTCTAAGTTCTGTTTGTAGCTCGTGGACACTTTCATACTGGTAATTAGTAATAGGTACTTATGACAATGTCAGTTGTATGTCCTTACGGCAATGTCAGCTTTTCATTTTACTGTTCAAAATTTCACATCAAATGTTAAAATTCATGGTCTTCCTTTTATTTTTGACACTATGTTATTTAGCAAAAAATAATCCTTATGATGAAGCCTTTCGATCGGTATGATAAAGCTACAGGGTAAATATTTTCTCGTGTAACGGGTTCGATTCCCGGTTCAACCATGTAATTATTTAAATATTTATGAATGCAGTTTAAATTGTTTTTTAAATTCAAATAATGTCTTCTTTCAGTAAAATGTTCCATCTACAATATTTAAGGTACTTTCCTTCCATGTGGCATAGCCGTGGGACGCCCTGTATATGTAAATAAATACTTTATTGTACAAACGGGAAAATAACAAACAACAAAATAGACAAAAACATACAAAAGGTATGTACAAAGGCGAACTTATCCCTTTAAGGGAAGGGGAATAAATAAATATGAGCTAGATCTTAGTTAAATAATTTAATACAATGCCAAATAGATAGATGGATATATACTTATATAAATATATCATTATATATAAATTTATATATATATATATATATATATATATATATATATATATATATGTGCGCAATAATGTGCATGAGAAACAGCGATATGCTTACTAATCGCACCCGAAATAAATACATACAAAAAACTAGGCCTAAAACACGTCCTCGGGAGACACCTGAAGAACGAAAAAGAAATGGTTGCAATAAATCACTAACACTGGACACATTAAAACAGAACTGACAAATTTCATAGTCGGTCCGAAAAACTGCTCAAACAACACCAAATTACAACCACTTAAGTCATTGTAATAGTGTTAACATCACCTGTTGGGATCATTAATAGGTGAGTGGTGGTAAATTAATTTCTCGAAATACAATAAAAGCGAAAACGACGTCAACCGAGCCGGCATAAAAACCAATTTTTCGCTTTTATTACATCAACATTCTCTGACCGGCTTATGCCGATTTAGCGTCAATAGAGGTCAAGGAAACCTTAAAACTAGGCACATATTTGGCGAAAAGGAAACAGCGTCGAAATTCTTTGTGCATAATTCCACACCATCCTAGCAAGTTAAAATGTTCCGAAAGCGCCATATATTAACAACACGTCATCGGCGCGATCAGTGGGAGACGCGTAATTTTGACCACTGACCGTAACTTCCATGACAGAACGCAATATCTGCGTGATCCACTAAGTTTGGTTTAGGAGTAGACCTTGAGTTGAAGCGCAATTTAACTCGTGAAATTCATCGCGCGATTTTTTCCACCAGATTTGTTCCTAGCCTATAGCGACAGGATACGAAAATCGACAGCTATTTACGAAACCTGACTGTGCCTGTGACTGTGATATTGGGAAAATGCGATAAAGAGCAACGTGTGGATTTATTTAAAAAAGCAAACCGATATTTTTTTCATGTTGTAGATATTTGAATTTATAATTACAGGAACCGCATCATCAAACATGCACCGTGAGCATTTCTTGGGGAATGTTTGGCACTGTAGGCGAAAAGTAATAAATTCTCTGAAATAAACATCTCACTCTTGGCATTAAAATGCCTATTTCAGAGTCTTTCTTCTTCTGTGGGAGAATGTCTTGAGCAAAATTAAGTAGTCAATTTACTGCTTTAGCTAAGCATTTTGCAAACCTTTGGACTATATTAAATGATGCCCTGAGACACCAGAGGTGCCAGAGCCTGGCCGGATACCGTATCGTTATCACTCTGTAAACTAGGTTCCGAAACGGCAACAATAGACTTAACTTTCACAATTGAATTTTTGTCTTAGCGGTTTCACTCCCAAACTTCCTGTTATATAAACTCGTTTCTCATCTTATACATTTACATATATGATGTAATTATTTGAACAAGGAGATCAACCATTGTCGTGTAATGATTATTCAGGGTCCTTTTCAACATTTAAATTACTATAATTTTATATGTTTTCTTGATCGTTTACTTTGAGATCTGCATTATTTGCAAAAAAACTGAATATAAATTCATCTGGTGCAAGACTCGCATTTTACCCGAATAACCAAAATATCAATGTAATGATGCATATATAATAAAAATGTAATGATGTTTTGGTAAGCGCATTACTTGAGAACAGCTGGACGGATTTTGCAAAAAGCGCGTAAGGTTTTTATGGAAAAATTAATTGGAAAGATGCCCGTAAAAAAAATGGTCAGCGTCTGACAGGTTAGCTCGTACAAAATTATTTTGAGGACAAGCATTAGGCCGGGATTACACCTGTAAGTTATTACGTAAGTTTTGAGACGCATCTATGGGTATGGTGAGTGGCAAATATCTGCGTCTCTCTCTTGCATATAGCTTTGTTTCAAAACTTACGTAATAACTTACAGGTTATCCCGGCCTAACGTTCGCAATATGATAACATTTGAAAGGCAATATGGTTTCACACAGTATAATACAGGCTTTGGGTGCGTATTTGCCTTCTCCCTAATAGTACATTACGACAGAGGCCGGGAAGTAGGAGGTTGCCGGCCGAGTTTATGTAGACGAGACGAGACGGATAGTTACGAGGCTGGAAACCCCTTTTCACGGCGAGGTATGTATAGTGCTTTTCTCAAACATATAATTCATTTAAAAAGAAAAAAAAATTACAACGTCACATACTAGGAGTGCATAAACATTAAAAGTAATCTATAGTGCTCTGTCATCCGCGCTATGTCGGGTGCACCGGCGCTGCGCCGCGGCGCGCCGCACCGTGCTACCTGATGTCTTTATTTTAAACATGCAAACGCTTTGGTTGGATGCACGGCTTAGTACACATATTTAAAAAAAAAACTATTAAGCCTGTTCATAAATAAACACAGCAGCCATGTAACATTTTTTTTTTAAAAAAACTTCCCGTCCTAGGCCTTCAATTTTGTATGAAATTCCTTTACAGTTCTCTCGAGGTGTTCCGCCCGAAACGAGATATTTTGAAGCCTAAAATAACTAACATAACGCCAACATTCCATTGAATGTTTGAGAAAAATGATTTATTTCCTTCCCTTCTTTCTTTCTTTCCATACGGAACTCTTCTAAAACGTCGGTTCTCTCTTAACACTCGACACTCCACAGTTCTAGGTTGCTTATCAGCAATTATCATACATTATCACTCTTATGAGAAAACCGGTTCCTCAAGGTGAGCAGTAGCCATATTGTTACAAAAACATGGTCAAGGTTTTCTGTGAGTGGTGAGGATCGGAACGGTTCCTCACTATTACATAAGTAAACAGGTGTAAACCGGCCAAGTGCGAGTCAGATTCGCGCACTGAGGGTTCTTATGTCCGAAATGAACGTAAAAATAAACAGAATAATATTAAAATATTGCAAATTTCTAACTAGTACCGTATTCAAGATCCCGAAGGAAAATAATCTAAAATGGCTTAGAGAAGACAAGCGAGCACACAGGCCACCTGATGTTAAGTGGGATCTGAAACATAATATATTTGCATTATCAAGACTACTATCTTCAGACTGCAATCCTAAGACTGCAAATACGTTGCCAACCCTGAGGACCAAGATGGAATGCCTCTATGCTAACAATTTCACCGGTTGTCTTAAACACACACAACACAACAATAAAAATCGAACTTGTTGACATGACGTGCAAATAAACTTCAACCGTAGGATGGTAGACCACATTTTTGACCTACTGTACGGTCACGAGCGTTAATTTGGGATCCATTTAAAAAAAAATGCCTGAAAGTCGTCAATGTCATTAGAGATGTCAAGTCATTTGTACATTTTAGGAAACTCAACCTTATTATTGTAGAATGTCAGACTGACTTTGGACCTAAGGTGGGTACCAAATTTAATCTTGTGACTGTACCTAAAGTGAACAAAACCCTCTTAAGCAGATTTAGTTTAAAAGTATATAATAATACGTAAAACAATTACATTAGGTACACAAATATTAAAACTACAGAAATAAAAGTAGTACAAAGGCGAACTTTTTCCTTTAAGGTTTAAGGGATCTCTTCCGGTTAACCTTGAAGTATTTCTAAAAACAAAAATACTACCTACTACAAACTTACTACGTATAAAGTGACCTTATATATTTTTTCTATATGTATGATGTCAGTTCTTTGTGCAAATGGAGAACGTTAATTTTGAATATCATTGTATAAGCTTTAAAATTATATAGCTGAGTTAGATGCCATACAGTTATATAATCATTATGCTATTGCTGACGTAACTGATATTTAACATTTTTGTTTGAAGGTTAGCTAGTTGATTTTGAACTTTGGTCAGATTTCGTTTGTATTGCTAGCTAAACCGATTAAAACAAACTTTATTTTTCAATGAATTAATTAACCCATATTTAACATATTTATAGACGATTTTATCATACAAACTTGAATATGGTCAGATCAAAAAAGACAGACTATGATCTGCAACCAGAGGGGCTATTGCCTAACGCACTCGCAATCGCAATCTTTTTCATTTTGAAAATCGAAGGCTTGTCTGCATACAAAATGAAAACAATTGTTCCACTTTGAAGCCGATTGGGATTGCGAGTGCGTCAGGCAATAGCGACGCTTAACCCAGGGATCAACAAAATGGTTGAATAACGTCACAATATCGTTACATAGTATAATATGAAGTCGCTTCCGCTGTCTGTTCGCTTAGATCTTTTAAACTACTCAACGGATTTTAATGCAACTTTCAGCAATAGACAGAGTGAGGTTCAAGAGGAAGGTTTATGTGTATAATCAATTCTGATTTATTTACGGGTGTTACAGATATTTCACATAAACGTCGCTAGTTTAGAGTACACCAGAGAATTAATACTGTACAGATCTAGTGAATAATCCTTTCACATCGTGAAAACTCGGAACTCACGTCTACTTCCGAATGATGCCGACGTGTCTATCAATTATTGAATTATTATGTGACATGTTTGTATTAAATAAATAGAGTAGTTTAGTTATCAGTGTCAAATGTCAAACCACTAGTTTGAAGTATATCCCACCGAGATGTTAAAACCACCACGATCAAATATATATAAATTAGGTGTAGGTAAACAAGAAGAAATATAAATAAATTTTGAAAATAATTTCACAGGCTTGTCGATCTAAACGATTCCCAGGTCTTAATGCTTTCGGCATGACTATTAAAAAGAACTGAAAACAAACTTAATCTTAATTAACAAAAAAAATACTCTGATTTTTGCCACTCTATATTGATTATCACTCTCGCGATGCGACGTTCCCCCACGTTGTCTTATTGGGTACTGAGTCAGACTGAAGTAGCATGACAAATACGAACATTTCAGAGAAAATACTTTGTGAAAGGATATTTCACTACATATGTACCCGGCTGCCTACCCCTTTACTGTCTCTGATATTATGATGATGATCTGAGGCCCTAGACAAGATACCTTTGGCGTTCATTATCGTTATCAAAAAAGTATAGTATTAACGTAAGCAGACTGTCGCGTCGAGACCTACGTCAATTCCATTCCATTGAAAGTTTTCGAAAATTATTTACGTTAACGATAAGCAACTTGTCCAACCTCCCTGGTCTTATCTGTGATAGCGATAAACAGCCGAGTACTATTCTGCCCTGCTACGGAAAAAAAGGCACATCTGCTATATGAATTGTATTGCCATTCCAACCTTATTACAACCGTTGAGAGTTTAATATGCTTCTATGAATTAATTGCACTTGTGCCTATTTTCCGTACGAGGGCAGTATTAATACTAGTACTGTAATTTTACGGTACGTTGGTTGGGTGACATTGCTGTACTCGATGGCAATGAGCAAAGTGTAATGCAGGCATCTCATTTCATGAGTAGTGACCTATTTTTTCACTTCTCAAGCTGCTCTTAAAATGTTACTTTAGTCTCTCATAATACCAGAAACACACCTATACTGTCTACAGACTTTAAAATCGCACTATTAACCTCGTTATTAAAAAAATACATTCATAACCTTAACATAATTGAGAGCCGGACTTCCTGACTTGAATACAAAAAAAGTCCAATGTTCCGGTTTGGGCACTAAATGCGAAGTCTATGAACTTGATCAAGTCACGGCAATCGACACTGGTGGAATTCGTTAATAATAACAAGAAGGTCTAATCGAAGGTTTTTATAAATATTCCACAAATTTACAAGGAGCACCACTTACATTATCGCAGTCTCAAAAAAAATACGGCCAATTCAGTTCTTTTATCGCAGATGAGCTTTCGGGACATCTCTAGAAAGTTTTTTGCTAGTATTATTTGTAAATACAGTCGAGTCAAACAGATATAATTATCCACTTTTGGTCCTTATTACAATGCAATAAAGTAGATACATCTCTTCGTAGTCGACTATACTATCCATGTAATATTCATTAATATTACTGGCAAGATCAGATTTAAATATAAAACTTGGTTTCCCCATACAGTTTATAAGCTCTAAAGCAAATAGTTGTCCAAATGTCCCGGAATATTCTAAGGTTGCCTTTGGCGTAGTAATTATACGCAATGGTTCTTTAGTTGTGGAAGGTTATTGGGTAAATTTGTTTGAAGAATATTGTCCTTTTTTTTTCAGCGGCCACCGATTATTTTTACATAGTTATTTAAAGGACCTCTAAATACACATAGATATATTTAATTTATGGCGTTAAATAATATCGGAGTGGAGCTATTAAAGATTTAAGTATTCAGATTTTGGTACCTACTAAAAGTACGCTCAGGTATGAATATTTAAATATCTCGGCTCTGATGCACTTAAGAGTATTACATTGCATAACAAAATATGTTTATTTTGAATAACTCTATCATAATTTACCACTTTTACGAATGGCCGCTCACCTTGAAAATGTATGACTTTTGCAAATGACAACACTTTTACCTAAACCCCTTTCTCTTTAACCCATTATTTGATAATGTGTATTATAAGATACCTACATACCATAACCTTCACTTTTTATATCTTTTTTGCTGGATAAAATCCGAAGACGCTTGAATCCATTACTTTTTTTTATGTTTGACAAAGAAGGGATGATTCTCTGGAGTAAAAATTGAATCCAGTGTAACAATTTACTGAAGGCATGCCTCAGGGGTCCACATCAGGTCCTGTTTTGTATAGCACACATATCATAAACTGCATAAACAAATAAAACGTTACACAATTTTATTTAGTCTGAAACCAAGATTTAAGTATTTACAGTGGTTACAATATGTTTTACTAAATAAGGAAAATACGTACGTATAAATAAATAAATAAATAAATATCAGGGGAACAATGTCACACCAATTGACCTAGTCCCAAACTAAGCTCTAGGCTTGTACCATGGGTACTAGACAACGATATAAATACATATATAGAGAAATATATACTAAAATTCATAGAAAACATCCATGACTCGGGAACAAATATTCGCGCTCATCACACAAATATCTGCCCTTACCGGGATTTGAACCCAGGACCGCTAGCTTCGTAGGCAGGGTCACTACCAACTAGGCCAGCGCGTCGTCAAACTACTTACTTTACGTATAATGAAGTTTAAGTGCTGCATTGTCATATTGCCTGGTAGGCATTTTGCTTCTTAGTCAATATAAGCTTTAGGCTAAATTTCACGTAGACGTTTTGATTTTTAGGCAGCATGATCAAAAAGGGACCAGTCCTTCCGCGTAGTCAGCTTGTATATCTACTTATTTCATCTATTTGTATTTTATCGATCAATTAGTCGAGTTACTATTTAATAAATAGCTTAATTTATGGTACTCGTTTATTAATTTTATCATGTCAGAACTTAGATTTGCAAGTTCATAACTAAATTCGCCATTAATACAGAAGCCGTGAAAGTTTTAATTGTGAATTATTTTTTTTTATGAATTTGGTACTATCCTACTTGGGGGTAGTAGTCGGTCAATTTCTGTAACATTGTCCCATTATTTATTTACCTACCTACAGCAAGCAAGCCAGTACAAAATAAATAATATTATGGTGAGTTGTAGCGGTTTACAATACAACTATATTAAGTTATAAGTATAAAAATGGCGTATTTTATCGTTTTGATATCGTAACAAAATAGAAGTGCAAACTATTTCACACGTCGTTTCACCTTGGCCAAGAGCAGACTCGTAGGTAAATGGTAAGCCGACACAGAACATTTTATTTTGACATTTTTTTTTTTATCAATTGCTGTGACAAGTCTAAGCCTATGTTGGTTTAACAAAAACCCAGGAAAGATCACGAATAGGGCATGCAGTACCGGGCCCCGTTCCGAAACTTCCATTTCCCGGTTCTAAGCAGGGACGGTACCGGGATTCCCGGTTCTCCCGTTTATTTATTTTTTACCTCATATCACCGCAATCAAAACATTTGAGATAAAAAACGATTAAAAAACATTAGGAAACTTTAAATATAATAAATATGCAATAAAATCATGCACGTTTTCTTCAACAAAAACATATCTTGATTAAGTAAAATACTTACTAGAAAGTTATTTGTTCTTCCTTTTTACAAATCTAGAGATTAATTATTGCAAATATGCCGCAAAATATGATGGATGTTGATGCGATGTTGCCTCTGGTGCCGGCTTCGTCACTCAGGTGTGAATTCGATATATGTGATACGCGCCACGATATTTGTTTGGTATTTATGGAAAGAACCGGGAGAACCGGGATCTTCAGTACCGGTTCTTTAGGACCTGTGAAATTCCCGGGATTTCCCGGGAGCATGCCCTACACGAACCATCTTAATACCCTGTCATAATTTATTTGTTTGACTTGGCCGCATTTTAATCAGTTTCCTTGTCAGCTACAATACATAATTGTGGGGATATCGCGGAAGCATAAAACCAGTTTTTTTTTACTCCATTAAAAGCCATGGGATAAATTAAGTATGATGCGAGTTTAATACTAATAACAACAACTCTTACCGTTCGAATTACACGCGTATAATCATTGTTGCTATATTTATTGATATTATAATTTAATTTTCAAGGTTCTCAGCTCAGATAGTCACAAGCGCCAAGTAGGACCAGTATTACAAACTACACACTCACGACCGGACTCGAACTTAGACTTTATGGTATTAAAACAAGTGAAATAAAAAACAATGAAAAATACGTGCTTAGTGCTTGTAGTGAACAGTGTGTTAACAACTGCCCTTTTTTTACCAAAACCTTTGCCTGAAGATGCAAAATTGAATTTTACTGCACTAGGAGTAAAATATGGACACACAGTTGAAGAACATGATGTTGTGACTGAAGATGGATATATACTAACAGTGTTTCATATCCCTGGTAAGAAAAATATGCCAGTACTCTTGACGCATGGCATAGCTGATACGGCGGACACGTTTATCATCAGAGGCAAAAGGTCATTGGCAATTACTCTAGCTAATGACGGTTATGACGTTTGGGCAGCTAACACTAGGGGCAATAAGTACGCTCGTCGGCATGTCAAGCTAAACCCAGACAAGGACACACAATTCTGGGACTTTAGTTTCCATGAAAGTGGATACTACGACCTGGCTGGTACAGTAGACTATGTTTTACAAACTACTGGACAAAATAGTCTGCAAAGCATAGCACATTCCCAAGGGACGACTAATCATTTTGTGCTCACTTCAACAAGACCTGAATACAACGAGAAATTCAAATTATTTATAGCACTAGCACCTATAGCGTATCTCAGCAATTTGATACCGCCAGTATCTTCAGTGGCTGAAATTGGTCCAGTGGTAAATGATCTACTGCTTTCACTGAAAATTGAAGAATTAGTACCTGATAAAGGTTTAGAAAGTAACCTGTTAAAGTTGATTTGCAATCAGGGGGAAATAAGCTACGAAGTGTGTATGCGATTGATCATATTCCCATTTTCTGGATTTGATACAAAACGATTGGAACCTGAATTTCTTCCGACTATTATAGGACACTACCCGGCAGCAGTATCAAGGAAGGGTCTTACACATTACATGCAAATAGCTCTTAGCAAGCGATTTGCGTTTTTCAACTACGGTTACGGCCCGAACAACTTTCATCGCTATGGATACAATGTTAATCCTGAGTACAACCTAAGACTTGTAACTATGAAAACAGCGTTTTTCGTTGGAAAGAATGATAGATTATCGAGAGTACATGACGTGGAATTCCTACGAACGCTACTGCCTAACATCGTTGACTATCATTTGATGAAGCAAAACTCATGGAATCATCTTGACTTCATTTGGAGCAACGACATGTCAGTAACACTTTTCCCACACATATTGTCATTATTAGAAAAATACTTATGACGAAAATTAGTTAAATATTTAATTTTAAACACGAAAATCTCGTCGAAGGTCTTGCATTTAAATCAAAATCTTTTAACTCACAATTTTGATTTGTTATTATAAAGTAACTGATTTTCTGTGGCAACAAAACAAGATAGTCTTTAGGGTTCCCACACAAAGATAGCAATGGAAAACTATTATACTGAGTCTTTTGGTCGTTTATCTTATCTTATCTTATCGTAACTGTAATATAATTATAGTAATTTCTTCAGGACCATCACAGGATCAATGGGTTAGTAACCGTTTAAAAACTTATGCTAGTGTTAGTGGTGACATGACACATTCTTTATTTATTCCCGCCGCCACGCAACATGCCGCATAATAGGCAGCAAGATTACATTTTCTACTTATTGTGTAGATGTTTGGCTCTGCATAACAGCCAGGCCACGACTTTGCGCGGTGGCATCTGCGGCGGTGGTCAGTGGCGGGCAGTCAGGGGCCTGTTTTGTAAAGCTACAAATTACAATTTACAGGTTACAAGTTTCCATTTGACACAACCTCGACCAATGACGACCAGCCATTTGAGCAGTGTTGCCAGTTTGGACCTGTAAAATTGTAACTTGTAGTTTTATAAAACGTGCCCCAGCTGTCTTAAAAAAACCATTCAAAGATCATGGCCCATAATCCTACCCGGTCAAAAAATGTTTGCGTACATAAACCAAATTAGTGGTAAATATTGCAGTTATGACCCACGTTTTATTTTAAGTAAATAGTTTAAAAAAATCCATGGAGGTAACATGTAACAGTGCAAAGAAGATTGGCTATTAATATATCTTTGATTAGGTAGGTATATGAAATCCCTACTTAATGTGTGTAGTTCAGTCATAATGCGCCATATACCATTATAAAGTATACATATTTATCTTTAATTACCGCCCTATTTCATTTCTGTACTCCCTGGGTATTATTTTCATACTAGGTGGGCCGTGACCTTTGGAATAAAGAAAGAAAATTTATTTACATAACGTTTCTCACCTTATAAATCAAGTCCGATTCTCACGTATATAAGACGTAAGGGAAGAGAGACGTTGCATTTAGTATGGACATTTTCGGCTTCACAATCGTGTACAATACATAGAAATGACCTCATCACCGCCGCGGTGACTCGTGGCATGGTTCAGACATTCGTTTATGGCCCCTTGCCGCTTATCGCTGCCGCTACCGCTACCAAAGAAATTCATGGCCACCCCGCAATACAACCCTACTTTGAAATCGAAATTCGAAGTTACGTTACGTTATCTCTTTCTCTCGATTTAGCCCAGAATGACGAGTGAGAGGGATGGAGATAACGTAACTTCGAACTTCGATTTTCAAAGGCCTTTGGTTTATTTACAAGGATGGTTGCAGGATCTACGTCCCTAAATACTTACAATCTTACATACATACATAAACTCACGTTTTCGTGCACAGAGCTACAGAATTACCTATAACTCTAAAAACTTGTTGATAATTCGGTAACCACATTTTGCACAGTTAGGCTAAATGTTTACCAGCATATTAGTGACAGGTTGCAAGCCCATCGCCTAACAGTACCACAAGCCTTTATTCCCTTAGTCGCCTCTTACGACATCCACGGGAAGACATGGAGTGGCACTATTCTAACCAGGCAACCACACGGCCATATTTTTTTTATAAAATTCTATCACGTGCTTTATTACCGAGTAGGTATTTGTATTACTGGTAGTAATTAATGATATAAATACAGTCGGATTTGTAAAAATAATTCGCAAACCAGCTAGTTTATTAGGTAATTTACTAGGTTACCTATTCAAAAACTAATTATTTAGGTACTGTTTTTTGGTGAACGCTGTTGCACACCTGTAATTGGTATACAGGGTAGTCTAAAATCATCTGTTACTTATTTTTAAAATGTAAGCCATGTATATTGTTGGTGTGTCTATTTAAATAAATAAATAAATAAATAAATTGAAGAGTTCCTACGGCCACCTGCCTTCGTTTTGTAGAATCTGCTCGATGATACGACATTATTGTTTTGTCCTTCCCATTATTGTTATAACTTGTACGTACATAAGGTCTTAAAAAAGGTAGGTAAGTCTAGCGTCAAGGTATTTGAGTTTTAGGGGTAAAAAATAATAATGGCTTAATTTAAATATAATAGAGTAAAATGATTACAAAGCAAAAAGAATAACAAGTAAGAAAACCTTAAAGTATTTCAATATTGAAAAAATATGTTACTTTTCATTTAGGAACTCCTGAACACTATAATAAGGTTTCTTTATTAAAGTATTTATATTGGTTTCTTCTGTATAATTTACTACATTCATTTTATATTGATTCTACTTGTATTTTAATAATGAATTTGTTATCTGTGATTTAAGTGAAAAAAGAAGTACAGTCGGCAATTAAAACTGAATAATAGGTATAGTCGACTTCATAAATATGTGTACACTTTAGTACCTTGTCACTTTAAACGCTGTGACAATTCATGTATGGCACTTTAAACATGACATTAAATAGACAAGGTACTAAAATGTACACATATTTATGAAGTCGACTATACCTATTATTTTATCGAAACGCCTTTCAACGAACATAATTATCATTATTTCAAATTATAAAAAAAAAAACATTACCCAGAATTTTCATTTCATCTAAAGGCATTTCTCGTCGCATGTGTTAATCAATTTTTTTTAGCTGTTTTAGAGCTTCATTATTATTATACTTACTGTTAATAATACTCACAAATTGACAACCAATTAAATTGTAATTTACAAAATACTTTTTTTTTTCCTACATATTTGTTGATTCCGAATATGTATATCACTCAATATCTTATATTATGTCGCTTGAAGCGTTTTGCCTTTCAACCGTCGATATGACATAGTACTCCATATGCGGTGTAGAAAAAAGTTAAGTGTGTTAATATTATTTTTATCTAAAAATGTAATGTGACCATATTTAATACAAGGTATTTGTGGTTTGACGTATATAACAGAGGCCTTAGTCAAGATGCATTCGGCGTTCGTTATCGTTGTCGAAAACGTATAGGATTGACGTAAGCTGTCAGAATCTCCAATCATCCTTAACGGAATGACTCTTGATAGGGTAAATACCTTCAAGTACCCAGGACACAGTAACGACGACTAGCAACGATAAAGACGTTAAGCGGGAACGGAGCGCTCTGAAGCCGGGTTCGGGCCAGGCCGGATCTCGCGCCGCTACAGGCCGCGACAGGCACCGTCTCACGACTCGACATCGACTTTGAACTTACCGACTCACGACGGATCGAACGGGCGACGACAGGCGACCACAGGGCTCATCAGATACGTATTCCCACGATCTGTCGGCCTGTAACGGCGCGATCAGATCTGTGAAACAACAGGCTGTGAGAACCCGGCTTTACAGTTAGGGCTAATACCTACGATAACTCGTAAGTTTTAGATTAAAATAAACGTTGTTAAGAGCATTCTGTACCTCCTTTTACACGTGCCGCGTATTGAAGCGTCATACCCAACCGACCTACGAAGCACTCCATGTTCAGTGTTCAGTAAAAATTCTGTCACTTTCTAACCAGTATGTAAGTGCGAGAGTGACGGATGCTTTATCCACCGAGATAAAGGCGACCATAATACGGGCCCAGGAATGTTCGCAGCCGCCGGGGTCGGCTGTCCACGCAACCATGGGCAAGCTGGCGGCGTCCCTGATACACCGCGTGCATGCCAGCCCCAATATCATACTTAGCATGATAGGGAGCAGGGTAGGCCCCTACATTCTCATTATTTTTGGCCACGTGCCCCTTGCAACTAGTGTAAGTAGTCATTAACAATAAAGTTCAAGGAACCTACAGATGTCAAATCAAAACAAACGTGTTGGCTGATGACGTTTAAATGGTAAAATATTAAAAATGCAAGAATGTTATTTGTTAGTGCATGTTCGTTAACGTGGGCAATAGGGCCAAGGTTTTTTCTTACTTAAAAGTAAGAAGCCTATATAACGCAGGAGCTGTGTGAAAAGCGGTTTTAGTTGAAGATACTGCACGTTAACAACCGCATCAATTATCATCAAAGCATGTGATAAAATTAAAAAATGAAGACGCTTCAATTATGTGCTTTTGTTTTTATTAATATTTTTAATCCTGCTTGTATGAGTGTTCAAACATTTTTCAAACCATTACCAGAAGATGGAAAAATGAATTTCACGGAACTCGGTGCTAAATATGGACATCCTGTAGAAGAACATGAAGTCACGACAGAAGATGGATACATCCTGAGACTATTTCATATTCCAGGAAAAAGAAAAACTCCAGTATTCTTGATGCATGGAATAGCGGACTCTGCAGATACCTTTATAGTTAGAGGAAAGAAATCTCTGGTGATATCTTTAGCCGATGCGGGATACGATGTGTGGGCTGGCAACACAAGAGGTAATAAATACAGCCGACGACATATCAAGCTAAACCCTGATAAAGACCTTGCCTTCTGGGACTACAGTTTCCACGAAGGTGGCATTTATGATCTTCCTGCCATGATAGATTATATCTTACAGGCTACGGGAGAAGAGAAGCTGCAAACGATAGGACACTCTCAAGGAACATCGGAACATTTTGTGCTTCTATCGAGGAAACCTGAATATAACGAGAAAATTAAAATATTTATTGCGTTAGCTCCAGTGGCTTATGTCGGTTATATAATACCACCAGTGTCTACTATTGCTGAACATGCGCCTTCTCTGAATGAAGCTTTTAAATCTTGGGGTATAGAAGAAACTTTTCCTGAGAAGTCACCTCTAACCGCTATGATGAGAACTATGTGTGCCCAAGATGTTCTAAGCTACCAAATATGCTTCTTATCCACTGGTTTTTACCTTACAGGTTTTGATACTAAGCGTTTTGAACCTGGTTTCTTGAAGGTTGTGATAGGACATTACCCTGGGTCGACTTCAAGAAAGAGTTTGTTACATTTTGGTCAAATGGTATTGAACAAAAGGTTTTGTGAATATGATTATGGGGACAAAGAAAATGTTAAACATTATGGCTTTATGGTTCCACCAGATTACAATGTGCGTAATATAAGTACTAAAGTGGCACTCCTTGTTGGTCGAAATGATCCGCTATCGAGAATAAAGGATGTCGAAATTCTAAGAACTCTTTTACCTAATGTTGTTCATTATCAAGTAATGAAATCCAAGATTTGGAATCATATAGACTTTGTCTGGAGTAATGATATGCAAGAAACGTTGTTTCCGCACATATACCGGTTGTTAGAAGAATATAATTAACGGGATTGTGACTTCTGTGGATGATTTTTTGTAGTTAGAAATAAATTTGATAGTGAAATGTTTCGAAAATCTAGTAAAAATTAAATAAGAAAACCAAATAACTGTTATCATGGAATAGCTACGAGAAGGCAAATAAGTATAATTTATCGCGTTATTACGTTTGTTTATTTTATAGAAGAAAATGATGTTATGTGCCAAGACTTGTAAAATAATTGAATAAAATTTTGCGGAATAAATAATTTAATTGTTATGTTTTTATTAGTAGGTCTTAGTTACTGGAGTAGGTACTCACAAATTAAATTATATATTATATATATCATATAGCTCGTTTTCATTGGACGAGCAAAAAATACATTCACAACTTGTATGCATACATGCATGGTACATAGTCGGAAACTTTTGTAGCGACCAATGCAAATTCGCCATTTAAACCTCGTATGATTCTTTTGTAAGTATATTAAAAAAAAAACGTTCCTTGGGGTGCTTCTTCTGGAGAGTTGTCTTCCATAATTCTTAGTGACGAGTATTATTGCAGACTATTTATTACATGTTCTGGTTGTAATGGTGTTAGGGCCTTGTGCAAGCATTGTCGGGATCGCTACCACCATCAGGTGAAACAGTGTTTGCATTTTTATATTCCGGTGTGGGGAGACAACCGGTAAAGCGACTAGCATAGAAGTATATTCCTTCTTAGTCCTTAGTGGGCAGCGAATTTCAAATCTTCTGTTTGACGTTAGCCCAGCCAGCTTGCAATAGCCCCTTTCAAAATCTGAACGGGTGATAGGGACTAGTGCTTTGTAACGTGTCTTTAGGTGAGTATTTCAGATCCGATTATTTATACGGCGTGATACCCACTGCTAGATCAACACAGTCATCATCATCATCATCATGTCAGCCGAAAGACGTCCACTGCTGGACATAGGCCTCCCCCGAGGCTCTCCACTCAGACCGGTCTTGTGCTTTTCGCATCCACCGCGTTCCCGCGATCTTTACAAGGTCGTCACTCCATCTTGTTGGAAGCCTACCTACAGCTCGTCTCCCGGTCCGCGGACGCCACTCAAGAACCTTCTGACCCCATCGGCCATCAGTCCTGCGAGCAATGTGCCCCGCCCACTGCCACTTAAGTTTGGCTATTCTTCGGGCTATGTCCACACAGTATCAACTCCAAATACAACTATATTTTAAAATCAACTTTAATACAACTCCTATGAACTTGAAATAAAACAAGCAAGTTGTTCGAGTTGACACTGTGTCGACCTAGGAGTGCGTATAGTCAAAGCATGTTTAGAGAAAACTTCAGGTATATTGTACGTTTATTAATTATGGGATTAAATTGTAAATGTGTTCGACCTAGACGATATAACTAGGTTAAGGAAGCCAAACTAGGTTAAGAAGATAGTTAAACAAGTTTGAACTAGGCATTAAAAAGAGTAGCTAGTATAAATGTAATTGCTCAGTGCTCAGTTGAGTGAGCTGTCGGCCTTCGTTCGGCTAAGATCTAGGTTACTCCACGTTTGCCGTGAACTTGAGTTTAAATTTATACGTAGGTAATAAGAAGAACTTTGGAAGGTAAAACATTAAAATACGTAATAACTGTTTCAATTTGTATTTTATAAAATAAAACTTAAACCTATTTTTGGCGAATTAGTGCTGTCTTTATCAGAGACGATAGCGAGGCTCTTAACAATATAGGATTTATTTTAGATGCCCAGCAGGTCGATGGTCCAATTAGATTGCTATCCCAATTTTCACTTTGTTTGATTTCACTCGTACTTTTCTAACAACATAAATATAAACGGAAACAAATATGTATCCATATCTATTCTCCACGTGAAGTCAACGTGATTCCACTTTTTTGGTTCCATAATGTGGTAAAATACTACATTTGGTAGCAATTTTCTCAACAACTCAGAATCCTTTAAAGTGGCAAGTATGTCCTTTCTTGCAACAAACATTGCAGTTTTAACCTTGACTTGTTGCAGATCGTATTCCGGTGGTGTAACATTTCCGTAAAGTTCATAATTAATGCTTGGGCCGTAATCGTATTTTGAAAACCTATTCGTTAAAGCTATCTGGTTGTAATGTATCAAGGTTCTTCTTGAGGTCGTTCCGGGGTTTCGGCCGAGAAGAACTTGAAAGAATTCAGGCTCGACAGTTTTTGGATCGAATAATGACAAATAAATTGCCGATAAGAGAAGACACTGCACGTAATTTTTGGTGTCCGTACATTCTAGATTATTGAACTGTGGTTGATGGAAGTTTCTTGCTAGGGAATTCTTCAACACCAATTTGTTTACCTAATCCGTCAATAACGGGTCCTACTTCAGAAATTGTGGATACTGGAGGAGGTATATGATTGAGGTAAGCTACTGGAGCTAATGCAATAAATAGTTTGATCTTCTCATTATATTCCGGTTTTGTTGATAAGAGTACAAAATGCATTGTTGTTCCTTGAGAATGTCCAATAGTCTGCAAGCTTCTTTCACCAGTTGCTTTTAAAACATGGTCTATAGTTGCTGCCAGATCATAATTACCCGTTTCATGGAAACTAAAGTTCCAAAACTCGGAATCTGTATCAGGGTTTAGACTGAGGTGGCGTCTAGCGTACTTGTTGCCTCTTAGATTACCAACCCAAACGTCGTAGCCTGCATCAGCTAGAGTCAGCTAAAGACTTCTTCCCTCGCACTATGAAGGTATCGGCAGTATCAGCTGTACCGTGTATTAAAAGCACTGGTGTTTTTCTCTTGCCATGAATGTGGAATATTGTAAGGATGTAACCATCTTCTGTAATTACTTCTCGTTCTTCAACTTGGTGACCATATTTTACTCCCAATGCCGTAAAGTTTAATTTTACGTCTTCAGGTATCTTAGATATAAAAATATTGGTAGCTTGTGAAATAACGCAGAAGTTTAATAATACAGTGACTAGTTTAATGGTTTTCATGTTTACTCTTTTACTTATATCGCTATTAAGTCCACCGGCTACTTTAAATGATTCTAAATAAATGCACATATTGTTGACCTGTTTGTTATAAATTCAAATTCAAATTCAAATCCATTTAGTTATAAAATTAAAGCACTTGTATTCAGCATGCAAGCAAGCGTACAAATATTGTAAATAATCTACAAAGTTTCATAATACTTTCCCAATTTCATAAATTCTAGTCAATGATAATACAAATTTAAACCCCTAAATATTCCTTGACACTATAAAAACATTTCTCCATCAGCCATTTTGTCAAGTTACGTTTAAACATTTTTCCCGACAACATTCTTAATTCATCCGGTAAGTGATTAAAAACTACAATGCTCATATTAAATATATTTCTTTTGTACATATCCTTGCGACAGAGAGGTTTGTACAAAAGAGACATAATACGTGCTCTTGTCTGCCTTTTAATGACTTGACTCCGTTTCATAAAATATTCTGGGTGGGAGTTGACAAACACACATACGTCTCTTATGTACACACACGGTAGTGGTAAAATATTCAGTTTTCTAAATAATGGGACACAGCTGTCATCTAACCGAGCATTACACATCACCCTTATGCACTTTTTTTGAATTTTGAATACTCTATCAAACTCCACTGAGTTTCCCCACAATCAAGCCATAACTGAGTACTGAAGACACATATCCATGGTAAGCCGTTAGCGCCGCTTCAATAGAAACCGTATCTCTTAACCTTTTAAGGGCGAACACAAAACGGTTCAATTTATTACATATTTGATTAATTTGGTCTTTCCAATTTAGGTGCTTGTCAATCATTATGCCCAAGAATTTAATTGAATCTACTGCCTCGATTGTCTCATTTTTATATTTAATTGTAAGAGGTATAGAATTAGAATTATATGAATTATATTGTATTAATTTAGTCTTATCGATATTAATACGCAAATTGTTATTATTCATCCAATTAATAGTCTCAAACAGTCCTTTATTAATATTAAACTCAAATGTATCCATCCTTTCATACTTTACCACAATTGTTGTGTCATCAGCGAACATAATGGCTTTTTGTGAGATGGCTCTCGGCAGATCGTTGATATAAAGAAGAAAGAGTAAAGGCCCTAGAATACTCCCCTGCGGAACTCCTGTATTGTTAGCTCTGTATTGAGATCTATAAACCCGTTTTGACATCTCCTTACTTGGAGCACCCACTGAAATTGTCTTAATTTCTACACATTGCAATCTTCTTGTCAAATAGCTCTGTATCCAATCAAGCACTTTCCCTCTTATTCCATATACCGCAAGTTTATGTAGAAGTTTTGAATGGTCAACAAAGTCAAAAGCCTTAGACATATCTAAAAATATTGACACAACCGGGGTTCCATCATTAATACTCTCTGTTATGGCACGTACAAGGTCAAAACACGCGAGCGTGGTCGAACGGCCGCTGCGAAAACCATACTGCTCTGAACAAAGTATACTATGTTTAGTTATAAACCCATTTATCCTCTTAACTACGGCCTTTTCTAAAATTTTTGACAATATAGGGACTAGGGTGATGGGTCTATAATTGTCTGTATTTAATTTATCCCCTTTCTTAAACAAAGGTTTAACTATGCAATATTTTAATTCTTGCGGGAAGACCCCATCAGAGAAAGATAAGTTAATGATGTGAGTAAGAGGCACCGTTATAAACTGGGCACATAGTTTTCAATTTTTTGTGGTAATGTCATCGTATCCGCTGGATTTACCGAAAATGTATATGCAAGGCTTCTTCAAGTAATTTTTTGTAGATTTAGCTGCCACAGGTGTACTAACAAGTAACGGTTGATTAATGGGTGGTATATGAAGGTCTGGATCATGAGAAATCTTAGCAGGAGGGTCATTTCGGGTGGTAAGCTGTGTATTTAACTCGACGAAGCTCTGATCTAAACTCTGTCTGTTAGCGAGTTGTCTTTTGGTGTTTTTTTGCTTACTTGAACCTTTCTTATTTGTATTTATAGATTTACTCAGGGTTTTAAGACGACTAACTTTGCTTTCGTAACTTTTTAACTTATCTTTTAATTTGAAATTTTCTGCGAGTAAATTATCAATTTCATTTTCGGCTATTTTCAATTTATCCTGTAGGTCCGATACAGTTTTCTTTAACTCCTCCGTCCTGACATACGTACACAATCGTTCCGGACAACTTCTGTTCAATTCACGGTCAGAAGATTGTTCAGTATCATCCTCATCAATCGATACGTTAGACAAGATATCAAATGAATTATTCGTCGGGATCATTGCGCGAAATGTCCTACGCAAAGTAACATTTTCGTCTGATATATTGGGTTTTGTCAGACAGGGCCTACATTTCCAGGACATTTTGGATTCCGATTTCATAAGGAGAAATCTTTTTAAAGATACATTGCAGCAGTCAAGGTGATAGTGTAATTTACAAGACGAACAAACCAGAAACTCTCTATTAATTATGGTTTCATTACATTTGTCGCAGCTCAGAGCCATTTTTCTTTACTGATTGCGTTCTGTTTGTTTATGTTTGAATAATACTCGCCGGTAGATGGAGGGTAGGCGCACAACTCAGCCCGGCGCCGCGCAGTCTCAGCACCCGATAACGTTCCGCAGCTGCTGTCCGTTGCTCGCGCCCAAAACGAATTGCGATGATTCATATATTTTTTTAACTTAACACCAGGATATTTCCGAAACTGCACAACTTTTTATAAAATAAATTTCACTACTAGATTCTATTCCTTTGGCCGGTTATTTCTATATATAACACTCAATTCAAATAACAGTTTATACCAATATTTCGTCTAATTATTCGGGACCACTAACAAAACTGTGTTGATCGTCTAAACGTCAAGACTACCCCCCCTATATACACACCTAAATTTATTTAGCCTTGATACAAAAAAACTGGTTGGTGATGGCGCTAAAAATGTGATCAGAGGTAAAATAACTAAATTATGATAGATCCACGTGTATCAAGATATTAAATTTTCACAAAAATTTCAAAAGATCTTTATGGATGAAAATGAAAAAAAGGAAAAATGGAACCCCTTTTGCATACCGCAGGGTTGACCTGCCGAGTTGTAAGTTGTATATTTATGTGTTTAGGTTTTTCCATTCACACTATATTATATTTAGATGGTAGATGAACAAAACAATGAAAGAGAGATGGTAGACACCTTTTTACTGCTAACTCTTCTTAACACATAGGTTTATTATTAAAACACAAGTTCACAGCAAGCGTGAAATAACCTAGACCTTAGCCGAGTGTGAAGGCCGACAGCTCCCTCTGAGCACTGAGCAATTAGATTTATAATGGAGCCTACTTTGTAATCTCTAGCTCAAACTAGTTGTAAAGTTTGCAGTCGCGGTCAGTTCATCGCGTCAGTTGGCGCGGCGTCCTTGTAACGTTGCATTTATTGCGTGAAACGGAACCTAAAGACTGGGGAAATATTTAAAGTGTATATGGCAATACTGTTCATAACTTTTGATTGTCAAACGTCAACACCATACATTTGTAGGTTGGTGTTGCCGCGTTAGGGTAAATTACTATAGGATTGCGTTCATTGGGAAGGGGGGTATTGTAACGTTGCATTTATTGCGTGAAACGGAACCTAAAGACTGGGGAAATATTTAAAGTGTATATGGCAATACTGTTCATAACTTTAGATTGTCAAACGTCAACACCATACATTTGTAGGTTGGTGTTGCCGCGTTAGGGTAAATTACTATAGGATTGCGGGAATATTAAATATTTGGAATTAATCAATAAATGGAGTAAATAGTTATTTACATTTCTTGAATAAACAAAACAATTCAAAGATTTCTTTTGACAGTAATTGTACATACAATAATTAAACAAACACATTTCAGTCAAAGGAACATTTAATGTAGTAGGTAATTTAGTAATTAAGTACCTGATTACCCAGATTAATCAGACTAATTTGTATAGCTACACTCTATGCATTTTGGTTGCATCTATGTTTTGACTAGCTTTCATCAAAGCCATCAAGATGATGGCCCATTATAAAATCAGACTTAAGCTGAATGACAGAGGAGGAGCCATACTCAATAATTTAACCAAGCTCATGCTGTGGAGATATCGCACATACTTTCAGTCATATTTCGGTGAAAGAAACTTGTAAGTATTAATTAATAACATTTTTCTGATGGAGGCATTTGTGGCAATTATTGTGCAATTCTCTGACCATATGGTGAATTTTCAGTGATTGTTTCTCACACGTGGAGAGGAGGGAATGTCTTAGCGTCGAGATTACCAGGGGTTTTCCTTGAAGTTTTCCGGTAAGATTCATAATTTAGTTAACCTAAAATGTTAGCCCTCATGTCTCATATAATTCATAACCGTCGTGCTAATCAGAGCAATTTCTCTCTGTCTTTACAGCTGGACTGGGTTCTATTCTATTCTATACTATTCTGTTCGGTCTATTCTGTCTATTCTATTCTGTTCGTTTATTCTGTTCTTCTGTTCTACAGTATAGTTTCAGTTTCTGTTATTCCGTTTAGATACTTTCAGAATAATTTAGCTTTCTGATTTGCCATTATGGTTGGATGATTAATTTTGTAGTATGAATTCCGTTATTCCGATTCAGCGTCCAACTGTATTCAGGTTCGGTAAAGCTATGAAGTGGCTTATTTAGTCATTCAGTATTTCGCAGGAACACTCTTTAGATCTGTAAGTAATAAATTCATGTTTAGGTTCCTGATCATTCAGTAAACATTCAAGTTAATGAAGTAGGATATAAAGGTATAAACCAACCTTTAGTAGGCGTGCCATAGGCACGAGGATTCTGTACACCTTCACAAGCTGCTGTGAGCTGACCGAGGATACTGTGGCTTGCAACACAGTGTGCTCGGACCGCTCCACCAGTCTGCCGACCAGGACTACATCGAGTCGATCGTCCAGGAAGGAAGGTTTTCTTCAGATCAAGGTCTGTAAAAATAATGTTTATAATTAGGGAATTAGGATATCAATTATAGTTATTTGAACAATCAGATTGGAATTGGTGGCAACTCTATAACTAGGGACTAACAAATTACTATCTAAGAATTGTGAATTATAACTTAAGAACCTTTACTTGTGTAACGACCAGCCATCCGCTGAGCTAAACATATTTTCTGGTAGAGTAAGAATTATGTGCAAAGTTATGTTCACAATTTAATAACATCTTGTATAGAGCTGCATAGGAATAAAGACTGTGATATTTACTAACCTGTTTTCATTAAGCACCTCATACGTCGTCCCAGTAAACTCCATCTCTTCATCTTATTCTACAAACATTCTGTTACGTTATTTAGACTCTTTTGAGTATATTCTGTTTTGTCACGAGGCGTAACCATCCGGGAAGTACGCCCGTGACATCCAAATGTCAAATCTTCGATCCAAATTTGACATGACACTATTAAAATGATCGTGAGTGCCAAAATCTTTTTCCACCGTAAACCGCGGCATCACGCTGCGCAGCTAATGAAAGGACGAACTCGACCGAGAAATGCAGGCCATTGGACCTAAGAGTTTCTTTTTTGCATAATCCCATTTAATTGACTACTATTGGATCAGGTCAATTTGCTATTTAATGGACTGCCGTGAATGTTTTATTTACCTGTTCTCTAGGTCATGCACATTACTCCCCAGGTAGAAACTAGATGATGACGGTTCTAAGTAATAACGTGAGGAGTATTTATAACACGCAATCTGTCGTCGCTTTTTAATAATATACCTAGTGCTTCTTTTTTAAGTTATGGAAGTATTGGTGGTTATAGTCTTGAGATTTTATTCTTGAAATTGTGAATGAGTGTGGATGTGAGATTACTCTTACCATCAGGGGGCCTAATATGGTTGCGTTAATCGCGTGACAAAATGTCGATAAAACATCCGTCACTTACTGACACGTATATGTATAAGAATGAGACTAACGGATGCTCTATCCACATTTTGTCACGTGATAAACGCAACCATACTTAATATTTTTTTTTTAAAGTAAAGTCATCAGTCATCAGTCCTAGTAAAGAGACTCAATGATCCCAAAGTCAAACTATGTAAACAGTTTTGTGGACAATGTTCTATGTATATACTGTAATTGTTTTCGTTAATAATTTTAATAAATAAAAATAAATAGGCCCGCTGCCCTATTAGTACACGGTAAGAATCATATCGTTTTTGACCTATTATCGAATTGTCAACGTTTTCATAGCTCTTATTTACTTGACAGTAATGTCAGCTGAGTTAAAAACAATATCATGATCAAATTCGATTCGGATTTTACCGTCTAGAATAGAGGCGCTGATAGGAATTGGGCTATGAGACCCATTAACTATGTTATCTTAAAACTGCCAATCAAAAACTGCTAATGCCTTGCCAACCTTAAAGACTAATATGGAATGCCTACACTGAAGTACATAAATACGTGCACTGCGGCAGGTTAAAGGTTAAGATGGTGATGGGAAAGATACCTAAGAATCTAAGCACCTGACACACTAGTCGTAAGTATATCACGTCCCGCGCTTATACATTACAAACACTCTCTATAGGTAAATATCCGTTAAGTAAAGGGATCAATCTTTTGAAAAAGGTGGTGAAACCAACACACTAACCATTTGAAAAAAATAACGCCGACAAGTATGTATGTATGTAAACACTTTATTGTACAAAAGAGAAACCAGAAACATACAATTAATATAAAAATATGTACAAAGGCGAACTTATCCCTTTAAGGGATCTCTTCCAGCTAACCCTTGAGAGATTGAGAAAAGTGAAAGGTTGCGCATCGAGTAAGCAAGTGTACAAATTTATTTAGAAGAACATAACACATTAACCAATAAAACCTACGTAAATAAAATAAAACTAATAAATTACATTCAAATACCTACACAAATAAATACAGAAATATATATTAGTACTTAGATATACATACATAAACTACATTTTATGTACCTAGAGGATATTATATATTATATTTAGGAGGAGTCAAGCCAGAACTTCTTTAATTTGCCTTTTAGGGAATCTACCGATTGTGATTGCCTAATGCCAGTTGGTAGCCGATTCCACAACCTGACAGAAAGCACCGAGAAGGATTTGGAATAGGATTTGGATCTGTGGGACGGGAAAGCGAGGGTGAGAGTGGCCTTTGAGCGCAACCTGTTTTGGGAGCCGGTGGCCATGAAGCTAAATCGCTCAGAAAGGTAGAGGGGAGAACGAGGATTAAAAATAGTATTAAAAAGCAGCGACAGGATGTGAACATTTCGGCGAAAACGAATAGGTAGCCAATTTAGCTGTGCACGGAAGTGGGAGACATGATCGTATTTGCGAAGGCCGAAAATGTATCGAATGCACACGTTTTGGAGTCGCTCAAGTTTATCAAGGAGCTGTTCTGAGAGGTCCATATAAGCAACGTCAGCGTAGTCTAGGAGAGGGAGAAGAATAGATTGGGCTAAAGTTATCTTGGTTTGTTGAGGAAGAAAATTCTGCAGGCGCCTGAGAGGATGAAGAGAAGCGAAGAGCTTGCGACTGACTTCGGTAACCTGAGTCGACCAGGAAAGTGTCTGATCTATTGTGATACCCAAATTTTTTACTGTAGAGGAAAAGGGAATTATGCTACCGTCAAACACCAAATTGGGCATCGCAACGTCAGACAGCTTCGAGATGTAGTGGGGACTTCCAACAACAATGGCCTGCGACTTCTTTGCATTGACCCTTAATCCAAAATTAGTGGCCCATTTCTGGATCGTGGCAAGATCATCATTGATAAGGTCAATCAGGGAAGGGAAGTCATCAAAACTAGCCCCCGCATAAATCTGCAAATCGTCAGCGTATAAGTGGTAAGAAGAAAGAAGGGAGGTCGTTATACCATTTATGAAAATTGAAAAAAGAAGAGGAGAGAGCACAGCCCCCTGAGGGACACCAGCAGAGAGAGTATTCCAGTCTGAATGATTATCATCCATCTTAACAAGCTGGCGCCTTCCAAGGAGGTATGACTCAAACCACGTAAGGGCCGAAAAAGAGAAATTTAGGGTCTTGAGGATGCCGAGAAGAATATTGAAATCAACTGTATTGAAGGCACTACTGAAATCTAACAAAACCAGGATAGTCAAGTGTTTATTTTCTATGTTTAAACGAATGTCGTCGGTGACCTTGACTAAAGCAGTGGCAGCAACTTTGTGTAGAATTAAATATCGGAAGCGATCATAATACACAATTGTTTTCAACCTTAACGTCCTACAAATAAAGCCGAAAAATTGAAAAGGAGTTTCTTGGTCGACTATAGGTACCTACACGGTTACGCCCACCACTAGAGACGCCACACGATTTAGATGTAATTGTGTGGTGTCATGAAAATAATAAGTTAAACAACTCTTTTCTCAAAGGCCAGCAATGCATCTACGATTCCTCTCCTGTGGATAAAACATCCGTCACTTTCTAACGCATAAATAAGTACGAGAGTGACGGATGCTTTATCCACATTTTGTCACGCGATAAACGCAACCATACTAGGCCCGCAGGCGTAGCCGAGATGAAAACGCTGCTAACGTTTCTGTTGTCTTTCGACTCGAAATATAAGCTGACATGGTGGTCGACGCGATCTCAGGGCCCGTCATATAGTCGCCTTTATGCCTTTGTGGTGGTGGATAATGTATCCGTCGCTCTCACACGTACATACTGGTCAGAGAATGACAGATGTTTTATCTACATCGATAAACACGCCCATAATAAGCCCGTAGCTTACGTCAATCCTATTCATTTTATCAATTTTCGAAAATCGCTTACCCCAAGTTAAGTAACAGTAAAAAAGTCGCCCAAGCGGTCACGAATTTGTTAATAAAAAGGTACCTATTTTTTTGTAGGCAGTGTTCTTGTAGTTTCTACTTATGATAATTACTGTCGGACGAAGGCATGTAATAATGAAGTTTTTTTCTACGTTAATCTACTAAAGAAACTAATCGTCATACGGTAGGCGTTATAAGTGCTTTGTCACTTTAACGTCACGCTTGAACCGCCACACTAATCTGTCCAACGCTTTAAGGCGATAAGGTACATAAGTATGTAGTTACTTATAAAATTGACCGTAGCCTACTCTGCCCTCCTAAGCAAAAATGCAATAACTAAATTCAATAGCCAAAGCAGATTCAACTCTCTTCTGTTTGTAACTAGGTTGCAATTTCTACAGATGTTTTGTTTGAGATAACGCCATTATGCTTAGTAGGGCAGTACTACCTACCTGTTTTAAATACTCCTCAAGGTTTTTGAGGCCCTTATAAAACAAGCGAGTTAACAAAATATCATCTCATTTAGAATCATGTTAAGTGGGCAGACTGACTAGTGATGTAAGAAATAGAAAAATGATAACCGCTAAATTAGTATTATTACTAAATATATGCGTTATTACACACGCTACTAATATATTTGTTTCCAAGATACCTGAAGACGCAAAATTAAATTTTACGGCATTGGGAGTAAAATATGGTCACCAAGTTGAAGAACGAGAAGTAATCACTGAAGATGGTTACATTCTTACAATATTTCATATACCTGGCAAAAGAAAAACGCCAGTGCTTTTAATGCACGGTACAGCTGACTTTGCCGATGCATTTATAGTGCGAGGGAAGAAGTCTTTAGCTATAACTCTAGCTGATGCAGACTACGACGTTTGGGTTGGTAATCTAAGAGGCAACAAGTATGCTAGACGCCACGTCAGTCTAAACCCTGATACAGATCCCGAGTTTTGGAACTTTAGTTTCCATGAAGGGGGAAACTATGACCTGGCAGCAACCATAGACCATGTTTTAAAAGCCACTGGTGAAAGAAGCTTGCAGACTATTGGACATTCTCAAGGAACAACAATACATTTTGCACTCTTATCAACAAAGCCAGAATATAACGAGAAGATCAAACTATTCATCGCATTAGCTCCAGTAGCTTACCTGAATCATATACCACCTCCAGTATCCACGATTTCAAACCTAGGTCCCATAATTGATGGATTAGTGAAGAAACTTGGCGTAGAAGAATTCCCTAGCAAGAAACTTCCTCTACCAACATTTAATGACTTGGAATGTACGGACATCAAGAATCATGTGCAGTGTTCCTTATTATCAGTGTACTATTCAATATTATTCGATCCAAAGGCTGTTGAGCCGGAATTCTTTCAAGTTCTTCTCGGACACTACCCTGGAACAACCTCAAGGAAATTGTTGATACATTACAATCAAATAGCTTTAACGAATAGGTTTTCGAAATATGATTACGGTCCAAACGACAATTATAAACTTTACGGAAATGTTACACCACCGGAATACGATCTGCAACAAGTTAAGGTAAAGACTGCAATGTTTGTTGGAAGAAACGACAAGCTATCTACAGTGAAAGACTCAGAGTTATTAAGAAAAATACTACCAAATGTAGTGTTTTATCATATCATGGAGCCTAAAATGTGGAATCACGTTGATTTCACGTGGAGAAGAAACATGGATGTATATTTGTTTCCTTTTATATTTAATTTGCTTGAAAAGTACAACGAATGATAGATGAAAATTAGTGGAGGGTGATTCATAGGCATGTCAACTGAAAAACTTTTACGTACTGCTGGACATTGGGAGGTCTTACACGAAGACTTATGTAACCGATTGAAATGTATATGTGTGTTCTGGATTCCCAGAGAAAAAGGGAATAAGTCTTCTAAAGTTCAATGAAAAAAGGTATAAGTCTATTAGACTCCTTATTATGATTTACTCATACAAGCTAGGGCGACCTATACCCTTTTTAAATACGACCCCAGGTTTAAGGATGTTACAGCTGTGGTATAAGTGTAAATTTTAAGTGTTGTGTTATTACTGATAATATAATAGTAAAACTGTTAATCCAAAGATGTTTTTAGTAATATTTTAAAAGATAAAACTGAAAAAGTGTTGTTATTAAATTTGTTACTATTTCAAGTATTCAAGTTGAATAAACATATCGAATAACGTGTCGAATAAGAGCCAAGGGGTAAATAAAAAATGCATGTAAAAAATGTGTAATTAACTAATTGTTTACTTGCTTGTCATTATGTTATTTTTACATTATTTAATATGAAACTTTTTATTTTTACTACCTACCGTTTCATTAAGTTTAGAAAAAATATAAATATATTTATAGCTTTTTAATGATGTGTATTTAGGGAACGTCTTACAAAATGCTGGCAAAGTGACATAATTAGTAAAGATTTTATTGATTATTCATGAGAAATGGAGAAAAATCCCCTAATTTCATGAGGTTCTTTTCGAATAATTTTAACCTCCAATATATTTTGCTATAGCTTATATACAATTGTGAATCGACAGTATTAGTGGTAAGATCGCAAATTTAAATTTTTTCTTGATTTCTTAAGCATAAAATCATTTGGTAGACATCTAATGGGTGATAAATATGTCAATTATAACTTTAATTTCCTTAAAGTAGCTATAAAAGTGGAAACATTACTTTATTACCTAATCCTTGTCCTTTTTTAGGGCTCCGTAGTCAACCTAGGAACCGTCAGTCCGTCCGCAGCCTACCTCAGATACCTACTCTTAGTACTAGAAGCTGTAATTTGGTATGAATATACATATTAGACACGCCAACAAAGGGGTAAAATAAAATGTACAAAAAAAAATTTTTTTAGTGTACCTCCCCTACACTTGACGTGGGGATGTAATTTTTTTTCTCTTCTACCCCATAGTGTTGGGTGTCGTGTGATAGGTCTTTCAAAAATATTGCGGGTTTGTGCCGTTTTTTTTTGGACTAAGGGATCCGTAGTGTCGAACCCCCCCCCCCCCCCCCCTCCCCTACAACCAAAACTACAAATACTAAAAATCTTAAAAATATCTTAAATGAAAGCACATAACGAATTTTAATGGAAAACTATGGCGACTGACCTACTAAAATGACCTAAGACAGCAACAAATAACTTTAACTAGAGAATTAATTTATACTTGTGGTTTTTTGAGATAGTGTTTGTGTATGGCTTCGGAACCCTACACTGAGCATGGTCAGACATGCTCTTGCCCGGTTTTAATGCGATTTGATAGGCATAAAAGTGTGCTACAGAATATTGGATAGAAATCCAACGCTTAAAGGTACATTCAGGTAGACCTAATGAGCAATCTAGAATTTTCCCAAGATTTTTAAACCACTTTTACTTTTAACAATATTTCCATTACCTTATTACCAGTGATCGGATCTAGGATGCAATTTGGGGTGAACGACCTCAAACGTTATGCTTAACATGGATGTGACTCGAGATTTCCCGGGATTTTGGGAAATGGGTTATTGTTAATAATTAATAACTTTTGTCGAGGGTTAACCTAATAAACAAATAAAATTAATAAATATACCATAAAAGACAAGACGTGCAAGTTACGTTCAGTTCTTCTATGCAGTACTGTATTTTTTTTAGTTATTACATATTTTGTTAATTTTATAGTGTAAACTACTTAAAATTACGAGTTATTTACCTTTTTATAAAGGTAGGTAACAAAAAGATTCGCGGGATTGTAAGTCATATTCATATCCATGTTAAAATAACGGACTTAAATTGCATCCTAGATCCGATCACTGCTTATTACCTTATTGTCGATGGCGCGTACGCCATACTGCGTCACGCGACGTTGTATTTATATCGGAGCATCGTTAATAATGGCGGAAGCGCCATCTACAATAAGGTCCATTTTCATAGATAACATATAACTATATCTACATGATATTTTTACAAGCTTTTATTTAACTTGCACTCTTCGTATGTAAGTACATAAGTTTAAAAAAAATCGGCTCATTCCATTAACGAAACCTGGTATCAAAATGACTTGCAAGATTTGAACCGGACGACGGACACACATACAATGATACGAACTAGTGCAAGTTACATAACAGCCTATGATAAAAAAAAACCTAAATCATCATTTTTAGGGCCTGTTGTTTGATCAGTAGTTAAAATAACTAATAGTCAAAAATCGTTACCAATGGTTAAAATCTCAAGGAAATGTGTCAGATTTTCGATTCCTTTTTCGAATTTTAACCGTTAGTTAGTTTAACTACTGATCAAACAACATGCCATTAGTCACATCTGTACTATTTTAAGACTTGTTTGTGTTGACACTTGTACTTATAGTAATTACACGATATCAGAGATCAAGGAAGTTACGTTAAGGTAAACCTCCATAATTGATCTCGGCTTACCTACTTAACGCTCACTACGAGGTTAAAGATGGCAAGGTGAAGTCAAATAACATTTATAAGAAATTTTGGGCCGATGGTATGTTAGTTATTTAGGCCCTGTTGTTTGATCAGTAGTTAACTCAACTAATTGTTAAAATTCGAAAAAGGAATCGAAAATTTGACACGTTTCCTTGAGATTTTAACCATTAATAACGTTTTTTGACTATTAGTTAGTTTAACTACCGATCAAACAACAGGCCATTAGTCTTAATAAGGGCCTGTAGTTTGATCAGTAGTTAAACTAACTAATTGTTAAATTTCGAAAAAGGAATCGAAAATTCGACACGTTTCCTTGAGATTTTAACCATTAATAACGTTTTTTTACTATTAGTTAGTTTAACTACCGATCAAACAACAGACCATTAGTCTTAATAAGGGCCTGTAGTTTGATCAGTAGTTAAACTAACTAATTGTTAAAATTCGAAAAAGGAATGGAAAATTTGACACATTTCCTTGAGATTTTAACCATTACCTAGTAACGTTTTTTGACCATTAGTTAGTTTAACTACCGATCAAACAACAGGTCATAAGCTGATAATGAGCTGCTTATTGAAATCGAAAAAACAAGTTCAAACTCTATAGTACGACCTTAAAAGGATTGAGAAGTTAAAAAAATCCATACAAATATACGCGATAAGGTTTCTGGCCGATTAGAATTTTTGAATATGTTGTAGATATTTATTATGAAAAACTAGGTCTGTACGTTTTCCTTTCAAAAAAATTTAAAAACGCAGATACGGAAACATACAAACCTAGTTTTTTATAACAACTACTTATAACATATTCAAAATTCATTTTGCTATTGAACTTACATTTGTACTTAATGATTTTATTTCTGCTAGTTTTAATATTTATTGATGGTTTTGTTTGTTTTTGGTCCAATTGGTCTTAGTGAAGATTACAGACGGCCAATTCATATTTCCTGAACAATGTTGTGTTTTACCTTCATAGTGTTTGTAGTAAACATAATTTGAATTTGCATATTAAAACAATGTCTATGTCAGAACCATGACCGCGGTAACAAAATATATATTTTTACATAATTTTTACGTAACAAATGCATAATATGGTTAGGATGCTTCCTGATTTCCATAAAATAGTTATTTATGTAACTGGTAGGTACATAATGAAGCTTCTTAAGGTACGAGTGCCGAGGTTAGAGCGCGCGCTTGCGAGCGCTCTAATAACAGGCACGAGTACCTTAAGAGCTAATTATGTACCGTTGCATACATAACTTTTTCTACAAGCTTAAAATGATAATGACAAAAATAAACAATCGCTAACTTTTCGTGTATACTTTCCTCGATTTTTCAGCTAACAAATTACTTATCAGCAAAGTCATTTTCATTATTTCAATTGGCGTTAATAGTTTGTGAATTTTATTGTTATGTTTCCAAATTACATGACAATTTTAATATTTAATAAAACAGTTCTGACGATTTATCATAAAAGTTGTAATGCCAAATGAAACGCCATTTTGTTGGTATCCATATTGAACGTAACCATGGTAACCAAATAACAAATCGATGGATATATTAATCATCTATTTTTAGTAATTTGATAAAAATGTAATTTTAAACACATAATTAGTTTCGAAATTATTTTATTTTTAGTATAGGTACGTAATTTTAATTGGTATTAAAAAAAAACGGTTTATTATACAAATTAGGATGTCAAGTCTTCACTAAAAGCTAAGACTGATATCAGGAATGACCGTAACCATGGTAATAACAATGCTATAATAATTATTATAGCACTGTTATTACAATGGCAAAGCTCATTATAGAATAGTTTTCACGTTTCGGTTACGCTATAGGTGGTATTGTGGTACCATTTACGATATCAATATTAGCGGTTTATAGTACGCGAGTAGAAAAAACTACTAATAATATCTTTTACGATAAAATATACTTCGATCCAGGCCAAAACGAATGTTCTCTAATAAATTGTGTAGGTAACCAACACACATGCCACCTGAGGGCTCAGACAAGATGCACTACGCTAACTAACGTTTCTATTCGATTCGTTTTTAAACCAATCGCGTCACTGGAAGATGACGTGATACGAAAAGTCACGTGGTCTACCAGTGACGCGATTGGTTTAAAAACGAATCGAATAGAAACGTTAGTTAGCGTAGTGCATCTTGTCTGGGCCCTCTGCACCCTTACCATGAGTTACAAAGACCATATTCGCCAGCGAGTCGAATGTCCTGTCCCTCGCACAGAGGACAGAGTATTCGACTAGCTAGCGAGTACGGTAATTGTAACTCAGGGTAAGTGAGCTTTAAACGTGCCGCAGAGACTAGTCTTGACTGCATAAAGATGGGTCCACAATTTGTGACATTTCATCGTAACATGGTTCCGTGACCGTGTCAGTACCGGTTATGAGGACCGTATTTGTTACGACGTACTGTCGCGATGTGACCCATCCTGAGCGCAAGATTTATACTGTCTACATTTAAGCGTAGCAGGACCTGGGCCCTCAGCAAAGATGCACTACGCTAACTAACGTTTCTATTCGATTCGTTTTTGAACCAATCGCGTCACTGGTAGACCACGTGACTTTTCGTATCACGTCATCTCCCAGTGACCGATTGGTTTAAAAACGAATCGAATAGAAACGTTAGTTAGCGTAGTGCATCTTTGCAGGGCCCTCTGTAGATTTGCCACGCAGTCCGCCAGAGGGCCCCGCCAAGATGCATTGCGCTAACTAGCGTTTCTATTCGATTCGTTTTTAAACCAGTCGCGTCACTGGTAGATGACGTGATACGAAAAGTCACGTGACCTATCAGGGACGCCATTAATTTAAAAATGAAACGAATAGCAACGTTAGTGCAATGAAAGATGCATTGACAGGGCCCTCTGGTGATCCATCCTAACTATAAGTTATCAATTGTCAACTCCCTACATTTCGAGTCAATAGAAATTAGAAACGTTAGCAGCGTTTGCATCTTGGCCCTCGCCATCCCATCGCCATCACATCATCATCATCATCGCGTCATTGGTTGATCGCGTGATCTACCAGTGACGCGATTGGTTTAAAAACGAAACGAATAGAAACGCTAGTAAGCGTGATGCATCTTGGCTAGGGCCTCAGGCCTACAGAGCAGATGACTAATAAGATGGAATAACTAAGTAAGCTCTTTATCTGGCACAAAATGAAATTGTTTCACAAAAAACCACATCGAAAATAAAGTATTTACAGCGGCGAACTTATATGTTTAAGGGATCTCTTCTAGTTAACCTTGGAATGACCGGATGCGGTCAACGCATGAGGATGATAAAAAACCAGAAAACTCAACTTACCTGAAAAGAAATTGTATTTTAAAATTCATTAACTTGATCTATTTTCGTTATTTCACTGGTTGTGAAAATTCTTCGCAACATTTCTCAAAGGGTCTTGAACGAAGGACGTGTACGTACACGAATTCTTGGTGGAGATAGTCGTGTGCAAAAGCTAGTTCGCCAGTAAAATCCCGCAGCGTGCAGGATATCAAGAATTTCAACGTCTCGCCACAGCACATAAGTCGCATATTTTCAACTTATGAAATATGCCCCCGCACCGCACTTGGAGAATTTCAAAGAATTTGTATCAGGTTTCACGTTGGGCCATTTTAAAATATGTACGGTACGTGACGTTTTCTGCCCTTAATTTGACAAAATAATAAAAGTCGTGAATTCAAACCCTTTTTGAATTTAAATCAGCATTAAACAAATAGCAACCAAAAAAACAAAAAAGTGATCATTGTCAAATTAAGGGTTAAGGTTGTTGTTACATGTCAGATAATTACGGAAACTTAGATTATAGAAGAAGGGATTAGATAAAGTAGAAAAAATTGAGAACAGAACAAATTAAAATGGTTTTATCGAAAGCTTTTTAGCAAGATTAAGCTTAATAGGCAGGCAGTTGCATAACTGTCCAAAAAACATGAAAGCCAATAAATGGTGAACTCTTCTTTCAGAGCAAATAAGTATTAAAATAAAATAAATTATTTTTGTGTTAGGGGTTAAGATATAGTCTCGGAGGAGAAACATACGAAATCGTAACCCTCTTAAATGATCTTGACAAGATCCAGAGGGCCCTGCCAAGATGCATTACGCTAACTAGCGTTTCTATTCCATTCGTTTTTAAACCAATCATGTCAATGGTAGATGACGTGAGACGAAAAGTCACGTGATCTACCAGTGACGCGATTGGTTCAAAAACGAAACGAATAGAAACGCCAGTTAGCGTGCATCTTGGCAGGGCCCTCATGATACATTATTTTTTTACGTATACGTGGCATGTGTATCTACGCAAAATAGATTTATTGCTTTTTATTTACTGCTAATGTAAAATAAATAAATACCTAAACATTGTTTATTTACCAACTTAATATTATCGTACATAAATAGACTACCACAGACTAGTGGGTGGGGTCAGGCTTACCAATTTCAAATATCTACTCTGCGAGGAGGAAACCAGGACTGGCCGTCCCCGCACACAGACTAAAGAAAACGGGAAAATCTCTCTCCATAGTAGGTGCCCGCATATATAACCATTTACCTGAGTCGATCAAGGCCTCAAAAACTGACCGCATTTTTAAATGTAAATTAAAGGCATTTTGCTGCCAAAAAGCTTTCTACTCTATCACAGAGTTCTTTGGCGGTTGAGTAAATATGTCGAATAATCTAAGTACCTAAACATAATAACTTAATAATTATCATTCACAATTGTAACTTAATCAATTAATCCAATGTCATAATTCATAATGCAATTAAAATTATTATGAGAACTAGTTTATATGCTATTGAATCTGATATTATTATGCCTATATTAATGTAAAACTGACTATGTATGATTATTACAAATAAAGAAATCTTATCTTATCTTATCTTATCCTATAGGTGAAAAACTTAAGTAAATTACCTCTTGCATGTAGTTGTAACACACAGTATAGGCGGTTTGACATTCTATATTTGAAATTTGACGTCAAATCCATATTAGTTTTGTACACAACTACATGCAAGAGGTCATTTACTTAAGTTTTTCACCTTTACGCTTACGCGAGTTGAGATATCTAGCTAACCATCTTTTTTAATAGCAAACTTAAAGGCTACAAATTAAGTTAAGAATCATCTAAAATCTGATCTCTTTGCTGTAGCCCAGCCACAAAACCCCGTTAAAATATCAAAGCATACACCGGAAGCGGGCACTAAAACTTCATAATGTCTCACCAAAGGGAGCAGGAACCGGCACTTAGCGTGTAAGGTGTCAGGCTAAAGGGCCCTTTAAGCCCATCGAGTACAGGATGTGTCAATTTGGCGTCTTGATATCTGAACACCCTTTTCGTATGACTTGACCTATATTGGCAAAAGTGATCGCTGTTTAACATGGAGAGGGCTTGTAGAATAGGTTTATATTTATAAAGTATCGATGGTAAAAACGTGGTATGTTTGAGACATAAATAGTTGTTGAAGTCGTTCATCGCTATTCTTCTGTTCTGACCAATTTCCCGGAATAAAAAGTACCCTATGTCCTTCGCCGAAGTTCAAGCTGTGAAAAGTTTGTATGGAACTATGGACGGATTTGTGGTATGGTATGGTCCAGCTGGCCTATTGCCTAACATATGCAATGGAACATTAATTGTTTTCATTTTGAAAGCAGACTCGCCCTAGGACTGTCAAAATGAAAACTATTGCGATTGCGAATGCGTTAGGCAATAAGCCTGCCGGATCTAAATTGTAAACGCAGCATAGAACCTTGTCGCAGATTTTCAAAAGTTATGTCCTAAACAGACCTCTATAGCAATAGTATATAGAACTTCAACATTGCTTTATTTATTTGTGTAGGCGCTTCTTTTAAGTCAACGCGTGAATTTCGTAAATGTTGAGTGAAGTTAAACTCAATTAAAAAGCCCTTTATTTTTTCATTTGTGTGGCGAAAATTAATCATATGGTTGTATGACTAATTTCTTTACACAGTGGAATATAATTAACGTTGTCTCGCAATTATGTAGGTATTGAGTCCTTTACTATGTACAATAATTTTGAAATTAACCCTAGCACTTTTAGCAGTTTAAAATACTTCAAATGATTTGAACATCTAGCGGCAAACGTTGAACACCGTTCTTCAATCAACATTTTTGAACAATAGAAACATGATATTTTCTCATTGTATTGTTCAGAAATTACCTACCCTATTACCACCATTTTGTCGGTAATCTGAGTCCTTAGTGGCCCAGTTTCCTGCATATAAATGTATTTTTTCGAAGCTAGCGGCCCTGGGTTCAATTCCCAGCAAGGGCAAATATTTCTGCGATGAGCTGAGCGCGAATATTTGCGTGAGTTCCCGAGTCTTGAATGTTCTCTATGAAAGTATTTCCCTGTATAAGCATGTTTTCATCGTTATATACTACCCAACCCATAGAGTAGGTACCTCAAGCCTAGAGCTTACTTTACTGACTTGGTCACTTTGTGTGACATTGTCTCGTAAAATTTTATTTACTTATAACGCAATTTCTCCTTATAATACTATGTATGAAGTATACCTACGTTATAATATCATGTATCGTGTTATATCTCATACCAGCACCATTTATTTCACTTATACCCTATTCGTCCCTTTTCAACTCTACGGCAGATTGAGGTATAATTATAAAATTAATGACGGCGGGCACAAGGGCCGAGCTTTCAAGTTGATTGGATTCCGTATAATTATTAACTTTTATCGGATTTGATATTCTTTATTGGTCTTTGGAATTTAATAACGCGCTTTGAAGGTAATATTTTATAGATAATCTTTACGAGTAAAGATATTAATTATAGCGATGTTATTTAGATTAGTTTTATTCCACTGGGTAAAACCATATCTCGTTTGACATGACATGTTATCGTATTGTCGATGAAAGACTGCGGCTCCACTGAGGCGGATCGACCAATCATATTCATTGAAATCCATATCTCGTCTCCACTCTGCTTTAATTTAAACAGTCAAGCGGAGATGAGCGGAGCGGAGAGGAGACATGTAGGAATCGACAATCATATTAGTTGAAATCCTCATCTCGTCTCCGCTCCGCTTCAGTGGAAACAGTCAAGCGGAGTCTTGGGACGCCCTGTATGCTGTTTAATGGCCTGCGCAAACCGGCGGACGGGACGGCAAAGGATACTAAATTAATCAATGTATATTAAATGCTATTTCAATTGAAATAAGGTATAAATTTCAATGCTTTGAGACCTACCTCGGAGCATCGCAGAGGATTGCGGCGCAGGAAATTTAGGATTATTCCCACCTGTTACCACCAATTTGTTACCACTGGTAACTACTGGGAATAAAAATTCCCAGCTGTTACCACTAAACTAATTGGTAGTGGTAACAAATGGGAAAAATATTCCCACTTGTTACCACCGAGTACTTTAGTGGTAACAGGTGGGAAAAAAATCCCAGCTGTTACCAGTGGTAACAAATTGTTGGTAACAGGTGGGAATAACCCGAAATTTATAGGGAAAACTCCCCTGCCGTCCGCCGGTCCGCTCATCTCCTCATCAGTGGAATCACTTAACTCTTTTCACAGCTCTGCTCCACTCAGCTCCGCTCGTCGCCGCCTCAGTGGTGCCGGAGCCTTAAGATAGCTCTTTAATTGACAGTAATAGTAGCCGAGTTAAAAACAATACCATAACACCTTTTTAACCCCCGGCAGAAAAAGAGGGGTGTTGTAGGGTTAACGTGTGTATCTGTGTATGTGTGTATCCAATATGAGCCGATATAACAAAACGTGTGCTCATTATTTTTTCATGTTCTTAAGTCTTAAACGTATAATCAAACCAGCAGGTAATTAGCTTTTTTTAAAATTATCTTTAGAAGTTAAAGGGTTTAATCACTAGTCAGTGCTTTGGAGGACAATTTCTCCCAACAGGTTGAGATTGGGCAGCTAAAACAAAATACTTGTCTATTATTTAAGACTACACTCTAACATATATCAAAAGAAACCAAATCGGACTCCGACAGTTGGGTACCTTTCCTTGCAAGTCAAAAGCAATATTTCTTTACCGAGTAGAATACACCCCCTGATGGGCAGTGGCCCTGAGGACCAGGGAATATGCATGGATGTTTTAAATAGCATTTCTCAACAAAATATGAAAATACCGTAAAAGAGATCAACAAAAGTGAAATTAAAATTAAAATCGGTCAAGTAATACGGATGATACAATCATTTTAAAATGCTAATTAGACAGAGATCCGAAGTGCACCGGTGACGTCATCGTGCAGTACGGTCATATTAACTCCACGTAAAATTCTGTTTTGCTAGAAAGAGATAGCACCAAATCTTTGTTAGCTTATATCTTGGTTATTTTTATAGCTATTCAAAAAAAAAAACTCACCTGTTTGTTACATTAATCAGGTTTTATTGAAGCTTTAAAAAAAAACATGCATATTCCCTATATCAAGATTTCAAACATGTAACGTAATAATTTATAGTTTCACGCATTGTCAGTTGATAAATAAACTGAGCATACAACATCGGATATTAATTTTAACTTTAATTAACAAAATGTCTATAGTGTAATAGATATCTGAACTGGCAGATCATTAATTCGGACTTAGAGAAGCAATTTATTAGCCCTTGTACCCTCGTCAGTTGCCCCACTCATTTACTAGACGACAAACTGAACACTACATTAACATGTTTAATAATACCATCTATTATAATACAGTATTATAATAGGCGAGAGGTAGGGTAACTTAATAGAAGGAAATTGTTTCCTAAGATCAGGTTTACTCTAGCCGTCAGCTGTTTCTCTTGTCGGTAACTTTACCTGAGTCTATTTATGGCCGAACAATATATCCAAACCGTGGATAGATAGACTTACTTCGGATTAAAATTTGACATATTTTGTATGGGCAAATGTGAAATTTGAACCCGAAGTAAGCCTTATCTATCAGCGGTTTGAACATACATACATACATGCATAATCTCACGCCTTCGTTCCCAGAGTGGGGTAGGCAGAGCTACAGAATTACAAACATCTCTAAAAACTTGTTGATAATTCTATAACCACAATTTGCACAATTAGGCTAAGATGTTTACCAGCGTATTAGTGACAGGTTGCAAGCCCATCGCCTAACAGCACTACAAGCCTTTATTCCCTTAGTCGTCTCTTACGACATCCACGGGAAGACATGGAGTGGCACTATTCTAACTCGGCAACCACACGAGGCAACGAGGCACACGAGGCATTGTTCGGTTTGAACAATGATATAATATAGTAGAAAGAGGTAGATATGTTATACGCACTTCGATAGTGGCACCCTAAAACCAAGCCAATTGGTACACCTTTACTTAGTCTTGCGCCGTCAACGGAACCGTGAACTAGTCTGCAGAGATACACTCGTCTCTGTTTCGCTCCCGGATATTAGCATACCATCCTGCTTTCACTTGTCATTTATGAATAATTGTGTATTTGCAATATTTACTGATTATGTGTGCGTAAGCGGGGCCATTTTTACACGCGGAATACCGTATAAGTAAAATATCTACCTCTTTTTATATTATATTATATCATTGGGTTTGAATAATAAGGTTCGGCCGATAACCAACTTCATAAAATAAATGAAATAAAAGGAGGTTATCAATAATTTTATGACTTTTGATGGCATATTCTGGTTCTAGAATCCATTGAGTCGCTATTAGGTAATTATTATACTAATTCTAATTCTAATTTTAATGGCTTTCAGTCGTGTTAAGGTGTATTTCTTTATGTCATGTTATTTATTTATAGACACTCCCATGGACTTATTAGAGGAATAAGTCCTAACCTAAACCATGGGATAATGCGTTTTGAATTTATTCCCATGCTAAAACCCGGTTTTGCGAATAACCCGTCGTAACCCGCGCACAGGTGCGGCGCACTCGAGCGGGTTTTATTTAATTTTTTACGTGACTTCCTTTTGCCGCACCTACGTTTTGCCCACGTAACTGGAGCACTAAGAAGGCAGCACTCGTAGTCTCGTACGTTTGTATTAAAAAAAAGTAGGGAGGACAAATTTAATTAGGTATGGACACTTGATTCTTATTTTACAGAAGATAACGGTTTTTGTTTAACAACAATAAATTTATGACCGTATGATCTTTGAATTAAGAGTTTTAAGTGACCATTATTGGTGCTTGTCATCTAAAAGTGTCAAACAAATGTTAACATGTGACAATTTCAGTCAGTATCTCCTTTAACCCTAGGATTTAAACTATGTTCTATAATATACTAATCTATATTTCTGATCTATTAATAATACTATATTTCTGATCTATTGTTTATATATTGGGGTTAATCTCAGGAACTTCTCTAATTTCGTTAATATTTTTATTCCTGGCATCATCGTCTACTAACCCATCTTGTTTATTAGTGCAAGTCAAGTCACCATTACATAGATAAAACCCCCCAATTTAATTGTGACCCATTCTTTCAGTACGGCTAGATCAAGTGGCCCGCGACTTGGTTGTCGCTCAGATCTCCTTTTCCATCTAGTCAGTAACCATAGGGACGCACTGAGCGACAAGCGAGAAAATAAAAATTGTGCTACCCGCGCAGAGCTGATATCTCTAACGAATTAACCGGTTTTCATAATGCTAAGAACCATCCTAATTAGAACTTTCTCGAAAAAAACCGCGTCCTAAACAATGCATTCGTTTGGGAGCTTTGATGCCACAGACAGACAAACAGATACACAGGCACACATAATAAATAAATAAATATAAATACTTAAAACACCCTCTTTTTGTCAGAAGTTAAAAAGACCCCGTTGCCCTTAAATCTAGCGCACGGACTACAAGAGACGCGTTTTTAGTTGCACATTTATACTGAAATATGGGAACATACGTTTAGAAATGATTTTCTTCAAGACAAATAGGCAGTTGATGGGGCATTTGAACTGGAACTTTATAACGGAGCACATTCGGCGCCAGGACCCTGGATTTGATACAAAACCGACCCCTTTCGGAGACTTGAATCTTCTCGTCGATCTAGCCCCATAGAAGGCCAACTGCATAGCCACAGTACCTAGATATAGGGATATACCTACTATGGCTATGTAGTCGGCACTTTAGTACCTTGTCGCTTTAAAGCCTTTGACAGGTGCAAGAATGTTATTCTCTTAAAAACGGCGTTCGGTCGATCGAACGAGTGAAGGCGGCTTACCAGCGAGTTGAAGTAGTCCCGTTAGAGCGTACAAAAGACATTTTAGCGCGTGCATTCTCAATTAGGCAGCAGGAGGGCCTGCCAAGATGCACTACGCTAACTAGCGTTTCTATTCGATTCGTTTTTAAACCAATCGCGTCACTGGTAGATCACGTGACTTTTCGTATACGTCATCTACCAGTGACGCGATTGGTTTAAAAACGAATCGAATAGAAACGTTAGTTAGCGTAGTGCATCTTGGCAGGGCCCTCAGGGCTTCTGTCGATAACATCGAACGTATAAGACTGCCTAATTGAAAATGCACGCGCTAAAATGTGTTCTTTAATGAATGTTATTAAATAATGCGCCACGATTCTATAATGGCTCAACGTTTAAACCCACCGTACGACAAACTTACAGAAATAAGGAAACAACCAAGTAAACAACGCAATAAATCTTTTTCAAGATGGCCGCGGAATTTCCAAATTCCTCCCCATTATAATATACGTAAATAAGCAACGTGTTGGGACATATATCACGTCCATGTGGTTCACACACGGAATGTTTTACAATTTAGCTGAAGCACTAGGAGAGAAGTAAATGTGGTCCCCTACTAAAGGTAAGGACGTAACTTGGATCCCCGACAAAATTAGTTTTGTCGTCAACGATATAAATAAATAGGTAAGTATTTAAAGGTTAGGGTGATGGAACCAGTAATGGACAAGGCACCAATGATGGAAACGTGATTCTTATTTTACAGAAGATAAGGGTTATTCATTTGTTTTGCAACAATCAATAGGACAGTATGAAATTTGAATTAAGAGTGAAGTGTCCATTACTGGTGCCTGTCAGCTAAAAGTGTCTATCATTGGTGCCGTCATCTACCTAGGTAGGAAAAGACGAAGGTAAGTTTTTTTGTTTAAGTATTGCTTTATACACATAGGTACAGTCGAGTTCATAAATATGTATAAACTTTAGTACCTTGTCACTTTAATCGCTGTGACAATTCATAGTATATTATTATGGCAGTTTAAACATAACGTTAAATAGACAAGGTACTAAGTGTACACATAATATGTCGAGTTCATAAATATTATTCATCATTTTCGATGTGCGCAACAATAAATAATGGCTTACGAAGTAACTCGTTATTTATTCTATGGTAGGAAGCCTATAGAGCCGATGCCTAGTCAAGACTCAAGATGCATACCGCAAAGTTAGCGATTTTCGAAAATCGACAATCAATTTAGGATTGACCTAAGCATGACAAATCGCGTCGACAGCTTGCGTCTGTTCCATAAATTTCGAGTCGGTAGAAAACAGAAATGTTCGATGCGTTTGCATTTGATCTTGACTAGGCCTACTGATTAGGCTAACCGTAACCTGAAAAACAGTAAGTACAGTCACGAACTTAAATTTGGGACCCACCTTAGGTCCAAAGTTTTTCTGGCATTCTAGGTACAACAATAAGGTTGAGTCTCCTATAAGTTACAAATGATTTGGTATCTCTAATGACATTGACGACTTCAAGCCTATTTTTCTTGAAATGGGTCACAAATTAACGATCGTGATAGTACCTAAGTAGGTAAGTAAAAACTTAAAGTTCACCAGCACCTAGGTAGGTACCATAAAGGATTCATCACGTGCTTAACAGTTAAGTACAATAATAATATTAAAAAAATACATTCCAATAATAATAGTACGGTACCCTGTATTGCAAAATAGACTTAAAATGGACAAGAGATTCCCAAAATCAATCAAATAAATTTCTTCGGGTGCATTTTTAATAGCGCCATCTGTGAGAACTCTTCCTAACTTCGTCGGGTATCAGTCGCTCAATTCAATTTGGCGCTGTCAAAGTTAACGATATCAAAGTGTTGCCAGTGCAAGAAAATACTACCAAATGAAATAAAATCGAAAAGCGAGTGAGTTTCATTTACTTCAGTTTATTATAGTAAGGGACCCACAATGTAATGCTCACTCAACACAGTGAAGTACAAACTTCTATAAAATGAGACTAACTCGGGACTAGGCGAAGATTCCTGGGTCTTAGTTGGTTAATATTTAGTTTTCTTTAGCCAAGGTAGTGTTTTATTAATACTGAGTTTATTATCGCTTCATTAAAAAGCATACCACATTCGTATTATCACTTTTCTCAATTTGATTTATAAAACATTACATTATTACCATATTAGGTTAATTTGAAGCGCTTCGTACATGTAACAAGGTTATCGCCACCTCTCTTCGATTGATAAGTTTTTCTTTTGACGGGATCCACTGAAAACCACATAAAATTTTATTTTCTTAAATTATATATAAAACTATAAAAATTACATGGTAAAATGCAATTCAGTTAATCCTTCTAAATTATTATGCAAGCATACTTTATAAAATTATGTTAAAATGTTTGTAAAATATCGCACATGAAGGGATATAACAACTCTAATAAAATGCAAGCTTTAAAAACCCGATTGTATATTTTGATATTATCGTCCACGTAATTTAAAAAATACCGCCATTTTGATTTCCAATAATTTTAATATAGCCTATGACCAATATAGACTATCTGTAAAGCTGTTTGGGCAATAAAGAATTTTTCTTCCTTTCTTTCAATATGAAACTCTAGTGGTTAAGACGAATCTAACCACGTATAATTTATTAAAATCGGTTTATCCGTTTAGTAGTTACGAGGGAACATAGAGAGAGCCTGACATACATACAGATCAAACACATAACCCTCGTTTTGGACTTTGCCGCAGTCGGGTAAAAATATTTAAATAAAATTAGGACATAGATTTCCATAAAATAATAGTAATTAAAATGTTTACGAATTAATAGGTACATTTACCTTTGGTTTCGTAAATTGGTATAAAGGTTTGCTGCCTTAAAAGTTTTAGTTTTTTCCTGTTGTTTTTATGGAACCTGGCTAAATGATGAGATCCTAATTTGAGGCCAAGTTCAAATACGCTAACGCGTTTTCTCAATTTTTTATCTGCTGTTATTATTCTCTTCCACGTTTTAGTTACCCTGGCGGCGATTCTTAGTGAAGCATCATCTAAATATCTGAAATCACAAACGCTGAATATCAATCTCTTAAAATTCTTACTAGCAAGCTGCTTTTACATCCTTGTAGATTTTATGAAAAGGGTTTGAATTTAAAAAACCCTTCATAAGTATATCGTTACATATATCATTGGGTAACTAGTAACACCAATGTTTGATTCACTTTAAGCTTTTTTCTTATTTTCGAACTATACCAATACTGCTTCCCCACATTATCAAGGAAGATTTACTATTTAGCTAATACCTGGGTTAATCTAGAATGATCTTGTTCCCACTCCGGGAGTCTCGGTGGCCTAGTGGCTAAGGGGTCCATGTATTCGTATTCCTAAAGTATAGAGTTCCAACCCCGGCAGTTGCCACGTACCAATGAGTTTTTCTAACTTTGATACTCTTAAGATGAAGAAAAACATCGCGAGGAAATCTGCACATTTGATCAGTTTGTGTGTCAGAATAGTAGTTGCACAAAATATTCTGAAGGGTCGAATGGACGAATGTATCCAAAAATGTGATTGTATTTAACTATTTAACGATAGTATGTTCTTACGAACCCTTGAAACCAGAGGAGCTCTACTTTAAATATTTTTATCTACGTTTTTCGCTTGTTTTTCAAAAATGGTAAGTAAAAATTCGTTTAATAACTTTTAGGCTGTCAGAACTTGACGTAAATATTAGGGCATAAAAAAGCGCCTATACCTGTCCAAAATAATATTTTTAACTTTTCAATATGTAGGTATGTACGTATGTAAACACTTTATTGCACACATTAAAAACAAAAGCAAAACAATGAAGATGTAAAAAGATAATAAAATAACTTAATTATTTTAGGAGTTATCTTTGGCTACCTTGGCTAGAAATACTTAAATACTTCGACATACACATAGACCGGCATTTTTATCGAGTTTTATTTCTACAATATTTATTACAAACGAAATGCACTCCAATCTGGTTTCTTAAAACACCACTGGCAGAAGCGAAAACAAATTTGATTATCATGGAACAGTGCCATAAATTCACATTATTTTACACAAAGGGGGGCTATATTTTACGCCATAAACATTTTAACATTGGAGGGCGTTAAAACGCTTCTGACGTTTATACATACACGAGTGTAACCTAGCCTCCTTAAATTACATTTGTCTTCAAAACAACTTACGAGAATATTTTCCAAGATAGCTCGAGCGGCAAGGATGTAACGGCGTCGTGCTTTGTTTCGATTAATATATTAGAACCAAAAATAAATATACTGTTTGTGTACATGACTAGGGTTTCCTAAAATAATGGTTAATTAAGGGTAGTTGTTAAATTGATTTCCTGAAGTTTTGAGTGCGTTCAGAAATTAGAAAAATTATACTAAATTAAAAAAAACATAAATACCTCTACTCTGAGATTTATGATAAAATTTCTAAAATAGTTAAATGTCCTCATTTTATATTTAGTCATTATATCATGAGATGGCCAATAACATAAAATGAAAATGGATAAATAGTCGATAACTACCCGCCATGGATGGAGAGAAGCATTTTGTGACAAATTTACCGAATAGAGGATTCTAGTTTGGACAAACACTTTTTGCTTACTAGCAGGTTTTTATTATTTTCCTTTACAAATCGACTGGTAGCAAAACGTCTTCTATGAATAAAATTAGATTAATCGAATACATAAATTTAAGTATATCAGGGGACAATGTCACACAAATTGACCTAGTCCCAAACTAAACTCTAGGCTTGTAGGTACTATTGGTACTAGACAACGATAAATTAAACATTAATTATATGGGTTAAGTTAGGTTAGACTTGTGACTAAAAAAAAAACTTAGTTGGCAAGAAATGCCTTTCGATGAAATAAAAATTCTGCGAAATATTACGTTCGTTTAAAGGTGTTTCGATAAGATAATAGATACCCGTATATTATTGTCGAGTACATAAATATGTTTATCTACACTCATATCATAAGTCCCCTATTATGCATTCAAAACCCGTAGGCAATAACCAGCATTTCCTGTGGTAGTAGGTGACAGCGATGACAGCTGTTTATTTTGGGAGATGTTCCAAATTTGGATCTCATTACCTTACAATATTTGATAACATAATTTCAAAATTACGTTGCATCTGTCATCGCTGTCACCTACTTCCACAGGTAAAAAATGCTGGTCATTTGCCTTTCGGCTTCTGAACCCATCTTAGAGTACTTATAATATGTGTGTAGATAAAGTATTAAATATACGAGACTCTGCGTAATTAGCATAACGCAAGAGTCACGTAAACTACTAATAAGTACACTTTAGTACCTTGTCTATTTAATGTCTGATTAAACTGCCATATATGAATTGTCACAGCGATTACAGTGACAAGGTACTAAATTGTACAAATATTTGAAAGCACTCGACTGTACATACGCAATTATTTTTTAAGATTATAGTGATAAAAACGTTTGGGTCGAGGTTTTCCAAGCCGCGTATAAAGTTAAGATTTGTTGCTTGTCACTGTTTTTCCAAACAACCCAAATTTGAAATTTAAAGCAACCGCAGCCAGGCTAGCCGTATGGTTTATTTTTAAATTTAACCTGTTTAATTCGTTTTAAAATGTATGAACAACGAAGTTATTGATTCAGAATGTCTCGCTGATATTTTTGTCCTAAAAACTCTGTTGAAAATTTCAACTTGAAATGATAAGTTGCTAATCGCGAATGTATTTACAATACCTTTATAATACAACAGTTATGATAAAAAAATATCAATAGGGTATTTACCAACTTTTTTTTAAAGTACTTATTTTGAATCAGTGGCCAATTTGATGCTTGTGAAAAAATGCACGTAGAGTAATCCGATAACGGTGGTTACAATAAAATGAGAAAACAAAAATACAGTTTTTATAACATTTATTTCATATTCTAGAATAAAATATACATAATTCAATTTTACTTACATCTGACCTATATCTAAAATTTTATAGAAGTTTTTTGATCTAACCATTTTATTTTGAAGTCAAAACGATGCAAAATTAATCATTTCGAGAAAAATCTAATTTCAATACATCTTGTCCAACCTTCTGCAGTTTATCGTGACCATACATAAAGGACATTGTGCCCTTTGCAACAATTAGCCCCGTTGAATCATTAATCGCTTTAGCTTCCATTAATATTGAGGAGCTGGATATTTTAACAGGTGATGACTCCAGAGTGACTTGTTCCCCGACAGCTGCTGGGCTGAGAAAGCTGAAAAAGATATCGTAATACAGTATATTCGCATGTATTTCTTGACGAAGTACCTACCTTAAATCAGGCAAAGTGATGTACTAAGTTTCCTTTAAGCACCTACGAGTAAGTACCTATGCTCGCTGGTAAAGACTTACTTAGATTTTTGGTTCCTTAGCACCTGTAGATATATTAAGATAGCACAGGTAATTTGCCTTCGGATTCTGAACCCATCTTAGAGTACTAAAAATATGCGTGTAGATATAAAAATGTCATCAACTGTACATAATTAGGCCTTAAAACCCTCGTGTGATCTTATCTTGAAACTTGAGTATTTATGAGAATAATTCCCCTGGGTTGTTTAACCACTGATTTAGCCCGACAATCATAACGTCAAAGCCACGAATGAACATGAATTTTATACGCACTGACGGATCATCAGAGGGACCTGGCAAGATGCATTGCGCTAACTAGCGGTTTGTTCGGTCGTTAATTAAATACGAAACTAACCAATCGCGTCACAGGTAGATCACGTGACTTTTCGTTTCACGTGATCTACCAGTGACGCGATTGGTTTAAAAACGAATCAAATAGAAACGCTAGTTAGCGTAATGCGGCTTGGCAGGGCTCTCAGACATAAGGCTAGCCGCTAATCGCTCACGATGGGTTTTTTTAATATCACCCCTAATAAGTACTCACTGCACGTTCAAGTTGGTTGTCCACGCTAGTTTGCCGTCAGTACAGGACATTAGGTGCACCACGAGAACTGCATCCATGACTGACGCCATATATCCACCATGCAAAGTTTTCAACAGGTTGCACATTTGGGGCTCCACTGTAAGCTTTGCTTTGGCGCTTTTATCGGATACATCGATGAACTTCACCTACAAATCAACGAAAATAAACAAATCAACGAAAATAAACAAATCAACGAAAGTATAATCATACTTGAGCTTGAGACAGAGCCGTTTGAGTGATAATAGCTCTGTCCCTTACACTCATACTAAACTGAATTGCGGAACTGCTTAGCCGTGTCATAGTAACCCTCCGTATTCGCGAAAGTAGCCCGCGCCTTTACTTGCTACAGGGTCTCCAGCTACATACTTTGTGTTCAAGCACCATTAAGTTAATTGACGTTGAAAATAATAAGATACGACTCTGAAATCATGGACCGATATCGTTATTGTAGATAATTACTTCATTAAAAACGAATTTGCAACGTAAAAAATCCAAGTGGATGATATCTAGTGTTAACAATGGTTCAAAACGATTTTCAAGCGATTTGTAAATGATAACTATCTTTGAAAAACCAGTGGATTTAGCTATTACAGTCACAACACGCAAATGTCAAGCCACTTGCTACTCTTCATAATTTAGCCGAGTAATACATACTGGATATACCAGTATATTTATTATTGGAGGGGTTAAGATGAGCTTTGTGTGCCGCATCGACCTTAGCTAAACTATTATTTGTGTGTCTAGTTACAGCAGTAAAATTAAAGATATCAAGATCTAGTGTGGCCATGATGAGGGTTAATAATTCAGCCTTTAATTTTTTTGTTAAATTATATAAAAGGGTAGGAGGAGCACGCTTAAACAGATTGTGATAAAGTTTACGAAAAAACTTAGAAAGTTCTCATTATTAATGACGAGACCTTCCTTTTGTTGATACATGTTGTATTCCTGGCAAGCGATATTTTATTGCTTTAAGTTGAGGTAGATAGAAATGGTCATTATGTTAAAAAGCAAGCGGATAAACCCAAATCTTTCACCGCATTTAACCGTCGGTGGACTGGATTGGCTACAACTATAGCTTTGAGATCTTGAAAAGCTGTGATGAGACAGACAACAAACAACGTACAAAAAATTGGTAACAAAGTTGAAGTATGCGCCAATTTGATATAGTTTATTTCATTTTAATAATACAAGATTTATTATCGACCAATAAACCTTGATTTAATTGCATTCCTTATATTAAATATTTCTAACCTAATTTTGTCTCTTTACTTCTGGGACACCCCAGCATGTGTTTTAATGTACCGTCATAGAGATCACCCTGGATTAATCCAACTCGTATAAATAAATTGGCTACTTTTATCGAAAGGAAGAAAAGTTAAAAACTTAAGATTTCCATTAAATAATATTTTTGCCTTTATTTTATTTTATAGCACATGGTAGGTAACCTACTTTTATTTATTTCTCCTAATTATTATTACATTACTTTACATAACTAGTACCTAAGTACCATTTTTGCTGAAGAAAAGCGTATTTACATAATTTATGTTATATTTATTCAGTAAGTTAAGTAGGCCTAACACCGTATATTTACACGACAAAAATATAACTAATACAAAAAAGACTAAAGATTAATGTGCAAAGGCGAACTTATCCCCTTAAGGGGTTTCTTCCAGCTAACCCTTGCAAACGCTGCGAGATGGTCTGCATAATATTATCCAAAAGAGCTCGGACTTTGCAAGTCTCTAAACCGGGAACTGTCTTTGGCCATGAAAACAGTAAATTTATTTAAAGCATGGATTTAATTGACAATCATGATGACATTACATTGATTAGTAATCATCTTGAGTTTTCATCTTTGTTTTATCCAATTTTACTAGATATTACTACGGTTAAACATACAAATTAAATTAATTTATTGTAGGTACCTTAGCCAATATGGACGAAGTATCGAATTGATTTGGACAAGCCTTCACGTACTCCTGTATTGCTTTAATGACGCGCAGTCCACGGGCGGAACTTGCTGACATTGTTTTTTGTTTGAAATGTGAACCGTACAAATTCTCTACTATTCATATTTCGGCTACGCGCATCTATTTAAACACGCAATTTGACGATGTTGCTACTTTATTTTAAATAAAAACTAGCTAGGTTTAACTTTATTTTAATATTAATTTGTATCGCATTTGAGAATTCTTTAGATTTTATTTATTAAAACTAAATATGGGCTAAGCAGATTATTCTCTGTCATGCAACTAAAGGATAAATGTATCTTTCTATAACTTAATTTGGTACGAATGAAATGATACTATTCGTATGAGATAATAATGATTATGTGCTAAACTGGTGAGTGCTATCCGCCTCGTCAACCGTTAGGTATACTTATAAAACAAAATAGTTTCATTTATCAGGTCATTTTTAATTTATTGTGCTACGGTCCGTATTACCGTTACCAAGGATATTATGAGGATATTGTTTGACTTGAAAAAAAAAGGATTTTGTGCTTTTATAAATTCTTCTGAATAACTTGGTAGTTCTTCATAATGAACTCCGTAGTTTCTCTCAAGTTAACTGGCAACACCAAAAATCAACAAGCAAGCAAGCGGGCTAGAGCTGCGGAGCGGAGCGGCCAGCCGCCTGTTACACTTGCTTTCGGCGGTGTTTTTGCCTCGGAATTTTCTACTTTACTCCTTTACCGTTTCTAGTGATCTTTATGGTATTTTAAACGTTACTATTTACGACCATCGCGTCGCAGAGACTTTCTCTGTTATTGCTTTTAAAATGCATAGTGTTACGGCAGAGTTAAAGTGACAGATGTTTTGAGTGTATAAACGCTTCGTTTTTGACTCGGAAACATCGATTTATTTTGTTTTTAAGTTATCCCCAGAAACGAACATCTTTTTGCGATGGATTCTGATCCCCAGGAGTCAGGTGAGCGCGGTATTTTCATTGATAAATTATTTTTTTGATTTCAATTGGAATTGACGTTTCGCCATGCTGGCCGACCGAGTTGCGAATAGCTAAGACTAATTATGACATGCTTTGATTTTGAACGTTATTTTTGTAGTTTTCTTTTGTTTTACTTAAACGAGGTCATTACTTCTGTGTTCTATTGCGTGTTGCGTTTAAAACTGTGTAAAGGAAGTTACATTTTGTTGTTTCTGTTAGTATTCCTCACGTGATTTTTCGCTGTCATCTTGTGTTCTTAACATGGCCGGCTTATAATCCAAACATCAATATTGTTGGCACACTTGTACCCGTATCTAATCTTGTTTACGAGAACATTTTAATAACAAACTGCAACTTCATATCAGAATAAAGTTTTTAATGTAAAATTCATGACATCTGGACGGATGATTGAAAACCAATTAAAATGTGAATAGTTATAATTATGTTACAATGCTAACCTAACCTATAATTTTGAACTCAACAAGTCACAACATGTTTTACTTTTTATTCTGAGGTCCTTGAATGTAGCATTGGTTTTGTGGTGTTACTAGTTTTTTATAATTATAAACTGGTTCCTTAATTTTTTTATTTAACGATTTTGGTTCCTCGCCAACAAACCAACCGAACCTACTGAAGCTTGGTTATTTATTACACTCTTTATGTTACCATGGATCAGGATTAATGTTATTATGATATTTCAGTTAACTTTGTGACTGACACATCGATACCTTAGTTCACAATTGTACTAATTACATTTGAAAAGTTATTGTAATTAGAATATTCGTGCACAAATAATAAGTTCGTAACATTACTGGCAAAATAAAATCATTTAGTACGATTGTGCACTAAGGCATCGACATAATATTTAAGAATTAATTAATAATTTAAGTTGCATTTTCTACAATTTGATAATTTTTGTCTTTTGACTATTTTGAAAAAAAGAGCTTCCGGCTTTTTACTTGTATGTCACTCTATCTCATAAGGTCTTATGTGAGTATAACCAGTTTTACATGTTTTTTTTTTTCTTGTCGTTCCAATTAGACAATCCTCATGAAATCGACAAGGCATTGACCTATTTAGTAGTGACCCTTCCACAAAGCTAGCGGTCCCAGGTTCGATTCCTGGTATGGGCAAATGGGTTTGTGTGATGCTCAATTACTCAGATACTCACTACTCAGATCAGAGGAGTATTTGTTCCTGAGTCTTGGATGTGTTCTATCTATTTACGTATTTATTTCTCTTTATAAGTATTTATATTGTTGTCTAGTACCCATAGTACAAGCCTAGAGCTTAGTTTGGGACTAAGATGATTCGGGTATGAGTCCCCTGATATTTATTTATTTTATTATAATTTATAATCTCTTCAGTATACTGTTGTAATGTAATATCAAAGAATTCTAACTACATAGTAACAATATAACCATTCTTACTTAATGTGGTTACCAATAAAATGTTTCAGCTACTACTAACTAACTTCTATGGTATAACTACTTCTAATGATATAACTACTTCTAAACTACTTAACTACTTCTATGGTATTATGGTAGTATAGATAGTGCTTTCGGGAACCCTTTGAAATGCATACTTTTTTACGGGTGTTTCCCTGTAAACTCGTAATTTTGAACAGTTCCCTGTCAAGTTTATCTATAAATTAACACGAATAAAAAGACGTTATGAGTTTTGCTTTATTATATTAGTATTGTTTTTGCCCATTGCAATATCTATAATGCAGTAGACTTTTACAAATATGTATTTTTTTTTATAATTTGCTACATGGGACTGTTTTTTATGCCGAGGGACTGATTTTAAATCAGGTTAGAATAAAATCTAAATACATTAGAATGAAAATAATAAACAAATAATATGCAGCATGTAATACACTTTTAAAGTTTCATAATAAGGTCTTGTCAAATTGCACCAAATAGCCAATAATTTGCTCTATAATTCGAATTCTGGGTTGGAGACACGGCAGGGTACTGTTATTGAAGGCGTTAAATTTTTTATAATAAATAAATGAGTTAACATTTGGAAAAAAAACTAACCGGACCATAAACATAACTTTTGTGTTATTTAAAAAATAGTTTTGATTAATACTTACTTTAAGTAATTTTGACAAAATATACTTAAGACAATGAGTTCCGAGTTTAAGGAGAAACGCCCTTACGTATAATGTATTTCTTACGCGTAATTGTCGCAAGTCATAAAGCTGGGTACTGACCAACATTACGAGGTGTAATGTAACATGTTACACAGCGAGCATTCATGCAGTCAGTACGTAATTGCTCGCTGCTTTCGCTGTAATACTACGCACCGACTGCATGAATGCTCGCTGTGTAACATGTTACATTACACCTCGTAACGTTGGTCAGTACCCAGCTTAATGCATTTTTTTCACAACATCTTATTTTTTCAATATGAAGGTAAGTTATAAGACTAACCTAATCTACACCCTTTCAGGCTGAAATTACAGAATTTAATAAACATCCATTGTGTAGATCGGTTAGGTTAGGGTTAGGTTGGTATTATAGAAATACTGAAAAAATATCAATGTCGGTCATACACCCTTTCAGGCTGAAATTACAGGATTTAATAAACATCCATTGTGTAGATCGGTTAGGTTAGGGTTAGGTTGGTATTATAGAAATACTGAAAAAATATCGATGTCGGTCATACACCCTTTCAGGCTGAAATTACAGGATTTAATAAACATCCATCGTGTAGAATAGTTAGGTTAGGTTAGGTTAGTTTTATAAAAATACTGAAAAAATATCGATGTCGTGAAAAAAATGCATTATGACTTGCGAAAATTATGCATAACAAATACATTATGACTAACAATAATTATGCAACAAGACCCCTACCCTGTGCCTTCTTTTTAAAAAAGGAATAAAGACATTGGGTTCCTAGTGAAAAAGGTTACAAGTCAACTTAACTCATAATAAAGAAGGGTATATACATGAACAGGGTATACTAGATTTAAACCCTATTTCACTTGATCTTCAGAAGACTAGGACCCCAGGGATCAATTTAAAGACATAATTTCATATTTTAATTGATGACACCATGCCCTGCTAGGCAAATTGGCATTGCACAGTTGTCTCATTGTATGAAAAATAAAGTAGTAACGCGGGATGTCCTGAATTGAAAAATCAAGAACTTAATAATCAAATGAAACATGCAAGGTTGTACCAATGAATTAACATGATTCACCAATGTTTCACAAATTATCTTTTGCTAAACATTGGCTTATATAAGTTTTGCAAAAAGATACAGGTAAGGACCAAAAAGGTTGGCAAGCTAACTCACTCAATTAAATTTTCTATGAAACTTTTCCATTGTGACACGAAAATTAGCCATTCAATTGTAGGGATACTTTTTTCGCACAACAGAACTTTATTCAACTTCGTTGTTCGTATGGTTAATTGCGCTTGACTATGGCCCAACTTTTTGGTCCTCACCCATACTGCCAATCATAGCATTTTTTTTGTAGTTTTACAAATGTTTTAACCTATGTAATATAATTTATTGCAAAATCAATTGTATATCAATGGAATTTCGGTTAAATTTATTAAGATTTTGGCATTCATACCTACTTTACTTTATTTAATATTTTTTATTATCAAAACAGGCAGCGCTCCCCTAAAAAGCTTCAGCACCCCCTATTTTTTCGTGAGGGTTTTTGATCATTAAAATATCTTAACAATACAATTATTACTATTTCAGAACTCAACCCTCAAGGTGCATCAGGCGACAGCATATTGAAAACCAATGGCAACTCCCAATCCTTGTTTCCTGACAGTCCTGTCTACGAGCCTGATGACGACATCATGGACATCACTGATGAGGTTTGTTAACAGGATGGCAGACTAATGACGCGTTTACATAACGTCGGTGATTGAAGGTTCCAGCTGTATTCGGTTTAACCGGATTCGGTATTTGAAATGAAAAGGCCGTTAACGCGGCCGACAACGCCCTGTAGTCGAAGACGACCCAACCGAATTATTTAAACGTGCCATTAGAAGCAAAAAGACAAAACTTTGGATGAGTGATTAAGATAGACGGATCTGGAGATTCTGGAGGTTCTTGCGGCGCTTCTTCTGCGCAATGATCCGTCCGAAGCGCTGGTAAATCACTCCATATTACTGACGTGTAAAAGAGCCCTCATGTGGCCAATTTATAGAAAAAATATTTTGAATTTTGAGATTAAACTTTTTCTTGCGTACATAAATTACACATACAATTAAGATAATGTACCTACCTAATTTTGTAATAATACTTTCAACTATTCCTGCTATATCCCTGCTACTATTGTAAAAGTATTTCATTTAAAAAGTACAGTTTTACACTTAATTGCATAGAGCATCACAAATAAAACATTGTCCTGCTAAGTATACATTTATAATTAAAACTGATTACAGGTAGATTCACTAAAGCTGGCACGAATGGAATGAACAAAAGTAATGTCACCTAACACTGCGTGAGTGCCGTTCTTTGAACCGATGTTCAAATTGCAAACCGATAACCTGTTATTATTTTACACACTTGTATACTTTCGTTCACTCATTCAATCCATTCATGCCAGTTCTTGTGAATCGACCTGTACTGACGAGTATTGAACTAATTAAACACAAAGGCTTTGCTACAACATCATATCGTTAGGTATAAGGAATACCTCGTAACAAACATTAAATGCACCTTATTGAATATTTTAGTTTCGCGGTATTGTATCTATGTCGATATAAGTCATAAGTCAAAGTCAAGTACATCCTAAAACATAAAAATCCTACCACCAAATAATTTTTGTTTGCCTCATGATTCCATGTCTTTTTAGGTATCTACCAGTGTTATTGATGAGACAAAAGAAGATATAACATCTGAAGTTACAGGTATGTTTTTTTTTTGCAAATTAGGTTTCTCTCTTATGCGTCAAACGACTACCACTTCCATTTAAGATACTGTTTAGGGTTCTGTACTCGTAAAAGTGGAACCCACCTGCTGGTAAGTGGGATCTGTGACCCATATAGATTTGCATTCTCAAGACCTCCTAAGACCGCAAATGCGTTGCCAGTGGCCAACCCTTAAGGACTAAGATGAATACCTCTATGCTAGATCATTTCTGTGTATCTGTCAAGGCCTTTTTGATTTGTTCCTGATTCGTCATATTCCTAATAGGTCATATTCTTAATTCGACTAGCTAACTGGTCATATTCCTAACTCGTCATTGTACTTTCCAAAGGAAATGGCGAACACGTGCTTACTTACAGGATTAATAAGTATTAGAAAAAATTGTACTATGTAGTGTATGACACGATGTCCTACTAATATTATAAATGCGAAAATTTGTGTTCCCAACAATCTGAATTCTCTACGGACGTATTCTTTGCATGAAGGACGTTAAATTAGTGTGACTATGTTTTAAATATTTTGCAGATGATAAACCAACACCACAACCCAAGAGGAAACTCACGGATGAAGCAGTCGACAGCAGCCCCAAGATACAGAAACTTGACCTTAATAATGCTGAATTCACTGTTACTACCCAAACCTTAGACGAGGAAGTGTCAGAAATCATCAGTTCAACTAAAACACCCAAAGTTGACATTTCAACATCTAGAGTCCGAACCCCACTACGGTCAAGCCCAAGAAATCTTAAAAGAAGTAATAGTGCCGAACTTACTCAACCTAAAACACCTAGAACGCCAAGAATCCGGCCGGCCAGCGTTGATATTACTAAACAAAGAAAAACCCCAAGGAAGCTTCAAAGCAGTGACAAGATTGAAGAAGAACCTTCAACCTCGCGTCCTAGTGTAGAGTTCATTAAAGAAATAACACCTAAGAAAGTTCCTGAATCAATAGCAGAAGAGAGTGGATCTGAATTAAATGATTCGCAGAATTTCCGTCTAGTCTTATCGCCAAGTGATGATAATGATGCCAAACCAGTGACTAATAACTATAGCAGTGATCCAGTACTAGTCAAGGATAGGGAAGAAATAGTTAGCCCTGGAAAAATAAATGAAACTCGTAGTGAAGGTTTCAATTACTCTGATGAAGGTGCATTTTCACAACCGAAAAGACTTGATTTCAATAAAGGAAAGACAACCGATCAGGAAAGTACTGACAGTGTTGATACTAGTCCTGATCATATGCCATCAGTTACTTCAAAGTTAATGCCCAAGCTATCCAATGGCGTTTCGTCAACTCCTACTGAAGTGTCTGGTAAAAGCACCGATGATAGCGATAGCACTCCTGATATGCTGAAATTAACTAATAATCTAGGTAAAAGAGGAAAAAATGAATGTTTCGGAGCAAACAATACTACTACCCCGTCAACCATTTCTCCGGTCCGAAATGGTCACACGCCGTCAGAACCGCAGACGCAACCAATTTTTGATGTTGTCGTGAATTACAATGAAGATGGCGAATTTTTATCGCTGTATGTTGTCAAAACTGACAATGATTTGGGCTTAGACATGTGCAAGGAATACCAAAGATTTTCGAAGCGTTTTACTATAGACCCTTATTTAGGCGATGTGTCTGTCAGCACATCTCCGTCCAGTGTTACTAGTACGGGGATGATTAATTTGCCTAACAGAACATCTTTCGCGTCAACAGTGGGCTCAACTTCGAGTTCTAGTACCCGAACCAGTGATGGAACATTCGTAGTTCCTCAACCTCCAAGAAAGTCAATAGTTAACCCTACCAGTTCAGTGAAAGGATATGACGCTGTTATTAAAAAAATCCAAGATGTTTTCAACCATGCTAAAGAGGCTTTCGATGGCTCCCGTACATGCTGTGATGATAAGATCTCAGTAGCAGTCCAAACTACACCCTCAAGTGAAGCCTTGAGCAATGGCAACTTGAGTCCTGAAGAATCTAGCAAATGCGACAAAGCTACACCGAAGAGTTCACTTAAGAAAACCAGGGTCAGAGGTCGACGGAATCTGTCCACTAAAACAAAACGGAACATTTTGCCAACGCAAGTCGAGGAGCCGGAATATTTGCTCGGTATGAATTCTCCAGAAATGGTGCCAAGCAATGGAGATGACAAATCGCTTCTGAAATCGCCAAAGTCTGAAAAGCCTTTGTCTTCTTTGGTGGCTACGCCGAAATCGGTTACAAAATTGAAGCAGAAACGCCGCCCCACATCGCCTAGGCCGGCTACTCCGGTCGAGAAATCCCTGGTAAAATCAGAGTATCCTGGGTACGCGCCTGATACTGTTGTGTTGGCCAAATGGGTGGACAAGCGATATTACTCAGGCAAAGTTTTGGAGATTACGGAGCCTAACAAATATTTGATCAAGTTTGATGATGGACAGTCCAAAGTGTTACTGGATGATTTTATAATCTTTGGCGATACGAAGACGCTGCCGCTGGTTGGTCAGTCGGTGTATGCTATGGTAGATGAGGAACAGAATTACGAGCCAGGATTGGTGCTGGGGGTTGAGGAAAATGACAGTGGCACTATCACTTACCGCTGCACGACTGATGGGTAAGTTTTTTGTCTCTAGTTTTTTTCACCAGGCTATATGTCCTAACTTATTTCGGGTCCGGTAGTGGGTTGTATTTTTATTCATGATTCATGTTTACAACCAGAGCCGGTATTATGATCACCTTTATCGCGGTGGAAAAAGCATCATTCTATCTCGCACTTACATACCGGTCAGAAAGTGACCGACTCTTTATCCACGTTTATTCACATCGATAAACACGTCCATACGCCCGCTGGTCAATTAACGGTCATCCATAGCATGTTTATGTTAATACTATAAAGACTTTTGGCATGGCTTACTACTGCCATGATTGTGTAAATATAAGTAAAGTAACGAAGTGGGTGTCGTCGTGAATCGAAAACACTACATGTTATGTTGATACACGTGTCCGAAGTTATTTCCGAAGTTTATAACCCAATAAATCTACATTGATCAAAGTCAGTGTAATTTTAGCTGTAACAAGAAAACTGTTGTGGTTTAACACATTCACTGGTCGTTGAGTCTATTTGAGGACACTGGTAATGCGATGCTTATAGCCTAGAATGACATGAGCTAAAGGCCAATTTTTCTAACGTACCTATTTGTTTCCTTCCCGTTTCCTTAATTACTATGTAAAATCATATTTATTACTTGATTATTTAAAGGGACTTAAAGTAAAATGAGTTTTATAGGTACCTTCCATAGTCACAAGAGTACAGTATTTATTTCTTAGATATTTTTTCTTACTGTGTTAATAGTCATCGTAAATGCTTGTTGACATGAGACACAACTATGGGTAAGAGTGAGTGGAAAATATCGGCATCTCAGTCTTGCATATACATATAACTTTGTTTCAAAATTTACAGCAATAACTATAGCTAAGTATTAAATGATTGATGTTAACAAACGTACACCATTCCAGCGACACGATGGTGATGGTGACCGCCAGCGAGCTGTACCTGACGGAGGACCAGGCGCGCTCCATCAAGGACTCGGAGCGGCGCTCGCCCGCCTCGCCCGCCACGCCGCGCCGCCGCCACCACCGCGAGCTCGACCTGGACAACATCATACAGGTACCTTCCGTGGCCGTATTATGTAGTATTGTTGGTGGGTACACTACATAATCTCGAAATATTTTTTTCCGATTTTGATAAACACGAATTCCAGAAATCCGATTTTGAAATTTCCGAATCATCACAATTCCGAATTTTAGTTTCACGAAGCATCACAATCACGATTTTTTTAAATTCCGTAAGTTCACATTTCCGAATTATTAAAATCCCGAAAATTATTTTTCCGAATATCACAATTCCGAATTTTCCTATTCCGAATCCCAAATATTCATTATTCCAAAAATTTTGCAGCCCTAATTCTCTAAGATTATTTATTTCAAATAAGCGCCTGATAAAATATTGTATACTTAATACCGTGCATAATGTTTAACATGTATAATGCTCAAAAACTGTAAGAATTGTCATGTCCGACAAAGACGACCATGTTCCGCGTAGCTAAGGCGCTTCGCGCCTTGATGCAACTCTAACCTAACCACTCATCAAGGTGAGAATGACCAAATTTAGTAATGTGCTCGTCGTCGCACCTACTTTTTGTTTCAAGTAGAATACTTCAATTGAATTCAATTGGTTAGTTTCATAATTCCGAATTTTACATTACCGATCTGGTTTGTGAAGTTTGGAATTCAAATATTCGGAATTATAATTTTCGTAAAAAATAAAATTCGGAATTGTCAACAAATACATATAATATTCGGAAAAACGTTTTCGTGATTTTCATATTCGGTAATATAAAATTCGAGATTTTGATAATTCGGCCTTATGTATTTTCGGTATTGTGAAAATTCGGAATTATGAAATTTGGCATTTTCAAATTCGGAATTAAATAATTCGAGATTTTAGGGTGTTCCCATTGTTGGTACAAGGGAGTCATCCCTTGTACTAACAATACTAAATACATAATACGGCTATCGAAATAAAGATCTAGTGCAAAGGAAGTAAAGTTTTTTTTCTTTTTGTTTTTATGACTAATGATCAAATTAGAAAATGTACTTTATTTCATTCACAATAGAATCATATTCCATTGACAAAGTTCGTTGTATGGTGGGCCTTAGGAGGTCTACAGTCAACACAATTTTAATTATCTTATTTACAACCTTTCGTAACCTCAACTGCTCCTTTTTTAACAGACTTCAAAAACGCAAAATATCAAATGGTGGTTTTCAAAATGGTGTCAGCGTCCCACTATATTTTTAACCAAAAGTCGAAATAAGTTGGACCTATTACCAATTAAAAATAAGTTAAATTTAGCGTTTTTTTTAACATTAGGTACGTAAAAATGAATCTAGTTATTCCTTTTTGGTGTTAGTTATTAACAAAATCGGTTTTTCGCAGGGTCCCAGGAGCGCCCGAACTAGGGACAAAGGCAACTCCAGCGCGAAGAAACGCGTGACGTCGCCGAAAAGTCCTAAAGCCTCGACTTCAGGTATAAATTATCCCTGCCATTTCTTTTTCTATTTTTCCAACATTTGGAAGGTACAGCTAAATCGGCTTCTGCTGGGTGTGCTCAATAAAGCAGGATCTGTATCAGACTCTTCCGCCAACCCATCGTCTGCAACTTTACAAGGGACAGGTCAGGTCTCATATGGAATACTGTTCCCACCTCCATACCAACTTCTTCTATTTGATCTCTTATCTTATCTTGTTCGCATTCAGAGTAGAGCGGTTGGATTGGCGGCGATCTGGTACTCTGCTCGGCTCGACTCACCACCACTCGCAAACGGCTGTCCTTTCATCTCAACCACCGTTCGATGGATGGCACTCTACCACTGTGCGTTTTAGACGAAACATTTTGCCGCGCACGACAAGTTTTTTGAAAACATACTGCAATTGACTTATAGGTTATAGGTTATAGGTTGTGGCGGGCTGTTTTCCGCAACTCGACGACTTAAATATGCGCCTATTTTGCGTGAGAGGGTTGGTGACACTACTCCTGCCAACCCAGTTCCACCAGGAAGCCTAGCAGACCCTTGACGTTGCCGACGACTTCTGGTAGCGACCTCGGTACCAGTCCGAGGTGTCGCGCCCGGTATGTTGCCACCTCTGGGCACTCCATGATGACGTGGGCAGCGGTTTCTTCCGCTGTCATGCAGGCTCTGCACAGGGGGCTGTCTGTAACACCTAAAGTGTGTAAGTGTCTGTTGAATAGAGCATGACCGGTTATTGCCCCAGTTACGAGTCTAAGTTGAGTCCTTTTCAACTTCCGTAGTTTCCGTGACAATCCGGGATTTATTGTCGGGAGGGCTTCTTTGGCCTGCCTGCAGGTGCTTAGGTTGCTCCAGTATCGTTGGTGTTCTACCTTGGTTAAGCGTCGCAGTTTGTTACGCAGCCATCCGAACGGGAGAGGCAATATGGGCTCAGGACCCACTGCTACTATCTCTGAGCCCTTCCTCGCCAGCTCGTCGGCTGCGTCGTTACCACGTGAGTTGCTGTGCCCCTTTATCCATTGTAGTGTGATGGGATTGTTTTTACTTACCTTCGTCAGGGCATTGTGGCACTCAAGTACCAGCCCTGAGGTAACGGTGTGGCTCTGTAGGGCCTGGAGCACTGATCGGCTGTCGGAGAGTATTCGGATCGGGAGATCTATTACCTTCCGTGCCTCTATTGCTGTCGTAGCCACTATGATGCCCATGCATTCTGCCTGGAAGACTGTGCCGTGGGCCCCTAATGGTGTTGAGATGTGTATGTTCAGGTCCTCCGAGAATGTACCGGAGCCGGAGCCTGACCTTGTTTTGGATCCATCTGTGAAGATTCTTACCTCCCTTGGGTTCAGGCCCTCCCAGGGATCTTCGTGGAGCTGTATTTTGTACTTCTTGTCGAAGACAAATGTCTTCGGCACTCTGTCGGTCACCGCTTCTATTAGTGGGTCGTTACTTACCAACTCACATAGGATTTCGGTGTGTGGCACCTTTGTAGTTTTCCATAGGTTTAGTTTTTTGAGACGTACAGCGGTCGAGGCTGCCTCCTGCTTTATAAAGAGGTGTAGGGGTGGCAGGTCGAGTATGACTTCCAGCGATGCTGTCGGTGTTGTCCGCATGCATCCTGTAACTGCCATGCCAGCCAACCTCTGTAGTCTTTGTAGTTTGGCCTCGACGGTCGATAGTTTGGTGCGTGGCCACCAGACCACCGCGCCGTAGCTAATGATGGGTCTTATAATTGACGTGTACAGCCATAGGGTGATCTGGGGGGTAAGTCCCCAGGTTTTACCTACCATTCTGCGGCATTGCCAGAATGCTATCGTGGCTTTGTCAATTTTGCTGTTCAGGTGGTTGCTCCAGTTCAGTTTGTTGTCCAATATTACTCCGAGATACTTTACCTCAGTCGAGAGTTGCAGTTCTGTGCCAAATATCTTGGGGAGTTTGTAATTGCCTAGGTTTCGTTTGTTTGTGAACATTACCATCTCCGTCTTTTTTGGGTTGACGGATAGTTCGTTGTGCATGCACCAGCGTTCCACGATTTGCAGGGCTGAACGGGTGATGTCACACACCGTACCGGTGACCTTACCGCTCGTGAGGATTACTATGTCGTCAGCGTAACCCACCGTGTAGTAGTGACAGTCGTTCAGTTTGGTGATCAGCTCGTTCACGACCAGGTTCCATAGCAGTGGCGAGAGAACGCCCCCTTGGGGGCATCCTTTCGCCACTAGTGCTTGTTGGGCCTTATCCGTTTCTAGTTTGATAATCCTTTTGCTGAGCATGTTACCTATCCACTGCGTCATAACTGCGTTTACACCGTGCCTTTCCAGTGCCACTGTTATGCTGCTGAAGTTGGTCTTGTCGAATGCTCCTTCTATGTCGATGAAGACGCCCAGACATAGCGATTTGTTCTTGATGGCTTCCTCAAGCCTGGAGACCACTGCGTGCAGGGCAGAGTCTGTGGATTTACCTTGACTATAGGCGTGTTGGTTTTGATGTATTGGTGTGTTGACCAGGTCCCCTTCACGCAGGTACCTGTCGCATATCCTCTCCAGAGTTTTGAGTAAAAACGAGGTGAGGCTGATAGGCCTGTATGCTTTGGGGTCCGAGTAGTCACCTTTACCTGGTTTTGGTATGAATGTTACTTTGACCTCCCTCCAGCGCTGAGGCACATATCTGTGCGCAAGGCAGGCTGCTAGGATCACCGTGAGCAGCTGTGTCAGATTTTCGCCGCCCCACTTTAGTAGGGCGGGGAATATTCCATCCAGGCCTGGTGATTTGAAGGAGTCGAAGCTGTTGATGGCCCATTTTATTTTCGTGGGGCTGGTTACCTGGTTTGCATATTCCCAGTCAGCTTCTGTGGGGACGATCTCCTCTCGCGTCCAGCTTACCGGTTCAGATATTACGCAACCAGGGAAGTGAGTTTGTATGAGAACATTCTCTGCTTCCTCTGGCGAGCCGGTTAGGGTGTTGTCTGGCTTTCGTAGGGAGCCCATGGTATGCGTTGTCTGGTTGGAGAGAACTTTCCTTACCCTGTTAGCCTGTGTGCAAGTTTCAATGCTGCTGCAGAAGTTGCGCCATGAGTTCGTACTTCTGTACCTTATGCGTTTCTTGTAGTTGGACTTGGACACTTTGTAATTGTCCCAGTCTTGGTCTGCGCCTGTGTTCATTGCTCTGTTTAATTGCCGCCTCATCTTCCTCCTGAGTCTCTCCAGCTCCGGGCCCCACCAGTTCACGCGCTCGTTGCGCATGCTAGGCGGGCTAGATAAGGGACATGCTTGGTGGTAACACTCCACTATTGAGTCCGTTAGGAGGTTTACCTGTTTTTCAATCTCGTCGCAGCCCACTAGCCGGTGCAGAGACTCTACTGGCGGCAGAGTCAGGTCCAGTAGCTCCGCGTACTGCGTGCGATTGGTCTTGCGTGGGTTTCGTCTAGGGGTTGCGGTGATTGTGTTTACCTGAATGTCGAATCGTAGCCATCTGTGATCCGAGCACGACATCTCACTAGATACGTGCCAGTTCGAGATATGGTTCGAGGCTTCTTCAGTTGCTAAGGTCAAGTCAATGATTGTTTTACTGCGTTTGTTCACAAATGTGGGTTCTGACCCCCTGTTAAGGATATTGAGGTTGGTTGTTATTAGGTATTCGACAAGAAGCTTACCTCTCTCGTTGCCTGTCTTCATGCCCCAAATGGGGTGATGTGCGTTCGAGTCCGTGGCTATGATCAGTTCCAGCTTGGACTCTTCGCAGTAGGTAATGAGCCTGGACATGTCATGCGGCGGCGGGTCTTCTGCCTCTGGCATGTATACCGAAGCTAGTACTACTTCCGGCAGGCTGGAATCTTGCGCCCCGCGCACCTTGACGGCACACAGGTCTCTAGAGCAGAAGCTGGTTAAGGGTTGCGCATGTAAATTACGAGTCGTGTAAATGCAGGTCCGGGGATTGTCCGGACCCGTGCAGACAATGAGCTTACCTCCGATGTTCCGGAGCCCGCATATAGCGCCCTTCCTGACCCACGGCTCCTGGATCAGTACTACGGCTGTGTCGTTGGCCTCCAACCACTTCCGGACCTGAGCCGTTGCGGTCTCGCTGTGGTGGAGGTTGGCCTGTAGCACACTACAGCTGGTCGAAGGGGGTACCGTCGCCATTGGAGCTTAGCCCCGACGCACCCTCCCCATCTTCACCCTCACCGATGGCCAGCTTGCCTAGTCCCTGTGCGCACTCTTCCCCGCTCTCCGAGTGGTCGCGGAGGAGTTCCTCCTCGTCGAGCTCGGAGTTAGGGGCGCCCTGCGTCAGGGATTGGGACTCTGGTTCAGCCACGACTACGTCGTCAGCCTCCCCGGTCATCGCGGCCGTGTCCATCGGTTCGTGTAGTGTGCTGCATCCCGGAACATTGATGCCAGGGGGTGGAGTTTCCAGAAACTTCCCCCTAGGTCCCTGGAACTTCAGGTACACCGACCCACACAAGAATGTGAGTCGGCGGTCCCTGTCCAGGATAGCCTGCACCTCTGTCTCCGGGATGCTGACAATGGCGAAGGTTTCTGAACCTTGCCTGTCAGCGCTGATTAGCAGCCACCGGTCAATCTGCACCCAGGCGTTCTGGTACCTAAGGGAGTTGGCTACAACCCCAAAATTGTCCCAGACCCCCGGGAGCAGAATGCCGCAGCGAACTCTGCGCGGCACCTCGCTCTGGCGCTTAACCACCAGCCTGTCCCCTGATGAGAGGGTGATGGCGGCCACGCACCGCCTGAGCCAAGCCACCGCCGCCTGGTCGCCGCACCACATTCTCAGGGTCCCGTTAACATGTAGCGGTCTACCCTGGAACTGCGGTCCGGCTCCACTCTGGGGGTTTTGCATGGCCTCAGCCATGACGTGGCCCTGGATCAGATTGAGGGCCTCGTCAGCGAGTTGTGAGGAGAGGTGACCTGTGGTTTCGGATGTTACTGCAACCATCAGGTCAGCCTTTGCTGCGTCCGCGTATGTTGCTCGCGGGGTCCCGACGGTGGACTCGGTCCTCTGCTTCTTGGATTCGCCTCTCGGAGACAGGGTCTCGTCGAGGCGCATCCTTTTCACAGGGGCCCGAGCCACCGGGCTGTTGTTATGGGCTCCTTTCCCTTTCGGTGGGACACGGTTAGCTGCCGGTTGGCTAGGGCCATCGGCAGCTTCCTGCACCTCCACCGCGTTGGGAGCACCTGATGCGGTATCAGGCACCGGAGCAACAGAGGCAGCTTGTTCCGCTAGTATTTTGCGATACTTGCGCCTCTGTTTCCTGTTTTTGTGCCTCTTCTCCCCGAGGCCGATCGCGCTGGAGCCAGGCGCATCCCGTTTAGCGGGTTGCTCCTTTTTCCCCCACGTGGTCAGCACTGGGGTAGACCAGCTAGAGTCTAGCTGGGAGGATGTTGTGGGTGGCAACGCCGGTGTCTGCCCCGTGGTTGCAGATTTCTCCGCAAACGGGACGATCTCCGGGTTGTTTGTTGTTGTCAGGTGTTGTGTGTGTGTGTGGGAGTTTATGTTAGAGTGTGAGGTCCACGCTCGGGGTTTCGGTCCTGCTGGTTTCCCTGCAGACCTACCGCCCCTCGCAGACCTTTTGATTGTGTGTGGCGGTCCCTTGGCACCGCCCCCGTATGGGTGAGTGTTTGTGGTCTTCGAGGTCGAAGGCGTTGCCTTGAAGCCACGTGTGAAGGACGGTAGCGGCACTTTCGTGCCACGTACCTCCTGCTGTGTTTGGTTTGTTTGGGTAACTGCAATTGACTTAAAATGAGACAAATGTCGAAGTTTCACATATTTTATTATTATTTTTCTAAGAGTTAAGTTCTTGTCGATGAAGTAATTTACATTCTATCATATTTTTATGGCAGCCCGTAGACACTCAATCTCGATCGGGAACTTAATTTCAAATTATCAATATATTTTGTGACATATCTTACATTCAATTAAAAGAACCAGCCGTATTGCCCAGCTTCCGTATTGTAATTTATTATTAATATTTACAGGCCTGAAAAGCAAGAGCACTCCCGTCACGTCACGCAAGCGGCTCGCGAGCGAGAGTAGCGAGATGAGCTCCAGTAGTAACTCCGCACCGATGCGGCTCGAGGACGTCGCCGGCGTCGAGCCCGAGGTGCAGCGCACGCCGCGCAAGATACCCGGCGTCAAAGGTCAGTCTGGGCACCAGTGAACTTTAAACACCACACCTAAATGTATCATTTCACACAAGTTTTAAAACTTTATTAATTTGTTTGATATTCCCATACATTGAATACATAGAATTACTCAGCTATTTACTAAGCAATGTTGTAACAACATTCTTGCAGCAAAACTAAATCTACCTTACCTACTTAACCAATTTTGTTTCCAACAGCGGGCCCGCTCCAACTCAAAGGCGCGGCGAAACAAAACATAGGCAAGAAGAACTCGAAACTAGTGAAGTTCTCGAACGACGAGGACACCGTGTCGAAGCTCGGGCCCATCCCCGGCGCGGACAGCAAGCTGTTCGCGGGGCTGCACTTCCTGCTCACCTGCACCGAGCCGCCCAACAAACTCAACGTCGCTGAAAAGGTACATATATAGCTTCAAGTGGAACAGTTCCATCATCAAAGTCCATTGCAAGACATATCCATCCCAAAAATCTAAAGATCTTGATACATGATAGGTCGTTGCTTTTTGCATCTAGCAGTGGCTTGTGATCATTATCAGATAGTTGTAGGAAAGCCTTTAACATTGCGCCTTCCGTGCACGTCTTTTTAGAAACTTTCTGCTCTAACTACCATCGGTGAGAAATATGCTGCAGTGTATCTTGGCTCCAAACCTCCACTGCTGGACAAAACCATTCCCAAAAGATGTCCACTAGGATCGGAATAGTGCTAATACATCCAGCTGTTTCCCGCGATCCTTATCAAGCCGGTCCACAATTTATGAAGCCTGCCAACATTGCGTCTTCCATGGCCGCCTTTCTAGCCCTTATTGCTCCAACGGTCATTGGTAACTTGCAGAGCTATATCGGTAAGTTACCAGCAGTAGGAAGCAGAACATAATCAAAGAGAAATCTAAGCTAGTGAAGTCTTCGAAAGACGAAGACACCGTTTCAAATCGTTGGTCCAAGTTGTCAGATGCGTTTTCATGGCACATTTATAATTATTGTCCGTTGGGGCAGAAAATTTCTAGCTGGTCGCCTCTCTAGTATAGTATTGTTATTTATTTAATCGTATGGCATGATGTAAAGAATATACAAACAAATAAGAGGCTACAAATTAAATTGAAGAGATTTTATCTTTTAACACGAAGCAGGGCATTCCTGGATTATATGGTGTATTGTTTGGAGCTCTGCACCGCAAGCACAGGCAGGAGAATCTATCCACCCACAGCGGTGTTTGTATTGGGCGCACCGTCCATGTCCTGTGCGTAGCCTATTAAGGTTGCGCCAGTCTTGTCTTGGGAGTTCGGTGCTCTTAATTCTGGTTCCTGGGACAATTTCAGAGCCCAATTTACCCGCCATGGACGCGTTCCACCTTTTTGACCACTCAGTCAATGGGTCAAAATCGCAGTGTGAGAGTTCTTTGGCAATGCTATAAGACGGATTTCTTGACTTTAACCGGTGTCTGGTAGGGTTGGAAAACTCCGAATTCACTTATTTATTTAATGTATTATCAGTGCGCAGACACTCGCCACTACTCGTCCGAAGAAGACGGCGAGACGACGGCTGGAACTGACTGCGAAGACCTCGTGTTCTCCAACCGGGTCTTCCACAAAGAGAGGCTCAAGGAGCAGCTGGAAGCAGGTGGCGGGATAGTCTACAGGTAACATTAATTATTAATGTTATTAATTATCAGCCTGTCATGTCCAGTACTAGACATATGTATGTATGTATGTAAACTCTTTATTGCACAAAAATATAAATATTACAATTATAATACTAAATTAATGTACAAAGGCGAACTTATCCCTAAATGGGATCTCTTCCAGCTAACCCTGAAGCAAATGAGTAAGGACAATGCATGGGGTTGGACACATACAAGTTTGCACAAAAAGTAAAAAGAAATGATAATACTTATAAATAAATAAATAAATTTTAAACAAATTAGCAAGTACACAAACTAATATAAACGTACACACATATATACATACATATATACCTACATAAATATATAAATAACAACTCTAATCATTATAGGAACCTGACTTCACGACTCATTCAGCCACAAAGTTTTTAAATTCCTCTTTAGAGAGACTACAGAAGGGGACTGCCTTAAGGACAACGGAAGTTCATTCCACAGTTGGACACCACGGACTGTGAAGGATTTGGCATAGAAACGTGTTTTATTAGCCGGAACCACAAGGGAAAGATTGGCGCTGGAACGCAGGCACATACAGCAGGACATATTACACTATCTCCAAGTCGGAGTCGAAGATCCTGGCGTCAGCCGCGTGCTACATGTAGTCGAGGGCACTCCGCCGAATTGTGTGCGTGTGACTTACTCTTGGCTCTACAGAAAAAAGGATCTCTTTTACAAAAAAAATCGGCTTTGCTTTTGCAAAATGGGTTATAAGACAAATAGGCATAGTACTTCCCCCAGGCTAGATATTTTCCTACGTTGACCGTCTTTCCGTTCGTCGAAGAAAAACAACAAATACGTACAAATAAATGGTCAAATGCGAGTTGAGCTCGCGCCGATTTGATTTGAAATCGAATTCAAACTGGAATATAATAATACCTACTATATACCAAACAACCGTATGGAACCCTGGGTGCGCGGGTCCGACTTGCAATAAACCGGTTTTTTCTGGTATGCCGCCTCCGCGATGAAGGTTTACATCAATGTATTTACCTATATTCCGCTAGAGAAGGAAAGTTGAGATTATATTGAAGCGTAATTTGCATTAAAATAAGTCGCTATATTATTTTTCCAGCCACTTCGACGATGTGCCAAAAGCGAAATACAACGTTACAAAGCTGATTGCGCCCCGGCCCTGCCTCACCGCCAAGTACATACAGTCCCTGGCCGCGGACATTAGGTCCGTGTCACACCAGTGGGTGATCCTGTGCTGCACCAAGAACGAGCTACTGGATATTGACGCCTACGCGTTGCCGGCTGGCTGGTCTATCACCAAACAGGCGTTTGTTAACTGGGTAAGTTAAGTTATAGGTAATCATTAATGGGCGGACGGCGGATGCAATTAACGTCAAAATAATATCAAACGATATCCGTAATATGGATATGACTACAATTGATTTAAAAAAAAGAACTTCACTGCAAAAATTTATAGAATTTTATTGTAGAAGTAAATACCTACTAATACTATTTTATTTATTAGGTATTTTCAGTACATTCCTTTTATAGTTAACTATCTACTTACATATATAGGGAAAATGACCTCTCCACATCTACAGACGTAAGAGGGGCGTATTCGTAAAGTGATACTTCAGTACTTTCTTAATATACAAAATATGTACTGATTTATGGCAAAAACTGCATATATTTTCACACATATATAGTAGTCGAAATTTAATAAAATTCTTATCCATCTTGTGCTTTCGTCACCATATTGCATCCGTTGTCCGTCCATTAGTAATCATGTTCATGACTTGATTTTTGTACCCTAACTTTTGTATGCAAATGTATGATACATTTTAATATTCTTAGAATGTGACCCAACCATTCCTATTAAATAAGCCGGCATGGACTAGATGGACATGGCGAAACCATAAAGGTTCCCAGTTTTACTAAAGAACACTAAAAATACTAAAGCAAATTTCCGTTAGAATAAACTTGTTCTGTTATATCTACATTAATTTTCCTTACGTGTTTTATATCTAATATTATCCAAGAGCATATAAGCAAATTAAACAAAAGTAAAATAAAAACAATGGTAGTAATGGTAGGAAATAAGCTCTTCTCATGGCAATATTCAATTGTTTTTATTTGCAAAGCAAGTTCGTACGTATAACTATGTACTAAAACCTATTTCGATACCTAAAGTATATGCCAAGGATGTTACAGGTAGATTCACTAAAGCTGGCACGAATGGAATGAACAAAAGTAATGTCACCTATCACTGCGTGAGTGCCGTCCTTTGAACCGATGTTCGAATTTCAAACCAATAACCTGTTATTATTTTACACACTTGTATACTTTCGTTCACTCATTCAATCCATTCGTGCCATCTCTTGTGAATCGACCTATACTTTAATAATTGTCTTGAAAAAATACAGGCTGGTTCAAAATGAAGGATGAAATTTTATATAGCGATATGTTCTCCAATTGTATTTTGGTCTCCAGGTACCGTCATCAGGCAAGCGCGTGACCCAGTTCTTCAAGGACAAAGTGATCCTTCTGTGCGGGGACCAGGACACGTTCGTCAAGTTCTGGGAGCGGGTGTGCACCCTCGTGGGCGCCACCACGCGGGTGGTCAACGAGGAGGACTTGAACATGTCAGGTGAGATATTACACCGTCGTTATCATTATCATATCAGCTGAACCTGCAACGCTCGTGTGGCATCGCTCTAAGTCGTTTCCTAGTAGCTAGGTACTGACTGGGCGAGCAGCCTCGCGCGGCATGCTCGGGCGTTTTCCGGGACAATTTGCCGCGCGAGGCTGCGTCGCTACAAAAAAACGCACGCGAGGAACGTGAACCTAAACGTTTTTAGATTAAACAGTTGTATGAAAACGGATCACAAGCTGGGAAAAAAATGTTTAAAGAGTAGTGCTTTGATGATGCAAGTTTTTGGATTAAACAGTTAAATTGACTTCAGTAATGTTCATTTCCCGGTTTATGTTCCTTCACGCATCTTCTCTTAGTCCTCTATTAGTATACATAATCAGGACACTGCGCATTCCAAATTTGTCTACATATAATCACTATATAATTGTTTTAATTTAAGACAAAATTCTTTATCTAAGACGCCAACCGAGCAAGCGAGCGAGGAAAACACAACCGTCTTGAGTGAGCGCGGCAAACGTACTGAAGCGTCTTTGAGCAGCGACAAAAACCGACATCGCTCGGCTCCGGCCGCGGCACGCTCAGGCGAGGCAGCGCGAGAATTTGTGTCTGGCGAGGCTCGTCCTGACAAACCGTGAACTTAACTCCCGCGGCAGCCTCGCGAGGCTGATCGGCCAGTCAATACACAGCTCGGGACGAGTTTTTAAACAAATTTTGAAAAAGGCACGATTTAATTGTCTCTAAAATGTCTGAGTACGGCGATAATACCTCTCAATCAAGTACAGATGTAGTGAAATATCCTTTCACATCGTATTTTCTCGGAATTTTTCGTATTTGTCATGCTACTTCAGTCTGACTCAGTACCCATCAAGACAACGTGGGAGAACGTCGCATCGCGAGAGTAATAAACTAATAATTTATATAGAGTGGTTAATACCAGAGTATTTTTGTGTTAATTAGATTAAGTTTGTTTTCCGTTATTTTTAATAGTCATGCCGAAAGCGTTTGACCTGGGAAACGTTTAGATCGACAAGCCTGTGAAATTATTTTCAACATTTATTTCTATTTCCTCTTGTTTACCTTCACCTAATTTCTATATATTTGATCGTGGTGGTTTTATCTCGGTGTGATATACTTCAAACTCGTGGTTTGACATTTGACACTGATAACTAAAGTACTCTATTTATTTAATACAAACATGTCACTTAATAATTCAATAATTCATAGTCACGTCGGCATCGTTCGGAAGTAGACGCGAGTTCCGAGTTTTCACGATGTGAAAGGATTATTCACTAGATCTGTATTTAGCTTTTATAAAAAGCTAAAATCGAGACTCTAAAACTAATCCTTACCTTCCAGGTGCCCTAGCATTGGTGACAGAATGGGACTGCCCCCACGAAGTCCAGAACAAAGCCAACCAGGACAACATCCCGCTGGTGTCCACCACGTGGGTGGTCCAGTGCCTGGTCGAGGCCAAGGTGCTCGCCCCGACCTGCCACGACAAGTTCTCGTTCATGTACACAGAGCCGGAATGATACTCATTCAAGGAGATACTCATTATACGTGAAAATTGACACTTTAGTGAGTCGCGATATGGACGCGGTGTATATTTAGTGTGAAGTGAACTAGTGAAGGGTTATGTTTAGTACTTTCAATCCAGGAAGCTCCACTCTTTAACCCTTACATTGCCAAGAGTCCTCGACCGCACTATGCCCCGGTGCCGACCCTTCCTCAAGCATGACGACCATTGGTTTCTGCGGCACCCAGCAAAAGGCATATGTGACGCCGGTCAGCGTCTGCGGCTCCCAGTCAAAGGTAAATGAGACTCCCATCGGCGTTCGCGGAATACAAGATCAAACTTTAGAAATATTTTCTTTGTAAAACCGACTACAACCGATAGTTTTGAGGGCTAATATCTAATTTTAAATCACGATATTTGATTACGCATATTCCATGGAATCGTTAGTGAAAATATAATGCCGAACACCGTCCAAGGCGTTGTACTAGGGTAAAATCATAGGACATCATCGGCAATGATTGGGTTAATATAGCTTAGATTGACGCAGTGCAACGTCAATTTGACCGCTGGCGCCTTTTTGGATTGGATACACTATTTTTGTGTGTGAATCGAAGTTTTATGATATTGACTGATGAAAGCCTAAGGTTGAGTGATCGTGAGAATACGTGACTTGAGTCACAGTGGGTAAGTTTACTTTGTCGTGCAAAAACTAACCTGATGAGCTTGAACAAGACAGGTTTGTACAGATATCAACAGTACTTGGTAAATTTAGTTTGTACAAGTACCGAAAGATATTGTGTTAATAAAATTTGATAATTTCACTTGTTACTTATCTTTTGGAGCGTTTGTATTTGACTCGATACAAGAGTATTATTAAAATTCTAAATAGACATTTATTTTGATAACTTGGTAACGTTTTGAATAGCATGAATTTAAAATTCGCTTAATTAATTGGGTTTTTTTAATGTAATTACTTAATAAAAGATCTCGATTTGTGTTAAATCAATGTGGACTCTAAAATTGTTGTAATAAATGATAATTTTGGTTAAGTATCTGTTCGAATAGGAGGCGGGTTGCCACAGCTATAGAGCGAGAGAGAGAAACGTTGCGAACCGCCAACTATTTCCAGAAAAACTTAATAGTCCACGCTTTTTGTTACATAATTATTCTAAATTCCTATAAGCATTTGCAATCAGTATTTTTGAACTATGCATAAATGTGAATGTACTAAGCATTGATGAAAAACGTTGTAAACAAAACAAATGAAATTTTATTTGATTGCAGTGTTGTAACTATCTCAAAGAGTTCTGTTAAAATGTCAATAAACTGTTATAAATAAATAAAATGTTGAGTTCCTGTTATTTTTAATGATGTGAGATAAATCCAATATAGTTCGCACAAAATAGATTTTCATTTGTATGTGTATAACTTTAATTTAGGCGGTTTTTCACCTGTCATTACATTACTATAGCCGGATACTCGCTAGCGAGCTGTAACAGTAACCGTAGCAACAGTAACGAGCTTCTAGTGGAAAACAGGCTTGCGAGCCGCGTTCACATCACAAGTGAGTACTCGGCTTTACTTTTATAATGATGCATAAAATTGGCATGTTAACTGAACTCGAAATTTTCAAAAAAGATGGCCTTGATCCAGCCTCTACCCACTTAAAAACTCAACCTCCTACGGCCCAGCATACAACGAAATTTGACAATGGAATATGAATCTATTACGAATGACATAAAGTCAATTTTCCAATTTCATCTTATGTCATAAAAACAAAAGAAATTACACTTTACTTTCTTTGCACTAGATCTTTATTTGAATGGCCGTATTTTGTACTAGTTTTAGTACAAGGAACCTCAGGAGGTTAATAAGTGCGACATATTGTAATCATGTTAAATTTTATTTGTTTAGCCCTTTGTATGTATTTCCTTACGAGGAATTTTGTAAAAACATCAACCAATACTCTAACTTCAATCTGATTTTAAACGCCATATGATTAATGTTTACTGACATAATAACTATCTCAATGTATTTTTTAATAAATTCATGTATAAATAATTAAATACCAAAACAGATCTATAAAATAGCTCACCTGATGTAGCAAACAGTTCAAACGGCTATAGTTATGCTATAGCTATATCGCTTTAATCTCGTGTTTGCATGCATAACTTACATATATACAATAGTAACTTATATTTAACCTTACACAACAACGTATGTACTTGAATTATGTTCTATACCATTGTTCAAACCAAAACATTGCAATTATAGAATAAATAAACTAGCATGAGTCAATATAGAAACAAAATAAACGCTTCTACCACAGTAATAAAAAAGTAGTTCATCTCCGGCCCTTAACGAGTTTCTCTTACCTATTGCCGCTCGAGCGTTAGGGTTGCGTCGATGCGCGTCGCTCGATACTTAATACGCACGCAACGAACCGCGGCGACGGCGCGGCCCCGACTAAACCGGCTTGGTGAGTCCTGTTGAGTTTGTATGTGGTAGCTCACGACGCGTACGGTCGATACGCACATGCAACCCGCGCGATATACCTTTGTTTAACAAGGCCCAGTGTGCAATGTACAGAATCAAGGCAACTTAATTTGAATTGTATTGCTATGATAAGAATGTTTATTTTCCTATCTTCATAAACTGAAAATGTCATTATCGAACAAACGTAAGTATTGAACTTTATTGTCATGAAGGTAGATTCAAAGTCGCACTCACAAAAATCTCCCTGTTTGTAGTATGGTGAGCTTAAAGGCCGAGCCACACCGGTTGCGTGACGTGCACGTGCGCGTTCGCTTTCCACTGCGTTGTATAGTGACATGTCGTAATAAGAATTCATACTAAACAACGCAGTGGAAAGCGAACGCGCACGTGCTCGTCACGCAACCGGTGTGGCTGGGCCTTTACGAGGTCAAAGACGAACGGTCGGACGGACGGTCTATACTGTGTTTCTACGGCTTACTCGTACGTTTTAAGATGCCACATATGATTACGTCGCTAATGTTCCGCGATTTGAATCTCGATAACCATAACGCCTGAGTCTGTTCTTTGGATAATTACTTATTATATTTCCTTGAGACTGTTAAACACGTTTAGAAATAAAATTCTCTATAGTTTAATTTGTTATACGTGACACCTTTTCCGCGTGTTATTAAATTATGCATCGTAATCTTTTATATCATTGGTTCATTATACAAATCGAAATTATGCGAATTGAAAATTAGTACATTACTTTTTATGAAAATCATTACACAACGAAGCATTAGAAGTCTTTATTTTGTCATCCATCATTGCATTTGTCAAGTAATTTTGGAACTATTAAGGCGTACAAATCACATAAGATAGGTACCTACGTTTAGTACTAAAGGAGATTATAAATATAAACTGTTATCAAATGAAAATAAATGTTTACTCAAACACGCAATGTTCAAAATTTCAGAGTTGACACGATTTTAATAGTCTGTATTGTTGTTATATGGATTATTGTGGCATTTAAGGGATATGCAGATTATTATTAGGTTAGGTTAGGTTAGGCTGGGAGGGTTGTAGTGGGTGTGCCAGAAACTCGAAAAATGCCGGTTTATGTCTTTTTTTTAAAATATCTGATATCATTCAGAAATTGTCAAAAAGGAGATACATTATTTACACTTGAATGGTTAGAACCATTTTGAGGAACTAAGTAAAGCTACTGATGCATATTCAATTGTCATTGTTTGAATATGATTTTGAAAGAAAGAAAGAAAACATTTATTCACAAAAATAACACACATAAATATATTTATGTGTGTTTTTTATGTTATAACATGAAAAATAAGGAAAAGAAACGACAGATAGTGTAACTAATTGTTGCGAAACGGTCCTAACTCATGTCTGGGGTTAATTCTGGGGACCTAGTGAAAAAGGGTCCACTTAACTCGTAATAAAAAAGGGTATATACATAAAGAGATTATATTGGACCTATACCCTTTTTCACTTGATATTCAGGTGGCTTATATCCTTTTTCAATAGGATCCCAGAATTTATCTGTATTGTCAAAAACTTGGCTAGGGTGACATTTTGGTTTAATGCTCAGAAGTGTGAAGTGTCCCTGTTACCTATCAGAATAAAGTTGATTAATTATTAATTCATTTCGTAAGTTCAGTGATAAAAACCAAGCAACCTTCAATTTCACGTTTTGTTCATCAGTCAGGCCCACTACAGCTCAACCTCTAGTGTGAACAGGTTTTAAATAAATGTGGATGACAATTCGAAGTTCAGTGTTGCTAATCTAAAATATAAATCCATAATACATTGTTGCAAAGGGTAGAAGTACGCTATAAATGGATTCTACAGTACTAGGCAGGTAAGAAAATTAAGACACATTGCAAAATTATTAAGTTTCTAAATATTGGTAATGTTGACAGTTGTAAAACATGGATTGTCAAGTTTCAATGATAATAAAAGTTGAAAAAAAAGTTTATTTAGAACCTTGTCACGCTGTAATACTGTAGTTGTATGTAAAATTAAGTATACCAGGCGGAAATCATGGCCCAGAATGATCGCTGGATAATTTCGCCGCAGTTAACAACAAAAATATAAAAATGTATGTCGACTTATTAAAATTTAGTAACGATGTTATATTAATAAGTCATTATTTATAATGAATTTTAGTAGGTAATTCAACTAAAATTAACTCTAATTAAGTCAGAGGAATGCAAAATGTTTTTCGTCATTGAAATGTATTGACATTGTAAATAAATCAAATTTAATAATTAAGTCGTAAGTGTTTAGCCGTGCGTGAACAAACTGTACATACTGTGGTAGTTGAAACTTTCTAGTAATTATCTCAAATGTTGTCATAAAAGTCTGACTGTATTTAGAGTTTGCAACTTATGTATTTTTTTTGTGTCATTTGAGAATAATTTCGGCTAAAAATATTAAGAAACATACTTCGGACCACTGTTATTATAATTTTCTGTGGCATAATATCAATTATATGTCAGATTTTTAGTGCTAGTTATAAGTGATCCTAAATTTCGTAACTAATATTATCAGTCGGTCTATAAATTCGTTTCGGTAAGTGTATACTATTGTATTATTATTAAATTGAGTTGACTATCGATGCTAACTTGTGTACTAAACATTCTGAACAGATTTCAATGATACCTAAAATTTTGGTGGCAACATCCGTAAAGGATTAGCCCAAAAGTTGTTAATTTTAGGCCATCAATCTCATGAAATATGTAATTTGAAAGGAGGAAAGCTAAACGATACAGCAAAAAACATTCCATGGTCTTTGATACGACCTGTTTTGTTAAGTATTGTTGCTTTCTCTCGATTCTCTTGAAATAATTTGAATTGGCTCTGCAAATAATGTAACAATCAGTTGAGAAAAAAAAAATTGAATAGCTATAAAAATTACCAAGATATAAGCCAACAAAGATTTGTTCCTATCTCTTTCTAGCAAAACAGAATTTAACATGGAGATTATAAGGCCGACCTGTTACATGACGTCACAGTGCATATCGGATCTCTCTGTGTAATCGCTTATTAATTAGCAGCTTAAAATACTTGTATCATACGTATTTCTTGGCCGATGTTAATTTGAATTTCTCTTTTGGTGATCTCTTACGGTATTTTCATATTTGTTGAGATATGAGATTTAAAAAATCCATGCATATTATATTCCGGATTACAGGTTTTTTTTTTCTAAATCAGTTTTGGTTCTAAGCCAGTGTCACTATCTATTCTTGGCCTAATGTATCAGAAATGTGTGTAAAATAATTATTTAAGTTCGGACATTTTTAAAAGTTTAATGCAGCAGTTTTTAGGTTAAGTACTAATGTTGACCATACGATGTTAAATTTAATTTATCGGCTGTTAGTTAATACATTTTCACAGCCGTTAACGCCCTAATCGTCTGTTAAGTGGTTAACATCGTATGGTGAAATTGGTACTAAACCTTTTTAAAATTATTGTATTGATGTACTTCCTTAATTTGCATTGTTTGTCAGCAATGTCAACTTTTTTAAACATTTTGTTACCATTGTTAACGCTTTTTTAAAATGCTTTGAATATACATGTATTTTTTTTGCCAAATGAATATTCGTACCGTCGACATTTAGTGTCAGCATTCGACGTCTTGGCGTCTAGGACTTTAAACTGCTAAGGTGGGTCAACACATTGAGGGCCCGGCTTCCAAATGTCTATCTAAAACGAGCCAATACCACGTTTTCACCACTGATTGTGTAACCTAAGTATTTTGTTTCGTAAACGTCGCCTAGTCGGGGGACCTGACCCCATTGTATGTTAATAAGTTAAAAACAATGTGCTTTTAGCTGTAAATGACATTTGTGAAATGTTTCACTATTTTCCAAGATTTTTTTTTAGTAGGTATTGGGACGTGTTGATTATTTTTAATTTCGCGTTGCATTGTGCAGGCTTTTTGAGTTGTTTTTGTTGATGTCTTCAAGGCGATACACACAGGGGTATTTGACCCAAAAAGTCGGACATATACAAATATATACATTTTTGTGTTCAGGGATGATTGAATTACTTAAAAAAAATTGGCAAAAAAATATCGGTCAAGGTCAAGGTACCCAAATTCTGGTTTTATTAATTAAATGAAACAAAATCAATTTAAAATAGAAAGAACATATAATATTAGCAAAAAAATACATTAATAATCACTTCTTATCAGTTATATTATCAATAAAGCCTTCTACTATAAATTTAGGGACGCCTACCCATATTTAAACTACTATTAATTTACCTGTATGGTAACAGCATCTCTTTCGCAGTTGCCGAAAATGAAAGTTTATTATTATGGGATCTGCTTCGGATACTGCTCAAAAATGGGTCTGAAGTTAAAAGCAACCTATTTAAAACGTCTATGTTGCATTGCTCCCGTGAAAATTTTCGGCTGTAACATTCTCGGTACAATCGAAAATGTTTGTTTCTTGCTTCTGCAGCTTCTTCAGATAATGACCCAATAGGTAATAGAGCATGGTCTATCACTGTGGGCCCATGGATCAATATTTTGTGGACAGTGGGTGTCATGGGTTGCCATGGATAAAGGTGAATATATAGTTTGGCCGTTTCTTCGCAATATATGGAAAATTTGCTGGTGTCTACTTCGTGTCCACTTGAAATTACTTCTAAAATAATGGCGAATCTTTCAATCAAGTTTTGATCAATGCCAGTTATCCGAGCAGATATTCCAGCATTGGCGAAAAATCTCCTGCTTGTATTGCCATCATTGCTACTACCGAATCCAGGCTTAGGAACGTCAATGATAAGACCTAGTTCATTTCTAAATTGCTCTTGAATTATAGATTTTCTGTCTTTTACAATATTTTTGTCTTGCTGGGATCTCGCCTGCCACTTTTTCAATGGTAATTTATATGAAAGGTGGAGTAAGGATTCAAATAATCGGATTCTGGCGTGTAGAATAGATAAACCGAATTCTGTGTTCTCCATGATTACTTCTTTGGTCTTTGTTAAATCATTGAAGTCTTTTGAAGTCAATTTACATATAAAACACCTCATTGTAGATGTTGTTTGAGTTGCTGCGTTGCATACTTTTCCGTCTACCATTGTCAGAAGCATCTTGTGTGTAACATCGATTTCGTGAGATCCTCTTTTTGATTTTGTTGATTGAAGTTCCTTGATCTGATTATTAAAGTATTCAATTTCTTCGTTTGTGATGTCTTTAGTCTCGTGCACAAATCGTATCCTCATCGGTCGACAAAAACGAGGCGAAGACGGCGTTGGATTTCGCCAAATAACTTTATCATTGTGTTTGCAAATAAGTTGAAGAGGAACCAAAGATGATTGAAAGATATGCGCATCAGAGTCAGTCATGTTCTCAAATTTTTGTTTAAATTGTTTTTGGTGTGAACCATCACATCCCCACTTGTAGATGAGCTCAAGAGAACTAAGCTCCTCGGATGATAACGTATCTAAAACTTCATCCAAATACGATAATAGTCTTTCAACCGTATGATTGAGTAACTGTTGCAGTTTAACCTCGGCACACACAGAATTAACGTTAACGCTTTCTTCGCTAGGATAGCACTTCTTTTTCTCTTTTTGTATTAAAGTGTAGCATGGAAATAGGTCTTTATCGCAAGCTCTTATAATCTCATACTGTTTTCTTGTTAATGATGCCTCTACAAACATAGACAGGGCCTCTTGTGGTGTCAATTGTCTTCGAGAGGACACGGGAGTCCTAATGTTTTCTTTTTGGTTAGAATCATCCTTTGAACCCGTAGTCATAATATTCTTGACAACAGTAGCACCGTCAATATTACCGCTTTCTCGAAGCATCATTTGACCAGCAAATAAAATCTCTTGTGCTTCATTATTTTCCCTGAGAGATTCCGTTTTGCGTCTTTTGCTTCTTTCACACAAATCTTCAAAGGACTTTTGCGGCCGGTGGCCGGTATTGCATAACACTTTCATAGGTATTTCTATAGTTCCTTGCAACCAGTTATAATTTTTCTTCAAAAAAGCGACCTCAGCTCGACCAGCTGCTTGCCAGCGAGACTTCATATCGTATTTCAATCGAGCAAATCTCCGCAGGAAGTCTTCTTTCCGCTCAACTGGGAAGCAAGCAGTTTCCACGTGGCACTTTTCCACAAAATCCAGTTTTTTTGCAAAATCTTTCTCGGCACACTCTTTAGCCATGTTAAATATGGCAATTCGAGTAACCATATTCACGCCAGAACCACCTAAAACAAATAAACAGGAACGTTAGAATAACGACCGCAAAGTTATCGTGGTTTGGTCGAGCAGGCCGCTATTTCAAAATCAGAAAAAACATTGATGCAGCAGTTTAAAGCAGTATTTTTAAAATATTACATACAGAATACTGACAATACTAATGTAGTAAGAAAAAATCAAGACCTGATATTGCCGGGAAGTATAACTAAAATGCGAATACTTATAATAGATTGGTGAAAATGGTTAAATATAGAGAGTACTTCTATAAAATGTTAAATTATATAACAGAACTATGCACAACTAGACGTCTTCATATAAATATAAAATGTACATACCTGGTTGACTATTCTCCATTATATAAATCACTGCAGTTTACTTCAGAATAATTCCAAATAAATGAAACGTAATGTAAATATTTGTGATAATATGCACTCGCAACAATTCAACAGTACGCAACAGCGGTCGAAAGTTGACTGATACGTAAGTTGTGTGAATTCCACAATTTTATCTATCATGTATTATTATTACATAGACCCTTGGGTAACCGCAGGTAAAAAAAATTACCTCGATTTCGCCCATTTGGTTTTTGTACCTAATGTCCGCGGTTTAGTGTCAAATACCCCTGTGTGCGATAGTGGATAAATGTGTAAACTATGAATAAAAATTATAATTAAATCGTGTTTGTTAGTTTTCATTACCTTGATTATGGATTGAGAAAAAAAACTCCATCCAAGCAAACTCCAAAAAAGTCCATCTTCATTGTTGAACTAGTGACCAGCCCTCGCTTCGCTTCGGTTTATGCCAGTTTTCTGTAATACTACGGGTATTAATAATCCAAAACTTATTATACATAAAAACCTTCTTCTTGAATCACTCTATCTATTAAAAAAAACGCATCAAAATCCGTTGCGTAGTTTTGAAGATCTACTCGTAAGCATACATAGGGACAGACAGCGGGAAGCCACTTTGTTTTATACTATGTAGTGATGTACTCTGTTATTATTTTTGAGTAATATTATCAACAACAATATGCATTTTTCTAGGTAGTTATAACTTCGAAATTTTCTACCTGTCAGCTTAATATTAGCTGTGATATTAGTATGGATTTAACCTCTTTGTCGGGGATGAATGAATGTGGCCGAGAAAAGGTGTGGAAGTTAGGAACTAATTATCTAGATCCACTCATTTGTTAGCACAATTTGCTTTAGCATTCAATAATATCGCACCTTTAGAACAATAATGACCTAATTCAAAATTTGTGCTTTCAAATGTCATAAATTTATTATCATAGAGACCGAACTCGAAATTTAAAATTTCTCAATTAGGTCACTATTGTTCTGAAGGTGCGATACTCGTAGTGTTTTTAATCCACGGCGCAGTGCGCCCTGTCAAATAAATCGACGTTACGTGGTTGTACTGGTTGCGCCAATGTACAGTAAGGGAAAATTAATCCTTGACCAATATTTGGACTAAGTCAAAGTGACGTCATCAATCAAACCGTAAGACTTCTTATGATTTTATTTTCAGTGTCAATTTGACATAGTCCAAAGTGGCCTAGGAACCAATTTCCTTGACTAAATATATTAAAGAAGGACCGAATTTCTTGTATTGATCATGATGTTATAGATAAAGGAGGCAACACTGAAGCCGAATGAAGCGTCCTTGAAGTCATTCTATCTCAAACACTTTGGTCCCCTCCTCTCTTTCTAACTCCCCTAGTTAGAAGGAGAGGAGGGGACCAAAGTGTTTGAGATAGAATGACGAAAAAGTACATTCAAGACCTTTATCTATAACTTCATGGTATTGATGCACGACGTGCCAAAAAGTTGCAAATGCTAAATTAGCGCCATCTGTGCCAAATTGCTAAGAATTATCTAGTAGCCATGTGCAGAGCCATCTATTGTCGTTTAGAAGAAACTTGAAGTCATGAGTATGTTGTTTTCAAACTAGAGGGCGCTAACAACTCCAATTGGAGTTGCAATTATAATAATATTATTTAAACTTTTACAGTTTTCCATCGATACTTATTAAAAATTCATGTAAATTTTAACACGTAATGCGTACAAAATGTCACTAATTTGATATCATTTACATTTTGTATACAAGTCATAGAAGAACATTAATATAAAAAAATCACCTCAACCGCAATGTTTTACACTTAGCTAGCAGTAGCAGCTCAAATACAGTTTAGGGAGAGTTTTTTGATCGGTAATTAACTCAAGTAGGTCTGGGCCTCTTATTGCACTGCGTAAAACCCTGCCTGCTGCCTTTGGCTTGTTATCGTATTTATTTATTTATTTATTTATTCTTTATTGCACAAAAAAACAAATTAGAGTACAAAAGGTGAACTTAATGCCTAATGGCATCATATCGTAATCGTATCGTATCGTATTGTTTTAAACCCAGCCGCAATAATATACAGTCGAGTTCCTAAATATGTGTACACTTTAGTACCTTGTCTATTTCATGCCATGTTTAAACTGCCATAGACGAATTGTGACAGCGATTAAAGTGACAAGGTACAATAGTGTACACATATTTATGAACTCGACTGTACTGACAAGTAAATAAGAGTCATCGAAATGTTGAGAATACTTGTCAAAGGCGGTTTGGCATGGTTTAAAATTGAACCGATTAAGTATGTAGCTAACACATTTTGCCCAAATTAAACAAATGGTAACGAATTCGGTTCATGTCCCTAGACCGATGACCACACACCAATTGGCTGATTGATTTAGCAAATACCGTAAACAAGTAGTTTTGCCAATATTAAAATGTGACCCTATCTCAAAGGTGCAAATCACGGTAAGTACATATTCAACATAGTTGGTGAATTACAAAACAAGTCTAGAAGCATGCTTTGAAAACCCAACTGCTATTTGAATAATGTCGTCAACATAATCTAGTTTTCATGAAGCGCAATTTGGTGCCAAAAATCCGCCATTTTGATTTCCAATATTTTATTTTATTTTATTTTAGTATAGCCTAGTGGTTAAGGCGAATCTAACCACGTATAATTGATTAAAATCGGTTAAGCCGTTTAGTAGTTACGAGGGAACATATAGTCGGACATATGTGCAGGTCAAACACGTAACCCTCCTTTTGGGCTTTGCCGCAGTCGGGTAATATGTAGGTAGCTTTTGCTATCGACTTCATTCGCGTAGAAAAATCTTTTGCGCTTAGTAAAAGTACCTAAATAGTACATTATTTCCTTAACAAAATCACGATAGGTAGGTAATTACGTACAAAATTGGTAGGTAGTACATTATGTCAAACTGGGATTTTATACTGAATTAACAAAATGTAAATTACGGACATTGTTTACAAATGGTTGCTCATAGGAAAAATAATAGATAGGTAATGACAATGCAACAACGAAGCTATTCATCGGTCCCCTAAACTAGGCATATTTCACAGTAATACCTACCTATATATTGGACAACCCTACAAAAGGCTCTATTCTACTCGGCAAAACCATATTGCTCTTGCCATGTTACGGTATCGTCTTTAACTATAGCTATCACAACGTTGACCACACGATATCATGTTGAAATCAACATGGTTTTGCCGAATAAAACAGCCAAAGATCTCTCACTCCTCGCCGATTAGTCACCAGTTCAGGGTCTCTTCTAGAAACAGTAGCCATATCGTCTTTGACCTCCATAACTGTCTCTGCCCAAGAGCTATCAAAAAGGTGACAATACGAGAACAGGTGTGGTTTTTACCGTCTAAAATCCCGGCCCTGAGCTGGGTTATCCTGACTTCAAGCACACTGACAGTATTGACCCTTCCTTAAAGTCTCTGTCAAAAGTTATCACTGACAGTGTCAAACGCCACTGTCAAACGGGTTGAAGAGTAAAGGTGAGCGTCGATACAAAAGTGTATCGTATGTAGGGCCAGTAAGGTTACAGCCATATAAGCAATTATAATGCTTTGTGAACACAGTTTGGATTGTACTCACGTAAATAACGGTTGTAGACTTGGGTTTATTTTTAACGATGCAAAAATATCAGTGATATAAAGTTAAACGTGTTTATCGGTGTATCTGTGATTTCTCTGGTCTGTGGTGGCATCATAGCGACCGCGCTTCTGCAGTGCGAAAGGCATGTTCGCTTATTGCGAGGCCGGATTTCTTTGCCGTGCTTAGCCCTCAATTATGCTTGTAGTTATCGCTGTAAGTTTTGAGAAGCAACTATGGGTAAGAGAGCGTGGCAAATATCCGCATCGCGGTCTTGCATATAGCTTTGTTTCAAAACGTACAGCAAAAGCTTGCAAGTGTAAATGCCGACTTGGACGCACTGCGGCTTTTTGGGAAAGATACGAGCCTCAGTTAATGAAATATACTATTTATGGTATCTGATATCTGAAAGTCGTATAAATGCAGTTTATATGCGCTTTCGGTGTAGTATGTGTGGTGTGAAACTAATTGATAGAGTAAGGAATGAAAAGGTCAGAGAGAAATGTGGACTAAAAGAAGATGTAGTGACTAAGATTGAAAAGGGCATGTTCGATGGTTCGGTCATTTGGAAAGGATGGATGAAAGAGATATACAGAGCAAAAGTGAGTGGGAGCGGCCGCCCTAGGCGTACTTTTTCGAATCAAATCGGAAATACTAGAAAAGGGGCCGATCTTAAGTACCCGAAACCGACGTGCATGCATGACTTGATGTATGAATGTGGAAGAAGCAAAAGAGATTTGTCAGGATCGTAGCAGGTGGAAAGTAGTGGTCTCTGCCTACCCATCTGGGAAACAGGCGTGATTTAATGTATGTATGTATGGTATCTGATTATTTCAGCGACGTACCTATTCTAAAAACATTGTGTCTATAGGTACTTGCACCGGTCAGCCAATGGGCATTTAAATATTTATCAGTGGGCAAGAATTTTATTAGGTACTGCGCTACTGATTTTTTTCTTCATTTGTAACTGTAACTAAGTGTATTGTTTAGGTCCTGTTTTATTTGTAATATTTATGTTATTCTTGTAATCTTTTCTTATTATTTGTAGTTTTTCTTTTCATTTTACGCATCCTTCTTCATCTTTTGTAACTGGTTTTATTATTATTTATTTATTTGTTCCCAAACGGATTGATCGATTTGGACGGGGGTATTTTTAAAAGAAAGCTAGCTCAATAAGGTTGTTTTTAGCTTGGTTTCATGAAAATCGGTTGTGCCGCCTAAGAGATATCAGTTCTGAAAGAAGGGTTACCATTATATCGACAGTTTTTATTTATTTAATGTTGATCAGTGGGCCTAGTATGGTCTCGTTTATCGCGTGACAATATATGGATAAAGCATCCGTCACTCTCGTACTTATAAACATTTGATATAAATACTTCTATAGAGAAATAAATACTTAAATACAAAGAAAACATCCAAGACTCAGGAACAAATACTCGTGCTCATCACACAAATATCTGCCCTTACCGGGATTTGAACCCAGGGCCGCTAGCTTCATAGACAGTCTCACTACCAACTAGGCTAGCGCGTCGTCATATTCATATTCGTCTTACTTTCATGTTTTATGGTATACTTTCATTTGTATTGAACGCTCAACAAATCCATTTTTAATTTGTAAACAACCCTTCCTACTGCATTGGGCTGGTTCTAAAATGGGGAGGTAATCACACTTGAAGAGGATTGTGAAGCAAAAAAAATCCATACAAAATGTGAAAACGTTTTTCTCCCCTTAAACCTAGTTCGATTTTTACGATTTTTACACGACTGCCCCAAAAAAGGAGTGTAATGTTTTCAGGGTTCATGTTTGTATGTATGTATATGAGTTTCTTTATTGTATATGTTGTAGATATCATGAAAAACTACGTTTTCCTTTACACGAAAATATTTCTTAGAATGAAACAAATTGAAAAAACAAAAAACAGAAACGTACAGACCTAGTTCTTTATAATAACTACAACATATTCAAAAATCGTCAAAATCGGACTTGATTTAGGGGGTGAGAAACGTTTTCGCCCGGAGTTAAATTTGTATGGATTTTTTTTGACAGCTACTCGATTTTAGCGGCGCTTCACAATCCTCTTACGTCGTTTTAAAGAATTATGAAATGGGTCATTTGTCATCGTCAGCCTAACTCAGAGACATGTTAGAGACATGAAAAATCATCACATTACAATATCAACGCCGAACCCTATATTCAAACCGCGGACAGATAAACCTAACTTCAGAGTAATATTTGACACATTTTGTATTGTATGTCAATTTAACTCGAAGTAAGCCTTATCTATCCGCGGAACCCGCGTTAAACGTCACAATTTGAACGACTTGTATAACTTGCTTGAATAGCCAATAGCCACACGATTTAATAAATAAATAGATCATTAGGAATCTCTCTGCAAACATACTTATATAAAGAAATATACGTACTTGTTTGAACTAAATCAAAATCGAAACTAAACATCAACAATATTGAAACTGCGGGGAAATGGTGAGAAAAAGTCAGGGGCCGTAGTCGAGATGCGTTAACGTTAAGTTAGCGAATTTCGAAAATCGAAAAAATGTATAGGATTGACGTATACTATGTAAATATATTGAAATTGCAAATGACTAAAACTCTCAGAGCCTATTTAACTCCACATATACAATAATAATATGTTGTTTTGAGATATTTGTCACTTTACATTACGTAAACATTTAATCGATACCGTTTCTGAGAACACTTATCAAAAATAATAAATCATTATGTTTATGTTTCCTCTTATCATTGCCATAGAGTATTTAATATTTAAGTGTTGTGCTTACGTGAAAGTTAACCGAGTCGCTTATGACTATTAATTTATCGAATATTTATTTTTTATTTAGAAAACAATTACAAATGGTGGACATGATAATGATGGTATTCTATTCATGGTATTTGGTAATTAGTGAAAAGGCCTTTTGTCTATGTCAGTATTTCATTCGTCACGAATAAATGTTTTTTTCTGATTTCTATTTTCTTATTAATTGGGAAATATAGCGCTTTTTACGTATTCAAAAGAAAATGCAATTTAAAGATATCCATTTGATTAATTTAATTTTGATCGAGTATTTTCATTATGTCTTCTTACTGCGTATTTTAGATTATGTTAACTAACAACAAGTGTGTAAAAATGCTCTTATTTTAAAAAGAGAGTTATATAAAAAAATAAAAACATTATCCTTAAAACGGTTTTTTAACTAAAAGAAATTCTAATAAAATTTTAGCTTAAAGCAAAAGATGCATAGGAAGGTAAACCGTTTTCTGCCACAAAATAAAATATTAATAATTACAGAGCACTAAAAGTTAAAAAAAAACTGATAAGAGAATGCACTTAACTTTGTGCTGCGGGGATTGCTCCTAAAACCCTTGAGGTACAATTCCAAAGCTGGACATCAGAATCATACTTTTACACAGTGCTGGTTTTCATTCCACCTCTGCCGTAATACGACATTAGGAGGCTAACTGTAACGTAGTAGTCAAAGCATTCTAGACTCTATTGGTAATAACATAGAATTTAAAATGTTTTTTTTTATATAGCCGTATAAGACAACCGAGCAGAAGGGCCACCTGATGGTAAGTAGTCACCGTCTCCCATAAACTTCAGCAATGCCAAATAAATTAAAAAATAAATTCAAATTCAATTTGTAAATTCAAGGTTTCGCTGGTCTTTTAGCAGTTATGTTTAGTAGTAATTATATTGTTTACTAGTTTTATATAAAATTCACTAAGATTCATTCATTCATTTAAATTTAAATTTTTGTTCACTATTACGGGTGCTTAGTATCTTGAAGTGCTGAGTACCGACGTATATCTCTTTTTTTTTTCTCTAAAACAACCTATTGCATGCTGTGGTTGTCTGTAATAGTGTAGCATTTAGATTTAAACCTAGTACATGTATTATTATTTACCAATAAGCAATGTATACACTGTTGACAATCCTAAATAAATAAATAAATAAATAAATAAATGCCAGGGGCACAGCGAAGTGGTCTTTCAGTATGCTCTTTTCAAGCCGAGTTTAAAGGAGGATATATCGTAGTGCGAGGTAAGCGTCCACATGTCGGTATCGTACGCATCGGACGCATCGCATCGAACGGATGAGTTTTACACAATGCGTCAACTGTATCGCAGCGCAGGCAGCGACCGGATTTGCCGATGCGACTACCAGCAATCGTGTGACGTCATCGGCACGCATCGCAAAAGTTGCCTCTCGAAGCATCGGCGTCGGCATTGCCGATGAGCAGATTCGTGCGATCCGTGCGGTGCGGATCAGTGGACGCACTTGTGTCACTTTCTATACAAAGAATACTACGATCCGTTTGATGCGATGCGTCCGATGCGTACGATACCGACATGTGGACGGTTACCTGAAGCACCGCGGAGGGAAGTTCATTCCATGCTTATACTATTTACTATGCAGTTATCCGCCTTCTTTGATATCACCGTAGCTACTTTATTTATATTACTTTCCATCACGTACGTTAGTACCACGGAAATAAACTAAAGGACATCATCTGGGTTTCATACATTTTTGGTCCAAATGTGTAAGTGCCGGCCAAAGACAAATAATGCTATATTATGTTAGAACTTGTATAACTGAGCATTTATTGTTATGGCACTAAACACCTTGGTTTTATTTTAGTTCTGAAATTCTTTGTTTCGGTGAATTAAACTAACAAAAACAAATGAATTGTTCTACCATAACTTGATATTTGAACTGATGTTGGTAAGATAAGGTGCCTCCAAACCTATTTTTTAAGTTTTTTAACATGAGACTCGTGTATTTCGTGTGTTTGGAGTTTTTTAACACCCTCAGTTTATGGCTTGTAAATATTATTGTTGTTCCAGATGATGGTGATTATTTATCATTGAATTAAACGAAGATACGTCTGCACATATGTTTTTATAATTATAACAAATCCCTAAATGAATTCAACACAAGGTCCTCATAAACCCATGGATATTGGTACTACAGCTTTGGTACCATAATAAGAAATGTTCAGGTGGACAAGCTATAATAAAATATAGCATTATATATTTTTGGCCGGCACTTACATATTTGGACCAAAAAAAATGATGTCCTTTTGTTAGAATAAAAGTCAAATGAACTTTAAACTAATTTATTTCTATGATTATCTTTAATAATTATGTCTTTTTTAGCGCAATTAGACATAACGGATTATCAGTCACCATTTATACATATATTTTAGCTACACTATGTAATGATAATGTAAATATTTATTGCTCTTTATTCACAATAACATGGTCCGTACCTATCATGACGTTAGCTACTGTAACAACCAATCGCTCGCGACACTATCCAAGTATAAACATTATGTTGGTATAGGTATGTTGTTAGTTGTTAGTTATAGCCTGGCCAAAAAGTCGAGCCAGTGGTGACAGCTGCAACTAAAAAAATTCCATACAAAATTGTTGCCATGTTTACGCATTTTACGTCAAAAATGTGACAGTTACGTAGAAAGTGGCGCCCTCATTTAATTTCTACTCTTTTTGGTCGCACTGTATAATCTGTTTCATTTAGGATGATTCCTGTGACAGTCGTATTTCGTAATTTCAATCATTTACTATACTCACATGCCACCTGACAAATTAATTACTTAAAAATGGGTGATTAATTATTTTTCTCAAACATGCCATGAAATATTGATGTTATGTTCCTTATAATAGGCAGCCAAGTATGACGTTTCAGGTGCGGCTAGGACAAGAGGTCGTTTATGGAATTTCATACAAATCGTGCAGGCCTGGAGAGTGGAGAGCCTTGAGGGAGGCCTATATCCGGCAGTGGACGTCTTTCGGCTGACATGATGATGATGTTCAGGCCTAGGCCGGCAAAGTCCTCTTTTTTAATTTCCATTCCACTTAAATTTGTTGCACAGGCATCATTACATTCTGCCAATATGCGTATTAAAAAAAACACTAATCGTTTTTTTTTATTTTAGTGTAAACATGGCGGCTGTGTTTATGAACAGGCTAGATAGCTGTTTTTTTTTAATATACTAAATCCGTGCATCCAACCAAAGCGTTTGCATGTTTATCTAAAGTACTAGGAGAACAAAGGTATTTAGGGGTGCGTACCTACCGCAACTTAGATCGCAGGCGGTGCGCTGCGGGGCACCGGCGGGCGGGCGGGAGCACACGACACATCGCGGATGACTGAGCACTGTAGGTTACTTTTAATGTTTATGCACACCTAGTAATTTGACTTTATAATATTTTTTTTAATGAATTATTATTATGTTTGATGTTTGAGAAAAGCACTATACATACCTCGGCGGGAAATATGGGTTGCCCGTACTATAAGTCCCTGAACGACGTCGCTAGGTGTGTACCTACCAATGTAGTATTTATGTAAAGTTAAAGAAACAAGTGTAATACATGTTTATATGAGCTGTCACAGGAATCATCTTAGATGAAACAGAGTGTAGGTATGTTGTTAGTTGCATGACTTAGTTTCTTGCTACCTTTCTATTTCTTCCCGTTAAATGTCGATTTTCGAAAACGATTTTTGTGCATCCCTAGGAAGGTGGTGGTGGTGGACCTTGTGTAGTGTCCGTCCGGATAGCTACCTAGGTACCATCCGTTGCTGCATGTGGTGCGGTACCGTGGTAAGACAACGGGTGAAATTACTAGCATAGAAGCATTTCATCTTTGTCCTAAGAGTTGATAACGCATTCGCAGTCTCGAGATTATCATCGAAAGATTACAATCTTGTGATTGCAAGTGTCTATTGAATTCAGAGTTCACTTACCACCCATCCAGTCCAGGGCCCGTGTTATGGTCGCCTTCGTCGCGGTGGATAAGTGTATAAAATTCGAATAAACGGTGGATAAAGCTGCCGCCACTCTCATCACACTTACGTACTGGTCAGAAAGTGACAGTTGTTTTATCCACGTCGATAAACTCGACCGTAATTACCCCGCTGGTGACCTATGTGATCGTAGGTAGGTACTATCGCGATCGTTAATTTGTGACCCATTTCAAGAAAAATAGGCTTGAAGTCGTCAATGTCATTAGAGATGCCAAATCATTTGTAACATAAAGGAGACTCAACCTAGTTGTTGTAGAATGTTAGAATGACTTTGGACCTAAGGTGGGTCCCAAATTAAAGTTCGTGACTGCACGGTTGGCCTTATAAGTAGCTGATCATTTTAGTGCTTTGTCACTTTAACGTCATGTTTGAACTGCTAGGCTAATCTGTCAAAGGAGTTAAAGCGACAAGGTACTAAGGTGTGCTACTACTTAGAAGGCCCGGCCACCTCTAAAGTATTTTTGGTGTTACCTCAATTATACATTCTTTCATAACTGATGCAGTAAGTACAATAAAACGGTGTATAAAACTTAACTATATCTGAATATTAAATATACTCGTAAACACAACACAATCTAAAACTATACTAGAGAAATACATCCCTCTTTCATCGCGCTCATAAATAAAAGCTGCCATAAAAAACTACCACGAGTTATCTAGGAACAGATAATATTCCCAAATTGGTAGTTTCTGGAACCACAAACTGGCCACTTGCGGTAGATATCTTCTCACCGAAATAGCAACACTGTCGTTAAAATGATAAGGTGTTTAAGTTGCAAGCGGAAGCGTGGAGTAAAGGCGGATTAGGTTATTTTCTTGTGTTACATATGTATGTGTTGACACTTTATTGTACAAAACACAGAAATTCAAATACAATTTTTAAATACATTAATGTACAAAGACGAACTTATCCATTAGTATTCTTTAAATTAAATAATTGAAATTAAATAAATTCCTGTACAATATATTGGAAAAATAAGTGTTTTAATGTTATTTAAATATGAAGAATTAACATTTATCTTACATTACTACAGAAATACTTACGTACACATTTTTTTAGAATATAACATGTAAGTAATTAAAAAAAGAAAGGTTATTAAAAATTAAAGAGTTTTTTTTTATTTGCGCAGCATCGGCTGCGGCGGCGGTGAGCGGTGGGCGTCCGACTACACGCACGTAAATCGCATTATCGCCGCCGTAGTGACTAGTGGCATGCTTCATATACCTCTAAGCATTTGATAGTTGCCGCTCACTGCCGCGAACATAACGATACCTTAGTTCACAATTGTACCAATTACATTTGAAAAGTTATTGTAATTAGCATGTTTGTGCACAAATAATAAGTTCGTAACTTTACTGGCAAAACAAAATACGATTGTGCACTAAGGTATCGATAAATACAATTTACAGTAACAAATAATTTCAATTTAGGCGATGGGCTTGCAACCTGACACTAATACGCTGGTAAACATCTTAGCCTGATTGTGCAAATTGTGGTTATAGAATTATCAACAAGTTTTTAGAGATGTTTGTAATTCTGTAGCTCTGCCTACCCCACTCTGGGAACGAAGGCGTGAGATTATGTATGTATGTATGTAAATAATTTCAAATCCTAATTAAAAACATCAAAAATAGGCGTAGCTATTTATTCTGCTTAAAGTTGTTTTAATTTTTATAGGAAGTCCGCCATTATGACACATATATTTCATTAAAATCAATCGGATAACAATTCCGGTTTAAATATTTACAGTCTTCGAAGTTAAAACGAATAGCTGTACCGACAACGAAAGTCCCGTTTGGCACCGTTTGGGTACGAAACCCTAAAAGCAAGATCTAATCCTCTGGAGTTTTAGGCTTTATCCCGCTTGCTCCTTTGCTTTAAAAAAATCAAATTCTTATTAAGAACTCCCCGTCAAAAATGAGTTTGTGAATCCATAAATCTTTGGTATCGTACAATACAATATTCCTATAAGCTCCACCGATATCACCGAGATCGTTTACGCGAAAATACCCTAAAAAAGATCATGTTGGAAAAACTCCCAAGAGAGCCGCGCGTTAACAGGCATAGAGATAACCCTGAACGACTGGCGGTGAAAAAACGCCCTTATCCTGACGTTTATGAACAAAATATATGAAGATCGATAATAGATTAAGTAGCGCTTAAAATATCTTAGTTTATATGGCGAAGGGTCTTTTTTGTTAGTGGTAAGGTGCGTATTCTAAGGGCTGTATTAATAACTGATTGAGGCTCTCAGGTGACCATGGGCTGGCTCTTTTCTCGGCCAACGGCTAGCAATAGCTATCCAACGAGGAAATGCGGCCAGCATTATGGGCACCATTCCCAGTGGCAGTGGCCTAGGGGACATCTGTACATATTATACAGTTACTTAGAATAGATTAATTTATTTTGAGTTTAAGTTATGTTTTTACTTTTTGTATATTTTTTGTATCTTAAAACCATTTTCATACAAAATCACTTGTTTTCATTTCACTGCGACATATACCAATTTCCCATATCTTATAAGTAATAAATGGCATTTATTTCTTATTCCTTGTTTTTCTTATGATTCCATTCAAGATCTGTTTCTACGTCAGCATATTTCAGTAGCACGCATGTGTTTAGAACGCGTTGGTTGGATTGGTTTTAGCCAATGAAAACGCCGCGCGGGTCGTGACCTGCCAGTGATGACGCGGTAACGCCCTTACGTAATTATTGATGAGCGATTCAAGTGAAAAACGGTATAAGTCTAATATTCTGTACATGTCATATACCCTTTTTTATTACGAGTTGCGACTTACTGACGAGCTGGCTGAAAACACGAGCCGCGGCTGAAAAAAAGATAGTTGAGTTGTGGTTTGAGGAGCAAGACGAAGATGCAACCAGCGCCATAAGAATAAACAATTGTTTATTCTTATGCCAGCGCCTCTATTCTAGGCGGTAAAAACGATATCGTAGTTTTCCTGTTATGGTATTGTTATGATGTCAGCCGCCATTACTGTCAAGAAAATAAGAGCTATCAAAACGTTGACAATACGATAACAGATCAAATACGATATTGTTTTTACCGTGTTGAATAGAGGCCCAAGTCATCTACCGGCTAATTCTAGGCGCAAATCGGAGCACTACGTAATCTAATGAGCTAATCTATTCATAGAGCCTACACTGGAGGCTTTCCACAGTACGTACTATAGGTAAAAAACTTAAGTAAAGCTCCTCTTGCATGTAGTAGCAACACATCTATATTTAAATTTTGACGTAAATTCCATATTAGTTTTGTACACAAGTACATGCAAGAGGAGCTTTACTTAAGTTTTTTACCTATACCTATTTTAAACTTGAAATGTGTATGGGTGAGATGTTTGTGATTCAATCAGAAAACGGCTGAACTGATTCGGGTGAAGCTTGGCACAAACACAGATAGTATGTATCCTGGATTGTCACAAGATTATTTGTCCCGGAAAATTTTGCAAAGAAGATTTGAACCACTTTCCGGGGCCCGATTGCGCTGAAATTTAGTTTACTGACGTAACTTTGATTACAATTAAATAATAGGAATGGCATCATCGAGCGGTCTGATGATGGAGACGTAGGGTGGCCATAAGAACTCCTAAACCTGGTGTGTCAGGGCTCTTTAGAATTGTCTTGACGAGTAGTTGATGACTATGCAACAAAACCTTGAAATTTTTGAAAAAAACCATTTATTTATCGATTTTCTATAAGCGCCGACTTAGCGTTATGCATCTGGACTAGGCTCCCTGAGCCTATGACCATTCAGGACATATCAGAGAAATTCCTTATATGTAGTTTTTCTTCAACTAGACTAATAAAATACAGTCCTAGTTCGTGTTTTATCTGCAAACTAACAAAATAATTCAGTGAATGTTTTCCCTGCTGTGACGCGGGGGAGAGGGGGCGGGTATTGATCCCGAACGCAAGACTCTTTGTTTGAAGAAGTTCAGACTGTTGCGGAAGTAGTGGGTTCACTGCAAATAACATAGTTGTTAAAATGCACTTTGATTTGGGTGGTTAAAGTTTAAATTAGGTTGGGAGATGATTGGCACTTGGTTAATAATGGAACCTGATCAACTTACTATATCTGTGCAAGACATTACTTTAAGTTTTGTTTTGAAGGTAGAAGAAGTACCAATAAAAAGACTTCCGTATTTAAAATATATTTTGTAAAATCGATGAAATTATGTAGATATTGAGAATTTATCTTTTTTTAACGCTACAGCACCATGATATCGAAAAAAAAAAATTTAATAGAACCGTTCTTTAGAAACATCATCAGCAGCCTTTTAAGGGTATCATAAAGCATGAGTTTTATAAAACTGCTTTATCTCTGATATTTTTATTAAGGCCAAAATTACTTATTCTATTGAAAGATAAAGAAAGAAAACCGTTTTCTGGTATTTTATGTGCCGAGCTATGAGCCAACTTGGTTTTATCGATGGTTCACCCTGTATATCAGAACATAATACCGGTGCTCAAAATTACCAGACGTGTTATCGTATAATATTTTTAATGTCACGATAGCTCTTATTAACTTAACAGTAATGAATTAATGATGCAGTAATGGCAGTTGATGGCTCATTCAGGTCTTGCCAGCCACTTTGCGAAGATCCAGAAGAAGATTGGTTATAGCGTCTATACTTACAGAAAATTAAAAAGGTGGTCGAGTCTACAAAGTTAGAAGATACTATTAATAAAACAAAAGATTAAGTTGTACACTTGCCTACTCGATGCACAACCTTTTACTTTTCTCAATCTCTTAAGGGTTAGCTGGAAGAGATCCCTTAAAGGGATAAGTTCACCTTTGCACATTCTTTTTTTCCAATCTTCATTGTATGTTTTTGTTATCAAAATTCAAATTCAAAATTCAAAATATTTATTCAGTAAATAGGCCACATGAGGGCTCTTTTACACGTCGGTAATATAGAGTGAATCTACCAGCGCTTCGGACAAGACCATCGTTGCGGAGAAGCGCCGCAAGAAACTCCACCTATCATTTAATACAATAAAGTGTTTACATACATACATACATATTACGCTTTATAACTCGGTATTCAAGGCTTAAACTGCTGCATTTACAAACCGCTGCAGCCATATTTTATTTCTTCTCTGTGCATGTGACATCATACGTACTTTGTGTGACGTCCTTTAAAAAAGCTAAAGCCGGGCACAGACAAAGCGCTCAGTGGCGCCCTCATTAACGCTGCGTTCCTTTGATCGCGACCTGTCTGTACCGCCTTTATGCAGTGTGGTATAATGTAACGTCTACACGAGGGAGAAATAATAACTTTTCTTATGAGCATTATAAACTCATCCAACGTTATGCACCCGCGACCCGCCCTCGCTTCGCTTCACTTTATGTCAGTTTTCCGTAACACTCGTACATAAAACAGAACTTATTAAACATAAAAAACGTTCCGTGAAAAAATATCTAATTGATGGTGAAAACCGCATCAAAATCCGTTGCATTGTTTAGGAGAAGTTAGCGAGTATACAGACAGACACACAAGGAAAACGACTTTGTCTTATACTATGTAAAGATTTATAGGATTTGTGATAGCGCGGTATATTATACAGCCTCAAAAGTGATGTATATTTTCGTGTTATTCGTTGTTACTCTTGCTACGCGCTACGAATGTAGCTCGTAGCAGTGGTTTTCGTTTTGTAGCGAATTGTTAACAAAACGGTCTAACAAACCAGTGACCCTAGACAAGATGCTTAACGCTAACGTAAACGAATTTCGAAAACTGTTATAAGTGCTATGTAACTATTGTAATCGCTTTACACGACCATCCGGCTTACAATAATCCTATACATGTTCGATAAAGATAACGATCTCGCCACGCATCTTGTCTAGGGCCAAGATGCAAACGGTGTTAACGTTTCTGTTTTCTATTAACGCGAAATGTATGGAGTTGACGTAGCGGTCGTCGTGTTCTGTCATATATAGGTGAAAGGCGGTATGATTTTTCTCGGCCCTAATGTTGCACATTTGCATCGACATGCGAAAAATTAAGAAGTCGGGCACCTCTTCAACGGGTACTTATTGATTCATCGCAACACTTTTCAACGAACGTACTCGTATTACGCAAAAAAAAACGAAAGGCGTAGCCACAGGATCGGTTCTTGTCTAGCTGTCATTTTGAAAACATCTGTCTATTTATTTAATTTTTTGTAAATTACTTTATTGATTTTGGTTCGCAAATCCAGGGCAACTTTGTGAAGTAACCTCCAACACTGACGAAGAATATGCATCAAATAAAATAACAGTGAAAAGTTGATTCTGAATGAGCAAGCGGTCAAGAACGTTCCAAGCCATTGAAGTGGATGCCCGCCATCTTCAATGGTGTGCCGACTGGGACTGGAAGACGCCGACGACAACGACGATTCACCGTACAATTGCTTATATATACTTGACATTGGCAAAATTACATACCTTGTAGACGCCATTAAAATAAATAAATAATAATAAGCCCGCTGATCTAACCTAACCTACGTAAGTTTAAGATATCCTGGAAATCATCATGGTTTCAGCAGAAAATGGTTCCAACGGAAGACCAGCGCGGACTTTAAAGCCATCATTACGCTGAGTTGGGACCATTTCGTGCCTATTTCCTCTTTGTACGTTTTTATTTGTTCTTGTTTAGTTTGTCACGAATAAATGGTGTTTTTTCTTTCTTTCTTCTCTTTCTAAAATAGCGTTCCATGATGTTAAATTCGATAAAATTATGGGTTAGCCTTAATAACACCACAAAGTAGATTTTAAAGCATGTACAGATCTAGTGAATAATCCTTTCACATCGTGAAAACTCGGAACTCACGTCTACTTCCGAATGATGCCGACGTGTCTATGAATTATTGAATTATTAAGTGACGTGTTTGTATTAAATAAATAGAGTACTTTAGTTATCAGTGTCAAATGTCAAACCACGAGTTTGAAGTATATAACCTAATGTTAAAACCACCACGATCTAATATATAGACATTAGGTGTAGGTAGACAAGAAGAAATATAAATAAATGTTGAAAATTATTTCACAGGCTTGTCGATCTAAACGTTTCTCAGGTCTTAATGCTTTCGGCATGACTATTAAAAAGAACTGAAAACAACTTAATCTTAATTAACAAAAAATACTCTGGTATTAACCACTCTATATCGATTATTAGTTTATTACTCTCGCGATGCGACGTTCCCCCACGTTGTCTTGATGGGTACTGAGTCAGACTGAAGTAGCATGACAAATACGAACATTTCCGAGAAAATACGATGTGAAAGGATATTTCACTACATCTGTACGTCTAGTTACTTAGCAGATGCTTAAACCTTAAACCGCAAGCTATAAACCTTGCTAGTTAAACGTAACTGCACCAATTATTACATTAAAAGCTGAACCAATCAACACATAATTCAACAGACAGACAGTTAACAACCCGGATCAGCTCATTAATTACCTCATCCAACCCTCCAAATGCCAACAACCATGTTTGCCTACAAGCTGTACAGCGGTGTTCAAATTATGCGTGCCGGCCGGTTTGATTAGCAACCAATACGTCGTATTGAGGCCACTGAAACTGCGGCTATGCGACTTAGTAAACGATTAGAGAGAAGACAAGAGACGTTGAAAAATAAAATGCAAGACTAAATCGAATGTATTACAATATTTTTAACAACATTTTAATGATATTAAGAATTTGAGATAAAACATAACGATTTGTAAATGCAAATGTTCTTAGCGTTGAACTTAGGAGCCTTGACAGAGGGCCAAGTATGGTTGCGTTTATCCCGTGACAAATGTGGATAAAGCATCCGTCACTCTCATACTTATTTACGCGTCAGAAAGTGACGGAGGTTTTATAAACATTTTGTCACGCAAAAATGTTGCTCTGCTTTTTATTGCAATTTTTGTCCGGAACTAAATCAAAAAGTAATTTTTAAAACCTTAAAGCCTATCACACCTAAAAATATATTGCTTTGTATGATGCCATCTCACTAAACGTGATGTAAAACTATAACTTTTCTAAGTACTTAATTAGTCTTAATGCATTTCAACAAAAATACCTTTATCTACATCTAAACAGATCTTTTGTTAAAAATAGTACAATGCCTTTACATAAGTTGGCCTAGGCTCTATTACGGGTACATATCAATATCTTCCACCCCCTAATCGCCGCTGTTTGCCTACACTGCACTGTATCACGCATGTCCCGTTCAATTAGCAGCCAATACGTCGTATAGAGGCTACAGTAACTGCGGTTATGCGACTAAATTATAACGAAATCTGTTTTTTTTATTTTGCGTAGCGATTGTAATGACCTCTATTTTATTAAATAAAACCATGTTGCCTTTGACTTGTTATGGTATTGTCTTTAACTCGGCCGCCATTACTGTCAAGTAATAAGAGCTATCAAAACGTTGACAATACGATAACAGGTCAAGAATAGACGTAGAATAGACGCCTAGGTTACTTAAATTCATCATCATGTCAGCCGAAAGACGTCCACTGCTGGACATAGGCCTCCCCCAAGGCTCTCCACTCAGACCGGTCTTGTGCTTTTCGCATCCACCGCGTTCCCGCGATTTTTACAAGGTCGTCACTCCATCTTGTTGGAGGCCTGCCTACAGCTCGTCTCCCGGTCCGCGGACGCCACTCAAGAACCTTCTGACCCCATCGGCCATCAGTCCTGCGAGCAATGTGCGCCGCCCACTGACACTTAAGTTAGCTATTCTTCGGGCTATGTCGACTTAAATTCATATTAATAAGAAATACCTACTTATGTTTTTAACTGCTTAGTTATAAAATATTATGGACATAGACTTTTTTTTCGTGTTGGGGTATTGGCATCCTATAACCTAGGATGTTATTTTATAAGTGTCATGTCACATTACTAAATATCAGTATAATAATTAAATCTGCACTTCGATTCTTAATCAGACCATTTATTACTGTTATTAGACTAGTACGCAATTAGGTATAGATACATTTAAAAAACCCGATGACAATGATTACAACATACATACATTAAATCACGCCTGTTTCCGAGAGGTGTAGGCATGATTACAATGTTACCTATAATGCCTGAAGAGCTGATTTTATGATTTAGTTATCTCCGCTGTACAGTCGAGTTCATAAATATGTATACACTTTAGTACCTTGTCACTTTAATCGTTGTGATAATTCGTATATGGCATTAAATAGACAAGATACTAAAGTGTATACATATTTATGAACTCGACTGTACTATACTCGAAAATCTAGTTCAAGACCAAAATCTGACAGTTCCCATCTTGATTATTTCGTTATTTTAACATTATTTCATAAAAATATGAACGAGAACTCGTGTAACCAGTAATATTAGGGTAAGTTTTATTGATAAAAATACCTACACTTAAACCAAAATGCAGTAATCAAGGCGAATGTGCGCCCGTTGAGGTTAGGATTTTGGTCTTAAATTAGATTTTTGAGTTAAACTAATAGTAAAAAAAAATGAATTAAACTTTACAATTTACAACCGAAAACTCTTCTCGTTGATGTATCAATGTAGCTAATAGATACGTTTATTTTAACATACTGTTGGATGGTTTGTTATTATTACCTACCCAAAAGCATTTTGATAGTCAAAACCTAGAAAAAAAAGTTTACATTATCAATAATTTACCTCGAAAATTAGCCCAAGTTCATAGTTTTCTGTGTTTCATCGCATCATCAGAGGCTAGTTTGGTGGCTGTCAATTTGCGGTTCACTCTAATTAACTGCGCTTTTGTGCAGTTTAGAGACTAAAGGGGCGTAAGCGACAAACTACCTGAGGTTTGTTATGGCCTTTAATCTTTAATTGTTAATCGTTCGTTGCTTGCCATACTTAATTACACTTTGAAGCATTATTTTCATGGTTATTTCTCGTCTTTAGAGCTTGAGTAGTACTGTTAGGCGATGGGCTTGCAACCTGTCACTAATACGCTGGTAAACATCTTAGCCTAATTGTGCAAAAAGTGGTTACAGAATTATCAACAAGTTTTGAGAGTTGTTGGTAATTCTGTAGCTCTGTCTACCCCATTCTGGGATTACAGGCGTGAAGGTACGGTCACGGAAGTTAATTTGCTACCCATTTCAAAGAAAATCTGCTTGAAGATGTCATTGTCATTAGAGATGACAAGTCATTTGTAATTGATAGGAAACTCAACCTTATTGCCGTAGAATGTCAGATTGACTTTGGACCTAAGGTGGGTCACAAACTAAATTCGTTGACTGTATGTATGTGTACGTAGAGCTTATTTTTCTGTAACAATTACTAAGTAATTAAAGTATGGTATCCCAGTGATCGAATAGGTAGAGTATATTTACCTAAAGCTCGCAAAAGGACATAATATAGAGTGGATACAACCGGGTGAAATATTAATTTATTTTTATGGAATTCCGGATTTTTGGTATTTTTAATGCTAAATATACGTAATATTTACTCACGTTATGGGATATTTTATGTTAGTTTGTGATAAAAGGGGCCTGTAACTCATTCCTTATATCTAATTATGTAATAAGTGGAGTATATTTACCTAAACTTCGTAGAACAGAGTCATAAACTGGAGACTTCCTTGCGACTATATTTACTAGTACCAGAAAAATACCGGAAATCCGGAATTCAATAAAAATAAATTAATATTCCGCCCAGTTGTAACCACTCTATATTATGTCCTTTTGCGAACTTTAGGTAAATATACTCTACCTATTCCGATCACTGTCACATAAATATTTTTAAAAGGTTGACGATAGGCGCCTGGTTTATTATTAAAAAATAATCATATTTACTATTTAGGCTCAAACAACTAAACCTACCTACTAAAACAAGCTCGCGACAGGGATCGGCAACGTTTTCTCCAAAAAAAAACCAAGATAATTCAAGCTATTCTCGGAATTAACGGTGCAAGCTAAGGCGCTTTATCAGAGCTTACTGTTCTTTCGAAGGGTTAAGATATCCCCCTTTGTCGGCGTAATTCGGGGATTACTCAGCTTAAAGCGCTGATGGGGATCAGGTTGGATGTTTTGATTAAGCATATTTAACTCAAGTTGCCAACGCTTATCATAATATAGTGTCTGATTCTCCGGATTGAGATCTCAAGATATAATGAATCTATGTCTAACTAAACTAAGATGATGTGTAACGTACTTCCATAAGTTACAATATTCATTAAACTTAAATTCGCCGTAAATTTAGTGCTTTGCTGTCACTTTCTGATATAGTGAATTTGAGAGCGACAGGTAATACTAATGACACGATAATGCTAATAAACTTTTGTACAATTCATGATAGTAAATAGTTAGATTAGAAATAAATTCCTTATTTTTTTGGTTTTAAACGTTAAAAATGTTACAACGATATCATACTGCATAAGTAGGTACTTTTTGTGCATATTATTATAATAAACTCATCTTTTGACTTCTTCCTCTCAACTCTACTTCTGTGTTTAAAACATCATTTATCAAAAGATTTAATGTTAAGTAAGGTAAGTTTACTTACCTCGATAGAGGGTGTTGTTTTTGTTGTTGTAAAATAACAAACGTATTTTTTTGAAACTTATTTAAAAAAAAATAGCTTTTAATTTTGCTTATGTTTTCACAGAATTCACTACTTAAAGTCAATATAAATGCGTTCCATCTCAATTTAAATTACTAAATCAAACTTCTCAAGTAAAATAACTTTACAAGAAACATCTTTAGCCGCAGACACAACACAACACACAACAAATCCGATCAAACCAACCCATCCGAGCACAAACAAACATAATAGAATCACACACTTAAATCTTTCTAACATTTTAAATGTGTTTAACACGGGGGAGGCTACGAATCGTATAAGCCGCTCACCATTCAAACTAGACCTGTCTATCTCTACCAAACACCCCTAAAACGCCTTAAATTTCAACTGTTGGAGGATAGAGGAAGCTCTTTCATAAATGGGTGTTTGATTACATTACGAATTGCCGAGTCTTCAAGTGGTAGAAAATCGTATCGGATTGATCGCAAGGGTTCTAAAGGGCTTTAAAGGGTTTATAGGTATGCAACTTTGTCGCGTTAACTAAACGCTTTTGGTGGAAACAAATGTGTGAGCTGTAATAAATGCTAGGGTGCAATAAATGGTGCGGTTTTAAGATTAGGATCTCGGAAACCGTTTTGCATTCCATCGATAAACTTTTTTTATGGCTTGGCGAAGGGAGACGAGCACATAGGCCATCTGAAGACTCCAAATGCGTTGCCAACCTTAAGGAGTTAGAATTACTCGATGCTAGGATGTTTTCTCCCTATACCAGTCGATGAAAATCCCACTTCTGCTCCTCGGTAGATTAAAGGATGGTGGTGGCAATCCTGGGGTGTGATTCTCTCAACGACGACGGGCGAACAAAACACATTGTAGCGTGTGTATTCAATTTGGCAGCATGGCTTCTCGAACGTATAAGGGTGCCTAATTGAGAATGCACACGCTAAAATTTGTTTTGTTCGCTCGGACGGGACTACTTAAACTCGCCGCTGCGCTTTCGCTCGTTCGTGCGACAGACCGCCGTTTTTAAGAGAATAACACCCCTGCACAAGGTCCTACTATCACCAAAGCGTGCCGAAGTTGTTATTTTTGACGTAGCCTTAGTGATAACAGAAAAGCCGAAGTGTCGGGAGACTGCCTTGAGGTACTGAGGGCCCTGCTTGAGGTACTGTTTCGTTTTAAAACCAATCGCGTCACTGGTAGATCACGTGACTTTTCGTATCACGTCATCTACCAGTAACGCGATTGGTTTAAAAATGAATCGAATAGAAACGCTAGCTAGCGTAGTGCATCTTGGCAGGGCCCTATGACTCGAGATCGCAAGTTATCGTATTCGATTCTAATAAACAGTCGAGTACCAATGAGTTTTTCAAACTTAAACCCTAATTGAATGGATTAAAGGATAATCACTGTAAAGCGACCTGGACTTATACCTCTATTGCTTATATTATGTTGAACTGTGCACTGTACAGTCAAGAAAACAGACAAGGACATAAAGTTAAATTACAGCTATTCAAATAAATTTAAGTACACTCTCAACTCAAGTGCACCAACCAGAACTGCCACAGATTATGCAATTTTTGAATTCTACGAACAAGGGTGATGAACACTTAAAACATTTTATTTTCTGGTAAGACTCAATTTTAGGCATCATTGAGTCTGATTAGACTGTGGAGGGACCGTCAAAGTGAGCGGCACGCGGGCAAAAAGCGAGGAATGCCGAAGGGCGGAACCACCTGCGTTCCGATACTGGCGGTTATAGGATGATTCAAATCAAATAACAGACTGACAGTTATTGTGAAATTTGGTTATAAAATAAACATTTATGTTACATTGTATTGAACACATTAGAGATTAAGTTCACCTTTGCACCGAGACCCTTATTTTGTAAATATTGTTTCCTGTAGTAATGTACGTATAAGAACACTATAAAAAATACATTTTTTTGATACTTTGGATGAGAATACGTTGTGTGAGTATTGTTTTATAGATTTAATTAGTATCTACTGTTCCGAGTTTGGTTTTTGCTATTCAATTATTATTTATACACATAATTAATTATACACTTTCTTAAGTCAGTTTCTATTTTTTTAAATTAAAATATAGGTAATAATATAATGTAATAAAATATAATAATGTTTAGTTGGGTTTTACACTTTTGCCATGTCAACCTTACATCAAGGCAAAGCTCAAGCTGCTGGTTAAATATTATTACTAAGTATTATTTTTCAACGCACCCTGTAAATGTAAAATGAGCCCGTGGGAATCCAGAATAGTCCATATCCCAATAGTCCCAATACGTTTAACCAGGAAGCCGATGTTTTTACAAACCCCAGTCTTATTGGAAATTTGGAATCTCGGGAATGGGGAAGAGGAAGCCAGACAGACATAAATAAGACAAAGGAAGTTATGATATACGTTGTTTAGTTAAGATTTGTTGTTGAAAATAATTAGTATTAGGTTAGCAGCGCCTTTGACATTGAGAGTTTATTTTTAAACCTTTGTTTATAACAAAGGGGTCAAGGGATAGTAAGACATAGTGCGACAAAGTCGATTAAATTTTTCAATTTCAATTTTAGGGTTAGAATATGTTATGCTTGTTAGATTAAAATGGGTATCATTTAATCGATCAGCAAAATATTCTTATTTTGGTGAACAGAAATATGTATTTGGTCAGCCAAAATAGCTAGTTGGTAAGCAACTAATGGTTAGCAAACATTTATAAATCTGTCTGCAATTAATGATATACTGAACTGCTCTAAATCATTTTGGTCAGCAAATTAAATATTTGAGCTGCATTGAGCGATCCGCAGTTAATCAAATTTTGGTAAGCAATCAGTAGGTAAGCAAAATATTTCATTTTGTCCATCAAAAAAAAGGGGGCAAATATACTGCCGTGCCGGCAACGTACATGTACCAAACCCACCATCAAATTTACAAATTTAACAGAGTCGACGGAGGAGGAGGAGCTCCTATTTCTGGGTTGTTCTGGCCTTCCGGGCCTGATATAAAAACGAACCTAACCTAACCTACCTCATATTTATGATACAAATTTTGGTTAATCTAGGGTGTGATTGTGATTCCTAAATTTGTGTGACAAAACGTAACTTGTAATTACTACTAGCCTCAAAAATACAAACGCTTGGGTGCTCGCATCACGTGGTCTGAGTTCGCTCCGCCCGCAAATAACGAACACTGCTGATTTTTCAAACTAAACGCAATCCACTTATTTATATACGTAGATAACCATTATTTTAATATGCACACCTCTCAATTAAACTGCTTACAGACATGTTATCTCTGCTGACCAATTGTAAAATCTTGCTGCCCAAGTAATTATTTTGCAGCTCGACTGTTTATTAGGCAGACAAATGACCAAAGAAGCAGATTGATATTGTTTAAAATGTTAACCGTTTGTAAATTGTTTGCTGAACAAGAGTTGCAGCCCGATTTTTATTTATTGCCAGCCAAATCTTTGTATGCTGCCCAAATGAGTAAATTGCTTCTTTTTTTTGCGAATCAATTTGAATAACGGCTGACCATTTAATTACTTCCCGATTAAAATCATTGTCGGAAGACAAAAATATTACAGAAATTGCAACTATTTAATGGCGACTTTAGGTTTTGTATATGTATGGTTAGGTAAGATTGTTACTAATTTTTATCTAGACACCTATGTATATTTTTAGCATTTATTTTATTATTGAAAAAATATTTAAAAAATGTTTTTTTTTACATACATAACCAATTATTCCCGCTTCCCATGAAAATGTTACGTATCGTAATGTACTGGCAAAATTGCTAGACTACAATTAAAAACGAAAACAAAAAGCTAACACGGCCAGTAACAAATAATGCAGTAAGTTTTATTCTCCCAAAAAACCATTACAATTTTAAAAACAATCGCAATTTGAAATTGGAACAGATTTGACGCACGTGCGTTCCGTTTGACCGAGTTAGCGTGGGAACGCGCACAGGTGTCACCTCGCAAATGTTTTTCAGCTTTTTTTTCGCTGTGGAACAAATCACTGATCAGCCAGGAAGTCAAAGTCATTCCCATAGACCATGCGTGTTTACACACAGACTTTATAAAAGTCGATTAAAGTGGCGCTGTCATCGAATTCTTATATGAATTATGTATGAGTAGGTTTTAGTTCCGTTTTTTGCCGCTAGTAATGAGAAATTTGTGTCGTATTTTAATTGAGTGTTTTATCGGGGAGTTCATTGTTTGTGATAGGGTAGGGAAAGTGGTTAGGTTATCATCTAATTATACATTTTACAATTCCCTGACAAGATAATCCAATAAGATTTATATCGTGTATTGGAGTTCGTCAAACTCTTAAGGGAAAAAAAGTGTTGCTACTTCAAAATATTATCAGATAAGCCTTGGTAGATAACGATATGTCTATTGCAAAGATCGATAAGCTTTATAAAACATCTTCAATTAATTATTATAATGTTTCCGGAGATCCTAGAGCTGGTGCTTACCTCTCCCATAGGATTGGGCTAGCTGTCCAGAGAGGTAATGCAGCCAGTGTCATAGGGACCATGCCGCGAGCGGGCCTGCTGGAGGGGGTGTTCTTTTTACAGTTGTGATTATTATTCATATCTTTAATATTTGAGTAGAATACTACTTTATATTATGAACGTACGAGTAATTAAATGAAAACAATTACTGCGTCTGAAGTCTAAAAACGTATTCAGTAAGTAATAATTTTTTAATTACGTACCGACTCAAACCTCTAAACTTATGATACCTGTAAATAGATAGCCTCGTGGCCTCGTGTGGTTGCCGAGTTAGAATAGCGCCACTCCATGTCTTCCCGTGGATGTCGTAAGAGACGAATAAGGGAATAAAGGCTTGTAGTACTGTTAGGCGATGGGCTTGCAACCTGTCACTAATACGCTGGTAAACATCTTAGCCTAATTGTGCAAATTGTGGTTATAGAATTATCAACAAGTTTTTAGAGATGTTTGTAATTCTGTAGCTCTGCCTACCCCACTCTGGGAACGAAGGCGTGAGATTATGTATGTATGTATGTAAATAGATACTAAACAAAGACATTTTCTAAAATAAAAATCCATCATACTGGCGTACAGAGCGTATAGAATACACAAACATTTCATAGCTTCACTCCTAAAAAGATCGCTTTAAAAAAATATAATTCCTCGTTTAAATTTAATTAAGTGATCAGCGGTAAACAACCCCTGGCTCGAATGATAGCGTCGCAGATAATTTATTGCCTCCATGCATTGTCTTTGGTTAATTAAGGGTGGGAGTAAGCGTTCTATATTTTTTTAATTTATACCGTTTCTGATTTTTAGACTTTATGGATAATAACTATGATTTTCATTATATTGGTACTTTCTATAATATTAAATCAATAAAAATAAAGTTAAGGTAACGCCAGTTGAGTAAACACACGTGCATCAAATCGCTTGTAACCTAATAGACATTTGATAATTAGAATTAACATCTTAATACGTTTCAATAGTACAAAATTACAAAAATAACAAATGTTATGGAAATACCACCAAAACGAAAATAAAGAATCTGCCAGGCGGCACCTAAATAATGTGCACCTAGGTAATGACAACACCACGAGTCGTTATTAAAAAAACCCCAAAACAATGATTACATTTACAAAACTTATAATTTTCCCTCAGTCCCTCACCGTATGGAACAAAAAACAATCTTCAAACCCCACGGCGGAAGTCCAGGTGTAATAAATCAAGCGTTGACGGAACACGCCGCAGATTAATTTCATTCCTATGCGACTTAAAACTTTACCATACTAATTTGAATCTCTGTCGTTAACGGTTGTGCACCCCTGGATTTTTAACACATGCCAAATTCAACCTTAAATTGAAGACAGTAAAGTTTAAATTAAATTAGCCTAAATATCCAAATTAGCATGGACGATTTATTAAAATTTGAATTTTATTTTTATGACGTTTAGGTTGAATTTGGATTTAAAGGTAAAATGTCACAAAATGTTCTAAATAATGTTGGAATCCATAATAAATGGCTTGAGAGCGCTGTGACGTATGCGAGTTGAATCCTCACAATGTGTGGCGCGTAAAGGTCTAATGCGCATATTAATTTCAATGAGACATACGACTTTTTGGTTACGATAGTGGCCGTCGTGGACGATAGAGAATGTAATATAATTTCTTGAATGACAGTGAGGTGTAATGTTTAATTTGCGCTTCGTATGTCGTTTCTAGTTTGATGACTGTACCAGGAAGATGAACTCACAGTACCTTAGAAGGTACAAACTCCAACACTATTAGAAGCAAGTATAGTCGCCATTATATATCAGAACAAACAAGGTGCTCCAAAATATCTGAACACTCCGTAAGGCCTTTCACCACAGAGTCGAGTTTAAATATTTCTAGCACCTTATTATATTGCGTTATAGATATTTGATGGTGACTGTACAAGAATAAATTTGGCATTATCTATGTAAAGTTACCTTATTAGAATAGAATAGAATAACTTTATTTCAGACTACAAGGCCCATATTTACAAATACCTTACAGACTAACATACGTATCAATATATAACATAAAATGAACACGACTACTAATAAATTTTCGCGGTGTCTGCTAGAATCGCCGAAATATGACACCCCTCGGCCAGAATTCCTCCTTTACAAAGGTCGCCAGATCTATGGTCGGTACTCTCACCACAAATGACTTATTGTCGATGGCGCTTAGGCCGCACTGCGTTGTATTTATATCGGAGCATCTTTAATAATGACGGAAGCACCATCGACAATATTGTCCTTTTTCATAGATAACGTCACAAATTAATATTTTTCAAAACTAAGAACCTGAAATTTAATAAAGATTCTTTGATACTCCTTTGTTGCTCCAGAGATGAAAGAGTAAGGGTTACAAAATGACTAAGATCTGATCTAATGGTAGAGCCGGAAGGTGATGATACTCGTACTAAGAATCTCCGCTGCAGTCATCGTAGACCAACCCAGTTTGAGCTTCATAGATCAGATTTGCAGAGAATTGAGGGCAATGCAATAAAAAGCACTGAAATTTTTCTCGCATCGCCCTCAAATAGGGTATTTGCCGAATTTTTTATTAGTATTTAAATTGAATCTTTTTTGCCCTCCGAATAGCCTAGTATAAGTAGTTTTTTAACATCTTTAAAAATAAGAAAGATATAAATGTTTAAAACTTGCTTTTAGACAGAGAGACAAATACAGGAGTATGACGTCATACGACTCAACCGCCATATGAATTACACGCAAAACATCGTTTCGTGAGAAAGAGATAGACAAAAAACTTTAATAGGCTATAACCTTTTTTATTTTATTACCAATTTCAAATTTGATTTTGAATTATTTTATCATACTACGTATATTGATATATTATCCAAATTAATATATGAAATTTAATATCAGGCAAATACCCTATTCTCTGACTGCAATGCTGCAACGAAGATAATAAATGTTAATCTGTGTTTTTTGCCACAATTGGACAGTGGGTTTTATATTTAACCTAAAAATTTATTCATTGACCTAAATTTCCTTATTGTTTTTTCCAAATATACATTTGTACGTTGGAACTATTATATGTCACATATTGTCACATGCATTATTAATTTCTATAGGTACTTACGTAGATTATTCTGGTTAGAGAGTAGTGTCAAAAAATAAAATCTTGAATCAAAAAAGAAATCGTTATTATGAAAATTAGGGATTTCAATTAATTCTGCATTATGACATTTATAACTCTTCAGAATTAGAGGTACGTCGATGAATGTTACCACGTTTATCCAAATTCAATTATGGAATGTGGAAAAGAAGCTTAAATAAAAAACAAAATTATTATAAACCAACCAACTACTCCAAATTATCACCTCAGACATGTCTTCGAATTGTCACTGAGTTGCTTCTGTCGTTTATACAAAGGTTTAGCCACGTGCTACAATAATGACATGTTAACTACCTAATGCCCCATAAATAACTTAAGAACCATCTTCAAAGCCGCCGTCTCCATTTGTACCATTCTACCGCCCACATATCTTTTTTCCACGACAATTACTCTAAATATCCATAAAATTTATTGTAACAAATACATTTACACGGAAATTACACGAAATGACCGTAGAATTTACTTGTAATGACCACTGGCTCTTTTGTAGCCAAATAATGTGTACAAACTGACAAATGACATTAAAAACTCTGTCCGGACCAAAATAGACCTTTATACACTTGTTATAAAGATACTATGACAGTTATTCAAGTGAACAAAGTAAATTTGTGTTCAGAGATGTCTCAATTCATGAATTGACAGCTGCGGTCAGCCATTTTGATTTTATTCATTGATTTATGTCCACCCACGAGCGCACGACAAATCCTTTGTCAAATGCAAAAGCGACATATCTCATATTGCATTGCTGTTGCATTTAAAACCAGAATTCTATTCGAAATAAGTGTCACATCGTACGTTATTCACATTTGAGTTACGTCTCTTTTGTGTTCAATCAGCGAAATTTTATTGGAGTTGTGGACATCTGACTTTCACTACAAAAAACACTTGCACTAGGTTAGTTCGAAATTATGCTCTAGGCCCTAGACATAAACGTTGCTGTTTGAATTTTAATGATATTTATTAATTTTGTATAAACACGGACTGAAATTAATTAGTAGTTATGTAATTCATTTGTGTGGAAATGCAGGTTGTATTTTAAATAGTTTGAGTGACAAATGAGCTCGTGCTCTTTTCTGATTTTTACTATGCCTCTTTTAACGTCGGTACACTGCGTTGATTTATCTTGTCAATTTTTAGATTTTTCACTTCTCATGCTCAAAAAGTGTGTCATATTAGACTTATCAAGCGAGACTCAAGTAGTACATGTAAACCCTAGAGAATACATTATATTCATATTTCCCCTAGGGAAAATATGAAATGGAAAATATAACGATTTATTTGTACAAAACATTTTAATTTGGCCAATCAAAATACTTCACCAAATTAAATCCACCAATCAAAATACTTCACGGAATTAAATCCACCTATCACAATACACATCGACTGTCAATCGGAACGTCAGGTTTTTTTGGTACGCATACTCTTTAACTATATAAACTCTTTAAAAAATAGTACATTGTTGCCTAGGCGCGGAAAGTAAGGGATTTCCTGACGAGGTGGTTAGCAGGCCGAGCAATAGCGAGGCCTGCTAAAATACGAGTCAGGAAATCCTTGTTTCCGCCGAGGCATACATAATGCTTTTCTCAAACAATGCGAGGCAATTATACAAATCCATGATTATAAGTATTTTTAAAAATCTTTTACAAATTCGCAGAGAATGTTTGTTTGCGTCATACGAGTATTAGTTAACGTTTCACGCACAACGAGCCGCCCCCCGCGGCCGCCGCTCCGCAGAGCCCCGCCGCGCCGCCGCCCCCACAAGTTGGGTGTACGGGATTTTTTTCATGGTCCATTCGATTTTATACGCAATAGAGAGCACTTTTAAAAAACAATATGGACATAGACGGAAAGCGTTTTCATATGGTTTTTTTACTCCTAGGATTAAAAAGAGGCATTTTCCGTCCATGTGTTTCAATCGGAAAATCGTTATTTCCGAGCATGTTTGAGAAAAAAACTTTGTATTTGGTATGAACCAACCTGAATACAGCTACATTAAAATCGACCAATCAGGGAACAGAATTAATTTCTCAAAACATTAGGTGTTTTTAGTCCCTATTTTACAATCGTTAAAATATGATTAAATCGATTGTGCAACGCTTTGATGCGCTAAATACTCACACGGTCAGTGGCGTTTATTTGCGGTGTCTATATTTTGTATCTGTGTTAAAGTACTTTAAAAAAAACATGCCGCCAAATTAAAACAATACTTTCGCCGTAGAATATGTGGTGCTATCTTTGCTAATGTTTTACCTTTGTATAGGTAATGTTTTTATTTTCTCGTAATCGAAGTGAAACGTAGAGTATATTACTCGGGTCTAAAAGCCATATTAGGTACCCCTCGAACAATTTTCCCTCGCTTTGCTCGGGAAAATAACCATCTCGTGGTACTAAGTATGGCTTATTTTAGACCCTAGTTGTACAATCTACTATATAATAACACTGTAATGAACTAATTTACAATTTCAATAATTCAGTAATCGATAAAGGTAATTTTTATTTCATTTTATTTTATTTTATTTCATAGGTACAAGGACATGATATAGATCAAGACATTCATGACAAACTTAACTTAACTAATAACATTTAAAAGATCACAACACAATTATATTCGTACACGACATACTATTTATAACCCCAAAGATATTTTATTTCCTAATACTGACATTAATACTAATACTGATATTGATATATTATTAAATCAAATATTAAATTCTGTATCTGCTCCGGTAGTTTTTTTTTGCAAATTTGTTGGAAATTCTAATGCTGGAGCTTTCCTGGAGTCTTGAAGAATACACTTACCCCCTTACTTATAAACGTGGAATAACCTTGGATTAGCTAAACCATGTTTTGTCCTTATCTGTCAAATTCAAATGTCACAATGACAGATAAGGACAAAACATGGTTTATGACTTGACAGAAGCGCGTGGAGCTAACCCCATGTGCTTCTGTTTAGTCCATTTGAGAAGATTCTCTTTTACCGAACAATTGTCTTCGCGTGTGATATCCATGGACTTATTTCTTTAATAAGTCCATGGGCGTGTCTATAAATAACTTGACATTGGCGAAATACACCTTAACAGGAGTGAAAGCCATTAATTAAGAATAGAATTAGAATTAGATTAGAACATGGTTTATCTATTCAATTCCACGTTTAATGTAAGGGGTTAGACTTTACAGGATCTGTCACTTTGACGTGGTTCCACGGTGCTCTAGGGTATAAGTTTAAAGAACAAATACTTATAATAATATAATTATCCGATGTTTATCGGTTCTTTGAACCTTCGACAAAGGAAAATTAAGGGTGTTCCTTGTTGTACCGAATTAAAGTTCCAAAAATAACAAACTATAATTAACTTTCCAGTCAAATTATGTCAAACACTAATGATATCGACCATCGTTACCATTTTTTCTGCCTGTTGCGGCCTTGGAAAATTGCATAGTCATGAAAATTGATTTAAAAAGTGGTCAAAGTGTGCAACCCCTAAATACCAACTAATTTTATTATAATTTTGACCAGTACTTTTAGACAAATAGGAGCAAATGCGAGCGAATTCATGGAAAATTGCAAAGTTTGAAAAATGAAACACACCCTACCTGTTGAAACTGTGTGGTTATGAATGCCGTGTATTTCTTATTTTTTTATGTGACAATTAATCTTTTTTTTTTTATTTTTTTTTTTCACTTCATCGAAAGTTATATTCTGCTAAAACCTTGCTTTTCAGAAAAAAATAATATCAATTACGTAGTTTAGGTTGAATTTGTCTTGTGACTATCACAAAATATAAATTTCTTCGCCTGAAGCACTTTGAAATGGAGTTATAATAAATTATTATAAGATAATAAATTTAATTAATGTTTAATTTTCGTGTTCACATAATAACAGATAAAATAATTAAGAATTACGATCCTAACCTCTCAAATGTCTTTGGCAAAGGCTTCTAATTCCATTCAGACATAATTTACGCTAATCTGCAATTGGGAAGTCCCACAAGTGGGCAATGGGCTAGAAAAGATGCCGTTTCGTTTGTGATTCGTTACGTGAAGTGGCTACGATAGGGACGCCATGATTCAAGAAATTTATGGATATTTTTTCTTTTTATAGCATCATTTCAGTACTTACATTAATAATCCATTATGACTAACGAAATAAAAACTACGATTTATTTATTTTAGCTTTATGGCGCAAAAAAATATTCGTAATAGAATTAAAATAATTAATCAGAATTTACACAGTCGGTATATCAGTTCCTACGTGTATGTACAGTTGAACTTAAAACTAGTACGTTTTAGTAGGGATCGCATAATTGGTTTTAGACTATTATTGTTTCGCATAATTGATTTGGCATAATTTGTATTGGCATAATAGTACTGTCGCATAATAATACTTTGGCCTAATACTTTTTTGGCATATAACGCTATTAGAATAATTTCAGTTGGACTAATTTATATTAGACTAATACACATTATGCATATTATTGTTTGGGCTAATAATTATTTGTTATATTTGTCATTAACCATAATTTCAGTTTTCTAAATGAATAAAATACAGTTTCGTTGTTAAATATTAGGTACCTAAGGTTAAATTAGGTCACGTTGGTACATTAGGTTGGGTTAGGTTAGTATGATATCCAGGCGCGAAGCGCCCAAGCAACAAATAATAGGAGGACCTCCGTCGACCTCGCCTTAGTTCCTAAATATATATAACTACAAAACCAAAACTAACGTTTTCTCGTAGTACGTCTACGAATTTCGCTGTAGCAATTGTATTGCTATGTGCCATTTTTTAGGACAATACTGTTATGCATTTTGTAATGATGCCAAATTATAATAATGACTTAATTCGACCTTACCTAAGTAGGTACGACCGTAGCTACGAGACATTAGTCTATTCTGCCATATAAGGACATGCATGTGAAACCTCGTGCGTTTTTTTTTCACATTTTATTATTTATGTTTCGAGTTGTAATAATTATGTGTGTGTAACCTTCCGTGGTTTCACCTGATGTTTCCAACGGCCAGCGCTGACTTTAAGGGTGCGGCTCCACTGATGCGGAGACGACCGAAGCGGAGCGGAGCTGTGCCAATATTAAACAATAGAATCTAAACTAATGTGCGCAAGGCGCGCTCGACGTGACCGCATGCGTGCATATTGGTTAATATTGGCACAGCTCCGCTCCGCTCCGCTCGTCTCCGCATCAGTGGAGCCGCACCCTAATTACGCTGAGTGAGTTGGGTTCTTGTAGGTTTTAATCTGTTCTTTGTTATGTTATGTATGTCACGTATAAATGATTTTCTTTCTTTCTTTACAATATTATGGGTGTCAAACGCAAGTAGAACACTGCCGCAAAACCAAAACGGAACCCGACGCAACCCAAATATTTCAATCCAAATTGAACTTTAGCACAACGTACTCCGGTTTTCTTTCGCGGGAGGCGTAAAGCTGATGGTCAAGTCAAAATGTGGGCAGATAAAAAAAAATTGAAAAAATCCTTACCCAAAGCATTGGCGCCCTAACTATAGATACAGTCGGCGCCAGTATTACATGTCGAACGCAATCCTCTTACCCCCCCTCCGCCGCGTCTTACTGTACGGCTTCCGGCGAAACTTGCGGTAGAGGCCTAATTGTTAACCGACTTGGATGGCACACGTTAAAATAAAGGTAAGTCATACAGTTAAAAAATTACTAAACACCAAGTAGCAGTGTTCGCGTTGTTTTGTTCCGGTATGGCGATAAAACAACCAAAGAAATTACAAGCATAGTTATTCCGTTTTAGTCCCCAGAGTTCAAGACGCATTTGTAATCTTTACATTGCAGTCCTGAGATTGTAGTCTTGAAAATGAAAATGTCTGTGGGTCTCAGATTTCAAAAGCTAATAATAAACAGTGATATACAGACTGACAAACTTCGAAGTCTCACTATACGGGTTTGTTTTACCGTTTTGGTACGAAACCCAAATAATGTTAGTTTCAACTTTTTATTTTTAGTTATAGCTTGTAGGATGCGGACTTTAATTAGATGTGTTACAGAGCTAATTGTGAAATAAACTCAATTATATCTTAATGAGGTAAAACAAATCACGTGCAACAGAACCTTTGAACTTACAAAAAAACTACCATTTTGGTAGAAATACGTAAACAGCAACACCGCACTAATGGCGGAACTGACCTCCACCTTCCGTTTCCGCTTTCCTTTACCCTCGTAATTTACGATTTATTAATAAATCAAACGGTTTTACATAAATCATTTGGGATCACACTCACGGGAATTTGTTTGTTAATGTAATAGTTATAAGTGCTAGAGTTTCGTGGGAATGGTGGGCAAGTTTGTAAGATTAAAATAGATTGTAGGAGGGGCTTTTTAGTTTAGGAGTAAATTAAATTAAATAATTAGTAAACAAAGCTAAGAGAAGTTTTCTATAAGGGTCTCCCCAGATCTATAGACGCGGAATCGGCTTGAGTCGGTAAGAAAATGTTGTATGTCCATGCAATAGGACCGAAAACGACGTCGTTCCGATCGCAACGCCGACTCGAGCCGAGCCGAGCCGAACGACGCCTTTTTCACTCTTACTCCACACACATAAATCTTTTTCTTACCGGCTCAAGCCGATTCCGCGTCGATAGGTCTGGGCAGACCCTAAGGGTCCGTCCAAAATGCTACCACCATCGTATCCTTAAACCTACTGCCTAGTAGCAGTGTTCGCATTGTTGTATTCCGTTGTGTGGATAAGAAAACTGGTTAAATTACTAGCATAGAGGCATTCCACCTAAGTCATCAGTGCTGGCAACGCATTTGCAGTCTTAGGCTACGTCCTTCGTCGGCGATTTAAAGCGAACAGAATTGCGAAGCGATCCCATGCGGTGACACTCGAATTCAATGCGAAGCGGTGCCATGCGGCGGCCTAGTACTATGTGCGCGCGAATCGCCCCGCCGTGGGACTTACCTGCGCCACCGACAACCGACGCCGCGTGCCGCGTCGCTTCGCGCGAAAAATATCAAACCATTTGATCGCATTCGCTTCGTTTCGCGTCGCACCGCACTCCGCGCCTGTATTGGTCACGTAGGACACTTCAATAGCTGTCGACTGTTTCAATCGGAACGTCAGGTTTTTTTGGTACGCATACTCTTTAACTATATAAACTCTTTAAAAAATAGTACATTGTTGCCTAGGCGCGGAAAGTAAGGGATTTCCTGACGAGGTGGTTAGCAGGCCGAGCAATAGCGAGGCCTGCTAAAATACGAGTCAGGAAATCCTTGTTTCCGCCGAGGCATACATAATGCTTTTCTCAAACAATGCGAGGCAATTATACAAATCCATGATTATAAGTATTTTTAAAAATCTTTTACAAATTCGCAGAGAATGTTTGTTTGCGTCATACGAGTATTAGTTAACGTTTCACGCACAACGAGCCGCCCCCCGCGGCCGCCGCTCCGCAGAGCCCCGCCGCGCCGCCGCCCCCACAAGTTGGGTGTACGGGATTTTTTTCATGGTCCATTCGATTTTATACGCAATAGAGAGCACTTTTAAAAAACAATATGGACATAGACGGAAAGCGTTTTCATATGGTTTTTTTACTCCTAGGATTAAAAAGAGGCATTTTCCGTCCATGTGTTTCAATCGGAAAATCGTTATTTCCGAGCATGTTTGAGAAAAAAACTTTGTATTTGGTATGAACCAACCTGAATACAGCTACATTAAAATCGACCAATCAGGGAACAGAATTAATTTCTCAAAACATTAGGTGTTTTTAGTCCCTATTTTACAATCGTTAAAATATGATTAAATCGATTGTGCAACGCTTTGATGCGCTAAATACTCACACGGTCAGTGGCGTTTATTTGCGGTGTCTATATTTTGTATCTGTGTTAAAGTACTTTAAAAAAAACATGCCGCCAAATTAAAACAATACTTTCGCCGTAGAATATGTGGTGCTATCTTTGCTAATGTTTTACCTTTGTATAGGTAATGTTTTTATTTTCTCGTAATCGAAGTGAAACGTAGAGTATATTACTCGGGTCTAAAAGCCATATTAGGTACCCCTCGAACAATTTTCCCTCGCTTTGCTCGGGAAAATAACCATCTCGTGGTACTAAGTATGGCTTATTTTAGACCCTAGTTGTACAATCTACTATATAATAACACTGTAATGAACTAATTTACAATTTCAATAATTCAGTAATCGATAAAGGTAATTTTTATTTCATTTTATTTTATTTTATTTCATAGGTACAAGGACATGATATAGATCAAGACATTCATGACAAACTTAACTTAACTAATAACATTTAAAAGATCACAACACAATTATATTCGTACACGACATACTATTTATAACCCCAAAGATATTTTATTTCCTAATACTGACATTAATACTAATACTGATATTGATATATTATTAAATCAAATATTAAATTCTGTATCTGCTCCGGTAGTTTTTTTTTGCAAATTTGTTGGAAATTCTAATGCTGGAGCTTTCCTGGAGTCTTGAAGAATACACTTACCCCCTTACTTATAAACGTGGAATAACCTTGGATTAGCTAAACCATGTTTTGTCCTTATCTGTCAAATTCAAATGTCACAATGACAGATAAGGACAAAACATGGTTTATGACTTGACAGAAGCGCGTGGAGCTAACCCCATGTGCTTCTGTTTAGTCCATTTGAGAAGATTCTCTTTTACCGAACAATTGTCTTCGCGTGTGATATCCATGGACTTATTTCTTTAATAAGTCCATGGGCGTGTCTATAAATAACTTGACATTGGCGAAATACACCTTAACAGGAGTGAAAGCCATTAATTAAGAATAGAATTAGAATTAGATTAGAACATGGTTTATCTATTCAATTCCACGTTTAATGTAAGGGGTTAGACTTTACAGGATCTGTCACTTTGACGTGGTTCCACGGTGCTCTAGGGTATAAGTTTAAAGAACAAATACTTATAATAATATAATTATCCGATGTTTATCGGTTCTTTGAACCTTCGACAAAGGAAAATTAAGGGTGTTCCTTGTTGTACCGAATTAAAGTTCCAAAAATAACAAACTATAATTAACTTTCCAGTCAAATTATGTCAAACACTAATGATATCGACCATCGTTACCATTTTTTCTGCCTGTTGCGGCCTTGGAAAATTGCATAGTCATGAAAATTGATTTAAAAAGTGGTCAAAGTGTGCAACCCCTAAATACCAACTAATTTTATTATAATTTTGACCAGTACTTTTAGACAAATAGGAGCAAATGCGAGCGAATTCATGGAAAATTGCAAAGTTTGAAAAATGAAACACACCCTACCTGTTGAAACTGTGTGGTTATGAATGCCGTGTATTTCTTATTTTTTTATGTGACAATTAATCTTTTTTTTTTTATTTTTTTTTTTCACTTCATCGAAAGTTATATTCTGCTAAAACCTTGCTTTTCAGAAAAAAATAATATCAATTACGTAGTTTAGGTTGAATTTGTCTTGTGACTATCACAAAATATAAATTTCTTCGCCTGAAGCACTTTGAAATGGAGTTATAATAAATTATTATAAGATAATAAATTTAATTAATGTTTAATTTTCGTGTTCACATAATAACAGATAAAATAATTAAGAATTACGATCCTAACCTCTCAAATGTCTTTGGCAAAGGCTTCTAATTCCATTCAGACATAATTTACGCTAATCTGCAATTGGGAAGTCCCACAAGTGGGCAATGGGCTAGAAAAGATGCCGTTTCGTTTGTGATTCGTTACGTGAAGTGGCTACGATAGGGACGCCATGATTCAAGAAATTTATGGATATTTTTTCTTTTTATAGCATCATTTCAGTACTTACATTAATAATCCATTATGACTAACGAAATAAAAACTACGATTTATTTATTTTAGCTTTATGGCGCAAAAAAATATTCGTAATAGAATTAAAATAATTAATCAGAATTTACACAGTCGGTATATCAGTTCCTACGTGTATGTACAGTTGAACTTAAAACTAGTACGTTTTAGTAGGGATCGCATAATTGGTTTTAGACTATTATTGTTTCGCATAATTGATTTGGCATAATTTGTATTGGCATAATAGTACTGTCGCATAATAATACTTTGGCCTAATACTTTTTTGGCATATAACGCTATTAGAATAATTTCAGTTGGACTAATTTATATTAGACTAATACACATTATGCATATTATTGTTTGGGCTAATAATTATTTGTTATATTTGTCATTAACCATAATTTCAGTTTTCTAAATGAATAAAATACAGTTTCGTTGTTAAATATTAGGTACCTAAGGTTAAATTAGGTCACGTTGGTACATTAGGTTGGGTTAGGTTAGTATGATATCCAGGCGCGAAGCGCCCAAGCAACAAATAATAGGAGGACCTCCGTCGACCTCGCCTTAGTTCCTAAATATATATAACTACAAAACCAAAACTAACGTTTTCTCGTAGTACGTCTACGAATTTCGCTGTAGCAATTGTATTGCTATGTGCCATTTTTTAGGACAATACTGTTATGCATTTTGTAATGATGCCAAATTATAATAATGACTTAATTCGACCTTACCTAAGTAGGTACGACCGTAGCTACGAGACATTAGTCTATTCTGCCATATAAGGACATGCATGTGAAACCTCGTGCGTTTTTTTTTCACATTTTATTATTTATGTTTCGAGTTGTAATAATTATGTGTGTGTAACCTTCCGTGGTTTCACCTGATGTTTCCAACGGCCAGCGCTGACTTTAAGGGTGCGGCTCCACTGATGCGGAGACGACCGAAGCGGAGCGGAGCTGTGCCAATATTAAACAATAGAATCTAAACTAATGTGCGCAAGGCGCGCTCGACGTGACCGCATGCGTGCATATTGGTTAATATTGGCACAGCTCCGCTCCGCTCCGCTCGTCTCCGCATCAGTGGAGCCGCACCCTAATTACGCTGAGTGAGTTGGGTTCTTGTAGGTTTTAATCTGTTCTTTGTTATGTTATGTATGTCACGTATAAATGATTTTCTTTCTTTCTTTACAATATTATGGGTGTCAAACGCAAGTAGAACACTGCCGCAAAACCAAAACGGAACCCGACGCAACCCAAATATTTCAATCCAAATTGAACTTTAGCACAACGTACTCCGGTTTTCTTTCGCGGGAGGCGTAAAGCTGATGGTCAAGTCAAAATGTGGGCAGATAAAAAAAAATTGAAAAAATCCTTACCCAAAGCATTGGCGCCCTAACTATAGATACAGTCGGCGCCAGTATTACATGTCGAACGCAATCCTCTTACCCCCCCTCCGCCGCGTCTTACTGTACGGCTTCCGGCGAAACTTGCGGTAGAGGCCTAATTGTTAACCGACTTGGATGGCACACGTTAAAATAAAGGTAAGTCATACAGTTAAAAAATTACTAAACACCAAGTAGCAGTGTTCGCGTTGTTTTGTTCCGGTATGGCGATAAAACAACCAAAGAAATTACAAGCATAGTTATTCCGTTTTAGTCCCCAGAGTTCAAGACGCATTTGTAATCTTTACATTGCAGTCCTGAGATTGTAGTCTTGAAAATGAAAATGTCTGTGGGTCTCAGATTTCAAAAGCTAATAATAAACAGTGATATACAGACTGACAAACTTCGAAGTCTCACTATACGGGTTTGTTTTACCGTTTTGGTACGAAACCCAAATAATGTTAGTTTCAACTTTTTATTTTTAGTTATAGCTTGTAGGATGCGGACTTTAATTAGATGTGTTACAGAGCTAATTGTGAAATAAACTCAATTATATCTTAATGAGGTAAAACAAATCACGTGCAACAGAACCTTTGAACTTACAAAAAAACTACCATTTTGGTAGAAATACGTAAACAGCAACACCGCACTAATGGCGGAACTGACCTCCACCTTCCGTTTCCGCTTTCCTTTACCCTCGTAATTTACGATTTATTAATAAATCAAACGGTTTTACATAAATCATTTGGGATCACACTCACGGGAATTTGTTTGTTAATGTAATAGTTATAAGTGCTAGAGTTTCGTGGGAATGGTGGGCAAGTTTGTAAGATTAAAATAGATTGTAGGAGGGGCTTTTTAGTTTAGGAGTAAATTAAATTAAATAATTAGTAAACAAAGCTAAGAGAAGTTTTCTATAAGGGTCTCCCCAGATCTATAGACGCGGAATCGGCTTGAGTCGGTAAGAAAATGTTGTATGTCCATGCAATAGGACCGAAAACGACGTCGTTCCGATCGCAACGCCGACTCGAGCCGAGCCGAGCCGAACGACGCCTTTTTCACTCTTACTCCACACACATAAATCTTTTTCTTACCGGCTCAAGCCGATTCCGCGTCGATAGGTCTGGGCAGACCCTAAGGGTCCGTCCAAAATGCTACCACCATCGTATCCTTAAACCTACTGCCTAGTAGCAGTGTTCGCATTGTTGTATTCCGTTGTGTGGATAAGAAAACTGGTTAAATTACTAGCATAGAGGCATTCCACCTAAGTCATCAGTGCTGGCAACGCATTTGCAGTCTTAGGCTACGTCCTTCGTCGGCGATTTAAAGCGAACAGAATTGCGAAGCGATCCCATGCGGTGACACTCGAATTCAATGCGAAGCGGTGCCATGCGGCGGCCTAGTACTATGTGCGCGCGAATCGCCCCGCCGTGGGACTTACCTGCGCCACCGACAACCGACGCCGCGTGCCGCGTCGCTTCGCGCGAAAAATATCAAACCATTTGATCGCATTCGCTTCGTTTCGCGTCGCACCGCACTCCGCGCCTGTATTGGTCACGTAGGACACTTCAATAGCTGTCGACTGTTTGTTTCTTTCGCTCCGCATGGCATTCGCGTGGAATTCGCTCACCTAGGACGCCGCCTTAGGATTGTAGTCTGAAGATTGCAGTCTTGAGAATGGAAATGTCTATGGGTCTCAGATCCTATTTACCATCAGGTGGCCTGTGTGCTTGTTTACCTTTCCTTTTCCAAAAAACAATCAAATATTGTACTGTAATATATCTAAAACGGAACTTACATACTCACGCCTTCGTTTCCAAAGTGGGGTAGGCAGAGCTACAGAATTACCAACAACTCTAAAAACTTGTTGATCACTCTGTTTAGATTACAGATTTAGATTTATTACAGTATGTGTGAACGTCGCGAAAGTTCAAAACAAACAATCAAATATATTGTGCGATTGTCTGTGTCTCCTGATATTTATTTATATTACTTAAATAAATAAATAATAAAATAAATATCAGGGACAATGTGACACCAAATTGACCTAGTAAGCTCTAGGCTTGTACTATGGGTACTAGAGTTAAATACATAGAAAACATCCATGACTCAGGAACAAATATTCATGCTCATCACACAAATATCTGCCCTTACCGGGATTTGAACCCAGGACCGCTAGCTTCGTAGGCAGGGGTCACTACCAAATAGGCAAGCGCGTCGACAAAATGTAAATATAACTTGTAAAGCTATAAATAGAGCCAAAGGCAGTATAACCGCATCGAAGTCTTGTAACGGACACTGCACGTGCTACTTCCTCACTTGAGACCGCGTCCCCGGAAACCCCGTCTTGAGGACACGGCATATCAGGTTAACTGGGGTCCGACACAGCTCTAGTTACGTTTACTATTAGCGACATTCTTCAAATATTATCTACACTCTCTCAAAAACTAGTAGATCGATAAAATACCGCCTATGCAATGATGACCCCTTCTTTCAGAGCTGATATCTCTTAAATGGCTCAACCGATTTTAATAAAACCTAGCTAAGAACCACCTCTAGAAAACTGGCTTTCAAATAAAAAAAGTCGCATCCAAATCGGTTCACCCGTTTGCTTGTCTGTAGCAACTACGGTGCTACAGACAAGCACACACCCACACACACCCCTCCTTCCTTTAAAAACGTTTTAGCCAATCAAGAGAGATTTTCTCTTAGTTTAAAAAAATATGCTATAGTTATGTATATTAGTTAATATAAGCTGATAGTAACCACAGCAAGTTCTTTAATGATTCAACTAACATCTTATTTGATGTTTCTAGCGTCTAGTTAGGCTCGTATGGAATCAAGACGCTTATGCACAACAATCACAATCTTATTAGAAGCGACCAAGTTTTAACAGATATTTGACCTACGTCATTAGCTAGACTATAAGCTCTACTTAAGGGTAGTAGGTAAAAACATACATATTATTATATTGAGAAATACATTCAAATACATAGAAAACATCCAAGACTCAGGAACAATTCGCGCTCATTATACAAATGCTACCAAAATCAAACTTTCGACCTCTTTCTTCGTAAAACATGCACAAAGAAAGTACCTAGAGTTTGCAAATAATATTGTTTTAGTTAAATAAAAGCAAGCATAACATTGACAATACTACTGTCAAAAAAAAATAGGTTTACTCAATATTAGCCAAAAGGCGTATGTATGTCTTGAGTAAATAATTATTAGTACCTACTCATAGTACAAGCCAAGAGCTTAGTTAGGGTTAGGCCGGTTGCGAGAGATTGTCCCCTCATACTACTTATTTATTCATTGCGAATTGAGACCATGTGACGAGTCCAATGTTGGTAGTTATATGTTTTAAGTATACTATATACCATGCCATCGTCCCATTCTATCATCAGACTAGCTCTAAGTCACCATAATATTGCATTCGACTTAATTAAGTGGGCAACATTTTGCTCGTAGAAGTTAGTGCCCAGCCGATAAGAAGTAAGCCAAGCTGTCTTTCCAGTACAAATTATAACCTCAAACTATACTCGAAAATCTAATTCAAGACCAAAATCCTAACCTCAACGGGCGCACATTCGCTGTGATTACTGCATTTTGGTGTAAGAAGTCCGAAAACGGTTTGTCACTATTGGCACTGCAAGAGGGCTGCAATTCGTGCGATTTTTTGGTACTGTCCCAATTTAAAAACCCATGTCCTAATTTTATTTCTACCACAGTAACGATTTACGATAGACTAAACCTGGCAACACTCAAACCCAAGAATAGGTTAATCGTACTTCCATGACAGGAGCACGTTTTATAAAGCTACAAGTTGCAATTTTACAGGTCTAAACTGGCAACACTGCTCAAATGGCTGGTCGTAATTGGTCGAGTTTGTGTCAAATGGAAACTTGTAACCTGTAAATTGTAATTTGTAGCTTTATAAAACAGCCCCCAGGTGTCAGGATCGACTTCTTAACGGCCGGGCATTATATTGGTCAAACAAAAGTAATAAAATAACTATGTCGCACCTTCAGAACAACAGTGACCTAATTCAAAATTTCTGCTTTTAAACTTCAAGTCATAATTTTATTATTATACAGACCTAATTCGAAAACTAAAATTTCTCAGTTACGTCACTATTGTTTTGAAGGTGCGATGTGTTTTTACATATACCGGCAAGCTTATCGCAATCGCAATCGTTTTCACTTTGACAGTCCGAAGGCGAGTCAGCATACAAAATGAAAACAATTGTTCCACTTTGAAGTTGATTGCGATTGTCAGTGCGTTAGGCAATAGGCCAGCGGGATAAAACAGTTAGGTAAATAAAAAGTTGCAAAATTGAAGGTATTTTAATTTAACCCAAACAGTCTCATATTTTTTAATCCTAATTAGGAACTTATGCATTTTAAATAAATCCACAAATAACATAGTATTTAAAATACATCCGTGATTTTAAATGTTTCACTAAACTAATCGAACATTAAAATTCAATGGCTCTAAACATCTTTCCATTGCCTTTTATATTTTTATAAAGACAATTCGTAAGCGACTTCCCGCCATATTTCCATACTTTCAAATTTACCAATTTAAATATACCGCTGGTTCACTCAAACATGTACAAAAAAGAACCTTACACTCTAAAGATTAGACATCAATTTTATTATTTAACCGTAAATTTTTAAATTGTTACCACACCACGATATTTAAAACATCAAAAAAAGAAAAAATATTAGAAAATGATTCTTATTGCAACTTGTTAAGGGTGCGACTATATTTCGTTGGTGCCTCGTTAAAGTTGTAAAGTACACAGTATCGAATAATCGCGAAGTAGGGGAAGTTAAATGTGTTCCCTTTATAACCACATTATGGGGGTTTGTACTGGTTTTAAATTTGACAGTATATTTTTATTCATAGGTAGTAAAAAATAGTATCAACATAAGTTATCTTTGACAAAAAAGCACTGTTTTTGTAAAATCATTATGATGTGAAAGAAAAACCGTTTAAAAAGCATAAAATTGTCCGGTGTGCAATACCTAGCCTATTTAAGACCTTCAAACAATAACTGAATTACACATTAAATATTATATCCAAACCGGTGTCAAAAAAATATCTGCAAGTACCTACCTACCTACCTACTCATTTTGTAAATTTGAATTTGGAACTGTCAAGGCAGAGCCACGGTAGAGCTCAATTAAAATGCAAAATGTTTTTAAATGTTGCCAGGACTTGGACTCGAGCGTTTAGTCGAAACTATACTGTACAAGGAACTCTCACATTACAAGTTCGGGAAGACATTTAATATGTAAAAAAAAGAAGAGAATTTTACCGAGTCTTGATTTAAAATCAAATGAACTCTATTCTAATTTGTTTAAGCATGCTGATTTCTATGCATAAGATTGACGTTATAATAGCTTTAATTCTTATAATACATATATTTCAGGTGATTACAGTTACTATAAAAAAGTACCATAGTTTTAACTGTCAAAAACAAAGTTATTAATTTCACGTGATTTTACGGTGAAAACGGAGCCTTAAAGATTTATTCCTAGGTTTTTTAAAAGACATTATATTACATTACATCCGTTTCATGCGTAATACATCGCACTCCGCACCCAATGTCGCGGAACGCATCCAATACGAAGTAACGGAGCGTTCCATTTTCAAAACTTATACGATTTATTGCTGCTACGTTGGCAATATTGACGTCTGTCGGATTGCTAGTCCGAATTCAAGTTTTTTTTATACATGTAGCACATTGGCACGATTGTGATACGAAAGCGAACCGAAACCGAATCAGTACATTATACTAAAAATATATTTAAAATAAAAATAAAACTTTTTAGGAATAGGTAGAAACAGTGAAAGAATTTTTGAAATTGATCCAGTAGTTGAGTTTATTCGTTACAAACATACAAAAATACAAATCTATGTGTAGATAATTGTTTTACAACATACATAATCATTTGAGAAAATGTTTAAATTTAATACGCATTTTATTGACCTGTGAAAATACACGAAAACTTTGATAAAATAAAAAGGGACAAGAAATGAATTATTTTTTCTGTCACACTGAACTCGTCTATGCGCCTATACAGTTAGCTATCCAGTGAACTGTTGTGTTGGGGGCGATTTTGCGAACAATTTTATTTTTAACCCCAACCGTAACTAATTCGTTCTATATTCCCGGATTTGTATTAAAAATGCGCAATAAAATTAATGTTTATTGACAATGGTGGACCGTGTTCTAGGGAGCAATGATTTATTGTTTTGTAAAACGTAATTACGCAAAAAATACGAACAGAACTTGGACCGTTATGACAAATTGTAGCGAGCTGATAATTGAAGACTAGATAAATTACACGGGTGTTATAATAATAATAATAAACAAGTTTATTTCTTACACTGGCAACTTAGAGAGTCATTAATTTATAAATCCATCTGGCAAAAATACTTCCATCCAGAAAAAAATAGAAGTAATAAAAAACATTCAAAGCGCAGTGAAACTGAGAACATCACGAACTTCCATTTTTAAAAGCCAGTTTTCTTTTTCGAACGCCATTTGGAACACTCAACTGCCAGTGCGAGATAACTTTACATTAGCGCCTGAAACGGATCCTTCAGTTTAATGGGCGATATTTTTTCATGGGTGGGGTTAAAGGTTAAGATCGACCAATGGTGGAGCAGCTTTTGTCTTTGTCTGTTGGTCGTAACAAAGGCAAGTTAGAGTGGAATGCGAGATGTTTATTCTTGGAAACGTCTGGAAGTTTGGTACAGGTGGTAAGGAAGTGTTTTAGGACGGCTTAATTTTGCCGAGTCAGAAGAGTATTCGGTTCTTTATTATTTCCTAAGTTAAGTTTTAAATGGGAAAGATTTTTTAATGTGTGAAATGTATGGTAAAAAAGATGGATGCAAAAGTTTTTATTCAGAATTTCTCTTTCGGTTATAATCTAGTTTAGCAAATAAAAAATAGCGACATACAATAACAATTGTATTATACACATTAAACAAGAATAAATTGATCTTAGCAGAGATGGTCGTCTCACGACACGTCAAAAATTTCGGTTTTCTATGGACCGTATTAAACAGTTCTTGGTTAAGATTCCCGAGTCAAGAGATGTCATAGTAAACGTGACGTCATAGAAAACTGTCATTTCCGATTTGCCTTGAGATGGGCATCTCAACCAAGATTGGTTTATTAATACAGAACTATAACTTGACGGTGACTTCGTATCTTGAGACGAACCACTTTAAAAATACACTTCGTCCTGTTGATCCGTTACAACGTAAAAAGGTGAAAAAATGGATCTTTTTGTAGTCGACTGTACTAGTAAAGAGCATTGAAGTGTTTGTAAACTTGTACGTACGTACAGTAACTCATTTATACTGCTCTATAGTATATAAGGAGGAAAATACAATGCAAGAGGTGTTAAAAAGTCTGGTTCGGTTAAAGTAAAAGCGTACGAGAACGAGTGAGAGAGAAATATAAAGCCGAAGAATATTTTAAGAGCTGTCTTTACACAATAATTATACTTAGTTCAGATTATGAAAGTTTTTATTTGACAGCTGTCATCTACAATAAAACTTAGAGTTAATGTTATATTAGTTTCTGTAACAATAGGAATTCAGTGGTTTAGGTTTAACATGGTTCATATTGGACAGGTACTTATACTTATTAATATTAATATTTTCAATGCAAAAGTGTCTGTTAGTTTGTTTTGTCTTCACGCATCGGTTTCAACCAGTTGATGTGTAAATTGAAACAAAGATACTGATAGCCTAAGGATGGGCACAGAATAATTTTTATACCGGAAAATCGGATAGATCGGTTCCCTATTTCACCATCCTGACGATGACAGGTGACAGGTGACAATTTGGTATTCACTACAGAGTTAACAAGTTTTCACATCACTGAGATTCATATCAACTACGCCATGTACACTAAAATGTCATCTGACACCTGTCATTGTCAACCTGGATGGTGAAATAGGATGCAGGACTATTAGCACGGATATCCCTTTCTCACTAGTCTGTAACGAAAGAGACGCATTGAGCGACAAATCGAGAGCAAAGGCCAGTCAATCATAAATAAATTCACATCATAAAGAAATTTAATACATTCAAAAACATCCCTTTCCCAAAAACATGATTGAAAACTGCCTTTAATTTCACGAACAACTTAACCTGAATAAAAAACGCGCGAAAACAACAATGCAATGGCCGTTAAAAACAAATCATAAACCTTTTAAACATTAAAATAAAAAAGTTACTGGCAGCCGAGAACGCATTAAAATTAAAAGTAAAACATTTCACCGAAAATCGCTCCCAAGTGCCACATCACTATAACTAAACAACCTTGCTATTGTATAAGTGTGTGTAATGTAAGCATTGAAAAACAAATGACAGTCGCAATACGTTCGATTTTACACGTGTGTGCGTCAATTCTGCTCAGAACCAAGGATGTGTTACTTTACTACTACATCCAAAGACCGCAACCCTCAAAAAACTTATCTACAACACACTCCATTTCACTCCCCAATAAAAAATACAGTTCATTTACCAGCTTTACCACTAATATTTACCGCCGAACAAATCACACGCACGGAAATAAATAAATTCCTCAAAACAAAAAACTCATTCCCCGCAATTAAAAAAAACTCTGTTTTATTTAGATTTCCATAAATACCGCGTTTGAGATATATCTTCCTGCGTTTTTTGGGGGCGAGCGGGGCTGTCGCGACGGTGTCGATAGTCAGTCGAAAATATTGTCAATCTTCGAGATTATTCAGGGTGAGTAAAGTCCAAAACTATAAGAGATAGGAAAATTTTACTGACGTGTAAAAGAGCCCTCATGTGGCCAATTTACTTAATAAATATTTTTAATTTTGAATTTGTTCTAAGGAACTACTTTTGTCGATTTTGAAAGACGTGGATATTTGAAAACTGTATTCAATGTTTTTTACTCACAACCGTAAGTGGAACCCGGTCCAATCTGTATTGCATACCTAGTTGTTTTATTACAGTAGTTAATATCATTGGTTGTAAAAAATAAGTTTTGCTGAGAATCCTTGTGTAAAAAAAGCAGTTCAAAAAAACTACAATTTCACCTACATTACCAAAATAAGTTATGTGCTTGAACACGGTTACTAGACGAAATACATTCATATATATGTAGATAAATAAGCGATTAAATTGAAAGAAATCATTCTTTCTCATTCACATTTTTGCCCCGGACCGCTTGCTTCGTTCTTAGGCAGAATCACTGCTAATAACTACTCCAACGTCTCCAACCATGTTTTCTACGTAAAAAACAAATGTCATGCAATCATTAATGATGGGATCTATGCATTCAAAAGGTACCTATATTGTACGCGTTTTATATTTTATTTGTTTTGACGCTATAAATATATAGCGATAAAGAAACCTATTGTTTACAATATCGCTACAGCGAAGTCGAATAACCAGAATTTCCGATGTCCCCGGTAAGCCCCCGTTTATACTGTCATTGTTTCACAGTTTGACAGCATAAATTGTCAAAACCGTCCCTCGTGTACTAATAACGTTTTGTCCGTCTGTCTGTAATGATTTAGGTAAAAATAGACGCTTTGGGGAAAGTAATTTATTGTTTACGTTTCTTTTTAAGAAGTTCACGCCTTGAGGAGACCGAGGTAGTTTATAATTAGGTTTTTGTCAATATTTAAAACTAATTTATTAAATAAGTGACGGGTTCTTAACTCTTCAAACAAGAGTATCTAATTAAAAAAATATTGAATATGAATATGAACATAATATAAAACCTAGCTAAAGTATGGATATACATAACGTCGGGTGAGAATACGTTTGTGCCATATTCAACCAACCTTGTTTGGATATGGCACAAACGTATTCTCACCCGACGATAATTCGATCGTGTCTATATTTTATTTGACACAACTTCAGATTTATATCATTTAAAAAAAAGCTGCAAAAGTGAATACATCGTTAGGTCAAGACCCTACAAAAGATTAATAACAACAAGTGATCCCGTTCTCATACATTCATCGATATTCAAACCACTTTCCACAACTAGTTCCTAAAATTCTAAAGATCCGCCATTGCCCGCGAATTCTCACCAACCTTAGAACATTAATTATAAATTCTGAACGCAACTTTTGATCTATCGCGCATTGTCCAAGTGTCCGAAAGGTCACCGCTTGACCCGTGAGAACTGGCCACTTGCAAAAAAGAATCGATATTCAAAATCGCGACCCTCAAAATTTGAATATGGAATCCCCTTGAAAATAGAAGCCGTTAAGAAAACAGTGGCTTTGTACGTCCGGGCCGGTCTTTTGTGCCAGTAATTTATTCTGTCGCATGTACGGGCAGTGTCATCGTATTATTATTTAAATTTAAAAGCAGGTGTGACACAAACAGTACTGACCTTCCAATTGATACAATCTGCCCGTTGTTTTGCTTTTTACATTTTGTTTTCAATCAAGGCTTGGGTCGTAAATTGGTGGAGTTATTGTTTATTTTATTGGCTGTTTATGCAATGACGCGTGTCATTTCATATTCAAGTCCTTTGATAGTTAGATTTTTGTCATATTGATTTCAGACATATGACAAGTTAAAAAGTTATAGTTACTTACTATAAATCATTGTCGATGCTGTCGAATGGGGGCTCGTATAAAGTTAACATAAAAATAATGAAAAATAAAAATAATGATACATAATCTGTCAATTTAAAGCACGTTAACAATACTTCTGTCATATTTTCTGTTAGATTAGCTATTAAACATAGTAAGCCAATAAGATTGCTTGGGCATCACGGTTCAGGAGGTAGGTACCAAAATCATAGATCAAAAAACAGACACAGAGAGGCCTACTAAAGGGCCAGAACACGTAACAGTGCCTACAGGGTCTTCATACAGAGGAGATTTTCGTTTTATTTTCAATTAATATTATTTTTAGTACGTATTTTTGTAAATATTGGCGTAGATTGCGTAAAAAGGGAAACTCCATTTATCTATAAGTCATCCATCAACGTCGTCGATATATTTTGTCGACGTGTAGACAAGGGTTTTGCCTTTTATCTGCTTCGATTATTCCCTCGAGGGAATTTCATAAGTGGTTATATGATCGGAGGCGAAATATTTTGTGAAGCTCTAAAGGAAAAGTGGTCAAGAATGTAAAGATGTAGGGGACAGAGCAACTGGAAATTTCTAGTTTTATCCGATATAGTGCAGATTGGTCAACAGTTTCATGATGATGTACCAAATGTTTGCTACGTCGTTTGTTTTTGTTCTTAATCAGTACCTACCTAGAACTTTGATGGCGGGTTTATCGTTGAGGCAATCTATAAGGATCCCGGTGTCAGCCGCATTTCATAAATTCAAAAACTTACTTTAATCTCAAGCAAGCATACAAAAAGACGGAACAATGGTCACACATTAGTGTCATATGCGTAGTTAAATGTGTGTTAGCTAGTACTAAAAAATATTTCATAAACGTAATATTTTAGTTAAAAAATCATAATATCCTGAATTAATAAATTTAGAATGTAAAGCGGGGATTTCTACATGCAATACGTCTTACGCTCAATTCTGGGACACCCTATATATGCATGGCAATGGGCTATTCACTTACATTTAGAATTCTACTAAAATGACTAGCCCAGAGGCATTCCATCTTAGTCCTTAGGGTTAGTAACGCACTAGCAGTCTTGATTTAAAATTTGTATGCGCCACAGGGCCCGCTTACATCAAATTACCTGTGTACTTACTTCTCTACGAAATAAAAAAACCCATTAAAGCAAACCAAATCTAACACATAAACTATCCATTTCTAACCGCCATCAAAATGAACGCGGGCCACTAAAGGTCCATCACACTAAACCCGTAACCGTAAGAACGCCGCATGCCGCGCCACAGGGTAAGGCCTTAAGTCCTGCCGCATAACTTACGATATGGGCTTAGGGGATGAACCTAAACCCTTTTGGCTGCGATTTGCAATCGGCACCGTGTCCATTGGCATACGGGACGATATTCCGAAAGAAAATACACAATTACAATTACCTAGGGTGACGAAACCAGTTTTTTTATTTATTTGTTTATTTATCGTATGGCAAACAAATTACACCTATCATCATCATCATCATGTCAGCCGAAAGACGTCCACTGCTGGACACAGGCCTCCCCCAAGGCTCTCCACTCAGACCGGTCTTGTGCTTTTCGCATCCACCGCGTTCCCGCGATCTTTACAAGGTCGTCACTCCATCTTGTTGGAGGCCTACCTACAGCTCGTCTCCCGGTCCGCGGACGCCACTCAAGAACATTCTGACCCCATCGGCCATCAGTCCTGCGAGCAATGTGCCCCGCCCACTGCCACTTAAGTAATTACACCTATATCATAGCTTAAATTTACAATTCCTAAGTTATTCTGCTGCTTCGCTCGTGAGGGTTTTGAAGTCTTCTATCCCCCCTCGGTTTTTTGTTAGGGGGCACTCCAGTATGATATGGCGCACTGTCTGTTTCGGGTGTCCACATTCGCATGTCCCACTCACTCCAACCCCACTTTTTTCGAAGGTGGGCACAGTGGATGGAACCAGTAATGGACAAGCACCAATGATGAACAAGTGATTCTTATTTCACAGAAGATAAGGGTTATTCATTTGTTTTGCTACAATCAATTTAGGACCGTATGAAATTTGAATTAAGAGTGAAGAGTCCATTACTGGTGCCTGTCAGCTAAAAGTGTCCATCATTGGTGCCGTCCGTCACCCTAACTATTAACGAACTATTTCAATTATTTTCGGAGTACAACACCCTTTTAAGTAGGTATACCCACTTGTACAATCAGCGTCAAAAGTAGTTGATTACTTTTGTACTGTATCGCATTAACACATTTGACAATCTTGTTTGACATTGCTTACGTGACTGCATAGCGACAACGTATGAGTTTGTATAGGTAAAAAACTTAAGTAAATGACCTCTTGCGTGTAGTAGTAACACATCTGTATAGACCGTTCGACATTCTATATTTGAAATTTGACGTAAATTCCATATTAGTTTTGTACACAACTACATGCAAGAGGAGCTTTACTTAAGGTTTTTACCTATATCTACTTTTAACGGTGACCTTACCTCACATAGATACAAAACCCTTATTAACCCATATTATTGACGACGTGCTAGCCTAGTTGGTAGTGACCCTGCCTACGAAGCTAGCCGTCCTGGGTTCAAATCCCGGTAAGGGCAGATATTTGTGTGATGAGCACGAGTATTTGTTTCTGAGTCTTGGATGTTTTCTATGTATTTAAGTATATATTTCTCTATATAAGTATTTATATCGTTGTCTAGTACCCATAGTACAAGCCTAGAGCTTAGTTTGGGACTAGGTCAATTTGTGTGAGATCGTCCCGTGATATTTATTTATTTATTTATTTATTTACATACGCCTTATTGACTCAAGAAAAATGTATAAATGCCTTTATTTTTAATTTGGTCGCAGGTTGCGTTGACGAAGCAGCTAGGCAGCGCGGTCAAAGTGGTAGGTGCCTCACTCTGCCTTACGTGCTACTAAAATAAATGAATAAATATCAGGGGCCAATGTCACACCAATTGACCTAGTCCCAAACTAAACTCCAGGCTTGTACTATGGGTACTAGACAACAATATAAATACTTATATAGCGAAATAAATACTTAAACACAAAGAAAACATCCAAGACTCAGAAACGAATACCTACTCGCGCTCATCACACAAATATTTTACCATACCGGGAATCGAACCCGGGATACGGGCATTCAAATATACACGAGTCAACTTATTGAAAAGCGATTTGTTTTAAAAAAATAACACCCTTGTTATTCATTAAAGCTGACGTGCTTGATGCTGGTGGTTCTTTTTTAATTCATTTTATTATATTTTTTATCTATCCAGTATTTTTATTGTTTCAGTAACGTGTCTCACAGCATGTAATACCCGTGAAAAAAACTCACTGGATCTATCCATAGTAAAATTCTCGTTTTGAGACTAAGTGTAATGGAACCCCTCCCCTGCCCCCCCACTCTTTACCACGGCTCGTAAAACTTTAGCACCCGATCATTCCCGAAGACTTCCGAATCAGATCTCCTTAATACGCCTCCGGATTTATTCACCTCACTATTCACATTGGACACTTCGAATCGAAGGTTCTCGATCGAGGGAATGTTTTATATGAGTATGTTCAATGCCGTGGCTGTCAATTTGTATGAAAATTTGACACCAAGTGGAGTTTGTGGCTTTGTAGATAAAACAGGATCCTTTAATTTTTCATTTTATTTTCATTCGTTGCTATATACGTTTAGCGGATATAATACATACTGTGAAAATTTCAAGTGTCTAGCTGTTACGGTTCATGCCCGCGGACAGACAGACAGACGGACAGACAGACCGACAGCGGGGACTTAGTAAAAGGGTCCTGTTGGTAATAATTAGCTACGCAACCCTGAGGGTGCGGCTCCACTGAGGCGGAGACGAGAGGAGCGGAGCGGAGCTGTGCCAATATTAACCAATAGAAGGCGCATGCGGTCACGTCGAGCGCGCCTTGAGCACGTTAGTTTATATTCTATTGGTTAATATTGGCACAGCTCCGCTCGTCTCCGCCTCAGTGGAGCCGCACCCTAAAAAGTAATGTTTTATTTTTAAATTATATGTATAATATCTGGGGACTATCACTCACATATTAACCTAGTCCCAGACTAAGCTCTAGGCTTGTAGTTAGGGTACGAGATAGCGATATACGTACTTAAATAGAAATATAAATACTTACATAGAAAACATCCAAAACAATACAGACCATACAGAAACATAAATATTCATGACGATTAGAAAAAAAAAAGGAAGATGGCCGATAAAAAAAAACACCACAAAAAGAAGGGGAAGAAAAACACTGGCCTTTATCGGGAATCGAACCCGGAACCGCTCCACTACCAACCAAGTAGACTGCATCGTTCGTAATAATATTAGAACATAGGTTATTCTGTCTGGTTTCCGGTTTGCTTTCGCATAGCAAAAGTGAAAAATGTTAATATTATGTCTTACCACGATATACATCATATGCGATCATAGAGCGGAAGTATTAGTGTAATATATGCCGCTGTATCTCTAGTCTTACTGGAATATACATCCCGATGGGTTCCGTTCACAAATATGGACAGGGCTTCTGTTAAGTATTAAATGTAGTGGTTAGTTTAGTAGTTAGTGACCCAACTATTAAGCTAACTGTTCTGGGTTCGATATGGTTGAGGGCAAATATATTATGTTCCTGAATCTTGGAGGTTTTCTTTATATATAAGTGTCTATAATAATCAGCCTCGTGTGGTTGCCGAGTTAGAATAGTGCCACTCCATGTCTTCCCGTGGATGTCGTAAGAGACGACTAAGGGAATAAAGGCTTGTAGTACGGTTAGGCGATGGGCTTGCAACCTGTCACTAATACGCTGGTAAACATCTTATAGCCTAATTGTGCAAATTGTGGTTATAGAATTATCAACAAGTTTTTAGAGATGTTTGTAATTCTGTAGCTCTGCCTACCCCACTCTGGGAACGAAGGCGTGAGATTATGTATGTATGTGTATAATAATATATCTAAGTTTTTATTCATCTGTGTAAGTAAGATTTATATTGTAGTCTGTGTTGAGCATCTATTAGTACAAACCTAGAGCTTAGTTTGGAACTAAGTCAATGTGTCTGCTATTAATGAATATACTAAATGTCCCTTAACTTTTAAGCACTTACTTTAATTATCGAAAAGATAAAGTAGGAAAGCCAGGTTAAATTTAGATCCACGCGTATGATCCTTATTTAAATAGTTAGTTTTAGATGATATAATGATAAGTTGCTCAGTAATACACCTTCTGAAATTACATTTTGAATTTAATTCTTACATAAAATAAGTCTCCTCAAACGTACTTAACGAAATGACGTAGTCTATGACACGCCTAAGCAACAAATATTGACAAGAAAATTAAAAAAAAAACGATTGTTCTTAAGCCGTCGCCTTACAACAAAGCCAGAACCGCTCGCCAATGTCCAAGGAATTTTACAGTTCAATTTTATTTATGGCGAAATTATACGCGCGTCGTGAGACTCTAGTCCCCTACTTGCGGAATATTGGGGATACTTACGGATTACCGCGATTGCTGATTTTGGAAATGGAACGGATTTGGAATACTGAATCGCGATAGTGTTTTTTTTTGGTGTGACATTTTTGGCGCGCTTGTAGTGGCCAGTGTTTATTATTTGAATCCCAGTTCTTCGAATGTTTTATCATTTAAAATTGGAATCAAGGCTTTCGATTGAAATTTTGAAATAGTGGAGTCCTTGTGGCCAGTAACTTTATTACTCATTATAAAAAAAACCCTTAAATATTCCATTCCATTTATTTGTAGGTTGTTAGTGCGATTGCATCTATTGAAACTTACGCACGTAAACATAAGGGTCAAGAAATTAAGTCTCAATACCAGACTAGGCTCTAGGCTTGCACTGCAAACAAACGATTTAGATAAATATATACCAAAATATTCTTCCAAAAAGTTTCTGACAAAAAATTCATTGTTGGGACAAGTTTTTGTTGCCGACTGTACTTTTTTTTGCAGAATCATTATCTGCTTGTCAAGAACAAACAAATGAGTCTTAACACAGTGGGTCTACGTTAAGTATAGTTGAGATTCTGTCGCCACCTTCTGACTCCATCATCAGATCAGCTCCACGTCATAATAGTATTACATTGTCATCAAATTTACACATGTGTGCAAATTTTCAGCTTTATCGGAAACCGGGAAGTGCAAGATTTGACCCGTACAATACACATACACATACAATACACGTAAAAATCTTGTTCATCACACAAATTTTTACTCTTATTGTGGGTAGTTTCTTTTTAAGCAGGGTCACTACCAACCAGGCTAGCAGTGTCGCCAAATTATTAAATTTATGAATAAAATGCGGTGTTTTAGCACAATATGACGTCAGAGGCTACCCCTATCCATCAAGAGGGTGGGACTATTGACAGAAAATTTACGAGATTAATATTTGCGAAGAGACCCTCTTGGTACTTTCACTGGTATTTACTTGGCGAAGCAAACTTTAACCGACTTAGTAAAATAATAGCTGTGACTTTTACCCGTTACTGCACTATGATTCGTTTATCTCTATAACTGGAGTAGTATTATTTTTTCGGATAAGAGCGCCCTTAGTCCACTCGTTTGAAAAAAGTAGAGCTAAAAAGTTAAAATTCTAAATTTTTTCACGCGTGAATGAAATTGCGTCAATGCTAATATTCAGTGATCGGAATAGGTAGAGTATATTTACCTAAAGTTCGCAAAAGGACATAATAAAGAGTGGTTACAACCGGGTGAAGTTTTAATTTATTTTTATTGTATTCCGGATTTTCGGTATTTTTAATGCTAAATAAACATAATGTTTACTCAGTGTATGGGATATTTTATGTTAGTTAGTGATAAAAGGGGCCTGTAACTCATTCCTTATATCTATTTATGTAATAGGTGGAGAATATTTCTCTAAACTTCGTAGAACAGAGACGTAAACTGGAGACTTCCTTGCGACTACATTTACTAGTACCAGAAAAATACCGGAAATCCGAAATTCAATAAAAATAAATTAATATTTCACCCGGTTGTAACCACTCTATATTATGTCCTTTTGCGAACTTTAGGTAAATATACTCTACCTTTTCCGATCACTGATGATCACATGTAGGTAAATTAAGGAAAGCTATTCAAATGTATTTCGTTCACTACCTATAGCTTCCTTAGACTTAAGGCTCAGTTTTGCGCGATAGCCCGCAAACTTATCGTCATACATTGCGTCGCTGCAATAGCTCTCGGCTCAAAGATGTTAAAACAACCCGTCAATGGATTGCTACAAGCATGCGTGCTATCGACCAATGAAACAGCTTTTATACGACGAGTGACTAAGACAGGACGAGGAGATAAGGACAAAACGCAACACATACATTATCATTTAAATAATGTTGATAATTTCCGTGAGAGCATTCAATGTAAAGTTGTTATGACATAACTCTATTCTACACTCTTTTTCACCTAAGATGAGTCCTGTGACAGCCGTATAATTCGTAATTTCAATCACTTTCTATGCGAGGTATTTAAAAATAGGCGATTAATTATTTAAGTTCCTGAACGGCGTCGCTAGGTGTGTACTAGTGTATATTTTATTTAAAGTTAAAGAAACAAGTGTAATACGTGTTTATATGAGGAAGTAACGAAATAATTTTAAGCCATCACTCTTTAATGCCTAGTAAATTCATATTCTATTTTGCCCTGCAAACATTTTTTGCCCCCGAATTTGAAACACCCCAAAACGTCACCAACTAGTAACTATAAAACTGACCATGTGAAATAAACTAATTTAAATTATTATTAACGATACCCAGAAATCCCTCGAACGTACATAAATAAAACACACAAAAAACTAAAAAAAAATATTTTTTCTTACCCACTCAGGGTGAGTGTTGTACAAATTTACACTTCTTTTGTGGAGAAAAAAAAATGCCTGACCACTAACAAGCGGCATACATGTTTTTTGTTAAAAAAAAGTGTCTCACGCCCCAAAAATAATGTAAGCAAATTGGGGCACTATAAATGCTGTTTATTATTGTTTAAAAAAAAATTGGATTTATTATCAGAGAATTGGAAGTAGCCAAGAGATTTCATATCTAGATTTTAAAGATAGAGAATAGATAAATGACGTTGTTGTGCAATAGAAACATATATAATCTTTTTTCGATTGAAATAATTAAGTTACTGCGTATCTATTTTATTTAGTTACCACAGGAAAAATGTATTTAAATGTTTTTTTAATGCTTTTTTTGTTGTTTTTATGTGTGCATGGAAATATTATTGTTTCTGAGTATTTTCATGTTACTGAAGTTCTTCTTCTTCTTCAGCCTGTTGCCACTAGGGCATGCATCCCGGTATTCCGGAATCTCGTAATTCCGGGATCTCGGACGATTTTTTCCGATATTTCAATTCCGGGATTGAGCGTTTCAATATCGTAATTCCGAGATTGATTGAAGACAAAAATGTATCTTTGTTTTTATTTAAAATAAGCTTTTGCGTTGCCATACTTCCCATTTGAGACCTCGAGCAGGTAGTAAATTAGTTGTTAGACAAAGGAATCTGTTGTACCCGAGAACCTTCCTGTATTTACCTCTCGCTTTCTCTCTGTATTGACCGGCTAAGACAACTCGTATCATATAAGAAAACGAGGAGTGATCGAAACTGTGATTAAAAGCCTATTTTTTATTTGTAATTACAAACACGAATGGCAAATGTTGTTTTTTTTTATTTACCTATTCAAAATCAGCATACGTGGGGAATTTTATAATCTGAAATAATAAAAAACCCAATCCCGGAATTAATACTACCGGTATTAATTCCGGTATTGGGATTTCAATATCGAAACTCAATACCGGGATTGAAACCCTTGCGATATTGCATGCCCTAGTTGCCACCCAATGCTGATTGTAGGCCTCCTCCATTCCGTCACTGAAGTGCTAACCTGCAAATCTTCTGCTTCTTAAAGTGCCTCTCCAACTTGATGAAGGTTGGCTATCAGTTGCTATATCTGTCCCTATCTTTTGCGAGGCGGAATACCTCGGACGCGCTCGTAATTCCAGTCCATCCCGGATGGTGCGAAGCCCCGACTTCTTTCTTCGCCCAACTCTTCTTTTGCCAGCAACTTGGTCCATCATAATTAGTTGTAAAAGTTGATACCTGTCTTGCCTGAGCACGTGCTCGAGGTATAAAGATTTCGCTTATGCAAATAAATAAATAAAATCGTTCCTGTTGGGCCTGACGCGAAACCTTCTCGTTAACCTGCAAATAAGTTCCTCAAATACTTATACCTAGCTACGTAAGTTTGTAAAAAAAAAAATTTATTTTATTTAAAATCTTGATGAAATCATATCTGACCCCAATCTAAGAAAATATGCCTAAACATGTTTAAAAAGATAATCGGACAGTCCCAATCTGAAAGCAAAACATGTCGGCAATAATAAAGACACACGTCGTCCCAAGATGCAGCCCCATGCATTGTCAGCTTTAGAATCCGCTATGCATTGTCACTGGCCGAAAATATAATTGCTCGGGCCCCTTGGTCCATTCTTTGGAAAAATGGGGCAGAAAAAAAATAAGATGACGTTCGGTATTCAAAACACATGTCACTTTCTGCGTCGATTTATCGCGTTGCGAATCGAACTGTCCCTTAGATTTATAACTATGATAAAAGGACCTAAGCGATTTAGGGAGGGTTCCGAATTTAAAACTTTGTGGTTGTTATTTTAAAGTATGTATTAGCAACATGGGTAAAGTTAGTAGGTCTGTTTGGTGCGACGTTTGTTGTATCTGATTAGCTAGAGCGTGAATTTGGTGACATTTCCCATGACGACTGAATTTTGAATTATTTTTACGATTTCTGGATCTTATTGTAAGTTTTAAAAGAATTCGGAAGTGAAACGGATTAGTCGCGTCGTTGAACATTTGTTGGAAAAAATAGATTTGACCATTTGGGGGTTTTGATTTACCGTCGATTCGAATTATGAATTTTAGTTTGACACAAGTAAAACCGAACTTAAGATTTGCCTTCATGTCATGGAACTGTATTTATAATTTTAATTTTGATTTATTATGCTTTGTTTGAATATATTTATTTCTGAAAATATCTATACCTAGTATAGATTTTTATAGAAAAGACGCAACGCAATTGCAACAAAAAAAACTTAAAACAAACTAAGGGAGTAACCAGTCTACTTCCAGTAGCTAATTAATTAAAAATAATAATGATAAAGCCAATATTTGAATAGAGCCGAAAACATTTAGAAAACTAATCAATCTCTTCAGGGCACAACCCTAATCAACCGCATCATAAAAAAACAATATAGCCATTGTATTCATGTACAAAAGAGTCATATCAATTTCACTCGGAGAAAAACAAAATTCATTTACCCTCTAATATTAGAAGGACCTTACTACAAATTACAGCCAAAGCAATTTTAACCTTATGAGGTTTGTTATTAGGTATTTTATGTAATAAGTTATCAATAACAATTACGTCTTCTTTCCCCCAGACGGTTAAATACCAATACCCAATTTCCGTTGAGCTCCACTGTATATAATATTTGGTTCAAGTTTGAAGGAAACTTATGGCTCGTGAGTTTTTGGTTTAGAGTGATACTTGAACCAATTACTGTCGTATCTGAGATCAGTCCGTTGGTTATTATGTCACTCGTTGCGCGGGTTTTCAGCCACCTTTTGTGCAAAATTAGGGTTGCCACATACTTTCTGATAGGTCATTCTTTTAATCAACTCGCTCGGCACTTCGGCGCACGAATCATTAACCGGCGAGATTAAGGTGTCCCGTCAGAGTGTAAAAACTACAAATAACATTTTAGGGTTTTCATTCTCAATTAGGTAGCTTTAAAATCGCTTGTGTGACTTTGTTTACTCAATTGACCGTAGGACAAGAAGTTGTTTTTCAGAGAATAACCTAACCTCTTCTCACACAAAATGCCTTAACTCTAATACGAGACATGTTTTTTTTTTATATAAGAGTGGGAGGCAAACGTGCATGTAGGTTACCTGATGGGAAGTAATCATCACCACCCATAAACAGCAGCAACTCAAGAAGATTCGAGTACTCAACAGATAAGAGACTTGCATAGTACAGTCACGAGATTAAATTTGGTACCCACCTTAGGTCCAAAGTCAATCTGACATTCTACAACAATAAGGTTGAGTTTCCTAAAGTTACAAATGACTTGACATCTCTAATGACATTGACGACTTCAAGCATATTTTTCTTGAAATTTGGGACCCATTAACACTCGTGACCATACTTCAAGGCAAAAGTTGTTTAACATTATTTGTTACCTTTTTTAGGGTTCCGAAGTAAGTCTAGGAACCCTTATAATTTAGCCAAGTCCTTCTGTCTATCTGTCTGTATATCACTCTCATTTTTTCTCAGAAACTGTGAAAGATACGAAACTGAAATTTTGTACACAGATAGACAATTTTACCGCGTACTAAGGACCTGTATGTATGTATGGTTCTTTGTTCCCTTGTAAAGACTAAACAGATGGGCTGAGTTCGACAAGCGAGAAAGTGAGTGAGAGGCGTCGTGAGATTCGTGTGAGCATCACGGGGTAGGTTTTTTTTTTAATGTACATGATAACTAACTTCATATAACGACATCATCCAAACAGCAGTTGGGTTTATAAGCTTTCTTTTTGTAAGACTTGTTAAAGTATCATTGTGAATGCGAAAGTTTATTAGTTTTGTTCCGTTTTCACAATTAAATTCATTACCCGATCGAAGTTTTTTTTTAGAAGATTTAGGGAGGAAACGAGCATGCAGGCTACCTGATGGGAAGTAATCAAAGGAGGGTGGGCCTATATGACCAATAAGGACAAGCGGTATGTCACCGGATAGGTAATTCTAAGTTGTAAAATTATTACCATGGCAGGTAGTTCTAAATTGTATGAAATAAGTTATCGCAACGCAAAGACGGCGGTATTTCATAGTAATTATGCTAAAGTCGTCTATGTAGGCGTCTCGAAGTTCCAGCTTTTTAAAAAAATCTCACAGTTATTTGAGGTTTCCTGCTACACAAAATCGTTGTAGAATTAAAAAGGATATCCGATGATATAGCGCTTATTGTGATTGGTTTCTAGGGCAGCGTTCATACATTTTTGCCCATTCTTCTTTGGCACAGAGATAGTTATAATAGCCCCAAGACGGACATAGGTGACTTTATATCCTGGGTACTGATGTGCAAGTTGCGGAAATTTTCCAAAATGTTGGAAAAGTTCTAAGAAATTTCCGAAAACTTGAAATTTAGGAAATTTAGATTTAAGACACGGAAAGTTTCAATCCCCATACAAATTACTGAGAAGTTTCCGAAGTTTTTCGACATGAAATGTTCCGCAATTTTGGAAAGTTTCCTTTGGCACATCAGTAATCCTGGGTAACTAAACATTTCCTGAGGAAGGAATCAAACTCTACACTGACGAAGTAACAGAAAAAAAACAGCCATTTTTTAATGACCGATTGATTTGTTCAACCCTGCGACTACCGCGGGCCACCCCATCGGGTTATCTCGGGATCTAGACCGCGGCGCGCAATCATCCCATCGGCGGATTATTAACAGGGGATGCTTTGTGGGTTTTTTGCATACCGCACGCTTATACTAAATATCACGTAGATCTAATACATTTTATACCGTTATTATATTTGTTTGGTTTCTTTATTTTTTTTGTTTAATGTTTGTTTTGTAGCTCTATTAGTTTAAAGGTTTCAATTTCATTATACTAGTTTATAATGTTTTTTAATTTATTTATTTTATGTTTACATCGATCTTACTCAAACTATAAACATTGTGGAAATAACAGCTAAGGCGTAAGGCATACGAGGGCTGCCTTTTAAGTTCTGTCGTTTGCAAAACTCCCGTGATTATTAAAAAAAAAACTAGTATCATCTTAAAATATTTGAATTTAGAATTCAAAAACAAAAGAATGTCTCGAGATCGGCCGATTAGTTTAAGTACAGCGTCGGTTCAAAGTTGACAAGTCGGTTGTGAAAATGGAAATTTCGAAGGAAAATTTACGTGCGATAATATTTTACAATTTTAAAAGGGGTTTAACGCGTCTTCAGTGCTTTGAAGAGCTGACTACGGTTTTTAAAAATGAAGCACCATGCATCCGGACTGTGGAACGTTGGTATTTGGAATTTCAACGTGGTTGCTCCAGTCTTAGTGATAGGCATCGTGAAGGCCGACCAAAAACAGCTGTAACCCAGGAAAACATTGATGCTGTACGGCAACTGATCGTCGAAGATCGCCATGCGACATACCGCGAGATAGAAGCTTCATTAAACATTTCAGGGACCAGTGTTCAAAATATATTGCATGATCACTTAGGTGTAAAAAAATTGATCTCACGCTGGATACCACATTTACTTAGTGAAGACCAAAAAACGGCTCGCGTTAGATGGTGCCGCAAAACTCTGCGGCAATTCAACCGAGGAGACTCTAAACACGTTTATGACATTATCAGTGGTGACGAATCTTGGATATATGCCTACGATCCGGGTTCTAAACAGCAGTCGACTGTTTGGGTGTTTCAAGATGAGCCAAAACCGACCAAAGTAATACGCTCACGGAGCACTTCGAAAAAAATGGTCGCCGATTTTGTAGCGAAAAGTGGCCACGTTGCGACCATCGTGCTCGAAGATCGTAAAACAGTTAATGCTGACTGGTATACCACTGTTTGTTTACCAGAAGTTATCGGCGAGTTCCGAAAAAATAACCCAAGACGTCGTAAAGTACTGCACCACGATAATGCTAGCTCGCACACCGCCCGGCAGACAATTGCGTTTTTAAAAGACCAAACGTCGAAAATTTGGATCACCCGCCGTACAGTCCAGACTTAAGCCCTAATGACTTCTTCACTTTTCCAAAAATCAAGCAACGACTTCGTGGTCAACGGTACCGGACGCCTGAAGAAGCGGTTGAGGCATACAAAACGGCCATTTTGGAGACCCCGACTTCGGAATGGAATAAGTGTTTCGAAAACTGGTTCGATCGAATGAAAAAGTGTATTACATATCACGGTGATTACTTTGAAAAACAATAAATACCATTTAACACTTAAATTGTCTTTAGTTTTTTCAAACGACAGAACTTAAAAGGCACCCCTCGTACTCGACCTTGTATATATATATTTATCTACAATTGACTGCACAAACAAAATTATAGTTTATCACAATTTTGAAATGACTTTTGAAACAACGGCACACTGCGCAATTTTACGAAATAATTAATTATTATGAACTATAATGTTTTGAGGAGAAATAAAATCTGTATTTGATTCAAGTTGCAATCTTCAGCCACCTTGACCAAAACTTACTTTTTTCTATTTTATGCCAGTTTATCTGTTTTGAGTAACATAATCCCATCAATCTTTCTATCAAATATAACAGTATTTCCACTTACTAGATCAAAATATTAAACTCGCTGCCGCAAAAAATCGCTTGCAGATCCTCGTGACAAATTTATGACAGTCGAAAACCAACTTACATTTACGCGTGGCTTAAAATATAACCTGAAAAATCTGATACTGATCTCGAACATTTGTTTAACATAGGCGCCTTTTTCAACGTTCTTTTAAAATTGGTAATTGTTTTTAGGTTAGTTTTTATAATAACTCTACTTCTTGAAAATTCATGTTTGTGGTGGTTTTTTTTGTGAAATGTGGGTCTTAGGTGTTAAATCAGTTCTGTTTTATCTGTGTCGTTGGATTTGTAACAGATGTTTGACTTGGAATGAAGTGAAGATTACTAAAATAAACATTAGTAGTTTATTTATTTATTTACTTATAACGGTGTGTACATTATTTTAAATAATACATTTACACAGCATTTAATATTAAGTTTAAAACAGAACTCTGTATTAGCTAAGCTATTTGCCGTGCCGGAAAAAAAAAGGCTCACCGGATGAAATTAATGGCGCCAAACGATTTGAATTTAGAATGGTTTTTCGGAAGTATTTATGCATAAAGGTTAACAAAAAAGGAATCTACCTGCCCGAAATTCTTAAGAATGTGCAAGCAGTCAATGTCACATAAACTATAACATTGTTTCCTTTACTCATTAATTAATTATGCCATCGTTTGGTATTTTTTTGGTACCTTATTTACATGTTAATGCCCTGGTGTCAGACATTTTACTTATATTATAATTTTTTCTTTACATGACAATTGAATCACAGCACGAGCAGTGATAAAAATATGATTCGACTCTCGAATTTGATCAAGTAAAAATGTTTTGTATGTTGACTCTTTATATTAAAAAATTACACAAAGCATAGGTACGTAAAAAGTCTAAGCACAATGGCGAGCTACATGGTATGTATCGAAGTGAGGTATATTTTGAGTATTTTTGCAGGATTGTTGTGATTCTCTTAACAAGCAAAGGTGATCGTTCGCTCGAGTGAAGGTCCAAGCGGCGAGTTTAAGTAGTCCCGACAGAGCGAACAAAACACATTTTAGCGCGTGCATTCAATTTGGCAGCATGACTTCACCAACGTATAAGGCTCCCTAATTGACAATGCACATGCTAAAATGTGTTTTGTTCGGTCGGACGGGACTACTTAAACTCGCCGCTTTTATTCGCTCGTCCGTTCGACCGGCCGCCGTTTTTTGAGAGAATAACACACCAGGCAAGGAAGAGGCAGACGAACACCCAGGCCACCTGATGGTAAGTGAGATCTGAGACCCGTATCCATTTTTATTCTCAAGACAACAACCACAAGACTGCAATCGTAAGACTGCAAATGCATTGCCACACCTGAGGACTAAGATCGACTGCCTCTATATGGTAGATATTGTTATTTCATCCTTTCAAGCCGTAGGTAATTATTTACATTTTTATTTTTGTCTTAACTCTAAAGTATTTTTTACAGTTAAAGTTTATTTAAACCTTATGTCTACAGTTTTCAAAATACCTGCACTAGGCCACACTCAGAAAAGACTTAAGTAAAAACATATAAATTTTATTTTAAACCTAAGTCTTTTAGTTTTAAGGTTAAAATTTAGAAAAACGCTATTCTACTTATTAATTTTAATTTAAACTTCGGTAAATAAGTGAAACCGTACTCAAGTGCGGTATTGTATGTTAATAAGTAGCATATTAATGAGTTATTTTAACTATTCAGTTTGCTATAGGCAGGTAGATTCTCGCTTTGTCAAAGTTCTAAATGTGCAGCAAGAAGACTTAATTAAGAGCTTTGTCGCATTAAGGCTTGTAACATACGTAATGTTATACGACTGGAATGAACGTTCTTTAAACATTCGAAGTATTTTGTGACTGTGGCAGTAATAATTAATATTTTGTAAGTTAAAAATTCTAACAAAAACAAGGTATAAATTCGACTGAATTTTTATATTTCAGTTGATAAATATCAAACTTCAATATGTCCTTGAAATTTTGTAAACGAATTTAAAACTTAATTCGAACAAATTAAGTTTTAAATTCGTATACCAAACTTCAAGGACATATTGGAGTTTTATATTTATCAACTCATTTATTCTGTAATTTTTCATGTTGCCTAATAGTCAAAAACAACATAATCCCCCGATACGGCACTCTTCAAAATCTATCATGCCGTTTGGTTAGCCAACAGGGGGGCAATTTTTGACTTTCGAGCGCTCGAAAGTTTCACTCGGAAGTGAGCAAAATCTTCGAAACCGTTTTTTGAAATACGAGCGGTAGAATTGAAAACGAATGGTGTGGACCACTCGCCTTTAAATTTTCTATCGCTCGTAATTTCAAAAATACGGTTTCACAGATTTTGCTCACTTCCGAGTGAAAGTTTCGAGCGCTCGAAAGTCAAAAATCGGCCCCCAGGAGTTCCTACAAAGACATAGATACACCCGAAAATCTATTCAGCAAACGTATTATGAGGTGTAAAAATCTGCCAAGTTCCTGACCGCGAATAGGATGAAGTTATGATACATGGCCGAAAGTCTAGACGGTAAAAACCATATCAGTTTTGACGTGTTATCGTATTGTCAACGTTTTGATAGCTCTTATTTACTTGACAGTGATGGCGGCCGAATTAAAAACAATACCATAAGACGTCAAAGACAATGTGGTTTTTACCGCCTAGAATTGACTGCACTGCTATAAAATGTGTGTAGCTAATAATTAATGTCATTCTAATATTTAAGAAACATAAAGCGTAGAACGTATGAAGTTTATTCATCGCCCAAAAAAAACAAATTAAAAAGCAAAAGGTTTGCAAGCAAGCCTTCGGATTCTGACAAACGAAATAACTTTATAACCTAGCAATGATAATAATAAAGGTCACATATTAAAAAAACAAATTTAGGAAGGCAAAATACTTTTAATACTTAATCTTAATGTCGACCCACCTAACCCTTTAAAAAACCAGTAAATAATAAAAACTCGTTAACGCACGCGCAGCATCCCCGATCTAGAGTTAACCCGTCGCGTGCCGGATCAATGAGATCGAGATCCATTGTGGATCTTAACCCTACGGATCGAAAGGGTGCGCGGGATTCTGTGCACGTGCTATTTATCTCCCTTTACCTCTAAGAAGGGTTAAGATCTATTTGTAAAGTCTTTTATGCGTTTTGTTACATGTCACAGCTTTTATGTAATACTTAATGTAAAGACTAGTTTTTTTTTTATTCTGTGTGCTTTGGCTAATTTTTAAATCAAAGACGATGTTTTTTCAGCGTCAAGCCAACCCTAAGCGATATTCACTTGTATGTGACACGTCAAATTTTGTTTTTTTCACACAGTATTACAAACCAGTACCAAAATCAAGTTTCAAGCTGAACACGTGGAAACCGTGAGACCATGTGGCTTGAATAAAACCAAAACCAGATTCCTTTCTTCATCAATATTCACGATATTAGCCGAAGCCCCTTTTTTCTGGTATTTTTTTAAGAGGGTTGTAACGTTTTTCTTTAGACGCCTTTAGACGACGGTGACCTGTGACCCGGGCATAGACAACGAGATTGAAAAAAGCGTGTCAGCCAGTTCTATGTGAATGGATGTCCGATGTGGTCGGGGCAGTTACGTTCTATTTTCAAATAGTTCGTTATTTTTTTCTAACTGCTTCACGAAGGTTATGGAATATGCCAGTCCTTTTTTAAGAATTTGTTCGTTATTTTTTCAAAAGGAGTCGACAAGGGTATACAACTCGTTTATGTATTCTAACCTTGTAAAAAATACGTAGTAAAATATAGATTACAGGAAAACAAAACGTTATGTTTTGAAACAATAATCTAATTGTAAAATTCCAAACCGATAAGAAGAAACTCGAAGTTGTAAGAATGAATTTATGTGCCTGCTTTTGTTTTTAATTGAGTCATTCATTAACAACTTTAAGAAACAACACCAATGTAACATTCATGGCTACTTACAAGGAAAACTTTAAATTATTATTTTACTCTAGTTTAGTTAATGAATGGCCGCTTGATATTTCCTTTTAGGTATCGAATACTTATCTGCAACGTAAATATCCATTCATTATTTTATAACAAGCCCTCTTTTACGATAACTCGTCGAACAGATGACTTCATCATTAATAATTTACAATTATAATAATATGTTATCATTATAATCATTATTTACTCGAACCATTTCCTGACTGCCAAACACGCGTTCGTTAAAAGAAAAAAAAAGGTGTTTTTATATCGTGTTTTTGCAATCCCTCAAGATTCCACACAATAGCGACGCGCTCCCGTTAAGTAACCCAATTTTTGCGCCATAAATAAAAAGGAGAAAAAATTAAAAGCTAACGGTCTTCTTTTTTTGAAAATAAAAAACCAATGTATGAATTAATTGTGTTACGCCTTGATGCTTACACACAAAGTGGGTTTTGAGAGTAAAAATTAGCCCATATTCAGAGTTTTTTACGTCTTTGTCGGTTTTTTTATGTTTTGCAACAATATTGACAGATACGGGAAGGAGATTTGACAACTTCTCGAGGATTTGTAAATAATCTCATTGAAAATTAATACTATTCTGAGCTTCGGTAGGCTGATTGGCGCCTTTGTTAAAGTTTTTTGTCGAAATAAGAGCGGTTTGATTTTTGGAAACAAACGGCTTTTTGATATTCAAATGTTTACTGGAATCGTGACTACATTTTCAATTTAATAATGATAAAATTTAGGAATGACAACAGTAAAATATCTTGTGCTTTGTTATTAATTAGGTCGAGATTAAAATTAAAAAAAATTAGAACGATAGTCCATTCCAGAAATATTAAATAGTTACCTACAGCACAATTCGTTAATCTACAAAGATTTCAGAAATAAAATGTAGACAAACTTATAGTTTTTATACGTCAATCCAACAAAATATTGGTCAAAAAAATTGTTCATTTATAAATATTTTTCTCGAATAGCTAATTCTCTTTGAACCATAATTTTATTTCTTTGAATTTTATTTCTTTTTCTTATTAAATTAAGCTCACCGTTCAACACCCCATTTTTTACCAACAAAAAGGGGTTGTAAAAACATCTCACTGTAACCATAAACGCAGCTTCCTTACCTTAACCATTTTAGGGTTAATAATGTCAATCTCAACCCTAAAGATACCACGTGCTGCAAGATGAGGGTTAAAGGGGATGCAAAGATAAAAGTGTTAACCGATTGTTTAGGGTTAGTTAACTTTTTGTTGCTATCGTTTAATTTTATTTTTTTGTTAAAAAAAATTGTATTTTTAAGGAGTTTAAGTATTGCATGGATTTTAATGTTTTACTTTGCAAAATGTGGTTACAGAATTAACAACAAGTTTTTAGAGTTGTTGGTAATTCTGTAACTTTGCCTACCCCACTCTGGGAATGACGGCGTGAGTTTATGTATGTATGTAAGAGATGTATGTATATTTTATGTGGTGTCTTGGGTATTATTAATAGCTAGGTACTAGCGGCCTTTACGCGGAACAGTTTGGACCGCGGGAAACGCCACGCGCCATTCCTAGCGCCAGTCCGAACCGTAGGTTTTTTACTATTTTACTATTACAGTTGCATTTACACGTACGGTTCGGAGCGAAGATAGGAATGGCGCGTGGCGTTTCCCGCGGTCCGAACTCTACGTGTGCAGGCCGCTATTAGGTACGGTCACGAGCGTTAATTTGGGACCCATTTCAAGAAAAATATACCTTAAGTCGTCAATGTCATTAAAGATGTCAAATGTCAAGTCATTTGTAACTTTAAGGAAACTCAACCTTATTGTTGTAGAATGTCAGATTGACTTTGGACCTAAGGTGGGTACCAAAAATCTCGTGACTGTAGATACCTACACCTATTATCAAACTAGAGTAAGATGTTATTTTCTTTTTTCTTTTTTATGGCATGGTGAAGCCAAATAAACCCACATGCCACCTGATGGTAAGTCAAGAAAACAATCTTAAGACCGCAAAACTAAGACAACCTGACCTGATTCAATCATTTACTTTGTTCTAATGGCTATTTTAACAAGCCTTTATTTCATAATACTAATGTTAATACAATGAAATATATACATACATACAATCAATCACGCCTGTTTCCCAGAAGTATGAAATATTTAAGTCCATAAATATCCACTACAGACAAACGGTCAAATAAATAATAATAATACTTAGTAACATAATGGAAGGGCTTTCTGATGACCACTGATTACTTATAGCCCTAGGGAAATAAAGGGAAATATCCCTTAAGACGCATCGATCTGTCCAGTCGAATGTAAACCGATTCTTTTTCATATCGAGTGGGTATTTATTTCCACCAATCAAATTAGATCCACAATGGCGGTGAAATTTTGCGTTTTGTTCTACATTGAAGCGTTGGTATTGCTGCTGAAGGTGCTTTGCTTTTATGACGCGGTAGTGTATTATGAATTTGGTCTAGTTTGAACGGTATGTACGAGTATGTAACGGTTAATGGTACTAATATTTTCTGAAGAGGCAACATTAATTGTTAAGACAAATAACATAGTATTATAAACTAGCTCTCGCTCGCTACTCTGTCTGCGAAATTTAATAGAAAGATAAAACGCACTAATAATTTATAATATAAAATGAAGCCCTATTTTTTATGGCAAGGTGAAGGCTCGCGAGCTCTCTCATGGTAAGTGGGATCTGAGACCCATAGACATTGAAATCTCAAAACTGCAATCCTAAGACTTCAAATGCGTTCTCCGGGTCATGCTATAACTTGAGAACGGCTGAACTGATTTGGCTGATTTCTTTTTTGTTGTGTTCGTTATTGTCAGGTTAAGGTTTAAATGTAAGAAAAAAATTGAAAAATCCAACGGGAAGGTCGGAAATTTGCAGCGGGGCGAAGCCGCTGGCGGGCCGATAGTAATTTATAAAACCACGGCAAGCGGATCACAACGTTTTACACAGGGACTTCTTTGTCCTTCCTATAGGTAGGATTTGTCTTTCCTTGTCTAGATGTCCAAATACTATAGGTGCTTAGAGGTCCAAATCACGCCTTACTTGTGACGATGTACCAAATAACGAAAGATCAGCTATAGATTCATCTCTTTCCAACTCACTATGAAAAACATAAGTAAAAAGAAGTGAACCATAACCATTTTATTTTGTACTTTATTTCGACAATGTGTTTTTTACCTTTAAACAGGCTGAACTAAAAGCCCTTTTTAATATTAAAAATCACCTTTATAAGGCAACTTTCCTGTTAATCCCTCTGCGCACAATCGCGTCAGTTCTCAACAAATCTCATTCGCTCACTTAATCCTCCATCGGAGCACTCCTCCAACATGGAGGGTGAACACAGTGACGTATAATACATTACTGCTTAACATGGTAATTGTAATTTTTGAAGAGAAAACGTTGACTGTCATCGACAATTTGATCAATTTAGGGTAAAGTAAGATCATATCGGACTTGCTAAATTGGCGCTAGGACAATAGACATAAATTATTACAATACATGTTTGCATCAATATAGATAATGTATAACATGTACATAGGCGAACTTATACCATTTAATCTGTAGTAGAATAAGTAAGGAAAATGTAAGAGGATACAGAAATTACCAGTAAATAAAATAACGTATACATCCGAGGAACAGATATAAAAATCTAACTCCTACCGACCAGAGGTCTTTTAGAAGGCCTTTTGAAAATCTTGTTTTAAACTTTCATTGACCGCACCTACGAGTAGGTATGTAGGTAGGTACTGATTTCGGTCAACAATATTTTTGCCCTGAGAACATACTAGGGTAGACATGTTCGAGGAAACTTAATATGATGCCGAGAAAAGGCCCTAAATTTTAAGCGTATAACTAGCAAAAAAAAAGATTAGCACTTTTTGATTGGATTCAATAAAACAGTCATATTTGTAATAGTACGGAGAAAACGCATATTTTAACTTTGGATGCAGGGGTGTGATTCTCTCAACAACGACGAACGGACGAACGAGTGAATGTCCAAGCGGCGAGTTTAAGTAGTCCCGTCAGAGCGAACAAAACACATTTTAGCGCGTGCATTCAATTTGGCAGCATGGCTTCTCAAACGTATAAGGCTGCCCAATTGAGAATGCACGCGCTAAAATGTGTTTAGTTCGCTCGGACGGGACTACTTAAACTCGCCGCTGCGCTTGCGCTCGTTCGTTCAACCGACCGCCGTTTTTAAGAGAATAACACCCCAGGTTTCTTGACGAAGCAGTTCAGCGACTAAACAAAATATATTCGAGTACCTACCACCGCATCATCCTGTCGCATCATTTAAGTTCGAGTCATGTGATTGCTCATTACCACTGGGTTCTATGGTTGTACGCGAATCCACTTTGTTGATCCTGCCTGAGGTCTGACTCTACCATAAGTTGCCATCTATCGGATTCTTGACCAAAATAACTAGAAACGCAGACGTATTTCAAGGACCGGGGGGTTATTATGACGTAGCTATGCAGTTCAGTTTACGCTGGGAGAAAAAGACGGAGCTATATAACTGATATAGCTCTGTCCTTTACGCTCGCCATAAAATGAATTGCATAGCTATGTCATAATAACCCTCCTGAACATGACGATGCGTTTAGATATTATGACACCTATTTTTACTTTTTCGAAAATGTATCGCACGTTAAATCCAACAGTGACACAAAATTACGAAAAATAATTATATTGAAAAGTGACATTATAGCGTTAAATAACTTCTTTAAAATTGTAGGCACCTAATAGGTTAGTCCAACTGATGTCGGCTTTTTGTTGAAAATATTGTGGTCGCCGACTTCAGTTGGACTAACCTATTAGGTGCCTACAATTTTAAAAAAGTTATTTTTTTGCGTTTTTGAACGCGGTTTTTGTTTTTTAAAACATTTATTTTATTTCATACTTTTCAGTGATCTTAAAACGCTGTTACGTAGTCCCACTTCTTAGTTGATATGAAACTTTAAGCTATTTCAAGCGCGCCGCAAGCAACGCCGCGGGAAAGTCATAGTCATATTTCAATAACCTCCTTTTTTGAAATCGGTTAACAAGTAAATATTCTTCGTTGTAGTCATTCAACTATCTTAATCGAGATATCTTATCGCCACCCTTGAAATCGGTACGGTAAGGAGTTCCGGTGGCCATCTGTGGTCTTCATCATCAGTTCCACTTCACCAAATGATACTTTCTGAATGCAAATGCTGGACTTGTTACTAAAAATACTAAAATCGCTATATGTTTGCCTACAATATTTGAGGAGTTGCCTCAATTCCTCACGGATCCTCTCATCAGATTCAGATTTGGTGACAATGGGACTACATCGAAAGTATACTCTATCAAACCAATAAAAAAAAAATGAAATCGGTCGACAATGGACGGAGTAATCGGTGAAAATACATTAAAAAAAAACATACAGTGGAACGTATAACCTCCTCCTTTTTTGAAGTCGGTTAGAAAGAATTAAATATTGCATGAATTCCTTTTTAACATAGTGTCATGTTTGATTTAACGTGCGACATCAGCAATATACATCGAACATTTCCACCGGTTCCATCAACCGCGACTCCAAAAACCTCTCGCTCAGTAGTCAATTAAGCGATCAGCCAGGGGTGTTGCACAATTGGTCGCCTCGGCACAAAGCGACGGTGGCGCCGCGCGGCCCTATTGAGAACCACTTAGGTGACGTTTATTGCGATTTAAAGGATTAAGGTTTGCCCAATATTTGGTAAATAGACTGCTGAATTGTGTTTTGTGTAGTGATTTTTGGTTCCTGGCTTGCTTTTAACCGCATCAACTAGTGTGTGAGATAAATTCATATTACTTACCTATATCGCGGCTGTGGTAAAGTTTATTTTATTACGAATGTGGATGGAGCTATATCAAGTCATAGTACCTATTTCTCGTCTGAGAATATAAGTCTATGCTCGCAACTCCGTCCGCGTAAAAGTCGTTTAAAGCTCTTCCCTCGGGAATCATCCAATTTTTTGGGTAAAAAAATAGGTACTTCTTGTCTTTCCCCGGGTTTAAGCTATCTTCATACCAAATTACATCAAAATCGGGTCAGCGGTTTAGCCGTTACAGCGAAACAAACAGACAGACAAAGTGATACAAATCCACTTATCTATCTAAAAATGCTAATCAAAAAATTTGTTCGTCACCAAAAAAAATTACTTTCAGAACTATTAAGATAAACATTTTTCTTTTCCTCTTTTTCATTCCACTGTAGATTCCTAAAAATAAATAAGGTATGAATCCTAGATTGAGCCGTATGTCACGTCACTTCATTTATAACAAGCTATCAAACGCCCGAACAGTTTCATCTCGGCGCGGTAATCAGCAAAGATGGCGGAGCGTCAAAAATGGTCGCCGACACGGCGCGACCGCGCGGAAAATCGCGTCAGCGCCGGACCGAGGATGAGCTAGGGATGGCGACGATAACTGTAATATTTGCTCGGGAGAAATATTTTTGGTGAATGTAATGTATTCTTCCAATTTCAATTTCCTAAAAAGTTATTGCATGATGAAAAAAAATTTTTTTTTTCGTATCTAAGTGACTAAATCCTCTTATTACTTAAAATGATATCGGCTGCAAAGTCACGGGTTAATAGGTAAGTACAAAACTTTTTTTTAAATTAGTTTGACATTAAAATGTTACGAGTAAGATAGATTTAAGATCTAATACTAAATTAATTTGATTTGATTTGATTTGATTTGATATATAAAATTATTATAAATGACAAGAAAACAATAAAATTAATAAAAACTCAAAAATCAAAATATTTATTCAGTAAATTGCCTCATACTTGCGCGTGCAGGAAGGAAGTGAGTGAGCTGGGACGACGTGGCCTTTCATGCTTGAAAAGTGCCGGCCGTTTGTACCGTCACGGCACAATTCATGATCTGAACCGTCGTTAGCTTGCCACTGCCTCTGTACCAGCTGTCCTGGAACCAGCAGGATTGCATAGAGACGATGGCAAGCGACCACAGGAGACCACTGGAGCTACATTGGTGCCGTGGAAACTGAGTAGAGCACTGGTGTGGGACGCGACGTGCGTTGACACATTCGCCCTTTCCTACGTCCAGTCAACCCGTAATCGGGCCGGTGCAGCAGCTGATCAGGCCCAAACATTCAAGCGCCGCAATTTCGTCATTATTAAATAATTACGAATTTGTGGCGCTTGCAGTGGAAACCATGGGACCTTGGTCAGCTGATATGAAAAGCTTTATTAAGGCCCTCTCCTCCCGGCTCATAGAATCCTCCGGAGATCCTAGAGCTGGTGCTTACCTCTCCCGAAGGATTGGGCTAGCTATCCAGAGAGGTAATGCCGCCAGTGTCATGTGGACCATGCCGCGAGCGGACCTGCTAGAGGGGGTGTTCTTTTTATAGTGGTGATTATTATTTATATCTTTAATATTTGAGTAGCTTACTTTAATTTTAATTTAAATACGTTTAGTTTTAATGTTAAATTCTGTACTTAGTTGGATGAATAGTTACTACAAATACCACTGCGAACTTTATTTAATTTTTTACACTAGTTATCGCCAACCCTAGCAAATTACGTAGCGTCCAGCGATGCGGTCCTGACCGAATGCGGATTATTTGGGGGCCATTTTTTATGAATACTCTTTTGAATATCCGGGTGCGGAACTTTACGGGGTGGGTTAGCCATCTCTGGATTACGCAAGTTTAAAGAATCGGAAGAATGAGAAGGAAACAAAAGATACCTAGACGGTTTGATAATTTGTATGTGTCTTTTATAGAGCTGTTTTTCTTTACGTACGTGACCATGGTAACTATGATACTGTTATTCCTTTATAGTATGGGATCCGAATAGGAGACGACCTTCACCGGGCTGTTTATTCGATAAAAAGTATTATATATCAAATTTAATACGCTACTTCATGCTTTCGATTAGTATGTAATTGGTCTTTTTAACAAGCAATAGAAATTAAAAAAAAAAGTTCATTTTCAGTTTTTTTTTAAATCATATAAGGACTGGACTGAATTATTTCAGTCAAATTATTCGCCATATATTTCATAATAAATTTGATATAAAATACTTTTTATCAATATACAGCCCGGTGAAGGCCGTCTTCTATTCGGATCTTAGACCATTATCTATCTCTATTATATTAGCATAGACTAACAATCGGACTGACATGTCGGTGAGCCTAAAAAAGTTGCTTAAGGCCGGGATTACACCTGTAAGTTATTACTTGCGTAAGTTTTGAGACGCAACCATGGGTAAAAGTGAGTGGCCAATATCTGCATCTCTCTTTTGCATATAGCTTTGTTTCAAAACTTACGTAATAACTTACAGGTGTGATCTCGGCCTACCGCTAACATGCCTCCGAGGCCCCAGACAAGATGGATTCAGCGTTCGTTATCGTCATCCAAAATGTATACGATTGACGTGAGCTGTCAGACGGTCGCGTCGAGCGCCTACGACGATTGCATACATTTTGTGTTAAGGAACTTGTCTACCCTCACATTTGACGACACGTTAGCCTAGTTGGTAGTGACCCTGCCTACGAAGCTAGCGGTCCCGGTTTTTAAATCCCGGTAAGAGCAGACATTTGTGTGACGAGCGCGAGTATTTGTTCCTGAGTCTTGGATCTTTCATGTATTTAAGTATATATATATATTTCTCTATATAACCTCGTAAAGCCTACCATATCACAAACAGAGTTTTTTGTCAGTGGGACTTTGAATCTACCATCAAGGCAATAAAGTTCAATTACGTTTGTTCGATAATCCCATTTTCAGTTTAGGAAGGAAGGAAAATAAACCTAATACCCATTACAACACAGTTCAAATTACATTGCCTTGATTATGTACATGCTATTGCACACTGGGCCTTACGAGGATAAGTAAGTTTATCGTTGTCTAGTACCCAAAGTACGGTCACGGACTTTAATTGATGACCCACTATAGAACCTTGTCGCATAAAACCAACGATTAATTCCTATGTAATTTATATCTCGTCACTTGACGCTGTCATTATGACAAGGTTCTATGATAGCATTTAAAGTCCTTGATGGGACAAGCCTAGAGCTTAGTTTGGGACTAGGTCAATTTGTGTGAGATTGTCCTCCGATATTTATTTTATTTCTAACTGATAGCTACGTCTCTCTCGGATCTGCTAAGCTTTAAATTTAAGAGACGTTTTCTAGACAAGCACATTTATTTTTAGTTCCAAGTTGAAGATAAGACTCGTAATGCAACGATTACGTCATCTGCTTATATCTCACAACAGACTGTCAGTCATGCCGTTCGAGCGTGATACACACGTGACATATATTTGACATGACGCAAACAATATTATTTCCGATCGTTTACTAGCCTAATGTTGAAGATGTAAAAATGTACTTCGTCTTCACGATTCAACAACTTGACATGTCGATGTGAAAGGTACAGAAATAGTTTATAAAGCACAGACGGAGAAAGGTTACTTTTTATTTAGATTTTTTTAGCAATTCTCGACCAAGGATAACTTAAATATCTGCATGGATGACGTCACGAGGAAGAACTTTATGGCATGGATAAAGCGTACCAACACATAGACCACCTGAGGGCAGTGCCCAGTGGACAATGACTGTGGAAAGTAGTAGTACAGTAGTGTAAACCGATCGGACAGTAGCGAGTCAAGTTGCCTTGCCAGTTGATCCAAATGAAATCGCATTTTTTTTTACTTCACTGTCCTTGGCACTGTATTTGCCACTGTCCTTGACCAATGTGAATTGGGCTATAGACATTCTAAAGACGACAATCTTTAGACTGCAAACCCAAGGCTGGAGTCGCACCGATTCGCATTTTGTCTATATAACATAGTTGCGCGCTTCCCAAAAGGAGACCACTGCTGAGAAGAAACGCAGCAAGTAACTCAGCAGTCAGTCATTTTTTAAACATACCTGTTACAATGGTTACTATAATGTCATTCTCCTTCCGCATGCGTAACGCATCATACAAAACAGCCATTTTCTATAGACAAAATGAGAATCGGTGCTGACAGATGTGACTCCAGCCTTAGACCGCAAATGCGTTGCCAACCCTGAGGAGTAAGATGGAATGCCTGTATGCTAGTAATTTCAACGGTTATCTTATCCCCACACCGGAATACAACAATGCGAACACTATTGATTGGTAATAGGTTCAAGGATACGATGGTGGTAGCGATCCGAATGGACCTTCCATAAGGTCCTACATTCGATAAATAATTCTGGGGATCTAGTGAAAAAGGGCGTAACTAGACTTAACTCGTATTAAAAAACGGTATACACATAAACGGAGTATACGAGACTTAAACCCTTTTTCACTTGATCTTCAGGAACCTTTGTCACTAGGACCCCAGAATTTATGGTCTTCTTTGACGAAGCCGTTCTGAACAGGTAAATACTTCGATTTCGATTTGTAATGCATATAACATAAAGCATACATTTCAAAAACCACATTAGGTGCCAATAGTGCCCAACGACACTGCTGGGCTATCTTGTCTTAGCTTAGCCATGGATAAAGCAGCAGAAAAACGATACGAGTATAAGGTCAATATTGAATGACCGATTGTCTGTGTAATCGCCAAACTTTTGTTATCAAGTATCTTTTCATACCTATTATACACATTCTTTCATAAAATTAATCAGTTAGTAGAATATTCATTTTATCAATTTTCCTGAAAACCTGTTCTTTTTTTTAAGACTTTTAGGGAACAGTTATAATTGAATACAAAAATATTTTTAAATTTAATATGCCGTTAAAGACCTTTAAATAAAATACCCGGAAATTAACTTATTTCAAAATACCCCTTGTAATTGCTGACTTTATAATTTACACATGCACATGCATGCTAAGTTGTGACCGTTTCGCAACATTAGCACTACATGTCTTCTGTTTTCCTTTATTTGTGTAATTTTTTTTTGTTGTGTGCTATTGTTGTGAATAAATAATTTACTTATTTACTTACTAAATGAACTAACAAATTCATCATTTATCAATTTATGTAACTTGAGCGACACTTGCATAATTAACCCTTGCATCTCACATCATACTTAAGAATGATTATAATCCATTAATGAGTTTCAGAACAAACGAGTAATAATATCTATTTTAACTAGCCTAAACTTAAAAATAACCATATTTCATAAAGCGTCGTAACTTTGTTATCTTACAAAATTATCGAAACATTAACGACGAACTAGTTACGATAAATATATTATAAGTAATATGTCCGGACGAAGAACGGTTGATAACCCCTGACCCCTTCTAGTCAGTTATCATGAAATATAAGTCTGTCATCATATCAGCATGTTATATACCATGCCATGTTGACATGACTGCTTGAGATGCTATATGTATATTAAAAGCAGCTAGTATTTTTCCCCTAGCAGGCCTTGGTCTGTCGAGAGGGACCGAAACTTAAACCATTAAAATAAGTCGACGCCTGGCCTAGTTGGTAGTGACCTTGCCTACGAAGCTAGCGGTCCTGGGTTCAAAACCCAGTAATGGCAGATGTTTGTGTGATGAGGCATGATTTTTTTCTATGTTTTAAGTTTATATTTCTTGATATAAGTATTTATATCGTTGTCTAGCACCCATAGTACAAGCCTAGAGCTTAGTTTGGGACTAGGTCAATGGGTGTGACATTGTTCCCCCCCCTGATATTAAATCTAGTTTTACGCGAGAAAATTGCACCATTTCTTAGAAAACACGGATAAAAAAATAGTCAGTAACTGAAATAAATGAAATTTACGCATGGTGGAACCTAGACTTAAATCTGTAGACACTTTTGTTGTGACATCAAATAAAAAATTCCTACCAATCCAATCTAATAACGATTAATTTTTGAACACCCTTTGAACTTCTGTATAAAAGTGGACGCAACCGGAATCCGGTTTAAATTTAGTTCCAAAGTAGCATTAAATCAATCAGGCACCATCACAGTTTAGTAAAAGATCGATGTGCAAACAGAACAAGAGCGCACGCGCTGCCAACCTTAAATCACTCGTCCTTTGTTTTGTTGTGTTGTGTGCTCCTTTGTTTTTCGCTTTGTGCAATATGGGTGATGTATTTCGAGCTAATGAAAAGAAAGTGTTATTTTTTGGGTTTGTGGTTTTTATTATACAGGATGTTAAGATTTGGGTGTTTTTATTTGTATGAAGGTTTTGGTGGAAAGTTTTTAATAGATATGAAACGCGAACTACGCAAGTTCGTTTTAGAGGATAAATGTTAATTGGTTGATATAATTATAGGAATAGCTAAAAATACTCGTGGATAACCAGATTATAATTAAAAAACTGTATTGAAATCGTTTCACCCTTTTAAAAGTCTATGCGATCAGACGGATTAACAAACACACAGACACATTAACAAAGAGGACACAGTTTTCAGGAGTTTTCTTAATAACATACTTATGCTCATGAACACGTAGGTTTTATAATTACAATTTTCAAATACTTACGAAGATATAACAGTACCTCCTGTAAAAAATACTTGACTGTAATTAGGTACTTTCTTTTACCGTGGGGCAGCTGTACTGACTGAATTTAATCTGCTTCGTTTGTATCTGCGTTTTTTAATTTTTCATTTAATACTAGTACCCACCATAATTTAAATAAAACATTCCAAAATGAATTAAAATGGAGTCTGATGACCCATAAACATTTGCAATCTTACCATCACCATTCGTCGGGTTGCCAACCCTAAGGACTACCGGCCTCCAAGAGTCATTTAATGACGTTTAAGTCGTTCTTTAGAGACGTTTTTTCATACACACGTTTGAAAAAGGAACGAGTTTATTGACTCTAAAATTTCTCTGAATACGGCAGCAGTAAGAGCTACTAACGGCCGCACTCAGACTCAGTTAATGACGATTAAGTCGTTCCTTAGTGACGATTTTTCATACACAAGTTCAAAAAAGGATCAAGTTAACTGTCTCTAAAATATCCGAATACGGCAGCGGTAAGATTTACTAAACGGCTGCACTCAGACTCATTTAATGACGATTCCATCATTTCTTAGTGACGATTTTTCATGGACAAGTTTGAAAAAGGAACTAGTTAATTATCTCTAAAATATTCGAATACGGTGGCGGTAAGAGTTACTAAACGGCTGCACTCAAACTCATTTAATGACGATTAAATCGTTTCTTAGTGACGATTTTTCATACACATCTTTGAAAAAGGATCAACTTAATCGTTTCTAAAACGTCTCTGAATATGGTAGAAGTAAGAGCTACTAACGGCCGCACTCAGACTCAGTTAATGACGATTAAGTCGTTCCTTAGTGACGATTTTTCTTACACAAGTTTAAAAAAGGAACGAGTTAATCGTCTCTAAAACTCCTCTGACTGCGGCCGTTAGATGGAATGCGGCAATGCTAGTCATTCATTTCACCGTCTGTCTTATGAGATTGGAATACAACAATGCGAATACCGTAGAAGTAAAAGTCACGTAGTAAATATAAACTTTGCTTGAATTGTTTACTCTACATCTTATATCCGTGGCGGCCGTTTCCGGGTAAAGGTTTAAGGCGCTTTTCCACCGGCGAGGGGAGACGAAGCGAGCAGAAGCGGTGCGAGGATTTAAATTTTGTATTAAAAACAGGTATTGTTTCACCGACTCTCATTTCATAGAACTTCGCAGAATTTTCGTTTCATAGAAAGTTACTTTGGCTGAACCCGTGTTTTTTTATGGCAAGGAGAAGGCACGCGAGCACTCAGGCCACCTGATGGTAATTGAGATCTGAGACCCATAGACATTTGAAATCTCAAGACTACAATCACAAAACTGCAATCCTCAGACTTCAAATGCGTTGCCAACCCTGAGGACCAAGATGGAATGCCTCTATGCTAGTAATATGATTCACGAAGGTTAGGTTAGACATTTTATCATCACCAGATAACCTGAAATCAACACAGGTTCAGCAGAAAATAGCTTTCTATGAAACGAAAAATCTGCAAAGTTCTATGAAATGAGAGTCGGTGAAACAAGAGGACACCAAAAACACAATTCTACCAAACACGCGCGAGGAGAATGTTTTTTAAACACAAACTTCTCGTCTCGCCCCACCGGTGGAAAAGGACCTAAACAGTCTGCCAGCCGATAATGGCCCGTCAGTTCATAGTTTTAGAGCACAGACTACCTAATAGTCTGCCGGGTGATCTTGGGCTGAAGATTTCTTTGACCTGCAAGTGTGGCGATCTAGGCCAGACTCCGACGCCTCACGGCCAAATACGCTGGACATGTGCGGGTGGCCGGCGGCAGCGTGACGATCGTCGTCAGTTGGCGGTTAGCTGAGCTTGAGCTGTGGTTTAAAAACGATAATATGTGGAGCGTGTGAGCAACAGTTTGAATTTATTTAGGTATTAATCTTTTTTTTAAAGATACCACGACCACTTAATAATAACAGTTTGGTACAAAAAACGCCCTAACTCTTAAATGTCTAATTATACTTCGTGGGCTCAGTAGCCGACTGAATGGAGACATTTCTGACGCGCTCGACGACGATCAACTCCTGCGCCGGTCGTTTTGCATTGTTTGCGTCGACACTACATTCAACTAACACTGAAATAGATTATTTGATTGAAGATTGATAGATAATTATAGATGAAATATAGGTATTTATTTTTTACCCATGCCCTGTCAATATAACTTGTGTTTTTAAAATAGTTCATTAATGAACTATTTTGGCACCAAGCTTAGGTTAAAATTTATGATGGTACTCAAGATGTAAAACTTAATTAAGTACTTACATGAGGATTGAAAAGCAAAAATCCAAACATAGATATCCAAACAATCAAAATCTCACATTTATAATAAGTATACCTAAGTAGGATATTAATTAAGTGGTTCCCCTACGGAATCTCTAATCGTCATTTTTCCTAATGCATCGTTTGTCCGAATTTTTGTTTATCCGAAAGCCATTTTCGCTTAAATTTTGAACCTTTTTAGTGTTCTTATAATACAACTCTAACCTAACCAAACCGCAGATATAATTGGAAAACTTAAAAAGTTGCCCGACTCAGCTGAAAACCAATTTACGGAAAATGAAAATTCGGACAAACGATGTGTTAGGACAAACGTTGTTAGGGATTCCGAGAGACACTCTAATTAATTAATATTAATCTACTAGGACTAGTTAGAAGATATATACTTAGTAACAATTGAAATTTTCTTAATAATCAAGTAACTCAGGGCATACGAGTAGGTTAACGTGTTTTAGATAATTGAAATATGTACTAATTACACACAATACTAATCTACAATTTTATTAAAAAAAAAACATAATCACGTTAACCTAAAAGGTACCTAATCTTCGATAGCTACATCATCGGTTAAATAATATCCTACATAATTAATCTAAGTCCAAAACCCGACCCAATTTTCAATTCCCTAAGATTTCCAAACTCCTGAGTTGCCGGGAAAAGGCCAAAGCATCCCGTACCTGCCCAATTAGGGGGAGGGAGGGAGCCAGACGACGATCGATGAGGGGGGAGGGAGAAAAGTATATAAGTAAGGACCTATTTGCGGTGTGAAGAGTATGTCAGGCTTGAGAGAAAAGTCGTCTTGGAAAAGTTTTAAGTTTACTTCGATTGCGTAAATAAGATGTGATTTTAATGAATAATGAAGACTGAGTTTTGGCTAAAGTGAGGCTAGGTTTAATGCTAAATTAAGATACAGCATAGAAGTATAATTGTTTACGGATTTTACTATAACTTTTTAGTTTAAGCTATAATCCGAACAAAGTCCGAAAAGGAGCTCCAAGTAGAGTTTTTTGTTCTGGTACGGCGAAGGTATAAACGAAAATACAAGCTGGACTACTACGACAGCAAACATGCTTTTAACCTATTATCGTATTGTCAACGTTTAATAGCTCTTATTTACTTGACAGTAATGGCGGCCGAGTTACAAACAATATCATGACACTTCAAAAGCAATAATGTTTAACAACATAGAATAGAGACAATGGTGAATATGTTTTGAGGTCCATCGACATATTAAGACTGCAAATACGTTGCCAAGTTGCCAAACTTGAGTACTCGTCCCTACTTAACTAAGATGGAATGGATGGAATGGAATCAAATTTATGTGGTCAGGCTTTTGTTTTAGAATGTTTAAGTACTTAACTAGTAGCTGCGGCAAGTTAATATGTGGCTTTAGAAACTAAGTAAACCTATCTAAGGGCAATATTAACAACCTGATATTAACTGAGATGCCCATCTCAAGATACGTCAGAGTAAACTTCAAATCATAGAAAACTGTTATTTCTGTTTCAAATTTGTATTATTAATTACCCATTTCCGAAGTGAATCGAACTCACGTATTTCAAACTGTGAACTTAGGTTGGGACTGCCTTAGTCTATAGGCTCAGTACTATTGTGGAGTTGAGTACAAATACTTAAGCATTTAACGGCCGTATTTATAAAGTCATCTTGAGATGCCCGTCTTAAGATACGTCGGAAATTACAGTTTTCTTGAGAGATGTCGAAACGAGTATTTTATCCAAAGATCAGCTTCATAAAACGTCTCTACGATACAACCGCTGTGATTTTACAAACACCCTTTAGATATATTATGTATTACTTTAACTAAGACTAAAAACCGTCATAATTTGACTAAGACACACACACTGAGGCGCGCTGGGCGGGCCAGGAGGCGCGACCTCTGACCCGCCCTCGCCTCCTCTCACCCCCACCCTCTACCCTCTACCCTCGGTTATTAGCTGGACGAGACGCTCCTATTCCTGTGCGATTCGAATTTGGAACGTTTTTTTTCTTTATTTTGTGACTATGTTTTTTTAATAATAAAGTTTGGGTTTAAAATTTGGCACACCCTTATTTTTTGCTACTACGTGATGCTAAAGCTGAGAACTTATTTTATATTGGTAATTGGTAATACAAAAAAAGTATTAACCTACAGTTCAATCCAAAAAAGTTAAAGTTAAGTAGGTGTAAGTTAAGTTTGAAGACCAAGTGGATTTTTTTATCCAATAAGAAATTCAATGTCGCTAAATAAAATAAATTTAAACTATGATTTTAATTTAAATTAAAAATGTAAAAGAACTGAAATGATAATATTGTTTTTTTAAGTAGTAGGTAGGTACGTACAACAACCTACAACCAACCTGCAACCTACTCTGCAACGAGAATTGAGTATCTAAGGTAAAAAGTGATTTCGTTCCAACTTTTCTTTCAATAGAAAGTACTTACTGAAAATTCAAAAAATCGTTCAGTGCTCACAGGTTTGCTATATTAATATTGGTAACACTTGGACATCACAAAACCTAAGAACTAACTACAGTACAAAAGCAAAAGTACTTGTAAAATCCAATAAGACTAAACTTCGGAAATTTACAAAAAACCCATAAGATACACATGAAACTTAATAGTTAACAAAAGAGAAATCGACAGGTATCTTGTCTACTGTTAATTATATGAAAAAAGTTTCTAAATTTTAATAAAGTTTGACAGCGCGGCAAAGGCGCGTAAGTCCCAATTAAAGAAAACGTCGTCACGCGCCGGCGTCGCGTCGCGCAGTGCGGGCGGCGCGCGCGCAAGCCACGCCCCTCGCGCCGCCCACTGATCTAGATCGATCTAGATCACTGCGTTTTCAGATATGATCGATTGGCGACGTAATGAGTTGTTTATTCGCTTCAGGGTTTTAAATTGTGAAGTAGACGTTGAATACTTTTATTGGTAGATAGTTAGAGTGCTTAAGTTTATCATGTCATGAGTTTGATTATTGAATTGGATGCCAAGGACGTTGTATAGGGTCATTTTTGTATGATAATCTATAGCGTGATTCTGAATATTTAATTTAAAATAACTCTTCATAATCCTTTCTAAAAAGAGATGTAAAGATAACTATGATTTACGACTCTAGTCGTAATTATTCATTTTAACAGTTCGTTACAGTCAATTGACACTTTGTTTTGGGGGTGGGTTAATGACGTGTTAAATTGTTGTCATTCAAGATTATTTTTTAAATGGAATATTAGGGAAAGGGCAATGACCTCATCCTGTTTTCTTAGCAATTAATTTTAAAATTTCCTGAAAAATAATAATAAACCACTTTCTTTATTCTCTGTAGGAGTGTTCCACTGGCAAAGATTAAGGTTTAATTTATCCTAATACTTACTTTTTAACGAATCTTGAGCTGCATACCTACCCTATTAGCAACTGCCGTCGTGATACTAACCTATATCTCTAGCTATCTCTAATATACTCTGCGTAAATAAAATCCCATCTGTTCAGGTACCGCCTATCACCGAGAGCTATGGAGGAGACGGAGCCAAGTTTCAGTACAGTCTGAAACAACGGAGATTACACTGAAAAATAATAAAAAATAATTCATGAAAATTGTAAGTCTTATGATTCAATCGGTCAAACTTTTTCAAACTTTGATTAAATTCATGACTATGGCCAAGAAACTAAGAAGTATCTAGCATGGGTATGTATAGACGACTCGTTTTTTTTTTTCAGGTTTATAAGCAAATCAATTAACAATTTAATTAGAAAAACCATAACAACATATCTTCTAAGAGTAAAACACCACGATGTCCGACATAAAAAACCCGCATAGCAAAAACCTGTAACCCAAAAAACACGCGAAAACGCGCGAATTTCCCGACCGTACTTCACCCCCGCGGCCCCCCGCCCGGTCGAGGTCGCGGGGCCTTCGCTCCCTGCCCCCGGGCCACCGGGCCAATGGCGGCGAGGCGCGCCCTGGCCCGACCCGAGCTCAGTCGCGACTCAACCGCGACCCTTGACTCACGGCGCGCCGCGCGAGTCTCGCCCCGCGACGTCAAACGCCACCATCACGCACGGAGCTCTAGTCTATGGCGGGGTCGGCGGCCCGGGGCTTTGCCCTCCGAGAGGCCCTGACCTCCCGCCTTTGGAACTCGGCTTCCGAGGAAGCTGGAGGGACGACGATCTCCTACCTTCTACTCCCGCGAGCCAGGCTGCCTCGACCCAAAGTGGCAGCTCGGCGAACGATAAGGGACAAAATGTAGAGTGCGTCGTCTGCGGAGATAAGTCTTCGGGGAAACACTACGGGCAGTTCACTTGTGAGGGTAAGGGCAGTGAAAGTGTTGTGTCCAGTGCGTTTTTAGGTTTTAAGTGAATGGACGATTTTCGGGTTAAGTAGGTTAAATAGGTCACCGGTGACTTAGTAGTTCAGGGCTCGGAATTAATTAGGTGAGAGTGGTCGTGTGATTATTCGAATTTTAACTGAAATAGAGGGTACGTTTTCAAGTTTTCTTCTTAAATCTTACGAATTCAAGTCAAGTTTTTTTTTACTTTGCCGGTTATTGAGGAGTTTCATCTTTTTACGCTGCGTTATTTATGGCCATCTACAAGTGTTTTGTATTTGTCTTAATAAATAATAAGTGGCTTTGTTGGTCAATATTTCATGTTATTGCGTAAAAATGGAATCTCCGTTCAAAAGTTCGCCGCGTCCGCCGGAAAAGTTTCCAATTGGAAAAGTACTTACTTATTATCATGACCAATGCTGCTGGGATTATTAGGTAATAAAATTAGTTAGTGAAATACTTATAGTCGTTTAAAAATGCATATCTAATCAATTTAAATCGCGAGAAATCAAATTTTTGATTCTTAAAAAGTCCAATGGGTACTTAAACATTTTTGCACTAAGTAACTTTTTTGGGATATAATTAAATAAATAAGTTTAAATTAAATAAAAATAAAAACCAAAGCGACTCTCTATTAACCTCAAAAATAATTAGCCCAAACAAATCAGAACACAATTAGACAAAGTTTTCACAAACTGCCTGCTCCTAAAGATAAGGGGTTCCTCTTTTATGCAAATTGCAATCGTGGCAATTTTGACTTATACTGTTTTGTCTTTTGGCGTGACGGTCGGTGGGAAGATTATTTGTTAACTTAATAAAACATAAATAACATTGTCATCAAGAAAAATAATTTGTAGCTATGTATGATAGGCAACTGGATAGGTAACTGGACTATTTTGAATATAGAATAGATAAATCATTGTTTATTAGAAATGGGGACGGAAAAGTGAACAAATGCGTTTTAAAGTTGTAAAACACAAATTTAATCTTGTTATAAACAAAAACAAAAGTTTTGTTTTGTTGTGTTTTGTTAAACTTCATTATGTTTGATGTTTTTCAGTTTGGTAGGTTCTATTGCTTGTAATGATACTAATGATACCTAAAATAGTGTGTGTTGTTTTTAATAATTATCACATTTCATTTCTTTATTTTTTGCGTAATTGTAAAGGATACAAAGATACGATAGTTAAGTTAGTTCGACGTTAAAAATGGTTTCAAAAATTGCTACAAAAATAAATCTCACATGGCATTAAAAAAAGCGGAAACACCTGGTTTAGTACAAAATTAAACATCTAAATTAAAACAAAACGTTACTTACATCTATTAATTCACTAAGGGCTGATTTTTCAATCTCCAGATAACATGATCAGTTAGGTAAATTGTAGCTCCGTCCTTATCTTTCTTATGACAAAGAAAAGGACAGAGCTACAATTTACCTGACAGATCGTGTTATCTAGACATTGAAAAATCAGCCCTAAATAAAACTTCTCAATAACAAAATGAAGTTCTTAAAACACGCTATTCATTATTAATTGACGTCGAACGCTACAATTAGTCGTCACGTCACCAAATAATTACAAGCGATAGCGATAGTCTCTCGATAACATCGTGAATGGGCCGCCTTGGGAACCTAATGTCATGTAATGTCTTCGTCAGGACAAAGGGTGAATGTTGTAAGAAATTCTTAGGTTAATTAAGTGAGATTATAGAGTTATGGGTTTTAGTGTGCGGCCGTATAATTGCATGTATTTTTGCATAAAAATAAGTTTAAATTAAAGTGCCGTAGCAAAATGTGTTATGACGTTAAATTATAAAAAACGCCGCAGAATTTCTTTGTGAAAATGTGTTAAATATTAAAAAAAACGTGGAAAATTCTTTGGCTAATGATATTCATGATGAAAAGTAAAAATGAAAAAAATGTTTATGAAATGGCTCGATGCCACGAAATTTTATAATCCGGAAATGAATTAATTCACATCACACTTATTACTTACACAACATACCTATTTCACTGATAAATGTACAAATGTACCAATTACATATGAATTGTTTTTGATGATGGTTTGACTTTATCCAGTAGAGAATTAATCTTATCTTCAAAAATAGTTCAATTAAATGCCCGTTTTTAATCACAATAGAAGCTTTGCAAAATTATAATGACCTTTTACTGAACTAAAGTTCTTTGCGGCGCTTTCATTAAGCAACTAGCGTTCGGCCCTCGCTTAGCTTCTGTTTATGAGAGTCTTCTGTAACACGTACCTTCCGTGAAAAAATATCTAACTGATGATATAAACTGCTTTAAAATCCGTTGCGTAGTTAAGATCTAAGCGTAGACATACAGACGGACAGATGGCGGGAAGATTGGTTTTATTTATACTAAGTAGAAATAATGATCTTGTACGAAGCGTTGGATCTACTCTAAAATACCTTATTAGAACCCTTATAGGACCTATTTGCTAAATAAAGGTATATATTTAAACTTTGAACGTTTCCACCGCTTGTTTAAAGTTTTCTTCACCGAAAAGTAACAATTTGCAACACTCGTACGCTTATAAAGCATTTAAGCTACCGCAACACTGGTAGCCGTTTGTTTTACAACCTGTTTTATGGAAAGATGCATTCTGCCTTGACCGTACACGTGAACTTTCGTTGGCCTATGACAATGTATGGATGTTCTAATCTACTGTAACTAAGTTACTACGGTTTTGCTTTTGAATACTTGTTTGTTAGCGGGTTTTGATTGGAAATCCTTTTAAAACCAAGTGTATAAATATTAGTAGACAATCTTATACAAATTAACCTTGTCTCAAACTCTGCCGTCCTATCAAAGAAGGCGGTTTACTTCATAGTAATAGTACAAGCATTTTCAATTTTATGTGGTTACCAATAGAGTATAGAATGGTTCGTCTTCTACTTTGCAATTAGCCGCCTTCTTTCTAAGCTACAGAGCCAAGACGCAAACGCTGCCAACGTTTCTGTTTTCTACCGACTCGAAGTGTATGGAGTTGTCATAAGCGATCAACGCTATCCGATTTTCGAAAATTGGTAACTTATAGTGTGATGCATCTAAACTAGGCCTGGGGTTGTACTTTGGGTCCTAGACAATGATAAACACACTTAATATAGAGAAGTAAAGTTAAAATCATAGAAAACTTCGAAAACTCAGAAACAAATACTCGGATCCCAAAAATATTTGCCCTTACGAAGCAATTCCGGGACCGCTAGCTTCGTAGGTAGGGTCACTACCAACTAGGTTGACTGGGTCGTCGTAATGCATCTTTAGTCCCAATTGTTGTTTATTTATTAAGCTGTTTCGCCCTGTTTTTTACTTTTTTGTGTTGTAACGTTAACCCTAATCTAACGTAACAAGAAGGTATTTTTGGAAAACCTTAAAGATGGTCTGACTAGGCTGAAAAGTGAAAACCGGTTTTTCTATAATTGTTGTTCTGAAGTGGTCTCTACACCCCTCTGGGAAACAGGCGTGATTTAATGTATGTATGTATGTATTGTTGGTAAGGCTTACCCAATACACATAAATATTGCAATATTCTCTCATTCCCTTGAAATTCCCGAAATCACTGCGGAACCTGGTGGACCGCCATTAAAAAAGAATAAGAAGTGAATTTTGTACCTATTGCTCAGAATATTATAAAATATCGTTGATTTAGTCTATTCATGAGATGTTAAGTGTTATTTAAAAATATTCCGTTGCTAAATGATAGAGAACGCGCAGCGTAAATTACTGAAACTAGAACCGAGAAATTAGAAATACCTATTTATTCCTGGAGTAATGAAGAGGTGTACTAAGAAAGGAATTTTCACAATATAATCATTAGCGGGGGAAAATGGGGGAATAGTGCGAAACATATAGGGCATAGTCTCATTTTAACAGAGAGACAATAGGTACGTATTGAATTTTCATAAGCGGCCGACACGAAGCTTACGTTAATCTGGTACAATTCAACAGTTTTCTAAAATCTAAAGTTACGCTTGCTGTCTCGGTGCCAGGTACTGTAACCAGGCAACTTACTTACAGCTAATCCAAATTTGGCGAGTCAGGTTTTTCCGCGGCAGCGGCTGCCTGACCTCCTGACCCATGCGACAGGGGAGCAGACCCTTAGGGTCATGGTTACAATGCCAGTAATCTGAGGGCCATGTTAATTCAACCGGATGACTAGCATTTCTAGCATAGAGGCATTCCATCTTCATCCACTGGGTTGCAGAGTAATGCATTTTTGCAGTCGCATATTTGACGCATATTGAGACAAGGATCTCAGTGAATATGTACTAGGATTACAGCCTTGAGATTGTTAATGTACGAAAATGTTAAGCACTTTAGTGCGCTGTCATAATAAACTTAAAACTGAATATCAAATGATAAGTGTGACAATAACAATGGCAGACACAATGACATGGTTCTAAGTATGTTAAACATTTTTATTGGGTTAGTACATGAAAAGTACAAACCCTATGGTTTTTTTAAGAGCTATTCGAATGTACTCTTATTTGATAGACAATCCATATTGGTTTTGACATGATATTGAACTGTTTTTAACTCGGTCGCCATTACAGTCAATTAAATAAGAGCTATCGTAACGTTGATAATACCATAACAACAAAAGCAATATGGTTTGAACGAGTAGAATAGAACCCTCTGCATTGAAGCGAAAAGCATGTTTATTAAAAAAAAACTGATAGTTAATAGTAACCTAAATTAAAAATTATTACGAGTATAAAAGCCTGTTTAACAATCGACAAGTAAATTTATCTGCCGTTGAAAATTGGTTCTCTCCTTGTCTATTTTCAAGTGCAAGAAAGAGGAAGAGCTAAATTTATGTGTCAAATATGCTTTACTTGTCGATCGTGAAACAGGCAGTTAAAGTAATTACTGAATGATTAATACAAATTGGTATGAACATTTAACTACTGATTTACAATATAAGTTATAACATAGATATTTTTGTTTAATCTGTGGATAAACAGTTGCTGGAACTATTAGAGATGTAGTCACGGATATTCTTAATAAGTTTAATTAAGACAAACTTAATAAAATTAATATATGAAGCGTAGTCAAAACAAGTGAAGTTTGAGGCGGGAATCGACGGTATCAGTCAGTTTTCAGATATAAGTAGGCCGATAAGAAGAGGTCGGGACCTTTTTGGCGCCGAAGCCAATCTACCTACATAGATAACGGGTGGTATTATAATGTTCATTAATACGTTCAACGCCAGCGGCTCCTCGGCGTGTTTAAATTATATGGAACTATCAGTAGGTGGTAGTGAATGCGTTAAAAGAGGAGGAAGGAAAGTGGAGCTAGACAAGTTAAATTTGAGGATAGAGTAACGACCGTAAATATTGAGGATTTATGGAATTGACTTGCGTTTTCCCGCAACTCCTCGCGTAGAAGTCGCTTATCGTTATTCGTTTGGCTACTGTCAGAATTTCCGGGATAAATGGAACTGTAATTTTCGTTTCCGGATTACAACTACCTTTATTACAAATTTAATGTCAATAAGGAGAGGCGTTAATCTGTGAAGGCAGAAAATAGAAAGAAACACGTTTTGTTCCAATGTTAACTGGAGGACGAACGCGTAGAATTGGTTTCCCGCTACTCTCCCTATTTCTTCCCGTTGGGGGTCGATTTTCGGGAAATCCTTTCTTAGTGCACCCCTAGGGTCCCCAGGAATACTACCTCACAATTTCAAGCCCCTAGGTCCAGCGGTTTAGGCTGTGCGTTACTGTCAGTGTGTCACTCAGTCACTGTACTGTTTTACGTATTTAGATTAGTACGGATATATCTCGCGATCTTAAAAAATGCATGTACCGCGATATTAAGGATGGCTTCGTAATATTATAAATTTATTATTTTCTTTATTTTGTGTTTCCCTAATTCGAACCGTCATCACCGTAGAAATTTCTCGGACTCTAATATTCTCTGAATCGGGAAAAGTGTGAAAATGCCCTAAGCGAAGAACTTTGTACTGATAGAGGTAGGACCACATTTGTGACATTTCATCGCAACATGGTTCCGTGGCCGTGTCAGTAACGCTCGCAGTACCGGTAATGTGGACGGTATTTGTCATGTTACGACGTACTGTCGCGACATGATTTACACTGTACACATTTAGCGTAAGTCCTGGAGATTAGATCCGATGGAGCCCTATAGTCTCTCACCTTTACGTGATGTCTTTATCGATAGACCTGAGGCTTCTCGAATAAGTATAAATAAATTTTGACCCATTTCAAATTATCTTCTCTTAAATCTTTCGATCCACGAGAACAGTTTTATTTTAATGCACATTATATTTCACATTTTGTATATACGGTGTTTAACGTATTTTATTATTGACTTTAGAAGCACTTATGTATTAAGTACGTAAATATAAAAGATTCTACTGTGTCGAATTAACAATTTTAATTTCTGACTCTAAAGACAATAACACAATAGGAAACATCTATGTTTCGAAAATGGCCGACCGTTGCTCAGTAAAGAGGTCAAGAGCACTATGATACGCACGTGCTTAGGAATTGGAAAACCTCTGGCAACGTACAGATATTACCTACTTACACAAAACGATTCAATTAATTATTATTTATTTATTAATTGATTTAAAATTAGGTGCCTTATGATTTGGTTTTAAGAAAAAATCTGTATAAATATTAACCAGCCCAGCTACCTATTACGGGTATAAAAATTCAACTCTTTAAAGATAGAACATTGTCTAGTACCCATTATACAAGCCCTTGTCCCCTGATATTTATGTATTTTATTTTAGTTATTTAAAGAAAATGCGTTGCGGTCTTAGGTTTGCAGTCTTAAGGTTGTAGTGAGAATGCATATGTCTATGAGTCATAGATTCCACTAACCATCAGGTAGCCAGATTGCTCGTTTGCGTTCAGATTCTGCATGCCATAAGAAAACCAGCAAATTCAAAGAGACCATTGATTGCAAAGAAGCGCCACGTGAACAAGAATTAAAGACGCCATATTTTAGTTCATACGAGTACACTTTACCCGTACACATACAAAGTGGATGGATATTAATACGTTTTACGTTAAGTGGATTGCGGTTTCGAAAATTAAATTCCTCCGCTATCTCTTCCTTAATACAACAAGGCATCTTCACACATTCACTTCAAAACAGCTTATCATAAAAGTAACTCACGGGTTACACACACAACTAAGTATCAAAATCTAACAACCACCCAAAACCAAAAAGCTTTAAGCGTGTATGAAATTCATATGCTGTTACCTCTTTTCGTTTCGAGCAGCAGTGTAAGCCTATCTGTGCATTAGAGATGCGCCATAAACTGTTATTTTGATGTCGACAAATCCATTTTATTAACACTTGGACCTCCCGCTGATTATAATGGAACCCTATCGCTTTAAGTACTCAGGGGCTTCTAGTGTGGTTGTATGGGAATGTTTACGAGGCTTGTTGTGACAGGGTGCCGTGGCGGAGCTCCTTTGACTTAAATGCTCGCGGCAGAGCGACAATTGTGCTCGCATTTGACACCTGCTGGTAGTGATTGGGTGATATCGATTAGGGAAGTATCGATCGATCATATTTAATTCACTCAATAGTATATTAGTTTTTTTTTAAATACTCAGTAGCAAAATTTTAAAACCGTAGTCGAGTTTAACCTTCGATTTTTTTAAACTTTGTAGAATACAATAAGTATTCAAATAAAGAAGGTCATTTAAAAACCGAAGTCACAAACCCTATTTTAATTAAAAATATTTTTATATGCATAGGCATAGGCGTTTTCATTTATCAATTTCAATATCGTAAAAATAATCCAATAATCATAAACAAAACAATCTTAAATATAATAAACCTTAAGAGGTTTATTATATGTACCTACTGCTATGTGGGAAGCCACATACCAGTAGGTACAGTAGGTACGAAAAACAGTGTTCCATAATTTAACTCACAACTTGAATGCTATGCAAGTGAATTATATTAGACGTATGCCGTCCAAAAGAAAATGGCAGTATAAGAGTGTAAAGCCCATCTGCGCATACTGCCTCTTTAATATGGCAGTATTATCCGTTATCGACGTAAGTTCTTCCCAGCCCTACTGCCCAGTAACTGGCCGGTAACTGGCCGGTTTATGGTATGTTTTGGCCCGCGACGCTAAGGCAGTTAACCCTATCTTTACGACCGACTCTAAACATAAGTGTCTTCTCCATCTTATTTATTTTTTATCTCATTCTTTCTTAAATTGAATCTGCTAACGGCGCGTGTGGCCGGCTACCAATAAAAAGAACAGTTTTAATGAAATTTTGACGCTTTTAAAAGTATTCAAGTCAAATTTATATGAATTAAAGTTTAAAGTTAAATTTATATGAATTAAAGTACAAGTCAAATAAGTGACGTTAATGGCTTGAAATTTAATGGCGTTTTTGTAAGTTTTGTTGCTTTTGTGTTTGTCACATGGTAAATTTTAATTTATGTGTTATTGTTGACTAACTTCCGTGTCATTTGTTTTTATTGAAGGCGAGTCATTTGCGTACTGAAGGTTGAAAGTAAAATTTAAATGATATTATATATATTTCATGTTCAGAAATAGGTACCTTTAATTCATAATCAGTTCATTGTCCTTTTGATATTAATAATCAATTTTTTTAATGAATCGGATGTGCAGTAAAAACTTATGACCCTTATGACTTCGAATTCCTTTTAACGTTTGAAATAAAAACAATAATAAGTTGACAGTCAAATAGGTACCTATCTTCACATTATTTTTTATCATTTAAAACTCAAGACAAAATAAATATAATTACTTTTAAATACGTGCAAAATAAATAAAACTAATATTTTTTTAACTTTTAGACAAAGTTACTTTGCGACTTTTAAGTTCAATTTCCAAAAAACTACATCTTTTAACCTAGACTCAACTCTTTGCAAAACCTAATCAATTTAAATGAGTCGATTAGATAATACCGTCGACTTCCCTTCATCAATTAATTCACTACAAAAGAACAAATTAATGAAAAATTACTTGTCTTAATGACTCCAGCGCATATTTTTAATGATCTAGGTCCTGTCTGGCTCGCTATCGTTATTAACTATAGTTAGATCTTTTAAAGTTCTCCATTGTTTAGTATTACTTACTTTTACTGAAATAATTAAAGAAAGAAGATTAGATGGGACTAAGTCAATTTGTATAACATCTATAGTTTAAGGTTTGCGTCTCTTCAAGGCAATACGGTATCTACTCAGATAGAGACAGATCTACTCAGTATCTACTCAGACAGAGAAGATAGAGTAAGATGGTGTTTCTTTATTAGGCCACCTGAGGGCCCTGCCAAGATGCATTGCGCTAATTAGCGTTTCTATTCGTTTCGTTTTTAAACCAATAACGTCACTGGTAGATGACGTGATACGAAAAGTCACGTGATCTACCAGTGACGCGATTGGTTTAAAAACGAAACGAATAGAAACGCTAATTAGCGCAATGCATCTTGGCAGGGCCCTCTGATGATAAGTGGGATCTGAGACCAATAGACTTGAATTCTCAAGACTGTAAGCTTAAGATGCAATCCCAAGACTGCCAATGCGTGGTCAACTCTGTGGACTACGATGGAATGCGACTATGGTAGTAATTTCCCCGGAATACGAATGCGAAAACTGTTTAAAGGATAAGACGGTGGTAACAATCTGGTGTGTGATTCTCTCAACAACGACGGACGGACGGACGAACGAGTGATTGTCCAAGCGGAGAGTTTAAGTGGTCCCGTCAGAGTAAACAAAACACATTATAGCGCGTGTATTCAATTTGGCATTATAACTTCTCGAACGTATAAGGCTCCCTAATTGACAATGCACGCACTAAAATGTGTTTTGTTCGCTCGGACGGGACTACTTAAACTTGCCGCTTCGATTCGCTCGTCCTTCCGACCGACCGCCGTTTTTTGAGAGAATAACACCCCCTACGGAAGGTCCTACCACCACTGAAAGAGTGAATTTTATTTTCGGCCTTGTCTTTTCTTGGAACTACCGCCAACGGTGCCAACAGTGTTCGCATTATGGTGTTCTTGTGTGGGTAAGACAGTCATTTAAATTACTGTGACGACAGTGTCGCCACCAACTAGGCTTAACGCGTCTTCGTCAAAATGCCAGCCTGACACAAAGCAATTTGCAAAAAAAAAAACTCCCTTTGTTGTATTCAGCCATTTGAGTAGGTATTTTGGAGAACACCTCAAAATTCCGAATGTTTTTTTTTCTTATATTTATTTGTCCGAATTAAAATTTTTTCGAAGGCTATGTTATGCGGCAGCTATTTTAGATTAAATCTATAATTAAATGGCTATACGTTGGTTTGGTTAGGTTGATTTCAAAAAATAAAGTCTTCAATCAAAACATTGTAATTTTGATCAATTCGGAATTATGAATTTATGACTCTTGAGAATTATGTAGTGTACCTACCTGTATCTAGTATACTGATCTTTGAGTTAGTAAATAACAGAGGGAAGGGAGTGTCGCCTCTATACGTTAATCATTATTCTTTGACACGGGCAATCATCCTCTAATGATTTTGACTCCTTAACGCCTGTAATGATTGATGGGAGGGTGAATTAGAGTTAATTGATTCGATTTTAAAATAATTCTTCACTAATATAGAAATAGGGTAGCCTTAGTACTTTTACCTAGGTAAATGTACAAAACTTAAAAGAACTGTGCCATAGTGACATTTCGTTTGACAATTCAAAAATTAAAAAAAAACAGTGGACAATGTCACACCAATTGACCTAGTCCCCAAACTAAGCTCTAGGCTTGTACTATGGATACTTAGACAACTATATAGAGAAATATATACTTAAATACACAGAAAACATCCACGACTCGGGAAAAAATACTCGCGCTCATCACACAAATATCCGCCCTTACCGGGACTTAAACCCAGGACCGCTAGCTTCGCAGGCAAGGTCACCACCAACCAAGCCAACGCGTCGTCGATTGATTTGATTGTTTAGATTTAGTGGTGGCAGGACCTTGTGCGGCGTCAGTCCAGGTCGCTACCACCACCTTATTCTTTAATCTATCGCTACCACCACCTTATTCTTTAATCTATCGCTACCACCACCTTATGCTTTAAGCAGCAGAGTTCCGGTGTGGGGCTAAGACAACCGGCGAAATTACTAGCATAGAGGCATTCCATCTTAGTCCTCAGGGTTGGCAACGCATTTGGGGTCTTAAGATTGCAATTTTAAGATTGCAGTCTTGAGAATGCAAAATGTCTATGGGTCACAGACCCCACTTACCATCAGGTAGCCTGTGTTAGTTTGCCTTACTTATAACATGTTAAAAAAGTTGCAGGGTCTGTATTCTTCTCGGTAAAAATATATTACTTTTGATATGTTATCGTATTGTCAAAGCTACGTCAGCTCTTATTTACTTGACAGAAATAGCGGCCGAGTTTAAAAACCATATATACGACAACATGTCAAAAGCGATGTGGTTTTAGCCCGTAGAATAGACCCAGTTCTATGGTAGATCAGAGGGCTCAGACAAGATGCACTACGCTAACTAACGTTTCTATTCGATTCGTTTTTAAACCAATCGCGTCACTGGAAGATGACGTGATACGAAAAGTCACGTGGTCTACCGGTGACGCGATTGGTTTAAAAACGAATCGAATAGAAACGTTAGTTAGCGTAGTGCATCTTGTCTGAGCCCTCAGGGTTCCATTTCACGGAATGTACTAAATATTAGCCCAATGGAACACTGACCCGCCATATAGGTAGAACGGTTTCATAGTGACAATATAAAAAAATACTTTGACACTCCTTACGACTGTCATCATAACGTCACTGTGACACAGTTCTATTGTGGGTCAGGATGCCATTTCACCGATTGTACATAATTATTTTTTATTTTAAACATAGCTTCAGCTCATTAAGAAATTATATCACCGAGAGTTAGTTATAACAAATCTTGGTGACTGGGTCTTTAATCCAACGAACCAAATTATTTAGACCCCTTGACTTGTAGTAGCAGTTTGAATTCAGAGGTCAAGTAAACTGGTTAACTTTAACCAACACCAACACCAGCATCATTTGACCTATTTGATAATAGCACTATTATTCTACAAGTCATCAAACCTTCATATGAAACGAAAGTGAATGTCACACATATAATGAACCTTACGTTAAATTACATAAGACAGTATATGCAATGAGTGTAGGTTCCTCGGCTTCACACTTGACTCCAATCTTAACTGGAAGTGCCATGTCGACAAACTGTGCGATAGACTGAGTGGTGCCGTTTTTGCGTTGCGTAAACTGAGGAGGCTTATTGCAAATGATGCATTAAAACAGGTGTACTTTGCACATTTTCACTCCCTAATGTCGTATGGCACGCTACTATGGGGAAACTCCACGGATGCCAACAGGGTGCTGCTTATGCAGAAGCGTGCCTTACGCACGTTAGCTGGGGTGAAACCTAGGCACTCTTGCAGGGGCCTTTTCGTAACGCACCGCATATTGACGCACTACTCAGTTTACATTTTCCAAATATTAATGTTCGTAAGAAATAATATTTCCTCGTTCGCACGCGTCAATATTCCTGGCAAGGAGCTCCGCCACACCGGGCGTTTGAGAACAGTTCCCCGTCGCATGGCACTTGCGGGTAAGAACCCGCGTGTCATCGGTCCCACGTACTATGAGCGTCTACCCGCCAAACTTAAAAATGTACATTCCGACGAAGCATTTAAACACCAGCTTAGAAACCTTTTACTGGATAATCCATTATACTCTGTGGATGAATATATGGAGCTAAAATTGTAAATTTATTTATTATTGTGTTGACAGTTATTAATCCTTGTATATTGACATCGGACGAGTGACCATTTATTTGATGTTTAATTGTTGTTGTTTTAATTAATTATTTTTGTATTCTTTGATTATTAGTATTTATGTTTTGACGATCTCAATGTAATTTCGTATTTTTTGACATGCAATGCAACTTATATTGTAATATTACATTGATTAATAAATAAACTAAACTAAACTAAACTATCGTTTAAAACGTAATAAAATTGTTAGAAGGTAATTACAACGTCTCGTAATGAAGAAATATACTTGTAATAGAACTCAAGTATACTAAAGTACTAATTACTCTCTTGTACAACTTTATAACCTATGTTTACATATAATTTGTTCTTACATTTTATGACACGGTTCATTACTTTGCATGAAAATAACTTTTAACTTTTTGACCACTTAATAGCTGTAATTGATACCGACACGTGAACAGACTATTTATTTAAAAGTACGTCAAATGCCAACGTCATTCTTTTCTGGTTCGATACTGGTTCACAGGTACAAGTATTGGTCGCTTTGATACAATCTATTTATCTATCTATCTATATATATCAAAGGAAAAACTGACTGACTGACTTAGATATTAACGCACAGCCGAAACTATTGTACCTAGAAACTTGAAATATCATACAGGGGTTCCTTTCATGATGTAAGTGAGCACTAAGCAAGGATTTTTAGAAATTCAACCCCCATCGGGAAGAAATAGGGGGAGTAGCGGGAAACTAATTCTACGCGTACGAAGTCGTGGGCGTCCTCTAGTCTATCTATATATATAAAAGGCAAACCTGACTCACTGACTTAGATATCAACGCACAGCCGAAACTACTGTTGTTAGCAACTTGGAATTTGGTACAGAGGTTCCTTTCATGGTGTAAGTGAGCACTAAGAAAGGATTTTCCGAAAATCGACCCCCAACGGGAAGAAATAGGGGGAGTAGCGGGAAACTAATTCTACGCGTACGTAGTCGCGGGCGTCCTCTCGTCTGTTTATTAACCGTTTGACAGACAACAGTGTTTTATTGGTAGTAGCTGTACTCATAAGGTTCCAAGGTAAAGAACTTCTAGTAACATGGTTATTTTCTTCTGTGTAGGTGTACCTACTGGTTAAAATTATTAGTCTCAGTCGCTTTGATACTAATTAATAATATACCAATTTTTATGATGAAGTTACTTCAGAGTTTATATAAAATCGTTTGTTGAGGCATTTAAAAATCTTACACTTTATATCCGTCATAATATCGTATGCGCATGTTTTGAAACTTTTGTCGATGACCAACGTTCAACGTCATTACTTCACTACGGTTAAATAAAACCATAGAGTATACTTGTCCTTGTATTTTACGCAACTACACTCCAAGATCTTTACGGACACGATAATTCATAGTTTGCGGTAATCGTGGAGATCATTAAATCGCTATACAGAAACAGGTGTTTAATGGCGTTGCAGCAAAAGAAAATAGAACAAATATCGACTCCGTGCAGTCTTAAGCGATGGCATTAAGGATCCATAGGTTTTATAACTTTTAGACTAACCACTTTTTATAACGTCTGTTATGGAAGTGACTTTTTTTAATTTACGATGGTTGAAGATTTTTTTGAAATAAATTGCGACTGAAGTTTAAAATTGATTATACAATTAAATAATTGTTACCGTAAAATGGGGTGAGTAGTGATTTAGAAGTGAGTAGGAACACAACCTAAAATAAGTCATAACTAGTTACAAATAAGAACAATTATTAAAAGGACAATAACGTTACGTCTATTGGAAATAATTTCAGTCTTATAATTAGTAACATATGCTTCATTTTAGGTTGTGTCCCTACTCACCCCTTAACGCCTACCCACCCCGGTTGGGTTAGATTTCTTATTTCGCATTGAAAATACTATTTAAAATAGATTTCATAAAATTTCACCTAAGATTTCAAATGCGACTGTCTAAGCTTAATGTGGAAACTGACGTCCTACTAAAAAAAACAGAACGACAATCTGACACTAATTGAACTATTCCCAAACTAAAGGCTTATGCTTTGAGAACTAGAGAACATTCAAAATACTTATTCATTCAATACATACAGTGCAATACTGCCCTGCTAACAAAAATGGCCGTATATCAGACCAAACTCCTGTAGCAAGCGGAATCTTATTACTAACAGAAAAGGATTGAATCTGCTTTGGTTATTGAGATTGAGTTACCGCCTTTTTCGCTTATCAGGGCAGAACCACTCTTTAAAAGTCTTTCGGGTTCGGGTAAAGTCGGTTAGACGAGCATAAGGTCGTGTGAGAGCGAGAGAGAGAGAAGTACAAACCCCATAGGTCTTTTCAAGAACTATAAATAAATATCAGGATACAATCTTACACAAGTTGTCCTCGTCCCAACTAAGTTCTAGGCTGGTGTTGTTGCATTGTTCTTATCTAGAAAAACAGCAACATCACACAAATATTAGCCTATATCGTGTATAGACCCAATTTGTAGTAAAACCAGTAAATCTCCAGTCAATTCCCAGTGTATAATCATACATATACCTTTATCACACGATAGCCTTAACGCCTTGCCTGGTAACCTACATAGTGTAATGACGTAACAGCTTTTTGCACCGCGTCGCCTCACTCTGCAGAGTGGGCTAATATAGCAAAGAAACTGCATCTGCACTATTCAGTGCTGAGGGCTATTTATGGGGTCAATATTGTATGAAAAGATGAAGAGCTGGCACTGACTGAGTATACATTATGTTCATACCAATGGTGAAAGCATAGGTACATCTACATCTCCATACGTTAATTTCGCTTTATTGAGCTATCAGAATTAAGTTCTAAAAGTATTAAATTGTTAAAATGTTTGATTTCCAAAAAAAAAATTACATAGTAAATAATCCCGCAAGAAAAGAGGTAGTTCTCAAACCGTCGGAAGCTTTTCTTTTTGCAAAATATAGGTTAAAAGTTCAATATGAACCTTTTCAATTGTACACATAGTGCAACTTTTAACTTTTTGACCACATATCAGCCACGAGATAAAACAAGCATTGAACGTATTAAAAGAACAGCGTATATGCTTGTACACAAGAATTCTAACCTAGGAAGCTCTCGTATCTTTAAAATAATACAATTTTAAGTGCGATCCGGCGTTGTTAGCGACATGTCGGGTCGTCGAACCCGTTATCAAGACGGAACACAATTTGCTGAGATATTCCCAAGGATAGGGGTAATTGGGTGCTGCCTCTGGCCATATTAAATTATATGCGGTTTTAGGGGATTGTTTACGGTGAATTAATGAAGTAGCGATAAAGATTTAGCGGCGATTGTTGGAGTTTCACTCAAAAGTGGCGTTCGTTCAAAAAACAATTGAAAATCTTATGTGACCTTTTTGAGCGGAGAACATCAACGTTCTAAAAAAAATCTCTTTATAATAAAACATTGGGCTAATCGAACAGTTGTATTTTAAGACAAACGAACTTTATAATGAGCTCCGTTTCAATGTAAAAAAAACTTATTAACCATTGGCCCTAGACAAATTACAATGCGAGATCGTCATTATTGTCGAATATGTATAGGACTGACGTAAGCTGTCGGATGGTCATACAAATTTGACAGTTTTCGAAAATTGTTTACGATATAGCGTTGGGCGTCTGAACGTTTCAAAGATTATTTTTAATCACATATTCACAAGGTACACAGACAAACACATACTTTTCTCTCCAAGGCGTAGACAAGCCGTGTGCATTTTCCTCCTATTGTCGCGCTATCTCGCGCTAGCTTATCGAAACGCCGAGTAGCGCTTTTGTCGCCAAAATGCATCTTTTAACGTAGAATAAATGTTTGTAGCGCGTTTTAGGCTTTAAATTCGAAACGTGTAAACTTGACTTTTTAATCCAAACACAGTTTTAACACGTTTGAGAGGGAAAAGACATCCGTTTTGGTTCTTTACTAGGTACTTTGATACGTATACACTATTCGTTTTTTAATTATACGTAAATTAACCATGCCAAGTTTTACGAATTATACAAGTTTGTCATGTTACATAAATAGCTAAAATGAAACGATTTTTTTACAAAATTATAAGTTACTCGTAAACAAACTTTTCTGACATTTGCTTCTTAGAAATATTTAAATTTTCTAAATACTTCATTATTAACTTTTTTGTTTCAACTTTGTCAAAAAAGAAAACCATTACGTTTCTTTTAACAAGAATTTAACAATGATAGAGCAAGATAATCGAAATATGAACACGATAAAAATATACACATAAAAAGAATTGAAAGGCTACTTTAAACAAACAATGTAATAACTTAACAACTTAATTTAAAACGTTCACATCCCATTTGAAATCCGATATTTCGAACAAACTCAATTACAATAAAATTAATATTTATTCTAATGGAGAAGAATCACGCAGGAAAGTGGGCACGGCACACACAGCCACAGTTAACAAAAATAATTATGATGGTGGTCAAAAATACAAAACAATCACCTCATACAAATTTCTTGACCAAAAAACGATAGTAGACACGATATAGATAGTAAAATTAAGTTTGCTTTTCTACATCTTGTTAAAAAAATAATACAGAACGTCTTATCTCAAAATAAATTCCTGTTACATTTAAATTCAGAAATCTATTTGCATGAGGTATCGTATCGTTCGGCATTTGTTTCTCAGTTACGTCCTTATTCTACTAAAGCAGCGAATTATCTCAAGGAATCCAGTTTGATAAATTATAACGAGATTAAATCGCTACTTGGTGACGCCATGTCGCCAAACGACAATTCAGAACATAATCATGTCGATTTTAATGGCAAAATGTCACTTTATGACATTCATAAGGTTTTCTGGGGAATTTACAGTGTCCCGTATCAACATAACGTTGATGATGAAAATCAAATTATTTACGCTATAAAACTGTATTTTGATAATCAATTTCTGATCAATTTTGATCCCTATACCTTCAAAAGAAGCGTTGGTGTAGAAGATTTTGATGGTATTATCAAGTTTGTCATAAATATTATCGAACTCGTTGTTAACGAAAATTGTTTCTTATTCTAATTTTTACGCATAATAATATTCAAGAGAGTGGTCTTAACTGTCTTAAGCTCGTTAAGTCGGTATGTTAACTGTTCTATCGATTCGTTTCGATTCGATTCTTCCATACGAATAGTCGAATTATGAATCGAGTAGCTGTTGATTTATAGGTTATGTTGATTCAACTAATAACATTATATCTACACACTAACAAGTGATTACTGGGGAATAGTTATTATCGGTAAATAATGTTAAAGCGTTGATTGGTTTAAAAACTTATTTGATTATTATGATGATTGTGTTAGCATCAGCTTATTATCGGAATATTTTATGCGTTTCCTTATCTGTGAAATAGCCTTAATAGGCTTTTGTTGAGTCTAATATCTTGCCTTTGGAACCTAGTATTCTCGCCTCATATTTACTACCTTAAAGTGAGATCACAAATATTGCATCCTAGTCTCGCAAAGCAATTCTTAAGAGCGTTGTTAGCTCCAAGTTGTATTTGTTGTTGAAACCACCTTTGCAAACTTTTACTGTTTCATGTTTTTTTATACTGTTGAAGAATTTTCATACTTATCTTGTAGTTTATATTTATCATTTTAATTCTGCAAAATGTTTTCTCGTTTGTTAAAAGACCGTTTCTTTGGAGCTGCCAACTCTGTTAACCTATGATGTTTCTTCAACAGGATGCAAATCCTTCTTCAAGAGGTCTGTGAGAAGAAACCTGACGTACTCCTGCAGAGGGAACAGGAACTGTCCCATCGACCAGCACCATAGAAACCAGTGCCAGTACTGTCGCTTGAGAAAATGCCTAAAGATGGGCATGAGGCGAGAAGGTGAGTCGAGAACATTTTATCACTGCTGATGATGATAATAATGATGATGATGATGTTGATGATGATGATGATGATGATGATGATGATGGTGATGGTGATAATGGTAGAGATGTAGATGAGATGAAATTACGGCTAACCAACAGCTTGATGGTCGATGATAAAAATGTACTAACCCTACTTGATCTCTGGTGTATAAACCGACCTTTGTGTCAGAAGCATATGTTTTACTCCGTTTTGCTTACTACAATTGCAAAAAGAAAACAACGAGTATTGCAAAATCAAATTACCAAACACGACCCTTGATTACAGTTTAACAAAGTCCTTTCTATAATTCCTTCAAAAGCCTATGAATACCAACAAAAAAAAAACAGGTATTAGCAAACCAAAACTACCGCTTTTTGAACTAACCGATAGTTAAACTGCCTTCGAAGGCAACTAATCAGAGATTGACGACCAATTAACCACTAGTTAAATGTAAACCCGTAATGCGAACTTTAGCTTAAACCAACCAGTTATTGAACTTGCGGATAGCTGCTTAACGAAACAGGCTTTCACTCAAGCATACTGCAGAGTTTATAATCTAGAATTGGCTAATTGTATGAATTCCCATCGAAATTGTGAAGAAAACTTGCTGTAGCTTTTTACTAAGTTTCAACATTGAGTGACCATACAAACGTTCGTAAAGTTTTTTTGTCCAGTACATTAACGTTGCTCTGTGAGCACTATGTAATGCGTTGACATTTTATTACAAGAACTTAGGTGTCTAAGAACCATCATTGTAAATTTAATTGCTTCTAGAAATAAGTATACGTTTATCTTTATGACACAATTTAATTATATACTTGACAGTTGACTGTTCATTCTAAAAACATTAAGTTTAAATAATAGCGGACACCTTTTGTGGTAATGACGAGAAAAATGATGAATATTTTAAAACAGATCATAAAGAATAAAATGTATATGGAAACATTGAAAAATAAGCAAATAACTGAGTCCATGATACATTGATTGTCGCTAGTGTAATTAGTAAAATCATCAATCTCGCGCAGTCATTAGCCGATCTGCCCAAGGGCAACTCTAAGTAACTGTTGACGATCAATGTTAATATAAAGTTATGAGCCGTAATAGCTTATTATTACGATGGAATTAATATAGCGGGTTATTGTTTTAAAGACAGCGACGTGATTAATGATAAAGATGGCGAAGAATCTGAGAATATTAATACAGGAACTGATTTTAACGATGTTGTGAACAACTGTTTCAACGGAAAGTCAGTATCAATATACAAAGACAAAATTTTTGAAGTAAAATAAACTGACAAACGATGTACCTACGCAAATTAGTAGCTATGTAGTTCGGTCAAGGGCACAGTAGAATGAGAAGTGACAACATGTGACATTGCAGACAGCTTTAACAACCTATTGATCAACTTTGTCCTCACAATAAGCGGTTCAAAAGATGATGTCCATTCTCAGGCAGCTGAAGTAGTCATCATATAATAACAGAGTCATAACTCATAACAAAACAGTAGAAAATCTCTAAACTCGGTAGCAAAAAGGGAACGTAGGGTTATAGTTATTTGGTACCCATTCTAAGACAGCGATGCTAAGCTAAGTTTGTGGCGTCATAAAGTTTGTTGCGATATAAATGACGATACCCGTTTTATAACTCATTAAAAACACATAACAAATGCATAATAAAAAATTAAAGAAGCTATGATAAAACTAGAGATATTCTAATGATGTACTATAAAAAACAGAAATGTTATTCTACGTTCCTTACCGTCTTCGTCTTCATACATAATTACATGACGTAAGTCATGCATTGCATTGAAACTTTTATAAATCTACGCATAAATGGTATTTCTATAATTTTAATGTAAAGATCTGACATAAACTTGAATTTCTGGAAAATATGTCACATCAAACCCAACACCTGTTACAAAAAAGTGTTCCAAACGAAAATGTGACACGTATTTCAAAATCTCGTTAACGGACGCCACATGGACAATAAGGGCCACAATTTAAAAGATAACGCGACCCGTCATAAGGAAACCGCTGCGAAGGGCACGGAGGTGAGGCCAGAGCCACCCGCCAGGCCACGATTACTCGTAATGGGTACACCTGTCGTACCTTCTTCTGGTTTAATCGCTTTGTTGCTCCGTTTATTGTTGGTGTAAAAAGCATTGTTTTTTTTTTCACTGATTTATACGTCTTTTGACAAGTCAATAGTAAGTCTTATCTCACCGCATTAACGAAAGTTTTCTTGATAATAAAATATTGCCAATCCTAAATAATATCGTGAAATACCTAATTAATAATCTACTCTAAACTACTCCTAAATCCTCCTCTCCTTACATTGTGGTTACTACTATCGACGAACTATTTTATTGTACAGTTCGTTCGTCGATGGTACCAAATAGAAAACGTCCAAAAAACCCTTAAAAATCAGCCATTACTCTCGGAAACTTTTTAAATTAAACTTTTGTATACTCAATATTCGTACAACAATTGGTAACTTTTACAGCAATACCTCATAGACAACAACGCTCTAAACACGTAAAATATTCCATCATTTAAACTCCCTGTGACTAGCCGGTTTTGTTCTTAAGTATCTCAACAAGTAACTGGACACCTTTTATGACAACCATCAGAACCCACATTCACACTTCCTACCTCACCCGGAAAGGACACGGTAACCCGCTGCTCTCCATTCCACCCTTAAGCACCCTTTCGACCCCAACAAAAGTACCCTGTATTTTGGCCAAACGATTTGTTTGCTGTCAACAAACAAAGATGCAGACTCCTTTTTAATGTTAAAAAGTAAGTGTGCCTCTTTGTCTGTACTTTAATCGTCTTAGATATCCACCTCGATGGGTAACACTTCCCTTTTTTATTAGTATTGTTTTCGGCATAGTTGTCCGTTTTAGAGGTTGAAAGATCCCATTGAAATGTGCTACTAATACTTTTAATTGTGATGAACTCGATCCGTTAGATACGTTTGAATGGTCACTATTGTTAGATCGGATAATGCTCACAGAAATGACTTTGCTGTTTAGTCTCTAAAGGTAAATTGAACTATTGTTGAAGATGAAAATACTAAACGTAAGATATTCATTTCTGTAAAAATAGCATTTGATAAAGATGATAACTTAGTAACTGAGATTTGAAATGAAGATGCGGTTACATCAGATTGTATCCTTTCGGTTGCAAAACTTGCGTGTTGTAAACATTGTAACAAAGTAACGTTTAGTGATATAAATCACGCGATGCCATTTCCCATGTGATATGCATACTCGTCAGACAATGCACACAGCGATTGATTAATTAACAGCATTACCGCGACCGGTTTATTAATATTAGAGTGCATAAAATTTTATCTATACAAAGGGCTTTGGGTACCGTCAGTTTGCCGTGAACAATGGCCGAGGCACCTTTGTCTCTAGCGCATCAATCACAGGCCACATTGTTTGGAATATCTTAATAAGTTTTTGTGTTGGTCCGGTCATTTAGAAAGATTCCTGCTATCGCTTCCGATTTTTTCCCCAGAGTTCGCGATGAATTTTAATGGAAACGTGATTTATGAGGAAATTGGAAATATATCGGCACGATCTTTGTTTTCGGCGTATCGTGACGGCGGTTTAACTTATATTAAATTTTCTCAACCAGAAACATTTTATCTTTGAAAATTATATACAGTGCTAACGTTCCCTTCGCACCCTCTTTCTTTGTAATAATTTTACCGTTACTTATTAACTGTTTGACCCAGGCACTGTCTTTACGAATATTTCTCTAATCCGAGCGTAAACTCACAGTTTTGTACAACGGAAACCATGCACAATGCGTTTACCGTAAGCCCGCAAGACCTGTCAAAAACGTCATCCGATTCCCAGGGGTTATGCTTTGCTTAAGCCTAAAAGGCGTAAGTCTCTTTAAAGTTTACTAAAATACCCGCTCTTTTATAATACGGCAAAAATTATGGCTATGTTTGTATCGGCTTTTATTAAGCCCAGGATACGCCTCTGTCCGACAAAGGTCGTCAAAGGGCGCGGCGATGCGTTCGGAGGGTGTCAATTTGCACCTTCAACCAGGTGCGGTCATTGTTGACCGTTGTTGACCATTGTTGGCCAACTGACCGTCCCATTAGACTAGTTTGCCAAACATTGATTGCGTGACCGTGAGAAATCTAACGTGCTTTTTTTAAACACTTGACCAAAGTCCCGCGTTTGTTGATGGATAAGTTAAAGAGGATATTCCTGATGCGCGACATTAATTTAATGAAATAATCGTGTTACAATCAGTACTCGTAGATACGAGAATAACTCGAGGCGTAGCCACTTTGTTTGCGGCGTCACAACCAAAAGATATTATCTTTTTCGAGCATAATAACTGTGACATGTTTCGTATGACGCTCCAGGGCCGGATTTTATGGCTCAAATTCTGGGAAAACTGAGGCTTACTAGCCGCGGCTGACATAAAGATAGCATCTCACGTTAGCCGCGGCGGCCGTTCCCACGGCGCGAAAATACCCTAATATTGCACTTCTGACCCTATGGTCAGGAGTGGCCGGTCGGTGCAAACATTAATTACTAGAGAAGACAACACGTAGACCGGTTCTGATTTTGCACGGTCAAGGTACCGAACCGGACCCCTGCGGCCGTCGGACGCGTCGTAAGCTAATTATACTTCCGCACGTTTTGTCAAAATTTGCATATGAATCGGGGTTCGACTACAATAGAAAATAGCGCTAATCTCCTACAGTTCAGGTAAGGCTCAAATATGGGAACGGCCGCTCGAATGCCCGCTAGAAACCTGATAAGTTTTCTCTGTAAACACCGAGCGTGGAATGGAAGTAAAATATTCAATTTCACTTAATGTTGAATAGAGATTTCATCGGGACCGCATCCATTGTGGATTTATGCGACAATAAATGACACAGAAACCTTTGATCCGTTTAAATAAGATCTATTATACAGAGTATTTGTTGCTACGGCATATGAATTGCTATTTGTTCAGCCTTTACATATTTAGTAGCTTCTTCGCTGACATTATCAATTCTTATCGATGTTGATATAGATTTACTATTCACAGAGATAAATAAAGCTCATGTTTATTTTCTTTTTAAAATACCACACTATACACATGTAAAACATATACACGTCGAGCCTGTAGAACGACGTTCAAAACAAGAACCCAATTGGAATGCCTCGTAAACTCAAAGCGAAATGGCGTCACAAAAAGGAATCAAAGTGTAAAATCATTTGTGTCGGATTAAAAAAGGAGCTAGCGAACGAGCGTGAGATATACCCCACTATCAATCACACTATGATTTATATTCTCTCGCCGAGATGATGTATCGTCCAGGACTTTAGTCCACAGTAAAAATATTCGATAATTAACTTTTTAAAATTTGACTGACGCCTTCATCTTCGGTGCGGAATCGAAAACATCTACATCACAACACGAGACACGAGCCATACTGACCATTAAATCAATCCTAACTAAGTTGGTATTTCCGTATAGCTTTTACGAAACCTGTTGCTCATGGAATGCCTTCTTTGGCTTTCCTAATGCTACAAAAGACTCCGTACTATTTCTAAAATTCTCGCATATTTTACTGCGAATGACGTGATTTTCCTCGAAATAGCCATTTCCTTTAGTTGATTCAGAAATTTTAGGCACCCCACTGTTGAGAAGACGATTTGGTAAAATTCTAGTAACGGTCACTACCAAATACGTATCGAAAGCTTTAAATTCTAATTTGAATTCGTTAGAATTGGGACACAAAAATGTGACAATGTTAACAGAGAATTAGAAATCATATGGGTCCATTTATCAGCTACAATACGACACCGTAGGAACGTCAAAATAATCACCTCCACTATAGGTGCTCGCGGCCGGCATCGAAGGCGGACCCCCGCGGAGCGCGGGCGGCTAACGAACTATGCAGGTGATTTATCTGGCCGCAGCCTCTGATGCTAATTTCTTTACGACGTGTGATGTTAATGAAATATTGGTTATTTTTTAACTCGTTTTGTTGATGTTAATACATGTTATGTCGTTGGATTTTTATGCTCCAAAATGCAGCGTGTTAACCTCTGCATTGACTTTGACATTGGCCGAGTGTACAAGTTAAAGGATTAAAACTCGTTTTAATATTACAATTGCTTCTTCTTTCGCTTAATTTTCTTGATTCGCTTTATATCGACGTCATCTTTCAGCATTATTTTATCCTTATCCATTATGACTTTGCATTTTCTTATATAGTCGTTTTATTGTTCCCACGTGTCGTACTCAATTTACGTCATCGATACAATCGTTTACATCATCATATGGAAATATTTGGTTAACATCCTTATCATGCTAAAAACAATAAAAAAGATAACCTTAGGTATCAACAAATACTTATAATATACCTAAGTTAGCGCGCGAAACATTCTGCAGGTGAAATTTTCTCACAGACCTACCTTATAAACTTGAATACTGGGAGTAACGCACAGGCATGTATATTGGTTACTAGTACATCCAAACCAGTTTGCCTCCATGCCCTCTGCACCAAGCTATTCCTGCCTCATAGTTTCACTTTACATTTAAGACCGTGGTTTTAATACGTGCACTAGAATTTCTAACCTGTCCACAATAAAGTCTGTTATTTCTCGTCGATTATCAGCCATCAGAATAAAATGCAGATGCGCAGTTATTTCTTGATTTAGTCGATGTTAAAATGCAAAGAATTCAGTAAAATCGTAAACAAATACTAATTTAATATGCTAATGTGAGTCATAGCTTCATAAAAGTAATAAAAACGAGTCGAAAGTTTTTTGTTGTGAGCGTCGCTCGTGGATTACCTACGTCACAAACTAGACAATATGGAGTGTGGTGTTACTTTACTGTGAAGAAAACAAAAGCATACAACAATAATTTTATATTACAAAACAAGAATCCTTAATGATTATTTTTGTAATTAATGAGCGATGTTAATATTATATCTGAATCTTTATCTTTATTATGAATATATTGTGGATCCGTCACAAAAATAGGCTTCTTATTTCCATGTCAAATGGACAGTAAGATATTAAAGACACCCTGAGAACGTATTTTTTACTTCATCTTTCAGTCCATACGTCTCATTACAAGTGAATCATCTGATCGTGCGCATATTTCGTGAGGTCACAGTTTACTATAGCGGTCGAAGAGCCTGCGGTCGTTCACGAGACAGGGACACTGATATACAAAGTTCCTCACGCTAAAACAGGGCAGGAGATTTTCTCTCTGTCTAACGCCGACCGTTTCGTGACCCCGTAGACTTGGTTACACTCGAAAAGTCGTATGTGCTTCATGTTTCACATGTTTGTAGGATGTTTCGGGTTAGAAGGGAACTAATCACATATCTGCAGTATTATGATTATCGCGAGGCTTCGTTCCTCGTGCTTGTGGTCAGTGACTCGTATCGCATCTTCATTATTGTGTTATGAATATTGTTTTAAATCACGATTTTTATTTAGATTTAATCAAACTGTATTAAAGGTATTAGTTTGACCCCCTTACATGTTTTATAATGATTTATTTAAGCTTTATTTTTTTCTCTCCATTTTAGTTTTACCTAATAATGTGTAGATTATATATGCTTTTAAGCCTTTTAGTGTTTGGGTAGTGTGTTGCAATAAAGCTATAAAATATACAATTTGTATTTATTATCGTACGTGTGTCGCATTTGAAAAAGATTATGCGACGACATTCTCATAGACCGTCAAAAAATTTAATCTTTTTAATTATATGTATTCCATCTGTTATTGTAAGTACTTAAGTTAAATAAATGAAAACGATTGTCTCTCCTGAATCCTACTGCATGTTTGTAATAATTGTTATTAATTGTCTCATTAAGTCAATTTAAAATCCAACCTTCTCAAATAGCATCTTCTGATATCATCAAACGTTTACTTCCCGTAAACAAATCTACACCTCCCAAACCAAATTGGTCACCCAATTTGTATATTTCCTCTAAAGTTTCTAATTGCTCAAGTATACCAGCATCGAACTGTACTCCAACATAAATCTCAGCATTTAATAAATCGATAATTACAAAAAGCCGATCCCCGCTAATGGATCGAACGTCGTGGCACGCGTCGATCGCTTTATTATACGATCTATACTATTCTAAGATTTTTATCTTCACTATAAATTTAATTAGCCTTTGGTACTATTTTGATGTCTTCCGTCTCCGGTTTTGGGTAATTTAGATATACAACTCTGAGGTGGGCGATTGTTAACTTTCCCAATAAGAATTGTTTTCGATGCGTTGCGTAAACAAGATGGCGTAAAAGTTGACGCATTCCTGAGAATTGATTGGCATAGAAGGCAAGCGCAGATGAACATTCAGCGCCTGCGATGGTCATTTGTATAGATTTCGGACCCACCGTGGCGTCATGGGCGTGGAAGGCGTTATGGTGTTATGACGATTATATAAAGATTGAGGAATTTGTGATCGCTCTGAGGTTTATAATGACTTAATTGATTATGACTGGCTGTAAATAAATATTTAACATTATGCGTTCTAACAGTATCAAAAAAGTTCTAATTTCGTATAAACAACTAAGGATTTAGAGGCAACTAGATGTCTTTGAAGTAAGTGCCATTTTCATTCTTAATCGCAATTGATAAAAACACAGTTTTGGCTACACATAAAGATAAGTAAGTGATTAATATACAATGTAGAGTCAGCAGTAATATCTTAGCCAACATTAGACTCAAAAATATCTCGGCCGAACTTAGAGTCAATTAATGCCGGTTGAGTAGTTACTTAGGCCCTGTTGTTTGATCAGTAGTTAAACTAATTGTTAAAATTCGAAAAAGGAATGGAAAATTTTACACATTTCCTTGAGATTTTAACCATTAGTAACGTTTTTTGACCATTAGTTAGTAACGATTTTTCATACACAAGTTTGAAAAGGGAAGGAGTTAATTATCTCCAAAATGTCCCTAAGTACGACTGTCAAGCTTCTTGTAATACGGACGTGAGCACTCTCTCTTCTTCTGCAGCATTTTATTTACATGCCCACTGTTGGGTATATGCCTCTCCAATTCTTTTCCATTTTGCCCTATTTTGAGTTAGTCTGGTCCATAGAGGGCCAGCATTCTCTCTAATATCATCGGACCATCGAGCCCGTGGTCTGCCAATACTTCTCCTTCCTACCCAGGGCCTCCAGACTGCAACGCGTTTACTCCATCTGTTGTCTCCATTTGTTGTCTGTTGTTAGTGAATATACATAGAAAACACATCAATCGAATGCTCATGAAGGACCAATCAACACACTTTAGAGTATAAGTCAGGACATGTATTACTTATGAATAGACATGTATTTTCTACTTTAGAAAGGCCCTTGTGTAGGGTCCATATCGCTACCACCATCTTACCTTTTAAGCTGCCGCCAAACAGCTGTGTTCGCATTGTTGTGAGGTTATGACCAGCATTAGCATTCCATTTAACTCTTCAGGGTTGTCAACGCATTTGCAGCATTGAGAGTGTCATCGTAAGATTACAATCTTGAGATGTCAAACGGCTATGTGACGTGTGTGCTCGTTAGACTACCCCATTAAAAGCGTAAGGTAAACTTAAATTAACATCGCAAGAGACAAAAATGTGTTTGCAGGTAAAGTGAACGTAACTTCACTCTCTGAAAAAGCGTTGTCCGCACAAAAACATAATAAGTTATTCATAACAACCCATAAATTCCACCATTAACGACCCGGGAGTTTCAATCCCAGGGTTGTGCCATGGAGAATATCTTTTATTTTGCCTTAAAAGGCGATGGTGTGTTAAATGATGCAAAAGTCTATAAAAATAATGTAAAATGTTAAATGATGTACCATTTTTTTTAATGTGTGTTTATAAAATCGACCAAAAATAATAAAACAAAATATATCTTTTTTGATGTCTGTACAAAAGGAACCAGAACAGACTTAAATATCGTAATGCTAAAATTGATGGTTAAAAATGAAACAAATGTATTTAATTTGCACGATCTATTTGTAGTAAGTCTATTGTATTGTAGCGTGTATATGTCGAAGATATATTATGAGTTTGATTAAAACGTATGTTAGTATGAATGCCTTTTATAAAACATTCAAATTCAAATTCAAAGCCTCAAAAAAACGATGTTAAATTTGTAACAGTGGGACTATCACTGTTCCATAATTTCCTGTCAGGAGACGGACTAAAGGAATTTTGCTTCCTGGAGAATTGGACATGAGCTGAAGAAATAAAAATACACAACTGAGCGAACGGATTGAGCTAAAAGCTGCTAGGTTTATCATAGTGGTTGTTAACAATTAAAATCCAGTACTCCGTAGAATAAAAACTAAAAAAATGCTTATAAAACATTGTGTACAGTAGGTAGACCTAGCCAAGATGCAAACGCTGCTAACTTTTCTGTTTTCTATCCACTCGAAATGTATGGAGTTGATATAAATAAGCGGTCGACGTTTTCGAAAATCACTTACTTGTAGTAAATAATCATACGATATCGTATTTTGTCAGATTAGTTCATATTCATCCTTATTTCTTAGTAAGATAAAAACGAACATATTGGACAAAAACCATGACGTATTATTCCCTATAAATATATATTTTAATGGAAACGTTGACAACCCTAAGTCGCCATTACTAAGACACATGGTCCCCGAATACATCACCATTACGTCTCGCGAGCGACCTAGCGTACAACTTCATTTACCGTTCGCCTATTTATTTTACTTGTACGCTTATTTTATCTCGTTACGTCCCGATAGTTGATAATCCGTTATTTATGTGAACAAATTTATTTATGTGAACGATTCTTTATATTTAAGGTCTGTTCACGCTGTGCTACATTGTCATTTGACGCATGGTGTGTTAATAATTTACTTAACAACTAAACTAAAATACTTAACGAATTTATTGTAAGTCACAATTACAAAAAACTTGGCTTTTTAAAAATAAATTAGTGGATTCCAATTCCTTTAAGCAATTTAGCTGATCTTATACTTAGTGTAAGTAAAATTTTGTATCGTTACTAGCAATTGTTTCAATTTATTTCTCTACCTATAGTTAAGCAATGATAAATATTAAAGAAACTTTGTTCCAAAGCTATAAATACTAGCAAAGGGACTTTGTAATGTAGGCAACATGATACACCCGTTATTTTCACTTCATCGATATTATCATTTTATCGAACGCTATTTTCTGCTAATTACGTAGGTTAGGTTAGGTTAGGTTAGGGTAGGGTAGGTTAGACTAGTGACTACCAAAAAAAAATCAAATGTTTGGTAGTGGTAGTGTTTCAATTAAATAATTAGGTACCCAGGCAATATACTCATAAAATTATATTAAGGAGCAATAGATTAAAAACTCAAAATATTTTTAAACAAAGTTCTTATCTCGTGTATTGCTAAATACTCAGTTGATAATAATTCTTATTTTTCCACTCTATCATTTGTGGCATGCCACAATGTCGCAAGATGTAGCAGTGCCGCATATGCGCCTAGCACGCGACACGCGCGACAAATGACCAAGCGACCATCTTTTGTTACTCTAACGGTTGTGTTTTGATATCATTAAGATTTTTACGCTTCGGATACTAAGAAATATGGCCGGAGATAAGTTTGTTAAAATAGAAAGTTTACAGAGCCACAATTGGATATGATACAATGTATATTTGTCATAGTTATAGTAATCGGAACCACACGAGTCAGGTACATCTGTCTAGTTGCCTATAATTTGTCTACTTTTTATCACTTTTTTCATCTATCATCACTATATTTTGTTTTGGTCTATCTATGATCAGCTATGTGATTCAAACAAGACACTTCTCAATTCTAGGTACGAATACATAACTAACCGGCGCGTTTTAGTCGTCCTAGGTTTTGAATTAACCTAGGTCTTACGTGTAAACAACATTAGGTAGCTTAGTTACTTAAAAGTCGATCATTAGTAGTTCGCGCCTTAGCGTCATAGCTCTATGCAGAACATCTAAAAGTTAGGAAACGTCGATATTAAGTGTGAGCTAATTTTAATCTGTACCTTATTCTTGTGTTGATTTAAAAGTGACAAAAACAGAACCTCTAAAGCGATTTATTCCTATACAAAAACATAGGATAATTTCGCCACTTTGTTATAAAACACTTACAAACACACTTTCGAATTCAGTGTAATCATGACTTAGTATTCGTACTAATTCTAGGACATATTTTATTGACCACTTAGACGTAATCAATTGGACGCAATCAAACTTTGTTCTAACCGCAGTACGTGACTAAATATAGTACAATCAAGTAAATAAAACGTTTGAACAATTATCATGATTACACTTGACGTTACACGTGTCGATTTTAAATATTTTTATAGAAACGATTACCTTTAGAAGTAGTCAACAAGGTTGTATAACCTTTGTTATATCACACTTTATACCTACAATTAAAAAATCTACATTTTTAAGACTTAGGTACTAAAAGACATTACGATCTTTATTTCGACGTGTAAAATATGTTGAAAAATAATACGAAATTTAAAAATTAACTTCTACAAGGTAACCGACGCACGTCCGAAGTTTCGTGGCCCTACTCTTATGTTATGGAAACTTTTCAGGGCCGGGGATCTATTTAGGCGGTAAAAACAATATCGTCTTTGACCTGTTATCGTATTGTCAACGTTTTGATAGCTCTTATTTACTTGACAGTAATGGCAGCTGAGTTAAAATATAGAGTCCCTGGTTTAACCTATAGGTTTTATAACAATCATGAAAAATTAACGGTTTCAAAAAAAACTATGTTAGGAAAATTCGATTGGGAAACGAATCTTCGGATCAATGCCTATAGGTGCCAATCCGATTATTCGAAAAGGCCCTTGCTTGAATCTAAATCCATTTTTTTTGTATTCATAGGAGGGTAACCTATCTTTGGTCCTCATTTCTCAAGCGAATTTTCATAACTTAAAATTTTCGTCAAGTTCTGGGATACCCTGTAATAGACGGCCAGGTTAGGTAAGTTTATAGGTAAATTCCCTTTTAAAGTAAAAAACAATTGCCCTTGAGTATTATACTTATTCCTATTAGGTTAGTTGGTGATTTAGGACCTACACATGTCAAAGTAACACCTAGAAAAACATCACAGTACTTTATTAATTCGTGTTTCCCAGAAAATTGTAATGCATACAAATGCATACTTATGCATGCTACCGGTGTAGCTAATTGTGTCATAGATCGCAAATTATAGGGACGCTCTACATCAATTTATAAAATCGTTTCTCGCAAATCAATCTGTAATGTAAACAAATTAGTTCAATTATTGCTACAACACTATTTCATTATTTCAACGACTCTCTTACGCTTTTTAAGTTTTTAATGATTAAATACCTATGAGGTATGATGTATTGTTGGCCTCAGGCGATGTCTGTCCATACTTAATTGTAATTTATTGCTTTAAAACTAATTTATAATGTTTTGGTAATTGTCTATTTAATTGCAATCTTTCTTTTCCACAAGTTACTTGCAACTTACAATAATATAGGTGTAATAGTACCTACGCAGTTCCGATCATACCCCATTTTGGTGAAAAATATAGCGGCTTTTTTTTTTTAAAGTATAATAGAAACCTTGCCTCAGTCTTGTGAACTGTAGCAAGGAAAAATCCACCAATAGGATGTCTTTATTTTCCTAACCTCGCAAAGTGAAGCTATCCTATTGGTTGATTTTTTCTCGCAAAGATTTGATGAAAATGCAGCCATCGAATCTTAGGTTTAGTACCTACTAATTTCCCATTACGACACCTGTCACTTTCTTATATGCAAAGCGCAAAGGTAGAAAATTATAGCATTTGATTTAGGGCTGCATCAAATTTAATAAAATGCGTCAATTCGTCCAAGATGTAGAAAAAAAAAGTCTACAATATAAACGGTTATTTTTTCATACGTATTTTACTTAGCTACGCTAGGTACCTATAATAAGTTGTTATTTGAACTACAACTTTGACAGATCTCACACTAAGACCGTCTCTACACAATCTGTGTCAAGAACAGTTAAACAACATTTTCAGTGCATCCTCCGTGACTTTTATCTCCAGTGTATAAAGTTTATAATCGTATAGTAGAATTTAATAGTAGTTTTTATCTCTATTGTACGTGTGTGGAATAAAAATACAATTTAGATATAAATGGTAGGTTTTGAAGCATTCGACATAAACGGGCCGTACGAGACGAGGTTTTAAATATGTTATCTTGAATGTATGGAAAATTGTGGATAAAAATGACATTTGGTTAAGATAACTTTTTAAAATGTGATTCTGCTTTGGGTGGTCGTTTTATTGGGCATACTATTTTTTAATAAAGATTTTTTTTTTAAATGTGTTTAAGTCTTGGCTATGGAATGGCTTTAAAAATATACGAACAACAAAACAAATAGTAAGTACTTCTTTAATATTAAATTTAATTGCGTTATAGAAAAAAAATCCTACGTACCTATGAATTTTTAAATAAACACTTAAAATCTACTTGATTGCTCGTGCAAATTTGATCGACCTTATATATAAGCAAATAAGGGCTATCACTGTCAACTCTGGAATATTCTGGATACACAAAGCACGTGAGGGGCTATGGTTCATAAATATAATAAAATCAAAATGCGAGTATGATAAAATAATGTTTTATTGTAGATCGTTCTCGAAAAGAAAAAGTTTTTTTTTTATCTGTCTTTAGCAATATCATTTTAATATTTTACAAAATAAATTTCTAAATCCAATAAACAAAACCAAACATCGCCACTCGTATTTTAAACATATTTAATTAAACCAAAAAAAAATCCCGAACATTATAAAACCATAGCTTTAATGCCTTTAATATAATCACAAAAAACGGGGCGCCAGCTATTTATTACAACATATACGTATATGTTAATGTTAACGCCTTGTTAGAAATATTCGCATAAATAAAAATATAATCTTTATTTACAATACACGACGCGTGGTATTAGTCACGCCGTTTACCGAAAATTAATTTTATTTATACAACGATAATTTCACTTAATCCGATGTGGTATGTGGGATAAGGCCGCGCACACACGGACGGTTAAAAAAAAACCACATGAGTAAAAAAAAAAACAACAATTATTATAAACTAGCTGTACCCGGCATTCGTTGCAATGTTATGCCCGCACCACACTTCGCTATTCGCTATTCGTTATGCGGCTGCGCCGTATTTGTTAAAATATTTGCTGTCGCGCTTATGCGTTATGCGTGCGAATAAAGAAAACATGGACGAATAAACCCTCCACACTTCAAAGAATGTAGGCGCATAAGCCGAATAACGAATAGCGAAGTGTGGTGCCGGCATTACGTAAAGTAACGAGGTAGAAATAGATTTTTTGGGCCCGAAACCCTCGCGGTGCGTCATCAGAACACCCTACCAAAGCTTCATCAATGAATGAATGAATGAATGAAACACTCTAATCATTGGTTCCTAGGAACGCATAGAGGACAAGGATACAAACATTTATTTTTATTTATATAGATAAGTGCTGTTGCAAGTCGGCATCATATCATGTTCTACATCTAGTAATCTTTTCTATTGCACAGATTAAAAAAGCTTACCAAAATAAAGTGTCAACGCCCAGCAACATAAGCCGAGTGCGCGCCAGTTCTTAATGTATGATAAAGACAGACAGAGAAATCTGAAATGAGACGTACCTCTATGCAAATGTACACTAATGGAAGAATGAATGGACGCGGGAGTTAGTTTTAATCTACATGAATCTACATAAAGGTGGCTGTCCAATAGCCCCAAAATCGATTCGGCTTAATGGGAAAGTGTACAGCGATCTTAATGAGTTGTTTATTGTACGAATTCAAATTCCGAAGCAATTTGTTTGATTTTAATCAATTATAAATTTAAATTATTTTCTAAGTATAAATGCATTATGCAGAGGATTTAAGATGAGCGTTGTAAATAAACTTGTTGATTTGATGATTTTAGTTCAAATGGATACCGTATGAATATTTAGCATTGGAAATATTTATTGATGCCTAGTTTGTACGGCGAGATTAACGTCATTATGTAGACAAATTAATTTAAAAAATATATGCATCTGGCTCTTAGTTTCTTTCGTAAAACGAATTAAAGTAACTTAACCTTTTTACTATAAAACTGTGTATAATCCGATTCGGTTTTTACACGTAAAAATAAATATTTTGTTACATACTTAGACCGCAACTCCGCCGCATAGAATATTAATATTTTGCGTAAAAAGTTATGACAAACCTTCACCAATGTATGGTACAAACTGTGACGTACTTCAGTCGACCGAATAATCCACGTCATCAAAATGTGTCATGTGACGTCACTATAAACAATTGCAATAAGCAGATATGCTGTATTCTATGGGTCATACCGATTAGTGACGTACTGCGGTCCGAGATGTACCGAGATAGCGTAATGACGCCATTAGCCGAGGTGTTGACGCCGTGGGAGCAACGCCGACCCACTTTGGTCACGAGCGCTATTACTCCAATTCGGACCGAATTATGGCGTTCTTTAATTGAATTGTTAAGGATGAAGTGTTGGTATTGTTGTTGGAAAAATAATTGCTCCACTTTTTTAGTTCTTACTTGGATTTTATACATTTTATTAAAAAAAATAACAAAACGTACTGTCGAGTGTAGGATATTTAGCTTTTGATTACAAGGATTGTGAACCGATGCTTAAATCGCGTAGCTGTCTAATTAAGCTCTGGGCGATAACCGATAACGTTTCTCACCCCCTAAATGAAGTTAGATTTCTACGATTTTTGAATATGTTGTAGTTGGTAAAAATGGGTTTTAACGTTTTTTTTTCTGCTTCTTTCTAAGATATATTTTCTCGGAAAGCAATACTTACAACCTTAGTCTTTCATAACATAATCAAAAATCGTATTTAAAGGAACAAAAACGCTATCGCACTTTGTATGGAATTTTTTAACTTCACAATCCTCTTAAAGCATAAAACGGGGTCAATGAAATTGCATGACCTTAAACGCTAAACTCAAACGACTGAGCTTCCTAAAAACGAGCTAGAATCGGTTGCACTAAACGTAAACCGTATTTAAACATTTAAACGAGCACTCAAACCCGTTCTTTTTTCAAACTTTATAAATACAACCTGCTTACGATTTTCTTCGAGAAAAAAACAAAAGCGATACAGCGCGTGCGCGCGCATTCGCGCCGGTTCCCGCCAAAAAACGTCTCGGATTCCCCGCGCGCCGCACATTTTTGTTCCGTCTGGGTGAGTTAAGTACATTTCGGACCGAGCGCGCCAATTCGATGCGACGCTTTTGAAATGATTTGTTCCGTATTGAAGTCAGGTGTTGATGGTGTTGATGCCACGATTTTAAACATTTTGATGTTGTTTTGTCTATGGGAAATTGGAAGCTCGGTTTAAAACTACTAAAAGTGTTAAGTAAATAATATATTTTATTTCGTATAATGTTTGTGCGTTTTGGACAGTAATTAATTTTTACAGGAAACTTATTAAAATCATATTTTGGTCTTCAACAAAGATAATAGTAGAAATTGAGAATTTCTTCAAGTGTATCAACATGGGTACACTACATAATTCCTAAGAGTCATAATTCCGAATTGAACAAAATTCCTAATTTTCATAATTCCGAACGTAATTTTTTGATAGTAGACTTAACTTTTTGTTATCGCTTATAATTATAAATCAAACCTAACCTAACCTACGTATGTCAATTAAATTATGCATTTAATCTAAAATACCTCCAGCGTAACATATCTTTCGGAAAAATGAAAATTCGTACAAATGAATATTCGGAATTTGAAGCTGTTCCCACCTACTTCCTTAAATGCGTCCAAAGTCCAAAAAATTGAGTTGTAAAAATATTTCTGCAGCTACAATAGTAAAGCTTTATTGTCTCTGTTAATTTAGGGCAAGTCATAGTAATGCAGTAAACAACAGCGATGTCGATGGCACACTACGATGCAATAGAGGTCAAGAGGGCACGATTTAAATCGCATTAAAAGAGACCGCACTTAGACTGGCAATAATAATACCATTAGTATGTTCACTTGACGTGGATTTTTAATCATTTTTAACATTACCTACTTGGAGAATTTTGAGTAAAGTGGAACAATCTCATATTAAACTGATCTAGGCGTAAACTTAGCTCTTAGCCGTGGTTCTTAGCTTGTATTGTGGGTACTAGACAATGATATATATACCTTCACAGGTAGGTAAATATTCGACATTAAGAATTGCAGTTTGAAATACCTAATAGAGTTCCACTTACTTTTGAATGAAAATTCGATGAAATGATAATTCGGTGAAATGAGTGTCGGTGATTCAAGGGTCCCTTTTGGATCCATCTCATCTCTACATAGCGTAAAATAAAGTCGCTTCAACGTTTTCCACTAGGGAATGAAAATAACCGGTTATAACCGGTTTTAACCAGTTATTTTCATACAAAAACGTTTAAATTGCAGTCCCTAGCTTCCACCCGTCCGTCCATCCTGTATGTAGGAACGCTTAGATCTTTCTAACTACGCAACAGATTTCACAGCAGTTTTAATCGGTTTTTATGAATCATAAATTTCTGGTTTATGTACGGGTGTTACAGAAAACTCACATAAACCGGAGCGAAGCGAGGGCGGGTCGATAGTATTCAATAAATAAATAGGTAATGAGAGAAGCTCAAGGTTTGTTCCATGAGTAATTACTAGACAACGGTAAACATAGACATAATATATATGTAATACTACCAAGATCAAGGAACAAACACTCGCCCTCAACCCTTAATTGGCCTTAATTGGGAATCGAATCCGCGACCGCCCGAACCGAACCGAACCGAATCGAACCATCTGGCTAACTGAGTCGTCATTAATAGACCAACTAATAACTTCTTGAGTTGCGGAAATCCTATCTCCAGCCTAATGTATACCTATAACCTGTTATTCACTGATGCTTGCTTGAATGTTCTAAAGGTCCTCACTGAGAGCATTCGCGTGTAATGAGCATTCGGTGCGAACATCGAGTGGTGTGTAACCATTGTCCACACCGCTCCAATATTCAACCGAATGCTCTCAGTGAGAAAGCTCCTTTATAAATTCACCAGAGACAATGAACGTAAATTTTTATAAACTAAATGGGTTGCCATCTTGATTGACGTTCAAAGCACGATGACGGACCGACAGCGCCTAATGTAGCGATGACGTTATAGTTTTTGTTTCGAATTATTAATTTAACTTATTGTTTTAGTAATTGAGGAATTTACGTTTCGTCGTTTCGTTCCTTAGTGAAGATTTTTTTATACACCAGTTTGAAAAAGGAACGAGTTTTTTTTATTGTGTATAGAATGTCTCTGACCTCGGTGGTTACTCTGTAGTTTTTTTAATACCCAAGGCAAGCAAGACATAGGCAACCTGTCGGTTATTTTATACTCTAGACCCGTAGATAAGATGGAATGCCTCTATGGTCTGTACTCGTCATTTCACCGGTTGTTTTACCTTCTCACAGAAAATAAACAGTGAATTGCAGCGGGCAAGCTCCCAATAAAGATTTCAAAGTTCAACAATTTTTTTTTAAACTTTTTAATATTTTTTTATTTGTTCTAAAAATGAAATACAGAATTTTCTACTTAAGTAATATGTCTTATTAACTCCTGTTGCTGTTTGTGAAAAATACCTTATCATAATCTTAATATGACACATCGATCTAGCATATCGATCCAGCATACGGTCTGTTCATTCTTTCTTGTCTTATATAGTAAAAAACTTTCTAACCTCGAAATGAACCTTTTTTGGCTAAAACAGCTATTTTAAACAAAATAAAGCAATCACAGACAATACATTAGCCAAGTGATGTCCATAATGTTTATTCAGTTTACTTTATTTACGATAAAAAAGCTGTTTTAGGAAAAAAAGGTTCATTTTGAGGTTAGAAAGTTGTTTACTATATAAGACAAGTAAGGATGAACAGACCTTACTATGGAATACAATACAATCACGCTGGATCGTTACTTGATCAACGTAACTCATTTCAATCCAGCCTAGCATGTGGTAATATGATATGACACACTGGATTAACACCAAGTAGGTAAAACTACTAAGTACCTATAGGTATTTACTTATAATTCACTGAAAGAATAATTTAAAAGTAGTAAGAACATTTTGTATGACTTTAATCTGAGCGCAACCTCAGACAAAAATACTTGTCACAAGCAAAAAGAACGGCGTCACGTTATACATACTAGAAATCTTTACAAAGAGGCCCGTTATATTTAGTTGCCAATGTAAACAAATTTAAATATGGCTATAAACCGTATTTAAATATGGCTACATACAAACCGTGTTTTCTCAGTTTCAAGCACAACACAAAAGGTAATTTTTGCTTGCCGTAACTAGTTAGCAAGCAATGTGCAAGTTGTAGAACATTCTTAAGAACATTATAGGAACATTAAAATAAAAAAAAAAATCTATTCTCCAATAATGTCTCATAAGAAACTTTCACTTTTTGAGGTGTTTCTCGTCCTTATACTGCTATACATAACCCGTTACTTTTGTCATTGGACGCAGTAGCATTACACTAATAACCTAACCCCGAGACAACCTCATAAAATCAGATTATAACCGACACAATTCCCTTAAACTTTCATACAGGCGCGTTGATGAGATCTCCCACTAGATAGCCCCCTCCTATTGTTAGGGGGTCATAAACTAAGTTATTGCAGTAACACGCAATCAAGACGCTCATATGCTAATTGTGACGACTGCGGATTACTGCAGTTAAGTTTTAAGGGACTGTAAATTCATTAGACTGTTCTGTAGCTCGGTAATTACGTACGAATTAAATGTAATTTAGGTTCAAAATATGGCTGGGAGGTTTTGAATTTTACTTACAGTGGTTTAGATGAGGGGTCTCGTATTGGAACCAAAACATTTAAGAAATATCTCCTTTATATGACAGAGTTTTGGCAAAGGTACTTACTACTTATGTCTCTCTAGAAGAGGACGTCTTTCACGTAAAATGATTATAATAATCACGACATTTAAGTAGTATGAGGCGGTATTTGTAGTTTTTATAACCATCAGATCAGAGATCCTCGTCTCTTAAGTAATTATACTCGATGACGTCACTATTTTATGTTTATATGCCTATTTCCTTGTTCCAGCTGTGCAGAGAGGGCGAGTGCCGCCAACGCAGCCTTCCGGCCTAGCGCTGCCCGGGCAGTTCGCACTGGCCAACGGCGACCCAGCAGGCGGCCTCAATAGCCACCCCTACCTCTCTTCCTACATCTCCCTGCTCCTCCGAGCAGAGCCCTACCCTACTTCACGCTACGGACAATGCGTGCAGCCCACCAACGTCATGGGCATAGATAATATCTGCGAGCTCGCCGCCAGGCTACTGTTTTCCGCCGTCGAATGGGCGAGAAACATACCCTTCTTCCCCGACCTACAAGTCACCGACCAAGTAGCGTTGCTTCGGCTCGTCTGGTCGGAACTGTTCGTCCTCAACGCCTCCCAGTGCTCCATGCCTCTCCATGTGGCGCCTTTATTAGCAGCCGCGGGTCTCCACGCGTCGCCGATGGCGGCGGACCGAGTGGTCGCCTTCATGGATCACATCCGCATCTTCCAGGAGCAGGTGGAGAAGCTGAAGGCGCTCCACGTGGATTCCGCGGAGTACTCCTGTCTGAAGGCCATCGTCCTCTTCACGACAGGTAAAATTTTGGATAGTTTATTTGGGGAAGCGCGGCTGCTGCTTTACAGGGTGGCTGGCGCTGGGGGCGGCGTCACCAACTACAGCGAACTGGTTACGTTGGTGAGGACGCATTTAGATGCGTATGCTGAGGCTAGTAGAGTGCAGCCGCCGCCAGCGCCGCCTCCGCCATCAGCGGCTTCTTCGGGCTACTATTCAACTTTGGATGCGTCTCTCGGCGTCAACTCCTCTCTATCCTACGGTAGCTTCTTGTCCACACCTTCGCGACTGCCTCCCTACACGAGCAGTCCTCGCATACCAGACGCTAGCACCTCGTCCCCATTTAAACCGTGGGATAGTATTAGCGGGGTGAAGCTACCGAAGCAGGACCACGGGGGTTGACGGTAAGAGACGTCAAGTGCTTTGGAATTGGTGTTGGCGCGGGTACTTGCGTCGCTTTGAAACTAGGACTGTAGGAATCTCGTTCGAACGTTCGTAATAAATGGTTCTAGAGGTATTATTATAGCGTTTGTTTGTGTATGGGGATAATAACTCTCGCTCCTCGGTCGGACCGCTGAATGGGGAGTCAGCGACTTATTGTTCTCGAAACCGCGTTGCCGTTCGAACAGTTTGTGATATGTATGTAAATTCGTAGTTTATAGGCAAAGATTAATTTATTTGTACCGGTACTCGCCGCGGTATCGTAGCTTAAGTTTATGCCATGTAAATATTAACCGACTAATTTATTAATACACACGCGTAATTTATTCGTAATCGTTTTTGTTTCATTTTTATTACTTTTGAAGTACCCTTTTATAGTTGATAGTAAAATGTCAGACGGGGAGACGTTAAAATTTTGAGACGATTTTGCTACTGAGTTTTAAGCGCCTTATTATGAACTTAGGCGTCATAAAATTGCGTTGTATATGAGCATCTTGACTTTTATAGGTAGGTATACGGTTAAGTATCGGTTTATACACACCAATAAATCTATAAAACTGCCTTGTTACTGAAAACTTTAAGTATGTGCATGTCGAGTGTGAACGGTGGAAGGATGCATGCTTCAAGAAATTGCAAATACAGTAGGCAGCCATTTTGTGTAATTGCTGTGACGTGTTAAGGTGACAACTATAAAACATCCGAGTATAGGGTAGTCGGACCGATTTCTGTCACAAATGCGGATAAGTATCTAGTCTAATATTATGTAAAAAATATTATTCCAATTTTGCCCTTTGACTTTAATAATATGTAGCAACTTATTATGACGAATATTATTCGGACTGAACATTTTATTCGTCAAACGTTTATACGCTTTTACAAACCCATTCAAGTTTTCATTAGACGAAGTGATGCAATGTCTGCTAAGTTTTACGAAAATACCGCGTCCTTATCTGTCAGGTTACTTCGTTGGATAAAAAATATAAACTTGTATTACGGCGTTATCAATCTACTGACAAAATAAACTTTATAAACTGCATTATATGTAGATATGAGTAGATTCACACTACCAAAGCCCAGTGTTAGGAGGCAGCGTCGCGAAAGTTTGCGAAGTTTGACAGTTGATTGAGGCATAGACACACGCTGCGGATTATCTGTGACGTGTCGAGTCTGTGGAACACTTGTCTATGGTATACGGGGAGTCCGGGATACAGATTAAAAGTTGGTTTTATTTAACTATGGAAGTGTTATTTCTGAAATAGACTTAAACAATGACATTAAAACGTAATCCGTAATAAAATCCGTCCGTGATTTTGCCGAATTCATCCCCCCGTAGCTAGATGAGAATAGTTCTTATTTAAGAGGGTGTTCTACATTAGACTAGCGTTTGCCCACGACTCCGTCCTCGCAATATTCCTTCTGTAACTATCCGATTTTCGAAGATAATGTACCATAATGTCCCCGAACTATAATAGTACATTGTGTATTAAGGGTGGTAAAGACAGAATTACAAACGAGAGGCTTTAATGACTCGAGTTTTGTATTTCCTTTGCCACCCGTGTAACATACAATGTTTTTCATCACAATTGCGAGGAAATGAAATAAAATCAGACAAAATATCATATTATTTTTAACTTACGATTCTCACTAATAATTTGAGCCGCGTTGGCGATGTCCGGCGGAGTCGCATTATCCATTTCTTCTGATGACGACATGTTTCTTTTGATATATAAATTTTAATATGTGCACAAAGACACTCTTTTCATTATTATTTTAGAATCACACAGATTATAATCAGTATTTATAAATTAGCGGCAGACTAGACTACATCATTGTCTATGACTTACCACAGATGATGTCAAACGTGTTCAGGGGTCCAATTCTAGTGACAGTCGAGATCAATTGTTCATATGCGAGATATTTAGAAAATCGTATGCAACTGACATTTCATCTCGAATGAAACTTCATATCGAATGGCACAAGAATTGGGGTCCTGACGTATTATGATAGTTTGAGTCCACGTATTATATTTAAAAAAAAAAGCTTTTACGAACGATAGGGCGTAATGGTAAAAAAAGGCCCGCGGGTATTATTTTGAATTTACGGTCGATTTTTCTAGCATATTAAGACACCATTTACGAGCAAGTGTGATGAAAAACTATATCCGCACCGACGGAAAAAACAAACAAACGAGATGGAAAATGTGTCTGTGAACTTTATTGACCATTACTGAACCTAAATTAATTATAGCCACACTAAAATGCAAACTCCATACTTTCTCACATATTTTAAAATCCTTTAACCAAAGAACATGACTAAACAGAAAACAAAAGTAGTTACCATAGCTATCACGGTACGCTTCAAAAACTAGTATTAGTTGACCTGTCGCTTGTTAAAAACGGTGAATTTCCCATGTAAATTGGGAGGTCTCCATTAACTGGATGTGCCGTAGGGCTCGATGAATATGCAGTAGTAATGGACGTAGTTTTATGTCGATGGCTAACTTTGCTAACTCTCTCTGACAACTTAGTTTGAGCAGGATAGGTAAATGTAAGATGTTATAGATAGAGTAAGTAGAGAAGATATTTGCGAAGTTATCTTAAATATCAAATTACTTTTAGATAAATAATTATTCTAATAAGTATAAGCAGTTAATTTTAAAAAGAAATTTTCTTTTTTTCTTTTCTTTCGGTTAAGTATTTTTAATATATTGATTAAAAATTGTTTCCACAATTTATCGCTATGAAAATAGGTAAGTACTGTCTCAATTTTTTCAGATAAGCTTAATTATTTCCAGTTATTCCTGTTATTATTGAAAATAACAGTTTAAAATTTATATTTTTTTAGTCTTCATTTTTAAATTCACATTGTGCATTGTACTCGTACCTAGCCGCGCGCAAAATAGTTTTCTTTTACACCAAAATTAATGCAAAGCGGGCTAAAATCATCAAAATATTCGTTTCGGTGGTCTATATTTTATAGAGATACAACTGAGGAACATATACTGCTCTCGTAAGGCAAAAAGATAGCATATCCAATTAAATATTTAAAGTAGACTCAACTCTAAATTAATGTTAACAAGGTCCTATGTACAAGTTTTTAATTATATGACTTTTGTTTTAAAATGGCAGTATAGACATTTAATTAGGTGCCCAGTCCCGTAAATTCAATACAAAACGGACTCAATTTAGCATTCCCGGCACCAAATACATTTACACGTCAAAAACAATCAAAAAATGCCCGCGGCTCCACGATCCTTCAGGCTAAACGTACGCACAAAAACATAGCCATCTCCTTCCTACTTATGGAATGTCCTGTTAGAGTGAAGAGTGTGTGCGTGTTTGTAACGGGACCCGGATCGTGACCGCGGGCGCGGACGAGTCACGATTTTGAAAAAGTGTTGGACGTTGGTCCCTCCGGTTCGGGGTTTGGTGTAAGGAACGAAATATCCGTTATTTATTACGGACATTAGACCATACAATAAATTAGTCCAGTATAAGAATATTTTTTTTTTATTTCGAGCAACAAGGCCCATAATTATTTATACATAACAATATAAAACTTAAAACTAACACCGAGGTGACAGAACACCGCGGTCCCGCTTAAATAAATCATTTTGATATACTTATATAAGTTGTTTTAAATAAAAGGCAAGTAGTGTAGAAGTACCGGTTTTGGCGATCTTTACACTGTTTTTGGTCACTCTAAATTTTACTTAACTAATATCTAAAGCATTGTAAAATTACAAACATATTTTTATATTTTATCTTAAAATTAATCTTCAATCTTAACTATTTATGAGTATTATTTTCAATTTTACAGTATTTTTGATGCTCATTTCAACCTTAAATGGCCAAAAAGGGTACAGTGGCCACAAACGGTATTCTACCCTAGCATAGAGACAAACCAATAATATGTGTAAACAGGTTTTTAAAGAAAAGTTCGTAGTAGGTATATGTAGTAAGTACTAGCACGCAATTTATTTTTTCGCAAATGACTCAGAACTCTGCAACTTTCATGATGTCATCCAAATAGTTAGTCAACATATTAATCATTTTCAAAGTATGAATGAACCGCCCTTGCTTCGATCCTGGTTTAGTTCCTAGAACTCATGTTCAGCATTGGATGTCTTTGAATTGATAAAAAAAAGTGTTATTGTCCTCATCTTAAAGTAAATTTGCTGATTACTAACCCAATGATTTACGAACATTTTAATTATTAATTAATTAAAAAAAATGCATGTTTTATTATGTTTACAAACACAACCTAACCTATCTGAAAAGCTTATATAACTTTTGTTATATGTAACGATTTAGTACGTTTTAACAAAATGAAAGGCTGAAAAAATATAATATACAGGGTGGTACTGGTATAACGTAAAGGGATGAACTTTTAGGTTAATTTTTCTGTAAAACATTTTTTTTTTATTACATATTGTCAAACTTTTTAATAAAATTTGGAGTACACTTACTTGTGACGGTGTAACTTTTGATCTAATAGCCCATTAAAAAGATAAAACAAAATGCATAGTATTGACATTAGTTAGGTTTATAATAATTGATAACAATATTAGATCAATTAAAAAAAAATACTTAGTAACTGCTTTTTTTGTGGAAAATTACTGCAAAAATATCATTTTGTTTTCATAAAAACACGATTTTCTCAAAATTTTGCAGATATTTTTCATTTTTTTAACGTTTTTAGATCTAAAATTAAACGAGAATAAACAAAAAAAATGGTGAAATATCTACAAAATTTTGAGAAAATCGTGTTTTTATGAAAACAGAATGACATTTTTGCTGTAATTTAAAATTTAAAATCTGTAAAAAAATTGGACTAATTTTTTTTAAAAATTGTTTTACCAATAAATTAACCTAAAACTTCATCCCTTTCAATTTGTACAGTTTATCGAGTACCACCCTGTAGTTTTCCAAACGTATTTTCAGTCAATTTCTTGTGACTTAGCCCACCAGTCTTGGATAGCTCCAAGCCTTATAGCGCATGTCCTCAATAGCCGACAAACGAACAAACATACATACATAAACAAGTAATACAGCGAATATGAGGTACCAAGTTAACTGACCGTTTCGTTTCTGTTTTATTCCGAGAATAAAAGTTGAGCTAAAACTTTGTTGTGTGTAATCGCTTGAAATTTAAATTTAGAAGATTATTAACGACTTTCTCCCAAATAATACCATAGTTTTATTTAAAAATAGAATACACCGTTTCGATCAAACTTATTTCACCTAGACATGTGGAACGTTAATTGTCTCCGTTGACGTCTTTTCAAGCTACAAAACCACTAATTCAAAAAAAAAAAAAACGAATATTTAAAAATAATTATAAACAATTGGATCTGAGTCAATAGTATACTAGCATAAGCCTAATAGTTTTTGAATATTCACATTATTATCATACTGTAAAATATTGTGTATGCCAATTTGGTTATTATGTTTGATATGAGGAAGAGCGAATTTCCCAACCAATGACCCCATCCGCTATACCAATACAAAATTCATATCGTCCCTTTACTTTCTCAACCTCGTATCTGATCGAATAGTTAGATAGGACAGTGGTCTTTATTCTTCAGATAATATGGGTGCTACTCCTATCTAACTATTCGATCAGATACGAGGTTGAGTAAGTAAAAGGGCGATATTGTATAGATTACTTTGAATCCAAAATCAATTTCCCAACGGATTTTCTATTAGCGCATGCAACCGACATTTCAATCTTACAAAACCCATAGTCATACATACACCATACATCTGGACCGCAAAACCACACGCCGTTGTAACAAGAGAGACAACTACAGTAGGAACTTATCCATACTAAAGTAATACAAAGATTTGGTTATGTATGAGAATAGCGTAAGATGAAAATAGTATGGTATTTTCTAGCATTAGAAAACAGCTTAGAATTTAGATATTTTTCATTTTTATGATAATTTGAATCGAATTGAAATAACGTATTCAACGCAAAAACACATTTAAAAAAAACTGTACAATGTATCGCAACATTCGCAAAGCAGTCGCAGCATAGTCGGGCTTTTATAACTATTTGTACACGTTTGAACCTTGTCGCTTTAAAGCCTTTGACAAATTAGTGCAGCAGTTCAAACATGACGAAAAAGTGACAAAGGATTAGAGCAGCTTCCGTGCACTGCAAAATATGAAAATGATGTAGGGATATTTCTAATACATTGAAATTTTTGTCTTGTGTAGATACATTATTATCTAGACATTGTAATAGATTAATTATTTTGAACAAAAAACTAAAAACACGACATGAACCCCAAATTTGCGAAGATGTACATTTTCTTCGTAACATTATCCACGTGTGTGGTTTATGACAATGAAAACTTGTGACGACATAAGTAATTAGTAGGTAGGTACGTCATATAAATCTCTATACTCGAACAAGTTGACGTTTTGACAAATCATAAAAAATATCTAATTGTAGGTACCTATCAGTCAGTATTGAACGAATTTATAAACATCATTACGATACGTTGAAATTATTTTTTTAAACCTTATAATTACATTTTACAAAAAATAAACATAAAGAGTAGTAGGGAAGTATATAACTTTATATTGATTTTTTCAATCATATTTTACAATGATGATTCATCAATTTTCCTACTGTATTTGGTCTACATTATTCCTGGTTTACACTGCTGGTCATTCTTCTCCAAAATCGAAACTCTCCATTCCCACGGACCGCTGGACGCGAAACATATTAAAATTCACGTCTCTTGCAAGATTTTGCAAGTAATCGTGATACAATGGGCAGATGATTGAGATATTTTAAGACGTTCTTATAAAATACAAAGGAGCAAATTGGATCTTTTATTAGGAATTTTATATTAATCGTAAATTGTTGCGATTTTATGAATTTTTGGATTTGAATGCGTTAACAACAAAGTAGACATACAAATTTAATGTAAAGAAGTAGCTGTGTCATGCATTGTAGATATACCGATCGTTAAAGTAAAGATGTACGAAACATGTATTTAATAATGTTTAATTTCGCTTTTTTTTACGTTAGGTAAAATTGAATTTTTGTTCTTTGTGAACATCGTACTTTATTTTTATATAAGTATTACAAAACTAATGATAAAGGCAAAACAAAACAACTTATGCCCTTTTTATGGTACGGAGAAGACAAACGAGCACACAAGCTATCGCAAAACACAACAATGCAAACATGGCTTTGCGGGACGTTAGTGGGTTCTACTACTCACAAAATAACAGACCAATACCTACACGTTAATGTTAAAATCTGTTAATACTCTCTTTTTATTAAAAAACAAACACTTTGCCGTAATTCAATTTTTCACGTAATATTCTGCCGTCAACTGCGTCAACCTATGTGGATGACATTTGTGTACGACCCTAAAAAGGGCGTCAAATTCAGCAATAAACGCACAGATGCGCGTCGAATCGGCGCATATATTAATAAAACACAATACGACACACGAAAACCGCAACAATTACAATACTAGAGATTTTTGATAAATAATAGTAAATATCTGTTTGAGCAATTTTATTAAACAAAGTAAGAAAACAAATATCTTGCGATTGAATTTAAAGGTAAACCTATATTTGACAGTATTTTTTTTATTGTTACTACTGTTGTATCATATTATATTACTTTAAGTTGAAGTGAAAGGACAGAAAGTATCCTGGTCGCTCCACCATTTATCCCGCTAACCTCCCGTTAATTTCTATTGCTGCCGAAATATGAAAGGCGGCTAACTGCATAGTAATAGTGCATTTTAAGTTTAATGTAGTTACCAATAGAGTATAGAATGCTTCGACTACTACATTGCTGTTACACGCCTTCTTTGGTACCATGGTAGATTAGTCTCCGAGCCCACTTTCCACCAGGTAGCATATCGCCCTGCTAGATCAAAACAGTAGTAACTCAAAATACTACTGTATTCTATAATCAACTTTAAAACAACTTCTATGATCTTGAAACAAAACTAGCAATTATTTTGAGTTTGTACTGTTTTCATCTAGAAGGGCGATGCCTACTTCCCTTTTCATGCTATAAAATAGCCACTAGGTCAAAATTACTGCTTATAATACATTAAATACCAATTTCCTTAAGAATTCATGAAGATGGTATACGAGAATATATCTTCTGTCTTCGAAAGAAGACACATTTTAGACACTAAAGAATGTAGAAGAGGAACGATGATAGGACACCTGGGGCACGTTTTATAAAGCTACAAGTGACAATTTTACAGGTCTAAACTGGCGACACTGCTCAAATAGCTGGTCGTCATTGGTCGAGGTTGTGTCAAATGGAAACTTATGTAAATTGTAATTTGTAGCTTTATAAAATAGGCCCCTGATACGGGACGACAGTATCTTTTTGAAAATTTTGAAGGGGAAAGTCGAGGGAAAAACAGGAAGAGAAAGACGTATGCTTACTTTACTTCAGCCAAATAAAACAGGCCAATGTCATTTCGTATAAGGAGGTGAAAACGCTGTCAGAGAACCGAAAAGTGGCAATTATTCCCTGATGATATCCCAATTATAAATAAAAACAGCTCATCCAACCTTCGTATTAGAAAAGTGCTAATTAAAATTGAGGTTATCAATTCATCTCTCCGCGTCACTCGCCCGAGGCCTCCGGCTACCCCTTCAGAAAATAAAGTCGTTAGCATACGCAAAAATTGTAAATCAACAGGCTGATTTTTCTCTTCAATCCTAGTTTTCAACACTGTAAAATAACCTTTTCTTCTTAAAAAATAAGGTGCTTATTCCCCCGTTATTACTAACTTTGAATATCATTCGTTGGAAAAGGAACTCTTCGTCTTAAGTATAAGGTCTGTTTTCTTGTGATAGGGTAACCCTGAACTCTAATGTATGGAAATATTAATCAGTCCGATAAGTGTAAGGGTGCGACTGTCCTTTTGCACAGTGGAGATTGTTGGAACAGTAAGAACACCTAGTAGAAATTGTGATTAAAATGTACAATTAGTTTTTAAATTCTGTAAGTCAAATAGAAAATTATTTAACAACTCTAAAGGTGAGAGTGTACAGATTTGATCTTAAATATTTCTCATATATATTCAATCACAATTAAAAGAAAAAGTATGCGTCGAACCGTATCTTTAACACAAGTTAAAGAAAATATTTATACTTAGGAAAGAATGGTGAATAATGGTGATTAAATCCTTAACAGCATGACATGCATTTGTACTTTTTACATTTATTTGCATTATGCAAAGAAGTTTAAATAAATAAATAACCCGTCATGACACGTATGCGTGTATTTTTGTTACTGTTTTAACGTAACTACACAAATCCACCAAAACCTCTCGCATACTCACAGTAAAAATTCCTTACACATTTCTCAATTTCTGTTTTTCATTAATGAATCTAACTGCCGCACTCAGAGACGTCAATTAAATTTAATGCTGGTTTAGTGATGTGTTGTCTTATTCTATAGCTATAGCAAAGAAAGTCACAGCAGCAACTTTAACCAACCATTAAATTTAATTGACATCTCTGAGTGCGGCAGTAAGAATCCTCAGTTATAAGTTAAAAATGTTATGAAGTCATACTGTTTTTCTTCTGTCAGCTATACTAGCTTATCAGATGGTTTCGCCCGCTAAGGGTTTGGGGTTAGGATAACACGTGCTCGATATCGTCCGCGGAGATACATTTGAATTTTAAATTTGTACTTGAAGAGATTTTGTTTAGTGGGGTGGGCATTTAAATGGCGGCCGAATGACCTGACTGACGATTAAAGTCTGTTTTTGAAGGAAATAAAGCCATTTGTTTACGGAAAAAACACTATAACAAAGTTGAACTCATTAAATAACAACAGATTTCTTATCCTTTAACCTAAGGCCAAGCAGCAGTGTTTACATTGTTGTGTTCCGGTGAGGGGATAATACAACCGGTAAAATTACTAGTTTAGAGACGTTCCATCTTAGTCATCAGGGTTGGCAACGCATTTGCGGTCTTAGGATTGCAATCTTTAGATTATAGCTTCGAGAATGCAAATGTCTATGGGCTACAAATCCCACTTACCATCAGGTGGCATGTGTGCTAGTTTTCCATGACCATACCAAAAAAAACAGTAAAGGAAAGGACATAATGTTTTTGAGCACTCACTGCAGTGAAACAGACACCGCCTCAGCATTATGACGTCCGTCTCAAGATACCTCAGTAGGACTAGCCAAGATGCTAAAGTTTCTGTTTTCTATCGATTCGAAATATATGGAGTCGACATATTTATTACGTTAATCCTAAACATTTTGTCGGTTATTGAGCTCTATCTTAGCGTCATACATGTTAACAACATGACAGTTTTCATGTCTTAAGATGAGCATCTCATTCAAGATTTTATTAATGCAACCCTCAGACACATGTAGCCTGTAGCGCTGATATTGAACAATTACCGTCTGCTTAAAAATAGTACAGTCACCATCAGATATATTGTAGCGGGCGAGGTACTCAAATATTTCGGAGCAGCATTACTTTTCAATAAATTCGTTACACTAGTTATGGTCAATAACACCAGAACATGCAATTTGTTATAAATATAAGAGCAGCGACCTTTCAATAAATTCGGAACATATAACGAGGTAAAAATATCAGAAAGCACAGAACGTCAAAGGTATCTACGCACTCAGGGTGATCATAAAGATCGGAACATTTATGGAAAATATACCTTAAGTCTGTATCACACAGTTTATAAATACCTTTGACGTTCTGTGCTTTCTGATATTTTTACCTCGTTATATGTTCCGAATTTATTGAAAGGTCGCTGCTCTTATATTTATGACAAACTGCATGTTCTGGTGTTATTGACCATAACTAGTGTAACGAATTTATTGAAAAGTAATGCTGCTCCGAAATATTTGAGTACCTCGCCCGCTACAATATATCTGATGGCGACTGTACAGTTGCGTATGCTACTGTGTTATGCTTTATCATGCTTTCATTCATTCCATTGCGAGACTTTTATTAGTATAATACAAACTTTTTTCAATTTTTTTGTACTAGCGTTTTTTGCTTACTGAATATTTTCTGCACTGTCATCATTGTCATCAAAAATTCGGTATTCGGTGGGTTTACGTTGTGTTCAACTGGAACGTGTAGACACCTTCCGAGTGCATCAGATTCGTTCTTAGACACCATAATGTTGCATTGACATCGGGTTTACCATTTTTTAATTAATAATAGAATCTATAAGTAGTTCGATACTGCGGCATGGCCAACTGAAACAAACAAAACGTAAATGAAATTAAATACAGGGTGCTTCTTTGTAGATTGAAAACAACTAACAAACATGCGAATTTAAATAAAATCATGTAAAAATATATTGTGATGAAAGTTCTCGGATTCAAATCAAGCGCAGGCGCAGGCCCGACAGAGGACTTCAATAACTGTGTGTTATTTTAAACAACATGAAACTTTATATTACAAATATCAATAAACAAATTTAATCCCATTCGACATAGCCGGCCATGAATAAAATATTGTTATTGAAAATTTTATAACCCATTGTTATAAAATATATTATTTTAATGTAATGTATTTTTATGAAAAACAGATGGTTTGCTCTGGATTTGGTTGGCTCAAATATCAAGCTTGTGTGTAAATAAATCGTCATAATCATATAGAAGTCAGTTTACGTAGAGTTATAAATTAAAATATTTTTTTTAAAGTTTTATTTAACTTCACTTCAGAACACTGTTAAAATTTCAACGCGTCAAATTGAACTAGGAGAGCTGTTGATGCCAATGCAAAAATACATGGAAATGACGAAAAAAAATCAGATGAAAATTTATAACATGGTGTACTTACATACAGCCATGTATATAGATAGTCAGGCACAATGCCAGTGAAATTAAATGTACATTTGTTTATTTAGGTACCTGTGTACAAATTTATTTTCAATGTTATTTCTGTATGCTAGTGTTAATAAAGTACCATATCTACATTAAAATCATGAAATTGAAGACTTAGTGTGTGGAATTATTTATCCAGTTTGCTACAACTACAATTTAGATATTTTGGGACATCCTTACCCTCGATTTCGATTAGCCTTTTTTTATTATAATTTAAACTTACACAAAGTTAAATCTTTTAGTGCGGTAGTTTATTATAAATCTTTATACACATCACGTAACTGTCTCACCACAGTAAAAAATCCCTTTTTCAATCAAAGCACTATAGTCGATATAAAAGTTCAGTGTAGACTGTAAACAAACAGACTATATTTATATTATTAGTAGAGATTTAACCTAAGTATACAATCACCGACCCACCGCTAATACACACTGACACGTAATTTCATTAGTGCTGGCCACCTATTTGTATAAGAAGGGTTTAAACCAGTGCCGATGACGCGATATGGAGCCTTATTTGTATAGATTTTAGAGCGCCTGGCACGGAATGTGTTAAGTCCCCTATACATGGTGGTACTCTTTTAATAAAGCAAATAAGCGTATATAGTGATAACTATTGAATTATGACTCAAACATTAGAGAAACATTTGTTGAAAAAAAAAAGACCTTTTTTATGCTTATCAAAAAACTCGATAAGTCTATATTCAATCGATTGTGCTTTAATCAGACTTCTTCAATCAGAGGGCTTATTGCCTAGCGTACTCGCAATCGCAATCGTTTTTATTTTGACAGTCTGAAGGCAAGTCTGGATTTGAAGGCGATTGCGATTGCGAATGCGTTAGGGCGCGTACACATAGTGATCCGTTTTACAGGTCCGTTATTTGATGGCGTATGTAGTTGAAAGAGCAAGTTCACACCCAAAACAGTATTCTGGATCCAGTAAAAAAGAAGATTAGAAGGTGAAAAGATCCGTTAAAACGGATCTATGTGTACGCGCCCTTAGACAATAGCGACACTGATTAGCTTTTAGACACCAAATTTCAGCTTATTTATCGTAATAATAGTAACTTATACAAAATTGCCTTGTAGGGTATTAAAAAAACTAACCTAATATAAAAGCTGTAATACGAATTCTGTTCACGCTTCTAAAACTCTTTAAGTCCCATATTGCATTACTAATATAACTATACACATCCAAAAGATGTTGCAAATATAAATGCCACTTAGCACACACACAGCACTTAGATTTCATGAAACTGATTATTCTAAAAACCGTAAGATTACCACAGTACAAAATCGAATCACCACGTCACACGTCATGCCAATATTTGGAACGCTAGCGCGATAATAGCTGTTTAAGCAACACCTATACCACTTTTGTCTCGTAGCCGCGTAAGATCAAGTAAAAGTCAGACAGATGTCACTCCCGCCGGGCATTGTCTAGGCCAAAGTTGGCGATAAGGGACAAAGGATAGGTCCCAAGTTGGGACAGTTTCGGACAGGTGATGCCGTGAAAGGCTTTTAAGGGAAGTTAGGTTTCTTGAGGAGCTCGTGACCGGTAGTTTGATGCAGATTGGCGATAATAAAGCGCTGTTTTGGGTGACTGTGACGACTTACGCTTAGGTTATGCCTATAAATCGGTAGTTGTTTGATTTTAAGAGCGTAATAGCAGTGATTTTGAAATTGAAATATCTTTTTATGGCTTAGAGATGAAAAACACTGAGTTATTAGGGCCACTTGCATTTGCAGTCTTTAGTACCAGGGACAATCTACTTTTTTACCCACACATTTCTGTCTGTTGCCCACCGTTCAGATTTTAATAAATAAAATAAAATCTGGGGACTTATTGTAAGCTAAATTATTTTTAAATCGTAGTAATATCATTAACTCCTTTCATAAATCCCATTATAATGTATTCTTTAAAAATGTATGTAATAAAAATGTGGTAACTCAGTTGATAATTCACTATTTATCACACTAATTCGCGGACAGTAACTCAGTAGACACGTAATTACCCAATTTTCAAACATTTAAGAAATTATTATATGGGTAGGTACTTGACAAACATAGATTGATAAACTAGTAAATTGACTACATCATTAAAAACGAAAATAAGCAGTGATATTATATTTAAAAACAAACATGTTTGTTAAAATCCGGTAAAATAAAAGTGTGGGTAAAAAAGTTGATTAGCCCACCAATTTCACCATACGATGTTAACCACTTAACAGACGATTAGAGCGTTAACAGCTGTCAAAATGTATGAACTAACAGTCGAATAACATTGATTAAATTTAGCATCGTTTGGTGAAATTGGTACTTAGGCTGCAAATGCATTACCGACGCTGGAGACTCTTGACTATTTAATCTTTAATAGTAAATTTTGGCCTAGGCAGGGAAGTAGGCAATTGCGGGCCGGGTATTGGATAAATGGACGAGCTTGCGAGTCCGTTTAAAAATACGAAGCCCGCAATTTTTTGCCGTTTCTGCCGAGGCAAATATAGCGCTTTTCTCAAAAATCGCAAGAAAAAAATTGTGTTGGAGTAAAATCCCTCTTTCAATTCTTTTGGCATACAATTAAACAACTATTACGCTTTACCGCCTTTTTGTTTATGACAAGGAAAGACGCAAGTTTTTTTTTTTAAACACAAGCTTTTCCAGACACAGATAAAAAGTTATGTTTCGAATAAAATATGGATGTATAAGATTTGTGCCCTCGTTTTATTATGGCCCTTTTCACTTTTAAAATAGTTACAAACAAGACAGTACCTAATGAAATTTGCGGGCTTGTGTAGCGAACCCGCAATGTTTTTTTTTAATTTGAGAACTGTCCGTGAACTATGTACTTCGCGTCCAAATATGTAGATAGTAAAGTCAACTTTTCCGGACATTTTTGAGAAAAGACACTTTACACACTTTTAGCTTTTGGGCTACACTAGCAAGAGACGGGACCAGTTTTATAAATCCTAGATGGATTTCCTAGATAGGGAATTTTGGAGAAGCCGGAGGGCGATTTTTACTCAGCAACAGGGTTCCCTAGAGGTCGGTAGCGGAATATGGGAAATTGAATATCAGAAAAAAAATGTTGTAGTTGACGTCACCTTAAGAAATGGAATCAAAGTAAATTCTCATTTGAATTCCACCAATTTGGATTCCTATAAAACCAATTTCCCCCATTATACTCTTAATGTTACATCTTCAAGTAGCCTTTATAACACTAAATAACCCGGTCTTTACCTGTCGTTCTCTATTAACGACTAATTGTTAATGTATTACCCGCTACACCCACGCTAACCGTTTAAAGGCTTCTAATATAACTAATATACGAGATCGCTCCAAAAAATCTAAAGCATAACAAACTTATGTATGCCGTTGGAAAAAATTAGAACTAACCTCACAAAGAAAAAATATGTATGCATTTGTTTAACGACAGCGCCATTTCCATCGGCATATTTAAGTTTGTATCGACATAATCGAATGTCATATAACTTTTCGACAGAATGACGATTAAAAAAATTGGAATTGTACATTAATTTAAAGGTATAAAAGGTTATTTTCGACGACATTCCTCGTATGGTATTATAATAAGGTTTTTGTAACTGTTATTTAATATACTTTTAATGATATAGGATTTTTTAATACAAGTATACTCTGGCTTGGTTTCCACTGTGTAGAAGTTTTCAGTATTTTTTTGTATTGTAGCATGCATGTAGTGAATACAGAATTCTAGCTACACAGATACGGCTTTTATAACGCGAACACACTACAATACATAATATTGTAGCGCCTAAAACACCGTTATAGCACCACCGTACTTAATCTCAATACTGATACCTCAATCTGTTAGCTTAGGTCAACGCGCGAACTATAGCACACAATAACAAAATTACTTGGACCTTTGACGGCAATTATTAAGCTACTAATAGTTGGTAATAGCCGCGTGATGGAGGCACGAGAGGGGTCAAAGATGACTGGTGTCGCACTCAGCATTGTTTAGGGTCTGACCCCTAATTGATTTGCGTACACAACCATTTATGATATGGTAATGAAATGGTGGTTTCTAGTTATAGTTCAAAACAAGGTGAAGTTTGTAGTTACGCCTGTTTAACCTTTTTTGTTTATTAATATTGTTAAGTGCTTCTTATGTTTGTTTAGTTTGGGATGAGTTTTTTAAGGACAATCAATACACATATTTAAGAACCAAATAGCCAAGATTTATTTACTGCTAGCAATACTTGGTAAAAATATTGTTTTTAATTTATACGCACATAACATAATCAACCTGTATGTATAGTGCTGCACAAATGCTTCTTATATAACTCTTAAAGCAACAATAGAGAACTCCGGAATGCCAAATTGCATGTCTTGCTAAAACGCTGCTAAATGACTTATTTTTAGCCTACCAAAATGTCTAAACGACCTACTAAGATATCTCTTAACGGTGTTATAGTCACTGTATTAGCGCTGTTATGTCCCAAACAGATAACACTGAAGTCCAAAACTCCATAGACAATGACCATTAGCGGTATCTTCAGTTGGAACAAGAACGCTTACAAATCAACCGAGATATTCAATCTTGGGCCACAATAACATTAGAATAGCATCAGATATAACGCGAAACTAAAGGGGGATTAGCGACATTACGCCCTGGGGACAGGGAGTTGATATAGCTGGATGAGTTTTATAATAGTATTAGTAATACATTCTATTGTTATATTACCTTGGATTACTTTTGTTTTTGCCAAAGACAAGCAGAGCCCTTATAATTTATGATGGAAAGTGGTACCTACCAACTATAAGCTAATTCTATGCGTTCTTCTTCTTCACAAAGAATTTTTAAAACACCCCGTAATTTTATCATTCGATTCAAACGTTTTAATGATAGTTGAGTCGCTTAACATCAAACTCGGATATCTCCTTGGAATTTGGTATACCAATTTAAAACTTAACTTGTTTGGAAAAAGACGCAAATTCCGTTGTCCTTTTGCATAGATTTATCCGAGTTTGAAGTTAAGCGACTCAGTTGTGGTTATAGTGTCACGCGCTTGCACAGACGCTCTATTCTACTGGGTAAAACCATATGTGACGTTATCTATGAAGAAGGCGTCGATGTCGATGGCGCTTCCGCCATTATTAAAGATTCTCCGATATAAATACAACGTCGCGTGAAGCAGTGCGGCGTAAGCGCCATCGACAATAATGCCACATAGGTATTGCCTTTAACGTGTTATCGCATTGTTTTTAACTCGGTCGCTATTACTGTCAAGTAAATAAGAGTCATCGTAACGTTGACAATACGATAACATTTCAAAGGCAATTCGGGAATGCGAATAACCGGATTTAACCGATTTTAACCGGTTATTTTCATACAAAAACGATTAATAACCGGTTAATTTGCATTCCCTAAAGGCAATAATTGTTTCACTTAGTAAAATAGTGGACCAGACATATTTCGTTTAAAACCATAAGAAGGATGTTTCTGCATCGCTCTGGAAAAACAGCGTCTGGTATTATTTTTACTCCTAAATAATTATAGTACAAGTACGTAATGTCCCTAAACTCACTTTAAATTTACATAAGCCACATCCAGCCAACCTAGCTCGCCCTAACGATCCGTAAAGGGATACGGAAAGGATAGGTGAAGGCCTGCGAACAAATTAAGGGATCCTAATGGTTATCGGCGTATCAGACGGCGAGTACGACGTCCGGGATGAATTTTAATGTAACCCCCTGTACCTTGCTGTATTAAAGCTGTTTGAAGACGAAATGCAGATTAAGAGGGCCATAAGAGCTTATATATAAACTTTATAGCACTTGTTTAATACGGTGCTAATGTTTAACATATTTTATTCTTTATATAGACTTTCATGGTTTTTAGCGTTTTATTTAGTTTGATACTTATTTATAAAAATAAAAATATAATATTGACTTATTAAATAAAATAAATATTAACTATAAACCTTTTTTTATGATAGTGTCATATAAGTTTTGTTTTGTTTTTATGTTTAATCAATTTTACATTTATTTTTAATTATCATGATGCATTGCGAAAGCATTATCATTATTGAAAATGTGTAGGATTGACGTAAGTTGCACTTACGTCATTTCCATACAATTTGACAATATTCGGCAATCGTTTCCGTTAGCGTTAAACATTTTTCTAGAGCCACTGGTTCTCTTATCACCATATTATTATTAAGTTCATTGTTTTATTACTTTAACTACAATAATCTTTTCACCATAATAATTACATACGACATAAATTTTACATAAATACTTAGTTTCTCTTCAGAAGATAGCTTGCGAACCGTACCGGTGTCATAAACCAGCCGCCATTTTGTGCAATAAATAACAAAATGTAACCCATAAATAATAACTTTCGTAATAATAAATTCTAAGATGCTGTATTCATCTTCAAAGCAAGTCTGTGTAGTAATTATTCAAATTACCGTCTTATCAGTCTATAGCAGTTTTCAAGCCCTCCTTCAAGAATAACAAACACGCTTGCGTTCAACAAACACCTTATTGCATAGGCGTCACAGTTCAAATTATCGTGCATCTTCTGTAAAAAACAATACAGTGTTATCATTTTAACGTTCCCTGATATAGGTTAATTATGAATATTTTTATTCCAAAATTAAAACAATTCTTATTTAAATATTATGATTCTAAATTCAAATTAAATTTAAAAGTCGCTAGTTGCTGTTCAATTCTAAATTCAAATTTCACAGCATTATAAGTGGCCAGTACTATCTGCGGCCATAAGTTACATCCCGGAGAGATATCGATCTAATCTATCGATTCACGTTTATCGAGCACTGCTTGTATCGATACTCGCTTATCGCTATAGTATTTGTCACGATTTTGGTACCGTAAGACAAATCGTATTAAGGCTCAACTGTGTAACGTACTTACTCAAAACTTTGTTTTTGTTTCGATATCGTAATTTTAGGCTTTGGTCGATTATCTATGCTTATTTTGGAGTTTTAGTTACAGTTTTTTGTTAGGTTAGGTTAGGTAGTCTTTTTGACAGTGATAAAACGAATACTTTCTCGATTAATGTAGTTTTATAAATTGATTACAATGATGATTATAAATGTCTTAAATTCAATTAGGTAGGTTTTGACTGACTTAACAGTTGTTTAGATTTATATAGAGGGATAGCGCTAAAAAAAAAATATTTACTGGCGATTCCCGATACATTATTTTGTTTTCTTTCTTCGTTTAAAAATTGATTTTAACCTTAAATTCCATACAATAGTAATTTCGTTTGCGTACGTAGCAACAAGCCATTCAAACAGAGCGATCTTCGATTACGTCGATCGTCATCCCATTGTTTGGATCATCGATTTATGTGCCTGATATACGATTAATAACTCGTGATATTTCAAATCGATTATGGATCGATAATGCAGTGTTTTGGTAGTTTTCACATCAATTTTACGGCGATAGCGTTATTTTAGGCATTTGTAGATAGCGGTGTTTTGGTGTGACGTTTCATTGTTTAATTAAAAAGCGTGGGATTTGAATTTATTTCTATAGGTATTTTTTTGTCATTCGAATAGGTAACTGATAACTGCAACAACTGTACAAGTTTATATTTAAAGGCCTAATAATGACCAAGGAAGTTGAGAAAACCACGATTAAATGATGCTTTAAACTTACAAAGTTAGATGTGCATGCATATAAATGCAGCCAGTAACGTAATAAAACTAACCACTTTCGATTTAATAGCATTAACACTATAAGCGCCAATGACCCGGTATGGAGTCACTTTTGTATAGAAATCGGGAAGCCTGGCACAATTTTATAAATTCGAATCTGAGAAGGTGGGGAGATGGACCGCATTTTGTCTAGGAACGAAAGCGAAATCTGGTATAAAACAGTTTGTATAAACAGTACTATGTCCAATGTAAATACAATTTCAAAACTTTGGAATTTGATTTGGAGCGGACGTGGTGCAAAAAGGGCCCTTTATATATATGTTTATATACAAAGTGTTCCAAAAATCTGTTCAAAAATAGCGTATGGTAACTTACAACGTTTTACGATACAAAAATAATAATTTAATTTACCCTGCGCTATTGTTGGAATCATCAAACTAGTATTCTTATTCTTGTACAGCCCACAGCGTGCTGTCAGTGCGAAGTTGACAGGTGTTAAATCGACTGAGGTGCATGCGTGATCAGCTGGCTCACGATTATGTAATGCTCAAACACGGTAATTACTGTTACGATGCTTTTAATCGCTGTGTTTATAATCTGTTAGGGCCTTGGAAAAAATATCCGAGGTTATTTGTCCTTCTCAATGTAATTGAGATGCTTTGGGCATCGAATGCTTTAATTTATACTAGCACTTTGATAACAATTACGTCGATTCTTTTCGTTTTTGAAGTATAACAGATGATAAGCAATTATTATGTAAATAATATTTCTGTGGCAACATTTTTGAATTAATCTTAATCATAACCTGTACTTGCAGTACAAGTGCAGGTTATGATTAAGATTAATTCAAGAATGTTGACATTTAAATAGCAAGCATTTTTGAAGTAGAATTTTGCTTTTTAAATATTGTTATTGATTCACATACCTGCTTACATATTTTAAACATATGTAGGCTTTGCTCACTTTCTCCCATATGTGGTACCCCACAGCCTAGAACATCTATTCACACTAGGCCGTACTAAATCAATGTCTTCCGTATATATATTCCGGGTCTGTCTGTCACGTGATACGAAGAACTGTGCAGTGTAATAGTACCATGTCTTGCACGTGTGCAGTAACATTAGTGCGTAATAAATATGTAATAAAAACGTAATTGCTTTGAGCTTCATTTACAAGAATTTTCTTGACTGGATTTCAATCTAGAATTAATACTTGGAGACATCGTTTTAGGTGTTTTATGATTTACAATGAGTTGCTTTTTTTACTTTGTTTTTAAATTTAATTTTTTTAACATAGAGCACAAATCATCTAAACCAACTTTTTAAAACTTTTCTGAGGTTAACGGTTTGTTAGTAACGATTTGAAAAATTATAAAATAAGTAACAGATACCTTATTAACAAATACAATGTATTTCTACCACTGCAATAAGAGATTCACTCGCATACCAAAGAAATTAAGAGGAACGTTCTCACTTCATTAACTGCAATTTAGCCGTCAGTGAGCAATGAAATGCGTCCCTGGAGAAATTACAATTAAATTAATAACATTTACCCGATTAACGTTCACTGGCTACCGTGCTCTAGGACAATATAATTGTGCTGAAACTTATTTAATTACACATAAGTGTCGTAACAACACAACTAAAGCTTGGAAATTAAAAATTATGCCAAAATCATCACTATCATTTATTTATACAGCAAAACCTACTAAGTAAGCTTACTATGACATTCATTTTATATGTGCTAAGAATTTTAAACTTTAAAATACAAAACCATAACAAATTGCCCTTTCCACATGCGTAGCTATTAAGATAAAATATTCCAAAGTGTTTTAATAGATCAACATCAAACAAAAATCATGCGTGAAGCAATGAGTTCATCGATAAAAAAACAAATGCCGCACGCCCCGCGTGCCTTACTATCTTAACATCTCTTTAGGCCGATAATTAAAAAAGTCATCAGCGAAGAAAGCTCGCGCACACCTGACGGGCCTTCTCAACGTGGCAGGTTAATGTGGATTCACACGTGAACCTAAAGGTGAGAGCGATCCACCAGCGGCAAGGCCGATCACTCCTGTCAATTCAAAGCGAAACCTACACTATCTATAAATAAGGTCAATATTCCCACGGTCGCTTCTAAGAGCACAATTAAGAAAGTATCCGATAAGAATTGTAAGAGGATGTGGGAATAAGGATCTTATATGAAAGAGTTACGGTTAGTTTTGTTTCGGATTGAGCTCGCGAACCGGTTGGTTCGGTCGCGAACTTTTACCTATAAATTTGTGTCGGCCGGCCGGCATGCGGGTACGTCTAGCTAGGAGATCTTCTATAGCCTGTGCCTCAAATAGAAATAGTTAAAATATTATATTCGTACGATTAAGTTGTTACATTTCGCATGGCTGTGATATTATAATAACGTTCCATCGGTAAATCCACCGTTGTTGTTAACAGTCGTAACCTTAGTTTACAACCAATCAATATATCGTATGTGAGATACGTACTGTGTTGTATAACACAGTATCTCACCAATACTCAAAGTATTCAATTACATTCCTTTATTTGTACGTATAAATAGACTTACGATATCAAAACAAACTAAGATCAATGATAATAAAATAACCTATCATAGTACGAAATATAATAATCACTTGAAATATTGTTATCAATTTCATCTCTGACGCTATCGTGGTGTAATGTATGTTACGCCGCTTTTAACGCTATCGCTTGTACTTTAAGACAAGATTACCAGCAGGAATGCATTTCTCAACAAGTCAATTAAAGCTAGAATCATTATTGCGATCTGTTTACCCAGTACACGATATTGAGCACCGGTAGAATTACCTATATTACACTTACTGACTTTTACTTGTGATGAAACGCTGCAATACTAATGTCAAACGAAGCAAACTTAGTTAAAGACTTTATAGAATTAAATAACAACTTATGTGTAACTCTACATTCCGAATCTTGCGTTAGCAAAAGTTCTATACACTTTTCTGGATAATCATTCTACCATAACATTCCAACTGTGAAAAACGTACCAATTTCATCAAATTAACTAAGAACATAAACACGATCGTTGTCACAAACACCTACTTACGACGTATCCGCACTTACGACTAAAAGCTTATTTCACATTCACCCTTAGTTTTTTGCGATATATTGGGCGTTTTAGTGGAAGTGTTTGCGTTATTTACGCGAGTGCAAGGGTCTCCGGGAGATTTGGCGGAAGAAAAACGCCACTGACGCCTCTAATGAATTAAATGAAAGAACGTGCTTCTGAGGACATTGGGCTTTTTACGTCAATTGTCTTTGTGATAAAACGCCTTTTTATACATTACTGTTGTATGCCAAATCAAAAAGTTATTTTCAAAGATAAAATGTATTTTAAAATTCAGCACGTCTGTAGTTTTCCCAAAGTATACAAAAAGTTAACTTGAAATAAAATCGGAGTGTTTTTTGTAATATAATAGCGTTGCAACAATACTTACTAGGTTTATTAGCATACAAACCTATAATATAATGTAATAAATAATGCAAATCAATAGAAATCCCGTATACTTTTTTACACACAATTAAATTGTAGATTAAGATGTCGTTAAAGATATTTATTTACACCTTTAGGAAATCCATAAAATACATCACGATGACACCAGAATATCCAGACCTCCCTAATGTTTGTAGGTTCTCGTAAGTTGTCACGTTTATTGTGTCTTGCTCAAGTGGTTACTGGATACCTACCCGAATTTGTGTGAAAGATAACACCTCGTTGAATGCTTTTTATGTTATTTAAATAACTTCGGAGTTACATTCCATGGCTTCTATATTAAACGATTGGTTTTTTAACTTCGTCACTAAATTTCTTTTCGAGTATCGAATAAAATGTTAGCACGTGCTCATGGGCCTTTTACGGCGCAGTTTCTTAATAAATTTGGAGATTTATGGGCCAATGTTGGCTCAAATGATTGTAGTTACTCCGTTTTGGTCGTTAGGGCCAACGTTGGCCAATGTCTTTGGTATTGGCACGGGCCGACCACTGATTTATTGGCCCCCAACCCCCGGAATGAATAAAGAACTAGCATGGGCCGCCATTTGTCTCTATCCTGTATAGTAAATGGGAGATTTAGGGAGCGTTTTAGCTTAAAAAATATATTATTTTAGATTTATGCGGCAAAAAAACATCTATCATATCTGATGGTCGCTTACGGCTAAACATTGCGTACGAGTTTGTTTTGAAATGCAAATGCTTAGAATGTAAAGAAAAATATTATTGACCAAAAATCCTTTGGGAAATTGATTTTTCATTTATTTTGTCTAAAATTTGAAAAGTCAAATCTTTGAATTTGTAAAATTTCATCAACGTCGTCAATGTAGAAATACAAACTATTATACGCAAGTCGTAAACGTACGAGTATCTTTCAATATATTGCGTTGGTGGCACAAATAATAAAGCATTATTTTTTTAAATATTAGCATGAAACAAACATTTACGCCATAGAGCATTAGAAGAAAGTGAAAATATCTATAATGTCCCCTCTCCCCCAACTATTCCACAAAACAAGAGGAAACTATTTTCGTCGAACAAAAAAATGTATCCGGTAAGAGATTTATTGGCAACCTTACTCACAGCCCTTGGAATAAAGCGTGAAATGAGGTGTTGCCATCCTCCCCGCTTTTTCCTCGCTTTTTTCCGCTGCACTGACAGATTTTTTTTATTGCTCAATTAATCCAATTTTGCGGAGATTTGCCTGATCTGTGTAAGTGGGATGAGTCGAGTAGAGAGTTTTATTTAAAAAGTTTGGATATGATCACGATTATTTTAATTTAAAGCAGTTCTCGTTAGTGGAGAAAAAATTTAATTTACTGCCTGTATTTTTTTTTTATTACAGACAAATTACTAAAGATTAACACTATCAGATTCAAGAGCACGTTCCTAATATAAATTTGATTTCACCAACAATCTGACTTACATTTTTATTATTTTATGACTTGAACTAATGATCATTATTTCTCAAAGACTCCAGAATTGCATTCAACTAATGATCTTATAGTAACTATACTCGAGGCCTTCCATTCAACGATTTGTTAGTTTGTAATGTTACTTTTTTCCTTGTTCATAATTGTCATTGGCCAAGGATTTGCATGAATACTATATTTATGGTTTAGAATAATGTTACGTAACGTAGTTCGAATAAGAAACTGCATAACCGTTACAAACCGAAAGTGACTTGTTTTTCTAAGAGGGTAGAGTAGAGAGTAGCTTTATACAGTTCAATAACGCTTTTATTTTAAAGCTCTGTACCTATTATAAAATGAGCCGATAGTCTTTTAAGAGCCAATATTTTCATATTATATTTCCCACCGAAGAACATTTGGTCACCCATACGACGTTTTACCCCAAACATAACCTATAAATCTAACGCGTACGTGGTCACTCAATAACAATAAAAAACTCGACCAATAGACATTCCCGTCACGCGCGCCCCCGCATGTCGCCGTGCCCATTGCTGAAATTGATATACATTACCTACCACTTCTTAAAACACCCATACACTCCCGTATACCTAGCCACCAAGGACCATATTCCACTGAACAAAACGCAAGCACAATATTGTCGCATATAGAATGTCCAATAATCTTTGACCCCTCAAGGAATGCAAACATTCCCTTTTCTCAACGTAACAGTTCAGTCCGCGCGAGGCGAAGTAGATCAATAAAAACTGGTAGTTTTTTGCCTATTGCTTGACCGCACACTTTCAGTGGCTCTCTGGGCGCCTGGTATCAATTGCCGGGAATATTATTAGTATTACGTTACAAGTGACCAGTCAATGCGACTCGGAAAAATGATAATAATGCGGCGTTATTTTTTTACTTACGTATACTTGAGGTTTTTATTTTTATCGACGTTACTATAGTAAATATCGTAACAGAAAAAAGCAAGATGAGTTTTATTAACCAGTTAAAAATTATGTATACATTTTTTATTGTATGTTTCTTAATTCTGAGCAAAAGAAAATAGAAAAGAAGCGTTAGAAAAACTCCGAGTGTCCTATAAAAGTTAGTTTTTACCGCTAGGTACGGACATGTCGATTGATCAGCACGTAAAAATTTGCTCCCTCATTCATCGTCCCTTCGCTCTTTTAACTGAGCTTAATATTTTACTTCTAATTTAAAAAGAAAACATAACCCTCTGCAAGACAACATTTGAGTTTTAGACGAATGAAAATATTAAATAGCAGGGCAAAGAATAGAGCAAATCTCTCCCTCTCATTAAAAAATCTCCGCCTGAATTTTGACCGTGCCTAAGCTAAAACGTAGTAAAAGTTGTAATACTAGATAGTCCAGAGATACGGCTTTAACATGGTGTAGGCGTAACCGGGGCGTTACCTCGTGATATACGATACGCCGCGATACACAAACGATCCGATCGATTTAATTAATCAAGTATCTTTAGTAGATCTAGCGCTAAATGTAGGTTTCAATTTGTAAAACACTGCAACTAGAGTTACGGTGTTTTGTTGTTGGTTAAGTAAAGTCATAACCCCGTAATTGCTAATAAATAAATAAATAAATAAATAAATAAATATCAAGGGACGATCTCACACAAATTGACCTAGTCCCAAACTAAGCTCTAGGCTTGTACTATGGGTACTAGACAACGACATAAATACTTATATAGAGAAATATATACTTAAATACATAGAAAACATCCACGACTCGGGAACAAATACTTGTGCTCATCACACAAATATCTGCCCTTACCGGGATTTGAACCCAGGACCGCTAGCTTCGTAGGCAGGGTCACTACCAACTAGGCTAGCACGTCGTCACAGAAAACGACGATACGACCTTTTTTAATGAATTGATGCATTGTATGTAACAACACCCTGTAACATGCGGTTTTTGGGCTAAAATTCACAACGAAAACGCCGTAACGTTATTACAGACTAAAAACGCGTATTTCCGCAATCGCTGGTTTTTTTTCAGCGTCAATAATTTCGTAATCCGTAGCGATGTTCGTGGAAATCGAAGTGTATCGATTCAAATCGAAACCGTTTTAGTTATCGATATAACTTGTTCGTATCCAATCAGGGATCACGAAGCTTCACGCTTGGCGTAGGACATTTTCAAGAAAACGCGGTCAATGTAACAGCGATGAGATGGAACGTTAAAAGTCTGAGCTAAGCGTGCTTCTTGGGTTTCCGATTTGCCAATACGATGATTATTTCTTACGGTTATCTTTAATCAACTGGCATTATTATAATTATGTCTATATTCTATTGGTAATGCTAATAAAATATCTTCACGTTTATTCAGCTCTATAACTTCTTAACTTGTAGCATCATCGTATGGGGAGTACAAATTATGAATGAGGTTATGAAAACCTATAGAATGACTAGTAAAGAGCATCTTAGGCATTGAAAGATGGCATTTGCAGTTTTGAGTGTAAAGTCTTGAGATTGAAACCCTACTTACGTATCAGATGCCCTGTGTGATCGTTTGCCTTTTGAGTGCTATTAAAAAAACCACGCAGGTTTGATGGTGAGATAGCAAACCAATATCTATCAAAAAACTATGTTTTACAGACTGCTGTTTTTTTTTCAGATAAAGGGCAAGAAGCTGTTAACCTTCTATAATGTTTTATTTGATCTCTTACAAATTTGAATTTTTTATCGTACTCATTGTTTTCATTGCCTTCTATCTTCATCGTGTTTTACATTGTTTTTCAAAGTAGTGATGGGTTGTTTCTTGTTTTTGTTCAGTTTTGAAATCATTCTGATGCATGCTATACATAATTGTATTTTGTTCTTTTGTATATTTTTGTTTAGGTAATTATGATACGTTTTGCTTCGTCTTTGATTCGAATAATGAAGGGACTCTACTCTAAAGTTCCAAAAGAGGTGGTGTGTTCTTTTATAATAGCGGCCTTTACACGCAAAGTTCGGACCGCGGGAAACGCCACGCGCCATTCCATGCGCCATTCCACGTACGGTTCGGAGCGAAGATTGGACTGGAGCGTGCCGTTTCCCGCGGTCCGAATTGTACGTGTGCAGGCCGCTAATGTCTCGATTTGTACTTTGGCATTCAACAACACCTTTAAAAATATATTGAGTGAAGACCCTGCCCATTTTTAAGTCAATGTTATGGTTAATTTAGCGTGTAGTGTTTTTGTTTTTTATTTTACCGCCTGCATGAATAAAATTAGAATTATGATAATTTATTCTTCTCCACAAAAGCGTATAGTTTGAAGTATTTTAGTTAACTCAAACAAATAGTCGATACGAACAATACTTAAATGATCTTACCATCGACCAATAAAAAGGCTTGCTATAAGTTCGACCTCTTAGCCATAGTATTAATCTTTCTTTGTATGTGTGTGTATGTTATCACGGACTTTAATTGTTGACCAACCATAAAACAAAAGTCAACAAAAAAAAAATTACGTATCATCTTTAGGCATCGATGTTCCCTAATCGACTGATGGCCGTTTCGCCGGATAGATTTAAAGTCATCCTATCTATTCGAGAATTTAAGAAAAGACCCTACTCTTTTTTAAAGCCAAGCAACACTGCACTAGCAATTCCTCTGTAACGTAACGTTTCTTTTTTCTATCGACTCGAAATGTATGGAGTTGACATAAGCTGTCGACTCGATCTGCTATCAGCTTACGTCAGTCCGAAATCTTGTCGATTTTCGAATATCGCCAACATAGCGATCTGCATATTGTCTATGCTCTCCAGGGTTGCTTGTTCATGCGTCGCGGTGATTACCATGAATCCTCTTTTTCAGAAACCTGTCAGTGACAGGTGACAATTCGGTGTATATATAAGGTGCTCAAAAATATCTGAACATGCTTCAACGCCTTTAACCATTTTGGCGAGGTCAGATATTTTGGAGCACCTTGTATATTTCATGGCGACTATTATACAGGACTAGCAGTTTTTTAATAGCAAATATACTGTCAGTTGCGAGTAAAAATGTGATAGCAATAGAAAGCCGAACGCTATTAAAAAGCTGGAAGTACTGTACATTGTGCTGTTTTTATGAAGTCTAGTGATGTAGGAACCTGTTGACTTTGCAATGGATACTGAATTGTCACATGTCTCTAAATAGCGGGCCGTTGATCTGCTCATTTGTTTCTAGGATAGCTATACAGGTAGCTCAACAATTGAAGTCCTAGATCGTACAAGCATGAACAGCATGGGTTTTTTTTGTATTTGGGGGTTCGGTGATGGTTACATGGTGTTCATTAAATCATTATCATTTATGTAACATTCACTAACCTATGTTTTTTTCTGAGTATTCACCTAGTTAACACCACTTATGCACTGTCACTAACCACCGACTGGACGCCGGAAAACTAACTGTAAGTATTTTATGTCATTTTATTATTAAAGTATTCTTGTCCATGACTGTAGTAATGTTACTGATTATTTCTCATAAGGAAAAGAGTACTTTATTTTTGTTAATTTTCATTTATTTATAGTAACCTAGATAAGTGAGATCTAAGATTCAACTTTGAATTTGGTTAAGAATTATGAACACCCTATATAATCACTTTAATTGTGTCTCACTTATCAAGGTTTGACATTTATTTCATATATTAGTCTGCTTTGTAGATTTTAAAGGTAGATAGATAATCACCAATTGCATTTACATTAACATTTTTTAGAAATACGTAACTATACTAATTCGGTCAATGTAGGATCCCTGTGACAGCCTGTATTTTGTAATTTCACTCACTTACTATACTCGAAAACAATTCACTGAACGTCGTCCCAAGGTTTGTATCAATCCGGTATTGAAGAAAATTCATAGCAATAAGTGTTTATATAGGGTGGCGAAAAATTTGACACCCTATGTTCTTTGGCTGCCAAAGAACATTTGCGCCACCCAATATGAGCTGTCACTGGGATCAACCTGTATATAGGTAAACAACTTAAGTAAAGCCCCTCATGCATGTAGTTGTATTATATACTAAACTAATATAGAATTTACGTCAAATATAATAATATGTCGAACGGTTTATATAGATGATGTGTTACTACTACATGGAAGAGCTTTACTTAATTTTATTACCTCTAATAGTTCTTAATGCTTGTGAAGTTATGTATGAAAAGGGACCTTATTGTCGATGGCGCTTCCGCCATTATTAAAGATGCTCCGATATAAATACAACGTCGCGTGACGCAGTGCGGCGTAAGCGCCATCGACAATAAGGTCCCTTTAAATAGATAATGACATGGGACAATTATCATAGCACCGCTTGCACAAAAAGAAAGCTAGTTTAAGTTTAGTTTAGTTGTCTCAAAATGTATGGAACTGTCAGTCTTAAATCTCGTTGACTAAAACTAGCAAAGTTTTTCCGTGCAAGTCGTCCATAGTAATCAATTAATCAATGTAATTTATGTGTGTGTATTTGAACTGAATTTAACCCTTTCATTTCGACATCTCACCTCAGTCATAAATTCTCGTAACCCTAACCACAACCATCAACACGAATAATCCCAACCACCCCCAAACCACCATTGAACCTCCGACAAACCACTGCCATACCACCCCGATAGCAAAGCGGCTAATAAGTGAAACCGAGATTTATGGTCATACAGATATGCAAATAGAATCCACCCCCAATGATAAAAAGACGGGGTTGGTACATTCATCAAAAAGGTCACATCTCAAAATCGGGCCATTCTATTTTCAAGCAATTTTCGTTGCAATTAAATATAAAATAGCATGGCAATGATTTGGAGTTGTGTCTTGCAAATAAGTTGACGGGGACGGTCTAATTATTTTGCTCTAATATGTTTATTTATTTATGTTGTAAGATCAAAGACGGTTATTTTGAATGATTTAATAAATTAGATGACTTCAGAGTTTCCTGTTGCGTTTCTTGTCAGTAAACCTGATATTGAAAATGGCACATGATTATTTACTATATAAATATTATCGCTTTATACGAATATTCATACAATAATTCTTGTTTTATTATGACCTAATTTGATTGGTCCTTCGAGCCGGATGACTGCCGATTCTATTAGAGTATAGGCTTAAGTATTTAAAAAAAAGATAAACCGTACTTAACATTTTACATTCATCAGATTCCAAAGAAAGAAAGGAAATTACATATATTTACTAAAGATTTAATTTTACGTTTATTAGCGCAAGCATCACTGGGGTTGCCAGTGTTGCCACCTCAGAAAACTTATTAAAGAGTAATTCGTTTAACCTCCCTATGAGGGAATGACTAATTAGTAGCACCGGCGACATAACTTAATTATCTTGTTGCGGGATAAGGTTTCAATTGCTTTTGTTTTATTATTTTGAGAGGTTTACTTTGTTGGTTGATTCATTATGCGACAGTTGCAGGTCCATGGCACTTTAAGGTATGTTTTCGGAATACCATTTAAAAATAGGCATTATATTTCGTTATTGAAAATAAAGAAAACAGCAAAAAAGGGGCATTAATGTATCAAAAAGGCACGAAAACTAAGTAAACGTAAAATCAAAGCTGCGCAGCAGACCGTATGCAGCCCTGTTTGCTCATTAGGCGCGCATGTCAGATGACATTGGTCATGGCAATTGGGGAAACAGCCAGGGATGTCATGTGTAATTTAGAGTTGCCAGTAATATTTATGAAGTTTATTTATGATTAAATAATATATATAGTTTTATGAAAAGGAGGTCACAGACAGAACACTTCTATTTTTAAGCGGTTATTTTCACTAGAAGCGTGAGGCAAGAAATAATAACATTGCTGTTGTTATATATACTACAATAGCGCCCTTATTTTCTCCAACATATTTTTTGTGAAGCTCTGAGTTAGTTTCGCAATCGCAAATAGTAACGAAAATACTTACATGATCAATTTAGTCTAAAAACGGACATTAAACAATGGTTTTTTTAAACATTGTCGACCATAAATTAATTAATTAAATAATGAGGCATGCATTCCGCCATTTGTACTTACTTTGTGTATTGTGAAATAAAGTTCAAATAAATAAGCAAATAATGTAGGTAGGTAAACATTTCAAACAATCTCCTGTTAGGTAAGGAATTCACTGGACCCACCGCCACCCTAGGTAGTGAAGTGAGCTGAACGGCCGACCTAACGAGCGCCATGAATATGCAGTCCGCATTAACACGACACCTCTGGTATTGACGCTGCCGTTGTCGGCTACGACGTTGTACCGGACAAATTATAACAGTGATAGTCATATGGTTTCAATTGCGAACCGTCTCAAAAATGGCGTGAATCATTTCAAAATTGGTTTTCTCTAATACATACTCGTACAATAGCAATCATTTATACCCTCAGTTTTAATACTCGTGCTTGCTAACGCTTGCTTGAGGTAACGTAATCTATCCATGGTTTGAATAAATTTAGATATATATTAGTGGGACTATTGTAGCAAAATAGACCAATTTACTACGAACCTACATGTGAGACATCAGTTTAATACCCTGAGTCCCTGTTCCTAGTTTTATGGTCTAAAGGAAGCTTCTGACACATTATCCATGCAGGAGTTACACACTCGCCGAATTTAAGCGAGGAAGGCCTGGTGCCATACTACTCTCACTTATTGTAAGTAAGAAAAGGACGACATGCTTTCCCCGTCAATACTCGGCTAGTGTGTAAAGCTATAGAGGAGTTTGAGGCATCGTATTGTATCCGTAGTAACAGCATTAACGGACTAAAGAGTCTTTATATTTCCAATAACGAACATTATAGTAAGCGAATAAATCCTATTTCCAACAAAGCCTGAATGAACACAAATTGGACGCCGCAAACATATGTCCGGTGAAAAAAATTAAATTCATAATTCGAATTCGAAACTTCGACGTGTTTCAATGCAACACAGATGAAAACGGTCTGACAATTTTGACAGTTGCAAAGTTCGCGCGTCATTCTAATGGTCCGGAATAGCTTTAAATGGCGCGAAGAGAAAAAATGGTGACAATCGTATTGTGTTTCAGAAAATTTTAAATAAACACCTTTTTGAGTAGGCGGGCGCGGGAGTATTTGTAAATAGGTTTTTGTGATGTCACACAATGTATTTTTTTGCGATGTCCTGCGGAGTATTTGACGGTATTGTCGCGTGCCCTTAATTCTCGCGTTGTTGTCAAGAAAAATCTACAATGGTGATGTCAATTTGTAGCCATTGACAAAAAGTTGGTGAATTTTTTTTGCTTAAAGATTGTGCATCAATTGCCCACTAATGCGTTAATACTACCTAGATATTGTGCATCATATTATTATTTAGTGTTGTAGTAATATTTATTACTGAAATTTATTTAATGTTCTGATTTAACGAAGGTATTTTTGTATTGTGAGAACCGCCAGTAGCTTAAAATACTTTTTAAAAGGAGCTCTAACTTTAGAGGACTCTATCGTGTCCCGTAAAAAACCCCGTGTATGAAATGTCAAATTAGCTATTCAACCTTTGGGAAAAATGTAAAACTTTGTCTGTCCCTAGCCGCAAAGTTTAAAAGGGCCATAAAATGGCAGAAAGGTCAGCCAAAGGGCAGGAACGTGTTATAGCGCCTCTGTCGTGGTTTGTCTATTAAAGAGTAGCTCGTCCTCGGAATAATCAATAGATTTAAAACAAAATAAAAAAACAGCTTATACAAGAATTTCAAAGTTTTAGCTAAAGTCATGGTTGAGTGTAAGTTGGAGCGTTTTCTTACCCAATATAGTATTTAGACAAATGCATTTTTAAAACTTGTAAAGTAATGCTTATATGCGAACTCAAATGACTCACTAAACAATTTGATCCACTACCTATAAGCAGAACAACAAACAATTGCAAAATGATTACAAAACGCAACCTTTTCCGAACATAACCTAACAACCAACAAATTTCTTAGGCGGATAAGGCAAGACACACATGCCCCGAAAAGGCGCGAAACCTAAAACCTAAAGGTGCGTGCACACAATGCGCTTATCGCACCATCGTGACATAAACAACACGGCGGGTGGCGCTACCGGGCGCTTACTAGTGTTTACGACCTTACGAAACCGCTAGCTACCTTAGTAGCGCAATAATGGGACAAATATAGTGTCAGTCGTTAATTTATTTTTAAATTGAGAAAGTGATTTGACGTTTATTGGAGTGATGAATAAATATTTAATAATTGATAATATGGGTAGGAATAAATTAAACAAATATTTATGGTAATCACGACATTAGTTCGAGTTATTTACTTTTCGAGAAAAATGTTATTTTAAATATTAAATTATGGTTTTGAACTTCTACGTAGGTAATTAAAATACGATAGAATTTGGCAATTTATTAAGAGTTCTTAAATTTAAATGGTTTTTAGATAACCTTGTATTATAGTGATATTATAAAATTAGCTCATTACACCTAAAACTCTTGTCATGTTTGGACATCATCAACGTAAATAACATTTTAAGATTTCGTAATTGACAGCCTGTCTGGTCCGTCCAAAGAAAAACAATACTCAATGCAAACTGTAGATATGTTCAAAGTTTCAATCATTGCGCCCCAGGGATTTTCTTCACAAAGCAACTGGGTCACGCGTCTACACCGGTGTCACAAAGTGTCGCGAGTGTCGCCAAGTGTCAAGTGTCAGTGTCAGAGATAGGTCCGAAGCGCATAATGGCGAGGTCTGATTGTAGGCCACGCTATTCAGCTGTTTGCAAGTTCGCGATCGATTCTTCTGAATGTTTGTGAGCTTAAAAACGTTTACTTAGGACGTCAGAAGGACGGAAGGAAGAAGGAAGGAAGGAAGGACGTTACGTTCTGTTTTTTTTAATTGGTGCTTGCTTTCTGAAAATTATGGTATTTGAAAAATATACTAAGTAGTAACAATTACCCATTCTGCTTTATGTTTTTAAGTGTTTTTATATGCAAAGCACGCTTAATTTTTAAATTAAAATACGACAAATACTTAAATGCATTCTTCCATATTAGGTTCTCATTAAGGTATTTTTACACCAAATTAAAAAAAAACCTTTAAGCTTCACACACAGAGTCCGACCAGCGAGTCCTGACACAAAAAAGGCAGCAAATTCAAAATATCACTAGCTGGTAACACCAAATGCATAGCGACTGGATAGGTACTCATAATGTGACAGCTTGTTTCATAAGTAAAATTGTTGCCATGTGAAGAATTTGAGAAAAATGCTTGTGTCACCACTCGCTGGTCGGACTCTACCTGACTAATATTATAATTGCATACCTTAAAAAGCTAATTTCAAGCTATAAAAACCTTATAAACCTAACAAGCACACACAAAGCGATATCCTCTAAGTTACGTCCCGACCGTGCGCCCGCGCGCCTTGATAACGATAATGACGTCGTAAAGTCTCGGGCGGTCGCTAGCGATGCGCCATATTGCCGGAGACTACAAAGAGCTAGCCAATATTGCCACCAGAGAGAATTAAAAATAAATTGATGGTGGTTACTGGCTATAGAAATTGTGGTATGGTGCCACATAACTGAATTTGAAACCATGATCTTCTTGGTCTAGTACGTGAATGCAAAAGATAGATGGCGGTCTCGGACCTATCGTTTCCTAGATCATACTCAAGGAGTATCCCAAAAACGCTGCGAAAAACCATGAATTATATCGTAAAATCATTTTACGTGGTTTCATTGGCATTTGAGACAGAAAAGGGAAATATATAAAAATAAATACCTAAATCGATTTTAAATAATTCAAAGGAGGTATTGAGAGCAGTATCATCAGAAACTCACGTAACATTTATTTGATGTTTTCTTACGCAACTTTGATATTGTGACAGTTTAACGTTGTCATAAAGTACTAGAGTCCTATCACGGAATGTCTTAAAATCATAACCATACTATCATACCAAAATGAGTATTGCAGTAGTTTCCAACAACTATAAGACTTCATGTCATGTAACTTTGTCACAGGCTGATTTAAAAGTCAACTTTCGAGAGAGTTTCCAGAAACTAATATTGGCAGCGGTGCATCTTTACTCTTTATAAGACTGCTAGTCCGAGCAAGACAGCGCAGAGTTAGAACGGGATAGCACAGAGATATGCGGAAAGCACGCGGAAGAATTAGCCACACTAACGACGAAGTAAATCACCTGCCGCCAGGTCAAGATTAGCCAGCTCCGCTTAAATCACGAGATTTGTATGGGAAACTTATAGTTTCAAGGAACGATATTTTTATTGATATTTAAATTGAATCTGAGGCGATCGTGAGAAGTGTATGACTGAAAATAAAGCGAATACTTCCGCTTGCAGGCTGGCTTAGTGAGATTGCGGTGGATAAACAATGTAAACTCTGTGTAAACTTATTTTGGCAGAATTCTGAGAATCTACATTGGTGGATCTATTATAATGAAATACGGTTTCTCATTTTATAAAAATACGCCAGAAAATACATAGTTAATGGAAAAAAGACTCGTCTCGTCTGCGGAATGCATATTTGAACTTAGCGCAGAATTTCTCCGCATTATCCACTTTTAAAGGCATATTTTAAAAACTCATCAGTTAATTATTCCCCCGTGTAGCAGATGGCATGTTTGATTTGAATAACAAAGAGCTGACCGCGGCTCGGCGCGCTCGCTCGTCGGAAAAATGAAAGATTGACACACTGTGAACCGGGGGCGCATGGGCCGGCATCATACACGCCGAAACGACGTATGTTTCCATAACGTCGGCCACATACATGCCTTTTTGGAAATGTTGAAACGAAAGGATTGAATTTAAATGGGATTCTGTAAGTGTTTAAAGAGTTGATTAGATTTGAAGGATTTTATTACGGTTCGGAAAAGGTTTTGGACGCGTTGTTTTAAAAACGATTTTGGACAACCTTTTTATACAGTTTAAATATTCTCTTGTCATGTAATGGTATTTTCGTCACTTAAACTTCAAATGAAAAAAAAAACTACTCAATAATTTATGCATTTCTGAAATGGACTCAAAACAACAAATAAGGCGTAATTTTTAATTTATACGTTCCACGCTGATAATATCCGTTTTATAACATCTTTTATTTATGCAGAAATCAAGAAGCTTCTCTCTACATTTTATGTCACTTTCATGAATTCACGAAAGATAGAGTACGGAGTGCTCAGTCATAACTAAAAATATGCAAAATGTATTGAAAAACCAGCGTGTGTGGGGATTCATGTGCTTTTTAATAAAACTTTGCGCCGGCGGCATTTTCGTGATGAATGAACAAGGGACGTTGCATTGATAGACAGCCGCTAACGTGGCCCTGTCGCTTTTCGCCTTTTCTATTTCAGTATTCATCAAAATATTGGCAAAAACAGAAGCATGACGTTTCCATAGCTATATAATATTAACCTGACGAAAACGCAGCAAGCTATAGTTTATCAAAGAGAGAAAATGTAAAATACTTGCACCTATACCAAAACTGCTTGCGTCAGTAGCTACATTATGTAGAATTGAAACAAAAAATCATTTTCATATTTTTTCCAGATTTACGCTTGCAAACTTTACTGTGAATCAGAGATATACAGAGATAAATATTATATAAGTTCAAGAGCTTTCAACTGATGTAGTAAGCTCAAGTAGCTACAAACACAGGCAAACCGACAAGCCCGATTGGAAAAACCGTTGAATTTAAATGTAACCAAATCACTTACGATCTTTCAACAGACCCCATACCTACTTACTTTGGTTGTTTTACTGAGCATTGATTCAACTACTATTGCCTATTGATCTGTATTTACAAAGAGCACGGTAAAAAGCCGGATCTTTGCACTTTGACATTTCCCGGTTTAATCACGTACTACAGGGTGTAGAGGGCGCTAGTGGTGCCGAAGGGAGATCAGTGCGCTCTTGACACCGCTCTCACCACTCGGGCGTCACTCCGAGCGGATATCGCCTCTTGAGTTACATTGTCTGCGTGACTTTTTGACGTTATCGTAGATTTTGAGCGATAATCAAATATGGATTGATGTCGGTTTTCAAGTGCTACAAGTATCTGTGTGTTGACGCCACGTATCGATAAGTTGCGTCGGCTGATTAAGGCGTTTATTTTTGATCCTCACATACTTAATGCAAAACATTTTCTAAGTATGGCTTGACAAGAAACAGCTGTATTTTTCTAAATAATGTTAAATAATCCCGAGTATATTCTCTTAAAAAACAACTTTGTCAAACCTGTTTGCATTTAATTTTACTAAAATATACCTTTGTAATCATATCGTAGTTCAATACACACGTTTAAAATAGGCAACTGTACGTATATACGCATTTATTACCGACGACTGTACACGGAACGGGACGGCCACTGTCCGAGTTCGAAACTAATGCTTCCGATAGGGTTGTCAACGTTGGGAAAAGTTTTATTTTAAGTTGATAGTTACGACGTTGGCAGTTTAAATGCATGTTAGTTAAATTTAATAAAAGTACGTAGTGCGTGAATAAATAGTTATCCCAAGCTGGAGAATTTCCTCTACTAGGATATCGTTGTTTTAAATTTGTTATTGAGCCTTAACTTTATATAACTCCAAAACTACATGGGTTTGTAAACTGTTTGATTTTCAAAGAGCATTACAAGTGAATGACGTAATAAATACAGAAATTAAATAAGATAAATAAGTCTGTGATAAAAAACTTATTGGTGACATTTAAAGTTTGAATGTAAGAAACCTTGTGACTTAATCTGGAACCGACGCGCTCTCAATAGAACACCTTTTTATTAATACTGTGGAAAAAGGGTATGACGGACTCCTGAGCAGAAGGTTTAAAATAGGTACCATCTAAAAACCAACGAGATTCCGTCTCCGTCCTGTTGAGACGCTACAAATTAAGGGCTTTTCTGATATCATGAGTACTCATCACATTTACGTCTAAAAAAGTTTGTCAACCCTAGCCGTTAGGGTGAAATAAAGCCCGCCTACACGACGAATGGAGTGAAAAAATTCCAGTTCAAAAAGCCACGACTACACGACCGTTGGCAAAAAGTCTATTGTCTGTTGTGCATGTGGGGATGTTTAACCGGCCAGTGTTTTGTCTTCGTGTCGTCTAGGTTGTCTATGGTAGTTTATGTGAGTTTATGGATGTTGAGGCGAGTATTGTTGGTGTTGTGTCAGAACGGTGTAGTTTATGATAAGGATCTCTTTCAATTAAACTTTGGTTGATTAAGTGTTATAACACTTATAGCATTTAGGTTTCAGTTATTTCAGAATGTTTCAAGTTTGGATCAGAAGCATTATATCTTTAAAACATAAAATAAATATTTTATACTATAAAAGCTTTGTTAACGAACTAAGTATTAACAAGGTTCCCCACACACCAACCACATTGAAATCCACGAAATCATACAGTATTAATTTAATAACACGGTAATCGCCTTTTGTTCTGGTTGTAAAACGATATAACACTGATATTTATCAATAGCCATCAAAACGGGGGACGGGGCTTTTTGTAAAAGCACTGCCCGAGGGACCCAGCCCGACATTTTGACGCGTGTCGAAACACGACACCGGCTGAACCCTCATTACCGTTGCCTACTTAATTAAATAATAAAAAAGTAAAACGTCAAAAACGCATCGTTTATTTTTTAATAGAATCAGCGTTCGATTTTTGAATTAAACGTCAAGCGTAACTAACCGTGATAGTGGCGGGCATGCGGGCGCCAGAGGCGTCTTTTGTCCATCTAATGTGTTTGTGTATGTTGCGTTTTACTTTAAATATTCTTTCGTTTAGTTCAATGACACTTAAAAATTACAATCCAAATACATCGTTTTTATCCGAACTATAATTTAAGATCTTATTCCATTTTTCGGTTATAATCCGTGCGTGACCTACTTCTTTCTTAGCTAGGATGATAAATTAATTCAGAAATTTCCTAGTTAATCTTATTTTTAACCTGCAAACTTGTAAAACTGGGTTCGTGATATAAGCAGTATAGATAAAAAATCAAAACAACTTGGAAGACGTCAAAAACAAAAGCTTATAATAGAATTGCAACACCGTGAAAAAGGAAAATGGCGGCGGCGAGGGGTGTCGGCTCGAGTCAGCACTTGCGGAATAAGCTCCAACGTTGAAAACCCAATTTGACGGCTCGATTAACGCGCCCTGCTCTCACTTACTGACATGGGATTGATTTTTAGCATGATGTAATGATCTTCTTTAGAGAATTAGGCATAGGCATGTAACCGCCGTACTTAGAGACCTTTTAGAAATAATAAACTCGTTCCATTTTCAAATAAGTGTAATGAAAATCGTCATTAAGTCGTTACTGTAACTCTTGCAACTTTTTTTTTAGTACCTAGCTTAAAATAGTGCACAGCGATGCAAAAGCACCGGCTCTGAGATCCAACTCTGTCTTTCCATAGCAATCTCTGGCCAGTAATTTCGATATGATTTGAAGTCCTCCGGCAACCAGGTTTGCCAACCTTGTCACCAATTCATATGTTCCCCTCTGTTGCTATATTAATTAAAAAAACCCTGATGTTGTGCTAAACTATGACAAGATACAGCTAGCAATAAGATTAAGCTCGTTCGAGTGGTAAAAAACGGCATTTTATCTGGGATATTTTTATTGTTGCGTGTGTCATTGTCCTTAAGTATCTTATTAATCTCGTTTCCTTGTTAGCCTTACCAAATAAATATAACTTTCCGAGAAGTTAGAATTTTACAAGTCTCTTTCTATCTCAGCTTATATTTATTTAGTGCAAATACAACTATTAGCCTAACAACATTGTAACCATGAAAGAATGTTCCGCATATGTACAGTCGCTAGCACAAGCCCTAAGTAATGCACGACTCGGCCATGTCCGCCAACATAACACAATGAAAACTAAGCTTAGAGCCTTTTACAGCTCCATATGCATTAAGCGACTAAACTCAATATCTGACAAAGCATGGTTACTCAGTCTATAGGATTAAGCGGCTTAGGGTATAAATGTAAAAAAAAAAAGTTGAGTATTGTACCTTTTTAATTAGGTACTGTTTAGGTTGAGATGCCGTTACATGTTCTCTCTGGTTTGGCTTTTGAAAAAGGAATGCCGAATGCTTCCTAAGATGGTAGACATAGCTGTCAAAAGTAGAACTTAACAAGACCGTATATAATTAACAACTGCAACCCGTGATATTTTATTAAATTATATAAAACTCTCAATATACGTTTAACACCCTTTTATAATTTTATTTATACGTCCTTCCACCGCGGTACCATTATTAAAGAGTACAAATTCGCTCTTAGATCTAGACTTTAGCCTAGTATCAACAATTCCCACAGCAATGTAATCTAAACGCTGCTAGAGCTACCCATATAGCTCGTTACCAGCCTTAAGCGAGCAAACGGCCTGTAACTCCCATATAGCTCTTGTAAGTCGTGAGCTCCGCACCATTGTACTCAATCCAGCCTCCAGTTAATTGTTTTAATTCCTTTACTCCACAATAAAACACCTTAAGCCAAAAAAATCTTTGTAGTAATTGGAGCTCTATGGTTTTTAGATAAGGTTTAATTTGTTTTAGTTAGTTTTGGGTATTTTAAGGGTCCGATTTGTGTCTTTTAATTACGCCCACGGCTCACTAATGGCGCTCGTGAGTGGATGCGCGGATCACGTTTTGTTTAATTGTACAGTTCGGAGCTGATGCGGTTTCGATAATGCTTTGAAGATAGGAGACGTTGTAGGAAAATGTAGAGCAACGTTTGGATAAAAGTGTTTTTGAATAATTTGCGTTTCCAAACGGAGCTGAAAATATTAAGTGGAGTCTTTACTAGAAACAATAAGTGTGTATTAGCTATTTTTATATATTTTTAGGGCTAAAAAAATATTGAGTTGAATTGTTTCCGTTTTTATTTGCAATATTGTATAATTGGCATTATGAAATAAATAATAATATAATAAATTGTCAACAGACTTTTTGCAGACATCATGAGTTAAATTTTATTGTTTAAAATAAATCATAAATGTTAAGATACTTATTAATGTTTAATAGATCTTATTCACGTTATTTGAAATATCATGCGCCTGAAATAATTTCGATTGTTTTCTACAAGAACATATTAGTAAAAAAATCATTGTAACTTCGCTAGTAAAACATTTTCGCCCGCGACAGTCCAACCGGCCGGTGTGTCGCACTCATTTGGATAATTCGCCAGATATCCTCAATTAACCAGCCACAGAAGTTGCGAGGGAATCACGACGCCAACTTTTAAACGCGTTCTAATGAGTTCCGTTCGAAATTCGAACTTTAATATTATGGAATTTTAAATTTTGCTTTTGGCGCGTTCTGTTGATGGCCAGTATTTGAAAGTTGTCATGTGATTTGTACTTAAAGGTGCATTTAGAACATAAAGATTAAACTCTAGCTACAGTTTTGTTGAAGTGTAATACAGACAACAATAAGATCTACCGTATGCCTTTTGTACCTACTATCAAAATTAAACCGAATAGGTACGTAGGTACCTACCTATGCGGTTTCATTATTTGTATTGAAATAGAACTGCATAGCCAGGCGAAAAAAAACGAAATATCTCATTAAGATATACTTAAGGTTTTTTATTTCACCAACTAAAAATCTCCATAGATTAAATCAAAAATCTAAACAATTCTTACAAAAACATAGTTTGATTATTGTTTTGCGAATTTCCCACATGTTACCCATTTCTATGTCTCAATTCAACCCGCCCGTAAATAAAAAATAAATATTAAAAAACAAAAATGTCAACGCAACCGACAAACCACGGTAACCCCACCGGGGGCCGACCCCGCCGCGTGCAGGGGTCCAGCCCCCGGACCGCAATCTCTAACAAGCGACTTTTGGCTTGACAGCGACGCGACAGTCGATATGGAGTGCCATCTGAGGATATATGCGAAGATAGTCAAATTAAATAATTGCATATTTTTTTTATCGTTTTAGTGATTTTAATTTATAAGACGTTTGAAGGTATGTTTTTACTGCACTGTTTTGCAATGTTACTCCAGTTCCTGAAGTTAGATTTCCAATTGCCGGCCGCTTACTTTTATAAAATTGTCATAGGTTTTTAAAATTATTTCTTAATTAAATTAATGAAATCCATTACTTAGACTTCGACCACCGAATTAACATCAAGTCTCACCTTAACAGGGGTACTTAGTATATAAGTACCTTTTAAACATGATAAAACTTCCAAATATGTATATTTAACTTTCTGTTAGGTACTAAACGACTGAAAACAAAGACATTAAACGAACTAAGTAGTAATATTAAATCTCTTTGACTGAAAAGGTGTTATTTTATTTAAACACGACACGCGCTAACACCACGTATTTTTATCACAATTGAAAATCACATTATAAAAGCTCATTCCCAAAAACCGACAACGTAACACACAATAAAAGGATTTTTAACAATCTATCGTCAAATCCATCCCCTTCTCAACCTCTCATGTGTACTTTTTTTAACATTCATCCCTCGGGCGCGGATAATCATATCAGCACACGTCACTTGAGTCGACACCCTCTGACCACTAATCAATGACTCCAGAGCGCGAAACACCATTATTAAAAAAGTAACCAACCATAGAGTTTCGCGCCAAAAATAATTTGATCAGAGTCGCGATGCACGACGTTGTAACGTAGAACCAAAACAAAAACGCCGCCATGGGTTGTTAGGCACGTGCCACAATGACAGGTCTGAGATGAAAATTACACCCTTTTAGTGCCAAAAAGGTATCATTATGTTACTGGGCTTTATTCGGAAGGTGATCATTGTGATGAAGTTATAAGTGCCGTGTAATTACGAGCACCAATCACAGATGTCGCCGGCGGCGCGGCTGATTCGCGCGTTTGTTGATTTACGATGTGAAAAATTAAAGTTTGACAGTTTTTTTTCTACTTCGCTACGAAACTATTTTCTTAAGTTATCAAAGGTATACATTCGTGTAATATGGATGATAATTATGTTTTTGTATTGTTTTTACATAAGCAATTAATCATTACTTTTGTACTCTTGTTGCTTTAACTTCAGAGGCCATATTAGTTAATGTTAAAACCTGTCAAATTACGTGCAGTGAAACGGACAAAATTATTGGTTAGGTTGTCCATTTTCATTAAAAATAAAAGTTCACTTAGAATAAGCACTAATGCACCAAGTCTTTTAAAAATTACACACTTTAAAATCTTTCCTTATCGTATTTTAAGTTACCTCAAATTTTAATTGACTGTATTATTTTATTTACTGAGCCCATAACCTATATAGGTCTCCGGCAGCCTTGTTGACTGGAACTTGGCAGGGTCTCAAAATATGAGCTCAGAAAATTATCATCTATTATGCCCTAATTATAATTAACTTAACAAAAACTAACGTGTAACTTGCACAAGGCATGCTTTTGTGCAACTCTTTAGCAAAAATGTAGTTAAAACCATCGCCATGTACAAGAGAAAAAGTAACTTAAATAGAATACAATAAGAGCTATTTACACTGCAATATACTGCCCTCCTTAGAGAAAAGGACGCATGTCTCAAAGAATATAGTATGAATTAGTGACCTTATTTCTTAAGATGGAAGGTTAAATTTACTTTGACTATGAAATTGCACATGCGTCCCTTTTATTTAGGAGGGCAGTATACTTCAATCAACAATACCAATAATAGCTTTTAAAAAGTCTTTTGGGTTCGTGTTAAGTCGCTAGAACTAGCATAAGCGCACGAGAGAGAGCGAAAGAGAAATACAAACTATATTTATATACCTATTTGGTAAAATCACTACAACACAACAAACACAATCAAATATTTTCACCGAATAAGACGTCAAAACTAAAAGACAGGTACAAGTAGCGAATTTAGAGACGTTGCGCTGTAGTATGAGGTCAAAAAGGACTCAGTTCAGCATATTGTGATGCAGCTGGAGCCATAGCGCTGGTGTTCAGCTGAACCCTGGTGTTCTTCGCGTCTGAACACGAAAACGAGATGAGAGATCGTGAAGATCGTGGAAATCCGGCTTGATTTTGGGAGCGAGAAGCTAAATTAGTAATATGAAAAAAAAAATAGCTACTTTTTAAGCTGTCTCCAAAACATATTTATTCTAATTTCACTGGTTAATAATCCCCAAAACGTAAACTTACTCGTTCAATCAAACCAAACGCAAACAGTAACTCCAATCTTGATACGAAGGGTGCTATTCTCAAGATCGAATCGCGGTGACAAACACCGGGGTCCTATTGTGGGTGCTAAATTTGTTTCGCTATTTCCGATCGCCTTGCGAGATTATTTTACGATTGTTAAGACGGTATTGTGGTTCATTGTGGAAATGTAAATTATAGGTTATGGCGGCCATTTTCCATTATTGTGTAACACGTTGGTGTTAAGGTGATGTATGAGTGACCGAGATTGGATACAAGAAACGGAGATGATTGTTAGTGTATTTTATTTATTTATTTATTTATTTATTTTGGAACAAACAGTCATACAAATACATTGAATTACAAATAGATTGTACTAAATAGGCCTATAGTTCCCAAAATTAAACATTATAGTATAGTAACATTAATAACTTAAACAAAAATGTATACAAAATTATTACTTAACCCAAAAACTTGTATACTTATTCTGTGCCTCGTTACAAAACATATTTAAAAAAGAAAAAAGAAAATAGTGACTTGACATTAACATGAAAAACAGAGTATACTTATTAATTCTGCGTCCAAAAAACACTTTTCAATGAGCCTATAGTACAGTTGAATATGTCTATATCTTTAAGTTTCCTATCATTATTATATAGCTTACATACACGCTTGATAAACATGTTCTTAGAGTAGTTTGTTCTACTACGAGGGATGGAGAACAGATGTTTATATTTTTCACGACATTGGCGTTCTCTTGTACCCGGAACTCTAAATTGAACGTCTTTTAGCAGGCTACTTTTAGCTTCCACTTCTTTAAGTTCATCGCAAGTATTTTCTTAAATTCCTGTTCCGTAAGCCCAGAGCACGAATAATGGGTGCATGCCTCGCATGATGACGATGTGCATTTTATAAAATCACTGGACCCGAGCACCTTTTTGCATTTGGAGCAATTCATATTGGTTTAAAAAATAACTCCACCGTCTTATTGAAATTTTAAAATAAATCGGTACAGGATAATTGTCACACGGGGATAACGCCCTTAACAGCATACAAGTCCAGCTCTCTATCGTATGCACTTTGCCGTGGTTCGCGTTATCACCAAAGAGACCGCTCGGAATATAAAGGTCGCAAGCGCCATGCAGATTGCGGCGCTTACGACGTTTGAATCCGTCACTTCCACTAACCGTGAGGTTTAACAACAATAAATAATTTGAGCATTGATGTTAAATAGAAATACGTTAATTGCACTGATAATTCATCACCGAAATGTTAACTTTCATCACTATTTCATAGCTACTTAACTTATAGTCCTCATGCACTGAACTTTACGTTCACAAACTTTAGTTTTCTACTTAGAATGAATTAATTACGAGGAGCAAAACAAAACACAAGCGCTGTAATAAAAGAACATACAATAGAATGAAATTGTATGTTAAATAATACAAGGATATCTGTATATTGAATAAAAGGCACTGCACACTAAGTTTTTTTCGCTAAACTAGTGCTTAGGAACTTTTTCATGGTCACTATTATATTTATTTATTTATTATTTAACGACACACATTTTACATTCCTGTACAGTTTTCTTATTATTATGTATGTTTGTATGTAAACACTTGATTTTACAAAAGATAAACCAGAACGATACAATTAATATAAAAATCGTTAATCATAGAATACTCCAGCCAAAGTAAAACTTATGACGTAACAATGTCCAAAACTCTCCCAAAATTTATTTACGCAACAAAAAAAGCATTTGTATTTAAAAAAAAACATTGAAAGATACTCACGTACGCGTCACTTATAATAAGATTCGATCTAACAGACCTCCATTATCCAAAACGCAAACTTATCTTTGCTGACGGCGAAATTACAAACTAACTTTATAACGTACTAAATGTAGATAATCATTCAAAGCCAGCGCCACGGCCGGCGGCATTCATAACTTTGTACCTCCTTTGTTACACTAATACCTATGCATTCAACAAGATCATCCCAATGTTTGCAAAGTAAACATCTGCCGTACAGTGTAGAAATAAACACAATTTTAAACCTTAAAGGTATGTACTATAAAGGTGAGTCGTCAGTGTTGCCAGCTATACCGCCTACGACGTGTTTGAGATACCGCCTCTTTAGACATTGTTATTTTGTGTTCGGTTGATCGAGTTACCTTAGAATGTCTATTGATAGAATGTCTCAAATATGTTGAAGTTATTCTATGAAGGACGGTCGGTCTGAGAAAAAAAACTTTACAACTACATGGCATTTGATTTTATGAATTTTCACGAGTCGGTAAAATCAAATGATAAAATAATAACGGAAGAATAACATTTTTTCAAATCAGTTCTGGCATCCTTAAAAACTGCTTATAATCGTATTCTGTACAAAATATCAAATATTATATCAATATGCAACCGGCCACTTAACGACGTAAATTTCTGAAATCAAGTCATAACTTTTTAAAGTAGGAAACTTAACATTTTTTTTCTAAGAAACACAATGTAACAAACAAAAACTTAACCCTAAAAAATACTATAAAACTTTACCCGCATATAGTGTAATAAGCGATAATTATATATTTTTATAAAAGATAGAGCGTGAACGATGAATGAATGAACGAATGCGGGCATCGATTTAACTCGCTTGGATCACCCTTTACTTTATCCTAATGAACAATGTATCAAGCTTAGAATCAATTGATGACACTTAAAGCCATAATATTTATTTTTATAATCGTTAACAGACCATAGCCTAACAATGTATATTTATTTTGCTTTTATTGATTTTTTAAAGTTGCTAGCATTACAAACAACTGTACTATTATTATCTATCCACCACACATTAATAGAACAATAGGTAGTTGCTTCTCTCACTCTCTAAAACATGTCATGACTGGCATAATAGACCACCCGTAGTCCCATACCCATACTGAAAAGAAAAGTGGAATACACACTAACACATTATTACCTACTTCATACGTACGCATTATTCTAGCTGCAGATCTTGTTCTATACCGTTCATATTCATATTCACATTTATTCATTGCTTTACTTTTAATTACTTTTCAAAAATCTTCGATCTTTTTACCCAACTGCGGCGGAGGGTTATGTTTTTCACCGCCATGTATGTCCAGTTCTATGTTCCCCGCTACAGCAAAAACGGCTTGGAAGATTTTGAAAAATGAGGTATCATTGGATTCGTCTTCGCAGCGAGTGTCATAGGATACCTAAACTGTTAAAATTGAAATAACATCAATGGCCAAATGACAATTATTAACATATGTAGGTATATCGACGACAGTATAAAAAATGCAGTCGGGTTTTTAAAGCTTGCTTTTCATAGAGTTATTTATAGCATCATGCATGATAATTGCCATAATGGTATTACCCCCAAATGTTTACGGAATACCATTTAACCCCACATTAACCGTAGGGAGCAAACCCTCACCTTTCTGAATCAAAAGTTGTACGCACTGATCTTACAGACAAAGATCAGGCTGGCAGCAATTAACCCTGCGCCTGGGCCACAATGTAATAACTCTGATTAGAACGGCCCTGGCGAATGAACGACAATTGCTGAATGAACGGAACGAATGAATGGACATTGTTTGACGGATGTATTAGTTTTAGAATTAAAAGAGTGAGAAATACATTAGTAACTTGATGTAGTCGTTGATATCTATAAGAAAATGAATGAAGTTGATGATATTTAAGTTAGAGAAAAGTAAGACAATGCAACGCTTGTACAAGTTAATACCGTCCAACCAATACTGATGTAAACAAATGACTATCACAATTCTAATCACACCAACCTCTCACTGTTGCTCAGCACCATTCTCAAAGAACTCTTCATTGAGTTCTTGGCACATATAAATGTTAAATTAAACCTACGCATACAGACGATACATATTGCCCCCCAAATTTGAATGAATCAGTTTCTCTGAACTATTTAGTGGCTTAAATAGTATTGATGGCGGGGTCAAATGATGTGACCTGCTAAATCAATGTTCCATGAGCGTAACGAAGGAGTCAGCTTCAAGACTTGGCGCCAATTCGACGATGATATAAAATGAGACGGTGCGTTGTAAATGTAAAAGGCGTAGTTGAAGAACTAGTAGTTTTAATTAAAGAACAGCTCACCAATTAGGCAATTAGTTTGGTCTTCTAATTGAAGAACGGTTGCTACGAGTGTGTGCAAGTTTAATTCGATTTCCATAGGGTAGTGGGTAAATATCTTTGGTTAAAGTTAGACGAATGTTTACTTGTAAACCAAATATTAATTAGGATATTTTGTAACAATTTGGATGATAAAAATTTTGCTCCGAAACGAAAAATTCATCAAAAAGTTTCCCATTTTCACTTACAATCAATTAATTGGAATAAGTACCTTAATTTTTTGTAAATATCTGTTTCAGCCACACCCTCAAGAATATTTTCTAACCTTTGTTCATACTTAGCTGTGTTAATTTTATTCACGTTTCTATTCTAGTCAAATTTTCACTAATTTACATTATCATTAACGCATAACATACATACCCTTCACATATATTTAAATCATCTAAAGGAATCCCCATGTTCTTCTTCTAAATATTCCTCGTCCTTTATCTCGCAACATTTCCATACGCCATCTTGGACATCAGATCCAATGCCCATCAATTAGCAGCAGCTGTGACCATTTAAGAGCATCGCCTGAACAATTAGAACAAGTGAGCGCAATTGTCCGTTGCGTCATGGCTGAGGCGAAGGCGTGGACACACGAATTAGAATTAATAGATTCAGGAAAAACTGGGTTAAATTCATTTGTAAAACATCTGTCGAAATCTGTAGAGTTTGGGTTGTGTTACCTTATCTCTAAGATAAAACTATCTCTGTCAGACAACGCACAGCCTAAAGCGTTGAAATCAGGGAAAATTTAATTTTAAAATTTGAAAGGTTTTTTGCGCACTAAGAAAAAGTTGTTTGAAAATTTACCCGCAGTGGAAAAAATAGGGAGAGTAGTGAGAATTCTACATGCACTAAGTCACGGGCGTCCTCCAGGTTTGGCATAAAGACTAAAGTAATTGTTTACGTCTCAGAAGAAAAAGTAGTAGAAAACACTGCCCTATTGTTGGCACCATACCTATTATTGGCACCATGAACTTTATTTAAAGGTAATAGAGGCGATAATTTTACAACCACTAAGTATTGTGGATGCCATTAACTGGGGGACTCAGAAATAAAAATAATCCGCGTTCGAGACCTAGTCGTTCTGCAAAAGCTAACGCCTGAAAAATTTCAAGAAAATCTGAGGGATTGACGAATGCTGTCGTGCGTACGCCTGTGTCAAAGGCATATTTATTTTTGACGAATTCGACTTGATTCCTTTAACCTTTTTATGCATAAGATGCGTATCGAGAGTCAAAAATCTGTAAGGAAATTTCATAAATTATAATTCTCGCAATAAACATCAAGAACTTAATCTGTGACTCAATTTCGTCTTAAATATTATATTAGTTTGGACAGGGAAGTAGATATTCTTTGACGTAGTAGAATAGTTTACTACGCGATATCGCAGAAAATATATGAACCTAACACTGATTAAAAATGCATTAGTGGATCTCAGGTTTTTTTTCTGGGTAGGCTATAGGAAATTATATGATTATTATCTATCATATATCACACGATTACTTACATGTTACTTGTATATTGACTCGTTTAGAATTTACATACATAAATAAACTCAACAAAAATATGACTTCGTCTTCCCATTTTCCCACAATCTTATTCAATCTCCTCGTTCTCATATTTAAATGTAAAATCATTCAATATCAATGTGGGTAATTGTATTACCAAATACCTTCAATATTTTAAAATTACGGGATACTAACGCTTGAAGATGTATTTGGAACGTTAATTTTTAATCACCACGTCATAGTGGTAGTAATTAAAGTGGTGATACAGTCCGTATGAATGTTAAGTGAATAAATTATCCACTTCATTTGAACGTTGAAGGTTTTATTCCATAAATTGAGAATGATTTGATGTCGTAAATCTTATATGGCACTATTACATCATCAGGAATTTGATACAATCATGCTGATCTTATACGCAGATTATTTGTTTGTCTTGAAATTTAAAATGCTGAACCAAATTAATAAATTTCATGACGTTTTCGAGACTAGGTCTTAGCTTTCTTTATTGTTATGTACTTGTTTTCCTAGGCTTATACGAGTGTCCCACTTCTGGGCATAAGCCCTGGGAATAAAAAATGCGTCAATATACATAGACCCGTCATTTTAGTTTGGGCGTGTTAGCTTTAAATTTATTAAAGTGTGTTGTACTAAACCCAACAGAACAATGTTTCAGACCAAAATTGACGCACACACTTCAAGGTGATTGTGTATGATCAAACCTTAGTAAAGATTGTTATCTATTTGTTATGCTCACACACAAACCTACATTCAAACTGAAGATCGAAGCACACCGTTTTATTAATATTTTTTCAACACACTTGCTCATTAAATTGCCTTTAATGCAGCGTTTTTAGAATCATATCATCATAACTATAAAAAACACTAGTGCGGTAATTTAAAGTAAAAAACACATAAGACAATGAAATTTTATAAATTTTGTCCCGAAATGAGTATTAGTCATTACATTGCCACTCGTATAGGCTCCATTAACGCCCAATTCCACGTTGACTGTAATGACTAATGACCAACTTAGCACACTTGTGTCGTAATTTACTACATATTCTACGGAAGATGGTTCTATGATATTAGACACAAATATTTCTCCAAATTTGATTGAGCCTGCTAGTAATTTCCCAAGATCTGGACACGTCACAATCCAATTTGAGTCCATAACGCTAATTATATTCTGCGTTCCGTCGGCAGACATCTGCTAAATGGCCCTTTTGTTTACCGCGTCATTTCTCCACACAATAAAAATATATTAATGTCAGTACAATATCCAGCAAATGTACCAAGGGTCCCTAATCGCATTAGGGACGTTCACGGGTTATTATCTTCGTTTTTATGCTGGGGGAAGGATTATGTTTCTTTAAGATTTCGAGTTGCTTGAGGTATGGGCAACCGTTTCCGGATTAAAGTTTCAAATGTTTTGATATAATTTAAAGTAACGGTACTCATTTTATTATTAAAAACTTTACATAAATATAAACCTAAAATCTGGAAAAAAAGTGATTACTTTTTACTGTAAAAACAAATTAAATATGACGAAACAGAAACCATAATACAAGACGATTACCGCTATTGAAAACGATTTTCGAAAACTGTCAATGTGTATGGATTTGACACAATCGCTGCACATGACCATTCAGTAGCTTACATCAACCCTATACATTTTCGTTAACGATAACGATAAGATGCATCTTAAATCTAACTACATCTTACATTTATTTTTATCAGTGAATATAGTAGAGCGGCAAATAATATCGGAAATCTGTTAAATCAAGGCAGGTTATTGTCAAGTCGTAATTTCTATGATTTCCTTAGTTGTTTTGCTGTTATTTAACGTGAATAAGGTAGCGGTTATCTAAAATGTATCAGTGTAGGACGATAAAGTATACTTTTTCGGAACAAATTACCCAATAAGTACCATAACGGTTTCAACACCATTTAATTTCCTTTGCTGCTTACCAAACGACATTAAAGGACACATTTAAGCCAACAGTGACAGTCATAATCATAAAGCCTATATATATTAAAGTAACTTCCCATCATTAATGTCTCCTCCTCTTTTCCAGATGCCTGTGGCCTCTCCGATGTGCCTCACATAGAGAGTTTACAAGAGAAGTCCCAGTGTGCCCTCGAAGAGTACTGCAGGAGTCAGTACCCCAACCAGCCCACGCGGTTCGGTAAGCTGCTCCTCCGGCTACCGTCCCTCAGAACCGTCAGCTCCCAAGTCATAGAGCAGCTGTTCTTTGTAAGGCTGGTCGGGAAGACCCCGATAGAGACCTTGATAAGAGACATGCTGCTGTCCGGGAGTTCGTTCTCGTGGCCGTACATGGCGACCATGTGACACACGATGTGGAGACAGCTTGCGGCCGCCTGATCTTCGTCGTACGGCTTCCCGCCGTACTTGCCCAGCCAGCGGTTCGACCCGTTCCAGAGATTCCAGCGCGAACTGCCTCAAGAAGACGCTGTGACGTCTTCCAGCGAGTTCCACGACACTGAAACTACGACTGAGGACTACTTCGGGTCTAGAACAAGCAGGGAAAGCGAACGAGCCGACTGTCCGACCTTCGACCCTATATCAGCGTTCTACGCCCCTAAAACCAGTGAAAGCCAGGAGTTTGAAACGACCGGGGAGTCGCAGAAGAATGCTCAAAAGACCCTGACGATAGACAACTTGCTGAACATCCGCCCGGAACCGTCGACTTGAAGCGAACGTTTAAGTGGCACCAGTGTATGTTAGTTCAAGTTTTTTGTTCCTCTGTAAAAATACTTAGGTTATATTTAATGATGTAAATAAAATGTTTTATTGTAATATAGTTATGTTAAGGCGAATTTTCTACGATGTTTGTGATAGGTCTTCGCGCTTTTTCGTACATTGACGTGTTAATGTAAACTTTTCAACTGTACAGTCAAATTGATGCGTCAATGCAAAGCGTCTTCTTTGTAGAAGCCAATGAGGTTTTTTATGATGAATCTATTTGTATGATAAAACGCAATAAGAAGTTTTAACGGTCGTGCAATGTTGATGTGTAGGGATAGTGTAGATATAGGTAACGAAACAAGTTTTTTGGATACATTTTATTTCACCGTGGTGCTCTCTGGTATTTATTAATTCAATAAGTAGGGGATTTGCGTAGCTTTACCAAGATGCCTTGGTACTAGACGAGAAAATAAAATACTTATTTATTTTAAACGGTTTCTGTATGTAAAACATACCACGAAAATACTTACAACAGAATTTAGCTACTGACGCTATTCTAATTGTAAATGCTATATTCTGTGACTTTCTAAGTACGATTAAAGATGTCAAAACGATAGTAATAGTAGTACTTATTAAATTTAACACGCAATATTTTGAGATATACTGTGTTTATGTAATTAAAACAGACTGTAAATAATCTTGGTACTTGTCTACTTAATAATTCCGTAAAAGCATTTATCGTATCGTTCCTTGATTTTTACAGTTTTTTTACGTTTTTTTTGAATAAAATAATAAGTAGCTTTCATAGAAAGGATATTTACTTTATTGTACAAACGCTGTTTATTTTCGTGTGTTCTGTTTAAAGATTTCTTAGTGAGATATAATTGTATATTTTAAAGTATTTTATATCAAACAGTGGCATTTTGTTACTTATGGCTGGTAATTCATATTTTATACAATTTTCTATTTAACTTTTTAAATTCCAGCAATATTGAATATAGTCCTGTGACTAAAAATCTAGAAAAATATTTATTAAGATCAAGTTCTTTTTATGTTTTTTTGTACATGTTTAGAAAGATTCTTTTGACTGTAAACGTAATGAATGAATATTTTAAAATTCGGTTTGAATATTTTAACAAGAAAAATAATATTTGGAATTACAAGATTACCTAATACATAATGAAATTAAAAATAATCGCCTTGTTAAATCGGTGGGGCTTATTATACTTTTAACTAACAGTTATTAGTTTACATAAATCATGAAATTGAAATGAATTTTATAGATTAACTTTGTTTTGGTAAAAATACCAATCTTATTTTTTTATTATTAAATTTTTTCGTTAAAAGAATCTTTCTAAATTAAACCTAAATGTCAGAAATGACATTATCTCCTGCCAAATCTATAATACATGTAAAGAAAAAGCAATTAAGGTATTTATTCGCAATAATATGTACAGTGACGGTGTAATATAGATCGGTGTGTATGAGACTGTATGGAGTTGTATGAAGTAATGTTGAGGAATAAAAATGTCTCTCTGGATTTCAATGTATTCGTTTTATTAAACCTATGTAAATATTATTTTTTGCACATGAAACTGGTACTAACTAAGATGATCAACTTGACAGCTTTACTATATTATAGTCAATTTAGGATTAGTCCTATGGCAGCTCATAAGTATACAGTGGTGATCACTTAATTAGGGACGATTGCCTTTTTCCCATACAATTGCCCACAAATATGACTTTTCAATTTTGACCACCAATCAAATTGTATGGGAAAAACACAAGCGTCCCAAATTATGTGCCCACCACTGTATACACGTATTGGGACTTGACAGAAGCTCGTGGAGCTATAATCTCATGTACATACTTCTGTTTAGTCCACTAGAGAAAATACACTTTTTTTACTATCAACTGTCCTCGTGTGGATTTTTCTAATAAGTCCATAGGAGTTTTTTAATAAAAGTAGTAATATTAAAATATTAAGTTTAAACGCTCCCATACCCATACAGTGCGACGTAGCTTGAGGCTGTAATTTCCCTACCGTAAGAAATAAAACTGTTTAAGATTCATAATTTACAGATAAACTGTAATAAATAAAACAATTTATGAATCATAGATGATGGTGAAATGACTAGACCTTTTAAACTAAAGCCTCTCAAGTCTGTCAACGAACGGCGTACTTAATGTATGGGAGGGTTTGAAGTTAATATTTGGAACATTTCTGGTCTTATTAAAAAAAACTTATTGATGTGATTTTATTCATTGGGTAAAGTACTTTCGATATCAGTTTAAAGATTCTGATATCTGTTAAATTTACGGAAAAATCACCTGGCTACACTTAACGATTACACCCTGTATAAATACTCGACAGTGGAAAAATACACCTTATTTTATTTTCAACATAAATGTCCTGAAACAACGTCTTCCAGAACCTGAAATGCATAATGTAGTTTTATTTTAATTGGATTATTGTACAAAACCATAACGTGTTTTTTACATGATATTCAAATATAATAATATTCATTTACGAACTGAACAAAACACTACATAGAAATTACATTTTTTTTTATTGGGGTACTAATTAATTTTTAACTCGGTAAGTGACGTTCACAAATTCCCATACATGAACATAGTTGCACGCGCAGTACAGCTGTGTCACGCGAGCCCAGTACCACGTGGGAACCACACTTAATGCCATTATAATAAACCCTATTTCAAACCAAAAAGTCACATTTTACTTTGTACGATTTCAGACTTAAATTTTTGAACTACTATGGAACCCTGTCGCAGAAAGGCGATTGATAATTTCGACGCAATTTTATACTTGTGACTCGACGATGATATTAAGACAGGGTTCTAAGGTGACTCAATCATTTAAGTCCGTGATGTTACCAAGTATCAAGGACGTTTAGAGAGATCCTTGACTATAATTACACTCTTAAACGTTACTTTGTATTCTGGAAGTGTTAAAGCAAGTAAGACTCTCTGATTATGGTCGTAAAGTTGCAGTTCCTAGTTAATGTTGAGAGTAGTTATGGTTGAATGCATGTACATTGTTTCTAATTAGGTAGGTAAGTACGAAACAAGTAAAATGAGTAAATAATGTTGAAGGTTTAAAGTTTAATAAATAAAGGTAAATGGTACAACTCTTATTACTTAATTTCGTAGTCTACTTAAAAAGTTACTAAACAAGTTGTAAGCTGTGAACATTAAAGACTGCAGGTTTTTTTTTATGAAGGTTTCAACGCGGTTAGCCTACCTAGTAGTTACCCTATCTACAAAGCTCGGTGCTGGCTTCGATTCCCGGTAAGATATTTCTCTATACAGGGTGGAATCTAAGTCGTGATCACAATGATCACCTCTGTGGTCTACCCACGAATATGAACAACTTTCACTATGGGACCAACTCTGAAATCCCGAAAAAATAATCAGCTGTTTCATAGAAAAGTTCAATACTTACTCGACCAAAATGTATGAAGCAGCTGTTTTTTTTTCTTGATTTCAGAGTTGGTCCCATAGTGAAAGTTGTTCATATTCGTGGGTAGACCACAGAGGTGATCATTGTGACCACGACTTAGATTCCACCCTGTATAAATCTGTTTATCGTTTCTTGCTTGGTTTGTGAGATTGTCCCCGATATTCACATATTAATAGCTAAGTATCATTTTAGACCATAAATTATTGTTATTGTAATAGATGTGTATAAGGATTCGCCACTCACCGACGCTCACGCCTCACACTAAATCTGCTGCTAAGACAAAAGGCGGGATCTCAGACAAAACTCCTGTAGCAAATTCAACCCTATTACTAACGGAAGAGGATAGAATCTGCTCTGGCTATTTGAGTTGAGATACTGCCTTTTGTTTTATGAGGGCAGAAATCACGAGTGTCACACATCGCCCGTCATTAACCGGCTTAATTGCAGTACTCTGGTAGGAAACACCTGCAGGGCTGTCGACAAAGGAATGCCGCGGCCGTGATTGCTTCCCACGGCGCTCGATGAGCGTGACCGCAGGCACACCCCTACCGGAGGGCTAGAACGGAAATCCTTGTTATGATTTTAGAAATTTTTATTTGGTTTTAATATTGAACAGATTTTAAAAAAACTTGGTTGGATGAATATTGACAGTCAGAACTCCCGACAATAAAAAGGGAGGAGTTATCTATATAAAATATTTTGTCAGTCTGTTTTTTTTCTAGCTAGGGCCTGAACAGGTGAACACTACACACACAGTACAGTACAGTGGAGTTCATAAATATGTGTACGGTCGGCCAATTGACAAAAGTTTCTGTGAGATCTAATTATCGCTAAGGTTGACACTTGTCACTGTCATTATATTGTTGCAAGGGAAAATCAAACTTGTTGTATCATGACGTGCAAATGAACTTCAACCGTAGGGTGGTAGACCACATTTTTGGCCGACTGTACACTTTAGTACCTTGTCTATTTAATGTCATTTTAGACTGTCATATATGAATTGTCACAGCGATTAAAGTGACAAGGTACTAAAGTGAACACATATTTATGAATTCGACCTGTTTTTATGGCATGGAGAAGGAAAATGAGGACATAAGCCACCTGATGGTAAGTGGGATCTGTGAACCATAGACATTTGCATTCTCAAGACTACAATCTTAAGACTGCAATCTTAAGACCGCAAATGCGTTGCCAACTAAGATGGAATGCCTCTATACTAGTATTTTCACCGGTGGTTATATCCCCACTCTGGAACACAACAATGTGAACACTGCTGCTTGGTGGTAGATTAAAGGATAAGATGGTGCTATCTGAGATTTGAACTTACGAGTACATACTTTTTAACGACATAATAGTGACCGCGAGCTAATATCTCTGAAACTGCTCATTCGAATTCAATTTAGTTTAGTGTTAAATGAACATAATATTTACAGAATTCAACATTAAAACAATTCAAAATTACAACTTAACGTATTTAAATTAAAATTAAAGCTACTCAAATATTAAAGATATAAATAATAATCACCACTATAAAAAGAACACCCCCTCTAGCAGGTCCGCTCGCGGCATGGTCCTTATGATACTGGCTGCATTACCTCTCTGGATAGCTAACCCAAATCCTTTGGGAGAGGTAAGCACCAGCTCTAGGATCTCCGGGGGAGTCTATGAGCCGGGATGACAGGGCCTTAATAAAGCTTTTCATATCAGCTGACCAAGGTCCCATGGTCTCCACTGCAAGCGCCACAAATTCGTAATTATTTAATAACGAAGAAAATTTGCGGCGCTTGAGGGTTTGGGCCTGATCAGCTGCTGCGCCGGCCCGATAATTTGATTTAGTTAAATACATACATACATACCTTGACGCCATTATTCCCAGAGTGGGCTAGGCAGAGCCACAGAATTACCGAAAACTTAAACAAAATGTTGATACACTTCGCAGAACTTTCATTTCATCGACAGGCTTTTCTAGGCGCAGGAGTTTAGATTACGTGATAGTCACAAGTCTTACCCTACAACCTACGTAATTAATTGGGAGGGCTATCTACTTCGCATAATTTTTTTACGCATAATAATCATTACGCATAAAAATCGATTGTCATAACACTCTTTCAGGCTGACATTTCAAAATTTAATAAACGTCTATTGTGTACATTAGGTTAGGTTAGGTTAGGTTAGTTTTTAATAATAATTAAAATAAAACCCTTTCTATTGTAAAAACCGTTTTATGACGATCGATTGTTATGCGTAAAATAATGTATGCGAGTAGACCCCTACCCAATTAATTGTTAAGATAATCTCAACACATACAGTGCTTTGGCAGAAAATAGCTATCGATGAAATGAAATTCGGTGAAGTTATATTCTATGAAATGTGGGTCAGTAAAACAAGGCTAAATTAGGGGACACCGTAAAAAACACACTGCAAAATATTTACTGTGCCTCTATTCAACACGGTACAAACCAAATCGTCTTTAACCTGTTATCGTATTGTCAACGTTTTGATAGCTTCTATTTTTGACAGTAATGGCGGCCGAGTTAAAAACAGGCCAAACACGATAAATTCAAAATACAAAATATTTATTCAGTAAATTGGCCACATGAGGGCTCTTTTACACGCCGGTAACGTGGAGTGAATCTACTAGCGCTTCGGACAAGACCATCATTGCGGAGAAGAAGCGCCGTAAGAAACTCCAGATATCGTTTTACCTTCTAAAATAAAGGCCCTGTTATAGTATTGTCAAAGTTTTGATAGCTCTTATTTACTTGACAGTAAAGGCGGCCGAGTGAAAAACAATACCATTACAGGTCCAATATGATTTGCATTTTACCGCCTAGAATAGAGACGCTGTTGTGTCTTCTCGACCGGATAGTTCAAAAGCTCAAACGAATGTCAACAGCTTGGCCCTTTTGGGTCAGAAGTCACCAACCGTTTGTCACGTTCGAAGCTTCGCAAAAATACTCAATTATTTAGACAAATTTTAACTACTGTTTTTATTCTGTGTCCTTTATATGAGGACAGCTTTTTACGACTAATGCGCTTGCAAATACTTTAAATTAATGGTAAGTACCTGATTTCCTAATCGGTGAGCCTAGCAGCAGCAGTAGTATTCGCATTGTTTTATTTCAGGTGTGAAGGTAAGGGGAAGGGGAAGGGGAAATTACTAGCACAGAGGCATTCTATCTTAGTATTCAAGACCCTCAAAGTCAGTAACGAATTTGCAGATTTGAGGTTACAATAAGTTGGCTCTGAATAAAAGCCAACTTATTAATAAGACGACTTACGTGTTTTTTTGCCTTTTTCATACCATAAACAAAACCTGAATCTATCTTTGTCTAGAACCTAAAACAACACGCCAAAAGAATCTCTGAAAGCGGGACACCCGCGAGACCAAATCTACAGCCGAGTTGTCCCAACTGGAGAGTTCAAAAGCTAAACGAAAGTCAACAGCGCGCACGCGCTGTGTCGTGAAATACTTGTCTACTACTTATAGTAGCACGTCACTTGACGTCGCGTACAGTTTGTGAGCATTCAGAAGGTGCTTCGGATTTATACTTCTCTCTCACTCGCTCTTAAGACCGATTTACATTGGTCAAGGACAGTGACAGTAGACAGTAGAGAGTAAACCAATCAGATGGTAGAGAGTCAAGTTGCCTTGCCAGTGGATCCAAATTCCAAATAGAATCGCTTTTTATTGTTTTACTCCACTGTCCTTTGCACTGTACTTGCCACTGTCCTAGACCAATGTAAATTGGCCTTTAGGCACTGGTCCCACCGCCGACGATGAGCGAAAAGCTAGTAGAGCCAGCCATCAACTATTAATATATGTGTCTCTTTTATTGAAACGGGATCTAGGTATATTTTTAGTTTCGACAAACTAGTGAAGAGAGTTCTCGGCGGCAGTGTGAACAGCCAGCGATCAACTAGTAATATACGTGTCTCTTTTATTGACAGGGGATCATAGGGACAGCATAGTAGTGAGAGCGAGTGAAAGACAAGTACAATCCCGAAGCACCTTCTAAGAGTAATCGCACGGTATATGTTTATGTATCGGCATCAGTTAGCCTAACACATATTTTTAAAACCTATGGATCTCAATAGAATATGTCGAACGAGTTTGTCATTCAGAATGAATATGATACGAGTAGCCACGTGAAGACGACTGACGACTTCACTGCGTAATTGCATATTTGGCTCTTTTGTCGCAGGTAAAAAACCGAGAATGGTGCGGTAACACGTATTTGCTATTGGCTTTACTTGTCAAATATTATTATTTTATGTGAAAAAGGAGGCAGACGACCAAGCGAGTCACTTCATGGTAAGTGATCATAGCGACCCATAAACACCCGCATCATGCCGGCCTTTGAGAAAAGAGTAGGTAGGCTCGTTTTTTTGAAAGTCCCCAAGTCGTAGTCATAGTCAGTGTTTTGGCAATTATTCCGTCTAACGAGGGCAGAGTGAGAAGTCTGGTAAAAATCATATTAGGGGTATTTTTTTCACAAATTCATTAATGTCAAGTTGTAATGCAGCCTTTTTGGAGGTAAATCGTGTTCGCACGGCTAGTTTTTTTTGACAGCTATGAAAAACAAAACAATAACTTTGGTGTTTGCAAACATGGAGAAAATTGAGTTTCGTGTTCTGATTAAACATATTTTTTTTCAAAAAAAAGCAATTCCGGAAACAAAATAAAAATTAGACAAATATTACGGGAACTCTGCTCCATCGATTAAAATGATCCACAAGTGGTTTACAGATTTTCGTTGTGGCCGTAGAAGCACTGCTGACGCCGACCGACCCGGACGACCAGTTGAAGTCATTACACCAGAGATGATCACCAAAATCCATGACATCGTATTGAACGACCGAAGAGTAAAGGTCCGTGAGATAGCTGATATTGTAAGCATTTCAGGCGAACGGGTTCATAATATCCTTCACACTTGTTTGGATATGAAGAAGCTCTCCGCCCGTTGGGTGCCGCGATTGCTCACAGTGGATCAAAAACGCACTAGGGTGACCCTGTCAGAGGCTTGTTTGGCGAAGTTTAGGTGTAATGAAAAGGACTTCTTGCATCGTTTCATAACTGTTGACGAAACCTGGATTCATCATCATACACCAGAAACCAAGCAGCAGTCAAAACAATGGATTGCTTCAGTTGAACCTGCACCAAAGAAGGCCAAAGCAGTTTTATCTGCGAATAAAGTTATGGCTACTGTCTTCTGGGATGCTCGTGGTGTAATATATGTTGATTACCTTTAGAAAGGTAAAACGATTAACGGCGAATATTATGCCAACTTTTTACAGCGATTTCATGAAGTTTTAGTGGAAAAACGACCCCATTTGGCGAAAAAGAAAATCATTTTTCACCAAGACAACGCACGGGTCCACACTTGTGCCGTTGCTATGGCTAAAATCCACGAGCTGCGTTACGAATTGCTCCCGCATCAGTCTTATTCTCCTGATTTAGCCCCCTGCGACTATTTTCTTTTCCCAAACTTGAAGAAATGGTTTGGTGGAAAAACATTGGTTCCAACGAAGAAATCATCGCAGAAACCAATGCGTATTTTGAAGGGTTGGAGAAATCGTACTATACGGAGGGAATCGAAAAGCTAGAAAAGCGATTGACCAAGTGTATTGAGTTAAATGGGGACTACGTTGAAAAATAAATATTTACTTTCACCAAAAAAATTTTTTCCAGACTTTTCACTCTGCCCTCGTACTTTGCTATTGTCCGTCAAATATTCCAAATATTCGAATACGCAACGCCAGTGGCCCGTTTCACGAAACTACAAGTTACAAATTAGAAGCGGACCTCTCTTTCTAGCAAAAGGAGTTAGAAAGAGACTTCCGCTTGTAATTTGTAACTTGTAGCTTCGTGAAACGGGCCTCAGGTCTATTAGACCCTTACCTAAGGTAAATGATGATAAAGAAGTACCTAAGTAAGTAAGTACCATCTTTACCTATTAGCTGTTGCCCGCAACTTCGTCCGCGTAAAAGTCGTTTATGTGGCTATTCCCTCGGGATTAGGTGCCCTATTTTTCGGGATAAAAAGTACCCTTTCGTCTCCGGGCTATAAGCTAACCCTTTGCCAAATCTCACATCAATGTACTGTACTTTGTCCGTGTATAGTACCAAAATTTTGCACATTAACATTAACGTTGACTTTTGTATCGTCATCGAGTAAACTGTTCGTAAAATAAAGTTTGGAACCGTCAATCTTTTAGGGATTCGTTCGTGCTCGTACGGATAGATTTAGTAAAAGTATCTATCTATAGTTCACGTTTTCGAATAGCAAAGACGATTCGAAATCGAGATATGTGATTGAAACGTTCGTGCTAGCTACTGGACCGTCAAGTGGTTATGCCTTAACAACTAAACAAATGACAACAGTTTGGCCGGTCAAGCGTCAGGTCAGGAGTCGCCAACCGTCGGTCACGCACACTGCGTCTTTTGTGGCATTGTGGGCCCAATTAGCGCGGTAACCGTCGCACTGATTTATTCGAAATTGGAACGTTTTTTTGAATGACATAGCTGGTGTGTTGTGATTGGTTGTAGGTTTAACGGAAACTTTTCGGTGCTGAATTTAATATTTTTCGGGGAATTAGTTGGGGATAGTGTACCCGTAAGTAACTTTAGTACGCTGCAATAATGGGAACTTAATGTAGAAAATATACATTTTGCGCTTAGTTGCACTTTTCCCGACAAATTGTGTTAGTTGTTAGAGCTAGAGTTAGTATATAAGGTGGTTGTTTTGCCTCTTAAACCCGGTGTGACTTGGGAGGTACTATTCATCGTTCAATAAACTTCAACACAATAAAATAAGCCGTCGTAAATATGCCTAGTTCCACGCATAACCTATTTGAAAGTCAACGATGAAACACTATAGGTACCTAGTTATATAAAGTAGGTGAGTAACTGTCTGGACTTCGCGCAGTGTATTTTTGCAGCAATTTAGAAGCGCCTCCATGTTCAAGTAACGCACAAACCTTCAACACACATTTCAAAAGCCAAAAAAAAAAGAAAATATACGCGCATAATAACAATATGCATGAATATCGTGTTATTTACCTCCTGCTCGTTATCATTATGACTATAGCCTACTTAACAAACAAATTGACTTTGCCATTGGTTTAAAGGTTTCCTCATGCCATCTTTTTCAGTTTCAGGGCGAGGTGGGCGTGGCAAAGGTCGTCCAATGGGGTCACAGGTCGCGACCCTCGACCCGCGCGCGTACTCCTGTGCGATTGATTTGTTGGTAGACATACACCTACGTAGCTGTTATGCTTAGATATATCCTACGTAGCCGGGTTATAGGCGGATATACCACGCAGCTGATTTGTAGTAAATAGGTGCCGAAGGTTTGACGCCCCTGGCTTGGCGGGGTTACAGCGTTTTAAGCGTTGGAATAGGCACACGAAGATAAGTTAAGTTCAAATAATTTAGAACTTCATTTCTAATAGATAAATACTGTCGAGATAGAAACATAATATAATGTTCTAAGAGGATTTTAGAATAGTGAATTTAATAATCTCTTATTAGTATGTACGATTAAATATTTTATAAGTAGTATGCAAAATATTTTGTGTCAATATGCATAATTAATTAGGCATAGGAATTTCACCCGAGCTAAGTCGCGGCAAATCGCTATGGCTAGTGTTCACTAATGTTATATATTTGTTGGGTTCGTTTGTCTGTTTGTTGATCGCCCTAACCGATTTAGATATGTGTTATATAGCCTGAAGTCGAACTCTTAGGGCCTGTTTTTTGATCAGTAGTTAAACTAATTGTTAAAATTCGAAAAAGGAATGGAAAATTTGATACATTTCCTTGAGATTTTAACCATTAGTATTTTTTTTGACCATTAGTTAGTTTAACTACCGATCAAACAACAGGCCATTATAGCGATTAATAATTACGTGGACGAAGTCGCGGGAAAAAACTAGTGCATATGTATTTCTTACAAAACAAGCAAGAAAGCACCCCTTGCACTCGTTAAAACAATATTGCCTTTTACGTGTTATGATATCGCTAGTGGTAAGTATACAAATATACAAATCTAATCATTGATCTCTTGTAAAAAAATCGATGCATCGTTAAAGACAATTTTTTTTTTTCTACATTGTAGCACACATTTCACAAATTACCCAGCATCATCAAACGACAGTCGTGAGAAATAAAAATCATTATTCATACAACGTCCGATATACCCATACATTACCCTATCAGACACTTAGAAGGCATCTAACATTCAAAGGCACCTTTGAAAGCCTTCGTCCAGACACTTGTTAGTTTCCTTGTACCACAACACAAGATTTTGACAACCCTATCGCTCACCTCACCATCCACTACCGCTTCTGCAAGGAGCATATTGGTTTGCTAGCATAGTGAACGCGTAATGGTTGTGTTGCCACGGTAGATTCTAGGGTTGTGTGGTTAGATTTGGTATGCTGTGACGTGCGACTGTCAATCACAATCAGGCTCGACCACCCGCACGATTAGGCGCGGGTTGAGGAACCGGGGAGGAATGGAGTAGTGTTCAATTAAAAACTATAATAATTTACTTGTAGTCATAGTTTGTTAGCATATAATAATAAATCAGTTGCTTTGTCTGGCTGATAGCGGTTTTGATGTGATTTTTTATTGCTGTCGGGAAAGTTTTGTCCATACATACGTTATTTTATAAAGTTAAATTGGAGGGCTTTTTTAACGTTGCTTTAAGTATATAATAATTAAATCATTATCAGGCCCCAACTAGAGAATTCATTAACAGATCTTGAAAGTAATTACATTATGTCTGGCCGGTTTGTAGTTCGTGATGTCTCGTCGTAGAGTAGGGGTTATATGATTTTAATCACTTTGCCGCATTTAAAAGTCGTCACGTATACAAAAAATGCAAATACCAGGTCCAGTATCATCGCAAACTTCAATCTTACGGGTATGTAATGTAGGTTACCTTTACGTTTGACTGAGTCGAGTAGATCCATCAATAGCATTGAAAAGATGCCAGGGGAACTAGTCTTTTCTCCTTCTTGCACAAGACTTCCCTAAAGATAAACCCATATCAAGTCATCGTAGATACGAAGTCTAACCACACAGGTCCTCAAAAATTTCTAAACTTGACTCTATTGCCTATTGTAAGTTTTTTTAATAAGTACCTATTACAAGTATAAATAAATAAATAAAATTAATATAAATATCAAGGTCAATGTCACGGTAACGATCACGATTGCATAAAAGAACACATACTTAAAGACATAGAAAACATCAGACTCGGGTTTTTTTTTTGAGCTTATCATACAAATACTTGCCCGTACATAACCCAATATATTTCATAAGTACTATTTATTTCAGAAATTACATTTCCATATTGCACAAATATTTAAAATAAACATTAAAATTAAAATTAAAAATTAAAATAAAATCACGATTAAAATGACAATTAAAATCCAAATTTAAATTTAAATTACACGACTAAAAACTAAAACACAATTAATTAGTACGATTGCTCTTTACATGGAGCTGCATACCGCCGGCATAAACAGTATTAATACTTTTACCACCACTCCACAGCTTTCGCTGTTCAATTTCAACAATCACCTAGGTGTACAAGCATCACCGTTTACTGGAGATCTGTCCGTCTGTCCTTATCGTTCATCTCACACACATAACTCACTGCTTGAAACCTTTTCTATCTGTCCCTCTCACTCTGATTATCGTGATGATAAGAAATAAACAGATTTCAGAATAATTTGACATGTGTTCGGGATATCTCTCGTAATTGACTTGTTCTCATTCTTGATATTGACAGTTTTTTTTCAGGTTGTGATCAAGAATTTACTGTCTCCATTTTGCCCAGATCATTCGTCAAGTGTATATATACTTCATTTCAAATACCATGGCCCATTCCACTTGAGACTTAACAATGAGAGTCATAATGTTTAGCTATTGTTGACTAATTGCTTTACTAGCACTTCAACTTCTTTCAAAAATCTTTTGTTATTGCTAATCCTATTGTTCACACTTAATGACCGCCTCAAGTGGAATCGGGCCTTGGTATATGAAATGAACTACATACAGTAAATTAATAAATAAAAAATACGTCAGCAAACAACCTTGCACCAATTGCACTAGTCCCAAACTAAGCTCTAAGCTTGTACTATGGACACTAGACAACGATATAAACACTTATTTAGAGAAATACATACTTAAATACATAGAAAACACCCAAGACTCAGGGACAAACTCGCTCTCATCATACAAATATTTGCCCATCATAGGCAAGGTTACCAACTAGGCGAACACGTCGTCAAAAACACACATACGCGTTAAAGGCAGTAGGCTAAAGTAATTCAAACACTTATAGGGGAGCGGGGGGCTTGTTTTAACGGGGGTAGGTATTAACAAGTCTCTAGCTATTAAACTATACACAATATAGTGCCAACTTAAAGATTATAACTTCGGACGATGCTAACAAATAAGTCACAGCACGCCAGCTGCCCGCCGACCCCCGTGTGGTGTAGATGTGGCACATGGGTGCGAAAATACAGGATAGCGAATATTCTTACGTCGTGATATTTTTGATTTGAGCTTTAATGCACTAGTTTCGTGATTAAGGGTTCATGTATATCGAATGTTCATTACGTTGAGCATTACATCTGCATGTTGTTTTGTTAAATTTATGCAACGTTATTTTTTTATTCATTTTTATATTTGAAAAGTACCTCTGGGGCTAGTATTAACCAAATGCGTGGGGTAAATATTAACCTGTGAAAAAGGCACTTTGATCACTCTAGCGGCTGCGGTAAATGCATTTGGCAATACTATTCCACCCATGTTCGTCTTTCCGAGGACAAGGTACAAACGTACACCTCACTGTTTCTTGTTAACGGTCCACCAGAATCCATAGGTGCAGGTAACTAAGTACCTACTATGACATGTAAAGAAGAGAAGATCTCATTTTGTTTGTTTTTTTCTGAACTGCAAACATACACATACATACATTAACAATGAAGAAATTTATTATTATAAAGATAAATACTGTTTACTTTTTTATTTAAATCATTATTTTTAACAGCAAATCAAATGTTAATTCTTACCCCTTTATTGTTTATATTTGCCCCCAACACGGGGTAAGTATTAACCGCTGACTTTTTTTTTAAAAGTGCTTCGTTCCGCTAAACCGAGCAATTCAAATGGCATTTTGGATTTAATGGCATGGCATCGCCGCGTTGCACGCAGCGTCGCACGCGGCGGAACCTTCCGACAGTCTTGTGCTCCGCCGCGCGCTCCGCTACACGCTCGAGAGTCCGCCGCGGATGTAGCGGACACCGCTACTCTCTACGCCCCGCACCACGCGCCGCATCACGCCCCGCATCTTTATAAACAACACCGTACATTGCCATGTGTTTATGTTTGCGCGTGTGATGACGCGGTCCGCTGCACGCGCCGCCTCTCTGTAAACGGAAAAAATAAATGTTTTAAAAAACAAAAAACCGCCTTCAAAAACGCAAAAAATAACTTCTTTAAAATTATAGGCACCTAATAGGTTAGTCCAACTGATGTCGGCTTTTTGTTGAAAATGTTGTGGTCGCCGACTTCAGTTGGACTAACCTATTAGGTGCCTATAATTTTAAAGAAGTTATTTTTTGCGTTTTTGAAGGCGGTTTTTTGTTTTTTAAAACATTTATTTTATTTTATAATTTTTAGGGATCATAATACGCTGTTACGTAGTCCCACTTCTTAGTTGAAATGAAACTTTAACTTATATCAAGCGCGCCGCAAGCAACGCCGCGGGAAAGTCATAGTCATATTTCAACAAGTAAATATTATTCGTTGTAGGTAGTCGCTCAACTATCTTAATCAAGATATCTTATCGCCACCCTTGAAATCAGTACCATTGAGGAGTTCCGGTGGCCATCTGTGGTCTTCATCATCAGTTCCACTACACCAAATGATACTTTCTGAATGCAAATGCTGGATTTGTTACTAAAAATACTAAAATCGCTATATGTTTGCCTACAATATTTGAGGAGTTCCCTCAATTCCTCACTGATCCCCTCATCAGATACAGATTTGGTGACAATGGAACCACCTCGGAAGTATACTCTATAAAACCAAAAAAAAAATTTTGAAATCTGTCGACAATTGACAGAGTAATCGGTGAACATACATAAAAAAAAAAAAAATACATACAGTGGAACGTATAACCTCCTCCTTTTTTGAAGTCGGTTAAAAAACGCCCGACGCGCCGCACAACGCCAAGCCGCACGCCACGCGCGACGCTCCGCGTCTCCGTAAACAAGTCCTGAGTCATGGATGTTTTCTATGTATTTAGGTATATATTTATCTATATAAGTATTTATATCGCGCTATAGTACAAGCCTAGAGCTTAGTTTGGGACTAATTCAATAGGGAATATGCATGTTTTTTTTTACAGCTTCAATCAAAGCTGATTCATGTAACAAACAGGTGAAAAAAATCATTTTTTGAATAGCTATAAAAATAACCAAGATATAAGCTAACAAAGATTTGTTCCTATCTCTTTCACGCTAAACAGAATTTTACGTTTATATGGCCGTTTATATGGCCGTACTGCACGATGACGTCACCGGTGCACTTCGGATCTCTGTCTAATTAGCATTTTAAAATACTTGTATCATCCGTATTACTTGACCGATTTTAATTTTAATTTCACTTTTGGTGATCTCTTTTACGGTATTTTCTTTGTTGAGAAATGCTATTTAGAACATCCATGCATATTCCCTATTGGTGTGACATTGTCTCCTGATATTTATTTATTTATATGCGTTGCCGCTATCATTGCGTAAATTAGTAGTCATCTAACAAACAGCTTATAGAGAACTTTTTCTATGCCATCAACCTTTCCTAAAGGACTTCCTTTTCCAAACTACAAACGAAAGCATTCTGAATAAAGCCGTCCAATATCTTCTTCCTCTAGACATTTTCCCTCAAATCGCATACACAAAACCTCCACGTTATTTACGAAATGCGTATCCTTTCCAGACCTCATTACACTCGCTCCCTCCTTTACCTAAATAAGTAAATGTAAAACCTGCCAAGGTAATCTGATAAAGTCGACACTGACAATTTCTACGATTTACTTAAGGGTTTTCTTTATTTTTATACACTTTTATTAAGTCTGTTTATAGTAGACTTGTATGAAGGTCAATTCTAAGGAGGTACAAGTTATTTTTCATAAGTTAGCGTTATGGACGGTGTGAAAATGTCGTACATACATATTTTACTATTTTGGTATACCTGCAGGCCTGAGGGCTCAGACAAGATGCACTACGCGAACTAACGTTTCTATTCGATTCGTTTTTAAACCAATCGCGTCACTGGAAGATGACGTGAGACGAAAAGTCACGTGGTCTACCAGTGACGCGATTGGTTTAAAAACGAATCGAATAGAAACGTTAGTTAGCGTAGTGCATCTTGTCTGAGCCCTCTGGTGTGGTTGTGTTTATCGCGTGAGAAAACGTGGATAAACCATCCGTCACTCTCGTACTTACACAGGTGTCAGAAAGGACTTGACAGAAGCGCGTGGAGCTAACCCCATGTATATTCTGTTTAGTCCACCAGAGTAAATCTCATTAACCGAACAATTGTCCTCGCGTGTGATATCCATGGACTTGTTTCTCTAATAAGTCCATGGTGATTGTCTTAAACTCGATACTGGCGAAATACACCTTGTTAAACACAAGGAGTGAAAGCCATTAATTAAGAAAAAAAAAGTGTCAGAAAGTGACGGATGTTTAATCCACATTTTGTCACGCATGAACGCAGCCATATTAGGCCGTGATTTGTTAATGGAGCCAAAAGGATGTCCGTTAGCATAAAAACCGAGTTGAATCGCCAGATCTCTGTTTAGATAGTTCTTAAAGAAACCAACGAATTGAGAACATCCTCCTTTTTTTCGGCGGTTAAAAAGCGGTTGCCACTGGATCATTGAATCAATCATGCGGTCGCCACTCCATCATCACATCTTCACCTTACTAAGGGTTGGCACCTGGCAGTGCATTTGCATAGGATACCATTCTGGAGATTACGAGTGTCTATGGGTTAGATCCTCCATTACCTTCTCCATGCCATAAAGATCGTCCTTTTTTAAAATTGATTAAACTAAACACACACATGCTCACAGACGCTCATAAAGAAAGTCATAATCCTAATACGCACCAACTGTTACACGAACAAGGTATTTCAAGGTACCAAAGTGGTCCCAACATCTGCGCCAAACCTGAACCAACCTAAAATTCCAAATAAGCTGCGTGAACCAATTTACATAGTCATAAATACATTTGATTCCGACGACACAATCTTGAGGTGTTTTTGAGGCACAGACATGATAAAAACAGAAGTTACACGCAGGTTGAGGAGAGTATAACAATTTAAAATGTTTTTTGGAGTTTACCAGGAGATTTTGTTAAAAGGTCATCCCTTGGAATCTCGATTAATATCCTGTCATGTCCTAACGCATGTTTTTTCTGTATTATCTGTCGGAATTTGTCCTTAACTGATTAACGAAAATTAGTATTTCAAGATTTTATATTACAACTTTATCGGCCTAATTAATTGTATAACTATGCCAAATTACAGCTTTGTTGTACCTACCAAGAGTCTCAGAGTTGAACCGCGGACAAACGGAAAGACAGACGGACATAGCGAAACTATAAGGTTTCCCTGTTGACAAAGGAAACCATAAAAAGAACTCATCAAATTTAGATTTTGAGATTTTCACAATAATTAATAGGAAATCAACTTAGAAGAACCAAACTTGGAATGCACTGACACTTCTTCGCTACGCGCTCCCTGGGGGTGGCCTCACCCCAGAGGGTGAATTTTTTACCCGCGAGATAAGACATGTCGCTGCCTGACAGTTGTCACGACATTTACAATTCGCCAATGATAGGAGAATGTCACGGTTGTTTTACAAGAGGGTTTCTTTGAGTTTATTTGCCTTTGACATGTTTAAAAATAGCGAAGATAAAAGTTGAATCGAATTACTCAATGTTCATCGTTTAAGACTACAGTTGTAAAAATCACATAAAAATACGTGGCTAACCAAAAACTTCATTACCTACTTAACTCTTGTCAATTTTCACATTACCTCTCCCAAAGGATTAGCTATCCAGAGAGGTAATGCAGCCAGTGTCATAGGGACCATGCCGCGAGCGGACCTGCTAGAGGGAGCGTTCTTTTAATTTAAATACGTTTAGTTCTAATTTTTTATTATTTTAATGTTGAATTCTGTAAATATTATGTTCATTTAATGAATAAATGCTTATGACTAATTTAATAGAATGTATCTCTTTGTACAGTCAACAGCATAAATAAGTGATCATTTATGTACCTTGTCACTTTAACGTCGTGTTTGAAATGTCATACAAAATTGAGAAACAATTGAAAGCGACAAGGTACATAAATAATCACTTATTTATACAACTACAACTTTTGTTCCAGTGACTGGAATTTCCAATGTCAAAAGTAAATATTTGTGGCTGTCTCAAGTCTAACCTGAATTAATAGATAAGATAAAATAAGATAAGATAAGATAAGATAATCATCTAGATAATAGGTACAATAAATCCTGCATATCTGAAATTCAACAACATTTCAACAGGTTCGTAAGCGGTAGAAAGTAAAATTTTATAAAAGTGTCTGTATTTGAGAATACGAAAGAGGGCATAGGCCTTAAGGTGGACGTAGGTTCAGCAGTGGACGTCTTTCAGCTAAAATAATGAAAGATTTATCCTTTGTCGATATCAAAATATTAATTACGCATCATAGCAATGAAGACAATTATAGAAGAATATCGCATTGCAGCTAAATGTAGACACCCCCATCGTAAAAGGATGTCGGTGTCGCCAGTCTTTACTTAAATCATGGGAAAAGATTAACAATCCAATAATTAATGATGTCCTGACGTTTGTCGGAATGGTCATCTGTTCAAACAGGTCACAAAAGACCCCGGAACCAGCTCCTAGTTTTACATTTATTTGCAAACAGCAAATGGACGACAATTATTCTGCACCATTAGAGGTATCATTAGGATATTTGTTTTCTTGCAGTTGATCATTAATCAAAGGCGATTCTTTGGGTTCTAAAGTTCTTTGAGGTAAGCAAATATGGGAACGGGATGTTCCGTTTTGAATTTGTGTCGGGAACGGTGTTTTCTCGTTTAGCTTTATTGCGTGGTCTGCGTGGGGTTTTATATTTTGCTTTTCCTCAATTCGTATTTCGTTTTATGTTTGGAAAGAAACGAAATCTGAAATTGTCCCGACTAAGGCATGTTGTCCTGGTATTGGTTTGAATTCAATTCCAATATCGGTTTGGCATGCCCTATTTTCAAATTGGTGTTTTTTTTTTTAAATGATGAATTTCATTTTACATTTTGTAAAATGTGTGAAATTACAACGTAACCAGAAATAAAGAGTCCCTTCCTAAAACTAAAGGCATTCAAGCTTGTCAAATATTTTTGAGCGCAATGTTGAATAAAATACTTGCTGGCGACTTTATCTACACCATTTATTTAATTTCCAGTCAGAACTATAAACTATTTTGAATGAAAGGAACAAAAGTCAAATATTCTTTAAAATAACAACATTTATATAAACACAAACTGAAAATACATAATGCATAACACTTGCTACTGTAACATTATATGCTAAGTGCCTATTCAAACTGTTTGAAACGAGTCACATATGCTTTGCAGGATTTGAAACCCCTGCATTTACATTAAAATGCCCTTCTTCCCTTGCAAGCTGCTGCTATCCATTGCTGACTTCACTTTCACTACACAGCTTTTCAATGCTAAAAAGCAAGTAATGTAAAAGGAATAACAGTAAATTGTCGTTAAATATCCGGTAGAGTAAAGCAACACGAGTCAGACAGCCCTTAGAGCAAAAGCGCGACAAAACGACGAGAGTTGTCATCAAATACGCATCCTTGGAGGGCGGGAATCAGTTTTAAAAGCCATTAGAGAGGGGGTAGAGGGTTGTAATTAGACTCCTTTAATATTTAACAAGTACGCCGCCGATTAGTGCCCATCTGGGACACCGCTAAAAAAACACTCAAAAATTAATGCCCGACTTTGTGGTCTTCCAAAAATTTCACACACAGCGTTTCGGTGCTAATGCTTTTGTAATCGGCGGGATGGCGTCTTGTTTTTGTTCCATTATCTTGTTAAAGGTTCGCGAACGATTAACAACTCATTGTTTTTTGAAATATTTTGTGGTTTTATTGTAAAATCTATCTTGGATCGATTTTGTGTTTGGACTTAAAAAAGTGATGAGACAACCTATAAAAATTAAAATGGAGTGACGAAGACATGTTTGATTTAATTGTAACGTTGAGAAAGATAAGCCTAGGTAATAATTTATGGAATTAGTTTCTAGACAAATTTTAGTATGTTTTTAATCTAACGACTTCTCAATTAATTAAAATGACCGCATACGTACTGGCATTTTTTTAAAGTTAGGATTTGGATTTTTTATAATTAAGTTATAATGGACTATTTTTTATAATTAAGTTATAAAAAATAGTCCATTTTTCAAATTATTTTTGAATAAACGTCCAAATCCTAACTTTTAAAAAATGCCAGTACGTATGCGGTCATTTTAATTAATTGAGATTGAGAAGTCGTAAGATTAAAAACATAATAAAAATTGTCTAGAAACTAATTCTTTAAATTATTACCTAGGCTTATCTTTCTCAACGTTACAATCAAATCAAACATGTCTTAATATTTTTCTATGATCTTTGTATTTTTACGTACTTCCCGTCCCAAATCCTCGCGTGACCCTTTATTTTTGAAGTGTTAAGTAAAATAGGTAATCCGGGGAAGATGGCCGGCATCTGCTGGGTTAACTAATGGCGGCTGCATTATTAAAGCCCGCGGCGGTGAAGGGTTGGGGACAGATTATGTCATTATAGATTTCGGTTTGCTAATGCGAGTATGATATTTCTATACCTATTTGTACTTAAGTCGTGGTTTATTTATTGAGATGATCAAAAGCATTTATTCGTTTGGTCAAATCCGAAGTCCAAACTGAGGGGCTATCACGTAACACACTCGCTATCACAATCGTTTTCATTTTGAAAATCGAAGGCTTGTCTGCATACAAAATTAAACCAATTGTTTTGTTTTAAAGCCGATCGCGATTGCGAATAAGTTACGCGAAAGGCCTGCTGGTCTTGTCTTTGTTTTGTTACTTTTAAAATCTTTTATCAACGTCACACAATCCTTTTCTCTTCACGTGTTCCCACAAGTAACACAAAAGGATAATCAATCGTCACCAAAAAAGCTGCGCAAAAATTTGCCTACGTAACTTCTAGTTCCTTCATTCCCATGATTAGGTGACCCTACAGCCCAATCAGTCACAGCCCTTCGCCAAAGACCTCCACAATGGACTCAAGAAGTTAATGGACATGAATAATTTAAAGTAACAAAGGGCGAAACAAAGGTATAAAGGATAATATGACCGTTGGACCGGTCCGAGTATTAGAGATTTATCTTTTCGCGGTCATTAGGAGAACGCTGTGTATGTGTTTTATCGCGAAAAAATGGCTGGTAACAAAAGGGACACTATCTTTTGCAACAGTCACTTATTTTGTTACTTTCATTAGACACGGGTTTTTCGAGTATTTTAAATTTAAAAGCGTACATGAGCCATGCGAATACTTGAGTAATTCCATTTTTGACCTGACCGTGACACAGTGGTAAATTTTATTTTTACGAGCTCCTTGGATTCATATTAAGCATAAGTAGTAAGTTCCATTCCATTTTTTTACTAGATCGCGTTCTTCAACTTTTTTTCTAGGTTTTTAAAAGGAGAGGTCAATTCTACAATTTTACATCAAAATATTTTAGGTATCCATCGTTTACTGAATCATTGTTCTATTTCATGACTAAATAAATATTTTTGTTAAAAATACCTTCGTTGCCTTTAAAATACCTACAACCCCAGACACTTTATCCTCGGACTACCAGGAGTATCGAGTATCATTATAATAGGCAATTAGAACTGTGAAATACAACAGACGAACCACCCCTAAAGACCTATCCCTCCCCTTCCTGCAGTCGAATTTGCAGGCGATTTTTTATTTTTCTATGAAGCTTCGTAGCCTTTGCCTGCGTGGTCACCCAAACCAATTTAGCTGAACTCACATTCACTTTCACATTAGGGATTTTGAGACGGTAAAGGGTTGTTACTATGGAGTTTGAGGGATCTTTTTAAACTGGTAGTATCAAAGATGGGGTTGCATCGTTGCACGGTAAAAGGAGTTATTTGTTTTGCCGTCACCTCGGTATTAAACAAACAGTATTTGAATAAGGGACTCCATTGTGTTTCGTCTTCTTTTGTCATTATTGTCACCTTTGTAAACTTGAATAACCTATTCTACGTCTTCACAATGGAATTAGGCAACAGTTGGCCTAGTGTTTTTTTATGAATATGAATGCGTGCGGTTTTAATACTAATTTATAGCTTATTAATTCTTCAAGATATTCTTCTCGGTTTAATCCATTCCGTTTTGCTCTTATACATGTTATAGAAAATATTTTATGCCCTGGCATGCTTGAGACCAATATACTACTCGTATGAAAGACCGTTATGTGTTTGTCTTGTAAAAGCTTATTTAAACATATTGTTCGTTTTTTTGTATAGTCTTACGTTTTTCATAATATACAGAGCTGCCTAGTCTGATTGCCTTTACTTTTAAAGGATTCTGCAATATTTTATTACCTCTAAGTAAAGTCCAAATTCTTCCATTCCAGAAACGCTGGCATCTACAAAGCAGATTACATACATACTTCATTCTATCGAAGTGGTACTTTGCTTCCGATACGAAGAGCGCCCTATTCTGATGTATCTTCTATCTACCACATCATTCAAGGTTTGTAAATCTTTCCACCTCATCCTACTAGTGCCATTAAAACCATTCAATTGGTTACCATATACATACTCCGATACCTCATTGTATTGAAGTGCTACTTTGCCTCCGATACAAAGTGCGTCCTATTCTGAAATATCTTCTCCTATCTTCCACATCATTAAAGATTTGTAAATCCTTCCACCTCATCTTCCCAGTGGCACCGAAACCAATCAGCCGGCCGTTCCAGTATGCTCTCTTTACTGCTCATATCAATAAATCCTTACATATTTGAAAGGCTAGTTTATTTTTGTACAGAGCCACTTTCAAGGCCTTATCTGACAATTATCTCCATATTAACAGTTGCGGATTGCAATGATCGTCCACGTAACACACAGTGTTGTTGGTTTGACAGGCACCTGTCATGTTTTATCAGGCCGCTCTGATATGCAAGATTTGGCTTTCATTTGGACAAAATAATATTGTTCTTACGTAATAGTAAGTTCCTAAGAAGTTCATATCTTGAGTAATAAAACTTTTAGGGGTCATTTATGTTAAAGAGACCAATGAATTGTTTTAAGAGAATTGTGAAGCTAAAAATTTCCATACAAAATGCGAAAACGTTTGTCTCCCCTTAAACCTAGTCCGATTTTTACGATTTTTGAATAGGTTGTAGATATCATGAAAAACTATGTCTGTACGTTTTCCTTTACACGAAAATGTTTCTTAGAATGAAACAAATAGAAAAAAAAACAAAAAATAGAAACTGCCAGACCTAGTTTTTTATAATAACTACAACATATCCAAAAATCGTGCAAATCGGACTTGATTAAGGGGGTGAGAAACGTTTTCGCCCGGAGCTAAATTTGTATGGATTTTTTTGACAGCTACGCGATTTTAGCGGCGCTAAGATGTTAACAGTGATAAAGATTCCTTACAATTGCCACTTTACACCTGTTTGTATATCTAAGCAGAATAATCAAGATGATATTTCAAGAAAGGTACTCAAGTTACGCATAGTCAACTTCCTCCTAGATAAACATAAACATAAACAACCAAAACATAAAAACAACTTCTGAATGGAAGTTAACTAGCGAAGAATCCTTCCGTCTCCAAAATTCCTAAAATTTCTCTCGCTGCGCGTGTCAAACAAACGTCAATCAAACCAGCCACACAACTAGAGGCAAAGGTCACCGATCATCGTCTACCACGAGGAACACCACATTCCATGGACCCTCATCAAATTTAGAATCAGAGGAAACTAGTTTTTATCTCGTAGTGTTACTTTGAAATTTAAGATGGCCAAGCGGTACCGTTATTTTGGTTTTTTCTCCGTTAGTTCTCCCTTACTTGCCTTTTTTACATCTAAACATTCACGTCACTCCGTCAAGTAAACAAGTCCTTACAAAGGACCAGTCATCCCTTTTTTATTAATATCAGTGGCTGAATAGCAACAAAGGGCTTTGTAGTCATTATGCCTAATCGTAGTCGCTCAGGTGTTATATTATACGGTTGCGGTAATAATGAACTTACCGGCTAGCGGCTATAGTTTGGGTGAGGGAAGTTTTTTAATTATAATGGCCCTGTTTTGTTCAATGAAGCAGATTTTATGAGCGTGTTATTAAAAATGTTCGAGTTTAAATTTATATCATGCGTGTCGATCAATATGCAGATTAAAAGACTTAGTTGTTGTAAGGATTTTCTAACTATTACAAACAATGCTAAGAGCGATATGGTGTTAATTAGGTACCGATAATCGGATGAGCTTGATAGTATTAAAATTTAAATTATATAATAGCTTTTATCTTTTGAAAAGGATACTATAATCTCCTAATTACTAATCTTACAATTAAGGGAGAAGAGAAGTATGTAGATATTTTTTTGTCGACTATTCGCAATTTAACCAACTCAAATAGGTACATTTGAACGACATTCATAAGTTAGATTAAGACAATTGTGTTTCTTGCTTTAAATTCAAACACTTATTAAATTGAAAACTGTTCTTCACCCTCCCCTAAAACATATTCAATGTATATTCCTACATTTTCAGCAGCCTAAGCTTTGATTAAATTAAAAATTCATCACACTTTAATTCTCAAGTCAACGGTAACCCGGCAACAAATGGAAGACCGTTGGTCGTCGGACCATTAATATCCGAGACACAGGGGACAATGCATGTGAACCGTCTACAAGGTTAAATTGAAATGATTAATGAAATATTATACCAACACCCGCTTTATAAAAGGTTTTATTACCGAGTTTTGGATGTCGTGGGTTATGCATTCCTTGTACGTAAAATTCTTGAAATTGGTGGTGATTTTCCAGAAGAAATTAAAAGGCAATTTCCACTGCACTGGCAGCTGCTATTCTGGATGCCCCTGTATTTTGTTGAATTTTGCATTCTTATAGAAGCCGCAAATCTTTCCCCAGAGGTAAAAATATGAGGATAACGTAACAAAAATATAATTATTTATAAAAAAAACAATAAGCTTCATAAGCTGACGAAGTTGCTACTCGGAAATGATCAATATATCTAGGACTTATCCTATGTAATTATCCAAAACATTGCCTATCTGTGTTCTTGATTCCATCTATTATAATAAATTCGTTTAGCCGTTCATGTGTGATTGAAGGGCGAATTTGAAAAACATTCTTCGAAACGCTCACTTAAATTGGTAAGGTGGTAAGGTGATCATTAAATTGAATATTTTTTGTAACAATGATATTCCTTCAGGGATGATTTACACATCACTGACATTCTTAATAATCCTCATAGCATAATATCTCTCACATGCAATGTCCATCCCCTTTATAAATTTTAAAATATTCTACAATCACCTGTTCCAACGCGTGACCACCACGCGACCTCAACAAAAAATATAAAACATCTTTACAAATAAAATTAATCTCAAAAAATCTCATATGCATTAAAAAACGTGACAAAGAAAGTGTGTTAGACCCGTGGCCTAAAATGATAAAGTGACCTACGGTGACCTTAGGGATGCTGTGGTCATCTGGTCATTTGGTCACTCGGATGATACAGGTTTCTTTACAGGTTTGGCGCGAGTTGAATAACGTTATGAATAGATGGGGAATTATTTTAATTTGGTTACTCATGTATACTGATTTAATAATAGCTTGAATTCAGTACCTAAACAGGCTTATTTCAAGTGTGTTTATTTTGTCTGATCTATTTCACAACAAACGTAGCCGCCATTCTATTTTAAGACATGCTACAAAGATTGGTTAAATAAATTATTCTTTCGAGAGAATCTTCTGGATTTTGAGTCAGCAAATTTTAAACGACTTTTTAAACACGCAAGCTGCTTAGAGTATTTTATATCAACATTATAAATTACCGTGGAACTATTAATTATTATTTACAACAAAACTGGAACCGACCCCACTCCAAAACAAATATGGGAACTTCACCGGACATTGGGCAGCGGACAATTGGTAGTAATTCATAAAATTCGGACATCGGGCAAATCAAACCCGTTGGGTCATTACCGGACACCGACAAAAGGCCGCGTCCTTTCAGGGATAGATGTCCAAGAATAGTTCTCGTTTAAGAATGATAAATTACCCAAATAGAGTCGGTATGTCCATTCCCACAGATATTAAAGTGGGTAACAAAGGGCCCCTCGCGGACCCATGCTGCGGTATTGAAAATATTGCGGAATACAAGTTCTTTGTTGGCATGCAAATCCTACTGAGGGTTTTGGCAGAAATTGGAAAAGTTCCGCGTGCTTTGATGTGGCTCCTGATTTGTTCTAGGTCCCTGAGGCCAGCAGGGATTCTTTGTGATCAAGGGTGTATTATAGATTGATTATAAGTGGAGTGGTAGTGGTATTATCTTGAAATCTCTGCCTAATTTGGTCGAAATGCAAACAGACGCCTGTAGTAATATAATTGCTATTTTGCATTTTGTTTTTTTAAACAATGATTAACGTAATAAAGTAAGTAAGTAGTCTTAATTGCACTAATATGAAGATAACATAATTATGTAAGAAGGTAAACTTATCCCTTTATGGGATCTCTTCCAGTTAATCTCACAAAACAACAGCTAACTGACTTTCATATCATTTAATTTTCTTCATTTCAACATGAAAGTTTGTAGATGATTTTGATTTGTTCAGATAAATAAATTCACTCACGTGTTCTACTTAACTACATATTTTACAGAAAATTGCGAAAATAGAACCCATATAAACATGCATATTTCCCACTATTTACTCTGCTCCAGTTTATACCGTGTGTGCAACATTGAACAGTGTAACTAGCTATACCTAAGCAGAGGTAAAAGAGAATTTTTCAAACTGCATATTGCACCAAAGGAACGGATATGACCGAGTTTGCTCTTTCAATAGTCAGAAAAAGCGTGTAACTGTTGCATAACTATCACTGCATGTTTAACTTTATTTATAGCTGCTGATAAATCATTTTCAAGTAGTTTTTAAGTTACTTTAAGCCCTTTATCCTTGGGAAACAGAAGATGTAGGAGGCAGTTCAGCCGGCAACGTTATTCTACCTACACAATACATAAGACACAAATGATATAGGTAGCATTTTTTAGCTTTTACAAATTCGTTTGTAATTCTTGATATCAGAGCGATTTGTATCTATTGAAATTTAGTTCTCTATTGGTTTTTGTTATCATTTTGCATTTTGAATTATCATTTAGGTCTTATGTATAACGATTAGTTTAGTTTAGTTTACTTATGCAATGTAATATTACAATATAAATTGCATTGCATGTCAAAAAATACGAAATTACATTGCGATCGTCAAACAAGATATGCAAGACTAAGCTAATTTAAACAAACCACAACGCTTACTCTGTCAAATTTAAATTGTGACTTATTTTTAATTGTTGTGTAATATTTTTGTAGAAAGCAGATATTTAGCGAGGAGAGCCGCTGTACTATTCCCATGCATTGAAAGAAGATACCCAAGACGTTTTAGATCAGATTATGAAAAGATTGCGTTATTTCCTTTTACACCGTTATCGCACCAATCTATTGAGCAGATGCAGAAGTTTTTGCACATAATTTATTGGAGTACGGCAACTGAACAACAACACAAAAGAGGAATTTAGTCAATCTAAAAGTAATGTTTAGTTCCCAATTTAATAAACCTAGCATTCACAAAGCAAACTTGAGAAAAAAAGAGGAAAAGGAAGACTTAGGCTTTCTTATTTCAGCCAAAAATTAGGAATGGAGATAGCTTAGGCCCCGAGGAAGGACATAGGGTACTTCTACGCGGACGGAGTCACGGTAACAGCTAGTGTTTCATATAACACAGTTTACTTAGTTGTGAATTAACCAAGATTAAATTTAAATACTGTTATTGTTTTTTCTTAATTGGATGTGCGATGTAGTAACATCCACATGTTATTCAATAATACTTTTTTTGACACTAAACATTTAACTTAGTCGTGCCAGCAAGAAAAGATCAAAATAAGAATGATAAATGGACCTATTTTAGTTAAAGTATGCTTTATCACTTTCTGTCAGATGGAAATGTCACAATGACAGACAAGGACAAAATCTACTTTAAACGCACTATAGCTATCGACCGTTTATGAATAAGAGGTTTAGACTATATCGGTGCTTTTTCACAAGTACCAGTACCTTGAGAAAGAAAAAGAAAAATACAGTACGATGAATAGAACCAAGGAATCAAACCCCACATTTTGTAGGAACCACCCCGATAGTTAATGACATGAAGCTGATACCATCTCATGCATCTCATGCATCTCATACAATGTGAATGTGCATAAACGCATCATTAGCGACGCTTGACAGGTGACGTGGGTGACCGTGGCTGTCATTTGTTACGGCGTGGTCATAGCCTGTCACGTTGACGGCAACGCCACTGTCTATAAAACAACCAATGTTTAGAAAGTAGCATCTAGAATGGCGACAAATTCAATTTAGTTTCAAAAATTACTTTTTTACTATGTTAAAAAACTAGCTAGAGACCATATGACTCGCGTTGTCAAAAAGTTATCAGATCTCATATAGAGCCAAGCTTCTAACTCTACACTACACGCCCTAACTCTACAAGGCCTACACCTCTACACAAACTCTACACCTCAGTCAAAATATGTGGCTTGGCCTTACTGTTCCTAAAGGTATCTTTAAGTTTTGCTTGAAATATCTCAGTTTCGTAACTAAGTTGACCTACAAACACACCAAAGACACCTTTTTACCATTCTCAATTGTTACTTTTTAATCAAAGTTAAAACCTAAATTAACATCTCAAAGGTTCCCCAATATTCCTTTAACTCAGTCCGTTACTGCTAACGAGGATCTACCTAATCCTCAAAGGCCCGATCAATACTGAATCAGCTGTAAAGACATAAAATTCAGGCAGCTTCCAAACCAAATCGCGTTAGATTTTATCCTAAGATTGGGATATCAAGGGGTTATCCGCACATCTGGACCTCTACCACTGAAACAAGAGACGACCATATTTTCACGATGCATTTGTTTTACAATACATCCATTGTGAGTTTGATTAGGTTGTTCTGAAGATGGTTAGTGTTAAAGCAGCAATGGATGGTGGGTTTAGGATCGGTGTGCTGGAAGGTTTTAAAGGGGATTAGAGGAAGCGTGACCATGGTTACATAAGGTATTTATGTAAAATGTTACCAGTTATCGACTGGGTTTATCTGTCTGTCCTGTTCTGATACAGGAATCGGACGAGGAAGTAAAATATGGGCATTGTTGAGGTGGTTTTGAGGGAATTCCGTGTATTTGACATTGCATGTGTGATACTTTGGGATTTAGCAATTTGTCTTGTTTCCCAGAATTTTGATAGATTATCAGTAATCAAAGTGTATAAACATCACCCAATTGGACTATACTTTATACTTGCTAGGAACGGATTAATAATGATAGGAACAAAAGAAAAATATTCGCTACTTTTGATTGCCCTAATAACTCAATAGAAAAATAAAACAAAAACCAAATAATTAACGTAATAAAAAAGCTTTTAAAAGTTTCAAACAATGAATTGCGTTGGCAAAGTTTTCAAAAAATAACCCGTTCCTACTAATTAAAAATGGGCCAAGTCTCAAAGTTCTGACGAGAACGCATGCTTTTAATATTTATAACTTTTATTTGCGCGTTTTAAGCGTTGAAATGTTTCATCTGATTTATTTATTGTATTTATGTATTGAACTTTTTGTACAATACATAATATATAAAAGGCTTTATCTACCACTCAATGGTTACAGTGAGTACGTACCTACATGGTTATCAAAGGATGTGCAGAGCATTGAAAGAGCTTAAATATTATTCAAATTAAACCTGAATAAAAGTAAAAAAACCGCTCAAGTGCGAGCCGGATTCGCACACGAAGGGTTTCGTATCATGAAAAAAAACACTTTTCTTGTATTGGGCCCCCGTTTAATTTTTTACTTTGTTTTGTTTTTATTATTTGTAGTTATATATAGCGGCGTTTAGCTATTACGAATGAATTCTTTGCCAAATCAAGGACCCCATAAAATTAAATAACTAAATATTAAAATTAATTCCAAAGATTATTAAACAAGTACTCATAATTCACAATTACTCGTCGAACGGATATGCTCGTCGAACCCGGGACCGCTAGCTCCGTATCGGGGTCGATAACTACCGAGTTAACTACAACCTCAAATAAAAAGTTGAGTCAGTTATTAAATAACATACATACATACATACATAATCTCACGCCTTCGTTCCCAGAGTGGGGTAGGCAGAGCTACAGAATTACAAACATCTCTATAAACTTGTTGATAATTCTATAACCACAATTTGCACAATTAGGCTAAGATGTTTTCCAGCGTATTAGTGACAGGTTGCAAGCCCATCGCCTAACAGTACTTCAAGCCTTTATTCCCTTAGTCGTCTCTTACGACATCCACGGGAAGACATGGAGTGGCACTATTCTAACTCGGCAACCACACGAGGAATATTCAATTTCCCAAAAACCAATTTACCGTATCGCCGAAACCCACGCGTGATATATGACGAAGGTTGTTTGTAAAAACAATAGTAAACAACCAAGGGCCGAAAAAGATGAAAAACTCGAATTTGTCCGAGCATCCATCTCAATCAGTCCCTTCATCCCGGAGGACCAACCCTTTGTCCTCACCCCCACATAACCCAATTAAACAGGGGTAGTGTTACCGCAGCAAAAAGTGTAAATTGAAAATGTTAAATTAGAAAGATCAATGACCTGTTGACAGCTGTGGTTGTAATTGAATAATGACGTTTGGAATTCTCATGGGAAATGATAATTAAATTAGTGATTAAGAAGGAACATAATCTTATAAATAAATAAATAGGAGACGTTCAGTCGTTCACCAACACAAAAAGATTACAGGTTGCGTTTTTAGGGTTCCGTATCTCAAAAGGAAAAAACGGGTCCCTTATAGGATCACTTTGTTGTCCGTCTGTCCGTCTGTCTGTCAAGATAATTTATCTCAGGAACGCGTGGAGGTGTCGAGTTGAAATTAAAACCATATACTCAACTCTATAGTCTCTTGAAGCTGTGAAAAGTTAAACATATACGATAAGGTAAAAAAAAGATAAAAACAGGGGCTTTATACTAGGAAGGGCGGTCCAAATTAATTGAGTTAACCGTGTCAGGTGGGGTTTTCTATGAAACGGCTTCATTAACACAAGCTTACACATATTTTTAATCATTTTTATGATGTATAATTTTCGATTTATAATGAAGAATGAAAAAAGTGCCTACAAATTTGTACGGAACCCTCGGTGGGCAAATCCGACTCGCACTTGTCTGTTTTTTTTTTTAATATACCCGTGACACGATTTGAAAAGAACTTAGTGTCTCACTCGAAATTGTTTACCTACTACGAATCAAAATATTTTTATCAAAATTAAAAGGTCACAAATAAAATGAGTAGACACTACAATTAAATTACTACTTATAAGGCACCTAGCCATATAAGAATAGTATTAATAGCTACAACCAGTTTGCTCTAGCTGTAATTATACGTACAAAACGCATCATTACATGGTAATAAAACAAAAAGTAACGTTATTGCGAAGTGCATACATTTATTCCAGAGGATAAATAAATAAATCCATGTTACAGATTAATAGCGTGGTCAACACGACACCGTATTACCATCAACCATTCTCTAACTATATTTAAAAACAAACACTATCCATTGCTTCCTTCCTTCACAATTATTAATATCTGTTAGTAATAAGGAAGTAGTGTATATGGAAGTTTCAAATAATGTCATAAGGATGTATTTAGAATGAGGTATGAAATATATCGGGTGTCAATGTGTTGAGTGTGGTCGCACCTAGCAATGACAAAATATGTCAAAAAGCGACAGTGATATTGATAAAACTATTTTAATTTAATTTGACAACGGTTTTGGTGATTTTGAAGGCGGAACTAAAACAAGAAGTTACGTCACTTACATCAAACATAATCTTGTTTACGGTAATTTAAACTTTGGTCGATTGTTTCGTTATATTGCCGTTTGGGTTTCGTTCTTCATTAACTTTAAAGCACAGTTAAAGTAAATACATATGTTTTTTACACACTGATGGGACAACTTCAATTGGCCGGTTAATCTTTGGTGCGTCGAGTTCAAGAACGAGTTATTTAAGATGATCAATCAAATATATCGATATCAAAATAAAAAGTGATACTATAATATTTATTCCCAGAACCGTCTGGGTTAACCTCGTAAGGCCCAGTGGGCAATAGGATGTATGATCAAGGCAATTTAATTTGAACTGTAATGCAATGAGCATAAAGTTTATATTCCTTTCTTCATAAATTGAAAATGGCATTTTCGAACAACCGTAATTGAACTTTATTGCCTTGATAGTAGCTTCAAAATTCCACTTACAAAAAACTGGGTGTTTGTAGTACGATGGGCCTTACGAGGTTAGGTACAGTCACCGTCATAAGAATATTGTCTTTTTTCCCGTCGCTTGAAGTGAGTTTTTTAAATTTTAATTCGTATATTCTAACAAGCCAGAGCAACAGGGTACTAAAATGTTCATCTACTTCACAAATGCTAATAACCTCCTCAGCCATCAATAGACAAAGTTATCTTTGAACTTACCTGTCCCTAGCTTTCCTTTATCCCTTGCATTTTCCATTCAAAAAACTTCAAAATACCTCCAAACTAAACCCTAACACGACGCCACAAAGTCGAAGTTTCATTGTTTATAAATTAAGGTGATTTCGAAGCTACAAGGAGGGTACCGGGGTTCTTTAATAAGTAGAATTAAGATTAAAATGATATTAAATTTTGATATTGTGTTGTGTTCGGATTATTCTGAAGGAAATTTTAATATGGGCTTCTTTCTCTTCGAGTTTAGCCTTTGTGGAGGTTTGGAATTATGGACTTTCGGCTTAGAGTGGTAAGGTCTAGGGTATGTTGTTTAGATTTATACGTAACTTGAGCTGGTAGTGTAGGAGTACCTAATTAGTGTGTTTTATCAACTCCGGTTAATGTATGTTTTATATTTCTTTCATCTAAGTTCGTTCTTAATTTAGAACACTAAAACCAAAACGTTAACTACCTGGAAAACTTAGTTTGGAGTTTAGACTGTGTTTTTTTTTGCTAAAATGCTTCGAAGTATGTAATCCTTTTGTTTTTATTTTAGTTTAACGGTTAGGATATCGTATTTTGGCACCTTTGGGATGTACTGTAGCTAATCTTTTCAGACTTAACCATTCATAAGATATTTGAATAAATTACGAGGAAGTCGGATAAATAACGTTAACCTTACAAAAGGTCCCTACTAAAAACGTATTTTTTATGAAAAAATATTATCGCTATAAAAACTTACTTTTGCTGGTAATTTATCAGAAAAATAAGTCACGGCATCTATTTTAAATACAGACTGAACCCTCGGCACTTTAGACTGACTCGTACCTACTCAACCGGATGAATCTTGTGAGAGTCAGAATTTTGTCTTTACGCAATCGTTATACTGAGCAAGTCTCTTCTAAGTACTTACTAGGTATATTACGTATAGTTCGTGTTTTCACCGTAATGGAGTTTGAAATACCGCAAGAGTGCCTATTTATGTAGGTAGTAGGTTAACAGTTGCTTGGCATTTTGAATGATTGTTAATTACTTAGTAGGTAAGTACAGGCTTCCTTACAAAGTTTTGTTTACCGAATATCATTACTATCAAATTCAGCTAGCATAAATAACAATAAAGATATAGATCAACAGGCCATTCACGTAGCTCAAACCCAAATTCCGTTCAGAAATTGCACTCAAAATTCAGTTCTGTAAGACAAACAATGACCCATAACAAGCGACTTGGAAACTTTTCACAATCCAAGTCGAATTCGAAGTCGGACATACTTTGAATAATTAATATCTGGAAGGGTCACTCCCCCCTCCCCCTTGGTCCAATCATTGCTAATCAACGTCTATTGAGAGCTTTTAAAAAAGCGAGAGATTCAGTTTGAGGATGATATTGTTGAGAAGTTGGGAACTATGTCATTTGTACAAAGTAAAGTAAGGCAAATCGCACCTTTAGATTTATAGTGACCTAACTCAAAAATGTTGGATTTCGAGTTAGGTCTCTATAGTAATAAATATATGTCTCGAAATCGACAGCTGAAATGTTGATTTGGGTCACTATAATTCTAAAGGTGCGAAATGTTGGGCCGGTGTTTAAAATCTATTTAGTTTCTGACAAATATTACATGCTTTTGCCTATTAAAGAACCAGCCACACCGGATGCGTGCGATTAGGCGTGACGTGCGCGTGTGCTTTCCACTGCGTTGTATAGTGACATGTCCTATGAGAATTCATACTATACACCGCAGTGGAAAGCGCACGCGCACGTCACGTCTACGCGCACAGATCCAGTGAGGCTGGACCTTTAGGGTGAAGAAAGACGAGCGTCATTTTTTGAGTTGTGAGTCGCGTAATTTCTGCTGCATACAAAAGTCCAGCTGATTTTGCGTCGCCGTGTTAACCAAACAGGAGTTTTTTATGAAACCGAATTACGCGACGAAAATTACACGACTATCGGGTCGGGCTTCACCCTAAGTGGTATCATCTTCTGCCCATTGAGATCAAACTAAATCTAAATCCAAATCCAAATTTGGTAAGTCTTCATTCTAAGAACCATGGATAAAATGCTTAACGCTAACGTAAACGATTTTCGAAAACTGTTATTACGCGACCGTCCGGCAGCTTACGTCATTCGTATGCATTTTCGATAACGATAACATTCGTAGAATTCTTGTTTAGCCACATCAGAGATCCTGTTCCCAACTGCCAACTCTTTAGATACCATATTGCATTGTCAACGAGTTTATCTTTTCAAAATTTTACTCCATTCCGATAACGGAAAGAATAGAAGTTAAAGAACTGACTAAGTTATCTAATTATAATCCAAAATCTGCGGTTATAGGGTGTCGGCACCAATGATGGACACTTTTAGCTGACAGGCACCAGTAATGGACACTTCACTCTTAATTCAAATTTCATACGGTCTTAAATTGATTGTTATAAAACAAATCTTCTGTAAAATAAGAGTCAAGTGTCCATTATTTGTGCCTTGTCCATTACTGGATACCCCACCCTAGTAACCACTAGAAAATTATTATGCAATATCAAATACTTAATTGTCAATAATCAACCAATCATAACGACTGCCATATGCTGGAATTATTGGATGATATAAAGATAGATGTCCATGCCATTCTTTAATTAATGCGAAAAAGCTGTGATGGATCGGCTGCCTAATTGATGGACTTCACCCGACTCGTTAATTGACACTTTTTGCCACTCATTCGATGGGCTATGCGTGTAAATGAAGTTATCCATATATGTACGGGCTATTTATACATTTATACCAATCGTTGATAAATTTGAGTTCAATTTGTCATCGTTATAAATTATGAAAGTCGTACCATACCGTACAATACAACGCAAATACTCCTGTTTAATGAACACTATACTATACAACAGGCGGCCTTACCGCTAAATAGCGATCTCTTCCAGACAACCTTGGACAGAGAAATAGCTGTTGACACATGGCAGGCGGTGTAAACAAATTGCATCATCATGGGACATGTTGCAACGATAAAATTTGTGACAACTTAATTCACCGACTCTATATTCGAAGACGTTAGGCCGTTTGTACTTATTTTAATATACCTTTGACAGCAATTTCGTATTTTTTGGGGTCTAGAAAATCTCCAGGATAAAAGATAATTCTAGCACTAGTTGTGACGTTTAAGCTCTTTAGCCATTAGCTGGAGTTTATTTATTTATTTTCATGATCTTTTTTTAAATAATGGTTTTGAAACAACACTATAAATATGATTTTTTTTTCAGAACGCCTTTAAAAAAAGGTACAGTTGCCAATTTGAAAAATATTGGTTGAAGTAAAGCCAATTAAATGAAGCAATTATCTGCAAAATACAAACCAAATATAATACTTTAAAGGTTTAACTATAAATCGTTTCCGTATTCGAATATGTTTATAGCACATTCAGAATACATCATCTAGATAGTTCCACCCTCCTCAAATTCACATGCGAACTAAAACTATGCCGAGGGGACGACAAAAAAATTGATATTTTATTGCGGCCGGGGTCCACTTTTCCGTAATATTTTATTCTTTTCGTTGTCTGTGGTTTTCATAATAGCGACAAAGTTACACGCGATTGAAAAAATAAAACTCTTGGAATTGTCGTTCTTATAACCAAGGTGTAAGAACTTTAGTGTCATTTTTGAGTGTTTTGTAACGGTTCAAATATGTTGGTTTTTAGCTACATGTCGTCACACGCACGGATAGGTAGTATATCATTTTCTTGAACAAATGCGTTCGTCTATCTCTTCCAACGGCCTAATCTAGTAAGAAAATAAACAAAGGGACTATTGTGCGTCTGAAAGGGGGAGGATTTGCATCGGAGATAAAATTCTGGTTCAATTTGTTTTCCAAATTTTCGTGTAATTCAACCGAATCATTCTGGCTATCTTAAGCAAGGGGAGTCAGTTTCAGGGAATTTATCTGACTAAGAGTTTGTGACGTAGGTAGTGTTTAAAAAAAACTTGATAAATAAAAGAAAAAACCCGAAATTTTCGTTTATGCATCATAACGTCTGTATTTGATAAGTAATGTCATGTTTCTTATTTGTTAGCAAGCAAGCATTTGACAAATACTACCTTGCTAGCTTTCTAGCTTAGGTACCTGTTTGAGAGCTCAAAGATCACCTAAATATGAAAAATAATAACAATATGACCCAATAAATTAACATAATCCTTCACAAACTATCAAAAATTATAAGTTATTTTCAGTTTTACCCATTATTACAATTTACATTTCCCACGACATTACGCGATAATAAGCGATCCGGGAATAAGCAATGCAAAACGTATTTTGCGCTAATCCGACTCCCACACCGGCAGTTGATGCATCACCTTATAACAATGATCCTTGTCTTTCTTCTTGACCCCACACATACTAAAATACCGTAGCATCAAAAACTACCGCAGAAAGTTGCAAAATTCGATTCACCGTTAATATTTTATCTATTTGAAAGCCATTAGGTATTTTTTTGTCATATCGTCATAGTTTCTTTACGAACAGAAATCCTTCACTATTTGCCGGTTATATACTACTAGATGACACCCGCGACTTCGTACGCGTAGAATTAGGTTCCCGCTACTCCCCCTATTGTAACCCTTTAGGGGATTAATTTCCAAAAATGCTTTCTTAGTGTACCCCTACATCCAGAAAAAGGAATATTCCCTCCAAATTTTACGTCCCTAGGTCCAGCGGTTTTGGCTGTGCGTTGGTCGATCAGCGAGTTAGTATTTTATCACCATCATTTAACTTAAGATCTAGGCTCTTATCGGTGAAGTAATTGCCACTTCTTTGTTCTCTGCTAGCTTTTCACCTCCTGATACGACACGACATTGGCCTTCTGTCTTATTTGGCTGAATTAAGTAAGTCCCTCAACTTTGCTCTCCAAAATGTCCAAAAAGAAACTGTCGTGCCGTATCAGGAGTCCCATCATCTTTCCTCGTCTTCATTATAGGTGTCTAAAATATGTCTTCTTATATATTTCTTCTTCTTCGAAACCTCTTAGTTGCTTTTCTTTTCCGTCCAGCTAATTCTTTCCATTCTTCGCCAACACCACATCTTAAACGGATTCATTATTATTATTTTATACAGGGTGTTGTATAGTTAAAGAGTTAGAATTAGAGCAGTCTGTCGAAACAACGTTATATTTAAGAGTATAAATTCAACAACTAGATGTCACCTACCGATATATTTTAACTTCACTGTCGCGTACCTCAAACGTAAAGATACTCAATATTGCACTATATGGACCACGCGAACAATAGAAACAATGCGTGTTTTCGTTTTCAGCCGTAGATCATGCGCACGGACATCGCAGCCGGCGAGTGCGCAGGTCACCACGTTTTGATACTTGCGTGGCTTAAAACTGACAACGTTAATTCCTTAAAGACAATTATAATCAACTTAAAATAAATCTATACGTACATATAAAATACTTCCGCGACTGGCCGACAAAGTCACTGACTTGTGCGGAATAATTAGAACAAGTATTTTCCTTGCGTGTTTCAGGGTGCATTGAAATAGATTTTTCGGAAATCGACCCCTAACGGGAAGAAAAAGAGGAAAAGGAAGGAAACCAATTCTACGCGTACGAAATCGCGGGCGTTTTGATGATAAGATTTGTGCGATTCTTATACACTATATCAATCATCAAATTAAAATTTGAATAGGGGTGTGTCCTGGGTAAAAAAATTAAAATTCTTATTAGTCCGTCAGTAAAATTATCAAAAAATATTGAACACGTATTATTTGGTTTTTCAAATCGATCAAAATTGACAAATATACCTAACGCGCATCAAAGTTCGGGAGTGGGGGCTCGTGACGTCACAACGTGGTATAAAGTGTGCCACGGCGTGACGTCACGCGAAACTTCAACGCACTGTATTTTCGTCATTTTTTGATTAATTGACAAAAGAAAAAATATGTGTTCAATATTTTTTGATAATGTAAATTACAGACTAATTAGTTTTTTTAGGACACTAGCCTATTAGAATGAACAGTGCCTTAAAGGTGTGACTTAGATATTGAGTTGTTCTCACCAAGGAATTAGGTTTATTATCATTAGTTTTGATAATAGGAACTAAAATCTTTTTGCTAAATCTACATCTACAACTAATTTTATTGGGTACAGTAAAGAATGCGTAAAAAACAGACAGAAGAGTTTACTCTAATATTTGTAATATTAGAATGTGAATTTAAAAATGTAATAACTTTCAAATTTTCTAATTTAGAACTTTATTTTTTCAAATATCAAGACCATTCTTACCTCCTATCAACGAAGACATACTAAATACTGTATTATGAACTGACCGACAATGCCCGGCGGTCAATATTCTTTTCAAAACGTCCAAGACAACAAATTCCCACGACATTGTGTTCAAAACAACCCAAAATGTCGCACAACTTTTAACAATGCACGAAACCTTTACAATGATTCCTAGCACTTTTACTGCGTTATGATAAAGTCCACATTTCTCTGTCTTCATGCCTTAAAAGTTCATTTTTAGTGCGCACCAAGTCATCAGCCACATTGACAAAAATAAAAAAAAGGCTTTATAGCTTTGGAATAGAAGTCATTTGAAAAGTAAATTAAACTTTGTATAATTTTGCGGTAGCTCTTAATACTTGTGCATTATTTTAATGTTTGGGGTCAAGATCATTGTTATAAGGTGATGCATCAACTGCGGGTGTGGGTGCCGGATTAACACAAAATACGTTTTGTATTGCTTATTTACGGATCGTTTACTATAATATATCGTGAGAAACGTAAACTGTAAAGCTGTATTAATTTTGAGTTAAATAATTTTGACAGTTAAGGGACCCTAAAGATTTCTTGTTAAACTCAGATTGATTTGAGGTTGAACATTGGAAAAACTATTATTATTTTTACCTTCAGAAATACCGGGTGTTGGAAATAAGATAAAACATTAACTGTATATTTTTTTAACTTAAACTCATCAAGTTTATCATCCATTTTATACTGAAAATCATTGGACGTTGACGAAGGACATTTATTTTTATTTATTGTTTCAGGCCACCATACATACACATTTAACTTGCGACTTACTTGTGGTTTACATAATGAAACCCACAAAAAAACTCCTACACTTATGAACCTCTTTCTCTCTTCCACGAGTATATTATGCAACACTTGAACACTTTTAAAACACTACGAAGACATCAAAAGTCACCAGCTGATGAGACGAGGGTATTTTCATTACCCCCCCCTCGCCCACACCCCGTACCCCGCCTTGTCGAACAAACGAGAACACCCTTTGTCTCTTTAACCACTGCGATGAGCACTCTCGATTATGTAGGGGTATTAGATATTGCAGCGGAATTATTTGATGTTCAGATACGGTTTTAACTAATCCTCTGAGGCCCTACTTTCAAAGTCGAATTTCGAAGTTACGTGAGCTCCATCACTTTCTCTCGATTTACTCTCGAATGACGAGTGACAAGGATGGAACTAAAGTAACTTAGAACTTCGATTTTCAAAGTAGGGTCTCTGATTCGCTTGTGTTGCTATCATTTGTTTTGGTTAAGAATGTATGTATGTTTGTCACTGCCAGGTTAAAGTGGAACTGGCCGGGACACGTCTGTTAAATGCAAAGTGAACGATGGTTCAAAACGGCTACCGAAGGGCACAGAGGAACATCTTCAAAAAAAAATGCGATCATCTAAACTCGGATTCATAATTAGATTCCATCAAATCTACCAAGAAATGTCACTGTCACAATAACATCTGTCAATGTCAGTATGACGGTCCAGATGCCACCAACCCTTTCTTAATAATAAACAATATAATTATCTTACTGCAGGTGAAAAGCTTAACGAAAGTCTTTGTAGTGGTGTAGAGAATTAAGGGAATTTACTTCCAAATTCAAATATAGTCTCCATTTTCTGTACACAGGCACTATACAATTACATAAACGTAGGGGTTTCGTTCGGAAACGCGGTGGATGCGAAAAGCACAAGACCGGTCTGAGTGGAGAGCCTTGGGGGAGGCCTATGTCCAGCAGTGGACGTCTTTCGGCTGACATGATGATGATGATGATGAGGGGTTCCGTTAATTTTGTCGCCTATACTACTTTGGTTCCTAGATGTTTGTTATGTATCGAAGTAAACTAACGCCCCTCCTGCAGTTAGAATGCTACAGTCAGGATAATGTAATACGCCTTAAAAATAGGCAACACGCCTAGGTAGTGGTTAATTTTTTTCAAAGGGGTTGGGTAAAAGTGTTGTCATTTGTAAAAGTCATACATTTTCAAGGTGGGCGGCCATTCGTAAAAGTGGTAAATTATGATAGAATTATTCAAAATAAACATATTTTATTATGTAATGTAATACTCTTAAGTGCATCGAAGCCGAAATATTTAAATATTCATACCTTTAGTACACTTTTAGTATCAAAACTGAATACTTAAATCTTTAATTTCTCGGCTCCGATATTATTAAATGCCATAAATTATATATATCTATGTGTATTTCGAGGTCCTCTAAATAACTTTGTAAAAATCATCAGTGGCCGCTGAAAAAAATAATGACAATATTCTTCAAACAAATTTACCCAATGCCCTTTACGTGTTTTAGGTATAATAATCAATAATATACGCACATCTTCAAACGATAATATTATTGTATCAAAACGGATACCAAATGTTATCGAGACATGAAGTTTTACCATTGCAATATGAATATTTCTACCACAAAATTGCTTCAATTAAATATTTATAAGAACAACAGGTTTTTATATAAGCATTTTTATTTAAAGAAAGCATTTAAATGTTATTCTTAAAATTACTAAGTAATTAATTACTTACGTGTATTATTTCGCCAAGAGTATATTTACTAATGTTGGAATGTTCCATTTCAATGGCAACACCGTGGTAGATTTGATGGAATCTAATTATGAATCCGAGTTTACATATAAGGCTCAGAGTTGGTGGCTCATTCTGAGCCAGTAAGAGTAGCGCTTTGCAGCCAAATGACAGTTTTAGTGTAGCTTTTGACAGTAGTTTAGCTACAGTCAGCTGGTTTGCGGCTCAGAATCCACCTACAAACCATTGTGAGCCTAACGTAAACAACTCCTTTATAGCAGACAACGCATCAAATGCCTTAACAGCAACACGACTCGCAACCCACAGAAAATAAAGTTTTCCCTACGATTAGAACGAGTTCAAAGAGTTTTGTCATCGAGGCATTGTTCCCTGATGGGTTCTTTAATATCGTGCGTTCGCTCGCAGTTCCTATATAATAAGCAGAGAAGTTCCTATGCTAAAATACCTTTTGTTTTATGGAATATTATGAACTCTGTATACATATTCTGAAGGTTCTTTTTTGGTTGTCAAAAGTCTTGTTTTGCGGTTTGACTTTTTTGTTTTGGATGTTTTGTCTCCAGTTGATTGACTTTTTGTTCGTTGGTTTTAAATTGAAGAGGGGTAAATTGGAAAATGGAAGTCGATTGGAAGAAAACGTGATTAAATTAATAATGAATTTTGATTAAACGTTCATTTCATCTGGTACAAGTGTGCAAAAAAAATTGTGAATGTTTTACGACAAAAGTAAGAGAAATATACTAGGTTAAGTCTGGGTCGTGGTATAGGTGATCACCTCTGTGTTCTACCCACGAATATGAGCAAGTTTCACTATGGGACCAGCTCTGAAATCAGGAAAAAGAATGCAGCTACAAATACAAATACGATCTCAAAAACAAATACTCCCGCTCATCACAATAAAAAAAATCACTGACCGAGACTCGAACACGGGATCGCCTTATAATATATATATATATTATAATAGGAATAGACAGCCAACCGCTATTAATAAAAAAAACATCCTGTATTTGTATTATTGTATACATTTTTATTTACGCCATGGAGAAGGAAAACAACACAGGCCATCTAAAGGTAAGCAGTACAGTCATCAGCAATAATATATTATCCAACATTGGGCGCGAAAATATCTGACACGCTCTTTTACCTCTAGTAATAAAGACTTGTCATTTTTGCGCCCAATGTTGGATAATATTATTATTGCTGGTGACTGTACCTGAGACTACAATCTCAAGACTCCATATTCATTGCCAAACCTCAAGACTAGATGGAATGCCTCTTTTGTAGTAACTTCACCGATTATCTTACCCACACCGGAACACAACAATATAAACATTGCTGCTTGGTGGTAGTATCTGGTAGAGATCCGGACGTACCCTGCACAATGTCCTATCACCACTTTATTCTATTACCTTAACCCGTAAATGTCCACGTGTAAGTGAAAAATTGAGCAGCGCTTCACTTAACACTTTCAGTGGTGCATGGAGATGAATAATTCAACAAGTGGCGCCCGCGCATGCTGGCGGGGGCGCAGAAATCAATTAACGCCCTCTATTGACTTATAAAGATGACGCATGATCTGTGCCGGTCGTCCACTAAGGGATAGAAGCGAGGGATAGATAACTTAAAATAATTATTAGAAAACCCGGGTAAGATCATGTCGGACCAGGCTCAGTGTAGGGTTCCGACACCATCACTACAAACACAAAAAGCTACATGGAATAACTATATGAAAAGCAAGCTTTAAAAACCCGACTGCATTTTTTATACCGTCGTCGACATACCTACATATACTTATTAATAATTGTCATTTTGCCATTGTTGTTATTTCAATTTTAACAGTTTAGGTATCCTATGTCACCCGGGATGACGTAAGGATTCTAACGATACCTCACTCATCTAAATCGGTCAAGGGATTTAGAACTTATAGTGGAATAAAGAAACTCACATACATACATACATAAATACGTACAAACATGAACCCTGAAAACATTACACTCCTTTTTTGGGGCAGTCGTGTAAAAACAACGAATATGGACTAGTTTCTATTTAAAGTTATTTGGTGCTGTCTTAGGTAAATTTTGTAGTACGTATGTATAAACACCTTAGTCGGCTGTATCTCAAGAACCAATTAAGTCTTCTTAGCCTTTAGTTTTCCTTTTAAATTTGCTATATTATGTGCTTTCATTTAAGAAGATATTTTTCCGTTTTTTTACGCGGGGAGGACACTTAACCTTAGAGAGAATTACACTTTTTAACCTAACCTAACCCAACCTACGTAATTAATGTTTAAGATATCCTGAACACGTGAACAGATCATAGTTTCAGCAGGAGAAATAGTATTCGATGAAATGACAATCGATGAAGTGAAATTCGATAAAATTATTACCCTGTGTTGCTCATAGGGATCAGTAACAAATATTTTTCTGATTGCCATCAGACCCGGAACTAACGCTAACGCTGCTTCATGAGTCTTTTTCACTACCAACTAGTTTAGACTGCGTTGTTGCTGACAGTCCCTCGCTTCATGACACAAACATAGCTTTCTATATCATAGCCTTCACTGCCCTCCGTCCTCGTGTTCGGTATAATTGGACAGATGTCAAGTGTGGTATCGATCCTCGTTCGTGTAAAACGTCACTCCCGTATTTGGAATTGCTAATGTGGCGCCCTTGGCCTAGTGATGGCTGGTGAAGTCTGTTTAGGGGGTTCAAATACTGCATATTCTTCTTTAGCAGTAATAAATATGAAAGTTGTAACGAGATTGTTACAACCTCCTTTGTTTGCGTTCCTGGCCACTATTACATTTAATCTAAATCTTTCCAAATTCAAAATTGTTTATGATCGCGGATAGGTATCAATCCTTAAGCTCATTCTCTAGAAAAATTCAATAGAACCAGACACGGGATCTCGTGTCGTGGTGCTTCCTTAAATTAATTAATTATTTTATTTTTATTTACTTATCTTCCTGTAATCTTATTATTAGAAAAAATTAAACACATAATTTATAAAAAGTGATTCATTTATTATTATCTACAATACTACTCCTCTGTGTGGGTCTCAGCGATACTACCCTATACCGTCAGAAAGTGTATGTGTGTGTTTGTTAGTTTCGTCTTCATGGTGTAACGTCTCGACCAATCGTCATGAGATTTGGTACAAAGATAGTTTAGAATCCAAAGATGAAGATAATACTTTTTATTCCATGAAATTAGATACCTAAGGGGAAAAGTATAAAACCACTTCGAAATGAACGGAGCCGCGTGCAAAAGCAATGTATATTTAGACATAATGTTATATATAAAAATTGCCTTTATAGTTTGTCCGTGTGTTGGTTTGTTACGCTTCCACAGATAAACCTCTCGACCGATTTTAAAACTATTTTCTATGGAGATAGCTTGAACCCAGTGGAAGGACATTATTATTATCGTACGGCCTGAGAAGATCCTGCGATATTTATTATAATTCTAAGTCTAAATTTTGCAGCCAGTCTATAGCCGCCACAGACCACTCATTGAGCCCCAATGCCACCAGCGAAACGACGATTGGGGCACTCCTCCACTATGTGTGGCACTGTTTGCTGCGGTGCGCCACAGTCACACGCCGGCGACTCACTACAGCCCCATTTGTACAGACAATAGTTGCAGCGGGCGACCGCCGTGCGTATTCTATTTAGCGTCGTCCAGATTTTTCGCGCAACCGGGTTGACGGATCACAGACAAGGCCACCCGCAGAGCACTCCTGGGACTCCCAGTCCGCTGCCCAAGAAGACGCTAGGTTTACACGTTGGCGGATACAGGGATCGGACCAGAAAGGTTTGCGCGAGGGGAGTCGCTCTGGGATACTCCTGTCCAGGGTCTTGGTGATCGGTAACCTGTGTGGCAATTGGGTTTTGACTGATTTGCTCCATTCAGCCGCTGCAGCTTGAGTGCGCCTCAGATGTGGAGGGGCAATATTTGCTAGCACGGGTAGCCAAGAGGTTGGTGTGGGACGCAAGGTGCCCGTGATGATGCGCATAGCGCGGTCGAGTTGGACGTCTAGCTTGTGGGTGTGAACACTCCGGTACCAGATCCGAGCACAGTACGGGGAAGGACATAAGATCATTTTATCCCAGAAAATTGGACAATATCTGAGGGAATAGCGATAATCGACTTCTTAACTGTAACTATAAATGAAACCCCGTCGTCAAACGTTGCATTGCATAGCTACTTTATGTATGTACATCTCGTACTAGCATTTATGTCTTTTTATCTACATCCATATCATAACTTCCCTACAATATGTTCAGAAGCGATAAGCAAATCGCCTATATTAAGAAACCTGTATCTGTGGTTGCATCCTAATGTTTACTTTAAAGTATAGTGCATCGTAATGTTTACATTAAAGTGTCGGTACCTAAACATTAAAGTATCGGTTCCACTAACTTGAAAATGCAAGCCATATCAGAAATAAAGTTTGTTTTTTATTATTTGTTTTTAACAGTAACACTAACTTAATGAAAATACAGGCCATATCTGAACATATTATAGAAAACTTAATATGCATGTAGATAAAGTTACACTGAAAAAAATAATTGGTCGCTTGTAACAAGATTGTGATTGTTGTGCATAAGCGTCTTGGTCCCATACGAGCCTAACAAGACGATAGATACATCAACTAAGACTTTAGATACATCAACTATGATGTTAGTTGATTCACTAAAGAAATTGCTGTAGTTAACTATCAGCTTTGGTTGATATAACTAATATCTTAACTATTGTAATGATTTTTTGTCAACTAAGTGAAAATCTCTCTTTGTTGGCTCTCATTTTTTTGAGTGTATGTTTGCGGCTATACATAATTAGGCATTAAAACACTCGTGTGATCTTATTATGCACCAGCCACATAAACTTCTATTAAACGACAAAGCATAAACCAGAACATACTAAACAATGTATAACAAGTCCTTCATCCCCTTTTAAACAGTGATCGGCTTCTTCTTGTTTCGATAATATTTATTAATATTGTCAAATGCGAGATCAAATAGTCATAGACAGCCGATTGCTAATAATAAAAAAAACATCCCGTATTTTTTTGTTTACGCCGTGGAGAAGGAAAACGAGCACACAGGCCATCTAAAGGTAAGTGGTACCTAAGACTACAATCTCGAACCTGCAAATTCATTGCCAAATTTCAGGAGTTAGATGGAATGCCTCTATTGTTGTTGTAATTTGCTGTACCTACGCATTTGGTGTTTGCCGGTGAAATTAGTATTATTTATATATATTATAATATCATAAAGCAAAGTCCCATGCTACGTCTGTCTATTATATTAGATTATACTCCTTGTAAAAGGGTATCATAACCGATAAAAAAATACTGAATTACGTACGTAAAATATGTACGTATAATATTTGACTTTATGTATTTTGAACGTTATACATAGTGAGCAGTATAGATTATAAACTTTATGTATTTGAATCGTAGACATTTTAAACTTATGACATAAGATGTTATTAATTTCGTACGGTATGCAATTTGACTTTAAATATTTTGATCGTATGAAAAACGAACTTATGACATTTGATTTTAGATGTTTTGCTACGTAACCGTAATTTCACCGGTTATCTGATCCACACCGGAATATAAACATTTCTGCTTGGTGATAGTAGCTGGTAGCGATCCGAACGGACCCTGCGCAAGGTCCTACAACTTTTTTATTCCACTAGTTTACGTAAATGTCCACGGTAAATGAAAAATTGACAAGCTCTTCACTTAACACTTTCAGTGTTGCATTGCATAGTGTGACGGCACCTATGATGGACACTTTTAGCTGATAGGCACCAGTAATGAGCACTTCACTCTTAATTTTATGACTCTTAATTTTAAAATTGATTGTTATTCATTTGTTGCAAAACAAATGAATAACCCATATCTTCTGTAAAATAAGAATCAAGTGTTCATTATTGGTGCCTTGTCCATTACTGGTTCCATCACCCTAGCTACTTTATGTCACCCGATGGATCCAGCGGTTGGGCGTACTGCTCTGATTTGCATATATTTTTGATTGAGAACGATTGTAGTTTATAATTTGGCCATACGAATAAATAAATAAATAAATAAAACTAGCATTTCTGTATTTTTAAGCGACAAATCATAAACCAGAAGCAAAGCGAACACCCAAAAACGATCGCCTATAGGCTATAACTATAAGCCATTGGCTAAAACGATTCTCGAAACGCAATTTCGGAAACATTAACTGTGGCGACGGCCCGTGAAATCTGCTGCAACTACACGACATTAGTGGCTGTGATTTACGACCGGGTTCGATTCCCGGTTTTATGGTTGTTGGTTATTTTTAAACTTGAAACTGTTAACAGAATTTTGTTGGACACTGTTTGAGAAATTTAAATTGGTATTTTTGGAGTTCCGTTGTCGTGTGTTCACCTGACCTGTCTGTCATAGATATCGCCATATTTTAGAATTTAATTCAAACTCAAACTCACAAAATTTATTTGACAAAAACACACGCAACACAACAAATATAATCGAACATTTTAATCGATACAACTATAAAGTAAAAGGATAAAACATAAAAACATTTATATACTAGTAGTGAATTTAGAGACGTTGCGCTGTAGTGTGAGGTCAAATAGGACTCAGCTCAGCATGTGCTGCAGCCGGAGCCACAGCGCTGGTTTTCAGCCAAACCCTGGTGTTTACATACCTAGTTCGTAGCGAACACGAGATTAAAGAAAAGAGAATAAAATGCATAAATACAATAGGAATTCCACCCACAGATTCTACCAAAACTAAATTAAAGCGAAGTAAATTGGTCGGTCTTAGGTAGGATTCGAACCTACATCTCCTCTGGCTCTCCGGGCCGATGCAGGCGCATAACAACTTATGCCACCAAGACCCTGCTTAAGATCCACGAAATTAGTGATCTCTTCAACAGACGACGACGACGACGATTTGATTTGAGATTTCTTAACTAACAGACGTTTCTGTTAAAATTAAAAATCTTTAATTCTCCCTATTTCAATATTGGAATAGTTTAAAATATGGGTCATCTAAACTTACTGAGTTTTTTTTGTTTTTGTAATACCCCGATTGATAAATTTCACAGGAAAATAAAATTAAAGTGATTATTATTTTACAAGAAACAATAACAAATAAATAAATTGTAGTGATGAAGAGAATGGGACCGATTAGAACTACCTAAAGAGTAAACTTAAATACGTCCGAACCATCGGTGCGCGCGTCCATCTCTCGAATGGCCGGTTTTTTTTAATGAATAAAACTCAAATGCGTTCCCTGAAATAAAAATTAAATAAAAAATCTACTGCTCACTTTATTTTTGATAAGTATCTAACTTTTTTAAACCTTGCTTTAAAGTGCAGCCTGTGTTCATCAGACAGGAGACAGCAGGAAAACATACGTACATACAAGAGACCACACCGAAGCCTAAAAGTGATTTTCCACCTGCAAGGCGCTCCAAGGTGAGGTAAGATGAGGCGAGACGAGAATTAAAATTTGTATTGCAAAATTTCAATTCCCTCCTCATAGAAGATGTCTTTGGTGGAAACGGTTTATTAACACGCATCGCCTCGTCTTGTCTCGCCTTGCCGGTGGAAAAGCAGCTGAAAATACGCAGAAGCTGCGTAAATTGAGCTGCGTCAAAGTCGCAAGAAGTATAGCAGGACATAATTAATATGGCGTGCGTCAAAGCTCTTACGCCGTTGACCAAGAGTCTGATATTGGCTAATCCGCGCGCCATATTAATTTTGTCTTGTTGTACCAGCGCAGGGTGGCGCGCGAAGAAACGCGCGGGCGCAACATTGGGTAAACGTTGCGTTGCGTCAGAGTTTCGTTCCAAGTTTTTCCCTTTTAATAGCAAGGAGAAGGCAAGAGCACTTGGGAGCTCCTAGCCAAGATGCATTACGCTAACTAGCGTTCCTATTCGTTTCGTTTTTAAACCAATCGAGTCACTGGTAGGTGACGGGATACGAAGTCACGTGATCTACCAGTGACGCTATTGGTTTAAAAACGAAACGAATAGAAACGCCAGTTAGCGTAATGCATAAGTGGGTTCTGAGTCCCATACACATTTGCGAACTCCAGACTACAATCCCAACACAGAAAATGCGTTGCCATCTAAGATTTAATTATTTATGCTAATGCTAGTCGATCGATCGACTGGGGTTACCTTTGTTTCGGCGAAATAAGTTTGCCAAATGTATCGTTTCCCAACCGTTTCATTTGCCAACCCGCTTTGTTTTCTGTAACCGTAAATATTTCATGATATTATAAAAACTAACCTAACCTAACCTATAGGGTTCTACACGATAGTACCGAATTAAATCATGAAATAAGGTATGTTCGCCTAATAAGAACCGGTTCCTAATAAGAGCCACCATTTCAAAAACCCCGCTCCCGATACTAAACTGAAATCAAGGCCCGCGCCGACGCTCCTCATTAACCAATCATTGAAGCGCATTGGCATTACTTGGGTTTTACGCCACCATTTTGCCAGTATGGCTGTCGATGCTGTTCACGTCACGAGGCGTAGGTCGTTTATAAAATTTGTTGGTGTTATTTGATTAATTTAAGTGTTTCTGTTTCGTTTCGGCGAGAACTTTACACATGAAAAGGAATAAGTAACATTTATGCGTGGATTATGAAGGCAAGGTTATTGAAAGAACAAATTTTTTTGTCAATTTTGATTGGTTTTCTCCGTGATGGTGAAGTGCCTAACAAGGACCACCATTTTGTTTCCAAATAAGGCCCACCGCCAAAAATGTGATTTCTAAAGACTTAATAAGGCCCAAGAGCTAATGAATGAAAATGTTCCTAATTATGTTGTTTTATGCTTAAAATAGTTTCACTTAGTAAATATCAATACAATACAAAACTGTGTTTTATTAAAAGACATAAATCAAATCTATAATTCTGCGTTTAAGTTCCTATAGACTTTTTAAGGACCAACACTACAATTCTTATTAATTTTTGGATTTATCCTTCGGGAATGACAAAAACAATTGTAACAGTTAACAAAAAATATTATATAAAAAAATTAAGTTGTGTAGTTTCGGAATTATCTACGGAACAGGAATGAGCCTTATTGAGATAACCTGTTCTTAATAAGGTCCATTGAAAAGCTTTTTAAAAACAACTTTTGTCATTAATTTACTTTGGATTCATGATTTTTGGTTATTGTTTTAACTTCAGATATAGGCAATTTGTACATTTCATATATTTTTTTAATTATAGTACTTCTAAAATCAGATGTATAAGGATTTACAAAAACCTGGTCCTTATTAGGCGAACTTACCTTATTTGCAGTTACACGAAAAAAATTGGGTTGGCAAATGAGAAGGTTGGGAAACGACACATTTGACAAACATATTTCGGCCAACCGGCAGGCTCGCCATCGATTGTCTTATCCAGACACTGTGACATAGCAATGCGAATACAGCTGCTCAGCGGAGGGTTACAGAATATAGATAACGGTAAGCGATGCGGATGTACTCTACACAAGGTCCTACCGCCACTACCTCCCCCCCCCCTTTCCCCCATACTAGATCCGAGGATACCTTTTAATAAACTTAGTATTCTAATCTGGAGTCACTGGAATTGTGGAGGCCTGAGTGAGGATTTGCCCAGCAGTAGGTCAGAAACAGGGAGATAAGGTAAGATAAGAAGTAGGTATAGTGGTATTTTACAAAAGCTTATTGGGTAACTGGGAAAAATATTCTAACAAGTAATTTTCTTACCAGATTATATTACGTGTACGAGTACAGAAGAGTTCATAAATATGTGTAGGTACACTTTAGTACCTTATCTATTTAATGTCATGTTTAAACTGCCATATATGAATTGTCACAGCGATTAAAGTGACAAGATACAAAAGTGTTTACATATTTATGAACTCGACTGTACCTTAGTACTTATTAGAAGTGACTTTTTCTACGTTCATCCTCATTAGTTTAATTGGCATTATCTTATTAGAAAATCCTAACCACTTCCGACTATAAGTACCGCAAAAAAAAATTAACCTTACCTTTGCCATATTTTATAGCGTGACAATTTCTATGATAAAAAAAAGTCAAGTACTTAGTCATTACATGTAGATAGTACAAAAGGTAGCAGCAATTTAGTACCCAAAGCTACCTCAGTCCAAGAAAAATTGCCGAATCCGTCTAAATAGACGTGAAACCGTTAACACTTTTGCACTCATGAGTTAGGATTCAAAACCTAGAACACAGATTCAAAACCGATTCAAAATCCAAACAGCTTCGGGCAAAGTCGCCGCACCGTTTATTCGGAAACCAGTACCAGTACTTTCTACCGGTCAAAACTAAAACGCAGTATAAGTTCAAGAAATCCATACGCGCATACGCCGTTTTGTTTTAATCGGCAGCCGTAACATCTCACCCGAGAGCGTTCACCCCTGACCCCGACTGGTCATCTCGAGACGAGGTTGTCCTGCTCGCACTGCTAGCTGGGTCTGTAAGACCGTCCTTGTCGTCGACCGTGCACGATTCGATCGCAGGGCGTTGGGATCCGTGTGTCCTCAGAATTGCAGGGAATCTCGAAATGAGGTTCACGAATTGTGGAATTGTTTTGGTTTTACTGCTGAGCCATTATACCCTGTCACGGTATAGATCAGTGATCCCCAAAGTGGTCTATATCGACCCCTAGGGGTCGACGACGACCTGCAAGGGGTCCATGTGAGCGGAAAAAATAAATGGGGGTCCATGAGATGAAAATGGGGGTCCACGATAGTTGATCCCGTTTAAGCAGGTCGTGACTTTAATTTTGGCTTACCATTAATGGAATAATCTATACCTATTCATATCATACACAGATAGTATGTAACTACTTACTTACGTTATACTTTCTTATAAATATATAAATAAACAAATATCTATCTAAGTATCTAAATTATGATTACATTTTCTCTGTGTGTAGTTTTTACTTTGTAAAAAATATTTTTCCGCGCTAAATATTCATTGTAGCCTGTGTCAATTTTTAGCCGGCTAGACCTCCAACGTTATCCGTGCAAAAAATCCCGAAGATTGTTTGCTTAGTTTTTACGTGATAACTAAATATTTGGTAAGCAGGACCCCTGCTTACCCAAAACCGAAACAAATGCCAAGTGGTCTATGAGACAAAAAAGTTTGGGGACCTCTGGTATAGATCGTAGTTAGTCTTCAAACGAAGTTATATGATGCCTGCATGTGTGTGTGCGTGCCTCGTACGTAAGCGTCGCGAGCCAACACAAACAAACTCGACAAGCCACGCCAAGTCGGTTTATTTTGTCAGGGCCACGCCGTTGCCGCGTTTTTATTAAGTATCGAGCCACGCAACCACAGGAATGTGGTTTTGCCCAGTAGAATGGAGGCCCAGGAAAAGTACAGTCGGCAAAAGAGCTTATCTCAAAACCAAAAAAAAAGGTGAAGAATAATTGGATTTTGAGATAAGATTTGCTGACCAACTGTACTTTTTTCCTGCTCAGTCGTCAGCTAGAGGGTTATTCTCCTAAACAACTGTCTTATTAATTTGTAAACCAAGTATTTACAACTTTGGCCGAGCTGCTTCGTCGACAAAACCTGCGACCGAATTAAAAACAGACGTATTTAAAATGTAAGGAATGTTCTAAAGAGACTAAGGCAATTAGTAGAGCCAGCGATCAACTATAAATACCTATATGCGTCTCTTTTATTAACACGGGATCTATATCTTTTGTTTCGACGAACTAGTGGAGAGAGTTCTACAGTACAGTACAGTACAGTACAGTAGTTTTAGTGTGAACAGCCAGTGATCAACTATTAATATATGTGTCCCTTTTATTGACACGGGATCTATATCTTTTCTTCGTTTCTTGAGCGAGAAAATAGTTGATAGCTAATCGCTTCCTCGCCAACAGTGTGACAAGTGCCTTATGCTCGCTGAATAAGAATACGTCGACGAATTTAAAAACGAGTTGCTTAATAAATTCCTTGGCTAACAAGTTCCCCATTTCGTGAACCGCGTCGCTCTAAGCTGAGAAGATGCGCTGTACCTGTGCGCACGAGTATCACTATGACTCCTTATACAGAAGAGCACATTTACAATACAATAGTTAGCATTTTGAACCTTGTACTTTTAACAATAAGGACTCAAGTGCTTTAGGAGAATCTGTGAGATACGCTGTTCTGTCTAAAGAGGGTAGCATAGTATTACAAATAAAATAAATCATTTTTAAAGTCTTTAAGACTTATGGATACGGTTTATTGTTGAGTGATTTAAGTGCATTGAAAGATTGTTTTCTAGTTAACCCGCTACTTCTAGTACTTTGAGTGTACTAACTTTAGAGGTTAAAGGAAACGATGTAGTGAATTCTTCATAAAATTATGGATTTCGATTTTTTTAAATAGGGTAATTTTAACCCCCCCGACAAAAAAGAGGCGTGTTAGAAGTTCATGTGTACCTGTAGGTCCATATACATGTGCTTCCCAACGTATGGTCCGATTTGGACACGGCTTTTTTAAAAGGAAAACTAGTTAATCCGGATGGTTATCAGCTAGATTTCATGAAAATCGGTTGGGCCGCCTATGACATGTTAGCTCTGAAATAGGGAATATTCGTGATATTAATGCGTAAAGCATTTTTACCCGACTGCCGAAGGAGGAGGATAATGTGTTTCACAGCCTATATATGTATGTTTGTTCCTTTGTGTCACTATAAAAACTAAACTCGTTGTCCGATGTTGATGATTCTTATGTTGATCGATTTGTCTTAATCTGGTGAGTGTCACTGAAGATATGTCAGTAATCAAAACAGCGTCTGGTTGCCGCCATATTGTACAAATTAAAAAAAAAAGTTGACCAAGTATGACAAGTGGGGTGTCATTGAATAGGGATTTAAAAATCATCTTTAGGTTTCTTTCATCATTTTTCATTTTGAATGATCATTTGGGATTTATAACGATTTAAAGTTGGTTAGCAACAGTCGGGTTTTGAAAGCTTGCTTTTTATTCGCGGCTTCGATAAAAGCTGATTCATGTACCTAACAAACAGTTGAATTATTTTTTTTAATTACTATAAAAATTACCAAGATATAAGCCAACAAAGATTTGTTCCTATTTCTAGCAAAACAGAATTTAACATGGACTTTATATGGCCTACCTGTTACATAACGTCACAGTGCGTATCGGATCTCTCTGTCTAATCGCTGTCTAATTAGCCGTTTTAAAATGCTTGTATCTTATTTAGCTATAAGCGTTTTAGTTTCACAATCCTCTTAACTCGGCCGCCAAGTGTAAATTACATAAGAGCTATAATAATGTTGGCATTACGATGACATGTCAAAAGCGATATGCTCTTACCAAGCAGAATAGAGGCCTGTACCCTTACCATGAGTGACAATTACCGTACTCCCTAGCGAGTCGAATGCTCTGTCCCTCGCAATCTATAAGAATACTGCGAGGTCTGCGAGGGACAGAGCTTCTACTCGGGTCTCTATTCTAGACGGTAAAAACGATATCGTATTTGACCTGTAATGGAATTGTTTTTAACTCGGCCGCCATTACTGTCAAGTAAATAAAAGCTATCAAAACGTTGACAATACGACAACAGGTAAAAAACAATATGCTTTTTACCGCCTAGAATACTGGCCCTGATTATAAGTGGGTTTAAATTAAAATCAATGACCACACGGTAACGGGTGACCATAAGCATCGGGACATGTCCGAAGATAATTATATGATTACACGTCACTTTGACGTTAGGGTAACAATATGCTATTCGCAGTGATTGTGCACGCAACGCCGCGTCGCAAACTTAGTGGTGCGTGGATAAAATAAGGGTTGATTTTGACAGAGTGTGACGAGAACTAACAATCATTCAATAGGTAAAAACTCCTAATATAATGGTACCAAGACCGCTAAGCTTAAGTGGGACTGGGCTGGACACGTCTGCCGAATGCATCCGGAACGATGGGCCAAGGTTGCCAGCGAATGGACCCCGCAAGATGGCCACCGAAGCAGAGGCAGACCAAAAAGGAGATGGCGCGACGACTTAGGGTGGTATTCCACCTGTAAAATATCTTTGTCCAATGTGCATTGCATTTCAAATTTTGCAAATACACATAGGACAAATATCTTGGACAAGTGGAATACCACCCTTAGACGCGTTTCAAAGCGAATGGCGGGAGCAGTGGGACACCCAAATAGGGTAAAAAAAAATAAGAAAATGGCGACCTTCTTTCAGAACTCATATCTTTTAAAAGGCTCAACCGATTTTCATAAAACCCAGCTAAGAACCATCACGATTAGGGTTACCATTTAGGAAATTAAAAAGTCCGGACAAAAAGCCTGACGTTTCGATAAAAGCCCGGTCCTTTTAGTCAAAAAGTGGAAAAATTACTTACTTAATTATAGTGGTAAGGTACGCATCTAATTAAAAAAAAACTGGACAAATTAAAGACCCGGACAAAGTCCGAACTAGAGTCTAAAAGTCCGGACATGTCCGGACTAATCCGGATGGATGGTAACCCTTATACCGATTAAATTAGCATTCTTTAAAAAAAACCGCGTTCATATCTGTCCGTCCGTTTGGAATAAAAATTATATTAGAAACAATGGGCCCAGGATGTACCTACCTGTAAGGGCGCGTACACATAGCGATCCGTTTTACAGGTCCGTTATTTGATGGCCTATGTAATTGTATGAGCGAGTTCACACCCAAAACAGTATTCTGGATCCAGTAAAAAAGAAGATTACAAGGTGAAAAGATCCGTTTAAACGTATCCTGTAAAAAAGGACGTTCTTTGTGTACGCGCCCTTAAACATATCCGAAAATGACGGATACGACTAAAATTTCAAAATATTGTAGGTACCTAGGTAATCTAATACTGATTTAGGCTGGGTTATAAAGGTGTTATAAAGATCCGTTAGATCAAATTTCGGTCAGGAATGTCAAAACTTCTAAAATTTGATCTGACATAATTATTTACTACACTCTGTTTCATAATATCTAAGTTGATTCCTGTGACAGCTCATAATTATAAACACGTATTACACTTGTTTCTTTAACTTTACATAAATGCTACATTTGTACACACCTAGCGACGCCGTTCGGAGACTTAAATAATTAATCGCCTATTTTTAAGTAACATTGAAATTACGAATATCACAGGATGATAGGAATCAATTATAACGAGCCTAAACAAATACATCATTTGTCAAATTTTACATCAGTTACAAACCCATGTAAACTCCGATTGAAAATCATCAAATTATGAACTCATCCGGATTAAAATTGTAATAAATTACGCGGCAAACTCAATATTTTCACTACTTAATTAAAAGGGGAAACTGGCAAAACAACCGCCATGATCTGTTATCGCGAACCAACGAGGTGTTTTTAAAGGCAATCACTGCAACTATGTTTTCACGCCATCTAGCGGCGTATGCTCGCAACTCTTGCGAAGCGAGCGCGACGCCCATAGCACAGTGTTTACGATTTTGTTCTTGTAAATATTTATTAAGTAAATACGCATTAATATTATGATGTTTTTATTGATTTCTAGTACTCATTTTATCTAACTGTAAACTAAGTCTTATCAACTAGATGTAGAAAATAAACTAATATTGCTAAAGTTACATACGAGTAGGACTGAACAATATTTCAAAGAAATAAGGTTCAATGTTGCACGTCAGCAGGCCACGTAAAAACTTACTTTCTGTGTGATGACGTAATTCTTAGCGATAACTCACTGCCTATTTTGTCTCATTTATCAACCGGGGATGTAACTCAGTGGTAGAGTGTCTGCTTCGCATGCTGAAAGTCCTGGGTTCAAATCCCAGCATCTCCAAATCATGAACTTTTTGTTTTTTATTAAAATAACATAGTGTTTTTTATTAAAATAATAATAGTGGGTCTAATCTTAAAAGATTAGACCCACTATTAGTACGCACCAAATAAAAATATTTATAATTATTTCTTTAGAAATAGTTTACGCAAAGGTTCTTTTTACTTTTACGCGTACGGTGCCATCAAATATTATTGATGAATGAAAGCGACATCGTACAAAAGTGACAGCTTCTTATTACGTTGACCAACCAAGACCATATTTATGGCAAAGCAACAGTGTTCGCCGAGTCATGTTCCGCAATAACAAGCAGAGGCATTCAAATTTGATTCTAATGTCTATCAGCCCTACGGCCGCACTAAACGTTCCTGACGATATTGCATACACAAATCAGTAAAATGTCTCTGAATACGGTTAGAGTCCACTTACCATCGGGTGACGTAAGAATTCTAATTAAATATAATAATATTTCGTTTTTAATTATTTCGCTTGCTTATTTGGTACTTTTGTGATAAGTTGATAACTTATGCAAATACTTCTAACGTTTAGCAGGTTGGTCACGTCGGGGAATGTATGGCACGGTTAATATTTCAAACTGGTAAACATTCAAATTGCTTAATGGTACCTAAAACCCAGTAAATTAAATAATTTTACTATGACTTCGACTTTGTGGCGTACTTTTGCGTTCTCCATATACATGGAAACCTACACGCACCAATCTGATGCCACTTCATGCCACCCAAACTGGACCAAAGGGGTTTGGGTAAAAGTGTTGTCATTTGTAAAATTCATACATTTTCAAGGTGAGCGGCCATTCGTAAAAGTGGTAAATTATGATAGAATTATTAAAAATAAACATATTTTGTTATGTGATGTAATACTCTTAAGTGCATCGGAGCCGAGATATTTAAATATTCATACTTGGGCGTACTTTTGTACTAAAAACGGAATACTTAAATCTTTAAAATTTCCGCTCCGATATGTTTTAACGCCATACATTATAGATATATATGTGTATTTAGAGGTCCTCTAAATAAGTAGGTAAAAATCATCCGTGGCCGCTGAAAAAAAACATGACAATATTCTTCAAATAAATTTACCCAATGCCCTTTGGTGTACTCAGTATTATTTGTGCATTTGTGTGCGTGTCGCGCGAACATACGAGAATATTTAATCTTCTTAAAGCATGTAGACGTAATTTACGCCGACATGCTTCCATTTGTGACTTCAAGTTTGACGCTGTATGACACTATCATTATATGTGTTATACATAAACTCACGCCTTCTTTCCCAGAGTGGGGTAGACAGAGCTACAGAATTACCAACAACTCTAAACAATTGTTGTACAATTAGGGTAACATGTTTACCAGTGACAGGTTTTTTTTGGTAATCGCCTGAAGGGCCAAAGACAAAAGTCCTTGCTTTTGTTTGCTTTCTACTTGAATTACTTTAAGAAAAAGGGGCAGCGGTGAAAATCTGCACGGTACTGTCGGGCTCGCACCGGCTAAAAACACCAATGCCCCTATTAACAACTAGAATTCAGACTCCCGCGGATACTACCCCAGCCAGTGCTGAAAGGCCGGAGGAGAAAGTCCTTCCTCCGTTTACTTATCCGTGGTGTGTTCCAAAAAGGGGGAATAGGAGTGGGGGTTGGGATGGGGGGAGATTAGTGACAGGTTGGAAGCTCATCGCCTAACAGTACCACAAGCCTCCAAGTAGACTCCATCCAAGTACGACATCCACGGGAAGACATGGAGTGGAACTATTCTAACCCGGCAACCACATGGGACGGGACCGGGATATGTGTCATTATTATAATAATTACGATGACCAGTCGCTGAATCATGCGGGTCATCGGAGCGAACAACCGCACACGTGGCGTGGAGCTGACAAGCTTCCAATATCGATGACTGACACACAGCTGCCGGGGAATGTTTGCTGTGATTATTTAAATAGGCACTTTAAAAGGATTGTACAATATTTATTTATTTATTACTAGGAAATCCAACAGAAGTTACAATCAATCCAACAGAATATGCCGGTGAGAGAGCGTACAGTCCAGACGTGTGTCCAAATTATTTAAAAATATTATTTACTTGTGTGAATTAAACTAGAACCAAAAGCCACTACCATAGAAGCTATTTTAGACTGCAAGTGAAGTGAGTGTTTATTCATTCTACAACTGAGACAATCTCTGCGGACGGCGGTCGCTTATCAGCGCGCAAGTAAGTCGGTCCGGTTAAACAAGACAATAAACCAACAGTTAATTAGTGTTCTGCTCTGTGATTCGTTATACGCAATGAAGAGTCTTCACAGAAGTCCACCATTGAGAAATTTACCCGAGCAATCCCAATCGCAACCTGATCTGTCAAAAATAAATCTGCCGGCAACAGATATGGAACAAATAACTATCCGGAAAAGGAAACGATCATTCAATGAGGATCATTTGAGAGCTGATCTGCAAGATTTTCGCCAAGAAATCCTCTCTTTATTTAAAGACTTCACCAAAAATCAAACTAAAAATATGGAAAAAATTGCAGTAGACATCTGCACAATAAAAGAACAAATAAATAACATCCAATTTAAAACTGATCAACTCATACTAGAACATGAAACACTGAAAGCGGAGATCGCCGAGATTAAAACCAATGCCAATGACACAACTCTAAAAGTGAATACACTAGAAACCGATGTTCGACACTTAAAGACATCTGTGACTTCAGGGTTAGCAGCAGTACCAACGATGTCACTAACGTGTGAAGACATGGTCCAGGAAGTTAACGAACGGTGTGTACGGGAAAAAAATCTGATTATCATTGGTATTCCTGAACCACAGTCAGCTGACCAGCATGAAAGAGCCACTTCAGATATTGAAGAAATAAAGAAAGTGATCAAAATGACTAATGTCACTTGCCCTGACCTAATAGCATGTTCCCGCTTGGGAAAATATATGCCGCAGAAAATAAGAGCTATTAAGGTGACCTTTGATTCTGCTTCAACCGCTAAAACAATCCTTTGGAACCAATCAAAAACCGACCGAAGTGACGTGAAAATCTACTCGGATAAGACACACTACCAACAAAAGTGTATGAAGAACCTCAGGGAAGAGCTGCAGATGCGTACTCAAAATGGGGAAACGAACCTAACCATAAAATATTTTAAAGGTGTACCAAAGATCGTCCAAAAAAACTAACTTCTAACATACTAAACTATCATGAATATAAAAACCAAAAAATAACACACCAAATTGCATACAATTATGAAGACATTACCAAAACTAAAAAGTCACTGTCTATTCTATACTTGAATGTTCGTAGTTTGGTACAGCCCGGTAAACTAGACGAAATAAAATGCATAATACAAGCTATTGGGAAACTGCACATTCTGGCCTTAACTGAAACTTGGATACAATCAGAATCTGAAGTAAAAATGCTACAATTGTCCAACTACACGCATTATTATAACTTCCGGACGCACTCAAGGGGAGGAGGTGTCTCCATTTTCGTACACAACGATATAAAACATTATATTATAGACGAAAAATGTGACGATGACAACCATTTTCTCTGGGTGCACGTCGAGAAATTTGGCTTAGATATCGGTGTAGTATATAAACCTGGACGTACAAACTCGGTTAAATTCTTGGAATCATTCTCTGAACAGCTGCAACACAGAAAGAGAACTCTAGTGTTCGGAGATTTCAACTATAATTTACTGGAGACCACAAAAAACACTAAGGAATACAAGATGCTACTACGGGGAAACGGATTCACTATTCTTAACAAACTAAACAAGAACTATTGTACTCGGGAAACGTCAGAAACAAAATCTATCCTAGATCATGTATTGTCGAACGTTAAATGTCACGAATACCACATGGCCATTATTCAATCCAACATGTCTGACCATAAACAAATCTACCTTGAAATTAAAGGATGTCCACAAATCCCAGTACAAAGAGTGGAATATGATTCTGTAAATTATGGGAACCTATACAAATCTATGGAGTCCATTACAGACAATGCAATTCGTTATTACGAAGACCTTGAGAAATTCTTGAAAATCAATATAAATAAAAATAAATCAAGAAAACTAAAAACACTTAATCCACCCAAAAGAGACTGGATAAATAAAAACATAATTAACGCAATTAACCAGCGCAATATCCTATGGAAAAAGACCAACGAAGAGGCAGATGGCGAAAACTGGAAAGAACAACTACGGAGCGAGAGGAATAAAGTTACAAATTTGATACAATCAACTAAAAGTAAATATTACTTAAAAGAATTTAAATTGTGCAAGGGGAAGCCATTAAAGATGTGGGACTTAATCAATAATCTTTCAAATAATAAAGCAAGATCGGATTACACTCATCTCAAACTAAAAATTGGAACGGACATAATTTCAGAAGATCAAAATGTTTGTGAGTGTTTTAATAACTACTTTGCTAATATAGGGACTATACTAGCAAATCAAATACCTCAGGAACATCATAATAACCAAATCTATGAGAGTGTAACTAAAAGCAAAGGGCTCACTGATTTTAAAACTGCAACTACCAACGAAATTACAAAAATAATTGATCACCTTAACCCTAACACTAGCTCAGGCATAGATGGTATCACAACAAAAATATTAAAATGCGTTAAAAATCTAATTAGTGCTGACCTTACAAAATGTATCAATAAATGTATGCAGGACGGTACTTTTCCTGACTCTCTCAAGGTTGCTAAAGTAAGGCCCATATTTAAATCTGGTGATAAATTAGACCCCGGAAATTATCGACCCATATCAGTTCTCCCAGTGATATCAAAAGTTTTTGAAAAGATTCTCCATCAGCAGCTAACAGAACACCTTGTTTCAATCAATTTCCTTTCTGACAAACAATATGGCTTTCGTCCTAGATCAAATACATTATCGGCTACCGCTGACCTACTTACAGAAATAAAAGTTAACATAGATAGCAAAAATATTGCACTTGGTATATTTATCGATTTGAAAAAGGCTTTCGACACGGTAAGTCACTCTCTATTATTAACAAAAATAAATTCTTTAGGTATCACTGGAAACGCATTCAATATTTTAAAATCATACTTAACAAATCGAATTCAAATCACTAAAATAGGTAAAATAATGAGCAGTGCCCAAAAAATCGCCTACGGCATCCCACAGGGATCTATTTTGGGACCGTTGTTGTTCCTCATTTATATTAATGACATGCATAACATAGGCTTAAATGCACACTTAACACTATATGCCGACGATACCTGCTTATTTTATTTCGGGCAAAAAATAGAAACTCTGATAGAACAGGCTCAAAATGATCTAAATACACTACATAGATGGCTCCTTTGCAACCTACTAACAATTAATGAAGCTAAAACCAAATATATCATATTTTCCGCAAAAAATAAAACTATACCAAACTACGAGCCCTTAATTATAAATGGTGTCACTCTGCAAAATGTTAAACAGGAAAAATATCTGGGTCTGACTCTTGACGAAAAGTTAACGTGGAAATCACATACCGATGTGCTCCGATCTAAAATCATATCACTAACCGGTGCGTTGCGGGGGACCGTTCGTTGTCTGCCAATTAAAGTTCGTTACACCATTTATAATTCCCTCGTTAAACCTCACCTGGACTACTTGGTGGAAATATGGGGCTCTGCTGCTAAATCTAACCTAAAAAATCTACAAATCTCACAAAATAAAATTGTAAAACTACTATTCAATTACAAGTATCTAACCCCAACCAATACAATATACAAAGAAACTAAAATATTAAACATCTCACAAACATATATATACAACACATGCATTCTAATAAGAAAAATAATAAATAAAGACATTCACAGCCACATAACATTTACGAAAAGATCCCAAATTCAAAAACGACTCACTCGACAAGCTAATAATATTGTACTTCGTCCACCCAGAACATTATATGGGAAAAGGAATATAGTTTACGAAGGAGCGCAGCTGTATAATAAATTGCCGAATCAAGTAAAAGATGCAAAATCTATAATGGTATTTAAAAAAGCACTAAAACAACATATTTTAAATAAATAAGAATAACATAGTTATTCTAAATAAATATAAACCATTATTTCATTAAAATAAAAGGTAGTAAATTAAAATACTTAAACCAATCATCAATTCTCACAATTTTAATATACTACGGCTTCCCCTAAAAACATCGATATAATATTAATACCTATAAAATGAACTTAAATGTATATATTTAAGTTAATATTTATTATCTCGGCATTGAAAGTTAAACCGCTCGTATGTAACCGATAGTTAACTGTTGTAACAAAATATCATGGTTTAACTGGCCTGTAGAACTAGTAGCTAAATAATTATTCTATAGCACTCATTGTCTCCGACTACCCGTTTTTATTATACTTTATGTTAGTTATAGCATTTGGTCTACCGTTCTTGCATGCTACCCTCTTACCTAGATCTAAATTAAATAACATTGTTTCTCAGTAAGTGATTTATGTAAATCTTATGAGAAATAAATATCTTAAACCATCACAACACACACGGGGGGGGGGGGACACTTGACTCTAACAAAAAATAGCGCTTTAAAGCTTAATATTTCATAAAAGGATACATTAATTCAAAAATTGTCTGCCTACACTCGTAATATTTTTGAAAGACCTATCCAACGACACCGCACACTATGGGGAAGACGAAAAGAAAAAAATACATCCTCACGTTACGTGTAGGAGAGGTACACAAAGAAAAAGTTTTTTCAAAATATTATTTTACTTCTTTGTTGGCGTGACTGTATATTCATGCCAAATTACAGCTTTCTAGTACTAAGAGTGTATGAGCTAGGCTTTGGAGTGCGGACGGACGGACATGGCGAAACTATAAGGGTTCCTAGTTTGACAATATGATAACATGTCAAAAGTTATATGGTTTTATTAAGTAGAATAGAGCCCCAGATGATATAACTCGCTAAATTCAATTTAATATTAGTAAGAAGGCTAAGGATACATGCGCAGGTTAAATGATAACAAAATAATTATTCTTTCGTGAACCAAACAACCGAACGAACAATGAAGATGTGATGATACATAGAAAGCGAAGTTAATAAACGTGTTTCAGTTTGTGAAACGCAAGCTGATATATATTATTATAATAAACGTGTTAATAAACGTGTGTGTCTCAGTTTGTTTATCGCACTCGCAGACGTCCAAGATACAGGCCCAGGGTTGTGATTCTCTCAATAAGCAAAGGTGATCGTTCGCTCGAATGAAGGTCCAAGCGGCGAGTTTAAGTAGTCCCGGCAGAGCGAACAAAACACATTTTAGCGCGTATATTCAATTTGGCAGCATGACTTCTCGAACGTATAAGGCTCCCTAATTGACAATGCACGCGCTAAAATGTGTTTTGTTCGGTCGGACGGGACTACTTAAACTCGCCCCTTTGATTCGCTCGTCCGTCCGACCGGCCGCCGTTTTTTGAGAGAATAACACACCACCAGCTAGCAGCTAGCAGTATCTGTCAGACTCCAAACTAGTCTGACAGATACTTCATGTAATGAAACCTGTTTTAATAAATAAACGATTTGATTTGATTTGATTGTGTTGCTGGGTTATGATTCGGTATTAAGCATTCGTTAATTAAATAGCGTCTTTGAGTCATTTGTAACTCTAGCTCTAGCTATTTTCGAATCGCTCTGTTACTATTCGAAAACGCGTTTATTTATAACGAACCCCTTATTCTTTACGTTTCTATACTTACATTTTTTTGGTGTACTGCCTTTTTGCCGAATTATGTTTCGCCAAATTTCATTTGGCAAACCAATCCTTGGCATAATTTTACTTCGTAATTTTTTTATTACGCTACATTTTTATATTGCAATATTTTATTACGTCAAATTTTATGTGGTAAATAATTGTGTAGCAAATGATTTGCTAAGGCAAATAATTTTTTTTTATTACCTCAAAACGAAACTACTTCCAGAGATAGGTAGGTTAGGGTTATTTTTTTATGACCTTAAAAACGAAACTGCTCCCAGAGATGGTAGGTTAGGGTTAATTTTTTTTTATGACCCTAAAAACGAAACTGCTCCCAGAGATAGGTAGGTTAGGGTTATTTTTAAATTAAGGAATGCCAATCAATACATTTGACGAAAACATAATTGACATCTTAAAATAATCCCAGGTAATAATTTGTCTAACAATAATTTATCAAATCATTAGTTGGGAAATGATATCGGTGCGGAACGTTGAGTTGGGAAATAAAAAAATACCCAAATAAAAATATGGGATAGTTAGTAATTTGCTAAATAATTTACGTCGAAACATTAGTAAACCCATTGTTTTACGTATTCCTTACTACACCTTTAATCTTGGCCTTTAATACTCTATGACGATACGAAAGTCAACGTCAATGTCAACGTGCTATCAAATAATAGCAACGTTGGAACCGCCACGCCACCGCGCCAAGCCAAATAACGTCGTCGTGAATGCGTTCTCTGGCTGCCATTTTCTAATCAGTCTGCTCCGTGATGTCGCGCCGTTGAAGCGGAAACTAAATGGCGTGGCGCGCCTGGGAATGTGGTCAAAATATTACGCCCATCCAGTTGTATACACTCCATCTGTCGCCGAGACAAACGGCGCGTCCGCGAATGCCCAGCTTATGTGTTTCTAGTTTGACTTTGGCAGCTTGTGGACGAGGTACACGCAGCGGTCGCTCAATGCCCTGCGGGTCCAATACAACGACGCGTTCAGGGTTCTGTTGCGGCTGCCGCGATACTGCAGTGCCTCGGGGATGTTCGCGGATGCGCGCGTGGACGGTTTCCACGCGACGCTGCGCAAGCGATGCGCCGCGACGCTCTGCAGGGTGCGTGCTAGCCGCCACCGGCTCCTGAACGTCGTCGCTGAGAGATGGGACAGTGGCCTGATCAGGCACTGGTGCTCCCTTCATTTAAGTTTAGGTACTAACATAGTTATTTAAGTTTTGTGTAATACTAACAATATATGGACTATATGATGTCTGAAATAAATGCTTTTTGTTTTTGGAACTCCAAAAAAAAAGGACACAGAATCTATGCTAGTTCTATCCCCGGATTATTAATGAACTCCCAGGAAATCAGGAAAACACTGAAGATTCCTGTTAAATATCAAACCAGATCATAGATAAACTGGTCCGTTCTCGGCAAAAAGGCAAAGGGTGGAGATAGGCGTTAGATTTCCTCCCGGTGGAAATCGACGCGAGGCGCAATTTCCGCACGCCGGGGCTCCACCTGGCGGCGAAAAAAAAACCCGTCATGAAATTTATAGAAATGGAATTGGGATTATTCGGGATACATTTCTGCTGTGTGGTCGCCGGGTTAGAATAGTGCCACTCCATGTCTTCCCATGAAAGTCGTAAGAGGCGACTAACATAAGGAAATGAAGGCTTTTAGTATTGTTAGGCGATGTGCTTGCAACCTGCCACTAATATACACATGGTAAACATCTAAGCCTAAATGTGATTACAGAATTAACAACAAGTTTTTAGAGTTGTTGGTAATTCTGTAGCCCTGCCTACCCCACTCTGGGAATGAAGGCGTGACGGTAGGTATGTATGTTTTAACATTTCTAATATCTCTCTTGGATAGAATAGGCAATAAACGTATGATTGTCTAGCCATACTGTAAGTAAGGTCTGTTCATCCTTACTTGTCTTATATAGTAAACATCTTTCTAACCTCAAAATGAACCTTTTTTGGATAAAACAGCTCTTTTATCGTAAATGAAGTAAACCGAGTTAACATTTTGGACATCACTATCATCTGTAAATGCTTTATTTTGTTTAAAATAGCTGTTTTATCCAAAAAAAGTTCTTTTTGAGGTTAGAAAGTTGTTTACTATATAAGACAAGTAAGGATGAACAGACCTTAGATGTTGTAACACGTATAGACACGCGCACTACGGCGTCGCTTGGCGACGACCGCTACGCACTCAGAGACCACGTGCACGTATATCTAATTCTATGCACACAAGTACGGCAAACCCGCTTTCGTGAGATAAAACATCAGTAACATCCGGATTAGTCGAACACTATGTTTGTAAAATATATTCCAAAAAAACGAAATATTTGTTGTTGCTTCTTATGGGCATTGTCCCAATAAAGTAATGGCACCAGAAATGGACAAGAACCAAGTTGGTACTTGATTCTTATTTCAAGAATATTAACAATTCATTTATTTTGCTACTATTTAATTTTACCTTTAGATTAAGAGTTAGGTGTCCATTATATGTATAATGGTAACTTTGAAAAAAGTGTCTATAGTTTCGTAAAGTGTCTAAAGTTTTCCATTTATTGCAAACTAGCGACCCGCCTCGTTTCACTTTGGTTAAAACAAAATAAATAAAATATAGCCAACATAAAAAGTAGCTTCAAAAGTTTTATTTTTAATCGGTTCAGTAGTTAAGGAGCTTACCTCCAACATACAAACAAACAATCAAATCATTATTATCCACTACACCTATACGTTAGGGAAAGTTAACAAAACATTCTTAAAAATAGGCCCAAAAACCGCTTCATAAAGTATTCACCGGCCGAAATGCCACCGGCAGTAACCCCATTAGCAGCCCAAATGAATAGTTGATCGCTCCAAATGTCAGGTGAAATGGAATATCGGATGAGTTGGCTTCATCGCCGCCGAAAAACTGGTCAATTTTTAATGACTCTTGTTCTTTGTGGTGGACATGAAAGGGGGCAGCTGGAATGGCAGCCATAGTGCGTACGCGAAGGGTTAGGTAACCACTTTGTATATCTGCAAAATCACAACCATTCTCTTGACACAAGACATAAAAAGGTACAGTGTCCTGAAGCGACCTCTACCTAAAAGAGGCACACTTCTAATTTAAATTTAAGCAAATTGCCCTATTATTGGCACCGTACCAATTATTAGCATTTGTTGACTTGTAGACTCTATTTTTATAATTTGGGGTTTACCCTACATACCTAATAGTAGATTGTACAACTAGGGTCTAAAATAAGCCATACTTAGTACCACGAGATGGTTATTTTCCCGAGAAAATCGAGGGAAAATTGTTCGACGGGTACCTAATATGGCTTTTAGACCCGAGTAATACACTCTACTTTTCACTTCGATTGCGAGAAAATAAAAACATTAAAAGGTAAAAAATTAGCAAAGATAGCACCACATATTCTACGGCGAAAATATTGTTTTAATTTTAACACAGATACAAAATATAGATACCGCAAATAAACGCCACTGACCGTGTGAGTATTTAGCGCTTCAAAGCATTGCACAATAGATTTAATCATATTTTAACGATTGTAAAATAGGGACTAAAAAACACCTAATGTTTTGAGAAGTTAATTTGTTTCCTGATTGGTCGATTTTAATATAGCTGTATTCTGGTTGGTTCATACCAAAAACAAAGTTTTTTTTTAAAGAGTTAATATAGTTAAAGAGTATGCGTACCAAAAAGAACCTAACGTTCCGATTGACAGTCGATGTGTATTGTGATAGGTTGATTTAATTTCGTGAAGTATTTAATGTGGTGAAGTATTTTGATTGGTCAAATTAAAATGTTTTGTACAAATAAATCATTCTATTTTCCATTTCATATTTTCCCTAGGGGAAATATGAATATAATGTATTCTCTAGGGTTTACATGTACTACTTGAGTCTCGCTTGATAAGTCTAATATGACACACTTTTTGAGCATGAGAAGTGAAAATAAAAATATGGCACAAGGTAATATAATGAGCAAACTGAAAAGGTTTACCACCACTGGAAACTAAAAATTGTACCAAAAAACGACAAGCCGAATCATCTCAAGGCAGGGATTGTCAACTCAGTGTGGGGTCGGGACAAATTGCGGCGTCCCGCGGGAAATCTACGGTTATTAACTGTCAATCATACACACCCTATTGAGCGAGCTGAGATTTTTTGTGTGATAGTAATAAGTAGCGATGAAAAATGTACATTACCTTATACTTACTTTTTATACTGGCTTTTACTCTGTATATGATTCTTTGGCCCAAAGCACAGATATAAATACACATAGATAACGTAAACACAACCAATCAACTCAATCTGTATGAAAACCAACCGTGTCACTTTTTGCTACCAACTGGGACACACCAAGAGAAGAGAATATTCCGTTTTCCGCGCAAAATCGGATCGGAATTTTTTGGGATATTGCAGTTTATTATCACGCAACGAGGCATTTTCTTAATTTTCACGGCCGACCGGCTGTAACAACAGGCGTGCGGAACGTCAGTAGCGATGGCTAACCCCGACGCATGGTCGGGGTTTAAGTCCGGATTCGGACACGCGAAGTAGATGCATTTGCGTTATGTATGTGTATGTATATCTGTGGCCCAAACGGTAGTTGTATTTGTGAAGGTCAATACTTAGTTTATTTACTTAACGTTGGCTTAGTATTCAGCGTAGAACTTTATCACGGACAGTGAAAAATGGATGAGTCCTGGGCCCTCAGCAAAGATGCACTACGCTAACTAACGTTTCTATTCGATTCGTTTTTAAACCAATCGCGTCACTGGTAGACCACGTGACTTTTCGTATCACGTCATCTCCCAGTGACGCGATTGGTTTAAAAACGAATCGAATAGAAACGTTAGTTAGCGTAGTGCATCTTTGCAGGGCCCTCTGGGGCTTTTCGAGGCGGTGAAACAATGTTGCCTTAGACGTGTTATCGTATCGTACACGTTAAGCTATTATTTACTTAACATGTCAAAAGCAATCTTGTTTTACCGCCTAGAATAGAGGCCTTGTAGAGCAGCACGTCGTGAAGGAACAGCAAAACTGGGCTCTCCGTCGTCCTTTATCACTCATTAACAGCTTGAATTTCTGCACTCATGTCAATTTCCAGTATGTGTCTTGTACTTTTTAATCCGATTTTTTTTATAGTTCCCCAGAGAAATCATAAACGATTTCTACGAGAATAAGGACAAGCTCGACATAAATAACGATTTTAAATTCTTACTCAATTATCATAGTAGGTATACTTTAAAATTCCTCGGCACGAGCCACGATTGCGTAAAGAAAGCCATAAATTCATAAATAGTCATGTTAAAAATACAGATAAATGGTCGTTATCTAGTAACATATTAATGACTGGTGCCATTAGTCGAAGAGCTCTTTACGCGGACAGACGGTGGTGTGTATAGATAATATAGAAAATGTCTAAAATTACTTTCACGGCAGACTGTTAGGTTATTCAAGGGGTACCCTGTTCTATGACCTTCGGTAGCTCTTTTCATTGCCTCATTAAATGCTTTATTGCATTAAACTAGCGGCGTCAAGACATACCTATATGTCATCGGCTTGTAATTTTCACTAGACAGTTGTATTGGGTTTTGCATTGATAGATGAGTTATTAATTAAGAATAATAAGATGTTGGATTTTTCATTAATTGATGCGAAAATGAACTTACGGGTTAAGGTAAAGTAATGGAATAAAAATCGTTATAAATCCTATGATCATTCAAAATGAAAAATGATGAAAGAAACCTAAAGATGATTTTTAAATCCCTATTCAATGATACCCCACTTGTCATACTTGGTTGACTTTATTTTTTTAATTTGCGTAATATTGCGTCTGGTTGCCGCCATATTGAATTTTAATTACTGTCATATCTTTAGTGACACTCACCAGATTAAGACAAATCGATTGACATAAGAATCATCAAAATCGGACAACGGGTTTAGTTTTTATAGTGACACAAAGGAAAAAACATACATATATAGGCTGTGAAACACATTACCCTCCTCCCTCGGCAGTCGGGTAAAAATGCTTAACGCTTTTAATCTTAAAATAAGAATCTAAAGTAAGTAATAAATTTAAAAAGGTTTTACACAAATATTTTTGCTACAAAAAATCCACTCATGCTTTCATAACTACCAGTGTAGTATTTGCAGGGTTTACGGATCGGCCTGATAAATATCCAGGCAAAAAAAGCATAGATTAAAGTACTGCGATATTATTATTATTTGGGGGGTCGAGATGGGCCTGTAGTGGCAGCTCTTTGTTTTGACTTTACCGCAAGGGCCCGTTGCGTCCAGGCATTATATTTGTTTGGGCAGTGACGAGTTGTATCTGTTGTGGGCCCATGACTATGTCGTCTTAGGTAGATACTTCTGTTACGATGACTGCAACAACTGTCTCTTTTACTGTCCAATGATGAACTCTTCTAATTCCTGATCTTCTGTAAGAATGCTTGCGTGCATCGTAAACGGCACAAGATACTTTGTTGAATATGTCGCTTACGCTCTGAGCAGCAACGGTGTGTACAAATTAGCAGTTCCAACTTTCACAAATTCCCATAAACTAACGAGCCCTAGAACATAACTTTACCTTTAATTCACCATGGAACGAGCATTATCAATTTCGAGCTGAATCTCTTCGTCACTAAGGCGCTTATTATGTCTTTTCGGTGCATAACGAACGTATAAATTATGCCATGTAGTAGGGTCCATAACCTCGATACTTCCAGAAGCATTGAAAGCGCCAGAATTTTTCCGGAAATTTTCTTCGGCGTCGCCTTTGATGCATCCACCGCCGCAGTTGCATCCAAACAGATTGCATCGTCCTCTTCCGCAATACCATCCTTCATGTACGAGTCCGTCGTTGCAAACTTTAGCTACGCAGCGCGTAGGTGACGCTGTTGAAGCTCCGTTATCGTCAGAATTTTGGGGTATGTAGGTATCATCTTTGTAGGGTGAACAGAAGTCTGCAGACCAGGTCATCGCGGTACGGCCGCAACACTCCGAATTCACTGTCAACACGATCACCAATAATACTGCTAAATAATACATCATTTTGTCTTGAATAGCAGTAACTGACACGTCTGATCAGCAAGCTTACGCCTTGCTCTCTCCGTGTAGGATCTCCGAATTTTACATTGGTAATGGGCGAGGCAATTGTAACTTTATTTGATGATTGCACGTGTTAGCTTGAATACGATAACTCGTTTAAGTGTCTGCGGGATCTGATAATAGACTAGTAAACAGAGTCCTGAAAAACCCCATGACAGATCCTATCCAACAGGAACATTTACAAGGTCAACTGCTGCAAATTAATCTAAGTGGATAATGTGGTTCTTTTGGCCGAAATACGTTTCGTCGAATGTATTGTTTCCCAACCGTTTCATTTGCCAAACCACTTTTATTTCTGTAACTGTAAATATTTCAGGATTTTTATTAAAACTAACCTAATCTAACCTATAGGGTCTACCCGAAGGTACAGAAATAAATCCTGAAATATTTATAGTATTTCGGCCAAAAGGCAGTACTGCTGTTTTTTTTTTTGGGTTCCGAAGTCAAACTAGGAATCTTTATAGTTTCGCCATATCCGTTTGTCTTGCTGTCTGTCTGTGTAAAATCTATATGTCATACTCACTTTTTCTCAGAAACTATCAAAGTTACGCACCTAAAATTAGTATAGATATTTATACCGCGCACTGAGATCAATGAGAAAATAATTAAAAAATATTTTTACACTGCCTCTCCTACATTTAAAGCAAAGGGGTTTATAATTTACCACATTGGTGATATATTATTGGATAGCTATTAAAAAACCTTTTATGTATTATGCCATTGTATTTTTAGCTTTTGGGGACCGTTTGGGATATTGGCTAAAGGTGCCATTTTCGCTATACTTACTAGAGTTGAGTCCCCACCCCAAAACTAATAAAAAAAAACATTTTTCATAAATGAAAGCACGTTATAACGATTTTCGAAAAGGAAAACGACTAAGAAGACTTGATTGTCACTCGAGATACAGGCGACTAAAGTGTTTCGCCTGCTTTGTCAACAACAAAATGCTCTAACCGCCAAAATACAGTCGAGTTCATTTATTTGTAAGTACCTTATATTATACCATTATACCATAGAAGACTATAAAGAGAAAAAAACTTTAAAAAACCGGCCAAGTGCGAGTTAAACTCGCGTGGAGAGGGTTCCGTACATACGTTTTTTTTATATAATTCATAGGTTTTCCTGTAATCTACAAGCAATGAACTATATTTAAGAAGTTTTTTTTTTTTTAAATTTTAGGCTCATTAGTTTCAGAGATCAGGGGGGGGGGGAATGGTAAATTTTCGTTTTCTTGAACAAAATCAAAACTATTTATTTTACAATAAAAACAAAAATATATTTGAGATCCTCATCCTCATAACGAGCCCGAACGAGGTTTGCAAAACTTTCTTTTTTAATTTCCTAATTTGTCCCCGAAAATGACCATTATTTAAAAAAAAAAATTTACTTTGCACATTTGTGTTTGGGTCATAGGATTATACCATCCTACCAAATTTCACCTGATTTAGTCCAGTACATTAGGAGCATATTGGCTGTGACAGACGGACGGACAGACAGAGAGTCACACGTGTGATCCTATAAGGGTTCTTTATTTTTATTTTTTTGACGGAACCCTAAAAAACCAAAGCATACTGGGCACAGCCCAACACGTCATCATCCTCATTCCTCGTCATTCGTTAAGTCATAATTGATTAGAAAACAAAGAGTTGGTATAATGACTCTGATACAAATCTAAACCAATTACTAAGGCTGGTCGCCAGCTTGAGCACCTTGAGACTTACTTACGGAACGAAACGGATCTTTGCTGGGATATTTCAAGACACGTCAGAAGTTACAGTTTTCTATGAATTCACGTTTATTTTAAGTTATCTTGAGAAGGGCACCTTAGCAAAGCAATGATATTTTATATTTAGATACGTTATGCTCATACTAAACGCAATCGAAAACCGTCGCCAATTACTGACAGTTGCTACGTTGCCATATTTCTACAGACAACGACGGCAATTCGTAGCGAACGCAATTGTTAGAAAGAGATAAATAGTTGTTTCAAATTGCATACCCGAATGACGCGGCGTGCCCGCTCATGGCTGCCATATAGCTACCCATCTTTATAATAAATATTTACGGTACTTACGAATGAAATGAGACACCCTTTCTTTCCTTTTATAGTTACAGTATAATTTCGGCAGCCTCGAAAAACATAAGACGGCATTTTTTATGACTTATATTTGTTGCATTTCGGTAATAAAACTATACTATTGTTGACGTTTGCGTGTCAGCGGCCACGGCGCGACTGAACGATAGTAAGGCAATTATCTTCCTTTTCGCGGAACGCTTTTGCGGGCAGATAACGTATCTTAATATAAAATATCATTTCAGCCAAGACGATTTTATTAATACAGTACTTAGTCAATTTCAAACTCAAACTCATAACAGTTATTTATTTGTGAAGGATAAGTAGTCCCCTAATATTTTATTTCTTCATTTGATAAGATAAAGTACAGGAAATTTCTGTTTTATCCTCCAGACTAGTCAACTTAAAAGTATAATTATAATTATTTGCTTTAAACTAACACGATTTTCACTCATACTAAAACTATAAAACATTCCGAATAAAAAACAAGACCAAGTGCGGGTAGGTCGAAAAACTCGCACGGCAAGCAGACCAACACCACCACTTCAGTCTTCTCGTGACCACGGCAGTTGTAACACAGACGAAACGTCGGGATCAATGTTCATTTTATTAAGGTGCATTTAGACTAAGCGAAGGAGTGCTCTAGAACATGTTTTGTCTTTATTTTTACAAAGAAAACGTAAGAGATAATGCATAGAATTCTTGTTCGTTCGCTTGGTCTAAATCGGGCCTTACGCGATTAAGTCCCGTTTTTTAGTTTAAGGGCGGAGTTCACCAACAATTAAACGGACGATTAGCGGTTTAACGGGTGTCAAATGTATTGATTAACAGCTGATTAAGACTTAATCGTCCCTTTAATTGTTGGTGAACTCAGCCCTTAGTATGAGAAAAATTATAATTCGTTCCATTTGATTTATTTGTACACAGACACAACAATTGACAGGCAAAAGAAACAGTTTCACAATGTCACGCTTAGTTCACTTGCCACTTAAGTAGTTTTACTTACTTTTACACTTATTCTAAATAAAAACATTAAAAAATATCTCACATAGTTACAATTACACAGTTTTACAATATGCCATATAACACTAAATTATTTCAATATTTAAATTAATTGTAATGTTTAAGATGACACTGGTTTAAGTTTTAAACCAACTCTAAAAAAAACAAAAACCAATAATTTGCGTTCAAAAGCAGGTTTTTTAACTTGTATTCCAAAAAAACACCGAATATAATACTTAACATCAAATTAAATATTCCCTAGGTCTAAAATTAAATTAAATATAAAGTAAAACGTCGAAATTTAATAAACAATATATTAATGAGAAACTTTACATAACATTAACAGACATCTAAAATAATATCAGTTACAATTACTAGTAAAAATTAAATCCAAACGTATTAAAACATTATTTATTATACAGAAATGCCACATGAGAACAAACAAATAATCAGAACTAACTAAAGGTAGTAAAGGCTTGTAGTGTTGTTGTAATGGGCTTGCAACCAGTCAATAATGTACTCTGGTAAACATCTTAGCCTGTTTGTGCAAAATGTGGTTACAGAATTACAATATTTATTTATTTATTTATTAAAGACATGCCGTCAGCATAAATATCCATCATTCATGTTATAATATAACCTGACAACATTATTCATTATATGTATGGGCATTATTCTTTAAATGTGAATGCTGTACATACCTGTACAGCATTCACATTTAAAGTGCGCGGTTCACATAGTTAGGTACCTACCATTAAAGTTATTAAAAATGGGAAATTATATAATGTTACTAAAAGCAAATTTTTATGTTAAGAATAAATTAATTTCTAATTGACTTCAGCAATTTATATTTGAATGCGTTTAAGTTATCAATATAAGCAACAAGTTTTTACAGTTGTTGGTAAGTATAATTCTGTAGCTCTGCCTACACCCCCCTCTGGGAATAAAGGCGTGAGTGTATGTGAATAATCCACAAAAATGGCCACTTTAGTTGATGCCATTCAGTTACTGACTATTAATTTTATTAAACAAATGCAAATCATATTTGAGTACCTATTGAGGATGGAGTAGAAATCTAAAGAATCACCCTACTTTGCCTAATTTTCCTATGCTACTTGTTTTAGTGGTGACAGGACCTTGTACAGGGTTTGGTTGGATCGCTACCATCATCTTATTCTAAACCTTACCGCCAATCGGTTTTCGTCGATTGACCGAAACTTACTTGACATACTTGCTGCTACCAGAAAAGTAGTTTAGATTAGAACTGCGACCATAACAAAAACGAACTGCTACCAGAAAAGTAGGTTAGGTTAGGTTAGAATTGTGACCTTATCAAAAACTAACTGCTACGTTTGTTTTTGGCGTTCGTCGATAATTCAGTCAAATAATGTTATGACAAAACGTAATTCTGCAACGATAGTTTTCGGCAAAACAATTTTATGCTCAATTAATTTATGCGTAGACATGATTCGGAGCATGAAAATATGACCGAATAATATTCGGACTAACTAAATGCGAATGGAGATTCTGCAATAACAGTTTATGCGCAAAACCTAATATGTCTATATAGATTATTCCACAAAGAATTATTACTTACAAAATTATGCCACAACAGGATGAACCTCAAAATTGTCATCGACGCGTAAAATGTCATCGATGTGTTGCTTCAGTCGAAAAGTAACAAATATACAATTAGAAAACCCACGTTGAAGGATCCATGTAATCATAAACTCTGACAGCTTCCAAGATACCAGTAACGTTTTTGAAGTTCTCTACGGCGTTGCCTTCAATGCATCCTCCATCGCAGTTGCATCCAAATATATTACAATTGCTTTTTCCACAATAATAACTCGGCTTGCGTTCGAAACCGTCTCCACAAACTTTGCGAATACACTTCGTAGGCCAACATTTTCCTGTGACCCAAAGCATTGCAGTCTTAGGGCAACACTCTGAGTTTACTGTCACCCCGTACATAGATAAAAGTAATGCAAAAAATAAATGCATTTTTTAACTCAATTGCGTGACTCGCTCACTGCTCTTTCTCTGAGTGAACATTACAATGGTTGGTCAGAGGTTGAAGTTGCATATCCCTTCACTATAACATTATCAATTGTTTCATAATAGGACCTTAAATTACTAATAATATTTACCCAAGCCTAATAAAATCGTGAGTAAGATTGTTTTCAAATGTGTCTCGTATAAACTTACATTGAATTGAAAAGTTTAAAAAACCGATTACACCAACAAAATATTTTATTATAAGCTTAATAAAGAATAATTATGTTTCGTAATCGAAGGCCAGGAATTAATACCTACAGCAACACGGAATTGATCTTCGACTCTTCGACTAACAAATGTACTTTTATTAGCAAGAAGGATGATGATCGTATCATGCGCCGGTGATGCCTGCGGCAGATGTCGTTGATTTTCATAAATTAGGACTGTTCTTCATCATAAAAGGACGAGGAAGTGTTTCTATTCCAGTCAGAATCTGACTCGGATAGATGATATCAAATTGTGGTAAATGGTAGTATAAAACATCCGAATATTCCGAATTTGTGTTTGAATTTTTTTGAAGTCGGGTTTTTACTTTTTTCCTTTTTTTTAAACTTACTTAAATTCCTGTTATATCCAACAAATACTATTCCAATAAAAATAAGTGCAATTTTTTCAGTATTGATGCTGCAGAAAGTAGCATTCGTAGTTTCCAAAGGCATTTGGGGACTTGACAGAACCGCGTAGAGTTAACCCCATGTGATTCTGTTTAGTCCATTAGAGTAAATCTCTTTAACCGAACAATTGTCCTCGCGTGTGATATCCATGGACTTGTTTCTCTATTAAGTCCGTGGTGATTGTCTAAAACTCGATACTGGCGAAATACACCTTGTTAAACACAAGGAGTGAATTTCCATTAGTCAAGAAAAAAAAAGGGTTTTTCAGAAGTTGATTATTTTCATTAGTTATTAACGTTATCTTTGTTCATAGGGGGTTATCATGACATAGGTTAGCTGTTCAGTTTACCCTGAGTGAAAAAATACGCTCGCCGTAAAGCAAAACATAGCCATGTCATGATTAGACCTCGTTATCTCAGGGCAGTGACGACAAAATACGGAAACATGGGAGCAATTGGCACTTTGATATTTATTGTAAGTAAAGTAATTGTTATTTAAAAAATGGCAATCACAAATTACAAGAACATTACTATTTAAGTGTGGACTGTAAGGCTCTAAAATTAAGATATGAAGATGAAAATATTCGAACGGGTATTATACAGTATGTATACATACTAAATCCATCTCTTTAAACCAGTTGATGGCCAAGTCGAGTTAAGTGTTTACGACCCGACCGGTGTTTATTAACGGATCGAATAACTCAAAAAAATTCAAAATTCATAATATTTTTTCAGTTAATTCCGCATATATTCCCTACTAACATCATAAATGCGAAAGTGTATATGACTATGTTTGTTATGAGATTCCCAATTGCAACAATAGTATTTTGTGTTTTGAAAAGGGTTTAAGTACCTTTCATGTGCCATTTGTACTAAGTATTCAGACTACCAATAAACTTGAAATAAATATAAAATTGTTCCAATTGGCCCCATACTCCCCTATTTTGACATTTGTGACATTTCACTGCCCTGAAATAACGAGGTCTAGTCATGATAAGCCTTAGGTCAATTTGTATGTCACAATTTACTACTAAAGCTAAGAAAACTAAATGTGTTACGATCGCGCTTTTTCTAAATGACAAGTGTTTGCAAATGGTAGATAAGTTTTCCTAGGCATAGCAATAGATAAAAAATTGCAACTATAAAAATGTACCATAGTTCCGTAAAAACTTCCACCCCCTATTTTAACCCCTAGGGTATGAATTTCCAAAAATTCCTTCTTATACACCCCCAGGGTGCCCAAGGATAATTCCCTTCAATTTTGAAGTCCCCAGGGTCCAGCGGTTTAGGCTGTGCGTTGATCGATCAGTCAGTCAGTTTTACCCTTTTCCATCCCATTAAAAACGCTGAGACACGTATAAATTAATTTTCAAACGTCGAGGTAAACCCAAAATTTGAAGATTCTAACTTCAATACTGACGGACTTTCATACAAACGTTCATCCCCTTTTTTAACCCCTTAGGGCTGGAATTTCCAAAAAACCTTCCTTAGTGGATTTCTACACTCTACTTTGTGCAAAATTTCAAGTTTCTAGGTCCAGCGGGTTTGGGCTGTGTGTGACGAGGCTAGGGTGTCTACACACGTAGCGTCCCACACCACGGAATTAAAGACATACCGTCAGGTCTCTTGCTGTCGTCCCTAGCGATACCGGTTGGCTCCAGTAAAACGGGAATGGAGTCAAGAGAACGGGCAGCGGATAATGTCATTGAGCGCGGCGTATCTAGAGAAGCGACCCGCACATTTTTGGCATGAAAGTCCGTGACCCAGATAATCGACTGCGTTGCCACAGGGGCATATATGTGGAGTGCAGACCCGGACACCAAGACGCAAACAATGAGACATTGGGAGTTTCAGGATCTAAGAAAGTACCAGTATTTGACGATTGGTGTGCATGTAGCTAGTAGACAGCCTCTTTGGTTCCCACCGCCAAGAGCCTGGTACGCTCATCCTGAGTTGCGGCTTACAAGGGTTTCAAAAGTTAACTTATAGGTTATGTCATCCCAACTCCTCTGAGACTTTAAATTTTCTGATAAATTACTGCTTGGGTAATAATGAAAAAAATGAAAATGAAAAGTATTTAATTTTGATTCTTTAATCAAAAATTCTGATAAACATAATTTAAATACTAGAAATTAAAATATAATTTGCTATTCGAAAATTCCGAGTCTGTAAACTGCCGTAACGTATAAATCATTTGTTGGTCAATGCATTCATTTCTGTAATAAATTACCTGACGTAGTTTTAATGATACCCATTAAGTTAAGCCACTTAAAAATTACTTGAACAAGTCGTTAATGTCTAAAGCGTACCTATTCTATATGGTCCATTTTACAGGCAAAAATGCTTGGCCTAAACCCGAAACTTAGTCATTAATAATTTGTGCAAATGCAAAAGTTGCACCTTGTCTAGGCGACACGTTTGATGTAGGAAAACATATCGAAACTTTTATGTGGTCGTCCTCCACCGGCTCTTATACAGTGCGATAAAAAAGAGTAGAAATTAAATAAAATGTAACTAAAAAAAATCCATACTAAATTGTTGCCATGTTTACGCATTTTACGTCAACAATGTGACAGTTACGTAGAAAGTGGCGCCCTCATTTAATTTCTACTCTTTTTTGTCGCACTGTACATACACATTAGTAGGTGTATTTTTTTTTCTTCCGCGTTTCTCTCTCTGTCTGTCTCGTAATATTTTTGGCATGTTTTCCTGGGACTACGCATGATATTTAATTTAATATTTATCTATATTTATATAAAAATCTCGTGTCACGGTGTTTCTGGTCGAACTCCTCCGAAACGGCTCGACCGATTTTTATGTTTTTTTATATATACATTTGGCAGGTATAAGAATAAGTCTGGGAATAAATCCACCCTCAACAACTAGATTTAGCATATTGTTACTATTGGTAACATTGTCAATTTTCTGAAACTTCATGGCTGTATAAAGTTGTAAATTAAAAATAATAATAAAATTCGACACATTTGGTTTATTGCATCAGACTGACAGATTTTATTAATTGCTACACAGACACAACAATTTACAAGTAAAAGAACAGTTTCACAATGTCACTCTTAGTTTAATAAAATTGTCACTTAAGTAGTTTTACTACTACTCGTAAATACTAATTTTATTTTACTTTCTATTAAATTTATGTAAAATAATATATAAATTAACCTTGAAAAAATATTGTGGAAGCGGGATAAAAATGACACAGTTTCACAACATGCCACATATTAGGTACTACTTTTACTTTTAAAGTAAAAATAATATTTACCGTGACACTGGTTTAACTTTAAAACGACTTTAGAAAAATCATTACAAAACCAACGGCAAAAATCTGGTTTCAAAAGCCAACATTTTATTGGGTTTTTAAAGACGGATATTTTTAAATTGTAGAACGAAATAAACGCTGAAGCTAAAACTTTACATTAAACTATATTATAATCTAGCAGTTTGAAAATTAAACATTTATTAAATCTAACTTAGTAATATTTAATTTAAAAAAAAATTATACAGTTGTGCCACATTACAACAAACAAATAATCAGGAACACAAGGGTGCATTTATCTATTTTAATATTTTCGCTGAATGACCACAGTGGTAGATGCTATTCAGGTACTGGCTATTAATTTTATTTAAAGAAACGCAAAATATATTTGAGTAATGAGTAAAGTGCCAAAGAATCATCCTTATCTGCCAAATTTTTCTAAGGCTTGCAATTTGCGAAGTTCATACTTTTGCTACTATCTTTTTGCCAGCAAATATATGAACTTCGCACTTGAACTTCGGAAAGTCGTAAGAGTAAGCTAGCTCTAGCATAATACAATGTTATTTTGTTTAGTGGTGACGGGACCTTGTCCAGTTGGATCGCTACGATTATCTTATCTGTAATCCTTCCGCCAAGCATCAGTCTTTGCATTATTGTGTTATAGCATTGGCGAAAAAAAAAACACCAATTATCACTTACCTAAAATTGTATCGCAAAAATTAATTTCAGTAAAGTTTCACTTGGCAACTAAACGCTTTCCATACGTTTTTTTTTCGAACCCGAAAGTGCAAAGTATAAATGCAAACGTGAGCTATTCACAGGTATACATGTCTAACTTTGGGAAGCTATATCAATGGACAAACTTTTTCGAATAATAATTATTTGCTTACGGAAAACATTTAACAACTGATAAAATGTCTTGATGAAAGCTGCAAAGTGATTAATTGACCCAAGTAAAATATGAGATAAGCTTCTCAAAGTTAAATATGTACACCAGTGAATAGCACCATGAAGCCAACACTTGATTTACAATCGAAATTGAACTGCCATTGACACGTGCGTTGTCATCGATGTCTTGCTTCAGTCGAAAAGTAACAAATATACGATTAATAGAACAACGTAAAAAAATCAATATAATCATAAATTCTAACAGTTTCAATGATACCCGTATTTTTTTTAAAGTTCTCTTCGGCGTTGCCTTTAATGCATCCTCCATCGCAGTCGCATCCGAAAAAATTGCACTCGCCTATTCCACAATAAAAACTGTGCTGGCGTGGATTCCCGTCTCCGCAAATTTTAACGATATATTTCTTAGGCCACCAGTTTCCTGTGGCCCAAAATATTACGGTCATTGGGCAACACTCTGAATTTACTGTCACCCCGTACATAGATAAAAGTATTGCGGAAATTAAATGCATTTTTTATATCAATTTGGAGTCTGACTTGCTCACTGTTCTTGCTCTGAGTGAACTTTACAGAGTTTGAAGTTGCATAACACAGCAGCAGCATCAGCAGTTGCTTCGGTATAACATTATCAATTGTTTCATAATAGGACCTAAAATTATTAATAATATTTACCAAAGTCTTATAAAATCATAAGTAAGATTGTATTCAAATGTGTCTCGTATAAACACATTGAATTGAAAAAGTTTATAAAACTAAAACCCTTTTTGATAGTCGGTTACTTTGCAACGTATACTTACAGAGTTTACTCTTATGGCCTGTTGTTTGATCGGTAGTTAAACTAACTAATTGTTAAAATTCGAAAAAGGAATGGAAAATTTGACACATTTCCTTGAGATTTTAACCATTAACAACGTTTTTTGACCATTAGTTAGTTTAACTACCGATCAAACAACAAGGCATTATTCTTAACTTCTTCAGAATCCCTTAAAAGCTGAAAAAGTAACACTTGTCTTGCTGTCAAATACTAAGGATTTTATACTGTAACCGCCAGGTTTTGTTACCAATTTATCAAAAAAGGACAAGGACTCCTAAAAACATTTCTTTAAACATTTTCTTTTTTCTTGGGCTGCCTGTTTGTTACGTTATCATCAAAAATCTAATTCAAATATTTTTATTGTATGGTTATGGGTTCTACAAAGGATCTTATAAATAATAACAGTTCTCCATATCCTACCTCACAGAGGCGTACAAATTTCTCAGTCTTAGGTCTAATATAATTCTAGTCTTGATTTAAATACAATTTCCCGCACATGTAAAAGTCTTAATTTATTTAAAATTAGTCCATATTTATTAGTTGATTATTAGGCAGTTAATTTAGTATTACATATAATAATATTATTAATGTTCAGATACAGAAATTTGGAGCTTTAATTTTGCAGAAACTCATTTATGCTGTAAAAACATTTTTTAACAAGCCAATGGAACAACTTTCTCTTAAAAGGTGGTAACCGTTTTGAGTTCTACGGGAAGTTTATTATAAAGTTCATACATATTACGCTTTTTGTAAGAAGAGCAGATTTAGAAGGGACACACACTATGTCATGCCCGTATTTCGACCGTAGCCTTTGTGTATGGTTTCTTACAGTAAACATATTCATATTTTTTTTTATAAATGTACATAGTACATATAAAGCAGGGAAAGTGAGGATATTGTTTTTCGCAAATATTGACCTACATGAGTCGGTTTGGCTAAGGCCAAATACAGAACGAAGGCATCTCTTTTACAATCGGAAGAGTCTATCGTTGCTGCTACCATTACCCCACAAAATAAGTCCGTATCGCAGATTGGACATGATATACGAGTGAAAGGCAAGTAGGGCTGTTTTTTCTGAAGAAACACCTTTTAGTCGTCTTAAAGGGTAGGCAAATCTACATATTATTTTTGAGACGACACGATCAGAATGGCTTTGCCAGTTGGTATGTGAATCTATTATTATGCCCAGGAATTTCACTTATGTTGAAAGTTAGAATTGTAAGTTAGAATTTTAAATGTATTAAGCCTTTAGAGTAATTCAGTCAATCCCGGGAAATCCCGCATTCAATAATAAGAAATAATTATTTTTGGTGGTTGTAACCACTCTTAGTTACGTCCTCCTGCGAAGTACACAGGCAATACCTATTCCGAGCTCTGCTCATAATGCTTGGTCTCATCACTTCGAACTATTACCGAACAGTCATCGGCAAACAAAATTAAGTATCTTGAATTTCGTAATGGTTCGTAAATCATTGATATACACCAGAAATAAAAGAGGTCCAAGGATGCTCCCCTGTGGTACTCCTGTCCTTGTTGTACTATAGGCAGACCTATGGTTATTAAAAGTTATTATTATTAATCCCGCAAAATGCTTGAACTTCAGTGGTATACTTAACTCAATTTCGTCAATTTGGCGGTTACGTTTATTGATACAAGTGACGAGATGATTGTCCTTTGGCAAATATGGATTTACATTTGATCCTAAATTTCTAATGCTGTAAAGTGGCGTATGTGCACCGCTAGGCAAAGCGGTCAGTTTTAGGGTTCCGTAGTCATACTGTCAGTCCGTCCGTCCGTTCGCAGCTTGGCTCAGAGACTCTTAGTTCTAGCTGTTATTTGGCCGGAATATACGTATTAGTCATGCCGGCAAAGTTAAAATAAAACTTCTATAGTTTCAGATAAAAACTGCTGTGTAATATGTACAGACTGCGACTGAGTACTAACTACTTACCCATAAGGACTCAACCTTCGGACCCTTCTCCGGCTGCATCTTACTTAGCACAGGTATAAGTATATTATACTTAAAAGAGGTTGCCAACTACTGTAATCACTATATAGTTGTAAAAATTCAATAAGTCATTTGATTTGATTTGATTTGATTTTAGTCACGAGTTGCGACGACTAGGCGCTTTGAAAGATCAAATTGTATTATTTGTTAACTAGGTATCGAAGAATATAAATCTCGTTACGTATTATTTAATTTGCCGTGTGATCTTCCATTTCCTGATACTATTGTTTGCTTGTGTAAATATTTTTGGAATCTGTTTGATAAATAATCATGCGCAGCCATTGTAAGAAGTCGGCGCCTGACCCGACGATGTAATATTTAAACAGTCTCCCGCCATGCAAGTCTATATAATATTGAAATTAACAATGCATTGGATTTCGTCTCTCCTGTTTTCGATGGTCGTGGTCGCAGTGAATTCAAAGTGTTGCGGGACAACCGTCATGTTTTTGAGAGCTCGGAACTGCTGGCCCTACTCCTCCGACTCGCGGGCGACCGACGACATAAGTGCGGTGGGCATCACTACCACGTCCCCTTCCTGCTGCTTTGCTAAAGTTCGCGGTCTAGAATACGGATTATAAAACTGGAATAGAAAACTGCGACATTTACGGATGCAACATCGACGATTGATGCATCGATGGCGAAGCGGAAGACAACTTCAAAATAGTTTCTGGCATCAGTTAGGCGACTCGAGGATATGAGCAAATGGGTCCAAGGACGTGGATGATTTGGCAAAAAACGTTTTGGTAATGGATAAAAGATGAAACCTTGATGATATACTATAGTACTATAGTAAAAGGCAGATTAGAAGTCAATCCTGACACCTGTCACCCCAGCTTATTCCCAATTCAACAGATTTCTATTACAGATTTCCAGTTCTACAGATTCCCAGTCCCACAGATTCCCACCCCTACAGATAATACATTTCACAGAGTTGTAGGTAGGTTAGGTTAGGTTCGTTTTTATATGAGGGCCGGAGGGCCAAAACAACCCAGAAATAGGAGCTCCGCGAGGAGCTCCGTCGACTCTGTCAATACAAGACCGACCAATCAGGGACGGTTGAATAAACCTACTAACTAAGCCTTCTGTAGACATGGGATTCTGTTGAATCGGAAATCTGCAGAAACGGGAACCTGTTGAATCAAAAATCTGTAGAAACGGGAACCTGTTGAATCAAAAATCTGTAGAAACGGGAATCTGTAGACATGGGATTCTGTTGAATCGAAAATCTGTAGAAATGGGAATCTGTAGACATGTTAACAATCGCAGACGATGAAATCTGACAGGATTGACTTCTTATCTGCATAGTCCTATAGGCAGATAGAAAACCGATCCTAACACATTGCACAACCATGAAGAGTACGAATATTGATAACTAGCTTCTGCCCGCGACTTCGTCTGCGTAGATTTCGATAATCGTTATTCCAACGGGATTTTTTTAATTTTCCGGGAATAAAAGTAGCGTATGTGATAATACAGAATAATAAGCTATCTTCATTAATTTTCCGTAGCCAAAATGGCAAAAAAGGAACCCTAATTGTTTCGTCATGTCTGTCCGTCCGTTCCGTATAGGTATCACAGGCTTTTTACTCGAAAACTCTAAGAGGTAAATGAAAGAAATTTGGAGTAAAGGTGTCTTGTAGAAGCCGTTACTTAGTTTGGTAGTTAAATAACAAAAATAAAAATTTCTAGCGGGGCAGTCCATACCTGTAATGTAACAGAAAAAGAAAAAATTTTTTTGACCGTATGTCATCGTCTGGCACATATTTCGACATTCTTTTGAAAATACTAAGTTTCTTCTGATTAGGTGAATATTTCTGGAAATAATCGCTCCGAAAGTTTTATACATTGTATCCCCCCCCCCCCCTTTATAGTTTAAACCGTACCTATGTCTAAAAATAATGATAAAAATCACAAAGGTAACGCTTAATCAATTCTTTCAAAGAAAAATATTTTCAATATGATCGGATATACCATTTTTGAGTTAGGTATGTCCTAAAAATTGCGCTTCTACACAAAAGGACGTAAGTGTCATGAAGTTACGCTCTTTTACTGGTGCACTTTTTGAGATAGTTTTTGTGTAGCAACGGCTTCGAAACCCTACATTTAGCATGGTCAGACATGCCCGGTTTTTAATCATTTTTAATTTTATCAAGTTCAAAATCCAGTTTATTTTCAATTTAATTAAATTAATTTTAACAATATGTTCGTAGTATAGATTTTTTACTCCTAAGCTATTGTTTGAACTGACATTTTAGAATTAAATAACCGGCCAACTTTCTTTTTATTACTGTTCATGTATTGCCACTATTAATTAACGGACCGCCGAAAAATAAAATGACTGCCCGTTTTTTTTCAAACGATCATAATAACCGCCATAATATTAAATACATAACAGCCGCGCCGTAATTAAACAATACGCCTTGAATAAGTCTTGAAAATGGCGGAAAAACTTAGGAAAAATAAACTGGATATGTCAACGCTGTCAACGTCAATCTGACACCGCTGCTTTTGACATAGACTAACAAAACAGAATGTACAAAGCCTATCCCATGTTGTCACACTGAGTGGTAGAAGCCAAAGGAGAAATAAAATAATTAATTAAACAATTTGGTCAGATAATAGCCGCCTGTACACGGCACAGTTTGGACCGCGGGAAACGCCACGCGCCATTCCACGGGCCAGTCCTAACCGTAGGTTTTCTACTATTTTACTATTACACGTACGATTCGGAGCGAAGATTGGAATGGCGCGTGGCGTTTCCCGCAGTCCGAACTTTACGTGTGCAGGCCGCTAATTACTAATATAGAATAATATTTAATGTTACTAACAATTTATGGAACTCTATGATCCTGAAATAAATACATAAATACAAAAATGTTTGCGTTATTAGGGTTAGTTTTTGCAGTAGGTACTGTTCTTTTTACTACTTCTAACGAATTATTTTTTTTATTTCAAAATCTGATTGATATACAACTAACACCCAAAAAAATTAGGTATTTGTGACATACGCTATAGATGGGATATTATAAAGTTTCTCTTTTTACTTTAATGCTGCGGATCCCAAAGGAGTGAATTAGTAATGATCTAAATTGGGGTCCCCTTCGTTTGTATAATGTTTTTCGGAATAATTGCATAAGGCATAATAACTTTAAGCATAAGTACGCATACGGTATAGTACTGTTTCGCAGAAATCATTCCGCATCATATTTGTTGATCGAATAATCTTAATGCATAAAATTCATGAGTCGAATGTTCGTAACGAATAAATAATGAAACGCATAAACTTATTAAGCAGAATAATGTTTTGGAATAAACATTTTAAACAGCATAAGCATGAAAATAAGGCAGGAAGAAGTTCCCGGCTAATATTAAAAAAAACCTAACAACCTAACCTATCCGAGTCGCTTCTGCCCTGACCCATGTTGCTCGCTTGCTGCGCTCGCTCCCATTATGCTACACAACATTTTATGACCATTATACTAAACGAAATTTTATTCGTTATGAAATTCGGTCTTACCAACAGTTTGTGACACTACGACTTTGCCATAGTCGTCTGTCCCTTTCACAAATATATAATTTTATTGAGATAGAGCATAAAGAAGAAGAGTTTCAGTTATAGATAATGTAACGCCTCCATAATATCTAAGTTTTTAATGTTTTGGATGAAGGAGTTTTTTATCTTGGATAGCAAGCAAAACCTTTGCAATAGGTTTAGCGATGGTTTTTTTGACGGGGAGGGAAAAAGAAACGAGGATTGGAAAAAAAACAAGAAAAATGGGGAACAGAAAAACATGAAAAATATTATTTAAAAGAATTAGTAAATAAAATGTACAAGAATCTATTTTCGCGCTACGAAATCGGATAATGTTAGCCAGTATGGCATGCGGTAGAGGCAGAAATTCAGGGAAGTATCCATCTGTATCAGTTTTGTAGAACCAGTATAAATTATTCTCGTGCGGATACCGCTAATCTGGTTTATGTTTTTAATCATTTATTCTCATCTTTTATCGTAAAGTACAGTACATCCTTTCAACTTCTGGAACTGTTCATCTTGAAATTAAGAAATTCATGTAATAAAGAAAATCAAACTGATATATTTATCTGGGGAAAAGTCCCATTGATGTGAACGTTCTAGTGTTCAGGATCTCATACATCGATTGACGAATCGAAGTTCAGATGAAGATCAAGGTCTCGCTGAACGCTGTCCCTGAGAAACTGATATAAGAAAATGATCATTCAAGACTACGGACAATACAGTAATTTAAACTTCCTACGGAAATACAAGAGAGGCGAAAGTAATGCCCAAAGCTTGAATTAATTGCTTGATGTAACTGTTTTCCAAGGATATACTACTTAAGCTATCTTTTCCACCTTTCATTCATTCATATATCAAGTCCTTCATAATATTTTCTCTTTGGCTATTTAAAGTATTGCCCTATCAGAGTGCTTGTCTTCTAAAATAAAAGTTAAGAAAAGAAACAAAATCACAAACTACGCACTGTATAGAGGGTTTCCTCTTGACCCCTAGCTTGACAGAGACTACTGATCGACAGACATACAATAAATAGGGAATTCCTTTAGTATCATCTCAGCATCTTAGATCGCGCTAGAGGGATACCCAGTCTGGTGACGAGTCTCATAGGTCTGGCAATAGCCAGGGGGCACTACCAGCTCCAGAGCGGGTGTGGGGCTCTACCGTTAGCGCAAACCTTACATGTTTTCCAAACATGTACTCAGTTTTTAGTTAATTTTCACTCCCATAATCTCATTCTACAATCAGCTCGATAGTTTCCTTTCCTCAGTATTAATTAGATTTCCAAATTATTTGAGTTATATTTTCCTTAGGTTGGTTCAGGAGATCCTAACATGTTTTTTCTAGCTTTTGTAGGATTGTTCTCAGTAGCCACTTCTCAAAAGTATTTGGGTTACATTTCGGGTCATGACGTAGGTTTCTAGTTCTTTTATCCCTAGACAGATCACTTGGCCATTACAATTCCGTATTTGCTACAAACTAGATCAATTCTAAAAGTTTTCTTAGGGAATAGCAAGGCAGAGTAGGGTATGACGTCGGTTTTTGGTGCTTAAGTTTAGTTAGGTAGCTTGGGAGGTTACAATTTGTCGCTGCGACCAGGATCGTACCGTGCCGCGCTGTAGTAGTTGTTTGTTGCAATTGATCTGGTTTGTAAGTAAAGCGAAGGGTGTCTGAAGACACCAATTTGTTACCGTGAAAAAAAGAGAGAAGTGGATACTTTGTACATGGTAGGAAAATAGATTTAACAAAAGGTAGATAAAAGGTAAGAAAATAGACAAAAGGTATTTTAAATATCTTAGGAGTTCTTAAAAAATACCTCTTGCAGTTTGTTGATAATTGAAAAATATTGTTAGTCTTAAGGCAGTTACACACAGCGTTCAGAAACGCAGAGAAAACGCAAATCAATACTTACTACTGCAAACCTTTAATACACTATTCAAAATTTAGATGTAGCTAAGGGACTTATTCGGGCTGGGGGTTGCTGTAACATAATTATAATATTAGTAGTTATAATTTGCTCCCAATCTGTTGATTTTTTTTAGTTGCTTTACATTACTTTGCTTTGATAGTAAAACTTAATTTGTTTGCATAACTTTAAATTGTTAATGTTTTGTAAGCTTGCCATGTTTTTAATTACTCGTTTTACTGTTCTAGCAGTAATCGGCGTTTATCGGTTTTGTGTGTGATAGCCTTAATACGAAGTACCTTGTCACTTTAATTTCACTTAAGGATTAGTGAGAAATCTTTTTCTTAGCGTTAAAATGACACAGTACTGATTTATTAATTGTTATTCTAGCATTTTTCTGGTAAATTGTTAGTTTAATCAGTGGACGTCAACATGCGGCCCGCGGACGTCTTACTTGCGGCCCGTGAATGTTTGTAAATAATTGTATACTCATAGGTATATTGGACTTCTAGGGTTAATATCACAAGTACGGACTGTCTTTCGTTTATTTTGCCACCTTGTGGGCCTTGCCTGCCAAAAGCTTGCCGACTGCTGAGTTTAATTGTTTGTCGCGTTGAGTCGTTTAAACTGTATATAATGAACATACCTTTTAATATAAGCAAGGAAATAATAACAGGAATAAAACTAAAACTTAGAACTTAATTACACTTTATGTATTAAATTATTACAAGGAAAATGCTTTAGCTGACTTTGAATGTTTCAGGCTTTCTTGAGTGGTCAGGCAGCTGTAGTCGCTGCAGTCTCTTATACTTCAGGGCTCTCAAAATGCTTCGGAGTCTGAGCACTGAGATGGAGATAAGTAGTTCATTGTAGGGCTGTAGTTCGGAGCTGCCGGCAGTCTGGTTGTGGGCTTATCATGATAGGCCGTTCGTATCGCGGTTTATTACGATTATTTGCATTCCAAAGGTCCAGGAGAAGTCTATTAGTTGAACAGATCCAGATGATATCACAGCGTGTATCTTCGACGTTACGTGCAGCGATGATTCCTTTATTTTAGCGCAGTACACTCTTATCAAACTTCTTTTCCATTTGCATTTGCTAATTGCGCGATGGACGATATTTATTTATAAATTTCACTGTCGTATCTACATATAGAAATAAATAAAATAAGCGGACATGATTTTCACTTAGACGTTTATGACAGGTGGGAGATGTAATCACAGACTTTAGAGTAGTTTGCTTTTTCCTCTCCTTACCACAGAGTTGCAACAAGAAGGTTGTAGGTAGAACTTTGCAGTAAACATTCGTTAGGCTGTAAATATTTTTGGTAGAGACAATTTTAAAAATACATTACAGTTTAATTAAAAAATAACTAGAATATTTATTTAAAATAATAAAATAGCAATTTTGAATTGTACATATTCTGTTGTATTTTCTAATATAGAATTGTACGAGCCATAGGAGTAACAGAGAAAGAGATCAGACTTCTCTCTTCTTGTTGTTCTTTGTTGATAAAATATTATTTCTATCTGTGTAGTATGTATTTATTTTATTTTATTTTATGTAATGAGTAGATAGGTAGGTTCGTCACGCATTCCCTTTTAGCTTTTCCCAGAAAAAACAGGATGAAGGAGCTTTTTGTCCCTAGTATTAATGTTAGAGCAGCTTGGCGAGTCAAATGGAAGATTTTATGGGGCTGGCGGGCGCTGCACTGGTGGAGCCAAACTCGACTGCTTCGTCGTCGACAGCATTAACTATGCGATGGTGGAACGCACACGTAGATGCAGTCTGACGATTTTCTAGCTGCGTACGCTTCGCTGCGATCGCTTCGCGTGCACTACGTTGCGGTTGTAATACGCGTGCCACGGTTTGTGACAGTCAATGTCGAGTGTCCAGACAACTGTTAGAAAGATGTCATGTTCTGGAGATTTCGTGGTAATCTACCAGTAGCGATCATTGTTAGACTGAGTTATTAATGTTGTAGTCAGGAATAAAATTGCCTTATTGTTCTTATCCTTATCACCAAGCATCGATATCAACATTCAGATTTCGTGGCGGGGTACGGTTTACAGAAAAACAAATACAAACAAATACATTTAGTATTTGGAACCTTTATTTTTATAAACGGAAAGAAACGCTAAAGATGTATTAAAGGTTTTGAATTAATTACTTAGATTTATTCCATGGGTTTTGCTGTCAAACTTTGACTTCTGTTATAATATATACATTTTCAATGCCTAAAAGACCTTTCGCACTGACTAATATTTATTTGATGTGACAATTAAATTGACATTTGTTACCTATTTGGCAAATATAATTTTTTCGAATGCAAAATGAGTATTACGGTTCTTTGTCATTATTTAGAATAAAACCTCTTAAGTATAAGAACTACATAAATTTGGGTTCAGTTAGCTGCAGCATACTTAAGTTAAAAAGTAACACGGAAAATAAACGTAGGTAATTATTCATTAAATAACCGAATGTATTTCTTTTTTTGCTACCATTATCGGGTGCTGTGAAGGTTGAGTGTTGATACCGAAGTTATTTATTAGAGGCGTAGCATTTGGTCATTTGGTTTGTTAGAATAGAATATTTAGGAAAACCTGGTAAAAATAAATGTAGATAACAAAAGGTTTGTTAGGTAGTGACGTAAAGCATTTAGTAATTATAATTTCTTCTTTGTAGATTTTTTAAATTATTTTCGGTTAAGCCATCTGTAGTAGTTCTTGAAAATTGTACTAAATAGCCAAGATTAACATACAACGTATTTCATTCAAAATGTTATAGATGACGCTGTTCTTTTAGTTGGCTAGCTAGTGAAGTTTACATAAACTGTTTACCGGTTGTCATAGTTAATTTAGAATATCATAGATGCCGTGACTGTTTGGATAGAGTAGAATTAGTATCATCATAATACTCGTAGTCTAAGGAATGTAGTTAATAGAATGTAGATAATAGAAATAACGTAGATAAATATTAGTTAGAATCTGAAACAGGAATACCGAACATTTAATTTTTGGAGTTGGAAGCGCCAAACAAACAGATACATATACACAGAGGCGCCAAGCGACGGACTCGTGGACGCGGTGGTAATTATTAAGCTCTCCGGTATGTGATTCATTGTTTATTTTAGGGTCTGGGTTCGATACCAGTAAACGTTAGTTATATTTTATTTTCAAAATTTAAAAGTCTTTCACTTGGGGGGTTGTTAAACTATATTTGTTAAAATAGTTAATCTTAGAATTTAAGAGTTATTTCAACACTAGTGACCCGCCCTTGCTTCGCTTTGGTTTGTGCCGGGTTGCTGTGGTACCCGTACATGGTCCAAAACTTGTTATGCGTAGGGCCTTCCTCTTGAATCACTCCTATCTATTGAAGCAACCGCATCGGTGTCCGTTGCGTGGTTTTGGGGATCTGGGTGTGCATGGGGACGGACGGACGGCGGGAGGCGACTTTTTTTTGTACTACCTATGTAGTGAAGATAGTATTAGTGATATTTGGAAACTTTGCTGTCAAGATGAATTATTTACGGATAGTACTTTCGAATGGCATTCTTTATATGTCAAATCTTTTGATCTCAACTAAGTATTTAAAAAAAAAACTTTATTGATTTCTGATTAATATGAGTAGGAATATGTATTAGTTACAGTTATAAAGTTTACGGATTTCATTTTACAGAAATATTACTACCTTAAATTATTTTAGGGTGTTTCCAATATTAAATGGGAGTTTCTAAATTTAAAATAAAAGCCTGAAATTTTAAATAGGTATTTACTTATATTAAAATTAAATCCACTTTACTATAATTTAAAATATTATGTTTTAAGGAAGTATCTAATATTCGTTCGTTTAAGTCTGACGGCTTGATTACCGATCTTTTATTTCGACTATTTTTAAGAGACGAATTGAGACTATTAAGTAATTAATAATCTTGATCTTCTTCATAGTATTAAAACATTAAACATTTACTTTTTTTGCGAGTGTAGTTTCTAGTTATTTTTATTCTTTAACCTGCAGTCAAATCTGTCATGTGTGCTCGGGGTTGATTACCTACGATTCGAGGATTTGTTCTAGTGTAGTTCAGCGGAAAATTTGCTTTAACTTGAGGGTTTTATCTTAATTAGGCGAATACATTATTTCTTATAGTACATTTGAGGAATGTTTTGGGAGATTCAATTTGAATAGGATTATAGCTGCAGTTTGAATATAGAAGGAAGTAGTTTAGTTGTCATAGTTTACCTGCGATTTGATGTTATAGTAGTGTTTGGTTGTTAGTTCGTCTATATTTTTTTAGCTGTTCACAAAGTTAATTTGAGGGGGATTTATTTTAATTTGTTTATTTGAATTTGGACAATCGTTAAAAAGTAAAGATATTTCATGATTTGTCAGCATTTTATCAAAACCGGATCAGTAAATAATTTTGTTTCCTATTCTTTATGAGAAACTGTTTTTATTATGCAGAAAATAGTGGATATAGTTCAATGAGTGGAAATGGACTCAACGGACTCAACCTAAACTTTTTATTTCAAGTTCAGTAATATTTGATGTTTTTCGTAAAGGAAGATTTTGAATCTTATAGCTACGTATGCGAAAAGTTATTTAGGGGTATTAAACGTTTCAAAATCTGATCTAAGGGGGGGGTTGGTCAGGAATCAGAATTGCTGTTTAATGTATGTTTGTTATCTAGCAAACTAAATACTTAACTAATGAGGTTAAAACATTTTTATTCCTTTTTCGAATTTATTCATATTCATATTTATTCATTGTTTTTGTAAAATATTGGTGGCATATAATCCATTTCTTTAGAATATTTTAATCCATTTAGTCATTGAAGGGGACATACGACTTTTCCTACTGTAAGAATTTTAAAAATATACATGAAAATTTGAAGGTTTGAGGGGCGCAATGGTTGGAGCATGCCAATTGACTTTCGTCTGTCATTTATAACATTGTGCAATAAAAAATAATTTAAATATATAATAATATTAGTTCTATTAAAGTTAAGTCTATGAGTATATGCTCAAAGAAGTTCCATTTTGTTTGGACTAGTGTATTGTTTGGGGGAATGTTTGATGATTCTGCATATAGAGGGCCCTAATGAGATTGGAGAAGTGTTATTTTCTTTAGAGTTTGAGAGCAGATTTTGTAAGTGAGCGCTTGGTTTAGTTTTCGCTATAGGTTGGGGATGAACTCAAACAATGCAATAGATTCAATAAAAAATGGAAACTTTTATTGATATTTGATCCCAAGGCATTACACGGTACAAAAGGGCTTTTGTAGTGTTTGGAGTTAGGACAGGTTAGCTGACAATCTTTGCAGAGTTCAAACTGCCTTACAGAAGTGCCATACTATACAAGAAGCTAAGGCTATGATGAATATTCTTCGGCGACTCTACATGCTCCAAGAGAGTTTTATTTCTCTTCGATTGTTGGTCTTAATTTGAATAGTTTAGTTACTGCCCACTTGACGTCCTTATCTATTAAAGTTAATCCGTTTTGCGAAGGGACCTGAAGACCTTCCGGACCTGGCGGAGGAACCCGTACAGACAACCGGCGGGCTATCAGGTTACGACTAGCGTTGACAGGCCTCACAACCCTGTTCTCTTTGTGAAATTGGTTATCCTTGATGGGATATAACTTGTTCACTACTAAATTATTTTGCAAGTTGGGAGTCTTCACTCTAAGTTTAATTAAAGCTTTTTTGGTCGAAAGACACACTACATTAAAAAAAAAACATTTGGGTTAAAATATGAAATAAAATGCTAGTTATTTTCTTGTGCTTAAAGGTTTATTTTGGCTCTCCGATTATGCATGTTCTTAAATTTTCCGATCAAATGGTTCAATCGATTTGTTAATGCTACATCTCAAGACGCAACACTTAACAATGTGTTATCTGTGAATGTGTTAGTTTAGATCCGAACGTTAAAATTTGAAGTAAATGTGATTTCACAGAAAACGCATACTTAACCGGCCGACTGCAATGGTTAGTGTCAATTTCGTCAACTGCTCATGCTCCAAAGGATGGATGTTGATAATGGGGAGTGACTTTTAGCTTGGGTATGCTGATTATTGGGCTGTTAGCATTTTAGCTATCAAAGGCACCCGGTTTTTAGAGGGGGGAATTTACCAGTTCACTTATGGCCTGGGCAATGTAGGTCAAATTCACAGACCGGGCAATGTGGTCGCCGAATTGTTGTGAAGGGGTAAGATTCTACTACTAGAGTTGATTTGGATTGACAACCCAAGTTCCTCTTGGGAAGACCAGGTGTTCCTTGCGAAGAGTGATGATAGTTCATGGTTGGATATCGACAGGTTGAGAGTTAAACCTTAAGGTCAACTTCTATTCTATTGGTATCAATACACACCACACCATTATTGTAATGGATTTTACATTTGAGAGATAGAGTTGACATATTGGTAGTTCATAATATTTGTGAATTAAATTAGTTTAAAATTTACTCCGGTGAAACTGTCCTCTCACCTGTGCAAATTTTGGGGGTTGGCTGTGACACTACGACTTTGCCATAGTCGTCTGTCCCTTTCACAAATATATAATTTTATTGAGATAGAGCATAAAGAAGAAGAGTTTCAGTTATAGATAATGTAACGCCTCCATAATATCTAAGTTTTTAATGTTTTGGATGAAGGAGTTTTTTATCTTGGATAGCAAGCAAAACCTTTGCAATAGGTTTAGCGATGGTTTTTTTGACGGGGAGGGAAAAAGAAAAGAGGATTGGAAAAAAAACAAGAAAAATGGGGAACAGAAAAACATGAAAAATATTATTTAAAAGAATTAGTAAATAAAATGTACAAGAATCTATTTTCGCGCTACGAAATCGGATAATGTTAGCCAGTATGGCATGCGGTAGAGGCAGAAATTCAGGGAAGTATCCATCTGTATCAGTTTTGTAGAACCAGTATAAATTATTCTCGTGCGGATACCGCTAATCTGGTTTATGTTTTTAATCATTTATTCTCATCTTTTATCGTAAAGTACAGTACATCCTTTCAACTTCTGGAACTGTTCATCTTGCAATTAAGAAATTCATGTAATAAAGAAAATCAAACTGATATATTTATCTGGGGAAAAGTCCCATTGATGTGAACGTTCTAGTGTTCAGGATCTCATACATCGATTGACGAATCGAAGTTCAGATGAAGATCAAGGTCTCGCTGAACGCTGTCCCTGAGAAACTGATATAAGAAAATGATCATTCAAGACTACGGACAATACAGTAATTTAAACTTCCTACGGAAATACAAGAGAGGCGAAAGTAATGCCCAAAGCTTGAATTAATTGCTTGATGTAACTATTTTCCAAGGATATACTACTTAAGCTATCTTTTCCACCTTTCATTCATTCATATATCAAGTCCTTCATAATATTTTCTCTTTGGCTATTTAAAGTATTGCCCTATCAGAGTGCTTGTCTTCTAAAATAAAAGTTAAGAAAAGAAACAAAATCACAAACTACGCACTGTATAGAGGGTTTCCTCTTGACCCCTAGCTTGACAGAGACTACTGATCGACAGACATACAATAAATAGGGAATTCCTTTAGTATCATCTCAGCATCTTAGATCGCGCTAGAGGGATACCCAGTCTGGTGACGAGTCTCATAGGTCTGGCAATAGCCAGGGGGCACTACCAGCTCCAGAGCGGGTGTGGGGCTCTACCGTTAGCGCAAACCTTACATGTTTTCCAAACATGTACTCAGTTTTTAGTTAATTTTCACTCCCATAATCTCATTCTACAATCAGCTCGATAGTTTCCTTTCCTCAGTATTAATTAGATTTCCAAATTATTTGAGTTATATTTTCCTTAGGTTGGTTCAGGAGATCCTAACATGTTTTTTCTAGCTTTTGTAGGATTGTTCTCAGTAGCCACTTCTCAAAAGTATTTGGGTTACATTTCGGGTCATGACGTAGGTTTCTAGTTCTTTTATCCCTAGACAGATCACTTGGCCATTACAATTCCGTATTTGCTACAAACTAGATCAATTCTAAAAGTTTTCTCAGGGAATAGCAAGGCAGAGTAGGGTATGACGTCGGTTTTTGGTGCTTAAGTTTAGTTAGGTAGCTTGGGAGGTTACAAGTTTACAATATAAAAATCCACCGAACAATCATTCGGATACTTACCAATATGTTTTCTATGATTTCAACATTCGTCTAAATAATATAAGGTATAATAAATATGTTAAGTATGCCAAAGTCGTTTAGGACACTAAAATTGCAAAATCAAAGCTAAGTTAAAATAGGAGATTGGTTGTCCAAATATTGTCTTCGTTATAGAAACGAACTTTAACTCTCGATATAAGCGTTAAAACAATGGTTTCTAACAATAACGTGACACCGTTAGTTTCAATCACAATGTCGCTTCTTTAACGTTAATCTATGATCGCGTGCTTTTTTGTCTTGATCGCTCCAGTTATGGCAGGGATATGGTTGTCCTATTCTTTGATGTCGCATTATCATGGCGTCGCATTTATTACAACAACAAATTGGATCAATTTATTTTGTTAAGTTTCTATGTAATAAACGGAGAATAAAACTTTGATAATTGTAATCACCCAAATTAATCGAAAGCCCTCAAATAGGGTTTTAAATAAATACCTAGATTTTTTTAAATCTTGTTTGTAATTTATGGACCATGTTAAAACTAAAGCGTCCCACAGACTAACGTCATTAAATCAATTTATTACTTTATCAAATATGTATCAAGAATCATCAGCAACATGCTTCGTCAATAGTTTACAATAGTTAATCAGCAACATGCTTCGTCAAAAAAAAACAAAAAACATAACTATTCCCCGGCTCGGATAGCGCCTGGCTCAAAGGTTCCAAATATACTGGCAGCATTGCCACGTTGTATTGCCAACGAAATTTGTTGGACCAGAAACGAACCGGACCGAGGATCACAGCCCCTATCCCTCAATCGCTGTCCCACAGCCTTAATAAAAGTCTTTGCTTCTACAAACCAAGGACCACTGGTCTCCACCGCCACCGGAACAAACTCATACACTGGTTTGAGATCAGAGTACTTAGAATGTTTGAGCCTTCCAGCACCTTCTGCGGCGGCGCCTGCGCCCCGAATCGTGTAGCCGAGGTGCGACGGAGCAAAAGTACTGACGCACGTTGCATCCCACAGAAGGCTACGGCCCCTAACCCACGGAACCAGTGTTAAACCGTCCGGCCTCTCCATACGAACGATTAAGACCCCGTGGCTCCAGGACACAAGGGACATTGGCCGCAACCAGAGCCCGACGAATTATGTCGTTAATTGAATAATAATATAAAAATAGTTCACCGTATTAGAACACGAACTGTCAGGCGGCCGCCCATCCAACGCGGCCTGACAATCTGATAATCTGTGGGAGCCTTAAATGCGAAAATAGTAAATATTCAACTAAACAGTAAAAGAGAGAGGGAGAAAGGTGCAACCGTTAGTTGCAACGTCGCTTGTGGCGTTAATCTATGATCGCGTGCTTTTTTGTCTTGATCGCTCTAGTCATGGGAGGGATATGGTTGTCCTTATCTATGATGTCAAATAACCTGGCGTCACATCTGTTACAACAACAAATTGGAATAAATTATTTTGCCTCTTTATTACGTTTTGTACATTGAAATTTTAAAAATCCTTGAATTTAGTTTCTATCTAATAAACGGAGAATAAAACTTTGATATTTGTAGTCACGAATATTAATCGACGGACCCCGAATAGGGTTCTAAAGAATTACCTATAATTGGACTTATTTGATAATTTTTTAATTGTTTTAACTTTAATCGAGAAATCCTGAAATAGGTATAGCTTAATTTGTTACGAAAAGTAAATATACAAAGTTTCAAGTGACCAGCTCAATCCAGTAACTTTTTTCCATACTAACTTTGACCCCCCTTTTCCCCCCCTTTTGTTATCATATCTTATTTTTTTAATACATATGAATCTGGTCACCGTTTATTGCAACCTTTTAGTGAAAACCACATTAAAATTGGTTCAGTGGTTTTCAATTGATGCGAGGAGAAACAAAATTAAACAGACAAACAGACAAACAGACACCAAGTCTAAAAATTTTAGAAACGTGTTCTGCTGTTCATTCTGAGGGCCCCTATAGTATTTTTAATTTTTTATCTCGAATGTACAGATTTTTTCCCTTCTACAACTTTATTATATGTATAGATGTTGACAGCCTTCAAAAAATGCTGTTAAAACTATTCCTTCCCACGCAACAATTAAGTTTATCAGTGTTTTACTGCTGTGAACATTATCAATATTTTGAAACTTCATGGCTGTACAATGTTTCAACATAAAAATAAAAATAAAATTCGACACACCTTGTTAATTACTTCAGTATGACATATTTTATTTATTGCTACACAGACAAAACAGTTGATAGGTAAGTACAGTTCCGAGATTCGAGGCGACTTTGACCTGCTGAGCCTCTAGTGTATTTTTACATAGACATACGCGTTTGCGTTTCTCGTATGAATAACATGGTCACTTTCGCGTTCGAGATAGGGCATGCAGTATCGGAAGATTTCCAGTATCGGAATTGAAAATCGGTATTGAACCTCAATATCGGAATCTCGGAATTACGCAGGGCGTACAATATCGACTATTTCCTATACCGGAATTGAAATTCGGTATTGTGTCTCAACATCGGAATTCCGATACTAGTATCGGAATTAGGGATCTATTAGAAAAACACACTTTCTATTCAATATTCAATACCGATTTTCAATTTCGATACTAGAAATCGTCCGATACTGCATGTCTTATAATGCATAGAAGGCAACTCCACAGATAACTTTGAAATACTACGTTTTTTTCGATATTACAATACCGGAATTAAAAGGTAATGAATATCGGATTTACGATATTGATAGGCCCAATATCGGAATTCAATTTCGATATTGAAAGTGTTCCGGTATTGCTCCGTCTAATCTCGGAATTATAATATCTGAAAAATTGGTCCGAGATTCCGAGATTTCGAGATTCCGAGATCTCGGAATTCATGCCCTAGTTCGAGACGGTCTGCCGCGGGAACAGCAACTTGCACTCGAGGCACTGGCCTATTGCCTAACGCACTCGCAATTGCAATTGTTTTCATTTTAAAAGCCGAAGGCGAGTCTGCATGCAAAATGTAAAAAATTGTTCCGCTTTGAAGCCGATTGCGATTGCGATTGCGATAGGCAATAGCGACGCTGGTTATCATATTGCCGACGGTTTGATAACTCTTATTGACTTGACAGTAATGGCGGCAGAGTTAAAAACAATACCAAACAGGTCAAATATGATTTGGACTTTACCGCCTAGAATTTATTCTCTTCTCTTCTTCATCCTGTCGCGACCCAATGCTGAGTGTAGGTCTCTTCTAATGCACGCCATCACTTTCGATCTTGAGCTTTCCTCATCCAGTCCTTCCCCCTTATCTTAACGAGATCGTCAGTCCATCTCATTGGTTGCCTCCCAACGTTTCTTCGGCCGGTACGAGGTCTCCACTCAAGCACTCCTGTACCCCACCTGTCATCCGTAGCACGACTTACCGCCTAAAATAGAGGCGCACTAAACATCCTTTTATCGTATTGCCATCGTTTTGATAGCTCTTATTACTTATTATTAGTGTCAGTAATGGCTGCCGAGTTAAAAACAATACCATAGCACAACACGTCAAAAGCTATATATGTAGTTTAACGTAAATACAGGCCCAGCATATAATTAAGAATCGAATTACGATGTCATCAATGTCTTGCTTTAGTCGAAAAGTAACAAATATACAATTTAATTCAATTCATTTTTATTATATTCTAATAAGACCACGTTGTAGGATCCATGAAATCATAAATTTTAACAGCTTCATGTCCAGTCATGCTTCTGAAGTTATCTTCGGCATTACCCTCAATGCATCCTCCGTCGCAGTTGCATCCTAAAAAATTGCACTTGCCCTTTCCACAATAAAAACTGTGCCTGCGCTGAAACCCGTCTCCGCAAATTTTAACAATACATTTCATAGGCCAACAGTTTTCTGTGAGCAAAAACATTGGTGTCTTGGGGCAACACTCTGAATTTACCGTCACCCCGTACATAGATAAAAGTAGTGCGGGAATTAAATACATTTTTTAATTTAATTTCGAGACTGACGTACTCACTGCTCTTTCTTTGAGTGAACTTTACAATGGTTGGTCAGAGGTTAAAGTTGCATATCCCTTTAGTATAACTATATCAATTGTTTTATAACAAGATCTGAAATTTTTAATAATATTTACACAAGCCTAATATACTAACCCCCTTACTAATAAACGTTGAGTAACGGTTGTATAGCTATACAATGTTTTGTCCTTACCTGTCATTTTGACATTTGAATTTGACAGATAAGGACAAAACATTGTATAGCTATACCACCGTTACTCAACGTTTATTAGTGTATATGTGTCTAACTTCCGTGCTCAGCTAAAATAGTTGCCTATTAGATCGCGTAGATGTTCATTTCCTGTCGTTGCTATTTAATATCCTTTATTCCTTTTCAATCCTTAATCATCTCCTTACCTTTTCGAACGGTTTTACTTCTTAGCTAAATACTGGCTCCCAACAGCTTACACTCTAGTGCCAACCTATACGTAAAATTAAAATTAAATTCTGGTTTTAGGAATGCTCTGTCTGATCAATTGATAAAAACAATTATTTTTGTATTAAGTGGTTGTGTTAGTAGGTTAAGCTAAAATAAGTTTTTGTTCCTAAATAAGTGTTAACTGCCCCGTGTTGTACTTAAGTCGCCGACTGAATGTGGGTCTCGTTGTATGATTTTGTTCTGTGTTAAGTTTCGCTTTATGTTTAACGTCGTGATGTATGCTGTGAAGGCTTATTCACACGTTGAGAGGAAGAGGCTGAAAAACAGCGCTGTGCAGACCTGTCTCACAGCATATGCTGAGTTCTGAACCTTTGCCATAACTTTGGTAGACATTGTTAAGACTTGTTGGAGTTTTTGTAGTTTTCGTATTTATCTTAAGGCATAATATGTTAAACTCCTGTGCTGAGATGGCAATAAATCTTTTTCTGTTTCTGTTTATTCCTTACTTTTCCTGCTAGAAAATCCAAGTATTATTCTAAATCCTTCTCAGTAAAATCTGTTCGTTTATGGAATAGTCTACCAACTGATATCAGGCAATCTCAATCTGTTGCTTCACTTAAATCTAGGCCGAAGAAGAAGGCTTGACCCTCGCTTCTAATCTAAGACTGTATATCCTTTCTACTTTTCATAAGTACCTATTTATTTATTTATTAACGTGTTTAATTATAATTATACTAGTATATGTTCGTTTATTTATCCTATTTAATGTCTGTATATATTTCTACGTATTTAAAAAATAAGGAAAAGAAACGACAGATAGTGTAATTGTTGCGAAACGGTCCTAACTCAGCATGTGCTGGGGTGTAATTCTCTACACAAGCAAAGGTGAGCGAACGCAAGAGTGAAGGTCCAAGCGGCGAGTTTAAGTAGTCCCGACAGAGCGAACAAAACACATTTTAGCGCGTGTATTCAATTTGGCAGCATGACTTCTCGAACGTATAAGGCTCCCTAATTGACAATGCACGCGCTAAAATGTGTTTTGTTCGGTCGAACGGGACTACTTAAACTCGCCGCTTTTATTCGCTCGTCCGTCCGACCGGCCGCCGTTTTTTGAGAGAATAACACATCTGGCTGTGAAGCCAACGCTGGTCTTCCGTTGGGACCGCTCGGTGAAAACACGGAATGTGATAAAAATTTGAAACAGATATGGAAATAAGATATTCGGAATCTGTGCATAAAACACTTTTATTTGATGCCAAATTCAACGCAGTTGGATTTTTTGGAATTTGATTACATGAAAAATATAAAGTTATATGTGATAGTTGAACAAGTTGTGTGTTGATTTGTACAATAAATCGAACATTTTCGATGTTGAGGCACTGTTTTAGTTAATTAGAAAACACAATAGAAGTAATGACGGCACCACTGTACGTACAGTGTACGCTTTTGGCGTAATTTTATTTAAAAAAAAACCGTACAAGAGCATGTCTGACCATGCTCAGTTTAGAGTTCCGAAGCCGTTAATACACAAAAACTATGTCAAAAAACCACAAGTATGAAGTAATTCTCTATTTAAAGTTATTTGGTGCTGTCTTAGGTCATTTTAGTATGTAAAGAATAAACACTTTAGTCACCTGTATCTCAGGAACCAATCAAGTCTACTTAGTCGTCATAATTTTCCTTTAAAATTCGTTATATGTGCTTTCATTTAAGATATTTTTCAGATTTTTTGTATTTGTAGTTTTGGCTGTAGGGGACACTTGACTCTAACAAAAATTAGCGCTTTAATACTAAATATTTCATAAACGGATCTCATAATATTTTTGAAAGACCTATCCAACGACACCCCACCCTATGGGGTAGAAGAGAAAAAAAAAAACATATCCACGTTACGTGTAGGGGAGGCAAACAAAAAAATGATTTTTTCAATATTTTATTTGACTACTTTGTTGGCGTGACTAATAGTATATTCATGCTAAATTACAGCTTTCTAGTACTAAGAGTCTCTGAGCTAGGCTGCGGACGGACATGGCGAAACTATAAAATTCCTAGTTTGACTACGGAACCCTAAAAAGGACTTTTCATCATAATCATTTGCAGAATATACCTGTTAGCTTACTCTTGCTTTAGAAGGTATCTAATTACTTGCTAAACAAAATTTCACAAACTGATTCATTTCACAATCACAGCATTTTGCAAAACGCTTTTTTTGCAAAGCTGTAAACGTTTCAGGATTTATTTCAGGGCCATATAGTTTGTTAGGATAATTTTATAAAAAATCCTGAATTATTAACAGTTTCGGGAAAAAAGAGATTTGCAAAATTATATTTTTATGAAATGAATCAGTTTGTGAAACGTTTTTTAGCAAAGGGTTTTTGAATCCCTTAAAAGCGGCAAAAGTAACACTTGTTTTGTAGTTGAAAACTAAGGATACTGTAACCGCCAGGTTTTTATCAAACCAAGGATGTCAAAAAACATTAATGGTAGAGTAATTTTTCTGTTTCTTTTTTTCTTAAGCTGCCTGTTACGTAACCAATGAAAACCAAATTATAAATGATTGTAACATACACTTTTAATTATTTAAACCGAAGGTTGGTTAGACGTATTTTCTGATATATTTATTTTCGTGTATAAAAATTACCGATTGCCTTCTGTCCCTATAGACATATTTATTGGTATATTCACTCTATATTACCGACGTGTAAAAGAGGGGTAAGTAATACGAGATATAACAACGGATAATATAACACTCACAATATATGTATACGCTCACTTTGTATAAACATGTTTAGTATAACGTTCACTGGATATAATGAACGAAAGATATAATTTCAAAATATCTGTTCCCATAAAGTATAACGTTATTAATATATAATAACAATTACTATAACTATTAATACGTATAACGTTCATGACACCTAAGATTTAAAACATATATAAATCAATGAATCTAACATCAAAAAACATAACGCACCTATAATATAAACGCCTATAGAACGATTTTAATACTTACTTTACTGGCAGCAGTTTTACTGGGCAGAAAAAAAAATAACCTCGAAGGCCATGGCGGGATCAGAGCTCCCGTCTTGGCCTTCTAACCTAACCTAACAGAGTCGGTTCTTCCCTGATTCATCTTGCTCGTGGCATTTTCTGGGTAGTTAAAACAAATTACAAGCAAGACCTTCCTGGTACAGTCAAGTTCATAGATATGTGTACACTTTATTACCTTGTCTATTTATTTAATGTCATGTTTAAACTGCCATAAGTATATGAATTGTCACAACGATTAAAGTGACTAAGTACTAAAGTTTACACATATTTATGAACTCGACTGTACCCGCTCCTTGCAGTACCTACCTATTGAGTATAGCGTACGATATTAGATCTTATAATCCTTATACTAAAAGATAATATATATTATGATCGCTATATGTCATGTATGTTATACGAATTGAAATTAGATAATGTGAGTGTTATAGAAAAAATCATTATATAAAATGAATAATTATGTTAATTGACCGTTATTCCTTATAAAAATATTGATTTTGTTATTATAGCTAACGTTTATTATATCTTTTAAACGTTATTAACATGAAATTATAGATTTTGTAGTTATATCTCGTGAGACGCACCCGTAAAAGAGCCCTCATGTGGCCTATTTGCTGAATAAATATTTTGATTTTGAATTTACTTTCATATTTGTCTTGTTAGGTTTTTTTATATTTGCGATGTTTTCCCAATTTTCACCAATCGCAAATTTTTCCAATAGTAATTACATAATATTACGTACATAGGTAGTTTAGGTTAGGTCCTTTTTTATATCAAGCCAAAACAACCCTGTAATAGGTCTGCAAAGCGAACCTTTGTCGACAATGTATTTTTTTTGGAATGCGATTTAATTCTGCTAATAGGATAATCTACTGGAAATTTCGGCGATTAAACTAAGTGTCTTCTGTGAAAATGATAAGTAGGCGATTAGAATTTGTTATACAAGAAATTAAACATATCATAAAATATGCCTAACAAATCCTCAGATAAGAAACCAATATACATGCCTGTAACATGTGCAAAGTATTATTTAATAACCTTCCCAATGAATTTAGGGGGTTACATGGTAGGGTGCTCAGGGCTAAGTTGACTGCATGGCTACGGGAACACTGATTTTATAGAGTTAAAGATTTTGTTTAATAAAGCATAACAACGCTGATGCATGCTATATGTCAATTATTGTGTCTATTTAATCTAATATTTTGCATGTCGATTTTAATGTCGGCTGAATACTGAAACTGTTATTTATTTTATGATCTTATTGTATTTCTATTTCTATTTCCTGACACATTACAAAACCATGAAGAGTGCAAATATTTATTATGTTGACAGCCTTCAAAAAATGCTTTTGAAACTATCCCTCACACGCAACCATTAAGTTTAGCATATTTTAACTTCTGGTAACATTATCAATCATCTGAAACTTCATGGCTGCACAATTTTTCAACTTAAAAATAAAAATAAAAATCGACACATTTTGTTTATTGCTTCAGACTGACACATTTTATTTATTGCCACACAGATACAACAATTTACTGGTATAAGAACAGTTTTACAATTTCACTTGTCATTTTAGTCGTTTTTCTACTAAGAACTAATTTTATTTTACTTGCTATTACATTTACGTTAAATTAAATACAAATTAATCTTATAAAAATATCACACAAGCTGAACTACAATTGCAGTTTTATAATATGCCACATAACACTACTTTGTTTTACTTTAAAATAATAAAAATACTTAGGCGATGGGCTTGCAACCTGTCACTAATACGCTGGTAAACATCTTAGCCTAATTGTGCAAATTGTGGTTATAGAATTATCAACAAGTTTTTAGAGATGTTTGTAATTCTGTAGCTCTGCCTACCCCACTCTGGGAACGAAGGCGTGAGATTATGTATGTATGTATGTAATAAAAATACTTAATGTAACACTAGTTTAAGTATAAATCGATTTTAAAAATCATTACAACACCAACGGCAAAAATTTGCTTACAAAAGCCACCATTTGAGTATGTTTTTGAAGACGGATATTTTTAAATTGCAAAAATAAACGCCGAAGCTAACATAAAAATAGTTGTACTACTAGCGGTCTCAAAATTAAACATTAACATAATTGAATTCAGTAATCATTGAATACAATATATTATACAGATATGTAGCAAACAACAAACAAATAATCAGAATCACAAAGATGCACTTATTTAATTTAAAAAAATATCTTTGCCGCATGAAAAGTCAGGTTCTGGGAATTAATTTTAAAACGTGTAAAAACGTCACAGAATCACCGTAATCTGCCTAATGTTGCAAATATAATGTTACTTTTGTGGCGACAGAACCTTGTACAGTCTAGTTCATAAATATTTATGTGTACACTTTATATGTATCTTGTCACTTTAATCGCTGTGACAATTCATATATGGCAGTTTAAACATGACAATAAATAGACAAGGAACCACCGAAACTAACTAATAGCTCTGCTGGTCTAACGTGATAGATATTTTTACATAATGGATAAACAATAAAATCGAATAACATAGGTATTATCAAAGTTAATTAAAATCTATGAGTATGATTACAATACTTATTGCATTTCTTACTTTAGCCCTTTTCATGAATAACTTGAAATTGACAATCTTATTTTCAAAATCCAACGTTTTATTAGACCGGCCATCTTCCCAACACCACAACCTTGTCTACGATCCGCGCTGCATGCGCTTTATTTTGTTTAAAATTTATATGTTTCATTCATATCATTATTCATACTTAATCCCTTCGATTTACCTGAATAACATTTTTTTTTTTAATCTTTGGACCTTCATAAATGTTAAGGAATTATTCTTTTTATTAACTCCAACAAAAAAAATAACCAATGGTCACATTTTTGTCACAAGCAAGTCTTTTAATCAGATTAGGTACTCTACTTCTGATGAATCCACCAGAAAAATTTGCCTTTTACGTATTAAAGCTATGGACGACCGATTTAAACTCATGTTTAAAGATAAAATCTTAGATTCGGTTGGTAACCGCATTTTGAATAAACTTTTCGACATATCAGTGACCGATTGTTGTGAATATATTCTGAACATTTGTTTGAAAAAGTTATTTGTAGTTTTTAGTAAAACGTTTTTATCATCTTAAGATTTAACAACCGAAAGTTCCACGACAAAACTTTTAAAAAGAAGTATTTTAGCGGTGGACATCTGTAATAAGCAGTGATCGAAAATAGGTGAGCTAATTTGCCTAAACTTGATGCATGTTCATTCAATAATGTATTCCCACCTCTCTCACGCATGAATGAATATGCGTCAAGTTTAGGCAAATTAGCTCACCTATTTCCGATCACTGGTAATAAGGTTTGAAATAATTCAAACAATAGCGGCCTGCACACGTAGAGTTCGGACCGCGGGAAACACCACGCGCCATTCCAATTTTCGCGCCGAACCGTACGTGTAAATGCAACTGTAATGGTAAAATAGTAAAAAACCTACGGTTCGGACTGGCGCGTGGAATGGCGCGTGGCGTTTCCCGTGGTCCAAACTGTGCCGTGTAAACGCCGCTATTAAACCATAAATAAACTTGAATTTTACTCTGTCTCCCACCCTGTTCAAAAATTGCCGGGTCTTAAAAAAACTCGAACTTGAATTCTTTACTCTTAAAGTAGCCACACTGCCACAGGTACAAAGTCACATCGCTTCTCGCGACTTGCGCGCGCTCGCGTAGGTAACGTACCTACTCTTAGTTGTTTTGGTGTGGTTAAACACACATTTACGCGTGTACCTACCGACGTCATCGTACGCACACATGCGTACAAGTATTCAAGAACGCGTTATTTGTACTGCGTGTCCACCGTTTGCCATGGGGTATGCGAAAACTTTTATAATATAAGCTCCAATTTCAGGGATTATGGGAAAAACTACATTTGACCAAAAACGTTTCACTATATTAGTTAAAAGTACCCATAAAAATCAATCAAACGATAAACTTTTTTTTGACTTATAATTATTTGCTTACGAAAAACCAACTGATTAAATGTCTTCATGAAAGCTGCTCAAGTAATAATAATATCTATTCTGCATAGTTATAAATTGACCAAAAATATGAGATAAGCTTCTCTAAGTTACAAATGTATACCTGTGAATAGCACCATGCAGCCTGCACTTGATTTAAAATCGAATTTGAACTGTCATTGATGCGTGCGATGTCATCGATGACTTGGTTTACAGCCGAAGATTAACAAATACCTATACAATTAATAAGACCACGTTGAAAAATCTATGAAATCATAAATTCTAACAGCATCAGAGATACCAGTAATGTTCCTGAAGTTCTCTTCGGCATTGCCCTCAATGCAACCTCCGTCGCAGTTGCATCCAAAAAAATTGCACTCGCCTTTTCCACAAAAAAAATTGTATTTGCGTTCAATACCGTCTCCGCAAACTTTAGCGATACATTGATTAGGCCAACAGTTTTGTGAGGGCCAAAACATGGCCGTCCTTGTGCAACACTCTGAATTTACTATCACCCCGTACATAGATAAAAGTAGTGCGAAAATTAAATGCATTTTTTGTTTCAGTGCTCACTGTTCTGGTTCTGTCTCGGAATGAACAATGGTTGCTCAGCGGTTGAAGTTGTATATCTATATACTTAATATGACAATATCAATTGTTTCATAACAGGATCTGAATTTTGAATAATATTTACACAAGCCTAATTAATATACAAATAATATGTGTCTGATTTCCGCTCTCAGCTAAAATATTTGCCCATTAATTAGATCGCGTAGATGTCCATATCCTGTCGTGGCTATTTAATATCGTTTTCAATCCTCAATCCCTTCCTTACCTTTTCGGACGGTTCTTTTTCTTAGGTAGGTACCTACCTACTGTCTCCCAGGCCAAGATGCATTACGCTAACTAGCGTTTCAATTCGTTTCGATTTTAAACGAATCGCGTCACCGGCCAACCTGCTCCTTACTTTTCCTGCTAGCAAATCCAAATATTATTCTAAATCTTTCTCGGTAAATTCTGTTGGTTTATGGAATAGTCTACCAACCGTGGCCCGTTTCACGAAGCTACAAGTTACAAATTACTAGCGGAACTCTCTTTCTAGCAGAAGAAAGAGACTTCCGCTTGTAATTTGTAACTTGTTGCTTCGTGAAACGGACCTCTGATATCATCTGTTGCATCAATTAAATCTAGCTGAAGAAGTACCGGCGCTTGACTCTTGCTCGTGATCTAAGAGTCTATATCTTTTCTACTTTTCATATTTATATTATATTTATTTATTTATTTAGTTACCGCCTGTTTCACAAGTAAACCATATTTGAGGGATAAATTTAGCCCTTACTCTTTTTACACTAGAAAATAGACAAGGAGAGAGCCAGCTTTAAATAGCAGATAAATTTACTCTTCGATTGTGAAAAAGGCCTAGTAACTAGTATATATTACTTTATTTATCCTTTTTAATATGTGTATAATAATATGTTTCTTGGTGTTTATTAGTATTTTTTATTTTTATCTTCTGTATTCTTTAACTGTGGCAGTGTTTTGTGAAAGGTATTATTTCACTGGGTTTAGTTTCAAAGTTAATGAGTTTTTTGTAAAAGTGGTCGAAAAGTGGCTGTGTTGGGTTTATGTTATAATTCGATTGTTTACCCTTACTTATAAACGTGGAATAACCGCGGGGTAAGCTAAACTAAGCTTTATTCTTATTGTCATTGTGAGATTTGAATTTGACAGATAAGGACAAAGCATGGTTTAGCTTACCCCGCGGAAACACTTGCACATAGGAATATCAATAAAACTATGTTTTTAGTATCTTAATACTGACTCACAGTAGTACTCATGCGATTACTCATACTCATACATACATACATAATCTCACGCCTCCGTTCCCAGAGTGGGGTAGGCAGAGCTACAGAATTACAAACATCTCTAAAAACTTGTTGATAATTCTATAACCACAATTTGCACAATTAGGCTAAGATGTTTACCAGCGTATTAGTGACAGGTTGCAAGCCCATCGCCCAAAAGTACTATAAGCCTTTATTCCCTTAGTCGTCTCTTACGACATCCACGGGAAGACATGGAGTGGCACTATTCTAACTCGGCAACCACACGAGGCTCACACTCATTCATTGATAATATTATAACTAAAATATTACATGTCAAAAGTGAATAAAAAAAAATTGTTATAGCCTTTTTAGGGTTCCGTAGCCAAATGGCAAAAAACGGAACCCTTATGGGTTCGTCATGTCTGTCTGTCTGTCCGTCCGTATGTCACAGCCACTTTTTTCCGAAACTATAAGAACTATACTGTTGAAACTTGATAAGTAGATGTATTCTGTGAACCGCATTAAGATTTTCACACAAAAATAGAAAAAAAATCTATAAATTTTGAGGGTTCCCCATACTTACAACTGAAACTCAAAAAAAAATGGTAACATGTAGTGATAGTGTAATTAGTGCAGTGAGAATACACAAAGAACACATTAACAATGTGTCTTCACCTTAACACAAACAATAGGAAAAGTGTTAATGGATACATCTTAGCTTAGTCTGTATTAGAAGTTCAGGTAAAATTTTAAATACTTATTAGTCATAAGACTACATTGTATTTCAATGACATGTTTAATAAGATATTTCATTTAATAAAAAACTAAACTTGGCACTGGCAGAACTACTGCGAAACCGGTAGACAGCCATAATTAAAACGAAACGGGAAAGAGAATAACACCCGTATTTATAGTCAAGAAAAGTAATTACTTGAGTATTAGTAATGTCAAAAGTCATACAAAAATCGTTACTTTAGTCATTACTTTTAAGTTATACGGGTGAAAGAGCATGTCAGACCATGCTCAGTGTACGGTTCTGAAGCCGCAGTTACAAAAAATATCTCAAAAAACAACATGTCTAAACAGACAAGTAACTAAACCTATGAATGCAGGTGTCCCACAAGGCTGTGTTATATCCCCTACTTTGTTTAGCCTATTTCCTCGTTTCGAGGGTACTCCCCTTAATGCCGCGTCCAGTCGTATTGGGATTCTCGGTGTAGATACATCGAACAATGTTCAGTTCCAATGTCATCTGGAAGGTAAAGCTAAGTTAGCCTCGAAGAAGCTTGGTGTGCTCTGGAGAGCGAGGCGGTATTTTACACCGGCTCATCGCCTTCAACTTTACAAGGCACAAATACGGCCTCACATGGAATACTGCTCCCATATTTGGCTCGAAGCACCCCAATATCAACTTCTTCCATGTGTCCGAACAGAGCTGCTTGATGTGTCAACAACCGGGGGCTTCTCAAAAATCTGGCTCCAGTGGCCCTGCGGAGAGATGTTGCTTCCCGCTGTGTCTTTTACGCATTTATCAAGGGGAGTGCTCCGAGGAATTATTCGGATTGATACCAGCCGCTGGATTCCACCATCGTACAACTAGTACCGAACTATCATTTCATCAACACCATCTTAATAGTTGGAAATCCACTACCGTGCGTTTTTTGAGGGCCTTCTTGCCACGCACCTTATATATATGGATTTAGCTGCCGGTGTGTGTTACCTGCGGTTCCTGGTGTTGCGGGTGTTTATGGGTCGCGATGACCACCTACCATCAGGTGGCCCGCTTATAAATATGTTACGAAGTTCTTATTACACTGCAATAAGGTGCATTGGGACATATTTTTGAGATGTTGCGTTCTCCCACCAAACTAATTCTCTACATTAAATATTATTTGCCAACGAGGTGTCGAACAAAAAAACATTGCATGGTGTATAACATTATAAATACATTACTCTTAAAATGTTCTACAGACTGTAGAGCTTGTTTTTTATATTCAGTTGATGTTTTAATTGCTGTTGGGTTTCTTGTTTTTTTTAATAATTTTGTTTATTTCGTTACGTATTGTTCAATTTGCCATGAGGTACATCCTGGTTCTATTGTTTGCTTGTGTAAATATTTTTAGAATCTGTTTGATCAATAATCATGCGTAGCCATTATAATAAGTCGGCGTCTGACGCGCCGATGTAATATTTAAACAGTCACCCACCACGCAAGTCTATATCATATTGAAATTAACAATGCATTGGATTTCGTCGCTCCTTTTGTCGATGGCGGTAGTCGCAGTGAATTCAAAGTGTTGCGGGAGAACTGTAATGTTTTGGAGCGCTCCTAACTGCTGGCCTTACTCCTCCGACTCGCGAACGACCACGTCCACTTCCCGCTGCTTTGCTAAAGTTTGCGGAGATGGTCTAGAACACGGAAAGTATTGTGGACTAGGAAATTGCGACATTTACGGATGCAATTGCGACGGTGGATGCATCGATGGCGAAGCGGAAGACAACTTCAGAATAGTTTCTGGCATCAATCAGGCGACTCGAGGATATGAGCAAACGGATCCAAAGACGTGGATGAATTCTTACCTCATAGGCGAAGAACTTTTTGATCCTTTTGAGAGTGGAGAAAAAATAAAACCTTGATGACATACCAACACTAGTACTTATAGTAAACGGCAGATTAGAAGTCAGTCCTGTCACCTGTCATTCCGGAACAAATTATAACCTCAAACCCAAGAATAGGTTATAAATTGTACTGCGATGACAGCTGTCAGGATTGACGTCTTATCTACCTAGTCCAGTTAAGAAGAAGACAACATCATGACAGATTTAGAAAAATGCTGTTGAAACTATTCCTTCACACGCAACAGTGAAGTTTAGCAATGTTTTACTACTGTGAAAATAATCAATATTCTTACTCTTTATGGTTGTGCAATGTGTCAGAATCTGACGACACACTAGCCTAGTTGGTAGTGATCCTGCCTATAAAGCTAGCTGTCCTGCGTCCAAATCCCGGTAAGGGCAGATATTTGTGTGATGAGCACGAGTATTGGTTTCTGAGTCTTGGATGTTTTCTATGTATTTAAGTATTTATTTCTCTATATAAGTAATAATATCGTTGTCTAGTACCCATGGTACAAAGATTTTCGACAAGAAATATAGAATCCATATAGGAGAGAGAGATAGTTGGGAGACAGAGATACCGGAACCCAGAGTGACATGCTTCACGGACGGTTCATGGAAGTCCTCAACAAAAAGAGCGGGGGCAGGCATTTATTACCAAGAAGCGAATGAGCACACAACGATACCACTAGGAGGCTGCACCAGTGTATTCCAGGCAGAAGTGTATGCCATCATGAAGTGTGCGCAGAGACTCAAGGAAAGAAGTAATATAACGGGGAGTCACGTTATAATCTACTCAGACAGCCAAGCAGCACTAAAAGCGTTAGATAATCCAGTAATCAAATCCTCCCTGGTGCAGGAATGCAGAGATGAACTGAATAATCTAGGCATAGCATCCAAAGTGACACTGGCTTGGGTACCAGGACACAGTGGAGCAATAGGAAACGAGAAGGCAGATGAGCTGGCCAGAGCAGGGGCGGACCGACAATATCTGGGCCCGGAACCAGCACTTCCGATATCTGCAACGGTAACGAAAGGAGTCATCGCCAGAAGAATAGAGACAAAGACAAATGAGGCGTGGATAACAACACAAGGGTGCAGACAATCCAAACTCATGATAGGAAGGGTAAATAGGAACAGAACAAGGTATCTACTAAACCTTGGTAAGTACAATCTAAGTATACTGACAGGGATCTTGACTGGACACTGTCCACTCAACAGACATTTGACGGTAATAGGAGCCAAACAGGATCCTCGATGCCCACATTGTGGCAAAGAGGAAACTAGTCAACACGTTCTGGCCGAGTGTGTGATGTACTCGTCACTGAGATATCGCACATTCGGGGAGGACGCACTGACACCAGAGACACTTAAAAGCATTAACCTTCAGGACGCACTATTGTTCTGTAGGAAAACAAGAAGATGGGATCAGTGCTGGATGGGAGCGCCGCAGAGCCAGTAACCTGAGACTGGATCAAGGGGAACAGGGCGGAATGAATGGAGAGCCACTCGACCGCCCGCCTGCCTCGGCGGCGTCCCCACTCATCATCATCATCATCATCACCCATGGTACAAGCCTAGAGCTTAGTTTGGGACTAGAGATAGGTCAATTTGTGTGAGATTGTTTCTTGATATTTATTCCTGAAAGCTTGTCATCTCAGTAGGTACAATTTGTAACCTATTCAAGGTTTGAGACTATAATTTACACTAGATTTTTTTTTAATTATTGTTTATTTATTAACCAAAAATTACATAATGTCCTTAAACAAATAGTCTGCAAAACTGTCAAACAGTTTGACTGCAGCTGAGTCCTTTTAAACTTGATAGTAACAATTGGTTCCTTAATACTAACTTAATTTATATTTATTTTATAATTTATTTTATAATAAATGAAGTATATGTTTTTTAAGCAGCCTTTTAAATTTGTGTAAATTTGGTTCTGATCGGATGTCTTCAGGTAGACTATTTAAAGTGTAAGGTATTCGTTTTTTAAGTGTTCTGTCTCCGAAATAGTTGTTGATCCTTGGTACCTTAAATTTACCCTCCGACACCGATCTTGTGCCATAGTTATGACTAACCCGAAATAGGTGATGCTCCTGACCGCTATGGTTATTAACGGCAAGAAGGTATTTATGTTTTATACTAACGGGAAGAATACTACATATTTTAAATAATTTTCGGTAATCATTTTTATATTTTTCTTTAATTTTATTATTTACAAGCAATTTTATAAATTTTAATTGTAATGTGTCTAATTAATAACAGGTGTCAGGTTTGACTTTTTATCTGCCTGACTAGTACTATAGTTTTCGCCTATTCTATGTCGTAAAACGGCCTTTGGAATTACAGATGTCCTATGGACGCTTAAATAGCGGCCTGCACATGTAAAGTTCGGACTGCGGGAAACGCCACGCGCCATTCCAATCTTCGCTCCGAACCGTACGTGTAAATGCAACTGTAATAGTAAAATGGTAAAAAACCTACGGTTCGAACTGGCGCGTGGAATGGCGCGTGGCGTTTCCCGCGGTCCAAACTGTGCCTTGTAAAGGCCGCTAATGACTAATGTGAGTCTAACCCGATCTCTTTTAAAACTTTGGGCTCTATTATACTACGTAAATACATAATGATTTGAACATGTATTGTTTTTAACTCGGCCGCCATTACTGTCTAGTTATACGATCTATCATCACCGTTGACAGTACGATAACATGTCAAAAGCAATATGGTTTTATTGGATAGAATAGGGCCTCTGTTGCGTGGTACACATCATCTTCCTATTTTATAAATTAAATGTATGTTAGATGTATTGTTATTGTGTTTTTGTGCATCAATAAACAATTTAGGGTTCCGTACCCGAAGTGAACCCAAAGAGACCCTATTAAAAAACCGAAATAAAAAAGGGGGTCCCCATACAAGAATAGTAGATTGTGTCACAAGGGAGCAAAATGACATATTTACGGCGAGGGCGTACATTAAATCCTGAGCGTAGTGAGGGATTCAAGTGTTAACGCCCAAGGTGGAAATAATTTTGCTACCGTGTGACACATACTGCTTTTCACATCACCTATGAGGAAAATAAAAGATCTTAGTGATGAAAAAAATTTAATTATTTACACTCTAAAATTGCTGAAATTATTAAATTTAACAACAGGAAATTATCAAATTTAACAACAATTATCAAATTTGACAACAATTATCAAATTTGACAACAAAATATCCTTGAATAGAAAAGTGCCAATTTGATCCCCCCTAGCTGTGAAGAAAAGTCCCCTTTCCAAATAGGTGATGTAAAAAGGTTTTTTAACTTATTCTTATTTTTGTTGTATCGTAAAAACCGGAAAACATACAAGCGTCTCGGCCAATAATCAGTTCAAATACCGTAACACTTTAATTATCAAAATCTGAGAAATCCTAGGTAGGTAAAAGGGACATAGATTATGATTACTCTAGTTATATTATATCCCAATGACTATGTTGAACTTGACAGGTTTTACAGTCACAGTGACACAGGTTCAGCTCCTCTATTCTTTGCGGTAAAAGCCAAATCGTCTTTAACGTTTTGGTATTTTTTATCTTTTATATTTACCCGACTGCGTCTGAAGGAGGGTTATGTTTTCACATACAGGTGTCATTCGATTCATCTTAATTGTCGAAGTGACATAGGGTATATAATTTTTCAATATGACGTCCGCGGAAAAAAATATGGAAAGGGAATATTTTTTTATTTTTTTATTATAACAAAAAAGGTATCAAATGAAAGCTATTATATAGCCCATTCCAAATATATATACAATACAACACATTGATGCTACCATTTTGAGAGGAAAGTCAAAAAAATACGTACTTAAATGTTAAGTAATAAACTCCTTTTGCTAGAAAGAGAGTTTCGCTTGTAATTTGTCACTTGTAACTTCGTGACATCAAAAATTCGAGCTCCAGAGCTCATATATTGCTTAATAATAATTTATTAAACCACTATTTTATTAATAAAACCTAAAAAGAGTTAAATAAATTAAATTATTAAAGATAAACAAAAAACCCGACTGCAATAAAAAAAAACTGAAAAGCGAAATACAAGCTATATAATCTATAGAAAATTGTAAGAGCAACTTATTGATATTTTTAACAATTTAAATTTAACTTTAATATTGTAAAGGTATTGCATTTCAAATGCTATTTCTTGAAAAAAACTTTTTCAACCGTACTTTTAAGTCAGGCTCAGCCGCGAGCCTGACTTAAAACTTTCTGCCAAGTAAAAAAAAAAATCAGACGTCGACAATACGATAACAGGTCAAATACAACGATTTGTTTTTTGCCATACAACGATGTGCCAGTACCGTAAATAACGAGAACAGAGATAATTTTAGGGTAACGTTCTCGGTAATGTTCTCCGTAACGGTAATTATCAAGCAAGTAGTGTAAGTTTTCGTTTTTTCAAACATTTTTTAACGTGACTCTATTTCAATTAGTACCAATAATCCAAAAAGCAAATAATAATTCGGTAATTTACGGTAATTTTTCACGATGAGAATAACCGTAAGTGCGTAATTTCACAGTGGCACATCACTAGTCCCGTGGAACGTCACGTCATACAGGGTGCCTCTGACCTTGGGGCTTTCAATGCATGGATCGTTTCCGAATGAATTGAAGGTCAAAGGCACCCTGTATACATAATAATATATATTAAAATATCAATCTTACTTCAAACCACTCAGAGTTCCAAATTCAAATATTCTTATGGACAACGTCTTTCCATTGAGCCACAGGATAAACGGGATATATATATATCTATATATGTCGCCGTGCGTCTTGTCTACAGTACTTGTAAGGACTGCACACTGCTAAGAAAAGCATACAATATCTACACTTCCGTTTAAACAACGGCTAGTCTTTATTTTATCTTACGCTATCTTCTATTGTTAATTTGTGTAAATATTATCAGAATCCGTGAGACAGAAGATAACTTTCTCATCATAAAGTACGCTATAAAAAATCTCTAATAGTCTTTATACCTCCAATGTTCAATGATCAAACGACTGGGTCGCACGTCAGTACTTCAAAGCTAGTTTTTTCGCGAATTTAATATCGATATTTTTTCGGCAACTGTTCGATTTTCCGGGACAAGAAAGTACCACACGTCTATCTCTGGTCTATGAACTATCTGTGTACCAAATTCCACACCGATCAGCTGACGCCTTATTCCGTAAAGAAGGAGCAAACACGGATACGGTAGTAAGGATTTTACTTAAAATGCATTTGATTCTCGTGCTCATATTTTCTACATTCCTGATGGCAGTGAAACCGGAGTGCTGCGGCCGTGTCACCATGTTCTGGAGCGCGGCCAGCTGTAAGCCCTACTCAAGGGAGCCGAACTACTTGGAACACAAAGTCGAGGCATTTGGGGGAAGCAACGTCTTGGAGAAATTACAATGCACTGCAAAAGTATGCGGAGATGGCTTAGAGCACAAATATTACTGTGGAGTTGGCAAATGTAACAAGTTTGGGTGCGACTGCGATGGAGGATGCATCAAAGGGAACGCCGTAGTTAAATTTAGATTGAGGTCAGGTATACGAGATGCTTATAGAAGTCTCGACGCCAATACTAAAACCACAAAAGAAGTATTTCAAAAAATAAAAAGTTTGAACGTTAAATTTTAAAGTTATTTGGTACTAGGTATCTTAGATGATTTTTTGGTAGATAAAAACACTTAAAGTCGACTGTATCTCAAGAACATAGATTACTGTACTTAGCCATGATAGTTTTACTTTTAAATTCGTTATATGGACTTTCATTTAGGATATTTTTCAGATTTTTACTATTTGTAGTTTTGGATTACCCTTTTTCTATTTCAATATTTCTAAACAATCCCCCAAATCTATAAATTTAAAATAACATGTCATGATTTTTTATAAGCTATCCAATGATACATCGCTCGGCAACAAATACCTTTACTTTACGTATGGGAGGTAACAAAGATCGTTGTTGCGAAACGGTCCCACCTCAGCATGTGCTGGCTGCGAAGCCAACGCCAGCCTGCCGTTGAGACCGCTCAGTGGAAACACGGAAGGTGTCAATAACATTACGGCTCGTTAAACAAACAAAGAAATTTACAAACTGGCTTCTATAGGTAGTGGAAGACATTTTCTGAAATGGAATAGTATTTTGTAAATTAATTGAACTGTGTGGATATTCTCATACATGTATTTTTATTATTATTGTTTTGTTAATTTTATTATTATTCAGTATAGTTTGACAAATTGTGTGTAATTTAAATTAACACCGCATTCATTTTTTGCACGCTTGCATGAATTCACAGGACATTTAATAGTACATTGTTGCAGAGGATAGAAAGTACGCGATTTTTGGACGAGTCATATAGAGGGCCGAAACGTAGTTGAGGCCCTCTAGTGTACGAGTCCATAAATTGCACTTTCTACCGAGGCAGACATAGTGCTTTTCACAACTACTGAGAGGAAATAAAATAAAAATTCATATTCAAAACTCAAATTTTAATTCATGTTAATGTGACATCACCGCCAATTTTACCATAGATAACTTTTTTTTTATCTGGACCCCTATTCTCGTGGTACTCGAGATAAATAAACTAACATGCGAGATGAAGATGTCAACTCCATATAAAATTGTATTTGTTTCGCCATATCTCCCATGTAATTTCATCTCTAGTGGTTCGAGATTAGGGACCAGGTTCAAAAAAAAAGCAGTGACATAGTTTTTAGTCTGTGTATCTTTTAGCAAAAATACACCTAATATTTTACGACACAAAATGGTGTGTTCTGATTGGTCGATTTCAATTTTTCATTTTAAGGAGCTATGACACAAAAATTGATTGATTGATTTTCATTGGTTCTTAAAGTTGGACAACAATGTTCTCGACCAATCAGCAAACACGCCGACAAAAACATTCTTGGTCTGTCCTTATAAGTGACGTTTTGTGACCCCTAACAAGACCATATATGGCCATATTTCCGAGCAGTGTTGTGAAAAATATATTTACTACCATGTACTACAATTGTGTTCTGCAAATAAAATTGTTTGATTTTAATGTGTGTATCTGTGTCTATAAATGTCTATGTAGGCCGGACGGACGGATGGATGAATTCGGACAAAATAGGTGCGTTTTTTGAGCCATTTTGTCGTTCTTGCTTGACCTTAACAATTGCTACATCTCTTGAACCGTAATTAGCACGGTTGGGTACTTAAGTCGCAAAATAAAAATAAAAACTCCGAATAAGTTGAACAAAATTTCAGGTCAGATTTAAAATTCAATAGAGTAGGGGCACCTCAAGGGACTATTCTAGGCCCCCTCCTATGCTTACTCTACATCAATGACCTATAACGGACATTATTTGCGGATGATATATCGATTGTAACTTCTCGTACAAGTAAGGAAGAGTGTAGGGAAAATATTGATAACACTATAAGTGTCATATTAAAATGGCTTAAAGACAATTTTTTTCTAGTAAATTTTGATAAAACGAAATATGTGCAATTTATTAATCAAAGAGGAAAAAAACAAAGACTTAATGTTACGTATGATGGTCAAGTCCTAACGGAATGCGAAAGTGTGATGGCGATAACCAGAAGTTTTAAATGTAGTTTTATAATTAAATTTTCACTAACTTATTTTTTATATATTGACGATGTAATAAAATTGATGCTGCTATAATTGTATAAATTATTACATTATATCCATCCTTCCTTCCTTCTTTTTTTTTATTACATTATTCCTTTATATATGCTCTCCAGCATCTCTAACTTCCAGATAGCGCTGAGTGCGTACTACGCTTACTCGAGAATGTCATATGGTCTCATATTGTGGGGTCAGATGAGATACTAAAAAAAAACCTACAAAAAAAGCAATCGAGTACCATCAAATATAGATGATAAAGACTGTACACGATAAAATCCGGGCATGCATGCTCTGGTGTATTTTTTTAATGAATGCTAATTTTCAAGTAGCCCTTTTTTGTAATAGTCAGTGGTTATGAAACTTCATAGTAAAAATACAATCATAATAAAATGTTAGGGCGTTAGTGACTTAGACCATTATATAATCCACAGTACCAATATTTTTTTGTACACGGTCTACTGACAGTCTTTACCAAATTCTCCTGTTATAAATATTTTATTATTTTTAATTATACAAGCCAAATTATACCTTAATACATTATCTTTTCACAATAGTTAAAACTTTTCTAATTGTATTAAGATTGAGATAGTTCTGAGGTTTTTTAACTTTGGTGAATTTGACTTTTTGACTAATAAATGCCTCCCATACAAAAATAAATTTCAGTGCTTGGAGTAGAAAGCATTTTATTGGTAAGACGACATTCTAATGTGCGTAAAACAGCTTGTAAAAATATAAATACAGTTGTGACATTGTAGCAGGAAGCGAGTGCAGATTGTCAAAAAACGCTGGACAGGAGATGAAAAGTATGATATAATATATTCGGCGAAAACTCACACATACCCATACATTATGATACGATTTTATTTTATTATATAGTATTATAATTATACATAAGTATAAGGTATAAGTTAATAAAAAAAAACTGCTTGAAATTATGCATTCATTGTAAAGATACACCAGAGCATGCATGCCCGGATTTTATCGTGTACAGTCTTTATGCAAACTTGTCGGCCACATTTTATAGCAAGTTTATAAGAAAACACATCGATCTATAGAAGAAATAAGAGGAAAAAAAATGCCGTATGTTTGCCGGCTTAGAATAGTGACACTCCATGTCTTTCCGTGGATGTCGTAAGAGGCGACTAAGGGAATAAAGGTTTGTAGTATTGTTAGGCGATGGGCATGCAACCTGTCACTAGTATACACTGGTAAACATCTTAGCCTGGTTGTGGCTAAAGTGAAAATGTGGTTACAGAATTAAAAACATTTATTTTAGAGTGTTGGTAATTCTGTAGCTCTGCCTACTACCCCACTCTGGGATTGAAGGCGTGAAGGTATTTAAAATTACCCTTTTCCAGACTTAAAATAGTAAAATCTAGCCCTCATCATAATATGATTAAAATATACTATAATCACCTACACAATAACATTAAAAACCTAGATAGATAAAATATATTCATACAACATACTCTTCCGATTTCACCCGGAAAACTGACGGAAAAACACTGAACTTAAAAGTATTTATACTGACTTTTGGATAGCGATTAAATTTTTAGCTTTGCGTTGTGATTACTGATTAGGTCAGATTAACCTTAGACTTAACTAGACCGTGGCTTTCGCTCGTGTAGTTTTTAAGGTCAAAAAATACTTACGACTTTATACAATTTTCGAAATAAAAACATTAGCAAGTTTTCAGTTTGAACAGCGTCATTCTAGTGGATAATAAAATAAATACAACGCCATCCGCCGTCCAGTAGCTTATTAAAAATACATCCAGTAGTATTTCTAAGATCTATCTTCTCTTTTATCCAGTATTAAGTAATAAGCTATCTGATTATCCTTATGTATATAGGGATAAAAAGTGTCCTGTAATGACTACCAATTACAAAATGCAAAATTCAAAGTATTTTTTTAATAATTTGGCCACGGCTCTTTTACTGAAACCAGGTCAAATACTACGATTTGGTTTTTTCCGCCTAGAATCTCGGCCCAGTTCAGTCCCGTGAAGTGATGTGCCCGTACCGTAAATAACGAGAACAGAGAGAATTTTAGGGTAACGTTCTCGTGTTCTCCGTAACGGTAATTATCGAGAAATTAGTGTAAGTTTCGTTTTTTTCGAACTTTTTTTTACTTGATTCTATTTCAATTAGTAACAATAATACACACAACATTTTTCACGATGAGAATAACCGTGTGTACGTAATTTCACGGTGGCACATCACTAGTCCCGTGGAACGTCACGTCACACAGGGTGCCTTTCAATGCATGGATAGTTTCTACTGCTGAAACTTAACTTCTTTTGTTCTGTAAGTTGTTAAAAATATGTCCAATTTAAATTTGAATTTTTTCATACAAGTTAAAAGTAATTTTCAATGTATTCGATCCAATTCTCCATTTTCCTTTAGCCCTCGTTACAAGGAAATGTCGCCCCGTACCATTAGATAGTGATTATATGGCCATGATTTAATACACTGATTTTACAATTAGACTGTAACACAATTAGTTATCTAAACTTAACTATTGATCTTAAAGTCTTTTTTTTTTTAAATGTTGCAGAACAAAAGTAGGTCAGTTTAAAATAGAAAAACAAATATAAATAGAAATATAAATAATTTATTCAACGCATGTGTGCATACATTTGAAAAAAACAAATGACTGAAACAAAAAACATTTAACATGGCGTTGAAAAGGGCCCCTCACAGCTTTAGCCACTCATAGTTCCAAATCCAAATATTCTTATGGATAACGCCTGTCCTTTGCGCCACGGGCTAAACGGGATATATATATATATATATATATATATATATAAAATTAAAAAAAAATCAAAATTCAAAATATTTATTCAGTAAATTGGCCACATGAGGGCTCTTTTACACGTCGGTAACATGGAGTGAATCTACTAGCGCTTCGGACACGACCATCATTGCGGAGAAGAAGCGCCGCAAGAAACTCCAGCAGAAGGTCATTTTTTCCAATCATAAAATACAATAACACTTAAAAGTAACATTACAAGGTAATACAGTAATAAATAATTATTTTAAAACTAACACAAATAAAATCATTACAAATGTAAGCTAAATTACTTAAATTAAAAATAGTGACTAGGAGAACAACATGACGAGGTCTCTACGTCAGGAACGATAATTAAAAGAACTAACTGGAAAACAGGTCCTTGCAAGCGTGAACAGATCGGACCCCACAGACAGCACCCGTTCACGAGTATGACGCGTATCTCAGCCATCGCCTCCCTCAACCATGTGTTCGGGAAGGTGGCGACCCGATCAACGACGCCGCCGTAAGCAAAGACCTTTAAGTGAGCATGACATGCTCATGCTGCCGGACAAAATATATCAATAAAAATGTAGTTGTCCGGCGAGAAACATCACAATGTGTTCTCACTTCTAAAGTGGCTTGTGCACAAGAACCAATACAATTAAAAAGTAAAAAAACATTAGGTATACTTAAATTTAAAGTGTCTACATTATTGGCTTAAAGGCATTTTGCAATAAGCGCTGCTGAGCGCTCAGCTATTATAACTATTCAAAAAAAGTTTTTTAAAAAGAACCGTAATATCAGTAATAGCTCACACTACTTAAAAACGTCTTTATCATCTAGGAAGTCATTAACATGCCTACGTATAATATGCCTTACCCAGCAAGCAGCACTTAATGCGTGACTTAAATTTATTGGACGGCATTATGACAATATCAATAGGTATCTTATTGTAGGTATATATATATGTCACCGTGCATCTTGTCTGCAGTACTTGTAAGGACTGCACACTGCTAAGAAAAGCATACAATATCTACATGTCCGTTTAAACAACGGCTATTCTTTGTTTTATTTTACACTATCTTCTATTGTTAATTTTTGTAAATATTATCAGAATCCGTGAGACAGAAGATAACTTCCTCATCATAAAGTACGCTATAAAAATCTCTAATAGTCTTTATCCCTCCAATGTTCAATGATCAAACGACTGGGTCGCACGTCAGTACATCAAAACTAGTTTTTTCGCGAATTTAATATCGATATTTTTTCGGCAACTGTTCGATTTTCCGGGACAAGAAAGTACCACACGGCTATCACTGGTCTACAAACTATCTATGTACCAAATTCCACACCGATCAGCTGACGCCTTATTCCGTAAAGAAGGAGCAAACACGGATACGGTAGTAAGGATTTTACTTAAAATGCATTTGATTCTCGTGCTCATATTTTCTACATTCCTGATGGCAGTGAAACCGGAGTGCTGCGGTCGTGTCACCATGTTCTGGAGCGCGGCCAGCTGTAAGCCCTACTCAAGGGAGCCGAACTACTTGGAACACAAAGTCGAGGCATTTGGGGGAACCAATGTCTTGGAGAAATTACAATGCACTGCAAAAGTATGCGGAGATGGATTAGAGCACAAATATTACTGTGGAGTTGGCAAATGTAACAAGTTTGGGTGCGACTGCGATGGAGGATGCATCAAAGGGAACGCCGTAGTTAAATTTAGATTGAGGTCAGGTATACGAGATGCTTATGGAGCTGTCGACGCCAATACTAAAACCACAAAAGAAGTATTTCAAAAAATAAAAACTTTGAACGTTAAATTGTAGTTATTTGGTGCTAGGTATCTCAAGAACTTACTTAGTGTACTTAGTCGTGATAGATTTCCTTTTAAATTCGTTATATTTGCTTTCATTTAAGATATTTGTCAGATTTTTACCACTTGTAGTTTTGGAGGAGGGGGGAGCAATTCTAGCGAAAATTACACTTTTTCTATTTCAATATTTCTAAACTGTCCCCCAAATGTATAAATTTAAAATAATATGTCATGATTTTTAATAAGCTATCCAATGACACATCCCTCGATGTTATAATGTAAAAAATACCTTTACTTTACGTATGGGAGGAGCTGTGAAGCCAACGCCAGCCTGCCGTTGGGACCGCTCAGTGAAAACACGGAAGGTGTCAAAGACATTCCGGCTCATAAAACAAACCAACAAATTTACACACACTAAATAATAATCACAATATTATATTCAAACGAGCGTTTCCGTGGACCATAGAAAAACCCAAAAAAGGGAATGAAATCTTCAAAGAGTAAGTAATACTATTGCCGCCAAAACAACAGATGAAGAATGGTGCAGAACCCTTCGTGTGTGACTCCAACTCGTATTTGGCCGGTTTTTACTTTTTAGCCCCGACGCAAAGTTTACAACTTTTGTTTTTAGTTGTCAAGCTGGCTTCTAGATGAGTGCTTCTATAGGTAGTGGAAGATATTTTCTCAAATTTGTAAATTAATTGAACTATTGTGGACATTCTCATCAAACATGTAAGAGAATGTTTTGTTAATTTTATTTTCGTTTTAATTTTATTATTATTCAGTATAGTTTGACAAATTGTGTGTAATTGAAATTAACTCCTCAATCATTTTTTGCACGCTTGCATGCATGCACAGGACATTTAAAATATATTTACTACCATGTACAACAACTGTATTCTGCAAATAAAATTGTTTGATTTTAATGTGTCTATGTGTCTGTGTACTGTGTAGGCCGGACGGACGGTTGGATCAATTCGGACAAAATAGGTGCGTTTTGTGCGCCATTTTGTCGTTTTTGCTTGACCTTAACAATTGCTACATCTCTTGAACCGTAATTAGTACGGTTGGGTACATAAGTCGCAAAATAATAATAAAAACTCCGAAAAAGTTGAACAAAATTACAGGTTAGATTTAAAATTCAATAGAGTAGGGGACTATTCTAGGCCCCCTCCTATTCTTACTCTACATCAATGACCTACCCTCTGTTACCAAACATGATTGTACATTATTTGCGGATGGAATATCGATTTTAATTTCTCATACTAGTAAGGAAGGATATAGGGAAAATATTGATAACACTATAAGTGTCATATTGGAATGGCTTAAGGATACTTTTTTTCAAGTTAATTTTGATAACACCAAATATGTGCAATTTATTAATCAAAGAGGAATAAACCAAAGACTTAATGTTACGTATGATGGTCAAGTTCTAACGGAATGCGAAAGCAATACGTTTCTTGGTTTTGTTCTGGATGATCATTGTACTTGGAAACAAAAAGCATCTCACGGTTTTTTGGCATCAAACTTACGATATGGAACAGTGATCTGGGGAAACTCTGTACATATTAATCGCACTTTTGTGGCCCAGAAACGATGCAATAGAACAATTAAGAACATGGTGTAGAAGCTATTTTGTAGAATTAAGACTGTTGACGGTAAACCCAATCTACATTTATGAAGTCTGTATATTTAACAAACAGCACACTGATGTTTTTAAAAAGAAAAGTCATACAGCTAATTTCAACACTCGATATCTGGACAGACTCGTACTTCCTGAAATGCACACGGTATTAAAGAGTAGAAATTGTTATGCCATGTGTATTAAAATATTTAACCATCTGCCAGAGCAACTAAAGCAATTACCTCTTAATAAATTTACAATCAAACTGTTTACTTGGCTGGTAGAAAGATGCTTCTACAGTATTAAAGATTTTCTTGATAATTATACCACACAGAGGTTTATAAATGATGATGTTATATAATTTAGTGATTTCAGTATAATAAACACTTTCATATTAAATATTTGCATGACTTATTTAAGTCTAGATGTATGGTTCTAATTTTTAGTTTTAAGATCAACATTAACCATCCATTAGTATATTTAAGTATGGGACTCAAGGTCATTTCATAAAATGTATTTTTGTAATACATAATAATATAATAAATAAATTAATATTAATTAAATTATTTGCCTAAACAAATTAATAAAAATATTATGTCTAAAGCAAATAAATACATTTCATTTCAATAAAAGAATCTCCGTTAGACACATGAAATTTCAAAGTGTGAGTACGTATTATCGCCAAAGCAAAAAATAATAAAAATATATAGGTCTCATACAAGAATGGCATGGAACCCTTCGTTTGCGAGTCTGACTCGCACTTGGCCGGTTGTTTCTATTCTATGAAACACGAGTGGCAAATACACAGTCAGCATCAGTACGGGTGCAAGTGTGATAGCGATAACCAGAAGTTTCTAATGTACTTGTATAATGAAATTGTCACTAACTTATTTTATATATTAACGATGTAATAAAATTTTGATGTTGCTGTAATTGTATAAATTATTACATTATATCCTCCCTTATCCTTCCTTTATATACGCTCTCCAGCAACTCAAACGCTGCACTAACTTCCAGACAGCGCTGAGTACGTACTACGCTTATTCGAGAATGTCATATGGTCTCATATTGTGGGGTCAGCTCAGATACAAAAAAAAAATATCCTACAAAAAAATCAAAAGAGTACTATCAAATATAGATGATAATTATGCAAACTTGTCAGCCACATTTTATAAAATTCAAAATACTCACCTTAACTTCAATGTATATATTAGAATCAAGCAAGTATATAAGAAAACACATCGATCTATACACGCCAATAACCGATATATTAAGAAGAAATAATAGGAAAAAAAATCAATTTATTTCCTATTATTTATCTATTATATAAAATGCTAAGCTGATTGTTGATATATCAACGCACAGCCCAGACCGCTGGACCTAGAGACTTGAAATTTTGCACATAGATACCTTATATAGTGTAGAGATCCACTAAGGAAGGATTTTTGGAAATTCCACCCCTAAGGGGGTAAAATAGGGGAAAAACGTTTGTATGAAAGTCCGTCAGTTTTGAAGATAGACGCTTCAAATTTTGCGTTTAGGTTGGCGATTGAATTTCAACTTATACGTGTCTCAGCGTTTATGATAATTTCAACCCCGAAGGGATGAAAAGGGGTAAAACGGATTGTTAATATATCAACGCACAGCCCAAACCTTAGGACCTAGAGACTTGACATTTTGCACATAGATACCTTATATAGTGTAAAGATCCACTAAGGAAGGATTTTTGGAAATTCCACCCCTAAGGGGATGAAAATTTGTATGAAAGTCCGTCAGTTTTAGTTTAAGTTAGGCTATTCAAATTTTGTGTTTAGGTTGAAAATTGAAAATTAATTTATACGTGTTTCAGCGTTTTTGATAATTTCATCCCCGAAGGGATGGAAAGGGGTAAAACTGACTGACTGATCGATCAACGCACAGCCTAAACCGCTGGACCTAGGGACTTGAAATTTGAAGGGAATGTTCCTTGGGTACTCTAAGGGTACACTAAGAAAGGATTTTTGGAAATTCATCCCCTAAAGGGTTCAAATAGGGGGTAGAAATTTGTATAGGAGATAAGTTATTTTTAAAATAAGCAGTTTGGAAATTGGTATTTAGGCTACTGATAATAAATAAAAAATACTTCTTTCAGCGATTTAGAAAAAACTACCCCTAAGGGGGGTAAAAGGGAGTTTTAGTTTGTTCCTCCTTCACGCTGCAATGGCGCTGGATGGATTTGGATGAAATTTAGAATGGAAATAGCTGGATTAACACATAGGAAAATCCTATTCCGGAAAATTTAAAGTTTCCCGAGGCAATAACGACAGTATCTTTGTGTTTTTTGAAAAAGTCATCATGGGTGTCGTTTTCTTAGGTTACGTTAACGCAGATTTCGAAAATGATATCAAATTTGGGATTCAAAATGGCCGCCATGATGTTTATTGAAAAAGTCGTCATTGGTATCATTTTCTTACATTTTGGGGACGCAGATTATGAAAATGACGTCAAATTTAGAATTCAAGCGGGCGGCAATTATATTTTTTGAAAAAGTTGTCACGGGTAACATTTTCTTAGTTTTTGGGGACGCAAATAATTACTAATATAGAATAAGATTAGTAATTATTTGACAAAATTGCGCAATTGAATAATTTATTTCTCCTATAGCTTTTGCCATCCAGTGTGACAACATGAGACAGGCTTTGTACCTACATTCAGTTTTGTTAGTCTATATCAAAAGGAGCGGTGTCAGATTGAAGTTGTCAGCGTTGACATATCCAGATTTTAACATGTTTTTCCGCTATTTTCAATACTATTCACGGCGTATTAATTCTACGGCTGTTATTTAATATTAGGGCGGTTATTATGATCACTTGAAAATAATTACTGACAGGCATTTCATTTTTCGGCAAATTGGTCGGTTATTTAATTCTAAAATGTCATTTCAAACAATACTCAAGGGGTAAAAAAACTATACATCGATAGGTGTACATAATATTGCTGTACAAAGAAAATCCATACTAACATTATAAACGTGAAAGTAATTATGTCTGTCGTCTGTCTGTTTGTTATGCATTCAAGGATAAACCGCGGAACTGAATTAGATTAAATTTGAATCTCAAAAATCACCCCTAAGGGGGTGAGATTTGGGATGGTAGTTTGTATGACAATTTGGTCATTTATGTTAATTTTTTTAGTTGGAAACGTGGTAATTGGTGTTTAAGCTACTGTTTAAGACTGTTTAACATTAAAAAAAACTTTCATTGATTTCCGTAAAACTCCCCCTCAGGCGATAAATGGGGAGTAGAAATTTGTATGGAAGATATCGAAATGGCTACATTAGGAAATTGATATTTAGGCTACTGTTTATAAATAAAATATACTGCTTTCAGCGATTTAGAAAAAACTACCCCTAAGGGGGTAAAAGGGGGTTTTAGTTAGTTACTCCTTAACGCTGCAACGGCTAGATGGATTAGGATGAAATTTAAAATGGAGGTAGCACCCTGGATTAACACGAAAAATCCCATTCCGGAAAATTAAATAATAAATAATTTGTGGACGCAGATTATGAAAATTATGTAAAATTTAGTATTCAAGATGAAGGCCATAATCTTTATTAAAAAGTGGACATAATTGTCATTTTCTTAGATTTTGAGGACGCAGATTTCGAAAATGATGTGAAGGTATAGGTAGAAATTCAAAATGGCAATTCAATTATGTCTGTCGTCTGTTTGTTTGTTACGCTTTCACGGATTAACCGCAGAACCGAATGAGATTAATGGGCATTGGGTAAATTTGTTTGAAGAATATAATTGTCTTTGTTTTTTCAGCGGCCACTGATGATGTTTGGGAGTTCCGCCATTTATAATGATAGATACCTACATTATAAATAGTATTAAGACTCATAATATAATATATGTAATATTGAACTATGATGGATATTTTAAGAGCAACCAAACTATCATGGGAGGGATGGTGCTTTGAGACGGCGAATTTAGACAGATTCTCATCTACCGGTGATAACTAGGGGCACACCAGCGGATAAAATAAATGCATTTCGGCATCTACGATATGAGTATATATATAAAAAATTAACCTCACTACAAATATGCCAGGAACTACGAGTACACCATGATACACAGTCGGGGCAATATATCCGGCAGCTCTACTAAAAATGGTCGAAGATCGTATGGCGAGAGATAGATACGATTTGAATACATTAAACCGCGAATTCTGTAATATTGTACAAAACACAGATGATCTAAAAAATAACGTGTACCCCGATCTAAAAAACAATATAAAGAATAGAGAATGTTTGTGCGAGAGGGCGATATTAGCACCGACAAACGAAATTGTCGGGCGGATAAATATAAAAATATGTCTCATGTAGAAGGCGATGTTGTGGAGTATCTATTGGTAGACAATGTCATAGACACAGAGCAAGTCACGTCCTACCCTTAGAGTTCCTGAACTCTTTCGAGGTATCGGGAGTGCCCTCCCGTAAGAGTGAATGGTTAAAGTTGGTGTCCCGGTAAATTTCGATCTCAATATTGTTTGAAAGATCATTCTTACCAGGGAGGACGTCAAACTATAGAATTACTTAAAACTATTAATTTACTTAACTGCAATAAACGAGTTCTACGCGGACGAAGTCGCGGGCAAAAGCTAGTAGGAAATAAATTGCCGTGTGTTCTCTCCATGTCTTCCCGTGGAAGTCGTAAGCTGCGACTAAGGGAATATAGGTTTTTAGTATTGGTAGGCGATGGGCATGCAACCTGTCACTAGTATACACTGGTAAACATGTTAGCCTGGTTGTGCAAAATGTGGTTACAGAATTAACAACATTTTTTTAGAGTGTTGGTAATTCTGTAACTCTGCCTACTACCCCACTCTGGGATTGAAGGCGTGAAGGTATTTAAAATTACCCTTTTCCAGACTTAAAATAGTAACATCTAGCCCTCATCATAATATGATTAAAATATACTATAATCGCCTACCAAATAACATAAAAAAGGTTGATAGATCAAATATATACAACATACTCTTCCGATTTCACCCGGAAAACGGACGGAAAAACACTGAACTTAAAAGTATTTATAACTGAATTTTGGATAAAGATTAAATTTTTAGCGTTGCGCTGTGATTACTGATTAGTGTGATTAGGTCAGATTAACCTTAGACTTAACTAGACCGTGGCTTTCGCACGTGTAGTTTTTAAGGTTGAAAAATACTTACGACTTTATACAATTTTTGAAATAAAAACGTTAAGTTTAAAGTAAGTTAAAGTTTTCAGTTTGAACAGTGTCATTCTAGTGGATAATAAAGTAAATACAACGCCATCCGCCGTCGAGTAGCTTATTTAATATACATACAGTAATTATACAGTATAGTGTATTTCTAAGATCTATCTTCTCTTTTATCCAGTATTAAGTAATAAGTTATCTGATTATCCTTAAAGTATATCGGGATAAAAAGTGTTCTGTAATGACTACCAATTACAAAATTCAAAATTCAAAGTATCTTTTTAATAGCTTGGCCACATTATGGGCTCTTTTACTGATACCAGGTCAAATACTACGATTTGGTTTTTCCCGCTTAAAACATCGTGCTGATAAAATCAGTTTTGTCACATATTTGTAGCAGTTTTACTTGAGATTGCTATTTATTCGTAATCTATGAAAATTAGACTACAATTTAGGCTTAAAATAGCATCCAAATAAAAAGCCATTATAAAATACAAACCGTATAAAAATGCTAAAAAAAATGTATTTTTTCATGTTCCTTGAATGGGGACCCCTCTTGGGATTTCATTTATTGATTATTTTATAATTTTATACGATAGATCAAAATCAAAATCAAAATCAAAATATTTATTCAGTAAATTGGCCACATACGGGCTCTTTTACACGTCGGTAATATACAGTGAATCTACTAGCGCTTCGGACAAGACCATCATTGCGGAGAAGAAGCGCCGCAAGAAACTCCAGCAGAAGGTCATTTTTTCAAACATAAAATACAATAATACTTAAAAGTAAGTTACATTACAAGGTAATAAAGCAACAAATATAAATTATTAGAACTATCACATATAAAAAAAATACAAATTCAAAATTAAAAACATTACAAATAAATGTAAAAATTATCAATAGAGTTTATAATAACACGTATTCTGTGAAAATTTCCATTGTTTACTTATTACGGTTAAAAAGTAATAGGTCTATGAACGTACTCGATCATATAAAGGCGCGCGCCGCTGTTAAATGATGACGCCACTCTAGGAAGATGGCGCCCATGCCCTATAATATTATTGACCAAGATTTTAAACGTAAGTAGAATCAAAACTACTTGGACTATTTGAATGAAACAAAAAGTAGTACGTTTGTTTATTTATAAGCTTTACCGTAACAAAGTTTCAAGCGATTTGGCGTACCTACTGACATTCTTCATTGTTTCAACAAAAGTAGTTCAGTTTAGCGAGTAGAATCGATCGTTGCATTTAAAGCCCCAAGGTCAGAGGCACCCTGTATACATAATAATATCAATATCTATTTTAGTTCGGACTAAGGACTGCACACTGCTAAGAAAAGCATGCAATATCTACACGTCCGTTTAAACAACGGCTAATATTTATTTTATTTTACACTATCTTCTATTGTTAATTTGTGTAAATATTATCAGAATCCGTGAGACAGAAGATAACTTTCTCATCATAAAGTACGCTATAAAAAATCTGTAATAGTCTTTTTCCTTGCAATGTTCAATGATCAAACGACTGGGTCGCACGTCAGTACCTCAAAAGTAATTTTTTCGCGAATTGAATATCGATATTTTTTCGGCAACTGTTCGATTTTCCGGGACAAGAAAGTACCACACGTCTAACTCTGGTCTACAAACTATCTATGTACCAAATTCCACACCGATCAGCTGACGCCTTATTCCGTAAAGAAGGAGCAAACACGGATACGGTCGTAAGGATTTCACTTAAAATGCATTTGATTCTCGTGCTCATATTTTCTACATTCCTGATGGCAGTGAAACCGGAGTGCTGCGGTCGTGTCACCATGTTCTGGAGCGCGGCCAGCTGTAAGCCCTACTCAAGGGAGCCGAACTACTTGGAACACAAAGTCGAGGCATTTGGGGGAACCAATGTCTTGGAGAAATTACAATGCACTGCAAAAGTATGCGGAGATGGATTAGAGCACAAATATTACTGTGGAGTTGGCAAATGTAACAAGTTTGGGTGCGACTGCGATGGAGGATGCATCAAAGGGAACGCCGTAGTTAAATTTAGATTGAGGTCAGGTATACGAGATGCTTATGGAGCTGTCGGCGCCAATACTAAAACCACAAAAGAAGTATTTCAAAAAATAAAAAGTTTGAACGTTAAATTATAGTTATTTGGTGCTAGGTATCTTATATAATTTATTGGTAGATAAAAACACTTAAAGTCGACTGTATCTCAAGAACTTACTTAGTGTACTTAGTCGTGATAGATTTCCTTTTAAATTCGTTATATTTGCTTTCATTTAAGATATTTGTCAGATTTTTACCACTTGTAGTTTTGGAGGAAGGGGGGGGGAGCAATTTTAGCGAAAATTTCACTTTTTCTATTTCAATATTTCTAAACAGTCCCCCAAATGTATAAATTAAAAATGAAATGTTATGATTTTTAATAAGCTATCCAATGACACATCGCTCGATGTTATAATGTAAAAAATACCTTTACTTTACGTATGGGAGGTGACAAAGATCGTTGTTGCGAAACGGTCCCAACTCAGCATGTGCTGGCTGTGAAGCCAACGCCAGCCTGCCGTTAGGACCGCTCAGTGAAAACACGGAAGGTGTCGAAGAAATTACGGCTCCTTAAACAAACAAAGAAATTACAAACCGGCTTCTAGATGAGTGCTTCTATAGGTAGTGGAAGACGTTTTTTCTAATGGAATAGTAATTTGTAAATTAATTGAACTGTGTGGACATTCTCATACATGTATTTTTATTATTATTGTTTTGTTAATTTTATTTTCGTTTTAATTTTATTATTATTCAGTATTGTTTGACAAATTGTGTGTAATTTAAATTAACTCCTCAATAATTTTTTGCACGCTTGCATGCATGCACAGGACGTTTTTAAATATATTTACTACCATGTACAACCACTGTATTCTGCAAATAAAATTGTTTGATTTTAATGTGTGTATCTGTGTCTATGTGGGTATCTATGTAGGCCGGACGGACGGTTGGATGAATTCGGACAAAATAGGTGCGTTTTGTGCGCCATTTTGTCGTGTTTGCATGACCTTAACAATTGCTACATGTCTTGAACCGTAATTATTACGGTTGGGTACATAAGTCGCAAAATAAAAATAAAATCTCCGAAATAGTAGAACAAAATTACATGTCAGATTTAAAATTCAATAGAGTAGGGGCACCTCAAGGGACTATTCTAGGCCCCCTCCTATTCTTACTCTACATCAATGACCTACCCTCTGTTACCAAACATGATTGTAAATTATTTGCGGATGATATATCGCTTGTAATTTCTCATACTAGTAAGGAAGAGTGTAGGGAAAATATTGATAACACTGCGAAAGCAATACGTTTCTTGGTTTTGTTCTGGATGATCACTGCACTACTTGGAAATTGCATGTTGATAAAGTTTGTTCTAAGATTAATAGATTTGCATATGTCTGATGGTAGCTATCAAAAATGACCGATAAAAAACCGCTTAAAAAGTATATCAAGGTTTTTTGGCATCAAACTTACGATATGGAATAGTGATCTGGGGAAACTCTGTACATATTAAACGCACTTTTGTGGCCCAGAAACAATGCAATAGAGCAATTACCAATATCGGTTCACGAACATCTTGTAGAAGCTATTTTGTAGAATTAAGACTGTTGACGGTACACTCAATCTACATTTATGAAGTCTGTATATTTGTGTAACAGCACACTGATGTTATTAAAAAGATAAGTCATACCTACAGCTAATTTTAACGCTCGATATCCGGACAGACTTGTACTTCCGGAAATGCACACGGTATTAAAGAGTAAAAATTGTTATGCCATGTGTAACTAACATGTAACATGTAACATGTGTATTTAACTATCTGCCAGAGCAACTAAAGCAATTACCTCTTAATAAATTTAAAAGCAAACTGTTTACTTGCCTGGTAGAAAGTGGCTTCGTTAGTATTAAAGATTTTATTGATATACCACACAGAGGTTTATAAATGATGATGTTATATAAATTAGTGATTTCAGTATAATTAACACTTTCATATTAAATATTTGCATGACTTATTTAAGTCTAGATGTATGGTTCTAATTTTTAGTTTTAAGATCAACATTAACCATCCATTAGTATATTTAAGTATGGCACTCAAGGTCATTTCATAAAATGTATTTTTGTAATACTTATAAGACTGTATGTTGCATAAATACATTTAAAAAAAAATTATACTATGTCTAACGCAAATAAATACGTTTCATTTCAATATAAGAATGTCCGTTAGACATGAAATTTCAAAGAATGAGTACGTATTGTCGCCAAAGCAACAAATAATAAAAATATATAGGTCTCATACAAGAATGGCATGGAACCCTTCGTTTGCGAGTCTGACTCGCACTTGGCCCGTTTTTTTTATTCTATGAACACGAGAGGCAAATAAACAGTCAGCATCAGTACGGGTGCAAGTGTGATAGCGATAACCAGAAGTTTCTAATGTACTTGTATAATGAAATTGTCACTAACTTATTTTATATATTAACGATGTAATAAAAAAAAAAATGTTGCTGTAATTGTATAAATTATTACATTATATCCTCCCTTATCCTTCCTTTATATACGCTCTCCAGCATCTCAAACGCTGCACTAACCATGTCAAATGGTGATGGTGATACCAGGTCAAATACTACGATTTGGTTTTTTCCGCCTAGAATCTCGGCCCAGTTCAGTCCCGTGAAGTGATGTAGTGCCCGTATCGTAAATAACGAGAACAGAGAGAATTTTAGGGTAACGTTCTCGTGTTCTCCGTAACGGTAATTATCGAGAAATTAGTGTAAGTTTTCGTTTTTCTTCAAACTTTGTTTTACTTGATTCTATTTCAATTAGTAACAATAATCCACACAACATTTTTCACGATGAGAATAACCGTAAGTGCGTAATTTCGCGGTGGCACATCACTAGTCCCGTGGAACGTCACGTCACACAGGGTGCCTTTCAGTGCATGGATCGTTTCTACTGCTGAAACTTAACTTCTTTTGTTCTGTAAATTGTTAAAAATATGTCCAACTTAAATTTAATTTTTTTCATACAAGTTAAAAGTAATTTTTAATGTACTCGATCCAATTCTCCATTTTCCTTTAGCCCTCGTTACAAGGAAATGTCGCCCCGTACCATTAAGATAGTGATTATATGTCCATGATTTAATACACTGATTTTACAATTAGACTTTAACACAATTAGTTATTTAAACTTAACTATTGATCTTAAAGTCGAATTTTTATTTTTAATGTTGCAGAACAAAAGTAGGTCAATTTGAAATAGAAAAAGAAATATAAATAGAAATATAAATAATTTATTCAACGCATGTATACACATTGTGCACACATTTGAAAAAAACAAATGACTGAAAGAAAAAACATTTAACATGGCGTTGGAAAGGGCCCCTCACAGCTTTAGCCACTCAGAGTTCCAAATCCAAATATTCTTATGGATAACGCCTGTCCATTGCGCCACGGGCTAAACGGGATATATATAAATATACGTATATATATATCACCATGCATCTTGTCTACAGTACTTGTAAGGACTGCACACTGCTAAGAAAAGCATACAATATCTACACTTCCGTTTAAACAACGGCTAGTATTTATTTTATTTTACACTATCTACTATTGTTAATTTTTGTAAATATTATTAGAATCCATGAGACAGAAGATAACTTTCTCATCATAAAGTACGCTATAAAAAATCTCTAATAGTCTTTATCCCTCCAATGTTCAATGATCAAACGACTGGGTCGCACGTCAGTACCTCAAAACTAGTTTTTTCGCGAATTTAATATCGTCATTTTTTCGGCAACTGTTCGATTTTCCGGGACAAGAAAGTACCACACGTCTATCTCTGGTCTACAAACTATCTATGTAACAAATTCCACACCGATCAGCTGACGCCTTATTCCGTAAAGAAGGAGCAAACACGGATACGGTAGTAAGGATTTTACTTAAAATGCATTTGATTCTCGTGCTCATATTTTCTACATTCCTGATGGCAGTGAAACCGGAGTGCTGCGGCCGTGTCACCATGTTCTGGAGCGCGGCCAGCTGTAAGCCCTACTCAAGGGAGCCGAACTACTTGGAACACAAAGTCGAGGCATTTGGGGGAACCAATGTCTTGGAGAAATTACAATGCACTGCAAAAGTATGCGGAGATGGATTAGAGCACAAATATTACTGTGGAGTTGGCAAATGTAACAAGTTTGGGTGCGACTGCGATGGAGGATGCATCAAAGGGAACGCCGTAGTTAAATTTAGATTGAGGTCAGGTATACGAGATGCTTATAGAAGTCTCGGCGCCAATACTAAAACCACAAAAGAAGTATTTCAAAAAATAAAAAGTTTGAACGTGAAATTTTAAAGTTATTTGGTACTAGGTATCTTAGATGATTGTTTGGTAGATAAAAACACTTAAAGTCGACTGTATCTCAAGAACATAGATTAGTGTACTTAGTCGTGATAGATTTCCTTTTAAATTCGTTATATTTGCTTTCATTTAAGATATTTGTCAGATTTTGACCACTTGTAGTTTTGGAGGAAGGGGGGGGAGCAATTCTAGCGAAAATTACACTTTTTCTATTTCAATATTTCTAAACTGTCCCCCAAATGTATAAATTTAAAATAACATGTTATGATTTTTTATAAGCTATCCAATGACACATCCCTCGATGTTATAATGTAAAAAATACCTTTTCACTTCTCATGCTCTTAAAATATTACTTTAGTCTCGGCACATCGGGACTAAAGCTCCTTATTAATCTCTAGGGATTAAAGTAATTTTGTTTTGATTTACTTTGGAAACCCCTAAACAGCCAATCACAGTGTTTGTGAATGGAGGATTATTGCCTTTATTGCCATTTTCAGTGATTGTGTACAAATTACAACTGTGCAAAAATATTTAAAAAACTATTTAATTTCGTGAAATACGAATAATAATTACGAATATGACTCTATTAAATTACATTAAGGATGAATTAATTTTATTATGCATGGTGCAATTAGTATTAAAATAGTTTTCAAGTTTAAACCTGTTGGCTAAATATGCAAGCATTTAAAGCGGCACTGTACAAAAAAATAACAAAAAAAAAGAAAAAACCGCGGAACGAATTAGTAAGAAACTATCTTATAATCAATATTGTAGTTTTGTATAGAACGTCGTCAGTGCCGGATTGAGCAAGTACGGGGTCCGTAGCAAATTCTATAAAGAGACCCCGGTTCGCGTTCGGTAGTGGCGGGCTCTTTTCTGCAACTGGGCGCCTATTTTGAGTGGGGGTTTGTTTTAGGTTATTCTGCTGGAGAATATCGACTGGATTATCCATCCTTTCGTCAACCCTGATGGATATGAGTACACGCATACTGATGTAAGTACCAAAATAGGAGAATAGCGGCCTTTACACGTAAAGATCGGACCGCGGGAAACGCCACGCGCCATTCCAATCTTCGCTCCGAACCGTACATTTTTACTATTTTCTATTACAGTTGCATTTACACATACGGTTCGGCAAGAAGATTGGAATGGCGCGTGGCGTTTCCCGCGGTCCGAACTCTACGTATACAGGCCGCTTTTCTAGAGGTTAGATGTGGGTGCGCGGGGCCACCCAATGCGCGGGGCCCGTAGCATTTGCTACTTTTGCTACGTGGCTAATCCGGCACTGAACGTCGTTTTTTTTCCTCGCATTCATAGTGAAAAGTAGAGTGTTTAACGCGAGACTAAACAACCATAATGACACTAGCTCGCGTGGCTAAATATCTCTTGTCATTATGGCTTGTTTTAGTCCCTTGTTGATCAATCTACTATTACTTTACGTATGGGAGGTGACAAAGATCGTTGTAGCGAAACGGTCCCAACTCAGCATGTGCTGGCTCTGAAGCCAACGCCAGCCTTCCGTTCGGACCGCTCAGTGGAAACACGGAAGGTGACAAAGAAATTACGGCTCCTTAAACAAACAAAGAAATTTACAAACCGGCTTCTAGATGAGTGCTTCTATAGGTAGTGGAAGACATTTTCTCTAATGGAATAGTAATTTGTAAATTAATTGAACTGTGTGGACATTGTCATACATGTATTTTTATTATTATTGTTTTGTTAGTTTTATTTTCGTTGTAATTTTATTATTATTCAGTATTGTTTGACAAATTGTGTGTAATTTAAATTAACTCCTCAATAATTTTTTGCACGCTTGCATGCATGCACAGGACGTTTTTAAATATATTTACTACCATGTACAACCACTGTATTCTGCAAATAAAATTGTTTGATTTTAATGTGTGTATCTGTGTCTATGTGTCTGTGTATCTATGTAGGCCGGACGGACGGTTGGATGAATTCGGACAAAATAGGTGCGTTTTGTGCGCCATTTTGTCGTGTTTGCATGACCTTAACAATTGCTACATGTCTTGAACCGTAATTAGTACGGTTGGGTACATAAGTCGCAAAATAAAAATAAAATCTCCGAAATAGTTGAACAAAATTAGATGTCAGATTTAAAATTCAATAGAGTAGGGGCACCTCAAGGGACTATTCTAGGCCCCCTCCTATTCTTACTCTACATCAATGACCTACCCTCTGTTACCAAACATGATTGTACATTATTTGCGGATGATATATCGCTTGTAATTTCTCATACTAGTAAGGAAGAGTGTAGGGAAAATATTGATAACACTAGATATAAGTATCATATTAAAATCGCTTAAAGACAATTTTTATCAAGTAAATTTTTATAAAGGGTGAATATTTCAGAGCGCCAAAATGTATGTCTCTCAATAATACTCGTAAATGCTGAGCGATTTCAAACCCGAACATTTTTATTCCACTACCTAAATAAATAAGGAAGATGCTATCGGAGCCACTTTGAGTTTCAATCACGCATAATTAAGTTACAGTGGAATTACTGTGAAAATCGTCAATATTTAGCGTGTCGCCTGGGCATAGTTTCCAACATTTCGTGAAATAAAAAAATGACTGTAATGAATGTATTAAATCGTGTGGATAAATATTGAAGTTAGGTAAATGGAGAACGTTTTTCATTATAATAATGTAATTTTTTTTGATTAGAAGTTACTCTTAAATCTAATAAAAACATGTTAAAAAAATAATGGTCATTAGCGGCAACAGTGTTAAATGTATTTTTTTCTCGTATAACGAAAATCGACAGAAATGTCAAGTGAGGTTTAAGCGATGCTTCACCCCGAGCCTCAGCTGGCCGGCACGTTTTGGAGGTAACGGACGTAGCACGATTCGAGCAGTAAGGATTTGAAATTGATTCTCCAAAATGTGTCATATGAATTGTCATTGTTTTTTTTAACTGTATCTCAATTATTTATTCTCAGTTATGTGTTTGTACGTAACAACGTTGAAGAGTGCGTGAAACTAAATACTACTAGTGCACTTTATCTCGCTTGATGTACCTAATTCTTTTGTAAATGGCGATCTTTCTAGAATTGGTCATTTGCAGCAACGTCATTTGCAGCAACCTAGCAGTAGATGACAAAGACAAGTGTTGCTGACAATGATAATGTGTTTATTATACAATGACGATTGTTACCAATAATGATTTTAGCATACGAATTATTACATAATTTATTCGTCTACACCTGACTTTCCATAGGGATTTTCGAGGTCTTGAGTTATAAAGACACACGGCAGTGTGTTCGGCCAAGTTCGAAGAAAAAACCGAGCGATACCTGCAGTGTATATTTTCATGAACCCATTCAGCCCTTTTTCCAACTCTCTTAACTTTTTTCCTAGTACAGCCAGGAACCTGTTTTTTTTTACAGATTACTAAAGTCAATGATATCTCTGCCTAGTATAAAAATTAATATTCTATAATTCCCTTTTAAAGAGTTATTAATATCTAAAAACTGCTCATTTTGTACTGACTGACTGACTGACTGACTGATTCATCAAAACCTTCGAGTACTTACCCGGTGACGTAGAGGTTTAAAGAAAAATGGTCTTACAGCACAAATAAAGAAACACTCCGAAAACTACAAATAATTTTATACTTGAACAGAAAATATCAAAATGATTATCCTTATTAAACTGTATGAAAAATGTATTAAGTAACTGCTAGTTAGTATTGTGACATGTCATGTAACGTAAATGTAAAAAATAGGCCAACTTCTCATGGGCCACCAAAAGAAGGATAGTGATGTATTTTTATACATGCGAAGATTGGCACTAGATGTTTAACACACTAATTGCATTTTGAGCCGTAACTTGGCAGTTTTCTATAGTATAGTAGTAGTGCCCGTCTCCTAGAGGTCGGAGTGTGAGAATCGGGTTTGTGGCTACAGAAGCTTCCATCGCCGAACACAGGAACTTTATTAGATTCTTCAACATTTTGAATTGCAACTTCACTCCGCTTGGGTCCTTACCGCTACCTGTGTGGCGCTAGCGTCGATCGGCTTGGTCACCACGGTTTATGCTGTATACGAAGTGCTGTTATATTTTCCCATAGCTCCAGCCTTAATGATGTCATCCGTCGGGCTTTTACTTGTGCCAATTGTGTGGCTATTTTGGAACCAAATGGTCAAATGCCCGACGATGGTAAAATACCTGATGGGATGACTCTTGTTCCGTGGAAGTTGGGCCGGCCGTTGGTTTGGGATGCCACTTGCGTGGACACCCTTGCGCCGTCACACCTTCCCGGAACAAGTAGTAGTACAAGTAGTAGTACAAGTAGTAGTAGTAGTTCCTGCTGGTTGCGCGGTGGAATCAGCGGAGACCCTCAAATGGCGCAAATACAGTAAACTTGATAGAAGTTACATTTTTGAGCCTTTTGGGGTCGAAACTTTACGCCCGTCGGGACCAGGAGCTCGCCGTATTTTTAAAGATGTGCCTATCAAAGCGCCTGGTCGAAGCAACACGTGACCAAAATGCGGCCCTGTATTTGGCAAAAAGATTAAACATTGCCATTCAACGTGGCAATACTGCCAGCATTTTGGGAACAATCCCCACTGCACACTGGCTTTTTGGATTGTTAGATTAATGTAGTTTTAAGTAAGTTTGTTAGTTCGTTCGCTTTTTTTTATTGTTTCTTTAGACTGAAAATGCATTTAGTGACAATGTTTGATCTTCCTGTTATCAATCTAGTCCCAAAAATGGCACCTTTTTACATATCGCTACTTTTGGTGGCACATGAGAACTTGACTTGGCTTTTTTACATTAATGATAATGATTTCTCTTTTTAAAAATCAATCAACTTCGATACGTAATCTTATTTAAAAATGAATGATTCCAGATAAAATTTAAACCTGATTTCTACATGAATGCGTTTTATTTTCCTCGTTCCTATCATAAAATCATAACAAACAAATATCTAAAATAATATTATCTTATTACTTATTATATAATTACTCATTGTCGGCAACATTGTGTCATTATTCTCACAAAACGACATTGTCAGCAACACCATTTTTTTATAATTTTTAAAAATATCCGAAACTAATGTACTGATTTTGGTGCCTTCATCACAACTTAACTTATATTTGATATATACGTAAAACTGGCCTTAAATAGAATCTCTGCCGCGAGGTTTACAAAAACTTTTTTTGGTCAAGAATATTGTTTTGAGGAGATTCGCCCTAAAACGATATATATGAAATTTATTAATCAAAGAGGAAAAAAAACAAAGACCTAATATTACGTATGATGATCAAGTCCTAACGGAATGCGAAAGCAATACGTTTCTTGGTTTTGTTCTGGATGATCACTGTACCTACTTGGAAATTGCATGTTGATAAAGTATGCTCTAAGTTTAAAAGATTTGCATATGTCTTATTGGTGGCCATTAAAAATGACGAATAAAAAAACCACTTTAAAAGCATATCACGGTTTTGTGGCATCAAACTTACGATATGGAATAGTGATCTGGGGAAACTCTGTACATATTAAACGCACTTTTGTGGCCCAGAAACAATGCAATAGAGCAATTACCAATATCGGTTCACGAACATCTTGTAGAAGATATTTTGTAGAATTAAGACTGTTGACGGTACACTCAATCTACATTTATGAAGTCTGTATATTTGTGAAACAGCACACTGATGTTATTAAAAAAAAAAACATACAGCTAATTTCAACAGTCAATATCCGGACAGACTCGTACTTCCGGAAATGCGCATGGAATAAAAGAGTAGAAATTGTTATGCCATGTGTATTAAAATCAATGATTAAAGAAACTAAAGGATCGGGCATTAAAATACATACAAATATACATATCGTGATCTCTTTCTAACTAACCTGTATTCTCTTAAGTAAAACAGGATCAAATTCAGTTCATCAAATTACAACCAAAATTAAAGAAATTACATTGATTGAGCTACATACTACTTTACTTTATTCCTTTATGGCCATGTGTCTTTTGTTTTTTTTATAGCGTTAGGTTTTTTTAGATGTTCCGTTCAAAACACTGATACACGCAAAGTAGGTAGGTTAGGTTTGTGAGTTAACTTCAAATGCCCGAAGGGTAAACCGCCCAGAAATAAGAGCCCCGCACAGCGGGACTCCACCAACTTGTTGGATAAGGAAGGAATTTAGAAAATAAATAGGGCAGTTGCGAACTTAGACCACTTGCTTCATAAGAACAACTGCGTTTTAGACCCCTCGCTACTTAGGCCAGCTACGTTTTAGACCGCTTGCTATAATTATAAGAACTGACCAGCTGCGTTCTAAACCACTTGCTACTTAGACCAGCTGCGTTTTAGACGAGACGATAATAACTCGATGAAACTACGACGCCTGCATATTATTATTATTATATAACAGCGATCCCGTCCGAAATAAATGATTGATATTAATGTTATTATAAATAAAAACATTACATCTTACACCGTAATTCAAACATTCGCAATTAAATAGTGACTGTTACTAGAACGTCAAAATAAATCTCTATGCAGTACGGAATCTGGTTTATCGATAAACATGATTACTACCACCATCACTATAACAGCTGACAATCCGCCATTTTATGTTCCATAAACGTCAAAAATTGGCACATTTTTTTCGTAGGTATTTCGGGTCCTTAAGATTCTATAGTCCAAGATTAAAATATTTAACTATCTGCCAGAGCAACTAAAGCAATTACCTCTTAATAAATTTAAAAGCAAACTGTTTACTTGGCTGGTAGAAAGTTGCTTCTACAGTATTAAAGATTTTCTTGATATACCGCACAGAGGTTTATAAATGATGATGTTATATAATTTAGTGATTTAAGTATAATTAAAACTTTCATATTAAATATTTGCATGACTTATTTAAGTCTAGATGTATGGTTCTAATTTTTAGTTTTAAGATCAACATAAACCATCCATTAGTATATTTAAGTATGGGACTCAAGGTCATTTCATAAAATTTAATTTTGTAATACTTATAAGACTGTATGTTGCCTAAATAAATTAGTAAAAATATTATGTTTAAAGCACATAAATACATTTCATTTGAATAAAAGAATGTCCGTTAGACACATGAAATTTCAAAGAGTGAGTACGTATTGTCGCCAAAGCAACAAATAATAAAAATATATAGGTCTCATACAAGAATGGCATGGAACCCTTCGTTTGCGAGTCTGACTCGCACTTGGTCGGTTTTTTTTATTATATGAAACACGAGTGGCAAATAAACAGTCAGCATCAGTACGGGTGCAAGTGTGACAGCGATAACCAGAAGTTTTTAATGTAGTTGTATAATGAAATTGTCACTAACTTATTTTATATATTGACGATGTAATAAAAAAATTGATGTTGCTGTAATTGTATAAATTATTACATTATATCCTCCATTATCCTTCCTTTATATACGCTCTCCAGCATCTCGAACGCTGCACTAACTTCCAGACAGCGCTGAGTGCGTACTACGCTTATTCGAGAATGTCATATGGTCTCATATTGTGGGGTCAGCTGAGATACTAAAAAAAATATCCTGCAAAAAACGCAATAGAGTACTATAAAATATAGATGATATGCAAACTTGTCGGCCACATTTTATAAACTTCAAATTACTCACCTTAACTTCAATGTATATATTAGCATCAAGCAAGTTTTTAAGATAACACATCGATCTATACACGCCAATAACAGATATATGAAGAAGAAATAATAGGAAAAAAAATGTGTGTGTTTGCCCGCTTAGAATAGTGACACTCCATGTCTTTCCGTGGAAGTCGTAAGAGGCGACTAAGGGAATAAAGGTTTCTTGTATTGATAGGCGATGGGCTTGCAACCTGTCACTAGTATACACTGGTAAATAACAGCCTGGGTGTGGCTAAAGTGAAAATGTGGTTACAGAATTAAAAACATTTATTTTAGAGTGTTGGTAGTTCTGTAGCTCTGCCTACTACCCCACTCTGGGAATGAAGGCGTGAAGGTATTTAAAATTACCCTTTTCCAGACTTAAAATAGTAAAATTTAGCCCTCATCATAATATGATTAAAATATACTATAATCACCTACCCAATAACATTAAAAACCTAGTTAGATCAAATATATTCATACCACATACTCTTCAGATTTCACCCGGAAAACGGTCGGAAAAACTTTAGGATATAGATTAAATTTTTAGCGTTGCGTTGTGATTACTGATTAGGTCAGAATAACTTTAGACTTAACTAGACCGTGGCTTTCGCTCGTGTAGTTTTTAAGGTCAAAAAATAATTAAGACTTTATACAATTTTCGAAATTAAAATTTTAGCAAGTTTTCAGTTTGAACAGCGTCATTCTAGTGGATGATAAAATAAATACAACGCCATCCGCCGTCCAGTAGCTTATTAAAATATACATCCTGTAGTATTTCTAAGATCTATCTTCTCTTTCATCCAGTATTAAGTAGGTAATAAGTTATCTGATTATCCTTATGTATAAAAAGGGATAAAAAGTGTCCTGTAATGACTAGCAAATCCAAAATTATTATTTTTTTAAACTTGACCACATATGGTCTCTTTTACTGATACCAGGTCAAATACTACGATTTGGTTTTTTCCGCCTAGAATCTCGGCCCAGTTCAGTCCCTTGTAGTGATGTGCCGTTTAATACCGTGTGCATTTCAGGAAGTCCGAGTCTGTCCGGATATCGAGTGTTGAAATTAGCTGTATGACTTTTCTTTTTAATAACATCAGTGTGCTGTTACACAAATATACAGACTTCATAAATGTAGATTGAGTGTACCGTCAACAGTCTTAATTCTACAAAATATCTTCTACAAGATGTTCGTGAACCGATATTGGTAATTGCTCTATTGCATTGTTTCTGGGCCACAAAAGTGCGATTAATATGTACAGAGTTTCCCCAGATCACTATTCCATATCGTAAGTTTGATGCCAAAAAACCTTGATATGCTTTTTAAGCGGTTTTTTTATCGGTCATTTTTGATGGCACCATTAGACATATGCAATTCTATTAATCTTAGAGCAAACTTTATCAACATGCAATTCCCAAGTACAATGATCATCCAGAATAAAATCAAGAAACGTATTGCTTTCGCATTCCGTTAGGACTTGACCATCATACGTAACATTAAGTCTTTGTTTTTTTCCTCTTTGATTAATAAATTGCACATATTTCGTTTTATCAAAATTTACTCGAAATAAATTGTCTTTAAGCGATTTTAATATGACACTTATAGTGTTATTAATATTTTCCCTATACTCCTCCTTACTAGTATGAGAAATTACAATCGATATATCATCCGCAAATAATGTACAATCATGTTTGATAATTAAGGGTAGGTCATTCATGTAGAGTAAGAATAGGAGGGGGCCTAGAATAGTCCCTTGAGGTGCCCCTACTCTACTGAATTTTAAATCTTACCTGTAATTTTTTGTTCAACTGTTTCGGAGTTTTTTTATTTTTATTTTGGGACTTAAGTTCCCAACCGTACTAATTACGGTTCAAGAGATGTAGCAATTGTTAAGGTCAAGCAAAAACGACAAAATGGCGCACAAAACGCACCTATTTTGTCCGAATTGATCCATCCGTCCGTCCGGCCTACATAGATGCACAGACACATAGACACAGATATACACATTAAAATCAAACAATTTTATTTGCAGAATTCAGTTGTTGTACATGGTAGTAAATATATTTTAAATGTCCTGTGCATGCATGCAAGCGTGCAAAAAATGATTGAGGAGTTAATTTCAATTACACACAATTTGTCAAACAATACTGAATAATAATAAAATTAAAACGAAAATAAAATTAACAAAACAATAATAATAAAAATACATGTAAGAGAATGTCCACAATAGTTCAATTAATTTACAAATATTATTCCATTTGAGAAAATGTCTTCCACTACCTATAGAAGCACTCATCTAGAAGCCAGCTTGGCAACTAAAATCAAAAGTTGTAAACTTGTAAAAAACCGGTCAAATACGAGTTGGAGTCGCACACGAAGGGTTCCGTTCCCTTCTTCATCTGTTGTTTTGGCGACCATAGTATTACTTACTATTTGAAGATTTCATGTGAATGAACGCCTCTTTTTTGGATTTTTCTATGGACCACGGAAACGGTGTGTGTAAGTTTGTTGGTTTGTTTAATGAGCCGTAATGTTATTGACACCTTCCGTGTTTTCACTGAGCGGTCTCAACGGCAGGCTGGCGTTGGCTTCACAGCCAGCACATGCTGAGTTGGGACCGTTTCGCAACAACGATCTTTGTTACCTCCCATACGTAAAGTAAAGGTATTTTTTACATTATAACACCGTGCGATGTGTCATTGGATAGCTTATAAAAAAATCATAACATGTTATTTTAAATTTATAGATTTTGGGAACTGTGTAGAAATATTTAAATTGAAAAAGTTTAATTTTGGCTAGAATTGCTCCCCGCCCCTTCCTCCAAAACTACAAGTAGTAAAAATCGGACAAATATCTCAAATTAAAGGAAATATGACGAATTTAAAAGGAAATCTATCACGACTACGTACACTAAGTAAGTTCTTGAGATACAGTCGACTTTAAGTGTTTTTATCTACCAAAAAAACATCTAAGATACCTAGCACCAAATAACTATAATTTAACGTTCAAAGTTTTTATTTTTTGAAATACTTCTTTTGTGGTTTTAGTATTGGAGTCGAGACTTCTATAAGCATCTCGTATACCTGACCTCAATCTAAATTTAACTACGGCGTTCCCTTTGATGCATCCTCCATCGCAGTCGCACCCAAACTTGTTACATTTGCCAACTCCACAGTAATATTTGTGCTCTAATCCATCTCCGCATACTTTTGCAGTGCATTGTAATTTCTCCAAGACATTGGTTCCCCCAAATGCCTCGACTTTGTGTACCAAGTAGTTCGGCTCTCTTGAGTAGGGCTTACAGCTGGCCGCGCTCCAGAACATGGTAACACGGCCGCAGCACTCCGGTTTCACTGCCATCAGGAATGTAGAAAATATGAGCACGAGAATCAAATGCATTTTAAGTAAAATCCTTACTACCGTATCCGTGTTTGCTCCTTCTTTACGGAATAAAGCGTCAGCTGATCGGTGTGGAATTTAGTACATAGATAATTTATATACCAGAGATAGACGTGTGGTTCTTTCTTGTCCCGGAAACTGGAACAGATGCCGAAAAAATATCGATATTAAATTCGCGAAAAAACTAGCTTTGAGGTACTGACGTGCGACCCAGTCGTTTGATCATTGCACATTGGAGGAATAAAGACTATTAGAGATTTTTTATAGCGTACTTTGTGATGAGAAAGTTATCTTCTGTCTCACGGATTCTGATAATATTTACAAAAATTAACAATAGAAGATAGTGTAAAATAAAATAAATACTAGCCGTTGTTTAAACGGAAGTGTAGATATTGTATGCTTTTCTTAGCAGTGTGCAGTCCTTACAAGTACTGTAGACAAGATGCACGGCGGATGCATATCTATATATATATAAAAGGCAAACCTGTCTCACTGACTTAGATATCAACGCACAGCCGAAACTACTGTACCTAGAAACTTGAAATTTGGTACAGGGGTTCCTTTCATGATGTAAGTGAGCACTAAGAAAGGATTTCCCGAAAATCGACCCCCAAAGGGAATAAATGGGGGGAGTAGCGGGAAACTAATTCTACGCATACGAAGTCGCGGGCGTCCTCTAGTATATATATATATATAGAGTTTCAAATCTAATATTCATATTGATTACGTCTGTCCATTGCCATTGCCATATATATATATGGCAATGGCAAATATCTAAACTGAACTACTTTTGTTTTGCAACATTAAAAAATAACAATTCAACTTTAACATCAATTATTTAAGTTTAGATAACCAATTGATGTAAAAGTCTAATTGTAAAATCAGTGTATTAAATCATGGCTGCTCAAATGGCTGGTCGTCATTGTTCGAGGTTGTGTCAAATGGAAACTTGTACTAACCTGTAAATTGTAATTTGTAGCTTTATAATACAGCCATATATATATATGGCAATGGCAATGGACAGACGTAATCCATATGAATATTTGGATTTGAAACTCTGAGTGGTTCGAAGTAAGATTGATATTATTATTTATATGTATTATTATGTATAAAGGGTGCCTCTGACCTTAGGACTTTAAATGCAACGATCGATTCTACTTATTTTTAAGAAATGGGAGACATTTGTTTTTTTAGTGTTAGTTGCAGGACGTATAGCTTTCGTACAGTAAGTAATTCAGCTGTTTGATAAAGAGTATCTGTTGGAAATCTGAATGGTTTGAAAAACATTACTTTTAGTAGTGACCTCTGTGCTCTTTCTAGCTCCAGAAATTTTGTTTTAGTGGCTCCACCCCAAATGGGCAAGCAATACGCTAAAACTGACTGCGCCAGAGATATATATATTTGTTTTAGAAGACATTTAGTGGACACATGTCGCAACATTTTAAAAATATATATAAGCTTTCGTACTCTGTTCATAATCAATTCTGTGTGTATGTGCCAGGAGAGCCGCTGATCTATCATAATCTCTAGGTACTTTGTATGCCGAACCGGCACTTATATACATACATATTTATAACATAGGTATTCCTTTCTATGCAACATAATGGCTTCGTCGTATCCCGGGGTTGTGGTGTTTTGCTCACTAGAGCAATGCTATACGCTGAGCCATGACCTTTTTGTACAGCTGCGACGCACACATGCGATTGAGATTGTACTTAGTTTGTAAGTTAGTTTGATATTGTTTTTTCCACTAATTAAGACAATTGTATGTGTGTGATTGAAGCATCGAATAAACGCTTTATCTATCTATCTATCTATCATATACTATAAGGATAATCAGATAACTTTTTGCTTAATACTGGATAAAAGAGAAGTTAGATCTTAGAAATACTACTGGATGTATATTTAATAAGCTACTCGACGGCGGATGGCGTTGTATTTACTTTATTATCCACTAGAATGACGCTGTTCAAACTGAAAACTTTATAATGTTTTTATTCCAAAAATTCCAAAAACCTTAAAAACTACACGTGCGAAAGCCACGGTCTAATTAAGTCTAAGGTTAATGTGACCTAATCAGTAATCTCAACGCAACGCTAAAAATTTAATCTATATCCAAAAGTCAGTTATAAATACTTTTAAGTTCAGTGTTTTTCCGTCCGTTTTCCGGGTGAAATCGGAAGAGTATTGATCTATCTACGTTTTATATGTTATTGGGTAGGTAATTATAGTATATTTTAATCATATTATGATGAGGGTTAGATGTTACTATTTTAAGTCTGGAAAAGGGTAATTTTAAATACCTTCACGCCTTCAATCCCAGAGTGGGGTAGTAGGCAGACAGAATTACCAACACTCTAAAAAAATGTTGTTAATACAGTAAACACATTTTGCACAACCAGGCTAAGAAGTTTACCGATTTATACTAGTGACAGGTTGCATGCCCATCGCCTAACAATACTACTTACCTACAAACCTTTATTCCCTTAGTTGCATCCGCCCTACAGTCCAGACCTGGCCCCGTGCGACAATTTCTTATTCCCCAATATAAAGAAAATGATGCGTGGCCGGACTTTTACGGAGTTTTTTAATATTTGAGGATTGATTTTCTAGAATGAGGCGAAGTATTGAACAAGGAGGAGTATATTTTGAAAAATATTAAGTTCATTTACAAAAAAAAAGCATAGTTTTTATTTAACTAAAATTTTTCGTAGCAGCCCTGGTACAGAAAACAATATTTGTCTCTATCCTACTCCAACAATTGGCCAAATACGCTCCCCGCACCGTACGAAAGTAAACTGGCAACACTGCTCAAATGGCTGGTCGTCATTGTTCGAGGTTGTGTCAAATGGAAACTTGTAACCTGTAAATTGTAATTTGTAGCTTTATAAAACAGGCTCCAGGTGTAAGGTGCATAACAAATTAAAAATAATGACTAGGAGAACAAAACGACGAGGTCTGTACGTCAGGAACGATAACTAAAATACCTAACGGGAAAACTTTAAACAATGAACTCGCCGTGTATTCACACCCTAAGTATAGCACCAGTAGTATCAAACGGGCCCTTTATTTACACTATCTTCCATTGTCAATTTGTATAAATATTATCAGAATCCGTAAGACAGAAGGTAACTTTCTCGTGATAAAGTACGTTATAAAAAAGCCCCATTAGTTTTTTCATGGCAATGTTCAATGATCGAATGACTGGGTCGCACGTCTGTACTTCAAAACTAGTTATTTCGCGCATTTAATATCGATATTTTATCGGGAACTGTTTGATTTTCCGGGACAAGAAAGTACCACACGCCTTCTGGTCTATAAACATTCTATGTACCAAACTCCGCATCGATCAGCTGATGCTTTATTCCGTAAACACGGACAAACACGGATACGGAAGTAAGAATTTTACTTAAAATGCATTTGATTCTCGTGCTCATATTTTTTACATTCCCAATGGCAGTGAAACCAGAATGCTGCGGCCGTGTCGCCATATTCTGGACCGCGGCCAGCTGCCAGCCTTACTCGAGGAAGCCGAACTACTTGATACACAAAGTCGAGGAATTTGGGGGAACCAATGTCTTGGAGAAATTCCAATGCACTGCAAAAGTATGCGGAGATGGAATCGAGCACAAATATGACTGTGGAATCGGTAAATGTAATATTTTTGGGTGCAACTGCGCTGGAGGATGCATCCCGGGTGACGCCGCAGTTAACTTTAGATTTTTATCAGGTGTACGGAGGTTGTACCTACTTAGATCCATCGACGTGGATGTGAATAAAGATATGTGGCCTTGGGGAATGGCATTATCCGCCAGTGGACGTCTATCGGCTGATATAAAGAAAGAAAGAAAGACAGAAAGGAAAACGTTTATTTAAATTACGCAATAAATAATAGCACAAAACAACCGGGTAAAAGCAATCGGACCACGCTCAGGGCGATTGTGCACTACAAGGAATTTTACCGTCCGGCAGTCCGATTTTGCACAAACTAGTCCTTATAGCTTAGTATTTATTGCGTATCCGTAAAAAATCGGACTGCCGGACAGTATAATTCCTTGTAGTGCACAATCGCCCTCAGGGTAGGGTTCCGACGCCATTACTACAAACAACAAGTATGAACGAAATTTCAATTTAAAGTTGTTTGGTGTGCTATCTTAGATGATTTTAAGTAGATAAAAACCTTTTAAGTCACCTTTATCTCAAAAACTTACTTAGTGTAATTAGTCGTGATAATTAGTTTTCCTTTTAAATTCGTTATATGTGCTTTCATTTATGATATTTGACAGAGTTTTACTACTTGTAGTTTTGGATGTAGGGGGAGGCAAGCAATTCTAGCAAAAATTACACGTTTTCTATTTCAATATTTCTAAACAGTCACCCAAATCTGTAAATTTAAAATAACATGTTTGAATTTTTATAAGGTATCCAATGATACATCACTCGATGTTAAAATGTAAAAAAAATACTTTTCATCTCACTAGATCGGAAAGCCCTTTTTGTTTGTTTGATATCTATTGAGAAATTCGCTTTTTATCCACATGTGAAGAAAGAGTTTTGACATTTGAAGGCAGCTTTAGTGATATTTGACAGCTAACAAAACGTAAAACGTTAAAACCGCTGAATTTTTAACATCACAATTAATTAATTGCATCGAGTAAAAAATACTAAGTACAGTCTTACAACTTTATTTTAATTCATTAATATCAGCATTCAACATTAACCTTCATTCTTGTTGTAAAAACGGATAAAATGTTCTGACAGTCCAAGTAAGTCGATGTGCGAACAAAACGCATCCGAAACAATAAAAATAAACTTAGGTAAGTCAAAACTTTTTAATTAAGCCGTCAACGCATACAGGTAGTAAAGCAAGCAGTTTTCCTTCATCTTTGCGTCAACGTTAAATATTCGCATGTTTTTCTAGTTTGTTTTGTTATTAAAAATGAGTGATTCGAGTGACGAAAGACGTATTAACACCTGTGGAATTACGGGAAACCGTGCAAAATGAAAAGTTTTGTGTTATACACGGGTGAAAAGTTATTTTACGTCTCGTGTGTTGAAACACTCGCTACGCTCAGGATTCTATTTTTGAACCACTCGCTTCGCTCGTGGTCAATCATAGTATCCTTTCGCTAGCTCGTGTTTCAAATGAACACTCGCAGGTAAAATACAACTTTCCCCCCTTGTATAACAAATAACTATTTCATCTCTCCTGTTCGGAAAGTTTTATTTGAATAGGTAGATAGCCGAGTGGGAAATTGCTTTTTAACCTCTAGGGTGGAGAGTATTTTTTTATAGTACCCATTGGCCACGGAATCTAAGATAATTGAAATACGTCATATTATTAAAATAAAAGCTTTTCATATATCTAAACTCGGCTATACGTTAAACGACGTATTTATTACGATCTATAGTTTCATATTAAAATCACTTTACGACTGGTTTTTTTTTTCGCAATTACAGAAAATAAGCATTTAAAATTATTCCTCTATTCTGCTGCCCGCCATAATGCCATGATAGCGTAGTATGACACTTGTTTTCACGTTTCAATATAGCCATCTAGAAAATACACATACTGCCAACATTAGAAAAGTTTAATCGATCGGTCACGACCAAGGAGCTTATATACAACACTGGAGGTTGAACGCCGAACATCCCTTCGAAACAAGAAATTTGACCTTTATTACGTCACGAATATATTCCATCTCTTTTATAAAATGTGCGTGTAGTATTTTACTTTCCTCACAGTCGAAATGAAAAGTAGAGTGTCTAACTCGGGTGAAATTACCCATTTCCCCTCGAACTATTGGCGCTCTCACTTCGTTCGAGCGCCGGAAATATCTCGGATGAAATGGGTCACTTTCATCCCTTTGTTATCAATCTACTATTGCTTTACGTATGGTAGCTAACAAAGATCGTTGTTGCGAAACGGTCCCAACTCAGCATGTGCTGGCTCTGAAGCCAACGCTAGCCTTCCTTTGGGACCGCTCGGTGAAAACACACGAGAGGCAAATATACAGTCCGCACGGGTGCAAGTATGATAGCTATACCCAGCCTTTTACGTTGTAGTTGTATAATGAAATTGTCACTAACTTATTTCATATACATACGCTGTAATAAAAAATTTGACGGATCTAAAATTGTATAAACTGTTATATTCTATCTAGTATTGTATAGCTTGGCATAAAAGTATGTAAAAAAAGAGTGTATTCCAAGGTTGTACAATTTTATTATGATATTCTATCTGGATCAAACTCTTTTTTGTAAAGCCTACAAACCCTCAAAATGTTGCTAGAAAAGCTGCCTAGAAAATTATTCTTTAAAAGAAGAACTTCCCTTTTTTATGTTTTATTAAAAAGAAAAACTTTTTTCTTTTGTTTATATAATTTTGGGTTAATGGATAATGTTTTAATTGAAACTTTTATTAGTATTGGCAACATGTTCCAATTTCAGTCTATGCTATAATTTGTTCTTTAGTAGGTAATAGTTTATTGTTGTAAGAGCCTGTTTCACAATCGACACGTAAATTTATCTGCCATTTAAAGTTGGCTCTCTCCTTGTCTATTTTCAAGTGCAAGAAAGAGAAAGTTCTAAATTTATGTGTCAAATATGTTTTACTTGTCAATTGTGAAACAGACAGTAAGTATTTTTTTTTTGTGTGAATGAACCCGCGTCCGCTGCGCCGTGTTCACGATGTTTTTAAATTTTCGAACAGAAAAGGGGCGTGGCCAAAATGTTTTTTGTTTAAAAACACACTAACATGTTTTTCGTCTCAGATGGAAAACATTCCCCGCGCTCGTCTGCGGGGGGAGGGGGTCAAGTTTTGAGTTTGAGTAAAGAACTGTCAAATAGGGCATTAATTATTTAATTTATAATTATTTGCAATGGACTTTGAATATAAATAAATATCTTACAATCCTACAAACAGACAGTGAATAAACTTCAAAGATGACAAATAGTACTGGGATGACAACTGTCAAAAGAAAAGTGAAATGTTATGACAAACAATACATTGTTCACTCCAAAGTCGCAATGGACGTGGAGTTGTACCTAAACATGTTTTGTAACATAGTTTGCTAACATGTTTTGTTGGTTTTTTGGGCGCAGCGGACACGCCTTTAGTTTTACACATTACTTACATATTGTAGCTACTAGGTTAGGGCTGTAACACACTATTTAATCATCATTAGATTAATGATCAATCAACGCCGTTATCAAGGGGGCGATCAAAGCAACCCTTTCGTTCCATTAATGACGTGTGAAATGCAATACGCTTGTGGCATCATTGGGCAAGGTTCACATTAGACTTTGTGCGCATCCGATTTCACGCGAAAAACGGACGGAAAAAACGCTGATCTTAAGTGTAAGTATGAAACATACAATACGAGGGTTGATCCGTACGCACCACCCCTGACCTCTTTGCTGTTACTTGGTTATTAAAACCTTTTTGCTGTAGGTTCATAGACATTTAGAGGTTATTATAAAAAAATTAAAAAAATAAAATGTCAAACTATTATCGAGCTACAGCTTACTGAAATTGTTGAATTGCGATTTTTTATGAAAATGGATCCTGTTGAGCAGAGGGCGGTAATAAAATATCTACAAAAAAAGGGTATGACACCAACTCAAATCCATCGAGATATTGTGGCAACTGTAGGGGAGTGTGCAGTATCCTATGACATAGTCAAACGTTTTTGTCGAGAGTTTAAGTGCCGAAGATCAAGTTGTGAAAACCAACATGGCGGTGGACCACCTGTAACGGTCACTACAGACGAAAACATTAAAAAAGTTCACGATATTGTGTTACAAGACCGGCGAATACGTATCAGGCAAATTGTTGAAGAGACTGGCTTGTCATATCATGTAGTGCAACAGATACTTACTAAAGAATTGGGCATGAATAAGATCAGTGCAAGATGGGTGCCACGAATGTTAACCATTGATCAGAAAAGGCATAGAGTATTGATTTGCGAGCGTCTGTTGGACATGTATCAATCAAATAAAGATAATTTTCTCCATAGATACATAACCATGGACGAGTTTTGGGTACATCACTATGATCCCGAAACTAAAGTTCAAAGTAAACAGTGGAAACACAGTGGTTCTCCGCCACCACGTAAATTTAAAGTGGCATCGTCTGCTGGAAAGGTTATGTTGTCTGTATTCTGGGATGCTCAAGGGATAATCCTGACTGACTATTTAAAAAAGGGAGAGACTATTACAGGGGCCTATTATGCAAACCTTATTCTAAAATTGCGAGAGGCTATTAAAGAGAAACGCCGGGGTAAGTTAACAAGTGGCGTACTCTACCACCAAGACAATGCTCCCAGCCATACCTCCTGTGTTGCTAAGGCTGCCATACACCAAGCAGGCTTTGAATTGGTTGAGCACCCACCGTATTCGCCGGACTTGGCCCCCAGCGACTACAGGCTATTCCCAAAATTAAAGGAATTTTTAAGAGGAAAAAAATTTTTGGACAATCAAGAGGTGATTGATATCTGTTGTGGAGGAGTGGTTTTCAGAGGTCGGACAAAAATTTTTTCAGGAGGCTATTGAAATGCTGGAGCACAGATGGAATAAGTGTATTAGTGTACAGGGAGACTACGTAGAAAAATAAAATATAAATCTTGAATGTAGTTTCATTGTAAGTTGGTTAGGGGTGGAGCATAGGGATCAACCCTCGTACCTACGCTTGTGGCGTGATTAGGCAAAATTCACGTAAGGCTTTAAACATATCCGATTTCACCCGAAAAACGGACGGAAAAAACACTGATCTTAAGTGTTAGTATGAAAGATGCAATACGCTTGGGGCGTGATTAGGTGAGGTTAACATTAGACTTTATACGCTTCCGATTTCACCCGGAAAACGGACGGAAAAAAACGGAACTTAAAAGTATTTATACTGACTTTTAGATATAGATCCAATTTGTAGTGTTGCGTTTTGATTACTGATTAGGTCAGATTAACCTATGACTTAACTAGACCGTGGTTTTCGCTCGTGTAGTTTAAAAAAAAAGTGACTTTATACAACCTTCGGAATAAAAACGTTAGCAAGTTTTCAGTTCGAACAGCAGCGCCATTCTAGTGGAAAATAATATAAATACACGCCATCCTCCGTCCAGTAGCTTTTATAATATCCAAATCAAGCAGTATTTTTAAGATTTATCTTCTCTTATATATCCAGTATTAAGTTATGAGTTTCCTGATTATCATAAAGTATATTAGAATAAAAATTGTCCTCCAATGACTACCGATTACAAAATTAAAAATATTTATTCAGTAAATTGGACACAAAAGAGCTCCTTTACACGTCGGTAATATAGAGTGAATTTACTAGCGCCTCGAACAAGGCCATTGAGCAGATAGGCACACAAGAAACTCCAGCAGAAGGTAATTTTTGCCATCTTAAACTAGCTTCGCCTGCAACGGAAATGGAATGGTATGAATAAAAACAATATGACTTAAGAATATTTGCCCTAAAATATTTCTGAATAATCATAAATTTGCCTTTGAACGTAGCTAGATACAAGTATCATTACATAAATACATACATAATCTCACGCCTTCGTTCCCAGAGTGGGGTAGGCAGAGCTAAAGAATTACAAACATCTCTAAAAACTTGTTGGTAATTCTATAACCACAATTTGCACAATTAGGCTAAGATGTTTACCAGCGTATTAGTGACAGGTTGCAAGCCCATCGCCTAACAGTACTACAAGCCTTTATTCCCTTAGTCGTCTCTTACGACATCCACGGGAAGATATGGAGTGGCACTATTCTAACTCGGCAACCACACCACGCATCATTACTTTGGAATAATAATATTTTTATGGATAATGAACGTTAGAATTATTAAGGGTTATGCTTTCCAACTTTTATGACTATCGATGGATACTCATGATCATAAATAGCATGGAAACCAATTTCTGACCTTATAAATTTGATACCATAAGTTTATGGCTGACAAAGGGCTTTATTACTAATGCCCTTACATAAACGTGGAGTAGCCGTGGGGTAGCTAAACCATGCTTTTTCCTTATCCGTCAAATTCAAATGTCACGATGACAGATAAGGACAAAGCATGGTTTAGCTACCCCACGGTTACTCCACGTTTATTAGTAAGGGTCTTAAGTGACTATTCCAAATAACTCAAAATGTAGAGAATAAAACGCTTAAAATACTGATCTATATTTTTATATTTATTTCATGATCTCTTTAGAAAAAATAAGAACGTACTCAAAACTTTGAACACTCGCCTTGTAAAATTTAATCATGTGGTCACGCCCGACCACGCACGACATGTAAAAGTTATAACACCCCTCGAACTGTTTAAGGGGTTAAAAAAGGATGGATATACGGTACTTCGAAAGCAGCGGGCCTAGTATGGTTGCGTTTATCGCGTGACAAAATATGGATAAAGCATCCGTCACTCTCGTACTTATATAAGTATGAGAAAGTGACGGACGTTTTATCCGCTGCTACGAGTATGTTATATCCGCTGGCGGCGTCCGTTGGTAACAGGCGTGATGTCAAAATAACCATTATTATTTCTTTATTTCTTTCAAATACATAGAAATCGCCTTATTGTCGCCGCGACGGTGACGTGGTATGCTGCATACGTTTCTATGCGATAGTTTCTACGCGATAGTTTCTTGCACTCATCGCCCGTCACCGTTTTGTGCTGCTATGCTGCCACCCTAAGGGCCGGTACAGACGGACAGCATTTGAACTGCAACGCAGCTGCAAAATGGCAGTTCTAGTGCAGTTGACGTACGTACGTTTAGATGCAGTTACGTCAACTGCATCAGAACTTAACTTGAACTGCCATTTTGCAGTCCATCTGTGCCGGCCCTAAGCTGCCACCCTCGCAACGTAGCTACGTCGTGCGTCATAGCCTGTTGTTTGATCAGTAGTTAAACTAACTAATGGCCAAAAAACGTTACTAATGGTTAAAATCTCAAGGAAATGTGTCAAATTTTCGATTCCTTTTTCGAATTTTAACAACTAGTTGAGTTAACTACTGATCAAACAACAGGCCCGCTGTTGACAGATAATCCACAGACGTTTTTTTAACACACCTGAAAATTTGTTTGTTCTTGGTTTGTTTGAGCCTGCGATTGGGTAAAAGCAGAACAAGCACTTTCCTAACAAAACTCTTTCGATATAGCCTCAATAAAGTTGACTATTCATTTCACGTTTGATGTTGAGTAACACAGTGACATTTCTTTCTCAACAATCCCTTGTCATTATGCTTAATGTATTTTGTAATTTTATTTTATAATAGCTTTACAATGATCTACGATTTTATAGCACTGTTTCTTGTCTTGCAAAGTCTGGAAGTGTTGGGGACTGCTAACGTCGGTACGGTATTGTTCACTAAAGCGGACCTGAACAACGAGACTTGGACCACGGACGACGTGGCCCTGCTCCGAGCCCGCCTGTACTTCCAGCACCTCATCCCCCCCGTCATCACCCCCCAGACCCCTGACTACGTCGAAACATTGCTCCAATATTTCAAAAATGGCTACCTCACCATCAGCAGAGAGTCCCCAGACGTGGTAACTGATAAAATCCTCACGTTGGCTTTTACTGACGTCATCGGAGGCTACATGAAGATGTTTGCCTTGCCGATCGCCAAATACGCCTACTACGGCGGCACGCTGCCTAATAGAGACATCTTAAAACTGTTCCTGTTTTACGAAGATTTGAAGAATTACTTGGGAAAGGACGGGTCCTCCTGGTCCGCTCCCGACTACGCTCGACTCGATGCCGTTACCATCAACGTCGCTTTGCCCCAAATGCCGCTTATCAGGAGCATGAAGCAAGACCCCTGCTTTTATCTCTCTTACTTCGAGAAAACCAGTCAAGGCCTAAACTTACCCACGCCGAAGATAGACTGGGCCACGCGAACGATGTTCGTGCCGCTCGCTAATCATTCGCTTGTGGATCTACGCTCCAGTAACATGACTTACGCTCTACTAAAATATTACCATGCAGCGTCGAACTGCTTACTTTCAGCGAGACCCAACAAGCTAGACAACTTCAACCATCGCTTCCAACTATGGCTGCAAGAAGACGTGATGCCACACCTCAACGACGACCGCCTGTACGCCCCTCTGCAGGGAGTCTTGAGTCTCATCAACAACACATACGAAGCAGAAGCCTACCAAAACTTAATGATAAACTTCGGCACTGGAGCTGCACGATCTTCACACGGAGGGTCCTCGAAAAAAATAAAAATAATAATAGCGATAGTGCTGTTTGAAATATTTTGCTGCGTACCTACTCTGGTATACGTGTTTTTCCGTAAAAAGAAGAATGGTTCGAATGGCTCCTCATCAAGCGTTAATATGGTCTTTGAGACCAGAACCGACAGGAGCTTCAGCGATTACGGTGTGCGTGTCTCGAAAAGTAGTCCTGTTAAGCGCCATGGAGGGTCAAAATGGCGGCAGAAACCTTTGTCAATGATGGAGGCGGGGGAAGTGACATCACGCTCACACCATTCTATGGGGACAGAAATAAATTCATGTCCAGTGCCTGACTACGAGGACATGGCAACTATGGTCGACGAATACGGCGGTCACAGAAGGCGGAAATCCTGTAAAGATGTTCAGACCGTGCTACGCATTGCCAGATCTGCAAACGCTGTGACGGTCGCGCCAGTAAAGAATGAAACTTCCGACGACACGGCCAAAACCATGACCCTGTCGTCGACAACAGGCCCTTCTAAGACGACTTCAGCTAAAATACTACGACAAGCCAAGAACACTGCGGGTCCCAGTACGACCGTGATCAAGCCGTCCGTGTCTCCTCGGCGCCGCCCTACACCCAAACACTCTAAAATAGATTCCAAATTAGAATACAAGAGAAAACTCAAAAAAGAATTAGGAAAAATAACAAATTTAACCGCCGTAAAAACCGCTGACTATTTAAAAACGCAATTATTTAAACAGACTGCAGTGCACCAGACGTCTAAAGAACATATTCCTTTAAAAAAAACAGCGTCGAAAAAGGCAAATGAGGAAAAAACAGAAAAGGAAAAATCTAAAACGTTCAAGATTCATGCTGAAGATAAATCCATCATGATACAGGGTGGTAACAATCCTTATGTGGAAATTAGTATTGACATACCGCAACTGGAGGTGTTCAACGTAGATGTATCACGGAATGAGGAGATGAAGTTCGAGAAGACAGGCTCGCCTGCTACGCCGAGGGCGAGCCGGATCCCTAAAAGAGCGCTCGGGGGCCCTCAGTTGCAGGTGGACAGCAATAAAGGGCCTTCAGCGTCCACCTCGAGAGAGCGTAAGAGCATGATCCCCATACTCAAGCGCGCGTTTGACGACAGTTCTTTGAAAACAAGCATCACCTATAAAGTGGATAAACTGAACGTTACGTTATAATTTTATTTGATAGTTTGATAGCTGTATAATGTATAACAAAAATATTTGTGATTAAGTTTTGTTTATGTATAAAGAGTTTAACATATCTTATTTAATAATGTTTGTTATTCTTGGTCAGTTCCATGATGAGAGTTCTAATGGATGTGTAAGAACCCGGGTGAACGTTGGCCGGGCGATGATCCGGTCAAGCCGGTGGTGAAATACCTACTTTGGTCTTGCGCAAAACGTGTTAAGCCACATCGCAGTTGAACGACTTTTTTTAAAGCTACAAATCAATCGTCAATTGGACCATTCTTCTTTTTGATGCCTAAAACGGAAATTAAAATTTAAGATCCATTTAAAAAACTGGTCAAGTGCGAGTTGGACTCGCGCACCGAGGGTTCCGTATTCAAGGTAATATGGTTAGAAAACGCAAAAGAAAATATTCATTTTGTTATGATCCTTATTTTCCATTTTGACTGGCATACATTTTAAGACGGATTTTAAAGTTTTTTGATATTTTTTCCAAAACTTTAAAATTTGACAACTTCTATTTATTTTTGTCGTAAAATATAAATATTAATTATCCGTAGTCAAATAAGGAATTTTTCAGATTTTTTGGTCCATAATCTTCGGAGATAAGGAAGGGGGGACGGTCATTAGGGTTCCGTAGTCAAACTAGGAACCCTTGTAGTTTCGCCATGTCCCTCCGTCCGTCCGTCCGCAACTTTGCTCAGAGACCCTTAGTACTAGAAAGCTGTTATTTGGTATGAATATACATATTAGTCACGCCAGCAAAGTGGTAAAATAAAATCTTAAAAAAGTTGTTTTTGGGTAGGTACTTCCCCTACTCATATACCTACATCAATTTGACAGTTTTAATTTCACCATTCAAAAAAAAGACTTAGAAAATCAGTCATTTTGGGAAATAAAAAATGAGAATTTGAACATAGGCCAGTGCATTTTGGCATTCAGACCTACCCGACCGGGTGCATGGCCAGACATGCTCTAGTCCGGTATTTTTTTTGTACATTTTTGGCTTTAAATCAAAAAAGTACGTCACGGATAATTAAAAATAACGTATCCAAGATCGTTCTTCGGAATACCAAAGAGTCATGTTTTAAGTGCTTCAACTTTCGTTGGTCTCCGATTTTTTTTGCCATTAGGTACTCGTGCTTGAAAGCTAGTAACGACGAGTAATATGGTTCCAACGGAAGACCAGTGCTGACTTTAATGCCAGCATTACGCTGAGTTGGGACCATTTCGTGTCTACTTCCTTCTTGTACGTGATAATCTATTCTTTTTTTTATGTATGTCACGAATAAATGATTTTTCTTTATTTTCTTTCTAATAAGATACATTCCAGTCTTAAAGAATAAGTTGCATTGTGTGACCGCCTCTCACTCCTGAAAAAATAATCATAATATATCAACCGGTTGACAATTATTAGGGAAATCGAGTAACCTGCATACAAAAAAATAAACAAAGAATATAATAGAATAGAAGATATTTATTTCGCTTTTTTTTAATCCAGAACCTTTGCCCTTTCTGAAGTTGGTTAAAAAGAACAATAGTTATCTATATTGTAACGTAAAATAAAAATAATCATTACTTGTAGGTAAGTACGTGTTTATTTTCATTCCTAATTAACGATTTACAACGGAAATTTCTTCGGTCATTTCCATTACTTACCAAACCTAAATATAAACAAAGTGTGTTCCACACTGCTCCCACTAATCACTGATGAATTTATTGGCCCGGCCCGCATGAATTACACCCGGGCATCGGGCAGTACCCGGTTGAGTTATGGCATATTTCGCTCTCAGGTGGCTAGCGGGCACGGTAATCTGTCATTACACTCCATTGCCACTTAGTAAATTGGGCAGTTTTCCAAAGCCGGGTATGAATAAATAAAGTGTGCGAGAGGACGAGTCAGTGTGGAATTATTGAGAGATTTTAAAGTCAATTGTATAGTCTGGTTAATTGAAATTGCCAAAGATGTAAACAAATGAGTACTGTTTGACACATAACCTCAAATATTCATCATGTGTGTTTTTATTCAAAATAACGTATAATTAATAGTTATTTAATCTTAAACTTAATGTGAAAGTAAAGATCAAGTGTATACATCATTGCTAAGACCTTACTAGATCTTTAAAAGCACGTGATTATCAAGTAATAATGGGAAATTGGTTCGTTTGGTTGTGTTTCCATCTTTGCCAATTTTAATTGGCACAGACTGTAAGGATTTGGCGAGCTGCTGTTTTCCGTTTGTTAGAACTCCTCAAAATCATAAAGTTCTTGTAGCGGTTTACCGATTCGCATTTCACCTCGATCGTGTATTTTATTTTTGCCTTGTTTCACAGTCTTCATTTTTTGTTCGCTAATAGCTTGAGTCGCATTTCACCCTGATCGCTTACTTATTGTATTATTTGGTTTCGATAGTCTATTTTATTATTAGCAAAATATTTTTAGTCGCAGTATACCTAGGGACTTAGTTCGCATATTTTATTAGCATTTCGCCGCGATCATTTAATATTATCATAGTTGCCCAATATTTTTAGCAGCAGTATATCTCGATCATAATGTCATTTAATTTATGTAGTAAAAGTAAAATACATACATACATATATAATCTTACGCCTTCGTTCCCAGAGTGGGGTAGGCAGAGCTACAGAATTACAAACATCTCTAAAAACTTGTTGATAATTCTATAACCACAATTTGCACAATTAGGCTAAGATGTATTAGTGACAGGTTGCAAGCCCATCGCCTAACAGTACTACAAGCCTTTATTCCCTTAGTCGTCTCTTACGACATCCACGGGAAGACATGGAGTGGCACTATTCTAACTCGGCAACCACACGAGGCAAAAGTAAAATACAATTTATACAATTATTAATTAAAAATAGCAAAAGTTATATATTCTCTCGCGATTATTACTCATATTTTGTCAGTCCCTACTGATTTATTGTACATAGCAATTAAATCGTCAAATGAAATAACGTTCCAAACAAAAATCTATTTCGGCAAAATACGACTATGGTAAAACACTAATTGGAAAATTAAAATTTAATTTATATTATAGGGAGGAGAATAATACTTTGGTATATTTAATTATTAAAGATATTACGACTGCAATCCTAAGACCGCAAATGCGCCGCCAACCCCGAGAACTGATGGAATGTGTCTATGCTAGTAATTTCACCGTTTGTCTTATCCGAGCACCGGAACACAATAATGCGAACACTGCTGCTTGGCGGTACGTGGTTGCGATCCGGACAGATTGCACAAGGTTCTACCACCACCATTACAATATTATGGACCCTTACAATAATATCTGACCTTACAAAAACCTCCTTTTAAATATATCGAACACCTTTATTTAGTGCAAGTGTACCAACTGTACCAAGTACCAATTAATCAACATGTACCCAATTCAATTATTCGGCTCCGGCTACAAGGGCCACCACACCGCCCGTAAATTAAGGAGACTCCGAGGACGATTTGTTCGATAATCCCGTGTCAATCGGGTATTAGCGCGGACAATCGCCGTAATCCCACAACATTGCCCTATTCTGGCTGTCCGCTATTTATTGCTGTAACTGGCCGGTTGTAATTGGCTTTATGAGTGCGAAGGCGTTTCTGGCTAATTTAATGTCTGCGCCATTTGGAGATGTGAGACATGTGTTATATACTTATGTGCTGTTAATTTTTACGTCATTTTGAAAGACGCAGGAGAAGCTAGCAACAGGAACTGATAAATCATAAATCATAAATAATACTAGGTAATAAATGTATTGTAACAAACGTTTATCTACACTCATATCATAAGTCCTCTATTATGCGTTCAAAACCCGTAGGCAATGACCAGCATTATCTGTGGTAGGTGACAGCGATGACAGCTGTTAATTTTGGAAGATGTTTCAAATTTGGATCTCATTACCTTACAATATTCGATAACGTAATTTTAAAATTACGTTACAGCTGTCATCGCTGTTACCTACTACCACAGGTAAGGTTATGCTGGTCATTTGCCTTTCGGCTTCTGAACCTATCTTAGAGTACTTATTATTATAAGTGTGTGTAGATAAATTATTAATTAGCATTATCACACTCGTGTGATCTATTATGAAACTCTCCTTGCGGCTCGGTTCATAAACCACACTCATGTTGTAATGCCGGTCATTACGCAACCGTCACGTAACCTACTATTACTTTTAGTCAATCCATAGGCATTATGTCCCATCTTCAATAGCCTTCTACTAGCTAGCTAAGTAGGTACCTACTTTACTCATTGACAAGTAGGTAAACAACGTCAATTTACAAACAAATTGATACAGTTTATAAATCCATCAATGCAGTAAATGGGATCGTATCATAAAATATAAAATTGAAAATACATAATGGATCATAATTCATAAATTCATAATACATAATGGTCATAATATATTATGGTTTTTTCGGAACCATTTTCAGGTTCAGGTTAGGTTAGGTTTGTTTTATAACAATCCTGAAAAGGTTACGGATTCAGAAAAAAAAAACATTATATATTATGACCCATTATGTATTTTGAACTTTATAATATATCTATTTATTATGAAACGTAGTAACTAAATATATACCAACTAGCAAAAATGATTTTGTTGGGTTTTGGTATTTTCACGCAAATAGTTAATCTAGTCCATGAAGTAATTGGTGCCTCTAACATTATCTGTCACTGTCAATATCCATTATTATTAGCCACAAGAACAATACACCCGCAGCCCACAATAATCCGGCCACAAATTGATACACTTCGCCAATAATCCTGCAAAATTAAATAAACATAAACCACGGGGGTCGGAGTTCACCTCTGATTTATCACCGGGTTGGCCGGGTACCCGGGTACACCCGGATTACAATGTCCGAGACAAATCCCCGTGACAAAGTGTTGTGGGGGCACATTAGCATTTTTACGCGGACATATGGAAAAAGTGGATTTAGGTGAAACGCTCTTTAGTTTTATGAGGCATGTTTACCATTCGGCATTGTTTAAGTTTGTAGATTTTTTGTCCCTTTCTTCTAGACAAAGTAAGATTGGAAGAAAAGAGGCAGCATAGCAATATAAATAAACTAGGCAAGAGTGTATTTCGTGCAATAAAACTTAAATAAATAAATATCAAAGGACAACCTAACACAAATTGATCCAGTCCCAAACTAAGTTCTAAGCTTGTACAGTCGAGTTCATAAATATGTGTACACTTTAGAACCTTGTCACGTTAATCCCTGTGACAATCCTTATATGGCAGTCTAAACATGTCATTAAATAGACAAGGTAATAAAGTGTACACATATTTATGATCTCAATTGTACTAAGGGTACAACGGTAAACATATTTATAAAAAGAAATAACTATTTAAATACATATAAAATATACAAGTCACAGGAACAACTCATCACACAAAAATTTGCCCATTCCGGGAATCGAACCTGAGACCGCTAGCTAATGAAAAAGTCTTTGTTTGTCCAACCGACTGATGTAGAATTTGATAGGTAAGTACCTACAGAGATGGTTTAAAGGGGTCCATATTGACTCATATAAAAATTTGTTGTCTGAATGTATTGTTATTCATAATCATCGCAAGTTATAAAGTGTTTTTACTGAAACGGTTTTTATTTCAGGGTTTTTATAAAACAAACCTAACCTAACCTCATTTACCAGCTAGATATTTCAAAAATCCTGAAATAAAAACCGTTTCAGTAAAAACACTTTATGACTTGCGATGTTTATGAATAACAATACATTCGGACTAAAAATAATTATATGAAACAAAACGCTCCCAGTTTGACGACTAAAGATAGGCATAGGGTATTTTTTATCACGCATTATCAATTTGTTTTCGAGGGAACTCTGATAAATAAACTTACAGGCGGACGGTGTCGCGGGCAGAAGCTAGTATCCTAACCAAGTTAAAAGTAATATTTCATTCTCCTTATCACTTTCTTAATCAATTAGTAACGACGAAAAAATTAAAAAATGTCACTTAAAAAACGATAAAGTCACCAACTTCGTAAAAAGACTTCTTTTCGTGACTTTAACCGTTATCTTACCGAGTTAACTAACCCGTTGACAACCACGCTATAATTTACGCCACCCCTGTTTGCTCGAAACCCAAGATTTCCTTTACCCCTTGTCACAATGAAGACGCTACTGAAGAGGGTGACTATACAAATCTTCTCTTTCACTCATATTTAGAATCTTCTAAGTTTTGATAATGTTTTCAATGTAAACTATACTGATTTCGTCTTTTATTTAGCAAAGACACAACAAACTAAATTTGTGTTTTTTTAGTAGAAGGGTACTTATGAACGGCGCGGTTCAAAGGGCAAGTTAATGTTACTAATAAATAATAATTGTAACAATTTTGCGTGGATGATGTTACTATATTTCTCTCTGACGTTATAATTTCTATGCATTCTATAGAAATTAAAAATAACAATCTATTACACTCACCGCCAAAAATACCCGCTCACCCGTCTTTTCCTTATACAATTTTATTGTTGACAGATATAGCTTCTTAAATCACAGTAACTAGTAGTAAAAATAGTGAATTCTCAGTAGTAAAATTGTGAATTCTCAGTAGTAAAAATAGTGAATTCTCAGTAGTAAAATTGTGAATTCTCAGTAGTAAAAATTGTGAATTCTCAGTAGTAAAATTGTGAATTCTCAGTAGTAAGAAAGTAAATTCGCAGTAGTAAAAACAGTGAATTATCAGTAGTAAAAATAGTGAATTTCGATGTAGCTTTTAGTTAGTGACTGTTGCTAATTAACCTAGGTCCAGGATCTTTTGGGATACTAAAGAGGCACGACGTTTAAAAAAAATTTTAGCCATTTCCCTGTTAACAAAGTATGTCTCTGTATGACATATACTCGTATGTAGATACTCCTACCTACATTTTCTGTGATTCCTGCAGTTGTATGAACACAACTTGACTAACCCAGTACTAAACAGCAACAAGGTTCCAAGTGTTCGCAAATAATTCCGTTTCTAATTGAGGCAGATAGGTGTCCCGTAATTAAGCCTTAACAAGCTCCCGGGGGACCGCCGGGGCCCGCAGATGTCGGTGAAAAACGACTGCTGATAAAAGGACCCCTGATATTTATGGGTTCCTTGAAAGTTAAACGGTGGGTTTTAGACAGGTGTTGAGGTTGGGAATTAATTCGGAGGATATTTCTTAAGATGTTAGTATAAGACTAAAAAGTTGTCCGCGTCTCCGCCCGCGTAGAATTTTCGTGGGAAAAATTTAACCTATGTCCTTTCTCGGGGCTCAAGCTATGTCCATACCAAATTTCATCGAAATCGGTTCAGCAGTTTAGCTGCGAAAGAGTAACTAATAGATAAGGCATAAGGTTACTTTCACATTTATAATTACTAAGTTTCTGTCAAGAATTTCATTTTTGGGACAAGCTTTTGTTGTCGACTGTACTTTTTTTTGCACAGTCGTCATCTACTCGTCAAGACGATTCTAACGAGCCCTAACACGACGGGTTTATCATGTGTAATTTAGGAGTTCCTATGGTCACCCTGAGTCTCCATCATCAGACCAGCTCGATGGTACTATATTATTGTATTGTCATCAGAACTAAAGGCGTATGCAAATTTTCAGCTTTTGGATTTTACCGCCTAGAATGGAGGCGCTGTTATGGTATTGTTTTTGACTCAGTATTACACTGTATTACATAATAACAATTTTATAATATAGATTATAGACATACATAATATATAAAAAGCACGATGGAGATGATTCTATTTTACTTTGGTTCATGCTTGATTTTTTTCAAATCCGTCACGTAGTTTTTGAAACTATAGGGAACAAAGAAACATTGATTTTCATTTGTGTTATGTATTCCCCTGTTACCGTCAGGAAAAACCGTGTGGCGGGTGGCGGGGATTTCCCGGACCCGTACCTAACTTATTCATCTAATAACGTGTCCTCTGGATTTCGAGTTTGTTCAAATCAATTCAAGCAATCATTGAATAATTTGACAATTGACTCCCCAACCAGAATAAAATTGGGAGACATCCCAGCGTAGGCCCACAGACCGAACGTATGTCGCAGTCAGTACAGAGCAGAATAAATAAAAGTACAATACAGTTACTTCAAATCGGAACGATGCATTTGTTAAATTTGGTTCGATTGTCAGTGTTATTAGCATAGGTACACCGGATTGATGGGGGCAAATATGTAAATGTCGACTAAATTTATCGACAACTTTTTTAGTGACATATGGATCTTACATTTCTTGCAAAAGTAAGTCGTATCATACCTTTAACTTCTATATCTGAATGATCAGCTTTCCATGAAGATAAACGATCTTTGTTCTTTCGACGCATTTTTAACCGACTCAAAAAACAAAAAGGTTCTCAATTCGTCGAAATGCTAAAGAATATTGTTGTACTGAATTATTTTGTTATTCGATGTAATTTCAATGGTTGTCAAAAGTGACTGGAGTCCAGGGTCAATGACAGATACTTACCGGTTGTTTATAGTTGCGATAAGTTTCAATAAAAGAACACATACACATAGAAAGGTACAAATTTCAGTCATAAGAGCTGTTTCCATGAGAATAAGGGGAACAAGAAGACACAGAGCATTCGAGTGCGATGATGGAGCCGGAATTCACTAATCATAGTAATCATAATATTATTGCCTTAACTGCACTTTAGTCTCAAAATTAATTTTGTTTTTAATATACGTAATTGTTTTTGTTGTCGTTTACAAACAAATTCTATAGCTGTTGTATATACTATTGCCATATGTAATCTTTATTGAAACTTATTATTATTAAATACTTTGTCTTCATACACATACAATTGCACATAATTAAAAGGTATTAAAAAAATTGCTTTTTATCGATGTCGATAAACTCAGTCGACATTTAATGGATCACTAGCACTGGTACATTTTTGGCCCTGTCAATCCGGTGTTTGGTTATTAGTAACAGTAAGTTCAGAGTTCTGTAACCGGACTACATTGTACTGGGCCGCAGACTCAGGAGGAATATATGGGCCAGAATACTAAAGACCATATGACCTCAATGGTGCCACCAAAGCGATGCATAGCTAAAGTTTGCAACGACGGCCGCGTGCACCCCGGATGGTACTGCGGAAAAGGTAGATGCAACATGTTTGGTTGCAATTGCGACGATGGATGTTTTGAGGGGGACGCCGAAGCCAACTTCCGAAGAATTTCTGGTGCTTAGCTCCTCGAAGTTACGCGCTCAAGATGCTCCCTATGTGGCAGCAGAACTGAAAACTCGTTTTCGAAAAGACACTATACGCGCATCAGTGACAACACATTTTCAAATCAACAGTGCTCGTCTCATGGTGCAATTCGCAAGCAGAAGAACTATGTCTCGTTAGTTCATCAAAATGATACAATGTTGAAATGCTAATATAAACACCGTCTTCCTTAAAGAGCTCGTGCTCATCAGGGCATGCACCGGTTTTATGGTACACGAGCGGGTCTATATTGACTGACATAATTATTTTTAGTCATAATGTGCTTTAGGTCATAATCATCGCAAGTCATAACGTGTTTTTTTAAAGAAACTGTTACTTTTTCAGATTTTTTATTAATCAAACCTAACCTAACCTAGCCTTGTCTACAAGTTAGATATTTCTGAACTTCTGAAAAGTTTACAGTTTCAGCGATATAAAAAATGATGACTATCAAAAATTTATGTCAACAATTACATTATGAACAATAAAATTATGGGAAACAAAGGGCTCCTTACACGAACACTCAGGCCTGCACCTGATGCAAAGTCGGATCTGAGACCCATAGACATTTGAATTCCTAAGACTAGAATCTCAAGACTGCAATCCTAAGACTTCAAATGCGTTGCCAACCCTGGGGACTAAAATGGAATACCTCTATGCTAGTAATTTTACCGGTTGCCTTATAAGGCAAGGAACTCCGGAACACAACAATGCGAACACTGCTGCTTGGCGCTGGGTTAATGAATAAGATGGTGGACCGCTCTAAAAACTTGAGCTAAAACTCCTTTCGGTTTCAGCTAAGTTCGGGAAGACTCGTAAAAGAGCGTATGACAGCGAATGAGAGAGTAGTACTACAGACCCGAAAGTTTTAAAAACGATTGCACTGTATACATACATGGCTTAAGTTTAAAAAAAAAAAATGATGTGAATGTACCATAGGGAACCATATCCCATTAAACTTTGAAACAGAGCAAGGTGTTTTTGTTTTATTCAACTCTTTTAAATAACATAATGTATATTAATACCTACATATACACCCACCCCGTCATTCCCATGGTGGGGTAGGCAGAGCTACAGAATTACCACCAGGTCTAAAAATTATATAACATTGTATATTAGTGACAGGTTGCAAGCCCATCGCCTAACAATATCTACTACAAGCCTTCTTTACCTTAGTCGCCTCTTACGACATCCACGGGAAGACATTAATATTAAACACTATTAATTAATTAATATTTAACACTCATTTGAAATGTTACAAACTTGTCAGAGTCGTACCCAACGAACACAATGCCATTCGAATCCACACGAATCTCTTCATACTTGAGGGTAACGTAACATTACCCCATCTGAAATTACAGCCGCAATAATGCCTTACAAATACCTCAAGGGGGTAGATTTCAGTTGACAATGCGAGCGTAAACAAGTAATCTCGCAAACATCTCAGACCACTATTTATAGACGGTGTCAACTAACCAAATAAAAGCCAAGGAATTTGGGTACAACGCCGAAGTAACCAGACCCCTCGACAGTGTATTTCTATGGAAGTTGTAAATTTTGGTTATTTTATCAGCGTTAGTACCAATTTCACCAAACGATGTTAAATTTGATCTATGTTAATCGACTGTTAGTTCATACATTCTGACAGCTGTTAACGCTCTAATCGTCTGTTAAGTGGTTAAAATCGTATGGTTAAATTGGTACTAAAGCGGGCTGGTCCGATTTATAGGTAACGTTGACTGCAAGCGTTGATTATCAAACCAATATAGACACATCAACAAGTCTAATTAAAAACAACACTTGATATTGTCGTCTGTATAATATTAACCCCCCCCCCCCCTTATTTTGACTATATCACTCCCACATCCAAGACGAATCTAACGACACATAATAAGTATGTTAAAATCCATCAAGCCGTTCAGGCTGCAGAACGTGCCAAAGAAATATATACACACAGTCGAAAAACATAACTCTCCTTGTAACGTAGTCGGTTAAAATTTTCTAAGGATCATAATACCCCTACATTATTTTGATATGTCGCAATGTGTCGCAAAGCAATCCATTGCAAAATAACAAAATAGGTAATGTGGAGATGTTTTTGATCATTAGACATTTTATAAAGCTTACAAGTAAGTTATAAGTCCTTCAAGCATGCTCAGTATAGGTAGACCATGTAAGTGTTAAGCTTAAGTTTAGTATGTAATGAAGTTTTGTAAAACCTAGAATATTATTTGGAGAATTACTTTAAAATTGTGAATGGGTCTTACATAGGGCCTCCTATAAAATTTGTATGTTTTATAGCAATACAATTTTTGCTTTTGTTATATTTGTACGTAGGCACATATTAATTATTATTTATTGTTTTAATATTTATTGCACAAAAATAAGTAGAAATGGCGGACCTAATGCCAAACTTAACAATAGGGTATTTGCCTAATTTTTTATTAGTATTTAAATTTAAGCTTTTTTACCTTCCGAATAGCCTAGTATAAATAGTTTTTTAATATCTTTAGAAATAAGAAAGATATAAAATGTTTTCAAATTGCTTTTAGACAGAGAGGAAAATACAGTAATCTGACGTCATATTACTCAACCGCCATATGAATTACACGCAAAACGTCGTTTCGTGAGAAAGAGATAGACAAAAAACTTTAGAAGGCTATAACTTTTTTATTTTATTACCAATTTCAAATTTAATTTTGAATTATTTTATCATACTACGTATATTGATATATTATCCAAATTAATATATGAAATTGAATATCAGGCAAATACCCTATTGTATTTTTTTCGAATACTTTTTTACCAAATTGCCAAAGAATCATAAAAACACACGAATGCCCAATTGCCCACTGAGTCGACTATAAAAGCTGGATCACTATTCACTTCGTGCAGTCGTATATTTTGCAAGTCTGTAGAATCGCTCTGCTGCGTGGTATAGTGTGTTGGAACCAGCGGGGTCAGGCTACGCTGGTCGGCGACAAATTGCACGAAAGGGGAGTTAAACAAATTAATCACCGCGTCCAATCCGCCGGAACAATGCGGGGGCAAATAAATTGGGCAAATACTGGCGAAGCAATTAGTATGGAGCCGTCAGAGGTGTACCTGACGACTTACAAACTCTTACAAGATGTGGTCTCCAGTTTCAAAAGCTGTGTAAGAATTTTATAGCCAACTTCCACTAAGATGATGGTTTTTTATGTTATTTAATTTTAAGCCAAGTCTGACTTAAAAAATAACTTTTTTTTGACAGAAATTAGGTTATAACCTTAGAATAATAACACTAGGTCATCATGTCAGCCGAAAGACGTCCACTGCTGGACATAGGCCTCCCCCAAGGCTCTCCACTCAGACCGGTCTTGTGCTTTTCGCATCCACCACCGCGTTCCCGCGATCTTTACAAGGTCGTCACTCCATCTTGTTGGAGGCCTACCTACAGCTCGTCTCCCGGTCCGCGGACGCCACTCAAGAACCTTCTGACCCCATCCGCCATCAGTCCTGCGAGCAATATGCCCCGCCCACTGCCACTTAAGTTTGGCTCTTCTTCGGGCTATGTCGGTAACCTTAGTTCTACTGCGGATATCATAATTTCTTATTCTATCACGCAGAGAAACCCCGAGCATAGCCCTCTCCATAGCCCTTCGAGTGACTTTGAGCTTCCTTATATAACATTAGGTATTCTAATCTAATTACTGAATCCCAGTTCATACAATACACAATACAAAACACTTTATTGTACACCGAAACAAAAACATAACAGAGAAACAGCACAATCAAAAATAATACAGGTAAACAACAGGCGGTCCTACGCTGATTAGCGATCACTTCCAGACAACCTTATCATAAACCATGTTGTTCGCGTAACAATCAAACTCATTGGGCTCACTAAACAAGATGGTATTAGATAATGACCGACATCCGGCGAGATGCTACATGTAACACGACGTTTAATGGATTCGTTTACTTGCTTTTTATTGACTCAAATTCAGGGGCTGTATTCTGCTTGGTAAACCCATATTGCTCAAATCAAAATCAAAATCAAAATATTTATTCAGTAAATTGGCCACATACGGTCTCTTTTACACGTCGGTAATATAGAGTGAATCTACCAGCGCTTCGGACAGGACCATCATTGCGGAGAAGAAGCGCCGCAAGAAACTCCAGCAGAAGGTCATTTTTTCAAACATAAAATACAATAAAACTTATTAAAAGTAATTTACGTTAAATAAAGCAACAAATTTAAATTATTAGAACGTTTTTATTTGTGATACAAATAAAAACATTACAAATTCAAAATTAAAAACATTACAAATAAATGTAAAAATTAAAAATACATACATACATAAACTCACGCCTTTATTCCCAGTTTGGGGTAGGCAGAGCTACAGAATTGCCAACAACTCTAAAAGCTTGTTGATAATTCTGTAACCACAATTTTGCATAATCAGGCTAAGATGTTTACCAGTATATTAGTGACAGGTTGCAAGACCATCGCCTAACAGTACTACAAGCCTTTATTCCCTTAGTCGACTCTTACGACATCCACGGGAAGGCATGGAATGGTACTATTCTAAGCCGGCAACCCCACAGCTTACAGCAGCAAAATTAAAAATATTACATGTCAAATACATTAAACTAAAAGTAATGACTAGGAGAACCAAGGAGAACAACACGACGAGGTCTCTACGTCAAACATGTTATCGTTCTTGACTCGGCCGCCATTGCGTCTAGTAAATAAGAGCTATGGTAACGTTGACAATACGATAACATGTCAAGCTTTTGACAGTTGGAAATGACCCTGCCTAAGAAACTAGCCTCGAGTTCGATTCTCGGTATGAGCAAATGTTTGTTTTCCCAAGTTTATGACATTTTCTATGCATTTAAGTAGGTGTGTGTTTGTTGTCTAGTACCCATAGTACCATCAAGGACTTTAAATATTGATCCACCATAGAACCTTGCCATAATGACAGCGTCAAATGACGAGATAGAAATGACATAGGCATTAATCGTTGGTATTATGCGACAAGGTTCTATAGTAAAGTCCGTGACCGTACAAGACTAGAGCTTAGTTTAGGACTAGTTTTCATTTCATCGAACGCTATTTTCTGCTTAAACCATGTTTTTTTCAGGATAACTTAAATAGGCAATGATATATATAAAAAGAGGTAGATATGTTGTGCCTATACGGTATTCCGCGTGTAAAAATGGCCCGGCTTACGCTCACATAATCAGTAAATATTGCAATTACACACTAATTCATAAATGACAAGTGAAACCAGGATGGTATGCTAATTTCCGGGAGCGAAACAGAGACGAGTGTATGTTGCTCTGCCGACTAGTTCACAGTTCCGTTGACGGCGCAAGACTGAGTAAAGGTGTACCAGTTGGCATGGTTTTAGGGTGCCACTATCGAAGTGCGTATAACACATCTACCTCTTTTTACTGTATTATATCATTGGGTATTAATTACGTACGAGTAGATTAGGTTAGGTTACACTTTTAGACTATCAAACTAACTCATGCCGCGAGAAATGCTTTTCGATGAAAATGAAAATTCTGCGTAATAAATACGTTCGTTGGAAGTAGTCTCGATAAGATAATAGCTACCCAAACATTACCCTCCTTTTTGTACACTCGGGTAAAACAAGTCTTTGTGCTGGTAACCCTACGTGTCAGCTTTAGTTAATTTGTATTTCCGCCACTCGTGTCGCACGCACTCAAGTGAACCGTAATCTTAAGCTCCGAGATCACTTCATCAACAAGTCGACGCAGTTATACGATAAATAGTTTTTCTTAAAGCTTTTTTCTAAACGTTATTAGGGAATTGTTAGCAACTTGGTGATGCCCGCGACTTCGTCCGCCTAGAAGTCGTTTATCGCTTCAACATAACAAAGGGGTTTGGGTAAAATTGTTGTCATTTGTAAAATTCATAAATTTTCAAGGTGAGCGGCCATTCCTAAAAGTGGTAAATTATGATAGAATTATTAAAAATAAACATATTTTGTTACGTAATGTAATACTCTTAAGTGCATCGGAGCCGAGATATTTAAATATTCATACTTGGGCGTACTTTTGTACTAAAAACTGAATACTTAAATCTTTAAAATCTCCGCTCCGATATTATTTAACGCCATAAATTATATATATCTATGTGTATTTAGAGGTCCTCTAAATAACTATGTGAAAACCATCCGTGGCCGCTGAAAAAAAATATGTCAATATTATTCAAACAAATTTACCCAATGCCCTTTAATCTAATTCGGTTTAGAGGTTTAGCCGTAAAAGAGTAACTAACATACATACAGAATAACTTTTACATTTATAGTATTACTATAGTATGGATTAACTAAGCCATTTTAACGTATAAATATGTATTTTAATTGGTACCCCATTATTGTATCTAATTTCACTTCGATGTATCATTTCATCGAATTCTGTTCAAATCATGATGTTTTCAAATCTTAAACATTAATTAAGGTTAGGTTAGGTTAGACATGTGACTACTAATTAAAATTAACTTCTGCACCGAGAATGCCTTGCGATGACATGAAAGTGCTTATGCGGAATGATACGTCCGATGAAAGGTGTTTTGATAAAAAAAATCCAGTTGAAAAAGGTTTTTTAGGAATTGTATGTACCCGTGACACTAGCGCCATCAAGACGAATCTAATGACGTATTATTTATCAAAATCTGTTGACCCGTTGCGTTGAGTAGTTACGAGGGGACTTATGAACGGACATACATACATACATACAGGTCAACATTAGGACCCCTTTGTTTCCCATAATTTTATTGGTCATAATGTAATTGTTGACATAATTTTTGATAGTCATAATTTTTTATATCGCTGAAACTGTAAACTTTTCAGAAGTTCTGGCATATCTAACGTGTAGACAAGGCTAGGTTAGGTTAGGTTTGATTTATAAAAATCCTGAAAAGTAACAGTATCCTTAAAAAAACACGTTATGACTTGCGATGATTATGACCTAAAGCACATTATGGCTAAAAACAATTGTCAGTCAATATAGACCCGTCAACATTACCCTCCTTTTGGGCTTCGCCGCAGTCGGGTAATAATAGGTACCTACCCATTTTAATCACTATTGATCATAGCTATCACTATGAAGGAAATAATCTAAATTCAGTGGCAACCTAAAAAAAAAAATAGTTATACTTTGATCGTTTTTAACAATCACACCACCCATCAAAACAGTTTAAAATCAAAATCTCAACCGCCAATTCACACTCCAATGACCAAAAAATCAGAGTTGCACCTGGCTACTCCCATTGTTTGCGATAATTAAAAAACGGGAAGTAGTTCCGCACTGGTTCCCCACTTCCTGTGCGATTGGTCGGTCACCTTTGACCCTCCCACCTGGGTGTGTGGTACATAAGCCACCCCATCGATTCTAAGCGGGGGTGGTCACCCTTTTGGGTTTTTTGTGAGAACCAAAATGTGCAAATACAATTATAGGTAGGTTATATATTTAAATAAACTATACATAATTGAGGCAGTTATGTTCGTAATGATGTAGCTTGCGCTAGTCATTGCTGTGAATTTGCAGCTGTGGATTGGATACCTGTTAGCTGATATGGTGAAGATGAGGAATCGTCTCATCCCATCTTATCTTACTTCTTATTAGAGATGGGCCGACTACGGATTTTGCCGACTGGACAGTCGGCCGACTAATCGGTTTTCAATTTGCCGATTAATCGGCCGACTAGTCGGCAATGCCGATCGTAGGATTTTGCTAAGTTCGGGTGAACTCGGAAACGTTCGTTTCGCTTCTTCCGTCGCGCTTTGTTACCTACCCCTAGCATGTTTTGACCAGTTTTATTTACCTTTTTTCTGCACGGCAAAAAAAACAATTAGAACCCTATTTATAGTATTAAAACGAACTATCTAGTGCTTTTTATAACTATGTCGAAAAGAAAATCACGTGTGTGGACAACTTTTGACGATATTTCCTATAGGCAATAAAGTGCCGAATATTCGGCATTTTTTGCCGACTAGTCGCTGACTAATCGCCGACTAGAAATGATGCCGAATAGTCGGCTTTCCCGGCTTATCGTCGACTAGTCGGCCTATCTCTACTTCTTACTAATATTATACATGCTAAAGTTTGTATGTTTGTTTCATCACACCAGGGGGCCTAATATGGGTGCGTTTATCGCGTGACAAAATTTGGATAAAACATCCGTCACTTGACACGTATTCGACTTGACACGTAACGTAGTACGAGAGTGACGGATGCATTATCCACATTTTGTCACGCGATAAACGCAACCATTCTAGGCCCGCTGAACGGCTGAACGGATCTGGATGAAATTTGGCACAGAGATAAATTACAGTCTGGAATAGCACATAGGCTTTTTATTCAATAGCATTGAACAGTTCCCGAGGTAAAAATGAATTTTACGCGGACGGAGTCGCCAGCAAAAGTTAGTAATTAAATGAATTTCGCTTGACAGGTGGAATGAATGCAGCCAAAAATAAATTATACCAGAAGAACATATCTACATGTCTTATATTATATAGGTACCTAGAGGTAAAATGATGATGATGTAATCTTTACTTTTTATTACTTGAAAGCTAAAGTATCTTAATATAGGCTATTTTTATTTGGGGTCGCTAACATTTTTTCATATTTTTTATTTCATAATTAATAGCTTTTACTCCTTATTTCAACAACGTGTATTTCGCCAATGATCAGTCACAATGAACTTATTAAAGAAATAAGTCCATGGATATCACACGCGAATTAATTGCTCTGAGGGCCCCGCCAAGATGCATTGCGCTAACTAACGTTTCTATTCGATTCGTTTATAAACCAATCGCGTCACTGGTAGATGACGTGATACGAAAAGTCACGTGATCTATAAGTAACTCGATTGGTTTAAAAATGAAACGAATAGAAATGTTAGTTAGCGCAATTCATCTTGGCAGGGCCCTCTGGTGGTTTAAAGAAGCGCTGTCAAATCACTAGTATTAAATAAAACCACACTATTTTACAATTTGTCAATCAAACGCTAATAGTAACAGACTAGTAAATCCGGTACAAACCAGAAACCGCCGTAAATCACAACTATTTGTGTAAAACAAACACCAGAAAAACAGACAACGTTTAAAAATGGCCAAGTTTAGGGGCACTTAGACGTCCAACGGAAAACATCAAAGACGTAAAGTAAGTAATAAATATCCTTCCAGCTGATAAACGAATTAGTACTGATAACAGACGCGTCAGTCAGCCCTCGGAAACACGCCTCAAGAGTGTAGGAAATAAATAATTAGTCAGATGGCAAAAAAATACTTAGTAGGTATTTTTAAAATACTTAAAATTTTGTGGATGATGTTTCAATTTTGACTAATTACCTGAACTAGGATAAGAATGGTAATAATAAAAAATATAACTATAGTTAGATTTAGTAATAGAAATAACTTTCATGAATATAACTATTCATGAAAATTATTTCTATTACTAAATCTAACCCTTCCCGTCCACTCCACGCGCGGCATCTATCAAGCGCTCTGAATAGAATATATCCCATAACTTGAGTTTTATGACCCCATTATCGGGCGAGAACTATTCGGAGCATATTCCGACCAATTAGCAACCAATCTGCACCCGCGGTCAGTGGCAAGGGAAACTATGAAATAGGACAAATAGTGAAATAGCCAGGCAATAAAAAAATTGGCCTCCCCGGCTGCAAGCACTGCCGTAGTGACAAAAAAACCGGGCAAGAGCATGTCGGATCATGCTCAGAGCAGGGTTCCGAAGCCGTTACAACAAGCACTAAAAACTATCTCAAAACAACTCATACGATTTGAATGAAAAAGTGCAACGGCAAAAGAGCGTATCTTCATGGCACTTACGTACTTTGAGAAGCGCAGTTTTTAGGCAAAAACTCAAAAACGGTGTATCCGGTCTTGTTGAAAATATTTGTTGTTTGCGGTTGCTATATTCATATTTTTTGGATATACGATTTAAAAGATAAGGGGGTGGGGGGGGGGCACCATTTATGCAACTTTCGGAGCGATTATATCCGAAAATATCCACCTAATCAATAAACTGCTTAAGAACCTTAAAGATTAAAAGAACTTGAAATATGTACCACACGATGATTTATGCTGGTTTTTTTTTTCATCTTTTTACATGTAAGTATGGAGTGCCCCCACTAGATTTTTTTTTGTTATTTAATTACCAAACTAAGTAGCGGCTTCTACAAGACACCGATACCTCAAATTTCATCAATGTGCCTCTTGTAGTTTTCGAGTAAAATGCCTGTGACATACGGACGGACGGACGGACATGACGAAACTATAAGGGTTTTTGCCATTTTGGCTAAGGAATTCTTATACTATTTCTATTTAGTAAGCCGTTTTATTTGGTATTACCTACGGCAGAGCAGCCATGATTTCTTGAGGACTTACTTTTTAAAACAGATACAATTATTAACCGGAGTTAAAGCTATCTCGTCATAGCGTACAGTCAGAAGCAATAAGATCTATTAGGTACCTATTCAGTCATCGCGCCAAATAGAGTACATGTACCTTATTATCAGTGGGATAGGGGCGTATAGACATTTTTGACCTCTTGGAAATTTGTATATATTTATGACTTTAACTGTACTTAGCGTAGACCCACTAAGTTTTAAGTAAGCCTTAGTAAACCAAAGAACCCGCCCAGATTCGTTGGCGTCGAGATGTGACAGCCGAGTGCGCTTGTTCGTGTTCGCGCGGACCTCCCCGAAGGACGCAGATGGTTTACCGCTGGGTTTTTAGAGGGTATTCCGGCTGGTGAGTCTCACATAACCATCCCGGGTCCCCCCAGACCTGAGTGGTATGCGTAAATCCATTTCCCCAGAGTAAAAAGACCCACTAAGTTTAAACTCGCTAATTTGGTCTCAAAAAGCTTTTCACACTCGCGCTCAGGCCACCTGATGGTAAGTGGGATCTGAGACCAATAGACATTTCAAATCACAAGACTACAATCTCAAAACTGCAATCCTAAGACTTGCGTGCGTCGCCCACCCTGAGGACTAAGATGGAATGCCTCTATGCTAGTAATTTCACCGATTGTCTTATCCCCACACCGGAACATAGCAATGCGAACACTGCTTTTTGGTTTGTGTTAATGGATAAAATGGTGGTAGCGATCCGGACGGACCCTGCACAAGGTCCTACCACCACTAAAAGCTGATGGATGACGAACTGCGTTTTTTTTATCACTTTATTGTTTGACAGAAACTTATTATTTCAGTTCAATTCAAAGAATCCAATCCAAAAAAAGCATAGTATAATTTACGTAACAGACTGAGCCGGACAGTTCGTAAAATGCCTAATCCCGGGATCCCGGGACCCTCCATAACTCAATGGACAATGGCATCCTGACCGCGTAATGAAATTCCCGGCCTGCCCCGAAGCGCAACAATTTGGCCACTGCGGGATTAGTCTGATGTTAGTTATTACTGCCGTGTTGACGTGTGATTGCTTGTGACAACATGGTGTAACCATGTGTAACTATCTATACATACATTTTAGTGTGTGAAGTATTTTCTTTTTTATTCGTGTTTAGGGTTTTGTACCCAAAAGGTAAAACCGGGACCCTATTACTAAGAGCGGTTCCGCACTACGTCCGATCCGAATCCGTGAAAATATGGGTCTAGAAAACTCAATTACGTCCTTTCAATCGACGTCAGCTTCTGGCAATTAAAGTAAAAACATCGTAAGGAAACATAATGCAAATAACAACGTTCGCATGCGCTCGCTGCCACACTGAACTAATACACTGGAGCCCGCTCCTTTTGTCACACGACTGAGATAATTTTAGAACATATTCATGTCATAAATTTTACTTTCTATTTGTAAATTTTCTTGGTGTGTGACAATAAAACATTTCTTATTTTCACACACCAACATTTTCGTTGGGGTACTGCACAACGCCTTATAAAATAAATTAGCAAACTCATTACGTAAAATTTGCTGTGAAGTAATAATAAGTTACTGTCAAAATCATTTTTAAGACAAGGTTTTGTTGCCGACTGTACTTTTTTGTACCTACATTCATTATCTGCTCATCGAGACCAAACAACCGAATCCTAAAACACGTTGTACCTATAGAAAATACATTACAGATCTAGTGAATAATCCTTTCACATCGTGAAAACTCGTAACTCACGTCTACTTCCGAACGATGCCGACGTGTCTATGAATTATTGAATTATTAAGTGACATGTTTGAATTTAACAAATAAAGTACTTCAGTTATCAGTGTCAAATGTCAAACCACGAATTTGAAGTATTTCACACCGAGATGTTAAAACCACCACGATCAAATATATAGAAATTAGGTGTAGGTAAACAAGAAGATATATAAATAAATGTTGAACATAATTTCATAGGCTTGTCGATCTTAACGTTTCCCGGGTCTTAATGCTTTCGGCATGACTATTAAAAAGAACTGAAAACAAACTTAATCTTAATTAACAAAAAAATACTCGGGTATTAACCACTCTATATCGATTATCACCCTCGCGATGCGACGTTCCCCCACGTTGTCTTGATGGGTACTGAGTCAGACTGAAGTAGCATGACAAATACGAACATTTCCGAGAAAATACGATGTGAAAGGACATTTCTCTACATCTGTACTGATGTAGTGAATAATCCTTTCCCATCGTTTTTTGTCAGATAGCTTCGTATTTATCTTGCTTTCTCAGTTCACTTATTGATAGGTACTGAAGCCAGTTGAGAAAGCAAGATAAATAAGAATTACCCGTTAAAAAAAGGTTGGGGAAGGATTACATCTGTACCTTATCAAACAAATTCCTGTAGAAGTATGCATATAAAGGGTGTTCCTCAAATCGTTCTAAGGTGACACTTAGCTAATTCATAAATAACCGAACAATCAGACAAACTTACCATACAAAGCTCATACAAACCCATCATAAGGCGCCACGCATACAAAACGACGGGAACACAGCAATCACACAACTCATAAATTTTGAAGACATCGCTAACTACAGGTTGTGTCATAATTACCAGGCTCTCTTTCTTGCTTGTGCGGGAGTTGGCGAGTGCGAGTGGGAGGCAGGTGATTGTTTAACAACGATGAAGAAGATTTATGCTCTCATTTGTAAATAATGAAGGCGCCACTCATTGTAATGAGAGGGCATTGAGGACGACCTAACCGCGCCCTGAGGTGCAGGGTTGGCACTTCAGTTGAAAAAAAAACTTTGTTTTTTTAATAGTATATAAGATTAAATGAGATGATATACTCTGCAAATTTGTTCTGAATAATGACGACTACAAAAACTGTTTTTGTTAAATTTTGTAAACCCCATTGACAATAAATTAATTTAATTTGATTTAACGCTTTCACAACCGCTAGGGAATGAGAAGAAAACCCTTGGCTGAAAAAACTGTAGGAGACGAAGATTTTGCATTGACATACCTAGGCATATTTTTAAACTTTATTCCAGAGATGTATCTTTTTAATTCATATTATACGTACCAATAATATCTGCTACAGCATGATATAATATTAAAATATAACACTTTTACATGTTTCTGAAATTGTTACAGTAAATTAATAAATAAAATTAAAAGAAACGTTCAAAACTTTTCGCATCAAAACTTTTTAACATTGGAAAATTTCGTATATCCCAAAGTAAAAACGATAAACAAATTCTACACAGACGAAACAGCGGCCTAAATCTAGTGAACATTATCAAAAAACTTAAAAACATCTCGTCAACAACCCTACGTCTAGGCCAATTACTTAAGCCACTACGCAGATTCAGCGTACACCTGCTATTGTATCACTTAATTCTGGCGCCTAGTGTGCGCCGCGCTTTATTTACGATACTGCGGTTTTATGTTCAAATGAAGCAGTACTTCTTTGCTTTGATGTGCAGTTTTTTTTCAGTAGGGCAGTCAGGACCAATAGAAAGTAATAGTATTTTTCTCCCACATGCTCGGAAATGTTAACCTTACTGTTGTAAAATCAGTCCGCGAAGTTCTGAGTTCCAGGTCCAGGCAAAATTAAAAAAAAACAAAATTATTATTTACCAACGGCAGCGGCCGCGAAAAATTTATGAAATTTCATTACGTACCTGGTGTTTTACTTTTTAAAACCATGTTTGGACTAGGATAACTATCTCCAAACAGCCAAACACTCGTGCAATCAAAATTCTTCCTTGTATATTTTACTTTTTAAATGTCATAGACCAAAAAGTTAAGCCTTTTCAAACAGCGTTTACAACGTATTTAAGAGTGTATCACATAGTTTAACCTTTTTAAATAGAAATTGCGTTCATAAACAAAATAAATTGCCGAAATAACAAACGCGTAATAAATGTTATAGTTTAAACTATATTTTATTCAAATTGAATTTATTACGTTTAAATTTGTGATTTTATGTAATGCTTGATTTCAGTGTTATACTAAATCATACGTTTCTGTTCTTTTTTTTCAAGGAAATGTTGGGACTGTGTTTAATATTATTAACAATTGTGTTAAATTTCCTCACATTGTTGGAGAAAAACACTATACAAGCCTCGACCGGGAAGGGCCGTTGCTGGACTCGTATATAGCGCGGCCTCGACTGCGTCTCGGCCACGCTAACTCTACTCGTCCCGCAACGGCCTATTTCCCGGTCTGTGCAGTAATGTACTATTTCACAATCGTGTTATAATAGAGAGCTTTTTAGTCGAGTACCTTGTTTAGGCCACGAAGCTTGCTGAGTGGCCTAAGTAAGGTACGAGATTAAAAAGCTTGATTATGACACTATTGTGAACAATACTTTTTGTACCAGTTCATTAAAATTAATAATTGAAGTCATTAAGAGAAAACTAAATATCGTAAGTACTATATTGTCTAGTTCTACTATCCGACTTCGCGTCCGTAACGTTGCAGAACTGTGTTGTGATTGGCCAAATACTAGCCAAGTAGTTTTTTATTTTTTTTATGCCCTGGATACAGCAGCAATTTTAAGTAGATTTTTGACAGATGACGCGACGCTACTACGTTCCGAAACGCCATAAGATTGGCAATTTTGTATCGGATCGAGTCTCCTTAAACAAGGACACATATTATTGAAATACGAAGTTCTATTTTCAATTATTTTTCGGTTGTCTAGAGCGTATCGAAACAGTTATTTCGGTTGTTTCGGAAGTAACATGGACTATTCAACGATGAAAAGAGTGACATTGCAGTATTCTCTATGAAATCTTAATACACAGATTTTAATCGACGAGTACAAAAAAAAATATCGGGATATTTTTCTTCGACATTTTTATCATTCGTTTTGCTCGATTTAAGTGTTATACTCTGTATCTGTAAGGAAAACTTTTTAAGGTGAACGTTGGCTATTTAAGAAAAGATTTTGTGATTGAAACTACCGGGATCCTCTTTGAAGTTTAAGGCGATTTGAGTTGTTAAGTAGTTTACTGCGGCGTTCTATTTAATAACTATATGAAAAGCAAGCTTTAAAACCCCGGCTGCATTTTGTATACTGTATACCTACATATGTTAATAATTGTCATTTTGCCACTGTTGTTATTTCAATTTTAACAGTTTAGGTATCCTATGTCGCCCGGGATGACGTAAGGATTCTAACGATACCTCACACATCTAAATCGGTCAAGGGATTTAGAAGTTATAGTGGAATAAACTCACATACCTACATACATACATACAAACATGAACCCTGAAAACATTACACTCCTTTTTTGGGGCAGTCGTGTAAAAACCTGATTATCCTTTTGGCCTGGATGGAATTATTATCGGTAAAGTCATATTCCTTTTGATATGTTAACGTATTATTTTTAATTCAGCCGCCAATACTAACAAGTAAATAAAGAGCTACCGTAACGTTGATAATACGATAACATGTCAAAGGCAATACAGCTTTACTGAGTGAAATAGAACCCCTGAACACATAAATGTTTACAATATCGTGCAAACAAATTGTAGTAAATTTGAAATATGCTTTACATTTGAAAGTGAGAACAATTTTAATAATAATATGTCGTAGGTATTTAAAATGAATATTGGCAAGATTTCCAATACTTGTCAAGAAAGGGGAACGAGGGCTAAATCGGTAACCAATACAAATCAGCTTTAACCACAGAATTCCAGCCGTCTTAAAAACCAAATAAAGAAACTCACTGACAAGTCTTAAAACGATTACTGAGGGAGTGCGACACGTAAACCGCATTAGATATGTTAAATCCGGGGCCTCAGGGGGCCGAGAGGGGCCGAGAGAGGCCGAGGGGGCCGGGGAGGCTCCGCGTTATTTTTATGCGTATCGCTTACTTTTGCGATTATTGTTCGGGAGCTATTTGCATTGCGGGATACATTGGTTGAGCAGTTTTGATCCTTGATCTAAGTTAAGCAACAATTTTGGTAGAAACGTTCGATACTTGGTTTAGCAAGACATTTACCCCCTTACTAATAAACGTTGAGTAACGGTGATATAGCAGATATAATGTTTTGCCCTTATCTGTCATTGCGACATTTTCATTTGAAAGATAAGGACAAAACATTGTATAACTATACCACCGTTACTCACGTTTATTAGTAAGGGGGTTATAGTTTACCATTATCATCGTCACATCAATCGAAACACATCTACTAGTTATGGTGGCCGAGGGCCTCACTATTCTCCACAAGGTTACTTTACTTATCCTTGGAAAATAACCTAATGCAAACATTATCCATTTTTTGCCTATAAACTGCTGAGGAAAATAATTTAAGAGACTTTATTTAAATAATGTGGTCCACTAGCCGCCACGCCAGACTCTTTATGCCAAGCCATCAAAACTGGTATTTATTCTTAGCCGACATACCTTAAAAAAAAAATTACAACATCTACAACTCTTAAAAATAATAGGATGAGAAATAGGATATTTATAAAAGAGGAAGATAAAAAAACAAGTTATTTACCAATAGCATAGAATATAAATATCCTTTAAAGGGATAAGTTTGCCGTTCATTCAACTATAGTAAGTACAAGTACATTCTTGCCATATTTATATCTATTTCTATGATTGCTATCTCTTTCGTTTACAATAAAGTGTTTACATAAATTAAAAATCATATATAAGCATAAAATGCTTATATATTCAAAATTAATTAATTACCGAACATAAATTAAATCAAAACATTTCCAACACCGAATTTACTTCACTTCGTGTTCCGTTATATTTCAGCCATCAAAACCTTTCCCCGCTCTATACAGGTGACATTTCTTGAAAAAATCTCAGCAAAAAACACTCCGCGCCAGTCAAGAGTGCCATAACTAATGTCACAAGTGTATCCGTTCGCGCTCCCCCACTTCCCCTGTCACTCTTCATTGTCCGTCCTTATTTTACTTACACTTACCGCAATTGTGTTTCAGAAGTTTATTGGTTGCTTATGGAATTCTTTGAGGTAAGTACTTTTTTGTGATTTAAGATGTCGCGATGTCAGTTAACTGCGCAGTCGCTTCAGGTTATCTGAGTTCTGTAACACACGTACATAACCAGAATGTTTTATGGCCCCTCTACACGTTGGCGGATCATGGACCAGCGTAAGGGACGGAGAAATACGTAAGAGTGAGATGCAAGAATATGTTGCTCACTCTAAGGTGTAAATGCGTCCCTTACGTTGGCCCATGATCCGCCAACGTGTAAAGGGGCCATAATACATACGCTTCCGTGTATTTCCGAACCATACGACTTGCGGGACGTTCAAAGAACGAGCCTACTCTTTTTTCTCAAAGGCCTGCATGTGTTGCGGGTGTTTATGGGTCGCGATGATTACTTACCATCAGGTGACTCGCATGCTGAGAGATGGGCAAAATTTATTCGAATAACGAATAACTAATAAGAATAAACAAATTATTCGCGAATAACGAATTAAATTCTCGAAAGATTATTTTTATTCGAATAATTTATTTGCGAATAACTTTTATCCATTTTTTCTCTATACTTTAATAAATTATTTGTTATTCGAGAAGTAGTCGAATGATTCATTCGTGAATAAATCATTCGCAAAAAAAAAATTCGATGAATAAATTATTCGCGTATAAAAATATTACGAATTATTTTTTATTCGAATAATGCCCATCGCCAGCGTCCTTATTCACATTTTTTTTTTAGCGGATATACAGACAAACGCGGAAAATGACTTTATTTTATACTATTTAATAATAAAGACAAGATAATATGAGTATAGATAGATGGATATAGATCTAGTTTACGTACGTAGCTGTGTTTTCCTCTAATACCGCCCCTCCCAATTTTATTAACTCGGCACAAAATTACGAAATGACGCCATTTTCCTCCAAGATATTATTTGGTGTTTTTTACAAATGGCCGCCGTTCTCAGTCGAGTGGATACCCCTTTTGATTGCGAGATACACTAATCGCTTCACGCGGCGGCGCTCCGTTTCTTTTGTTGGATTGTAGCCTTTTAGATGACATCCAATGATATAAAAAGTGTATTAACATTTACAAGATAAAAAATCACTTGACTAAATACAACTAACTACTTAACCTAATTTACCCTAAATGGTTTTGTAATTTCTATAGAAATATCACATTTGTGTCTTTTTCCGCCGCTAACTTGTAAGTTGTAACTTTTAACCTGAAAAACTTGCAAATATTATTCATCCCATCAACAATTATCCCATCCCTAAACATGTTGGTCATAGAGTCAAAAGTATAGCGTTTTTTTTTAAATTGCATGCTGCAGAAGAAGAAGAAAGGCACTAAATCATCCGTAACACTAAAAGACGGTTGTATTGTATTTCCTAATTGTTAGGCAATATAACAATTTTATTAACTTTTAAGTCATACAAATTAATCACAGTATGAAGTAAGTATATAGGTAGGTACAACTATCTTTTATCTTTTATCTGCTGGTCAATTTCGGATATACAGCATGTTTCAAAACTAACGTCATAATAGTACGAGTACGAGCAGCGACATCAGTAATTTGAGTGAACATTTATCTACAAAGAGCCAAAATACATTTTGATTTGATCGAGAAATGAGCGTTATTAATATTTATAATAGTTACTGGAGGATTCATTAATTCTACCATGTCAATGAAAAGTTAATTACGGAAAACTGCATCCGTATCACCCTTACAAAGTTCTTTATTACTTTTTAAACGACTTCAAAAAAAGGAGGAGGTTCTCAATTCGTCGGGTTTTTTTTTTTATGTATGTTCCCCGATTACTCGAAGACCACTGGACCGATTTGAAAAAAATTTTCGTTGTTTGAATGGGTATACTTTCTAGTTGGTCCCATTGTCAAGACGTCAGGATCTGATGATGGGATCTTGGAGAAATCAAGAGAACTCCTCAAATATTATAGGCACACCAATAGCGATTTCGGTATTTTTCACTGTAACTCGTGCATTTGCTTTTGAAATGTACTATATGGTGAAGTGGAACTGATGATGAAGACCACAGATGGCCACCGGAACTCCTTAACGGTACGCATTTCAAGGGTGGCGATAAGATATTTCGATTAAGTTAGTTGAGCGTTGAGCGACTATGCCGAAGCACATTTAGGTTTAAATATGACTATGACATTCCCGCGGCGTTGTCTGCGGCGAGCTTGGAATGTTCTATAGTTTCTCATTAATATTTAGAAGTGGAGCTACGTAACAGCATAAATAGGATCACTAAAAAGTATAAAATAAAATAAATGTTTAAAAAAACAAAAACCCGCCTTCAAAAAGCAAAAAATAACTTCTTTAAAATGGTAAGTAAATAGGTCAGTCCAACTGAAGTCGGCGTCCAACAATATTTTAACCAAAAGCAGACTTCAGTTGGACTGACCTATTTACCTACCATTTTAAAGAAGTTATTTTTTGCTTTTTGAAGGCGGGTTTTTGTTTTTTAAAACATTTATTTTTTTAGATCCCATCCTCATTATAAAGCTCGTAGCCCACTCGCCTCATAATCATAAAGGTACGACACGTGCCAACTTGTTTGACAAAAAGTTATCCCCGTCCCCCGTAATGAAGCACCTGCGGCTAAAGTCACCCCCTCGGAGATACCACAGTAGCCAGAGAAATTATCAGTTATGCTGATGGGTATAAAAATTATAAATCCAGTTTCGACTTTTGGACGCGGGTAGCTAAAAATTCTGGAGGTAATGCAGAACGCAACAAGAATTATACACCCTGTATATCCTATGTGGTGCAAGATTTTAGTACACGCTGGGCCCAAAAAAATAAAAAATAGACTTTTAGCTTAGTTAGTGTGTAAACAAGTGAGATAACTAGGTACTATTATTTTATTTGGTGACCCTTCATAGAACCAAGTCATAATCAAGCAACATCAAGTCAAGTAACAAATTGTAACTAAGTTTCATCTTGGACTTTCTGCGAAAAAGTTCTAATAACCTAAGTAATAAAGCCGCAGGAAAAGACACAAAGAAAATGTAGCAATAAGACACTTATTAAGCTTTTTGTGTTTCAATTACCAACTAATATTTATTTTTACTTTAAGCGTAAAAGCTAATGAAAACTCCTAACCCCAAATGTACGGGAATTAAGAGAAAACTTTAACAATCAGAGAACTGGTTTCTTGTTAACTCCTTAATTAATTGAGATTCGAGGGGAGAGCACGACAAACAGACAAAGTTACGGCGTTTACAGACTTCACAATATTCATTTTGTCTAAAGGGTGAAATCGGGATCGACGACTGATTTTAAGCGTTAATTAAATTACACCTGAGAAAAACCTTTTTCAAAAATATTTTATTTTATGTGAAAAGTAAAAAATAGAACACCCTTTGTAATAACTAAACTCAAAAACTACAGGACCGATTTTGAAAAATCTTACGTCAATAAAATGCCATATTATCACACAGGCAATTATTATTTTTTTCTACGCGGACGGAATCACGAGCTATACCTATGACAAATAATTAAGAATAACTAAATTCGTGACAATATCTACTTAGAAGTAGAACATGTTTGTTTATTTCCGTCTTCGTTGAAAAAAATTGCGTGTACTCGGTTAGAAGTATCTATTTCAACCTCGACTTAAAACGCACTCCGACTTACTGGCGTGGTTGTGACTCTAGCGCTCTAAGATCTAACCTAACGCTATGAAATTCGCATAAAACCTAACAATAACACCAAACTGCCGCCGCGTCAGGTGTCAATAATTGTCCCGCAAGCAAAGGGTTATATCCCTTTGCAAAAGAGTTAGTCCATTTACCAACTAATTTTGCAAATGCCATGACTCTTTTGAATGTTATAATAGGGTTCGTTTTCCCGTGTTTGGCGGGTTGTTGCAAATTAATAATACCATATTATCATGAGCTCTGTTTGGTTTTAGTTGAAAGGAAATATAAGCTCATTTTAAAATGGATGTGCTAGCATTCTTAGTACGAATTAAAGTTAATGGTTAGAAATTATAGCGTCGTAATGGTATCAAGATTTATGAAGATAATCCTGTTCTTAATAACAACTCAGACAATGGCACATTTTTAATGACTGCTTATCTCCATAGATTGTGGAGAAATGCGTTATTAAATTCTGATGTTCATTCGAGTTGGTACAATTTTATAATCAGCCTGTATCTACACTTCAAGGCACAGGGCGTCGATTTTTGAGAAACGACCACTCGAAAGTTTTTATTCAATTTTATATCGCCTTTTTTTGAATACCTAAGAGTAAATTGTGACGTAGGTACTGTTGCATGCGATTTATTTTTTACCGTTTGCCTTCGACGTTGTTTCAAGCAATTGATTCTGTCATATATTTTTATCAAGCTTTATCATCTCTTACCCCCTTACTAATAAACGTTGAACAACGGTGGTATAGCTATACAATGTTTTGTCCTTATCTGAAAAATTCAAATGTCACAATGACAGATAAGGACAAAACATTGTATAGCTATACCACCGTTACTCAACGTTTATTAGTAAGGGGGTTAATGTACAAACGATCTCTACGATAGTGCAAATGACCAATATATCAGGCTCAAATTGTACCACGCTTCGTGCTTCACCAGGGTTCAAATTAAGTTGGTCCATCCTAAACTCAAACTATAGTATAATAATTAAGTTTCCGACTTTAAAATGTCTAATTCATCTGCTACGAGTGTAATGGTGTGCTACGACGTAGCAGAGCGCTAAACCTACGTTTTTCCCGATATTCTCGTAGGCTTGGGTTTCTAGCTCTTACTCTTTCATTCAAGCGGAGAAACTAACAAGAGTAAACGTGATAAACTATAGATGAACAGTTTCATTACTAATTAGCAGACCTGTAGCATTCTACGAAGCTTTAAGTAAGACATTCGCTACGCCTACACACATACACAACATATATTATATTGTCTGCGTGTATGTGTACGTGAAAACACTTTATATTTGGGGTTCCATATTATGATGAACTAGAATTTGTATTCGGAACCCCACTACTCAAAAGGGACACGCGTCATAAAAATATGACACGTACGCAAAACAAAATTGGTAAAAGGATTTCGCAGTTTCATAAGTTCATTGTATAAGTTACATATGACAAGTTTACTTATTTTATTTTGAACCTTGTGTGGAACTTATAATGGTTGCATCTGGCATATTTTGGTTGATTTTGTTTTTATGAAAAAGTAAATTAGCATTTTTGAAAAAGAACGTCACGTTTTAAGATATTTTTTGTGTTTTATATGGTATGTTATAAATAGGAAAATAGGAAAAAGGTCAAATAATACAGTCCTTACATAGATATAATAAGAAATACTCAAAGTTAGATAAGTATAGTTTACTTATTACAAAACTAGCTTTTGCCCCCGATTCCGCCCGCTGTCGGATCGGTTAAGGCGTTGAATCTTGAAGGCCAACACACAAGAACACTTTTGAATTTATAATTTAGTAGTAAAAATTCTAAGTTATGTAGTTGAAGTTATTTATTACTAGCTTCTGCCCGCGACTTCGTCCGCGTAGATTTCAATTATCGTTATTCCCTCGGGAAGTTTTAAATTTACCGGGATGACAAATAGCCATGTGTTAATCCAGGGTATGAGCTATCTCCATTCCAAATTTCATCCAAATCTGTCTAGCCGTTGCGGCGTGAAGAAGTTACAAACTAACACACACACAAACTTTCGCATTTATAATATTAGTAGGATTTCAATACTGCCCTACTAAGCATAATGGCGTTATCTCAAACAAAACATCTGTAGAAATTGCAACCTAGTTACAAACAGAAGAGAGTTGAATCTGCTTTGGCTATTGAATTTAGTTATTGCATTTTTGCTTAGGAGGGCAGAATATGCAACTGACAAAAAATGGCACCTAGAGTCTGACCAGGAAGTGGTGACTCAACAAAATGGCGGCAAAATTAAAATATCACTAGCTGGTAACACGAAATGCATAATGTCTGGATAGGTACTCATAATGTGACAGCTTCTTTCATACGTAAAATTGTTGCCATGTTAATTAGGCAAAAATGCTTGTGTCACGACTCGCTAGTCGGACTCTATCATACATCTGAATCTGAATAGGTTTTATAAAACTAACAACATTCATCTCGGAAAAGTTTTTCCCAATCCAAACAACGAGGGCCTTTTAGACGTTTTAAAAAGTTACTGCGTTCGAAATTCAATTACAATGTACACAGGTGCGTTCCCTTTTTGATTTCCTGATATTTTCTAAATTCCCGCCACAGTTTGACAGATGCGTTTCGTTCCACGTAGTTTCGCTCGGTCACAATAGTTCGGACGATTCCATCGCAACATGCTCCGTTTCATTTCCGCTGCGCCCTGTATGGTTTTTTAACAGACCATTGAAAAAAAACTCGCACTATTGCACGAACTTGATTTGACCAAGGACAGTGAAAGCTTTGGAGTAGCAGAAACTGATATAATTTTGTATTATTTAATTATAATTGTAGACAGTGGATTTTGCTAAACGGTACTTCATTAATTTCATTATACTTACTAGAAACAAATCTTGCATTGCTACCTGCCGACCGACGATGCCGTTTTCCATTTGTGTAGGCAATTAAATTGCACCCTAACTTATCATGATAAAACTATAACTACGAAGGAAAGTATTAATTATTATACATTTAGACTCTCGAAATAATAATAATAATATAACCATCTATCAGGTACAATTGAGCAAAACACACGTTAGCTGCCTAAAGTATTAATGTAGTCTTCCCACGACTTCGTCCGCGTAGAAGTTATTTAACGTTATTCCCTTTCGAAACTGTGCTGCACGGCTAGCACAAGTTGCCCGCGACTATTTTTTCGCTCGGATCTCCCTTTCGATCTTGTCAGTAACGATAGAGACGCACTGAGCGACAAGCGAGAAAATACAACTTGTGCTACCCGTGCTGGTAGGGGCACGTGCAGAATACTTACCTCCTTATTCTATAAAGTACTGCCAAGAAGCATTCTTCCGGTGTGGGGTTAGGACAACTGGTGAAATTACTTGCAATGTGGTGTTCCATCTTTGTCCTCAGCGTTTGCAATGCTTTTGCCATCTTAGGATTGCAGGCTTGAGATCGTAGTCTTGAGAATGAAAATTTAAAAGTCAAATCCCACTTACTAGTGCTCGTATGCCTTCTTGTCACGGAAAAACAGTATCATTTTCCGGGATAATAATTTGGTACCCTACATATGTATGTTAGTCTCCGTGCTCTAAGTAAACTATTTCTGTACCAAAGTTGAGATCGGTCGGTTTAATAAACCGTTAACACATGAACACAGAAAAAAAAGCTTTCTTTCGTATTTATACTATCAGTAAGCAAGTCGAGATTTAAACTTGCTTTAAACAAAAATAAAAGTGTACCTAATGCGACTCCACAGACTCCTTACGCGTCTGTGGCGGTGGCAAATTGAAAAGTACACTCGAAAAAACCCTTTAGTTGTCACGCGACAATGGCGCCCCACGCGCGTATCCACGCTTTATCGTTTTAAAAATTTGACATTTGCGGAAGCTGATGTGATGTGGTTACGATAACACACTCAGTTTTTTTTTTCAATTTCCACACGTGAAGGGATTTTCTTTTCAAAATTACGAAAGTTAACTTATTCAATCATATACAGGGTGGAAAATATATGAGCCACGTGACAGGAAACTACCTTAAATAAGTACTTATTATATAAATAATGCGAAGGAGCCTTTTTTTTTATTCATATCATGTAAAAATAATTAATTATTATAAAAACTATATCTAAAACAGTTTCATATGACCAAATCATATTTTCCTTCTAAAACCATCAACTATTTGTTTATTAGTATTTATCGCATAAACCTCCTACAGGGCCGCTGTGAACAACTTTGTACAAGTTGTGGTTAAAATTTCCCATCAAAATAAAAACAAGAACCATTCTCGTCATATTACACTAGGCCACGATCCATCACGGTTATTGCATTAGCGACCCGCCAGTGTTGCCGTTTGCCGCACTCATTATAATTATTGCACACCCCTGTGTTATTTGTCTTAGCTAGCAACTAATAACATTAAAAAAATTGGCGCGTAATTTATTTTTAATGGCTGTCTATGGTATGGTTCTTTTGCGTTAGTGAGCCATTACAAAAACAGGGTGTTTAAGAAAACGTGGAATCAAATCCTTGCCTACGATTGTCCGTTAATGTTTTTTTTTGCAGATTTGTATAGAGTTTTACATATAATTCTACCATTAAAAATAATTTTGCGCGGACTGATTCATAGAAATGCATACAGGTATTTTGCGGACGAATTCAATCGACAATGTACAATTTAAATATGGCTGTCGCGTTGGAGTTACTATTCAATTTATAACTTTTTTATACAATTCTTGCACTATGGCTTGGTGCGGCTAACAGCAGCTGGTATCACTGGACTAGTCATGGGACAATATTCAATCTGGTTTTATAAATATCGATTAGTTTGATTTTATCGAACTGAAGTTTCGAACAGAAAAAGCCCGTAATCTCGTGCGCCATAGTTAAGCATTTTAGAACGTTAAATTATCTCCATTTAGTTATTAAATAGTCTAATGCCAGTTTTTTCCACACTTGTTCGTAAATACTGTCATTTCATGTAGGCAAAGTGGGCCATAATGCCATAACAGTATCCACGACATTGTTTACCTTGCGTTATGGCTTTTTGTTGGACGTGATGTTTATAACCTCCAACAACAACTACAAACATCAACATCATAAACACTAACTATCCTTTGTCGTGCGACTCGATATGAAGCTTCAATCATGATCAAATTTCAACTGCGTACATTTTATTTAAATGTATATTAAATAAAAGAAAAAATATGTCAAGAATCTAAAACTATCATCTCGTTAAGGCGTTGACTATATTATGTTGGCGTTGTTTTTTATACGTCTATAATAAACATCGACATATCTATCGTATCACGTTGTCCTATCACTAAAAGAGTCTTTGACGTTACGTTACACGCAAACCACGGTGCGACGGCTTTTTTTTTGTAAGTAACCTAATGTTAAGATAAATGTTTTGAATTAAATATTTTACGGCAATGATTTTTATTTAGGGCACACGTAAAATACCTTACGTTGTTTGATCGGCGGCAACTTACTTCCACACGTATAAAGGAGCGTCAACAAATCTTGTAGGCGTAGTATATTATTTGTACGCCGTGACCAAATCAATATAATCCATAATTGTCACGGTAGTGTAATATTTAAACACATTGCAAGGCGTCACAGGTATGCCCTACACAAAGTTTCGCATTCACCCCATACTTCACACACGCCATAAATTGCACAGCTCAATGACAGAACAAATTCGTCATATTTTCTGCGAAACCACTATATTTTTGCCTTTAAAAATACGACCTAACTCTTATACTCTTTGAAATATAGTTCAGTTTTACTCAAGTGAAGTGTCAAGTGATGTTGGCAGGGAGTTCGAAGTTGATCACCCTCGCGGGTCCCATACGTCATCGGGACCGGGGACGCGGTCGGACAGTTTAAATTTCGAACGCAATCCATTTTCAAAATGCGCTTGTTCATTAGAGACTTTGAACTAGAGTCATCTTGAGTTTCGAATGTAGGCTTATGTTTGGAAGTCGAAAAGACGTTATTTTTAAAGGAAAAAAGTATGTATTCCTAGATAGAATGTACTCCGGTGTTTGTATGTTTGTCAGTAAGTTATGTGCAAAATGTTCAAATCTTGCAAGTCAATTTTGAATCAATTCTCGTGATTGGAATATTATGGGCTTAAATTTGGAAAAACAAATCCGATGGCAATGCGATATTAAGATATACCTACATATAAAAGTGATGAATGAAAGAGCCTTAAGGTGACAACAGGATCTTAACGTAGACCCACCGATTTTGGACTCTACTTTGTTCTCGTTTAGCGAATAATAACGATGCAAAAAACGAGTCTCCATCAAAAGCTCGTTTTTGACCAGTTTCCATAAAGCACGGTAATTGTCATTTGGTATCAATAATTTTTTTGTTATTAATTAAGTACATTGTGAAAACAATTGTTTTTTCTCAAAAATGCTATGTAATCTTGTCATAACATCATCAAAAAGGAGCCAGTAGGTTAAAGTTCCTGGAGCACTCTCAAAAGTGTCCAGTAAGTAGAGTGATTTTGAATTAGGAAACCAAAAAGTGTCCAGTAAGTAAGTATGGAAAATCCATAACATACCATATTATTTGAATTTGGAACTATCGGTACAGACCTGTGGACAGCCTTCAAAAAGACTACAGAGGTAAGCAAGAAAAGGTCACATCACAAAAAATATATGAATGTGAAAACTATTTTGACTCTATTAGGATTTCTGCAAAGAGCACCATTATTTAAAAAAAATGCTTTTTATTTATGCATGAAACGCTGAATAATCAGCTCTAGTTGGCAGTTTGATACTAGAAGATAAATAAAAAAGTGCGCGTAAAACAATTTCGCCACAAAAGTACCAGGGCATCATAAACCCAAAGCAGTTCTCGTTCAGAGCAGACATCGCGCGATTTCTCTTTATTTACTTAAAGAACGTCACACGCACAATGTCCGTTTTATGCGCACCTAGTAGATCGCGACCGGTCTAACATATAGTGAATCGTTTAAATTAATTAAAAAAACGGCTAAGCGCGAGTCGGAATAGCGCCCTGAGGGTTATGTACATGTGGTCATCAATATTTTACAACTTTTTTTAATCTTTCTACTTGTTCTATTTTTGAGAAAAGCACTATACATGCTTCGACCATTAAGAGCCATCCTGGACTCGTATTTATAACTCCTACTCGTCCAGGATGGCTCACTTACTGGCCTTTGCAGTAATGTACTATTCATTTGTAATTCGTTTAAGGCGTGCAAAATAACGGGCTACTATCCTCGACGCGGATAAAAAGAAGCAATGGACACTATTGTTTCCAGCCTAGCAAAGAAGCGCAGCTGTGACTAACGAGTACAGTACCCCAACGAAAATGTTAAGCACTTTAGTGCATTGTCATAGTAAACTTCAAACAGAACATCAAATGACACACATGAAAATGACAACGGCATTCACAATGACAAGGTTTTAAGTATGCTCAACATTTTTATTTGGTGACTGTACATCATGTTCCTAAATATACAGAGTATCCTTACACCCAATGATATAATATAGTAAAAAGAGGTTGATATGTTATGCGCACTTCGATAGTGGCACCCTAAAACCAAGCCAATTGGTACACCTTTACCACAGATTACTATACTCTACCTTTACTTAGTCTTGCGCCGTCAACGGAACCGTGAGTCTGCGGAGCAACATCCACTCGTCTCTGTTTCGCTCCCGGAAATTAGCATACCATTCTGCTTTCACTTGTCATTTATGAATTAGTGTGTAATTGCAATATTTACTGATTATGTTAGCGTAAGCCGGGCTATTTTTACACGCGGAATACCGTATAGGTAACATATCTACCTCTTTTTATATTATATCATTGCTTACACCCCAGTGTGTAGTCCCGTGGGCCCTAAAGGCCGCGACATTTGGCGCGACCTTTGCGTCGCGGGGCGGCGGGCCATAAACTGTGGTCGCGACATTTTTGCGACTCGCCGAGTTCGACTGTACTATAAGTCCAAGGCCATTGCGAGTCCCGTTAGGGATGGTGTATACAGGGTGTTTTAAATATTGTTTACAAAATGACAAGACAAGCCTCGCTCAGTTTTGGAGTCAGACGCAAACTGTTAATGCAAACTGCAAATACTTTTTCATTTTTTACTGTTTTCCTAACCTTACTTAGTTATTTATTTCCAAACCTATGTCATACACGCCGTGATTAGAAGCTAGTTATGAGTACTAAGTAGATAGTTTGGTTAAATAATTAGCAAAAAAAATTGTGTAACTTCATAGTCACATTCCTTTCGCAAAATTATCATTAAACCGAATGCAATTTTCTATGAAACCGTCCCGATTCAGGGTGGTGATTCTCTCAACAAGCAAAGGTGATCGTTCGCTCGAGTGAAGGTCCAAGCGGCGAGTTTAAGTAGTCCCGACACAGAGCGAACAAAACACATTTTAGCGCGTGTATTCAATTTGGCAGCATGACTTCACCAACGTACAAGGCTCCCTAATTGACAATGCACGCGTTAAAATGTGTTTTGTTCGGTCGGACGGGACTACTTAAACTCGCCGCTTTTATTCGCTCGTCCGTTCGACCGTCCGTCGTTTTTTGAGAGAATAACACACCAGGACATCTCATCCTAAGTAAGTTACATTAGTCAGACCATAGTGAGATCAGAACCATAGCGGCGAGAAATATCTTTTTGTGAATAATATGGCTTTCATACTGTCATAAATGTGTCGTATCTCGTAGTCAAAATGAACTAGGTATTATGACTATAATATTAATCAACAATTTATCACAGATGACCAAAACAATGAACAAACATTGGTAATCCGATTAAAAACCACAAAGTATTCTTGTTTCGTTGTAATTAAGGCTATTAGGTTTCGCGCAACATGGCCGCCTCGTTTCCGTTTCCGACTTTTTAATTTTTCATTTACGGTCGCTGGTTTCAATTTTTCCTTTTAATTTCTCATTAAACTTGGTCACGTCCCGAAGGCTCAGGAAATAGAAAAAACGTGGTGATAATTATCATGCAGATTAATTATCGTTTTCGAAATGGGAAACATTGTTTTTGCGTGTTTATAATTTATGATGATAGCCAAAGTTAAGTTAGTTTTTCTTTAACTAAACGATACAGTCAAATACATTAAACCGCGTTCCAACGTAGATTTATCTCGTAATGATATCCCACACAATGAAAACTTGAATAAAGTAACGATGTAGCGTTCAATACATCACCTCATTGCGACAGGGTTCTACGAACGCAAATCAAATTGTACTATGAACGAAGCTTTCTCCTATGCCTGCACATTTTTTGATATTTTATTATTGTATTCACATTACATAAATGTGTATGGATTAACCATCTATGTATGGATTAAGGGCTAGAACAAAGTGTGCTTATGTATATACATCAACGAATATTATAATATCATCCATGTTATACGTGTAAGCACACTCAAACACGTAAAAGTGCGCACAGGGCCTCTAACTATTTGCAAAATAAACATGTTAATTTTCAGTAAAAAAAAAGGTCGGGGAAAAATCTATTAACATTGAAACAGTAATTTTTTGAATTTTGTTCTTCTTTGACTGGGACACCCTGTATGCTGAGACCGACCACGAAGTTTAAATGATTGCAGAACTGTCAGCTACATCGTAGAGCGCACAAAGTGTAGTGTCAGTGTGCGTCGAGCTAGTGGAACTTCGCGTAAATGCTTCGGTGTTCACGGCACTAGCTGGCTCTAAACGAGGCCCAGTTGTCATAGGGCTGCCTCTGAGGTTATAAAAAAAACAAGGCGTTGTTTAATGATCTGAACTATGAAATAAATATGTAATAATAAACTGTACCTAGGTAGGTAAGTTTTAGGTAAAAATTTACCTTGAAAACTGGCCGTAGAGTTTAAGACTATTCAGAAGTCCCTTAAACGTTGTAAATGACTCTGTATCCCCGGAGTTCTGGAGTTTAACCTTTAGGGATGCCATCGTATTCGAATTTGTTTTCTTAGTTTTTGTTTTCTTTAGTTTTACATACAAAAAAAACCGTACACTGGGTCTCATAGGCTTGATTTAACGTCACTGGACACATGATTGGTAGTTTGGAAGTTCACAAATTACACAAGTTAACCCTTATGGTTCTCATATTACTACATAATCACTACTTTGTAATCTCTTATAGTAATTCTTATTTTTTCCTGAACGCGCACAACCCTAGAGCGAAGACATCATTATTGTAATGGATGTCACAGGCTGCGACTCAAGTGCTCTACAAAGCAGTAGGCCTACTAACTTACCAAACAACGTTCTCGGGCCGCATTGCAAAACCACCCTTGTTCCTTATGTAACACGAAACAACTACAATGTTTAAGATAAGTTAGCACCGCCAAGGACTAGATGGCGCGATGGTCGCGCACATTAGCGACATCTCTTAGGGGAGTGCGAAAATTGCTCTGAAATTATGTCGAGAAGTGTCGCACGCTTTTAACGTTAGGTGCGTACTTGAGTTTAGATGTCATGAATTATCTCGGCTGGTGGTTAAGTGAACACCCTATAATTAAATTGCTGGCCGATTTAATAGATGTTTAATACCCATGTCATTTGTTTTTTTATACTGGGTTTCTATTGCACTCAATAAAACAACATTTGTTTTGACATGTTATGGTATTGTTTTTTTACTCGGCCACCAATACTGTCAAGTAAATAAGAGTTATAGTTAACTAGCGACCCGCCCTCGCTTCGCTTCGGTTAATATCAGTAGAAATAAGCCAAGTTCAAGCCAGCGAAAGCTATGTAAGCACCCGAAAATCGATTTTTTTACGACTTGTTAAGAAAATATTGAGTTTTCTCAATTATATTAAAACTTAATTAGAGTGAAATATGTATATAAACCATCCGGAATAAATTCTCTAAATGACAGTGAACCCCGTATCAAAATCTGTAGCGTGGTTTAGGAGTTAGCGGAAATACAGACAGACAGACGCGGAGGGTGACTTCATTACCCGACTGCGGCGGAGGGTTATGTTTTTTACGCTACAGCAAAAACGGCTTGGACGATTTTGACAAATGATGTATCATTGGATTCGTCTCCGCAGCGAGAGTGTCATAGGATACCTAAACTGTTAAAATTGAAATAACAACAATGGCCTAATCAATTATTAACATTCGCACCTTCAGAACAATAGTAACCTAATTCAAAATTTCTTTTTTCGAACTTCAAGTCATAAATTTATTATTATAGAGAACTAAGTCGAAATTTAAAATTTCTGAATGACGTCACTATTGTTTTTAAGGTGCGATATGTAGGTATATCGACGACAGTATAAAAAATGCAGTCGGGTTTTTAAAGCTTGCTTTATACTATGCATTGATTAACGTTGACAATGCGATAACATGTGTTCTTCTTCTTCTTTTTCTTTCTTCATCCATCTTTTGGGCTATGTCCCGAAGACGAACTTTGTTGTGTTTAACCTTAAAATCTAGACATTTCCTGACGGCAAATATTTAGGTAAAAGATAGTCTATCTAAGTGCTCTTCAATTAGTTAAAAACGTTTTGTATAATTTAATTTAACTAACCGCGACGAGCATAATGAACGTTTAGCATAAAAACCAATTGTATAATTTCATCAGGCATACGATCGAATAACATAACACTCATTTATTATAACTATTATAAACCATGTTTATTATGCATTTATAGTCAATTTCTTCTAACTAGGGTAGGTGAGAACTGTGATCACATTAATAGATAGTAATGAAAGCCGTTCAGAATATCAGTATAGTTTTTGAAATCATGCATTTCGTTTTATGCATCATGATTATTATATCGTTGGTTTATTATAGAGATCGAAATCATGCAATTCGTGTTATGTAAAATGAAAATTAGACCATTTGTTTTTATACCAAACATTACACACCCGCACACGAATATCTAGACTATATTTATGTAACACTAATCTATTTTAAATCGTAGGTGTAAGAATCTAGATACGTAGGTGCCTAGCTTACCTAACCTACCTAATGCTAATCTACTCAGGTTGTGCATAAATCATTTGGCGTCTAGTCTGGCCGTTAGCCAATATCTTTGTGCCTATCGAGGTCTATTTTAACCTCTTTGAAAACAAACACTCTCTCCAGGTTTTCCCGGATTTATCCTAGTTTCGAGCGTAAGGTAGTACCAGAATAAAGGAATTTCCCAGACATGTCCAGCTGTTCCACAGTGCCTAACTTAAAAAATATCTAGTAATCAAAATCGGCACATTGGCCGTACGTATGTTACGTTACGGCTTGTTTAAAAATTATTTCTTTTAAAGACGTTTTGAGAGCGTCTCGGTGAGTGGCTTAAGGAGTAGACTCGTGATCGTAAGTTACCGAGTTCAAACCCGATGCTCTTACCGAGAAAAAAAACATAGGATACCTGTAGGTACATTTGGACAGAAACATGCGCATTCGAACAGCTGAGTGTGCAAGAGGGTAATTGCACAAAAGATCCTAAAGGGTCTAACCATAGGTCTAACTGTATCCGAAAAGATGTGGTGGGCATCAGTAAGATAATATAAGACGTTTTTAAGAGGCAAATGAAGCAGTGGCGTCTCCTGATGGAAAATAATCTCCGCCACACATGGACACCAGCACCAGGAGAGGAACCGCAGATACGTTGCCGGCGGCGTTTGAAAGGAGATCAACAAATACAGTCACGAACTTAAATTTGGGACCCACCTTAGGTCCAAAGTCATTCTGACATTCTACAACAATAAGGTCGAGTCTCCTATAAGTTACAAATGATTTGGCATCTCTAATGACATTGACGGCTTCAATCCTATTTTTCTTGAAATGGGTCACAAATTAACGATCGCGATAGTACATAAAGGGGTTTGGGTAATAGTGTTGTCATTTGTAAAATTCATACATTTTCAAGGTGAGCGGCCATTCGTAAAAGTGGTAAATTATGATAGAATTATTAAAAATAAACATATTTTGTTATGTAATGTAATACTCTTAAGTGCATCGGAGCCGAAATATTTAAATATTTATACTTGGGCGTACTTTTGTACTAAAAACTGAATACTTAAATCTTTAAAATATCCGCTTCGATATTATTTAACGCCATAAATTATATATATCTATGTGTAATTAGAGGTCCTCTAAAAAACTATGTAAAAATCATCAGTGGCCGCTGAAAAAAAAAATGACAATATTCTTCAAACAAATTTACCCAATGCCCTTTAAAAGACGTAGGTACACGTAGGTGGTAGAAGAGTGAGTGTGGAAAGAAAACTACGGCAGCTTTAATATTACATAATATTTAAATAACATGAAGTAAAAAAACCTACCACTAACCAAAACTTTACTAAAACTTGTTTATTTACCGATAGCAATTGTTGCAACAGAAAAGTTCAAAACACTGTTATCATACTTTTAAATGTTTTTAACCGATATCAATGAAAAATAATTAACGAAAACTTTTATCTGTTTATTAACGTGTTCCATACGTACTTACTCCACAAGGGGTCAATTTTAACAGAAAACCAGGGAGCCTGGTCTTCAGCGAATGGTCGCCGTAGAGTGATAACCTCGCCCTGGGAATGTTTTGGCATTATGGAAAATAAATAATTGAGTATTGGGCCACATTTAAGTACCCCCTCTGTGATGTTTCTGGAAGAATATCTCCCAACGCATGTCCTGATTTCATTTTAAATTATTAAAGATATTTGGAACGTCATCTAGAGGTATAGGTATGATAACTAGGTATATCGCAAATTAAAATGTTTTAAAAAACAAAAAACCGCCTTCAAAAACGCAACAAATAACTTCTTTAAAATTGTAGGAACCTAATAGGTTAGTCCAACTGATGTCGGCTTTTTGTTAAGAAGTTATTTGTTGCGTTTTTGAAGGCGGTTTTTTGTTTTTTAAAACATTTATTTTATTTTATACTTTTTATTTAATGCGCTGTTACGTAGTCCCACTTCTTAGTTGAAATGAAACTTTAAGTTATTTAAAGCGCGCCGCAAGCAACGCCGCGGGAAAGTCATAGTCATATTTCAATAACCTCCTTTTTTGAAGTCGGTTAACAAGTAAATATTCTTCGTTGTAGTCGCTCAACTATCTTAATCGAGATATCTTATAGCCACCCTTGAAATCGGTACCGTTAAGGAGTTCCGGTGGCCTCTGTGGTCTTCATCATCAGTTCCACTTCACCAAATGATACTTTCTGAATGCAAATGCTGGACTTGTTACTAAAAATACTAATACTAATACTGTTTACCTACAATATTTGAGGAGTTCCCTCAATTCCTCACGGAGCCTCTCATCAGATTCAGATTTGGTGACAATGGGACCACCTCGAAAGTATACTCCATAAAACCAAAAAAAAAATTTGAAATCGGTCGACAATTGACGGAGTAATCGGTGAACACACACACATAAAAAAAAAACATACAGTGGAACGTATAACCTCCTGCTTTTTTGAAGTCGGTTAAAAAAGGAAAGTGCCCCCCGTGTGATTGCCGCGGGTTAGAATAGGGTCACTCCATGTCCAAAAACAACTTAACTAACGTATTTGTGCAAAATGTGGTTACAGAATTATCAACAAGTTTTTAGAGTTGTAGGTAATTCTGTAGCTCTGCCTACCCCACTCTGGGATTACAGGCGTGAAGGTATGTAAAAAGGAAAGTCACGTTACCTATTGAAAAAAAAAAACACATTTTTGTTTTATTGGATAAGTCGCCTAAACAAATTAGATCCTTGAAATTAGTTGTTTTTTTGTCACTTTTCTATTATTATAAGTGTTGCCACCATATTTTTTTAATGTCCCGTTCGCTTTTCCGGCGGGAAACGTATGAGCGTTTTTTTAAATAAGCGACACATTTTGCATTAACCTACAAATTATCTTATAGAATCTCGGCCCTGGAAAAAAATTCAATCTCGAAAAACAACAAGTATGAATGCTAGTCATTTTCACCGGTTGTCTTCCCCACACAGGAACACAACAAAGCGAACACTGCTGTGTACAAACCCGAAGCCTTTTAAGAGCTGTTGCAATGTACACGTGTCGTCTGATAAAATGATATTCTATACCTACTTGAGTTGATATATGGATTTTAATTAAATATATCTACTAGTAGTTAATATTATACATATGCATATAAATAGATCTAGAGATAATGTTAGAATAGACAATAGACATCAGGGGTCGCCAAACTACGGCCCGCGGGCCAAGTCCGGCCCGCGAGCCCTTCTCATCCGGCCCGCGTAAAGAAAGTGGGAGAGCCATTAACATTCAACGAACCACCAAGGTCCGATTTTATAAAGCTAGAAGTAACTAGTAATTTGTTACATAATTACTAGTTTATATATTGTTTTATATCGCCCATAACGGCAATTGGTCATAATCATAGTGGGCCACTCATGAACATAATAAATACCAAGTGCTATCCTTATGCGTTATCTAGGTCCCCTTTAGACTAAGACTACTTAACGAATACTAATGTATTGGGGTAATATTTACCCCATGACCTGCCATGAAACCACAGTCTTGGCCCGCACGAATTTATATTAAGTGCATTGTGGCCCTTGAGTCAAAAAGTTTGAAGACCCCTGATATACATGATAATGTGCTTCATTAAGAAGTTTACTGTTGATCGATGAAATCATAACAACGCTAATGGACTTCTAATCGCTCACGCGACGTGTGTGGCATATTGCACAATACTAACTAATATTCTAACTTGCCAGTATGTTTATTTGTTTTTCCTAGGCTAGGAACCCTTATAGTTTCCTTATATTCCGTCTGTATGCTACGGTCCTTTTTTACCCGACTGCGTCAGAAGGAGGGTTATGTTTTTCGAGCGTATGTATGTATGTATGTCTATTTCTGGGCACGCTCTGCAGCTTAAACGGCTTGACGGATTTTAACATACGAGGTGTCATTCGATTCGTCTTAATTGCCGAAGTGACATAGGTAATATTCCAATATGGCGTCCGCGGAAAAAATATGGAGGGGGAATAAAAAAAATATTTATTTATTATAACAATATGGGTATCAAATGAAAGCTATTAAAAAGCCCATTCCAAATATATATATATATACATATATATATATATATATATATACATTATAACACTTTGATGCTACTATTTTGCAGGAAAGTCAAAAAATACGTAAATGTTTTCGCTAGAAAGGGAGTTTCGCTTGTAATTTGTCACTTGTAGCTTCGCGACATTAAAATTTTAAGCTCCTGAGCTCATATATTGCTTAGTAATCATTAATTAAACCACTATTTTATTAATAAAAACTAAAAAGAGTTAAATTAAATTATTAAAAATAAACAAAAATCCCGACTGCAATAAAAAACAACTGAAAAGCGAAAAACAAGCTATATAATCTATAGAAAATTGTAAGAGCATGTACTTATTCATATTTATAACAATTTAAATTTAACTTGGATATTGGAAAAGGTATTGCAGGAGACAAGCAATAAATTTCAAAACCTATTTCTTGAAAAAAAAATAACATTTGGACTGTCTTGTCCCCGCCTGGAACACCTTTTCCAATATTCAATTTAAATTTAAATTCAATAAGTACATGCTCTTACAATTTTCTATAGATTATATAGCTTGTTTTTCGCTTTTCAGTTGTTTTTTATTGCAGTCGGGGTTTTTGTTTATTTTTAATAATTTTCTCAGAAACAATCTGTCACAAAGCTGAAAATTTCGTGGTGGTGGTCTTTGCGCAAAGTTCGTCCGGATCGATAGCACGCGCTAGCAGTGTTCATTGTTGTGTTCCGGTGTGGGATAAAACAACCGATGAAATTACTATCGAAATTACTAGCATAGAGGTAGGTTTCATCTTAGATCTCAGGCTTTTTTTAAAAAATTCACTGGACAATGTCACACCGATTAACCTAGGGGCCGATTTTTGACTTTCGAGCGCTCGAAAGTTTGGTTCGAAACGGTGAAACCGTATTTTTGAAATTACGAGCGATAGAAAATTTAAAGACGAGTGGTCCACAGCATTCGTTTTCAATTCTACCGCTCGTATTTCAAAAAACGGTTTCTCTGATTTTACTCACTTTCAAATGAAACTTTCGTCAAAAATCGGCCCCTAGGTCAATAAAATAAAAAAAAGATAAAAGATAAAAGATGTTTATTCAGTAAGTAGGCCGCACGGGCACTTTTACACGTCAAAAATCTACCAGCGCTTCGCAAGAGACCACTGCTGAGAAGAAACGCCTTATACAATTATAGAACTTAACCTAGCATTATATAAAACAATGAATTTAACATTAAAATATATATATCATGCGTAGTTGAGCAGGAAAATGTGTCAAATCTCAGTATGTTCAGATGACAATCGATGTGACATTGTCCAATGAATTTAAAAAAAAAACCTGAGATCTAAGATGAAACCTACCTCTATGCTAGTAATTTCTATAGTAATTTCATCAAACAGAGTGCTGTTTCAACTAAGACAATTCCTGTGACAGCTCATATAAACACGTATTACACTTGTTTCTTTAACTTCACATAAATATTACATTGGTTCACACCTATCGACGCCGTTCAGGAACTTAAATAATTAATCGCAGGCCTATTTTTAAGTACCTCGCATGTGACTATAGTATGTGATTGAAATTACGAAATATGGCTGTCACAGGTATCATCTTAGATGAAACAGAGTATAGTCCCAAATTAAGCTCTAGGCTTGTGCTATGGGTACCTACAAGACAACTATATAAACACTTATATAGAGAATTATATACTAAAATACATGGAAAACATCCATGACTCAGGAACAAAATATTCACGCTCATCACATAAATATCTGCCCTTACCGGGATTTGAACCCAGAACGATAGCTTCGTAGTCAGGGTCACTACCAACTAGGCCAGCTACAAACACGCACGACATCAGGGTAGCTTTTAGAATAAAAATGTGTATGGGTGTCAGATCCTACTTGAAATCAGGTGGCCTGTGTGCTCGTGTGCCTTCGCCATGACATAAAAAATACGAACCTTCGACAAGCACAAAGGACAGTCGGGAACAAAAGCTTACCTTAAAATATATGTTTTTGTCAAAACGTATTTTTTGTATCGTATCAAGACAGGGCCAGGTCAGGGTACCCTAAACCGACACACGTGTATATGAAGAGACTTATGAGTGTGGAGGAAGCGAGGGAAGTTTGTCTGGATCGTAGCAAGTGGAAGGAAGTGGTCTCTGCCTACCCCTAAGGGAATGAAGTGTGATTGTATGTATGTATGTATTTTTGTAGGCTTCATTTTTCGATGCAGTTGGCCTCTTAGTACCTAGTGATCCTGCCTACGAAGCCATCTTTCCGAGTTTCACCGACGGTGTGCAAGAAAAACTTGTTTCTGAGTCTTGGATGTCACTTACCTTTGTATTCAAATATTTCTCAAATTTTCTAGTAGGTACCCATAGAAGTTACAAGCGTAAACGCTTACTTTGATTCTAGTTTAAGTAAATTGGTGTTAGATTGTTCCATTTAATATTTGTAGGAACGTTTTATGTTGGTTTACCACCAGTCCAATTCTGTGAATAACGAGAGTTGTTGTATAAGTGGCAGAATAAGTATAGCAATAAGTAAAGGTATCGTTAAGAAAATACAAAATATATATCTAAACCGTTTAATAAAGTGCCTTATAAATTATAAACAAACGTTTACTTTTCAGATTCATGCTCATGGACAACCTGGGGCTTGAAGTCCAAATCGACCACCCTGCTTAGACTGTTGACGTACATGTCCAGTCGCTGCGTCATGTAATAGCAGCGCCGGTCCTTGATCTGGCGGTTCTGGTTGAGATCCATCACGGAAATCAGCAAGCCATCCCTGGTCCGGGACAACCCTGGACACCTCACTCCATCAGGCCCAGTGAAGTAGCTGGAGCCGTAGAACAGACCTAAGTCTTTGTGAGCGGGCTTACCATCAGCAGACGTGAACTCATTTGGAAACTCTTCGTAACCTACGCGGTTTATAGCAGCTGTGAAGTAGCAGTTGGTAATGGCAGCGTTCCTTGCTTCTATGTTCCACATGTACTCACTTCCAGCTTCAGCTGCGATGGTAGCGGATGGATTGAAGACAATCTCAGCGCCGTTCTGGCCAAACATCATCCAGTTAAGGACGTGGTGGCGTCCAAAGCAGATGTTGACAGCAATCTTACCGTATCTAGTCGCAAACACGGGGTGCCCGGAGTTGCCTTCCATGTAGTAATTAGATTCGTTGAAATCTCCCACTCTAGGGATGTGGTTCTTACGCTGCTTGCCAATAACGTTGCCAGAGTCGCTGATAACGACAGCAGTGTTCCAGAGGATGTCTGCGTGCTTTTCATCGCGCTCGAGGATGGAAGAGATGATCACCATTGAGTATTTGATTGCGAGCTCGCGTAAGAACCTGGTGGTTGGTCCGTTTTCGGCTGATTCAGCGAATTCGCACCATGGCTGCTTCTCTCTGGTGCAGAAAGCGAACGGCATGTTCCATAGTTCTTGGAAGCAGATGATGTTGACGCCCTCCTGTCCAGCAACGTCTATGATCTTCTTTACTTTGTCGAAAATCGCTTTTTTCTGTTCATTGATAGGCCGGTCTGTTGGGACAGCGATAGAATGTTGGATAACGCCGACTTTGACGATCCTAGGTGGACGGGTCTGTTCTTTCTTAGCGGGGAAGGCGTACGCAGCAATTTCGAAGTTGGCGTCTTTCGCAGCAGCGAGAGAAGATTCCTTTATCGGGACTTCGTGGTGGTTTGTTCTTCCATAGTATATGCGGTTGAATTCGTCAAGGTCTCGGCCGCTGAGGTTGTTGTTGACGATGTTTTCCAAGCTAAGAGTTTCCCCGTCCATGATGCCGTGCGTTAGTCCGTCGTCTGTGCCGAAGCCCGCGCGGGCCTGCCTTTAAATAGGAGGCAAGAGGCACTGGGCGTACAGCGAACGTTCGTGTGGTCTGACTGTTTCTTGACGACCTTCGACCTTATGTGATAAAGCGACAATAAGCAAATGAAAAATATTTGACTTATTAATAGAACTTGCTACGTGATTATAATGCGTCCCTATTCTGGTTTTTTCGATACTATGCGCATGGTTTGTTATGCGCATTTCTGAGGGTATTTTTATTTATGTTGACAATTATTAAAGTTGCGTTCTAAGTTCTAGCTTCTATGATGATTGATGACAGATAATAACAGATTTACTCCAGTTGCTCGATCGTGATTTAACACAATAATAAGGAAAATGTGCAAATAACTGATACATGGTAGGTACCGAACCGAACCTACCGAAGTATACCTAAACTATGCCAAGAATACATGTTATACGTTTTGTATCTCCGTCTCTGAGTAGAACATTAGGTAGGTACAGTCACAACACGGGATTATTGTACCACTTGCCATGCCACTGTTCTTATTTTGGTCGTGTATCTAATGCAAATTGCGGGTTTAGTCGGTTATACTATACCTACGCGTACGTATGTATTACTCGGTTAAATTACGAAGAAGCAAGGGTTTAACATTCCTGCGTTGGGGACGTTTTCTTGTTTTTTTAACCTGTCATTTTTTATTCAGGCAATTTACCTGCAATTTAAATGTTTAATAGTGTCTAAGAATAGCGTAAACTAGTCGTTCATTATAAAGTCCGCAGGCAAATATGGATAAAGCGTCTCGAGCCAGTATGTTAAATTTGTTTCTCAAGATGGCTAAATTGCCAAACGATTCTCTACCTTCCGTCGTAAAGCTCAGAGTCTACTCAATAAGTCAATTTAAACATACTGCGTTCGATACATATTAAACAACCATTGAGTTATTTACTGCGCAAACCGGCTTACGTAACAACTTTAAATACAAACTTAACTGACCGAAGTGGTGAAACATGGAACTAATAAAGCTACATACTTTAGGTATGTAAGATAGCGACAACAGCGCCCCCATTCAAGTCCAAATAACGTTGTAGGTCGATATTGACTTGTTAATCAAAGTTTATCTTCACATTGTACCAAAAACATGGAACAAGAACGGTCTATTGAAAACATTATAAGACATAATTTACAACCCGAACAGTTGAAGGAATTCAACAGAATCTATTATGGAAGAGAAGACCATTGCGAGCTGACATTGAAGAAGTCAAGTCTTCTTAACGCTGAGAAGAACAACTTTGTTGTTGCAGCGTATTTGTTTTCTGCTGCTAGAGAAGAAACAAGATCACCAAGGTTAGTAAAAATAGGTTTGGTACAACATTCCGTAGTTTTGCCGACTGATCAACCAATCCAGAAGCAAAGAGAAGCTATTTTCAATAAAGTAGAGAAGATCATTCAAACAGCAGCAGATGAAGGCGTCCAAATACTTTGTTTACAAGAAACATGGTCGATGCCGTTCTTTTTGGGAACGAAAGAAAAGGACAGATGGTCGGAATTTGTTGAGTCAGCTCAAGACGGTCCTAGCGTAACTTTTTTATCAAAGTTAGCTGAGAAACATGGAATGGTCATAGTTTCTCCAATTCTAGAGATAGACAGTGAAGGAATATGGTGGAATACTGCAGTAGTTATCGATGAAAAAGGGCAGATAATGGGGAAACACCGAAAAAACCATCTTCCAAGCGTCGGAAGCTTTAGTGAGACGTCTTTCTACTCCCCTGGTAACACTGGCCATCCCGTTTTTGAGACGAAATTTGGAAGAATCGCTGTTAACATCTGCTACGGACGCCACCAAGCACTCAATTGGCTCATGTTCTCTCTAAATAACGCTGAAATTGTTTTTAACCCTTCAGCCACAATCTCCGAATTTGGAGAGACTTTCTGGGGGATTGAAGCGAGGAACGCAGCGATTGCAAACAGTTATTTTACTTGCGGCATCAATAGAGTCGGTACTGAGAAATTCACCTCGCAAGATGGAGTTAACGGTGTGACTCGGAGTTACTATGGATCAAGTTATGTAACAGCTCCTAACGGATGCAGGACTCCTAGTCTTTCCAGAGTAAAAGACGGTCTTTTGATCGCTGAAATTGATTTGAATTTGAATAGGCAGATCAAAGATCACTGGGGTTTCAATATGACTGCTAGATTAGATATGTACGCGGACGAGCTCATTAAATTTAAGAATTGTTTGTGTTTGATATTATTTTACCCTCGAATCAATGAACTTTTACGTAAACAATTGAAATCACATGATAAGTACCTACCTAGGTATAGTCGCTGTCAAATATATCGGAACAGAAATCTTGTGTGCTCAAATATAATATATTTTTTGACCACCGTACTGTAGATGACTAAGATCTCCTTAAAAAACAGCATCAGATCCCTATCCTTTTCCTTATCCGTAGGTGTGTGTAACTAATGTTTATGATGCAAAGATGAATTTGTTTGTTTGTTGATTCCTTCTTTACGGCTCAACGCCTCAACCGATCGATGTGAAATTAGGTAGGTACAGACCCAGATAGTTTAAGTATAGACGGTAAAGATTTTGTCAGAAAATCGTACAGTTCCCCAGGGAATAGAGATAAATGACTTCTACATGTACGTAGTAGTTGAGAAGATATTGAAATAGTTCAAACGTACAATTTTATGTTCAATTCTATTTAATCATTTATTGTTCTTATGTTATACAACCATTCATTCTATATAGGTAAGGTCTACATGGACACAGACATGAAGGTCCTGCAAGATGACCCAAGTTTAACCAAACTGCTGCTTAATGTGGTGTGGTGTGGTGTGGTGTGGTGTGTGGTGTGGTGTGGTGCCACTTGAGAATACCAGTACCAGTTCCAGTAGTCAGTCGTTTTGCTATGCTAAAAGTGAGTAATTTAGAGAAACTATCTATATAATAATATAAGATCGGTAAGTAGACTGCTTAAACTGCTTGCTGTATAATCCTTACGTTACTCGTATAAATAACGAATAATAATCTTTTAGGCAACTAAACGCAATTATAACGTTTTGTTTCGTTTGATTTTAACACATTATTTTGGTTGCTATCTGTCACTGAGACTATCTGTGGTAGTTTGATCGCCGAATGATATGTCATTTTTGATTCCCGTAATTTGCACAGTTTGAGTAAAATAATTTTATTTTGAAGCTAAAAGTAGTGTAGAAACAGTGAAAATGGTAAGCAATAGCTCTCGTGACACATTCAATTTCATAAACTTTTGATATTGTTATAAAATCATTTACCGGTTGTGGTTATGTTAGCGTCATTACAAAGCAATATTGGACTTAAATATTCTTAAAAAAAGTTGATAAATTAAGATTCAAAGGTTTTTTGGCCAATTCACTCTGAATTCTAAAGTCTTTACTTATCTTCGCGCATAACATCTCGACGTCTTGGGAAATCTTTATGACCATTTCACAAATGTCAAGTTTTCTGTTGTTTGCAGTCGATTTTAGCTTACAATGGAGGTGCTGTGGTCGCGATGAAGGGCAAAGACTGCGTGGCAATCGCCACCGACAAGCGCTTCGGCATCCAGGCTCAGACGGTGTCCGCTAACTTCCCCAAAGTGTACCAAATGGGCCCCACACTCTACGTAGGACTCCCAGGTCTGGCTACTGACACACAGACCGTGTTCCAAAGGCTAAAGTTCAGGTAAAGTAAAAACTTGCCTCATGAAGTTGGAAGAATATTAAGTCTTTCTTGCCTAAACGAAGTTTAGTATGCAATTAATGACATGAACTGTAATTAATTTGCTACCTTAAAATAATTGGGGCTGCTGGGACCATGCTTGTAAATCAAAGACAATGCCAATAAATATGACTTAAACTTTTTATTGTAATTAAAAGTTGCCCAAAATATCCTTGCACTACAATTTTTTAAATTAAATTTGCTTAGTAATGAACCTAGTCCCAAACTAAGCACTAGATTATGCTTTAGTATAGATGAACTAAATTTACTTTGCTTGTTGTGTTAAAATATATGATTTACTCACATTATTTCACCTTATTCTAATAAAATATGGTGCAAAATGTAAACTAATTTTGACAACTGTACTATGGGTCCTAGACATACTTCTACGGGGAAATAAATACTTTGACTCTTAGAAAACATGTAAGACTATCAAGATTATTTGGATTTCATTTTATGTCAGGCTTTTAAAGGCAACCACTTGCGTTTAATGTCTTCATAATATCTTTTGTCCTTCCAGAATGAATCTGTACGAGTTGAAAGAGAACCGAGCGATGAGCCCTAAAACATTCTCATCCATGCTGTCAAACCTGCTCTATGAGCGACGCTTCGGACCATACTTCATCGAGCCTGTCATTGCTGGGCTGGACCCCTACACCAGCAAGCCTTACGTGTGCAATATGGATCTGGTATGTTAAATAGTTATCCTTCTAAAAGTTTACATTATAAATGTTAAAATTTGTAAAGAGGAACATTATCTATCTGTTCTTCTTTCTCTTTGTAAGGTTGGTTTTTAATAATGATAACATTGTAGGTGCTTTGGTCTGAACTGTAAGCCTATAACTGTAACTTTATAAATAAATAAATCTAGGCGAAATTTCCATTTACGAGATCATCCATCTTTGACTGGTCAAGCCCTTCTTTTTCATCAATTGGGTAACAGACTCTTGCTTAGACCACTTAATCTTAGGGCCGGCACACATAAAGCCAAAACAACATCGTCTTCGGATGTGTTGAAATAAGATGTATGTGCGCTGGCCTCTAATGCGTGACCTGTTCATCATATTTAGGTCACTTTAAAACTTTAAAACTTTGATTGAAACTTGCTTTATACTCTTTACTGCCCAACATGTGCTAGTTTATTTTTTTAATTTTGATCATGGTTGTGTACTTAAGTACTTTCTGGGCTGTAGCAACTGATTGGAACTGGCGGAGTTATCTAGCCAATTCACCTCTCAAACTTGATATGAATGTCGCATTTCAGATTGGGTGCCCGAACGAACCAGAAGACTTTGCCGTGTGCGGGACATGCTCAGAGCAGCTGTATGGTATGTGCGAGGCTTTGTGGGAGCCCAACCTCAAGCCTGACGAGCTCTTCGAGACCATCTCACAGGTGACCGACTTTTATTGTATGGGCTTGATGATATTACAGTGACTACACTGTTTATGCAATAAAATAAGTATCCTTTTCTTTCAACAATGTCACTTTTGTTTTTGTTTATCAGTATGTCTAATTCAAATCTTACAATATTATAGCTGTTTCCATTATTAGAATGGCACAATTCAATACTAATCTTAGACACCAGTGCAAATCTGATGATGGCCTTACACCGTAACCGTACGTAACGGTGGGTTTAAACCAAACGAGCGAATGCTCTAGAACATGTTTTGTCTTTATTTTTTACAAAGAAAACGAGATCATTTCATAGAATTCTTTGTTTGTTTGCTTGGTCTAAACCCACCGTGAGCTATGTGTATCAATTGTTCTAGGAGTGTCACTGACGTCATTTCGTGGGTTTGCCGCTGTGAGAGTATCTACATACATCAACAAACTAATTTAACGGTAGTTCCGCTGAGAGAGAGACAAATCCAAAGAGTCCAAGTCGCTGGATTTGTCTCCATAAACACCATCAACGTGTTAACTTTGTGGAATAGGGGGCAGATGTCTATGCAAAAAAAAAAACAGTCAGCAACAAAAGAAAAACAAATAAAAACCTTTTTTTTTTTCACCGCAGGCGCTAGTGAACGCAGCGGACCGCGACGCCATCTCGGGCTGGGGCGCCGTGGTGTACATCATCGAGAAGGACAAGATCACCGAGAAGCACGTCAAGACGAGGATGGACTAGTTTATTTTGTGTTTATTCAACGCCTTTCGTAATAAAATATCTTAAATCTTAGACGGCTTTTATTGTGAGCATCAGAACCTTTATTCTACTCGGTAAAAAGTAAAACAGTATTGCTTTTGGCATATTATCGTATTGTAAACGTTAGGCTTGATCTCCTCCTACGCTGATGTCGGTCGAGCGAAAGAATATACACCATGTTCATGGACACCGCACAGCGACGCTGACGTCTGCAGCAGATTTATTGGTACGCGCCGCTGATGGCGCGCGTCGGTCTCGCTCGTCGGCGCCGCGTACGTCGGTGCGCTGACGCGCTAGATACCTCCATCGCGCGCTCAGAAGCTGACCGGCGTGTACGCACGTGTGCGCAGCGCAGGCGAGCAGATACTGTTCCGTACAGCGATCAGTTTCGCACTGCGGGACTTTTCTTAGTCATAAGCGACCGATGTTAGAGTAGGTGGAAATCAAGCCTTATGATAGCGCTTATTTACGAGTTCAAACCAATACGATATGTCAAAAGCAATATGATTTTACCCTACCCAGTAGAATAGGTGTTAACAGTTTTAGGGCCGGTAAAGACTGACAGCATTTATTTTGAACTGCCATTTTGCAGTCCGTCTGTACCGGCCCATAACCATCGCAGTCCAGTGGTGAACATCTGATCTATGTAATACTGTGTTCTGGCAAATAAATATGATTTGATTTGATTTGATTTTTTGAAATCTCAGATTCGCTACTTGGCCATGGATGTGTCTTAATATGCACCATGCGATATTGCATTGCACAGGGGCTTAGACAAAATTGACTTGAGCGCTCGAAGCGACCTTCCGAAACGTGTTGTATGTGGACTGCGAATGTGTTGAGGGATATTCCCGGGGGTGGTAACAACCAACCCGCACACTTTACCAGGTTACATTTAGCCGTAGTAAGGTCGCAATTCCACTGCCAAGCACACTACGCACATACACGGGTATAAATTCTACTGTATGTAAATGTATGTAGTAGATACTACAGCGGGACACGCACGAAATGACGTCAGTGACACATCTAGAATTAATCCACGTGGCTTACTACATCCCAGACTCACCATACCCCTAGCTATAGAACCCTAGGGGTAGGGTGGGACTGTACCATACCACCGTAGTGCCGAAGTATAGTGCTTTCAGGTTCAAAATCAAATTTAACAGAGTCTACGGGACTGCGCTGTCGCGGAGCTGCTATTCCCAAGTGTTTTGGACCTTCGGGCCGGCTGAAGATTTAACATAACCTAAACCTATCTCATATTTATGATTCTTGATCAGTTTAGTTGATCGGAGTGGAAGTACCTGTTAATAGCATCCCATATGACAAATTATAAATACTTATATCAAATCCCAGCACTACTACGGTAGTATAGTTCAGTCCCACTCTACCCCCACGGGTATGGTGGATCCACTCCCGCTCACCGCTGCTCGTAGCGTTCACCGTAGTGGAAAACCGGCTTAACCTTATGAACGCCTTACGTCAAATACGAAATGTATCTCTCACACGCCAAACATGTTTGCTATGCTATGCAAATTACACCTTAATTAATATGAAACAGTCTTTAGAATAGTGCCACTCCGTGTCTTCCCGTGGATGTCGTAAGAGACGACTAAGGGAATAAAGGCTTGTAGTACTGTTAGGCGATGGGCTTGCAACCTGTCACTAATACGCTGGTAAACATCTTAGCCTAATTGTGCAAATTGTGGTTATAGAATTATCAACAAGTTTTTAGAGATGTTTGTAATTCTGTAGCTCTGCCTACCCCACTCTGGGAACGAAGGCGTGAGATTATGTATGAGACTCTTTTAATCTTCAACTTGTGTCGGCTGTGGCGGACGGTGGCGTCACGACTAACTACCTCCAAAGTCCGTGCCCCGCATATGGGTCACTAAGAAATTACTCACTTACGACGTGTTGGACTTAGAGGAAATTGAAACATTTTGTACGGGGGCTTAACTTTTCAATCCGTGCTGTCCCATATTCTATATTCCTTTGACTTAATACCATGCATCTTTGGTTAGTTCTACCGCACTGTGAAAGAAAGGGGAGTAAATGGGAGCTGATTAAAAACACACATATTGCAGAAACTTTATAAACCGAATATTAAAAAATTAAGTTTCAAATTTTCATACACATTTGTTTTTACAAGAGACTAGAGAATTAACATTTGAATTGTAACGCTTACATGCCGATCACTGTACGTCGGTAGCGAAGCTATCTTATTATTATATAATGCCTGGGGTCACCATAAATCAGCTGATTTTTATCCTTTACTACTACTAATACAAATTCGACAACTTTCTGTTAGTATTTATTAACTCTAAACCATCACCCTTTTCTCCGAAGATATGTATGCCACGCGGCACGCCCCACCGGCTTGACAGGACAGCAATCTGCTACTTTGCTGCCCGGTTCTGACCGTGTAAGAAAGAATAAAAACCAGTAGATTTCCGATGACCACACAAGCTGGCGTCCGCCACCGTAACAAACAAAATAAAAACTATAAGTCGCGTCCGCACCAACCGCACACGCAAAATCGTGCGGTTGGTACAAACCCGGATGTACATGTAACTAAATTAACTTTACCGACCTAAACAATGGCAACACATATGACATTCAATTTTCATCATTTCATGACTAACGCATTGTCCAGGAATCTACGTTCACAATAATATTATGAGAAATGAGGTAGACAGGTTAAAATTGACAGTTAGTTTTTTTTTAACACCCACAGACTCGACCAAGATTGACTGTCAGCAAAAACGTGAATTAAACATTTAAACAAGGTAACCTATCAACCTCTTTTACTCTAATACTATATGTTTACAAAATAAAACGTTTCGTTTGATCACTCATAACAAAAAGTTGGAAAAAAAAACCAGTAGATTTAGTAAATCCCGTCACACCATCTACAGAGTGATCATCAAGTACAGCTAAACGTAAAGTAAACCATGTTTATCACAAACGTATCAAACGGAATACGAATCATTCCAAATTTAATGGTTTAACCAAAATACTGACTAAGTGTTAATTAATAGAGTTAAGTAGTAAAGTTTAAAAAAATGTGAAAATCAATATTTCAGCGAGTTAGTGCTTTATCGTAAATATAAAAGAGGCGTGATCCTGATTTAAATCACAATTTTCATAACAATCCAAGTCTTATTTAGAATAATAAATAACAAAATCTTACACCATAGGTACTATTAAATACTATGCTAGACAGAAACTAAGCAATCTAATTTACTGGCAAAGTGGCCTTTATTTTGCTTAGCAAAACTTTCAAATCCGGATAGTAGGCTAATATAATATGTTTCGTTATAATTTTTTACATTCCTTACATAATTTACAAAGTACAGTCAACACCAAAAGAGTGGGCAAAACGTTCAGTGAGCTGTTTGCACTGCGAGAGAGAAGACAACCGCCTCTTACTTCCGTACCAATGGTGGTATGTAGAGATGGTAGTAGGTAAATACCTAATTACCCTCCGGAGATATACCAGGGTAAAAAGCCAATTTTCTACATAATATCTGGCGATTAACACCTAGTAATTGTAGTATTATTATCCCTATTACCTTAACATAAAGTTTAAAGCAGTGGTTCTTAACCGGTGGTCCGCGGACCACTAGTGGTTCTTGGAAGCATCTCTTGTGGTCCGCGAGCCATGCCATTAAATAAGTGACAGGAGTCTAAAAGAACCCTTTATTTATACTTACATTTATTTACTGAATATTACCTCCAAATCAATAAACCAACTGCGTGGTCAACGGCATAACGGAAATTTTGTCAAATGGTCCCCCAGGACTAAAAGGTTAACCACTGGTTTAAAGTAACGTTCAAGGTAGAATGCCAACAATACGGCAGTTTCCCCTAATAAATCTACTGGGTAAAGTAGGTAAATACTCATGATAAATACCCACTTTTAGATATTTAATTTAGCCGGTTAGTTTCTTTAGGTATACATAATATTCAGTTCGCGAGCAAATCACTTATCGAGACCTATGTATGAGACATGTATGAATGTATGTGTGTCTGCCTCAGTCTCGGTGCAAACCGCCACCTTTCGATGTAATATCGATGCGTGCCTTGTTAATCGCTACGCCCGCCCGCTTTGTATTTGACTGCCCAGGAGTGACTCAGTTTACTTCATTACGAAATAATACATTTTAGATTTGAAAATACTGCGGTGTTAGTCCAACCGTCTGAAACTATAACAAACGTGCGTTTTATTCAGTGTAAAAGTTAAAAACTGACCGGAGAGGAGACTAGTAAGAAGAACTTTTATAAATTAACCCAATACTTCAGGAGGCAGTAAGGCGCAAGTGGAACTTCCGATTTTTGATTACGTACAGTCAAATAATTTAATTTGTGACCCACCTTAGGTCCAAAGTCAATCTGACAGTCTACAGCAATAAGGTTGAGTTTCCTGTCTTGACATCTCTATTGACAATGACATCTTCAAGCAGATTTTCTTTGAAAAGGGTAGCAAATTAACTTCCGTGACCGTACAAAAATGTTAAGCACTTTAGTGCACTGTCATAATAAACTTCAAACTGAACATCAAATGACAAGTATGACAATAACAATGGAAGTCACTATGACAAGGTTCTAAGTATGCTCAACATTTTTATTCGGTGACTGTACGTAAATGAATTGAATTTATTATCCTTTTTTTTTCAAATTATTTCAATAATTACTGTTATATTTTAACATCCTCCTTTAGGATTTACAGTCAGACCACCTCTCGTATGCCGAATATGACCTTGTAGTATTTTTTTTAAATACATTTAACGGCTAAAATCGTAATGATTCTTATTTTATAATGGAAATAACGAATCCTAATTATATATAATAAATCGAGTAAACCGTGTCACTCCGTTTACAAATCACAAGCCAGAGGCTCCAACCCTTACCTATTTAAATTTTAGATTAAAACTTTTATTCAGCCAGTTAACACGAGAACATCCTAATTTCAACTCGAATGATATCAACAATATTAATAATTTTTTAGAGGTCTACTCTGAAAACCGAAGTCACTTCAGCCCTCTCTTTCTCTCTAGAGCAACTGCAAAGGGATAGAACTTACGTTTTAGTCAGAGTAACCCCCCTTAATACTAATCTACGCGAGCGGAACATTATAAAAGCTAATAACGTTATAATATTGCGTTATGTGCTAAGGAAGAATCGCGAGATATCGCTAACGTTATGTTTATGGGAATCTTTATCTGTATTGGGTAGTATTTGAATAATTAGTTGCGAGAGAAACGCTGATTTTTTTTTATTGTAAATACTTAACACATTCGCGATGGTATAAGTCGTCCAACTTTGCGTATGATTTTATGAAAGCACATGTTTCGATCAAATCCACTGTCCAATTTTATCCTTAACCACAAATTCCTCACTTTATAATAAAATAGTGCGACTCGGTTGCATGTAATTCCAAACAGTATTATCTCCGAACGAGAGTATTTAAAATGACACGCTTATATAGACAAAGTCGTTATTCCAAGAGGTTACTTTGTCTAAGGAAAATATCGTCATTGTTTTGAAAAAAACCTCGTAGCTAATAATTCGTGACGTACGATTTTAGACTTAAACATGAAAAGAATTCAGTTGAAACTCATACATCTCGAAATATCAGATACGAGTTTTTCTAAAGTAGTAACGAAATGACTATGTTCGAAACTCATTCTAAAAAAAATCTACTATGCTGAGTCTAGAGCCGATCTTATTGTTTATATGTTTGTTATAAATACGTCGCGAATGTGTTAAGCGCCACAAACACATCGCACCTTTAGAATTACAGTGACCTAATTCAAAATTTCAGCTGTCGACTTTGAGACATATATTTATTACTATAGAGACCTAACTCGAAATCCAAAATTTGTGAATTAGGTCACTATAATTCTAAAGATGCGACATGGAAACCCGTAACACCATTTTGTTTAATAGAGTTCCATTTTTTATGTACAGGGCCCGAACTTTTGATACCGGTAGTATAACAATAAGGTTCACTATTCTAGCACTTATTGTATATGTTCTGTTGGGGTGTCCCTCACAATGCCTAACAACGTTTGTCCTAACACATCGTTTGCCCTAAACTGGTTTTCAGATGAGTCAGGCAACTTTTTAAGTTTTCCAATTTTATCTTCGGTTCGGTTAGGTTAGGGTTGTTTTATAACAATACTAAAAAGTTTTAAAATTTAGGCGGAAATGGCGTTAGGATAAATGAAAATTCGGACAAACGATGCATTAGGACAAATGACGATTAGGGCTTCCATAGGAGAACCGTTCTGTTGCTATGATCTTTATTAGTACTTTTCTCAATTTTACCCCGGTAATTTATTCTTGCCTGAATACCTTCTGAATAAGATTACCCTGTTCACAAACCTTCATTTTGCCGTCATGGGTACAAAAAGTTCGAGCCCTATTCAGAAGCCATCACTTTTAGAATATTATGAGCGTGTTGTAGCTACGTTTGTGGTGCCAGTATTTCACACGATCCAAAAGAAAGCAAACATTGCCCTTAAATGGCCGGCTAGAGATTTAAATGTGATCCAAATATAACAATTATAGCATATTATTATGACATAGTAAAAATTTCCAAGCAACGCATAACCAACATTATCTTTGAAATTTTTCGACAGACCATTTCCGACCGCTTGCTTATTATATATAGATGAGAGATATGTTAGACTTAACATTGACTTACAGGATGATACAACTGTGCCATAGAGTTGAGTTTAATGAACGAGATTGGTCGAGACTTGTGCCATTTTGCTCTTAGTGTTGTTTAGCGTGGACTCTGGATTCGTCATGAGATAAAGCATAGCTTCCACTATTGCTGGACGTTGTGTATCAAACCTGGCATCTTCTGGTGACAGTTAACAATGCGTAACGCATCATAGCTGAGGCCCAGTGTTGTAGATTTCGACATCAATGTTTGGTTTTTATTTTAAATCACCACTACACAAGTTTGAGAATTTTTCTATAATATCGTATTTTTCTTAATTGTTATCCAATATAATGTATCACTTCAAATATCCCTTTTTTATACAGAGTCCACGTTAAAATTACACTTGAGCGTGAAGTAAATTTGTTGATTGAAGCGATATTTTGAATCGTCATTTGTATTTCAATAGTAATTATTTTTGCATTTTCGTCGTAATTAGCTTAACTTAAAACTCTTTTTTCAATGCTTCTTTTAGTACTATCAACTAAACATACTATTGACATTATGTCACCCTGTTAACTCCAATTTGGATAAACAAAATATGTCATAGTTCAACTATAGGGTATGTTTTTTTTGCATTTGTTAGAAAGAGTTCAACACAACGTAATTATAATTATCTTAATTGACAAATGAAATCGATAATACTTTAACTTTTTTGCTGTGGTTCTTGGAATAGTACTGTTTAAGAAATCTAGCTGATCAAGGTTTCGAAACGTCTGCATGCTTTCAAGTAAGTTAAGTTAAAGACACAGTACACCTTTTCAACGCAATATCAGGTCCATATGAACTGTCACGCAGAGAACAGATACAAACTAGAGTACATTTAAAAATAACGGGCGCTAGTCAAGCACAAAAACAATATAGCAGCAATTTTTTTTTAAAAATACGTTGACGTGAATCTTTAGTGGAGAGATTTTCGTATAAGAATTGGTACACGTTGAGTGGTGGTTACATAGTATTTTTGACCGATTCCGAATCCTGGTAGTACCGACTGATCCATACATATTTTTGTGTACCTTTCCCGCCTTTTTTTCTAGTTTGTACCTATCTATTTTACCCTGTTTTTTACTGACGATGAACTTGTGAAGTGAATTTTTATGTCAATTGCGTTGAAAATGTCAACACGGCCGGTATTTGGCGGGGTATCTCAAAAATCCACATAAATCATACAAAAGTTAGTTAAGGTTTACAAACACAAGAATCTTACTGAATAAACATCTTTTTTTTGTCTTTTATTAATTTGGTTTCTTTTGATTTTTATCAAAACCTTTTAAGTTGTTGACCTTGACCTTGAAAATGTTTGACCTTAAACTTGTAACTTATTTGACCTTGACCTTCAATCTAATTCTTTGCCACCTTTTCTCACTGCCGGATTAACAAAGAACCACATACAAATATAAATATAAATTTTGACCAATTCAAAAGCGAACCTTGTGTAGTGTACTAAGAGAAGCATGCGTGGAGTGCCTAGTTGCCCTCGATGGCTTTAGCGACGAACTCGATGAACCGGCGGCCGTACTGCTCCGGGTCGCACGTGGATATACCGTCGACGTTGCTGCCGTATTTGACGGTCTTTGCCGCTTTCGCTGCCTGGAGTGATACAATTAAAAAATATGTTAAAGGGTGAAAGTATTGAACGGTACCTTATAAGCGACTTTTGTTGGGCCACAAATAGAAATAGTCGTAAAAACGAATCCAGGTTTATTTTAATTATTTTGACACATAACAATATAAAAAAACAATACCATCAATCGACACTTGGCGTTTATACTGAACACGTGTTTTTTACAATTATACCGAACCTAAAAACTAAATTAACGTTAGGGTATAGATATTAAAAACTATAGTGCGTATATTGTTATCGTAAATAAAAATTAGACTAACGATATTTTGTAAAACCAGGCACCATAAAGAAATCAAAAAAAAACTAGATTGAATAGTGAAAACAAAACATTTACTAACCTGTTTTTTGACTCCATAATGCGTCAGAACGTCGATAAGCGCCACGAAGTAAATCTCCTTTTTAGGCGCTCCTGGAAATATTTATATTCCTTTTATGTAACAAATTTCTTTAATTTACACGGGATCGCCAAAGCAATGATTTTAAACAACAAAATCTAGATACCTCATACCTAGATCTATTCGAAACGACCCCGGGGAGGCTGTTTTCATTGGTTACCATTTTAATTCCGAAAAGCAATTGCCTGATTCACGTTTGGTCGGATTTTGTACAATTATTCACGACTCGTTTAGCTTTTTTGTTCGTTTCATAAATCGTTTTTACATTATTATTGTTTTGCCTTAAATATTGTATCGAATGAGAACAGAAGGAAAAAAAGTCAAAAAAGTTGCGATGTTGCCGTTTTCTTGTGAAATTTCAGTAAAACTACAGCCCTGGTGTCCTAGAGACCTGGGAGAATCCAGATGATTTAAATACACCGAGTTTGTACCCTTTACACCGGTCTCTTTGACCTGGTTGCGCGTGTTCCTCGAGCTACTTATAGCGCCATGGAGTATGTATCGTGTTGCGATTGAGTTAGTTACCTTCCTGGCTGGGGATGGCGTAGATGTCGAGCTCGGGGATGATGCCCTCGTAGTGCAGGTCGCGCCGCGGCGCCGCGCCGCGCGGGCTGTCCGGCGGCGTGTTGAAGCCCCATCTGGGGTCGCATTCATTTACACACAACCTGATACATATACCCTAAGAAATCATTTCTAAGAGCCGGTTGTCTGATCAGTAGTTAAACTAACTAATAGTAAAATTTTGAAAAAGGAATCGAAAATTTGACACATTTCCTTGAGATTTTAACCATTAGTAACGTTTATTGACCATTAGTTAGTTTAACTACCGATCAAACAACAGGCCATAAGACAATTAGCAAACTTTTTAACGTCAGTCCCGCGGTGTGAGTTGTCAGTATCGGTCTTCGTGGTAACGGTTGTCAATGTCAGTCCCAGCGGTGATAGTTGTCAGTACCTGTCACCGTAGTAACAATTGTCAATATCTGTCCCTGTGCTGACAGTTGTCAGTATCAGTCCCCCTGGGCCGAATGAATGGAGAGCCACTCGACCGCCCGGCTGCCTCGGCGGCGTCCCCACTCATCATCATCATCAGTCCCCCTGATGACAGTTGTTAGTATCAGTCCCCGTGGTGACAGTTGTCAATATCAGTACCCGTGATAACAGTTGTCGGTATCCGTCCCCGTGGTGACAGTTGTCAATATCTGTCCCCGTGGTTACAGATGTCAGATCTGTCCCCGTGTTGACAGTTGTCAGTATCTGTCCCCGCGGTGACAGTTGTCAGTACCTGTCGCCGTGATGCCGGTTGTCGGTGTCGGTGTCGGAGTCGCTTTCGGGCTCGGAGTCGTGCGCCGCCGCCGCCGCCGCCTCGGCCTCCGCCTCGCCGCGCCCGCACTCGTGCATGCCCAGCAGCAGCGAGTAGTCCATCAGGTGCAACTTCGTCAGGAACTGGGAACAAGCATCATCGTCAACTACAACACATAGGGACTCCCTGATTGCTCGCTATAGCTGTACAAAAATAAAGGAAAACAATGAGAAGTCCTATTATTATATTGAGTTAGGTTCATTAAATACCCGAAGGGCAAATTGCCCAGGATTAGGAGCCCCGATATGCGGGGCTCCGTCGACATTGGTAAGACAGACATGATTTTTTTTTAAAACAATGTGGTCTTTTAGGGTATCAGACTTTTTGAGATTTTGCCGCAAAGCGATCCGGTCGTATAGCGATCTGAGTAGCACAAAGCTACGCAAAGCGATCTAGTCGTATTTGCTACCTAGTCCTATAAAGATATAGACATAAAGCTTCTATCGCAACTAAACAAGCGATATACATTCTTAAATATAAATTGCAAATTAGCTTTATGATAGTTACTCATTTCTACTATTGGGACACTCGGGTCCGCCTCGTGTCCTCACTCTGGCACGCGCATCGTAAGAGTTTCCATAATGTGACGTAGCATAACTTACCATTTCTTTCTTCCTTACACTTCCGCCACTAAAACCTAAGAACTGGTGAACTAACCTCAACATCAGCTGTGAGAGTTTCAAGCAGTTTCTCCTTAGCCGCGTCTCCGATATCAATGCGGACACCTTGCTTGATAAAGTCGTTGTCTTTAAGTGTGGGCAGGTCTTTCTCTAGTTCCTTGTCCGACGCCTCACGGTCAACCGTCGAGCCTTTGAGATCGTACTTTCTAGAATATAAAAAGGATTTTTAACTACAAAAGCTGGCTGGTCTTGCATGTAATTTATTTATCCATTGGTACGTTGCTTCCTATAGTCGCGTCGTTCTAAAAGGCCCGGAGTGACAGCTGTCATCTCAGTACAAAAAATGTGTATGAGGCATGTTCAAGGTTATAATTTGTACTACTTGTTCAGAAAATCAAAAACTGAGTGAAAGACAATGTGAGAAAATTTATACCCCGGTATTAGCCACATAGATTTAGTTTAACCTTTTGTACACCACAGACGGCTCCGGCCGTCAACTGAAAGTCCTGTCACTGACGCCACCGTCGGCCACACACAAGTTGAAGATTAAAAGGGACTTTGTTTCGTATAAATAGAGTTGTAATTTGCATAGCATAAACACGTAAGGCGTTCAAAAGGTATGAAACAGTATTGATAGAGATGAAATAGCAGCACTCTATTCTCTTTTCTGTCTTGTGAGCCTGAAAGTGTCAAAGCTAGGAAGCCTGACACTATGCTGAGTGGCAACCGCTTCGATATTAGTTCAATTACTTTTAATTTGTAATATTTTTTGCTTTTTAATTTCTGCCGTTATGTATATTTTATCAAACATACACACGCCTGCATTCCCTGAGCGGGGTAGGCAGAGGTACAGAATTATCAACAACTCTAAAAAAATGTTGATAACTGTAACCACATTTATATTTTATCAGCTCCGAATATACTTCTAATTTCCTGTTTTACCTTTTTTTTACATACCTGTGAATATTGAGATGGTTGGAAAACACGTTCCGGGTAGCGACGAGGTAGTGCTCAATCCCGTCGACTGTCAGCCGGTACATTCCGAGGTATTGCGGCAGCAACGTCTTGCCGTGTCGCTCCACGATATACTGACAAAAACAGTACATTTATTTATGCATTAACAGCATGGAGAAAGCAAATGTGCACGCAGGCCACATTTTTTGGGGTGATGTATTTGAAGCCTTTGCCTGTCTGTCTATCTATTATGCGGTTTTTTTTTCTATTAAAAATTGTATTCCAGAGGTATTTCTAAGCTTAGTTTCATGAAAATCGAATAAGTAAATTTAGAGTTATCAGCTCTAACGACCTTGAGTTATGTGGGAGGTGTTTTTTAATATTTTCAATTTAATGTACTTGTATATTTAACCTCTGTTTATACTTTACCAAGAAAATAAAAGTCCAACAAAGGATAATAATAGATTATCCGTGAGCTCTCGCTACGTGATAAGATAGAAATGTATCAATTTGTCACAAATTTACATAGAAAATGATAAGTTTATCTCGGTTACATACAGATAGGTAGGTAAAAAAAAATAGGAAAATGCACAAAAGGCTTTTAACCAAACAATTTAAATGATAAATGGTAATGGTTGTTGGCAGCATATGTGGCCACTCAATGAAATGACACTTGTTGATGTCGGAATTTATACCACGACCCAAAAAAAACACGCCAAAATTTTCGCCGCAGATATTTTTTACTGGCCCAATTAATCTTTATCTGGCTAGGCATTCAAAAACTTCAAACGAATGTAGGTTTGTATGGGAATTCGAGCGTCCAGACAAAATGACAACTAAATCCATGAGCTAGTTCTTCTCAGTTTGATAAAAATAAATAAAACAATTTGTTATTATTTAATTTCAATTCCTGTTTTTGTATTAATATATCTCTCTTATAATCAGAGCTGTAAAATAATGAATAACAACAGGATAAACACTAATGTTATATTTTAATTAACCCTCATAGGTATCGCTTATGTAAATATGTTGTAAATTTCAATCGTTGATAAGATTGCATTAATATTCCTTTGTTTACTGATCATAATCAGCAATCTGATATTCTCGCTAACTGCTTACTGATTTAATGATTTATTCGTTAATTAATCCCGTTGTAGCTTTAAAAAGACCGTTCCACATAATACAATTTCACGCAAAACCTGACTAGATTGGCAATTAAAGTCGGTCGTGTGTAGTTGGCTGATTAATACATATCAAGGTCAATCGTATAGCTTATAAAAAAAATGCCGATGCGATTGCGTGCATGTTCGGATGAACTATCAAATTACCAGCCATTTGCATGGTCATTAAGATAATTGTGTGATCAGATCGGAAACAATGATGTCCAAACCGAAGACCGACGACTGTACCCGCCATGCTTATAAGATGAAGGAAACTCATGAGGAAACTTAAAAAAAAACAGTGTGAAAAGATCGCGAAGCTCAAGTCGGACTGGGCTAGACATGTTTGTCGTATGCATTTGGAATGATGGGTTAGAATTGTCACTGAATGGACCCACAGGATGGCCACCGAAGTAGAAGTAGAAGCAGAACAGAAAGGATGTTTGGACATGTTTCAAAGCGGGGTAACAAAAAGAAGTAATAAATAAATAAATAAATAATATCATTGGAAAATGTCACACCAATTGACCTAGACTTACACTAAGCTCTAGGTTTGTACCATAAGAATAAATACTATTAGAAGGGTAACTTCATCCCCACCACGCGCGCTCTCGCGTGGCCTGTCAACAGTCCAGGACTACTTATCGCAGCAAACACTAGCGGGTTGCCACGGCGGGTTGAAATTCTTAGTTCCGTATTTGACCACGTGCTTTACGATAATAATTGTACGACGATATCAACGAAGTTTGAATCTTTATTTATTATTTGTAACATAAACACATTAAGTAAAGAGCGTTAAAATGAAATACCTAATTAAATAAATACATTATTTACTTATGCACTTTATGTTTTATCCAATATTAATCGTAATTAAGTAAGTCTAAGATAGTATTTCAGTGGTTACGTTATAAAAGAAGGAGTTGCTAAATTAATTAATAAAATGCACGAATACTTCCTACATGTATAAATTAGTTTTATTGGCTTTGCGTTTGTTCTTACAAGTTTATACCTGATTTATTTGTAATAAAAGTACTTTAATTTTTACATAGACACTAGTTAACTATAGCGCAAACTTGTGCCGCTGTCATCCGCTGTCACACTCATACGTCAGTGGAACTATTGGAAAGTCTTACGGATTTGAAATTTTACGGACATTTTAGTTTTATTGAGTATATTTTATTTTATCGTGTAGTTTTACAGGTATATAAACTAATTCTACGCGAACGAGGTTGCGGGCTCAGTTAGTATTATATACTTGTGACAACCCTAATTTTGCGACAGGCGAAAGTGGGGTAAGGCGGGGCGTGGGCCGCTGTAGGTAATTATTTGACGGCTTTGCTGTCAAATCCATACAACGACGCCGAATAACATATGCTTACTATGGGTACTAAACAATGTTATAAATACTAATATAGAGAAATATATAGGTACTTAAATACGTCAAGAAAACATCCATGACTCCGGAACACATCACACAAATATCTGCCCTTACCAGGAGTTGAACCCAGGCCGCTAGCTTCGTAGGCAGAGTCGCTAGCAACTAGGCGAACGTGTCGTTATGTACGATGAAGAGGGATACACGATCTAAGCGTATATATCCGAAAGGGTCCATCTCTCTCAGATAAGATAAGATGTCATGTCAATATATTGCGGCTTTGATCTAATACAGTCAAAGAATATAATTTGTGACCCACCTTAGGTCCAAAGTCAATCTGACATTCTACAGCAATAAGGTTGAGTTTCCTATCAATTACAAATGACTTGGCATCTCTATTGACACTGACATCTTCAAGCAGATTTTCTTCGAAATGGGTAGCAAATTAACTTCCGTGACCGTACGTCAACCACAAAGAAAGCTTTTCTAAGACCACTGATTAGCAGCAATGTGGGTTACTGAGTGACCGATCTTTATTTTTGTAATTTTGCAATGCAATGCAAGGAAGCACCTATTCTACAGACTGCCTATGACAGTTCGCCATCTATCTACAATAGGGATTTTTTTTACAGCTTCAATAAAAGCTTTTTCATGTTACAAACAGGAGAAAAAAAATGTTTGAATAGCTATAAAAATAACCAAGATATAAGCCAACAAAGATTTGTTCCTATCTCTTTCTAGCAAAACAGAATTTTACGTGGAGTTTATATGGCCGAACTGCACAATGACGTCGCTGGTGCACTTCGGATCTCTCTGTCTAATTAGCAGTTTAAAATGCTTGTATCTCCCGTATTTCTTGACCGATTTTAATTTCACTTTTAGTGATCTCTTTTACGGTATTTCCATATTTTGTTGAGAAATGCGACTTAAAAAATCCATGCATATTCCCTATTAGTTCCTTTTTCTCTGCGATCGTTTTTCTCTCTCTCATCTGTTATACACTTAAATGAATTTCGTTTATTTTGGTTTGAAGAAACTACTGGAAGTTAAAAAAAAAGGATAAAAATCCTCGATATAATGGCGGCCCCTTCTTTTAGAGCTGTTATCTCTAAAACGGACAAATCGATTTTCATGCAACGTAGCTAAGAACCATGAGAATAAACTTAGCTTTCTTTTAAAAAAAAACGCGTCCGGGTCGGTCAATCCATTTGGGAGCTACGTCCAGAGGCATCCACAGACACACAGTTAAATTTATAACACCCCACTTTTGGCGTCGGGGGTTAAATAAAAAAACTCGTATCCGATATTTCGAGATGTATGAGTTTGAACCTAATTCTCTTCACATTTAATTTTAAAATCGTACGTCACGAAATGTAAGATACGAGGTTTTTTTCAAAGCAATGACGAAATGTATCGTTACCGGGTGGTAGTGTTTTAGGAAGGAATGCATCCTCTCCACTTCTTCCGAAGTCAGGGTCTTGAGGATGAACAGCCGGTCGTAGCTCTGATAGAACTTCGCGCCGGACTTCCCCGAGGAATCGTCCGGGATAGGCTGAGACCTGGGAACAAGAAACCATACTCTTTCTAGAAGGATGTCCAAGGTTCTATTACGTCACAAATCTAAGATCTGCGCCTCTATTCTCGGCGCTAAAATCCAATCGTATTTGGCCTGTTATGTTACTCGGCCGCCATTACTGTCAAGTAAATAAGAGCTATCAAAACGTTGACAATACGATAACAGGTCAACGACGATATGGTTTTTACAGTGTTGAATAGAGGCCCTGTTCATTTGACCAAAAGTACTCGGTAAACCTATTTTTTTACAAACTTATATTATAACCTACTTATTTGTGCTTTAACCATTACATAATACATAAGTTAAATATGATTATTACTTATTACATAGGTAAGCTTAGATTTGTAACCACAAAATATAATAAAATGCCACGGCGGAAAGTACCTATTTGCAAAATGAACATTCGTAAATCATTCAGCCCTAAGATTTACGTTAAGACTAGTGAGAACTATACAACTTTTAATTGTTTTAATGACCTTAACCTCTCCTCTACCTTTGACCTACTAGCAGGCAAATTTTTCTTCTATACAAAACGACAAAGTACATCCGATCAATACCTACAACGCATTGTAGGCATATAAAACATATGTATAATGCTGCCCGAACGCGCCTAAATAAACCTTATTTACTCATGTTGAAAATTCATTGTCAACACAATGAAAATATTAATATGAATACATTATTATAAGAAAAACTTTATTACACAAAAACTACTCACTTCTACTTACCTACTTACATACTTTATTTTTTACTTTAATAAGGGTCGCTCAATAGGTATTATAACTAAGAGCCATTCCTGAAGTACAAGAATTATATTTCAGAAAAAAAATTGCAAATTGGCGCAGTACCTAGTTGTTAGTGGTTATATATTACATAAATCTGGGTCAAAAAATTAACCTCCTTTTTATGTTAGCTACCTACCGTACCTACCTACTTACATCTAAGAACTTACGTATTAATGAATTCGCTATCACTAAGGTATAGGTATAACATTTTTGTAATAAAATAAGTAACAATTTTATACTGGTGTCCGTTATTTTTTTCTTGGTATCATTTTTTTTTTACTTAAGACCCTTACGTAAACTACGTAGGTTGGTAATCAAATCGCTCTAACCTAATGAATACTGTTTCGTGTTGATCACTTTAAATCTTTAGTTCTCATGTCATCCACTCACACAGCAATAATGAGTAATTTTTTATGATATAAATTCACCAACACAACACAAGAAACAACAACAAATCTAACCCAACTTGACGTAATGAATAGAATTCACTACCTACTTGCCTACTTGCATCTCGCTTGACATGTCTCGAACTCTCGACACTCATAAACCGGTCGAGCGAGCTGACCTCGCCGCGCGCGGGCATCCTTCATGTATTAGCATCGGCAGCTATGTTCCGTGAGGCGGCGATTATAGTACGTACCTCGCGCAGAGAAATATCTGTTACGTAGTAACTCTTATTTAATCTGTGCTACTAGTGCGTCAGCCATTCTAATTAAGGGGCTACCATGGGCAGATGACCTTCAATCTGAAGCATTAAACTTTCAGTTGTTGTAAAAACCTATTTGCATTAACACTGCTGTTCTATACTAGCTGCCATCTCAGTTTTTCTTTTACAAGTCACTGATATCGAGATTCATGCTATCAGTTTGATATTTTTGCTCCAAAAAAGTAGTTTTTTGGCCTTTATTTCCATATTTTTTACTTTAGAAAAAAAACCTTCGATGATTTATTAGATATATTAATGAAGAATATTTAGAAGTTGTCTCCATATCAATTAACGTCAAGATGAAAAAGTTATATCCAACTTTGTGTTTTTATAGTCATGTTTTTAAAAATTTATAAAAAAAAAACTTTGAGTTATTTTGAAATTCTGTTCGACAAAATCAAAGATGAATATATGGATAATTAAAATATTTTTTTTCATAAATTTACATTCAGTTTTAACTGAGTTATAAGAACTTAAACTTTATCAAAAACGTCCGATATGCGCATGGTAGCCCCTTAAGATTTTGAATTAAATTTTTACTGACAACAGATTAATAATTCGAACTTTAATCTTGCAAGTAAAATCTGTCTGACAAACGACAGGTTAAGGGACCTTATTTTCGATGGCGCTTCCGCCATTATTAAAGATGCTTCGATATAAATACAACGTCGCTATAAGCAGTGCGACTTAAGCGCCATCGACAATAAGGTCCCTTTTAATAGATAACGCCACATATTTCCTCCAATTAACACCAGGTCACGCACTAATTCCGATTAGGGCAAGGCCCAAGGTCGACGATAACTAGTGGTCGAGGCACATCGGTATACAAAACTTCGTTGTTTGTACAAAATTTTGGTAGTGAAAAAGGGTACAAGTCGACTTAACTCGTAATAAAAAAGTAAATACATGAACGGAGTATACTAGACTTAAACTCTTTTTCACTTGATCTTCAGGAGACTTATACCCTTTTTTACTAGGACACAGGAATTATGATCGTTTTGTATACGATGCAAACAAAACAAGATACATCAATTAAGACGAAGGTTAATAAACTTGCTGTTGTTACATTCAGCTTCGGTTGATATAACTGTTTTTTTTTAAACTAAGGAATTTACTGTTAGTGACATTTATAAATAGTACGATAATGATTTAATCAATCTTTGATAATCCTTGCATTCCCTTATCATCATGTCAACATCCATCAAACGCAGAGTACATGGTAATCCCAGTGAACGGCTTAATGAAACCATATTGTGTAATGTAAAATCATGGACCATGTACAATTTATTGTCTCTCTTACACTAATGAATAATTCCTTATAAGAAGGCTTGAACTATCAGAGCCTAAAGTTTTAGGTTGTCTTCTCGTATCACAAGCACAGTATAACCTCGTAAGGCCCACCGTACTACAAACAGCCAGTTTTTTGTCAGTGGGGCTTTGAATCTACCATCAATGGTAATAAAGTTCAATTACGTTTGTTCGAAGATGCCATTTTCAATTTATGAATAAAGAAAAGTAAACTTTATTCCCATTGCAATACAGTTCAAATTAAATTGCCTTGATAATGTACATCCTATTTGCACACTGGGCCTTACGAAGATAAACAGTAGTTCATCTTCATACAAAGGTATATCGCTTGCTTGCATGTGTGCGTGCCTAGACCGTACGCGCCACGAACCACCACAAGCAAACTCAACAGGACGGACCGAGCCGGTTTAAGCCGGGCCGCTCCCTGTCGCCATTTTTGATTGCGTGCGTATCAAGTATCGAGCGAAGCTCATCGACACAAAAATGTCATGTAAATGTCATATATGGACATACCCTACCGCCCGAGCGGTAATAGGTAACAGAAACTCCTAAAGGGCCGGAGATGATCTACTTTCCTATGAGATGATATACTTTCTAAGTTACGTACATTATCTGAAAAGGAGAATGTAAATTATCGTGAGGAAACGTGAACATTCGAAGAGCTGAGTGTGTAAAAGGGGTAATTTGGTTTTTAAAGTTGCTTAACACATATAATCGGTCAAGATGCGAAGAAATTAACGTACATAGTGACCCGTATTCATTGTTCTTGAGTATGTATGCATTTTTTTACCTGATTCGTGTCTGTCCTGTCTCATAATTAGAACCAATTATCTCTTTGATATTTAGTTCCCATCGAACAGAACTAATTAATGATGGAAAGAACGAGTAATTACCATTGATTTGCTCTGAAACATATTGAAGAAGAAGGAAGTACCTACAGTGAAAAAAAATCGTCAAATGCGTAAATCAGCCATCCATATTCATCCATATTCATCCATATCCATAGTACTTGCGAAAGTAAGTTTAAATGTAACCCTTCCACTACAAAATATTTAAGCAGATTCTAATAATATTCGGCAAAGAGATAGATTTACCCTGGGAAAATACATATAAATATCCCCGAAAATTGGACATTGCATGTTGGAATAGCGATATCTTCAACGCGGACGAAGTCGCGGGCAAATGCTTTTTTATGGCAAGGAGATGGCACACCTGCTTAGGCTTAGTACGCTATAATATACATTTTCAAGATTTGACGTAGCCTGTGACATCTATGATAATAATCAAGGTTTCTAACAATACCATAAACTTATGGTCAATGCATTTTTATTAACTGAATCAATCATATTACTTGAAAAGAAGTCTCATTCGTGTTTACCGCAGTAGACAAGACAACCATATTTCCCAAGGGATGAAAGTTAGCGAAGATATTAATAAGACAACATACTGAAGCAAAGAAAAACACGAGGCGATAATACTAAGCAAGAGGGAGATTTTATCCTAATATTTCTCTGGTCTGGGGAGTAAATATTATGTTATGATATGCCTATGCAGTTCATTTTACGGCGAGCGTATAGCAGTAATACATATATATAGCTCTGTCCTTTTCTCTCAGCATAAACTAAACTGAGGCCCTAGCTAAGATGCATTACACTCACTAGCGTTTCTATTCGTTTCATCCAATCGCGTCACCGAGGGCCCTGCAAAGATGCACTACGCTAACTAACGTTTCTATTCGATTCGTTTTTAAACCAATCGCGTCACTGGGAGATGACGTGATACGAAAAGTCACGTGGCCTACCAGTGACGCGATTGGTTTATAAAAAAACAAAAAACCGCCTTCAAAAAGCAAAAAATAACTTCTTTAAAATGATAGGTAAATAGGTCAGTCCAACTGAAGTCTGCTTTTGGTTAAAATATTGTTGGACGCCGACTTCAGTTGGACTGACCTATTTACCTATCATTTTAAAGAAGTTATTTTTTGCTTTTTGAAGGCGGTTTTTTGTTTTTTTAAACATTTATTTTATTTTATACTTTTTAGTGATCCTATTTATGCTGTTACGTAGCTCCACTTCTAATTATTAATAAGAAACTATAGAACATTTCAAGCTCGCCGCAGACAACGCCGCGGGAATGTCATAGTCATATTTAAACCTAAATGTGCTTCGTCATAGTCGCTCAACTTCCTTTATCGAAATATCTTATCGCCACCCTTGAAATAGGTACCGTTAAGGAGTTCCGGTGGCCATCTGTGGTCTTCATCATCAGTTCCACTTCACCATATAGTACTTTTCAAAAGCAAATGCATGAGTTACAGTGAAAAATACCAAAATCGCTACAGGTGTGCCTATAATATTTGAGGAGTTCTCTTGATTTCTCCATGATCCCATCATCAGATCCTGACGTGGTGACAATGGGACCAACTAGAAAGTATACCCATTCGAACAACGAAAAAATTTTTCAAATCGGTCCAGTGGTCTTCGAGTAATCGGGGAACATACATAAAAAATAAAAAATAAAAAAAATAAAAAAAAAAATATCCCGACGAATTGAGAACCTCCTCCTTTTTTTGAAGTCGGTTAAAAAACGAATCGAATAGAAACGTTAGTTAGCGTAGTGCATCTTTGCAGGGCCCTCTGGTATATGACGTGATACGAAAAGTCACGTGATCTACCAGTGACGATTGGTTTAAAAATGAAACGAATAGAAACGCTAGTTAGCGTAATGCATCTTGGCAGGGCCTCCTGTAATAAATAACCCCCCTGTTCTGTCGCAGATATTGATGTACTATACGTTACTGCGATTAGGTACAAAAATGTGCTGCTTTTTCAGAGTTGACTGTTTGTCGTACATATCTTGATATTCGAGTTTACAGTTTTAAAAATGTTAACAACTGTGGCGTGAAGAAATAATAAATACTAACATTAATCCTTATCTGCATCCTTCCTTACTAAGGCTGCATTCGACCACACTGGAATAAGGTCTTATTCCTAGATTAAACGCCGAATTTGTATAGACTAATCTCGGAGTATGTCTTATTACAAGTTTGGTGATATGCGGCCTAAGTGATATTATGTACCTATGTGAAAGTGTGTTTGTTCGTTTGCTAGTTCTGCCTCACTGGATGTAAAATTTGGTACAAAGATAGTTTATAACCCAAACACGGACATAGGCTACTTTTTATCAAGGAAAATCAGACGTCTCCAAAGGAACAACGATAAACGACTTTTAAGCAGGCTAAAGCTAGTTTTACTTCTAAAAATATATAACTTTAAAATGTCCATACTGTCTGCTTGTAACGTCTTCAGGGCTAAACACGGATTATGCTGAAATTTAGAATGGAGATAGTTTAAACCACGGGGGAAAACAGGGAGGGCACATATATCACGAAAAAAACTTGTTCCCAGAAGAAAGAATTGTTGAATTTAGCTCCGGGAGATAACGTTTCTCATTCCCTAAATCAACTCCGATTTCCACGATTTTTGAATATGTTGTAGTTATTATGAAGAAGTAGGTTTGTATCTGACTCACCAATAAAATAAAATCATCGGTGACGCCGTACCTACTGCAGGAAAATAACATATCCGTCATAATACCGATTTGGCGGCGATATACTTCAATATGACTGTGTTAATTAAACAACAATGGCGGCTATATTTTATGGGCTTCCATTAGTTACAGCTTCTTTAATTCCATTTGAGAAAATGTGTGCACACGGAAATAAAACGTCTAGTCTCCTTAGTAACTTTTTGAGATATCGCGAAATTAAAGTTAGGGAGCCATAATTTGGACTTGTTTATATTAATTAACTTGCGTTCTGCCCTACAAACTACCCGCCATGAACGCCATCGACACCTAAAATAGTCTCTTTTATTACACACTTTACACAGGGCACCTTATGGTAAGTGGAATTTGTCACCCATAGGCGTTTGCATTCTCGACTATAATCTAAAGACTGCAATCCTAAGACCGCAAATGCCAACCCGAGGATCTAGATGGAATGCCTCTGCTAGTCATAGAGTATTTATAGACTATTCAGTAAGACCACTAACAACATATTAATTCATATTATTCAATAAAGTTCAGAAAGGCCAGAGCAAACGTAATTCATGCTCAGTAAAGTTATTTGAATATGAAATGCATTTAAATATTTGCTTTGACTCACAGCTGAGTTATCTGAGATATCTCTCGTGGCAACAATATGATTTCTCTCCAACAATGACACCTTTTATTTGCATAGAGATATAACAGATTCATATTTCCTTATCGTCAATATAAACTAGTAGTTCCACGAACGAGATCTCACGATTTTCCCCTCTTAAAGGGCTGATCGACGGTCGAGTAAGTACGCCGTACATGGGCATTTTCACGAAAAAGTGTACCCAATTAAGGACTGAAATTAAGGAACTTTAACTTTGTCAGTTTTGCGAAGAAAATTAGCTATACATTGACGGCCGCCAAAACTGAAAAAGCCAAAGTTCCTTAATTGGGTACACTTTTTCGTGAAAATGCCCAAGTACGGCGTACTTAATCGCCCGTCGATCACCTCTTTTACTCCGAAAACCAACGACCAATCTGACTCACGTTCGAACTCAAAAATTATATTTAGCTCAAGCACGATTCAAAAAAAAAAAAATGTAATCGGAATGTCGGTACTCAACTTATCATTGAACAAGGGTTACCTTTGTTTCGGCGAAATATGTTTGCCAAATGTATCGTTTCCCAACCGTTTCATTTGCCAACCCGCTTTGTTTTCTAAATATTTCAGGATATTATAAAAACTAACCGAACCTAACCTATGGTACTGAAATAAATCCTGAAATATTTATATGAATATTGGGTTGGTAAATGAAAAAGTTGAGAAACGATACATTTGGCCAACATATTTTCGCCAAACGGCAGGCTACGATTGAACAAACATACAAACATACGAATGCCCACTGAGTTGAGTCTGACCCTCACTTCATTTATTCGATAATACGTTGATTTGTTATGGCATGACTTTTAACTCGGCCGCCTTACCGTCAAGTAAATAAACATTGACAATACGGAAACACGTCATAAACACTAATGTTTAACATCGTATTTTGTCGAATACGATCATTCGTCTTGTTGTCTCAATTAGCTTATCGACGGGTACTGAAACGGACTGAGAAATGACGATAAATGCAAACCTTTCCGACCAAAAACTATGTCGTATAATCATACGATTCAGAAATCTCTAATTAAAAAAAAAAAATCTTTGATATCTATTTTCGTTTTTGCAGTCATCATATGCTGATCGAGACCAAACTAGCGAGTCCGAACTCAGTGGGTCTGCGTTGAACACAGCTGGGATTCTGTTGAACCTTCCGACTTCGTCATCAGACCAGCTCTTTCCTTTATTCAAACAAATCGAGCAACTTCCGTACTAAAATCAATAAAAACATAAAATTCCTAGAACATCAACATATTGTTCTTCCCTAAGATGTTCCATAAACAATAGATTCATTATTTTTAAAACAATGCGCACTTACCTTTGTCTATTTCTAAGTGCAATTTTATGGTCCAAGAGTGTACGTGAGACATAAACTATAGTGTTTTCAATCTACGATGACACGCCCCTCCACCTTATTTTACGCCGCACGATTGTACGTGAAAATAAATAATACTGAAGGCAGCTAACTGCAATGTAATAGTCAAAGCATTCTATACTCTATTGTTAACCTGATACAATTTAAAATGCTTATACTATTTAAGAGTTAGTTAGCCGCCTTCTTTGGTATCATGGCAGAATAGGGCGCGTCTACACGAAGGGAAATTGAGAACACTATACAACGCATATTAGACCTTATTACTTAGAACCAAAAGTATATTTTTATAATTAGTTTGTGATTATCATGAATAGGTGCTAGTGATAGTGCAGTGTTAGAAAATAAATTGGAAGGATTTGGGGTCTTTGAAGTAAGGATACCTAACCTAGGTCTGAAGGCCGGAGATGTATTAACCTTATCAATGCTATCACTCACACGACAATGACAGCTTAAACAAATTTCAAACTTACGTAATAAAAATTTGGGTCTATTTTGCAGTGTCAGTCATGACGGACTTCGTTGGCGATGAACCAGTGGTGCAGATATATCCGTCAATGGCCTTTATTCATATTATAGTTTGGGTTCTTTTTCAAAATCGTACCCGTACTGTTAACGTTAATAGCTCTTACCGCCAAGTGAATAAGAGCTACCATAGCGTCAACACTATGTTTACGATATCAAAGCCAGATGGGCAAAGTAAAATAAACGCCTAGAACTGCAACATTAATTGACCGATTTAAATTGGTTATTGTTTGTTTACACCTTACCAGTTAAAATGTCTTCGTATGTAGGATGGGTCACACACTTGCACCCATCGTCTGTCGCAAAATGGCGCGTCAAACGTCAAATTTGAATTTAGAACTATTTTGTACGTTTTATTCAACGAATGATGAATTTCTATGCTATGGTTTATTGATTGGAAAAAAACATTTTAGACTATATTATGCTTGTTTTTAAGATCTAAATCGAATAAAATGGGTGAAATAGTACATTGTTGCCTAGGCGCGGAAAGTAAGGGATTTCCTGACGAGGTGGTTAGCAGGCCGAGCAACAGCGAGGCCTGCTAAAATACGAGTCAGGAAATCCTCGTTTCCGCCGAGGTATACATAATGCTTTTCTCAAACAATGCGAGGAAATTATAAAAATACATGATTATAAGTATTTTTAAAAACCTTTGACAAATTCGGAGAGAATGTTTGTTTGCGTCATACGAGTATTTGTAGCGATAGTTTCATGCACAACGAGCCGCCGCCCGCCGCCGCCGCTCCGCAGAGCCCCGCCGCGCCGCTGCCCCTCACTGCGCCCCCACAAGTTGGGTGTACGGGATTTTTTTCATGGTCCTTTCGATTTTACACGCAATAGAGAGCACTTTTGAAAAAACAATATGGACATGGACGGAAAGTGTTTTCATATGGTTTTTTTACTCCTAGGAGTAAAAAGAGGCATTTTCAGTCCATGTGTTTCAATCGGAAAACCGTTATTTCCGAGCATGTTTGAGAAAAAGTCTTTTGGGTTCGGGTAGTCGGCTAGGCTACCATTAGAACGTATGAGAGCGAATGAGAAAGAAGTACAAGCCGAAGGTTGTTTCATACATATGTTACTTTACATGTCGATTGTTGGAACTTGTCGAAGTGAAAAGTTCAAGTTCTAACATTTAGAACATAGCTTAATTTTAGTGAGATTGCCCCCTGATATTTAAATTTATTTATCTAACGATGTCTCCAGTTTCACCTCGCCAGCAACTGTAAATTAAATAGTATAACGTGGAGCGAGATGACAAATGGAGGTTAAGGACCACAAGTAGGGGTCACGGACGGTTGAGTGAGTTGTCGTAAATAGGCATAATAAATAATACGATCGTATAGGTGACGCCTTAATTAACTCGGACATAAAATAGCGCTTCGGTAATTTTCGTGTATCTTCGGAAATACGAAACAATATTTTATTTAGAACATGGTAAAGGGCTTGGTTGGACGAAACAGCACCCCACGTAATCCCGGAATGCGTAGGTGTAGCTGCTCAACGGACTGAAATCCTCAAGACACCGAGGTCACTCCGAGAAGCCTGTGGAGATACCAGGAGGATTCTGCGCTTGTCGTCAGAGTTAGGCTGGCTAGATTACTAGCTAGCATCCCCTACGCACAATGACCCGACATACACGGGCTAAGTGCGGAAAAAGGAGTGCTGAAGAATGCTTTTAAATTGGTTTAACGGTTTAAGGAATGAATGTTGAAATATTAAAATACTGAAGGTCAAAATTAAAGTGTCATGTATTATAATAATTAGAAAATAGCGACTCCATGGATTCTAGAACCACGGTATGCCACCAAAAGTCCTAACCCTAGTAATAAACGTTATAAAATGCAACTCTTGTAGAACACACATCTCTTCTCTTATAATCACACATAAAATACATGGGTACTGTCAATATTTTCATCAACTTCAAATATGGAAAAAGGTTCTCACTTTTTTTTTATGATGTTACCACAATCTTAGTAATTAAATTATTGGGAGGGCAAACGGGGAAAATAACGCTTTCAAAATCACGTCTCCAAGTGATCTGTCCAGGGATTAGTTAGACAATGATACGAATCGGAACATACCGTGCCACGGCACAATGGGGCCTGTGGCATGCCACATAATAACACTAGAAGATATAGTTTTTATAGTCCTCAACTAACTAAATTTTTACTAAATAAATTATAATGATCTGTCATCATTTGGAGTGAACTAAAGAAACAAATAATAAGTTAATAAATAACTTGTAAATATAAAGTACTTTCGTAATGGACTTTTATTAACTCGCAACTATAAATAAACGTCAAATAAGAGCTCTGTCAATATGTAAGATTCGATAAATCGTTTTATTTTGTTTTGTAGCTCTACTTACAAATGCTTGATTACTGAGATTTAGCTAGTAATAATAATAATAAATAATTCACAGAAAATTAAATAAATATATAAATAATGGATTAATAGGAAAGGCGAAAAGGGAAAGGGATACTTCCGCACTTGAAAATAAAAACTCCAAACCAAATTCACGTCTCCCAGTGATCTATCTGTCAAGCGGTTAGACAATGATACGGGCCGGACGCGCGACTCCACACCGTGCCACAATGACGCATGCGGCACGCTAAAGGATGATTTCCACCAAACAGCTCGCATCGCATCGGATCGGAAAGGATACGAATGCTGCTAAAATTATTATTGTCTATTTATTACGGAGCCAATCGCGCGTCACTAAAGACGCCCGCGATCTAGCTGATATGCACGGCTAGGTAATATAGACTTTAAATACTGTGTACATGATTTAATATCGTTTAAATATTGTAAAATCCGATCCGATCCAATGGTATGCGAACCTTTTGGTGGAAATCATCCTTAAATGTTACCTATAGAAACATACTTTTGATTTGTCCTCGGCTAACTTAATGTCTCAATTGTTTAAAATTTTATATTCATTTTGAGTAAGATAACACAAAAAAAGTTTTCCTTGCTCTTATGTAAACAAAGAAAAAATATAAAGTAGTCAAAATCAGTATTTAATAAGGCATTTTTTGTTATTAATATCTTTAAATTGTTTATTCAGCTACATAAATATGGTAGAGGTCAAAGTTCCCAAAATACTCTCTTGACAAAAAAATCATATGAACATACTTTTAAAACTTTGGATGCCACCACAAGTTTTTGTATCTACAGTCAGATACAAAATTCTGGTGGCATACAAAACTAAGTATGTTGTTATGTTGTTGAACAACAAAACAATGATTTTTTAAATTATTTTGTCATGTGGAATGACATGACATTAAAAGGACATGACCCATTTGACATTGCATGGTCGTCACTGATTTATTTTTACTTATAACTGCCGTACCTGAATCAAACAAACAACGTTAGTTTTAAATTAGCCGAGGACACTGCGCCACACCGAATATAATTGTGGCACGCTGCCGCACGCCCCGGCCCAAGTGGCGCGTCTAATGATCCGTGTCAGTACAGCACACTACATACTGTTAAGAAAAAAATAAATGAAAAATCGTACGGTTGCTTAGCAATCCGCTGACCTCAGGCGTTTAATCGTCAGGCCGCGCTTGACGAACGCGGTCGCATCATGGAGGAGACTCTCGTTTTCTGGCGTGACGCCAGATGGCGCTGTCGCCGACCGCCGCAGCATACTGATCAGTTTCCGCTGCCCACGCGCACACAGGTAGTTATCAGGCTTTCTAAACCTAGGAAGGAGCGGGATGGGGACGCCAGTAAGAGGGAGAAATAAATACAAATAAATAAATATAACTGGAAATCAGAGAAGGCAGAAATAAAAGAGCGTTAGCGTCCACACGTGCTTTCTAGCCGCTCGGGTTGAGAACTACTTTGCGGGGATGATTTCAATGGATGCTCAGACAAAATACCCTTTTCCTCCCAAGGTTTAAAAGGGGGAATCTCAAGATCTCAACCAGCTAAGCTACTAAGTTCTTTTTTGCGAACTAGCAAACTGTTGGGTAGTTTTACTGCTGACAAAGATTACACAATTGGTCATAAAATGCGTCGCTTATTTCTACGACAATCATAACTTGACCCGTGCGCTCATAGGGTACCTTCGACTTTATAAAAGGCATAGCTGAAACACGCACGAATATATAATTTCTTCGCATTAACAGGTCATTCCTCACTTTCGTCTGAGCATCGAATTAACTCGCCCCCCGATCGGATTATAACCTTATAGGGTATCTTACCTGGTGAGCGACTCTTTGTAGTCGAGGTCGTCAATCCCGAACCTCTCCCTCAAATTCCTGAACACTAGGGGACAGTATTCCTTGACCTTGAAGTGAGATGGCATATTTTCCCTGTAAAAAAGAATAAATGTTATATTTTATTTTGATAGCCGATGATAAAGGCCTATGCCTCATAATCCATCATGCTACAAACAGGGAGTTTTTTGTGAGTGGGACTTTGAATCTACCATCAAGGCAATAAAGTTCAATGTCGTTGCTCGATAATGCCATTTTCAATTTATGAACATAGGAAAATAAACCTTATACTTATAGCAACACAGTTCAAATTAAATTGCCTTGATTAATTAAATCCTATTGCACACCGAGCCTTACGAGGATACGGAGGATAAAGCATGCGAGCCGCTAAAGGTGCATAAGCGGGCAATTTTTTGAGCAATAATCGCCCGTCAATAATAGCTGTCTTGCTCTAATTTGGTGTAATAGAATGAGATGCCCGTACGGCTAATTATTGCTAATAAAATTGCCCGTGTAAGTGCAACTTAACTACGAACGCGGCGCCATAGATTTTCATAGTACCACTTATACCTACTGCATCGACCGCGGCGCGATTGTCGCGCGTACCAGTTGCATCAGTAGCAAGTGTAGGAAAAACGAAAGTCTACCTTAAATTAACAGTCGCCTAATAAAAATGTTGAGCATACTTAATTAAACCTTTGCCATTGTAAACGTCATTTTCGTGCTAGTAATTTAATGATCAGTTTGAAGTTTATTATGACAATTATGAGAATTCACTAATGTGGTTAACATTTCCTTTGGGATACTGTTCATACTGCATGACCACGTCATAGGTAGATTAAATAATATCGTTGCTACTTTAGAAAAAACTCGTATCTGATGTTTCGAGATGTATGAGTTTAAACTTAATTCTTTTCACGTTTAAGTTTAAAAACGTACGTCACGAAATGTGAGCTAGGAGGTTTTTTTAAAGCAATGACGACATGCGGCGTAGAAAAACACACTGACAAATAGGCGTCTACGAAAAGAAAAATTGTTGTCGTGTCTTACCGACCGCGGGCCTATAATGGTCGCGTTTATCGCAGTGTATAAATATAGATTAAACTCCCGTCTCTTTCTGACAAGTATGTAAATTAGAGTGACAGGTGCTTGGTCCACAATAGGGAATATGCATGGTATTTTTAAATCACATTTATCAACAAAATATGAAAATACCGTAAAAACCAAAGATGAAATTAAAATTAAATTCGGCCAAGAGTTACGCATGATACTAGCATTTTAAACTGCTAATTAGACAGCGATTACAAAGAGAGATCCGATATGCCCTGTGACGTCATGAAACAGATCGGCCATATAAACTCCATGTTAAATTCTGTTTTGCTAGAAAGAGATAGGAACAAATCTTTGTTCGCTTATATATTGGTTATTTTTATACATAGCTATTAAAAAAATGATTTTTCTCAACTTTGTGTTACATTAATCAACTTTTATTGAAGCTGTGAAAAATGTCGTGAATATTCCCTATTAATTCGAAAAACTCCAGAGAAAAAAAATACGTACAAAGAGATGTATCCACTTTTTGACCTTATTGCATTGTAATAAGGTCCAAAAGTGAATACATTTGTTCGTAGTAGACGACGCTTTCCCAAGCATGACGCCGTACATCGTCCTCGGCATTCAGCTAAAGCTTAATGTGACGCTGACGGGCGTCAGTGGCATTCGAGAAGGAATCTTAATAGTAACAAAATGCGTTAACTAAAATTGACTACAGCTAGAAGTTTAAAAAGGCTAAACAATGATTATCTTTTAAACCAGTTTTTTTTTTATTCAGTCATTAAATGGGAATAGCGTTAGGGAATAAAGGTTTGTAGTACTGTTAGGCGATGGGCTTGCAACCTGTCACTAATACACTGGTAAACATGTTAGCCTAATTGTGCAGAATGTGGTTACAGAATTATCAACAAGTTTTTAGAGTTGTAGGTAATTCTGTAGCTCTGCCTACCCCTCTCTGGGAATGAAGGTGTGAGTTTATGTATGTATGTAAACGGAAATGTGACGCCAGTTTGTCAATGACATTGTGTAAGGTCGGAAATCGGCGTCACCGGCATCCAGCTCACGCTAAATTAGACGCAGATAAGCGTCAGCAACATGTTCAAAACTATATCTAATGTATAAAAAAAATCTGTTTTGCTAAAAATGTTTATAATAAATAATAGTATTATTAACAATGTTTAGTGCAAAAAACAATTTACTCCTTTGCGAGCTGGTTTGCGACAGTTCTGTGGAAATTTGTCCATGGCTGACGTAAACACAGATGTCGGGATTTAATTTAATTTTAACTTAATCTTTCGAATGTAACTTTGTACATTTATTCGGCGAAAATTATTCGAGTAGATTCGCCGTTTCAGATTTGCGCAAAAAATCTTCGATTGGGCGAAGTTCTGGGGTGTTAGGTGGATTTGCTAATATGGGTCCGTAAGGGATTTTTAGCTCGTCCATTTTGCTTAACTTTTTTTTAGTAGTGTCTGGAAGTCAAATCTGGCCAAAACACCAAATTAGCTTCTCTATGTTCCGATTTTATAAAAACCCGCACTATTGCCAAACATCGCTCCATATATCGGTCGGCATTAACCGCTAACCCAGATTAAAAAAAACGGCCTTAGACATACCGCGAGGGCTGATCGCAAGCCACAGCAAAACTTTTAAAACTTTTTTGGGAAACTTCGTAGACTCCACATATTTCACTTTTTCTTTAGTTGGGCCAGTGGTGTTTTTGAAATAATAATTCCCTTGCCATTAATTTCCGCCTAATTTGATATACCATTCGTCGTTCATTACGCACAAGACGTCACTTTTAGCGTGGAATGTATTTTTGACCAATTTGTGAAGCCGGATTTTTTGAGTAAATTTTTGATTTTTAGACACAATCGTTTTAATTTTTATTGATTGTTTTTGAATACCCATGTCTTTAAGATACTTTTACATGAATTTACCGTCGCTTTTGGATTTTTTTCCGAGCTCTCTATATGATTTTGCGATACGGCAGGCTGTCATTTTCTTTAAGCGACTCCTTTCAGTAGACTGGCTTAAACTGGATAGTCTTCCAAAACCGGGCTTTCTTGTATTCGTTTTTCTGAGTGGGTAGGACGCTAAAATACTATAAACTGTGCTTTAACTCTAACCCCTTCGTGTAAAATTCTCCACGACCTTCGCATTTGACCAGAGGGGTTGTGTATCGAAGAAATTACAAACAGTTTTGCGACGCGTTTTTTCGAGATATGTCATAATAGTTGTTAAAAAAATCCTACGTCCATGAAATTTGTCATACTTATTTAAATATGAGCTGTTAAACAAAAGACAACTCACTCTTGTACTTTTTAAGGAATTTAATATTTTAAACAGAGGTTCAAACTTTGTCCAGATTTCATTCCGCATACGTTAAGAAGGAATTTAGGTAATAAAAAAATATTATTTCTCTAAAACCGACTACAATCCTATGTATAAAGTTTTCAACTGTCAAATAAAGAATCACATCTACAGCATTTTGCAAGGGAATATATCGCACTGCCAGATCAACACAGTATCATTTCAAAAAACTAGCTTGTTTCGTTTTAAGTTCATAGGAAATGTAATAGAGTCGATTTTAAAATGTAGTCGTATTTTGAGTTAATGCTGTATTGATCTGGCAGTGCGATATCCTTATTGTCAATGATTGGGTTGAGTATGTATTCCACACAGACAAAGACTAGGCAGAAGCTAATTTAGTATAATTATATGTAAGCCAACACATGTTTGCTAAAATATCTATTTAGCCCTTTAATAGTCCATTATTACAAACACCTATCTTATAATTACATTTACTTCAGCAATACCTACACAAAATAATCGTCATCAACAATTTTAATATGTCTATGCACTATAAACAACTGAACATTTCCTCGTTGTGACAATCACGTTACCTATTAATTAGTGATTAGACCCATTAAAGCTGACATGCACCATTGTTTTGCGCAGTAATGATATGAATGGGAATTGATAAATCATTGCTGCACTAGGATGTTGCACTTTAATTTGCTATGTTCACAAACAGTTTTACAGTTATTTAAATCTATGAAGCAGCTCTGTACTACTTCATGTGGCATATTTTTACACAACTAGCTGGTAGAGATTAAAAACACTATTATCTGTGTAATACGGACTATGATCTTAATACTAGGCCTGTATTAAGGCCCTCTAGGCACTGTAACAGCTACCGTTGCCAAGGATTGTAGGGTTGCTGCACACTGGGGAGCGATACCTCCCCAATTTTTCCACAGCATTTTTTCCTCAACATGCATTTTAACCTTATATAGTATTTAAAAAAAATGTATACTATATGTGTTATGGTGTATTTCGCCAATGTCGAGTTATTTATAGACACTCCCATGGACTTATTAGAGAAATAAGTCCATAGATATCACACGCGAGGACAATTGTTTGGTAAAAGAGAATTTTCTCTAATGGACTAAACAGAAGCTCATGGGGTTAGCTCCACGCGCTTCTGTCAAGTCGCGGGTTATATTTAATAACTAGTTTAAACATGCCTCTTGTCAAGTCAAGTTATAGCTAAGTGTAATAGTCTACGTTCACAGCCAGGACAAATGTACTTCATCCAATAATATTGAATTGGTACTAATTTCATTGACTATGATTGGACCAGTTCTTTTAGTAGTAATTAGGACCAACCAGATCCAAAACATCTCATGTTATTACTACCCTACTGCTTAGTAATATTGGGGCTGGCTTCCTTACTTGTTAAACAAATGATTATCGACTTTGAGCTTAGAGTACGCTCTGAAGTCATCCGGGAGCAGCATGACCGGTATGGAGACATGACTCAGTTCGTTTATCTGGAAAAAAAAACTCAGTTTTCACTCCCCACATTATCACATTGTTAATATCAAAGTCATTGTAAACACTCAATGAAACTTTGGCAACTTCATAGTGACCCTGTCGGCGCGCATTATCGTCGAATTCTCTATTTATAGAGCCCTAAATGCATCTGTAAGGTGGTGACACCTTCAGCTATTGACCAGGTGCCAGAAACGCAGTATTAACTAGGTAACTGGCGTCAATTTAAAAGTAAACAGTACGAAACTACAACAATCCGGTCCCGAAGGAAATGACATAATGCTATTGCGAGACCGAGATGCCGCGGCATAATCGCCACAAATCAGATTAGCCGTCCATTGCCTTATTCTAATTGGGATCCACACCTGAATATATTCACTCACCGTGTGATTCACGCCCCACATAAACACCGACAACAGCGGCTCGTTAGCACGAAACAATTTAACTTTCTGATGTTTTACACGAATGTGTTTCTTTTTCAACTTGCTCAAACCAGTGCTTGGAACGGACATTTTGGATTTGTTTACACTAAACACAGTCAGACACTTGAGCTTATTTTGAACGCAGACCTAGCTAAACCATTTTTAATTGACGGGAAGGATGCCGAAATTTGAAGCAATTCGATTTATTTGGAAATTATTTGAGAAATACGACACCCATCAATAAAGAGCAAACGGCTTTTTGACAGACAGACGACGGCGGGCGGATAAAAAAAATCTACCATAGACTTTTCTTTGTGTACTCTTACTACTGTAAAAGCCAAAGGAATTATTGTCATACATACTAGTTGGCAACAGTGGCAAACGTATGTACGAAAAATGTTGCTATCGAGTATGGACGAGTGGGTAGAGTAGGTAACTACAGGAAATCATGAGGTGCATTATGCGTTAGAGTGGGACTCGACTGTACTTATCTACTTATCTCAGTCTAACGTACCGTTTTTAATAAAAATACATAATCATGCAAGATGCTTTGCATTTAAGCACTTACCGTGCTTTGATAAACGCAAGTTTATGAAAAAACTGGTTACCTAAATAAATAGGTCCCCCATTTGCTCTTAAAATACCTAATGTGTGACACCTGCTTTTAGAGCATAGGCCCTACTTTGAAAATCGAAGTTCGAAATTACGTTACCTCCATCCCTTTATCTCGATTTATTCTTGAATGACGAGTGATAGGGATGGAGCTAACGCAACTTCGAACCAGCCTCTGATTTTGTGACACACACGAAAACTTATATTACCTCTCTTTTTGCGTCGTAACGGGAGCTAAAAACCAAATCATAATAATAATTACCTATGTATCCCCGACCATGAACAATGTTCTATTACTTTTATTTTAATTCAAGCTAATGCGTGTAACCGAACGTTTTACCTAATGTCAAAACATACCTAATCGAAGAAGGCGACTTTGGGAAAAATAGGGACTATTTCTCTTCCTATTCGATTTCCTTTAATGTATTTCTATTAACAAATTTGAAAGACTAACTTAGTAAGATAAATTACAAGATGGTTATACCGAGCCCATTTGTATACTGGGCGCAAACAGACAAAGAAGTATCGTTGAGAATCGACCTTAAAAATGTTGCTAATCCTGATGTGTTTATTCTGGAAAACAAGATTAGATTCTCAGCCGAAGGCGTAGGTGCTCACGGCATGACAAACTACAAGTTTAACTTGGACCTTTTTTTAGCCGTTAATACCGTGAGTACCTATTATGCCGTACAACACAATAAATACGGACTTTGGTGCCGGTATTTTAGCACCCCTTATCAGCTGACCGTTGATCAATGTCACTTAATTGCCAAAAAATTATAATCGAAAATACAGTGTAGATAAAAAACCTATCCTTTTTTTACAATTTTAGACTGATCCGGATATTGAGAATCCAACTACGGTGCGCGTATTTGAAAACCGTGTTGACATAATACTGGTGAAGGAAACTCCGGTGTGGTGGCCGCGACTTACGGCGCAGCCTCAGAAACCCGCGTGGGTGAAAGTAAGCCTAATATATTTTCATAGCTTTTGCCTGTTACTTTATCTGCATAGCAGTAGTTTCAGTAAAAATCTTAAAATAAGTCGCTTTAATAGAAAGGTGGGAAGGTGGGGTCTCCCCCACTCCAACCTTCCCCCTATGGAGATGCTTGGTTTCTGAATTATTCATGGTTATAATTTGAGGTGTGCCAAAAAGATTGTAATGCAGAGGAGGGGGGGGATGAGGTGGACTCCGTGGTGGCTCCGGCGCTGCGGGAAGCACAGCCCCGCCGCCCTGGCGTAAGAAAGTGCGGCACCAATGCTCGCCTCCGCAGCTGCAGCTTTTTGGTCACCTTTGGCGACCAGCCTCAGCCGCGACGGCTCACTCGGTGTCTGCACTTTCTTCCGGTGTGCTGGGGCTGCCCTCCCTCTGCGCCCTCGGGCTTTTATATACACTCTAGGGGTAGGGACCACAAAGACCACATGGAGTTGGGGTTTACAAATTCGGTTCTGTGCCAAGAGTGAGTGTGTTTCGTTCCGTAATATTCAATGAAATTTAATAAAACTAAAAACTTATCTCCGGCAGCTAAAATTGCTTTAAATCATTTATAAACAACCCAAAAAACCCCACACAGCATCAGTTATCCTCAAACAAGGCGACTTATTTTAAGATCCAACCCGTAGTTTCTGTTCTCTCAGAAATAAAAAGTATTGTGAATGTTCCTCTGGACTATAAACTATTTATATAACAAAGTTCTTAAACAAACACACTCACACTATGCATTTGATGAATGATAGTAAGTAAACACTGTCTATTAAAAAAAATCCTATAAGCTGGTTATCAAATATCATTCAAATTCAATATGAAATAATTCCTGTACAAAGACATATTTTGCCACAAACTAGCATGCAAAAATACTTAATCTTAAAACTATGTAGTGATTATTTTAAAAAATACATTATGTTGAGTTCAGGTTGAAGAGGGCATTGGTCAAATCAATCAATCTTTTTTAATTTATGGCATCCGTGGCGGAGACAATTTTGCCAATGTCAAGTGAGTCAGGGCACGATGTATGGTATGAGGAAAAAAAATTTCACCAACCGATTATCGGTTGAATTACCTGTGACAACAAATAAAAATTTGATAATTACATTAATATACAAATAAACAACCACAACACAGAAGCACACAAAAACTTTATGGAGCTATTTACAAAAAGCTGGATGATGGTTGGAAAAAGAGAGTTTGCTGAAGTAGGAATTGACTGTCTAAAAGCTTGATTCTATATTTGTCAATGTACTCAGATAGGATATTGGTAAAAGGGGTATAAATCAGTGAAAGAAGGAATGCGAGACTGGAGGGGCGGAGGAGAGGGGAATATAATTTGAGAGAAGATCGTAGAGGGAAACAGGATTTTTACTGCAGTTAAAGAAAATATGGTCCACCGTTCCTTCATCTAAACCACACTCCCACAAGGAGTGATCCCTTACCCGGATCTTGGCCAGGAAATGAGGAGAACAGACGTGACCCTGTTGCAACCAGATAATGGTAGAAGTAAGACGTTTACTGGCAGTACGATGTCTAAAGAACCAGGGTTTAGCTGGGATGTCAGGTTGAATTGCTGCATATTATTTACCCTTAATTCTCTGTGATAACTTCCACTGCTCACTCGAGCATACTACAGGGTCAGCTCTGGCCATGGAACGAAGGTCATGAGCATAGCATTGTGATAGGTAGAAAACCCACTTTGAATAGCTTCTTTGGCGCAAGCGTCCGCTTTCTCATTCTCCGTAATGCCACAGTGCCCTGGAATCCAGGACAATACAACTTCTTTGCCCAGTAAATGACATTTATACAAGGCCTCTCTAATTTTTAAAGTTATATGAAAAACTTCTCTCGACCGAAACGGGAATTTAGAAATGACAAATTACCGAGGACAAGGCTATTGGACGACAGGAGCAAGGATCAGAAGGATCCTTGCGAGGTTTGAGGATTGGAATGACAATTGTTGCTTCCAGGGTTCGGGAATATAGCCAGGTTCGTAAATTAAATTTAAGATGGAAAGAAATGTTGTTTAAGCGCATTGGGAGATGTTTTCAATGAGGGAGTATGGAATACCATCAATACCCGGAGCTTAATCACGTACCTAAGCTATGTAAAACACCAGTAAGCTCAGAATGAGTAAAAGGGGCATCCAAACGATCCAGAGAAAGGGAAGTGGGGAGAGAGGAGGGAAAGCAGTCTGCGGAGGGGACAGAGGGAGGAGCAAGCTTGTCAAAAAAAAAGGCGAGCCAGATAGAAGGGTCATTGGATGAAGTATTACTATCCGTGAAGGACCCACAAAATCTTTTTATACTCTTCCAAACGAGCCAGGCAGGAGATCGAGGTGATAAGCCTTCGCAAAATCTAAGCCAACCGATAAGTTTCTTTTCACACGGAAGACACTTAGCACTGGGCCGAAATATGCCGAAGGTTAAGGTAATTCTCCATGGAGATATTCTTGGAGTAAGTTTTTTCTGTCTCTTTACGTCGGCGTAGGCCAGCTGAGCAATCATCATCCCACCATGGAGGAGAAAGAATTTTGTTACAGGAACAGTTTTTTAGGGGGATAGAATCGTCGGCTGCAAAAATAAGGGCGGATGTGAATTTAGAGTAAAGATCTAAGAAGTTGGAGTTTGAAACCTGAGGGAAACCCATAACATGGTTATCAACTAATGAGGAGAATCTTTCTCAGTCAGCGCTAACTACTCTGTGTTTTAAAAGAGGGGGAGGGGCTGGGGCAAGCGGAACGTTCCGAGGGAGGGTAATTAAAATGGGAAAGTGGTCGCTTCCGTGAGAGACAGAAAGCACTCTCCAAATGACACTAAGAGCTAGGACTTGGAGAGGCTACAGATAGGTCAACAGCACTTGGATTCTGCAAAGGAGCTACCCGCCTGGTCGGGGACCCATCATTAAGAATACATAGGTTGTATTGATCAAAGGTGTCAAGGAGGGAGGAGGACAGGGAGTCACTGGAAGAGGAACTCCACATGATATGATGACAATTAAAGTCACCCAGAATTACAAGAGTAGAAATAATTGAATTAAGTTCAGAGATAATTAATCCATTGCGATGGGGAATATAAATGGAAACAAAAGTAATGTCCTTTACCTTAGCAGCCACAATATTAAGTCCAGGGGAGTGAGGAGGTAAGGAAATCTGAGAGAAGATGAGGGAACACTTAACGAAAAGGGCCGAACCACCCCTTCCGCCAAAACCGTCATCTCGAACACATGAAAAGCCCGGGATCCTAAAAACGGCGCCCGGACTCAGCCATGTCTCCAAAATGGCCAGGATAAAAGGTTTATGTAAATTAATGAGGGCACAAACTTCTGTCTTTTCAGAGCGAACACTCGTACAATTCCAATGTAGGACTTTTAGGTCCATGATGATTTTGAATCAGGTTCGTCAAATTGATCAGCATTTCCGAGACATTGTACGGTAAAGAGTCACTGAATTTAGAAATTATATTGAATAGAGTCTGACATAACAGTACAATTAAATTATCATTGGGAGTCAGATCTGGTTGAGAAGCACCAAGAGCACAACCATTAGGTTGACTGGGCTTTGGAGCGCTAACTATAGCGTTATGGGCAGCCTGATCATAGCCCTTGTCCAGGGGAGCACATGGGCGGTGAGGAATGAGAGCGGATTGTTTATAAGAAATAGGTTTTACTGTCGCCGTTTCAGGTTCAGGAATAATGATAGATTGGGACTGAGATATACGGGAGCTAGCCACCTCAGCAAATGATTTCCGCACTGGTCGGAAACGAAGGGCAGCCTCAGAGTAAGGAATGTTCTCCTCTGACATGACAACCTTATTCGACCGTTGACGTGATTGCTCTGGGCAATTAGGACTAGATGCAAAGTGTTGCCCTGAACAGAACAAACAAGTCGCTTCCTCCATTGGGACATTACAAAAATCTCCAGTGTGCCGTTGAGCACACCGGAAGCACCTAGGCATCGATCAGCATTGCGCCTTGGTATGGCCAAATCTGCAACAGCTGTTGCAATGGATGGTCGACAATTGGTAAGGACCCAGTGGCAAGGAAGAACTGTAGCAAGTCACATAACCGGACAAAACTCTTGTATGAATGGTCAGAACAACTGTCTGTGTAGGGATCCATTCAGTAACACCGTCTTTGGACACTTTCCTATTTAAATGTCTAGCCCTAATGACACGACAATTAATTGGACACTCCATACAACTTACCAACTCTTCCATGCTGAATTCAAACTGAACTCTTCTTACAACACCCTAGCGTGTGACACGGAATGAAGGGATTACTGCAGTAAACTTATGCTGGGTGAGAAAACAGCTATCCATGAATGTGTTAGCATACTCAGCTTTAGTAAATTCAACCACCATCCGATTACGACCGGCCGCCTTGACTCCCTTCTTACTAATACTGGTAGTGTAAGAAAATAAAGAAATAAAATAAAAATACATTTATTCACTACACAGATAAGACACACAGAAAAATAAAGTATTGAACAGAAAACAGCAATAAAAAGAGTAGTGAGTGTAGTTTTCGTCACTGCATTGTCTATTTTTAGCCCTACGTTTAATATAACGCCACCAAATTACACGCGCACAATAAATGTTTGGATTTAGACTATAATAAACAATAATAAATCACTAGTGTCACTAAAAAGTTTGTCGTTTTATTTATTTTAACGTTAAAATCGCAGTCCAGTGTACCGTCATCTACCGATGTGATTCTTATGTAAAGTTTGAGCAAACTTAAGGAGGCGGATTGTCAAACCAGCCGATAAGTCTGGCTCTGATCTTGACACATGAACAATATACGGACCAACATCGGTCGGACCACACTTAACTTTAACCCCAGAGGGAAATTCAGGAACTACAAACGTGTGCTGCACCGAAGCAGCCGGGGGGGGGCCGTTTTTTTTATAGCAGGATCCGAATCAGACGCATCCTTCGAGCGTTTCACGCCCTTTCTGACCTCTTGTTCCGAACCCACGGCCATAGCCTCTGTCACAAGAGCGCGAGCGCCGCCCCCATCAGGGGGCTCGCCCTCCATCTCCATACACAAATTTATACGTCACAAATACTTACAACAGACACTCAATCACAACCAACACAAAAACACGACACGAACCACAGAAATTCAACAGATTTCACGATAAAAAAACGAGACGCTACGAATTTTGCATGTGGCCCAACCACCATCCACAGATGGCATCAGGGCATTGGTCAAATAAAACATCTGTTCTTTGCCATTCTATATATTCTATTTCCTTGATATATGGCTCATACTTGCAGTTGTCACCTCCATGTCAAATGTCAGTATTGTTTGGCGTCTTGCATACAATTATGTAAATAAATGGAAATTTAGTTGTTGCGGCTTCTATGGCTTTTACATCATAGTTCTGTTTCTGGCTTTTACTTTATTTTAGATTTTTCGTGTGAGTCAGTGCACATAGCATTTGTTCATCATCCTTCATAGGTACGTATTTATTTTAAATAAAAAGTTGCTGAAGTCACTCATGGTCATTGAAAAAGCCATTCTTCGATGGTTCGGTCATTTGGAAAGGATGGACGAAAGAAGATTGACGAAAGAGATATACAGAGCGAAAGTGAGTGGAAGGGTCGAAAGGGGCCGAAATTGGGAAAATTCTGGAAAAGGGCCGAATCGTAAGTACCCAAAGCCGACGTGCATGCATGACTTGATGTAATATGAATGTGGAAGTAAAAGAGATTTGTCAGGATCGTAGCAGGTGGATAGAAGTGGTCTCTGCCTACCCCTCTGGGAAACAGGCGTGGTTTAATGTATGTATGTAAATATTTAACATACCAAATGCAAAGAAAATATTTGACAAATAACAGCCTAGTAAACTACAAAGAAGTTAGTTAGCAATTTTTTTTTAAACACCTATGATACGTAGTATTTTCATTGTTCGGCAAAACCAGTGAAACCAACAACCAAACCTTTATCACAGGCTTGTTTCTTTATTATTTTGCTGAGTTTGGTTGACAAAGTTGTGTTACAAATAAATTTGAGTTTTATGATATAACTAGCGACCCGCCCTCGCTCGCTTCAATTTATGTGAGTTTAACGTACATAATCCAGAATTTAATATAGGTACATAAATACCTTCCTCTTGAATCACTCTATCTATTGATGGAAAGCCAATGTTTGCTGACACCTTATTGTTGTCAGAGTATCTTAAGCAAGCACGGGTTAATCTGTGACCACCAAAAAATAATCTGAAATCAATAAGGTTTCACCAGTAATTAGTTTTCTATGAAATGAAAATTCTGCAAAGTGATACGTTCTATGAAATAATTGTCTATGTTGCATACTTTTAAAGATCTAAGCATACATACAGAGGGACAGATGGCAGGAAGCGACTTTGTTTTATATTATGTAAAGAAATAAAACCTAATTTTATGTTATTTAAATATTTTATTAGGTTTTGGTGTGTAAAATTTGATCAGTAAAATAAAGTACGGTTTACAAAACATGTAGCATATGTACAGTTTCCCAAAAAAGGGTTTGAAATAAATGAGTATGCTATCAAAATTATCCAACTTTTATTAAATTGCGGGTGCCTTTTGAATATATTGTAGTTCCGTTTGCTTTGCGTTTCTTGAGGTTACGCAAACTTTAGGTTAAAAAAAGAGTTCCCGAATATCCAGTCTCTAATAACCATAATAATCTGTGCAAAATTCTGAATCTGAAGTTCAAATTCAGAATTTCAGACTGAACCATATCTGAACGCGATCTCGGAGGGTAATTTAAAAATGGAATTTAATACTTAGTACTACATAAAGATAAACAGATTGTAGATTCTATGAGGTTTGTTTTGTACATAAGTACCCGAAACCGACGTGCATGCATGACTCGATGTATGAATGTGGAAGAAGCGAAAGAGATTTGCCAGGATCGTAGCAGGAGGAAAGAAATGGTCTCTGCCTACCCCTCTGGGAAACAGGCGTGGTGTAATGTATGTATGTATGTTTTGTATATAGTCATTGCTTTGAAAAAACCTCGTATCTCATATTTCGTTACGTACGATTTTAAACTTAAACGTGAAGAGAATTAAGTTCAAACTCATACCTCCCGATTTTTTTCTGAAGTAGTAACGATATAATATTACTATTATTTTATTTTTACTTTTTAATTGTATCTGCCAAATGTACATGTAGTGTTAAGTTGTTTTTGTTTGATGGCGTCACAATAAACGCCGCGGCAATAAACATGTAATATGTATGCATATGTTGTTTTCAATTTTGTTTCGTATTTTTTGTGATTTTATTGTATTTACATGTCCATGGCATACTTATTAAGGTGAATAAAGTTTTTTTTCTATTCTATTCTGATAACCTTCGACCCTCAGTTTTAAGCGTAATTTTACAGTAAACCCGCGAGGCGGGTTCTTGGAACTGGATAACCACTACCATACCAAACCATTATGTTTTAGATTAACTTTGACTTGTGGAAGACGGAGGACCCTCAGGACAGCGAGGAGGAAACGCGTGACATCATGAAGGACTATCCTGGGATGTATGACAGGCTGCATAAAGAGGAGATGGGCTATAGGAAAGGTATTCAATATTACTAGACAACTTTACTTCAAACAGACAGACAAGACAAAATATATGAAATAGGTTTTATTAGTCCAAAATTTTGATTAGTTCGTACAATTGCCTGTTTGATGCACAACATTTTAGTTTTCTCAATCTCTTAACACATTCAGTGACAACGAGTACGACGACCCGATAGTCGCGTCCACTTTTCGTAGCAGATTTTCACTAATAGCGGAAAAATGCTGCTATAGCGTAGCACTCGTAGCATTGCTGGCACTGACGGGTTAAGGGTTAGCTAGAAGAGACTCCTTAAAGAAAGAATGAATAAATGTATTTTCTTTCTTGAAGTTGTAAGTCCTCTTTGTATACCTATCGTTATTTTATCTTCATTGTTTTTTCTTTTGTATAATAATGTTTTTACATACACAGGGTAAACCTGGCTAATTATGTGACTCACGTATTTCCCGTGATACCACTTATGGTAGAAATTTTATAAGCTGGTAGTTATCCACTTGAGAATTTATCTTATACGCAATGCAATTGTTCTCTTATTTGAAGGCTATCGCTAATAACAAATTATAGCAAGTAACAAAAAATACAAACAAATAGCTACCGTCTTCTACAAATCACAAGGTTGAAATTGCAAAATCATAGCACATTTGATAATGACACTTGGCAATGAAAGCCGTACTCAGGTAGATCGTCGCTGTGTAGTGCGTCCACGACCAATTGATAATGACGAAAGGACTTTCTTAATGAGTTAAGCTTTTGAAATTTCAACCTTGTGACTTGTAGAAGAAGGTAGCTATTTGTTTGCATTTTTATTACTTGCTATGATTTGTTATTAGCGGTAGTCTTCAACGAAAGAGAACATTGCATTGTGTATAACATAAACTCTTTTAAGTGGATAACTACCAGCTTATAAAATTTCTACTACCTATATGTTAATGCTTCTTGTGGAGTTACAAGCTAAATTTAATCATTAAATGCACCCATGTAGGTTGCATTTCATGTTTAAAATTAACTAGTGTAACTCCAAAATAATCATGAATCGTGGTACTATCACGTGAATAACGCGAGTCACATAATTAGTCGAGTTTGCCATTCGTAAGCATCGTATAAATAGCGGTTTTCCCTTTTAGAATTTGTTTTCAAATCACCAACGAGGTAATTCATTATATTCCTTTAGAATTCTTTTCAGAAGACTTCAAGAAAGTCTACCTCATAATCTATAACCTGCTCCAATTCGTGGGCTATGCCTACGTGTTGATCGTGATGCTGGTGCGGTACCTGAAATTGGAGCAGGAGTCGATCCCGGACACTTACCTGTACGTCGGCCCGGCGATGAAGTTCCTGCAACTCATGCAGTATATGGAGGTTATGCACCCGATGTTCGGGTATACTAAGGTTAGTTTAGTTCAGTTAAATGTGTTTTTAGAGACGCCCCGCACTAGCGTCTTTTGTGCTTCGGCCAGCGCCCGCACAGTGGCGTCTATAGAGCGTCTACCTTACCAGCGCCAAGCCTACGACGCGTCGACGCTGTTTCGCTTTTTCACTGGTAATCACACAAATCAAACCAACTCAGCTAAACACTGTTCTCCAACTATTCCCTGCGGTATTTACAAATATTTCAGAATTTTTATACTACTAACCTAACCTAACCTATAGGGTTCTACACGATGGTCCTGAAATAAATCCTGAAATATTTATAGTTTCGGAAAAAAAAGCGTTCGCCCAAATGATACGTTCGACGAAATTAATCAGTTGACGAAACATAATTCGGCGAAAAGGCAGTACACCCGGCATAGATTATATTCCGTGCTCATTTACCTCCCCCTTATATAAGATACACCCCACACTAGCGTCTTTTGAGCGTCAGCGTCCGTCCGTGGTGGGCACTATCTACGTTGCGCGGGCACTGACAAAACACTGGCAACAAGGTGACGTTCGAAAGACATTATTCACGACGTTGGCGTAGACACTGCGTAGGCGCTGGTGAGACGCTGACGCTCAAAAGACGCTAGTGGAGGGTGTCTCTCATATAAGGGGGAGGTAAACGAGCATGCAATGTAATCACCGCCGCGAATGAACACCGGTATCTCTTTCAGTCCGTTGCTGGCCTTTCAGATAATGTGGCCTCTGTGTTTGAATATCCCATGTCATAATAATTTGAAAATACCGCAGGGAATAGTTGGAGAATAATGTTTAGCTCGTGGTACAATAATATACTTCGCCTGAGTTAGTTTGATTTGTGTGATCACTAGTGAAACAGCTGAGAATTTGTATGAACGAAGGCGCAATCTGTTCATTGTCTGTTAATTTTTAGTAGTTGATAGTTTTAACGAGTTTCCATTTGGAATGGGGTAAAATGAGGTAAACATTTGAAAACGATGACAATTCAAATTAACGGTGTCATAGAGCCGCTGGCCTATTGCCTAACGCACTCGCAATCACAATCGTTTTCATTTTGACAGTCCAAAGGCGAGTCGGCGAGTGCGATAGGCAAAGATATGGTTGGAAGGTGGCACAGGTTCTCTGCAAGAGCTTAGGCTTGAAATAGTACAGTCAGCAGAAAAAACTTGTCTCATGTGCAGATGTTTGCTAACTCGGGGCACGGATACTAAAGTGACGTAACAAAATATATTTGCGACAAAAAAAAAAACAATGTGACTGTCAAGATCAAGAGGTTATTCAACGAAATTAAATATTATTAATTCTCTCTCTACATTTAAAAATAAAAACAATAAACAAATCATTTTTTATTTTGAAATGGTTTTCATAGTAAACAATCAATATTTCTTCCATATTTGTCGGTAATAATTGTCTTGTTTTGTTTGAAATGTCATTCATATACTTTTATTATCTCTTTCATAGTATTAGATTTTCAATGAGCACACGTAATAAATACACTACCTCTCATAAGTATTTAGGCACGCGTTATTATTTCCATACAATTGTATACAAAAACGACTTTCAGAATTATACTGCTAAGCCGGAGTCAATTGTTAAGTTTGCGTGCACTTTGAATATTTTATTTAGCTTACGTATCAAGTTTCAAAATGGTATCCAAGATACCCTTGTGAATATCTTATTATCGGCAGACAGACATTAAAAAATTCATAATCTATTTCTTATACAATTTTTATTTTTTTTGTGTGAAATATCAAATAATGGTTTTACAAATCGTTGCAATAAGAAAAGTGGAGATTTAAAAAGAATGCCTCTGGCACAGATTTCAGGCTCTGTATATTACCTTAACCACGTAACCATTATTATTATTATTGTATTTTATGTTTGAAAAAATGACCTTCTGCTGGAGTTTCTTGCGGCGCTTCTTCTCCGCAATAATGGTCCTGTCCGAAGCGCTAGTAGATTCACTGTATATTACCGACGTGTAAAAGAGCCCGTATGTGGCCAATTTACTGAATACATTTTTTGATTTGATTTGTTTTGAGCATCTAAAAGAGTCCATTGGTTCTGATTCGACAGTATGATGTTGAAAGTCATTCTTGTAGGCAATAGTATGGACTAAGTAATGAGTGCCTAAATACTTATGAACGGTAGTGTATATATGTGACGTTGCCTATGAAAAAGGATCTTATTGTCGATGGCGCTTCCGCCATTATTAAAGATTCTCCGATATAAATACAACGTAGCGTGACGCAGTGCGGCGTAAGCGCCATCGGCAATAAGGTCCCCATAGACATACATGCCGCAAGTTAGTACGTCTGCCCATGTGTACTATTTTTAACTAAAATTCCATTATTCATCCTTATATTATTAATTTGCTTGTCCTCAGGGCGGGGTCGTAGTGCCGTTCCTCCAAGTCAGCGGTCGTGCGTTCGTGCTGTTTGCGATGATCGAAGCCGAGCCACGCATGCAGACCAAGCCGGTCGTGTTCTACCTGTTTTTGGTGTGGGTGCTCATTGAAGTGGTCCGGTGAGTACACTGTGGGTTTTTCTTTAGGGCAAGGTGAAGGTACACGATCACAAAGGCCACCTGGGGCCTGCTTTGTAAAGCCACTAATTACAATTTACGGGTTACAAGTTTCCATTTGACACAAGCTCGACCAATGACGACGAGCAACTTGAGCAGTGTTGCCAGTTTAGACCTGTAAAATTGTTACATGTAGCTTTATAAAACGTGCCCCTGATGGTAAGTGGGTAAATTTTCCACAGAAGATCAAAGGAAAGTACATAGAAAACGGAACTGACGAACCCAATCACAAAGTTATAATTAACAGTGTAACATCAACTTTCTCTTTGACATTTTAAAAGTAATACGAACTAATATAATTCCACAGATACCCATTCTACATCTCCCAGCTGTACCAAACGGAGATTTACATACTGACCTGGCTGCGCTACACCCTGTGGATCCCCCTCTACCCTATAGGAGTCGGTTGCGAGGCCGTAATATTGCTCCGGAACATACCGTACTTCGAGGAAACGCAGCGGTTCACTGTGTCTATGCCTAACGCTTGGAACTTCACGTTCCACATGCCGACCTTCCTCAGACTGTACATCTTACTCCTCATGTGCCCGGGGCTGTATCTAGTCATGAGCCACATGCACAAGCTGAGGAACCGCAAGCTGAGACCTAAGGTGGTCATTAAGAAGAATAAGTAGTCTAATAGGACTTGTTCAGTACCCTGCATTTAACCCATAGTGCGGGGAACCCGCTAGGCGGGTTCATTTAACGGATATTATGGCCTAGCGCTGAATAGGTTTAAAGAATATGGTAATGGTGTTTTTACTGATTATCTTTACTTGGTGTAGATGGTAAAATTATAATAACCAACAAGTTTTCATTTATTGAAGCAGCCGCGAAGACTGGAAAATTCTGTTACGTGACTTTTTTTTATTTGTTCTTGCATAGCTTAGAATATGTTTGGCCGCGTGAAAAAGGAAAGATGAACAACATACCGAGTTGAGCGACACTGTGCATCCGTCTTTTTAAAAATTTAAAAATAATTGAGAGATCAATGAAGAATACAACAAGAAAGAAAAGATTTTGTAAATGCATTTAAAGCATACAAATATAGTCTATAGCATTAAGAAGTGGCACGACAGCTAGCAATATATAAGAGAGTTGGTATTTATTTAATTAGTGTATCACTTCTATTCCTTGTGAATTCTTCGTAATTTATTAAATAAATATATGGTTATTAAGGCAAATAATTGTTCATGTATACGTTGAATTCTTTGATAGACACCCGACATAATATTTAATCCATAGACAGGCGATGCAAGGTACTCAGCGTCGTATATAAGGTAACTTAAAGTGCTCAAATAGTTCGGTACACCATACTGCCGCGCTAGCGATATTGGCAGTAAGTAAATATGGTACCCATATAAATAGGCAGCATATTCGTTGTATGGTGTACCGGACTATTTGAGCACAGCACTTTGAATTTTACCTTATACGGTCACGAGCGTCAATTTGGGACCCATTTCAAGAAAAATATGCTTGAAGTCGTCAATGTCATTAGAGATGTCAAGTCAATTGTAACTTTTAGGAAGCTCAACCTTGGATTCTCTTTGGGTTTTCGACAAGATGGCGTCGCTTTCTTAGTTGTAATTTATTTTTTGCATATTTTGTTGTTTAATGGATAGTAATGATGTATTAATATGCAGTAAATTAACATTCAAATGTGCAGTATAATGAAGAATTCAAGTTTGAACACGTTTCGCCTTTGGAAGGATTGCTCCAAGAAAATACCATCTGGTCTTCGTAAAGTTACATCGCTTCACGGAGGCTAGAGGATCACCGTACAACGTCGACTTATGATTTTTTTGATATCATTTACACCGATCACGTGTAACTTCCAACCTTGACACTGGCAGAATTGTCCCACTGGACAGAAGCCATATATCAAAGAATTGAATTGAAGCTCAACCTTATTGTTGTAGAATGTCAGATTGACTTTGGACCTAAAGTGGGTACCAAATTTAACCCAGCAACCAGGCTAAGGGATCCATTTATCCCACATAAAATCTACTCAATAGTACCTTGTGTGTTAGTACCTAAGGCTCAAAACTCATTGTGACGTGTGATCTGTCAGCCTGGTCAAGGGTTAATTTCGTGACTGTACATATGTATATGACGCTGACTGTAGTAGTTACAAGTGTAAACTGTGTGCCTGTGTATATTTAATTCTTAAAATATCTTGGAAGCATGTAAAACCAAACTATCAGACATCATTTTACGCCAGCTCTTTTAATATAAGACTTTTGTTTTATGAATTTATGATGTAATGGACAGCAAATGACAATTTTAGGTTTATAATTAGTTTAATTTCGGTGGTTGTTGCATTTATTTCTATGATAAGGGAATAAGCATAGCGGGACTAGAAATACATATTAGTTGTCTAAATACTCATCAAATGTAACTTTTATGTACAACAAAGACATGTATATACATATGTACTAAATAAAATATAACACATTAGATGTATGCATGCAGATTACTTTTTCTTGCTTGTTGTGTCATGTAAGGTACCTGCAGTCCTGTACTAAAAAATCCATAGACATTAAAAATACTTCTTTTTTTTGTTTCTAGCTAATATCTTAGCTAGGATAAGTTACGAAACCAGAGCGCACCGAGGGTTTAGGACCTCTGTAGAATTACGAGTACCTAGGTAAAGCAATTGAAAGCATTGTATAATGTATGTATTATTCATTAATATTATTGTCATACTTTTTATCCTTTTTTTACGAATTTATTTGTCCAAAGAGGTCCCCTAGCAATTTATTTACATTTTTGTATCAGTTGAAAAATAAAGTTTTTTGTTATAAAAAAGGTATTTCAATTGAAACTTCAAAAGACTGCACAAGTTGGTTTATTTCATAAATTAAAAACTACAATAAAATAAGTATTATAAAACGGAAATTCAGCTTGCAGTCATCCTACGACATTCAACTAATCGGCGAGCACAAATATCCACCAATGGGTGCATTAATATCCACCAAACATACACACCTTCGATTAGTAATATCCTCAAGAAAATAAATGACGGATATATCCGTAGCACAAGTCTACCACTAATTATGGACTTATCCGTCATGGTGTGTGTTAACCGTCCTACTCATCCGCCTTGAAAGACATTTTGAAAATGAAAACAATCTTGACCAAATTAAACAGGTCTTCAAGTAGGATATTACCAACTAGGCTGAGTATTGTGAATGTTTACGATTTATGTTTAATGTTGACGCGGTACAACCAATCACTCGGGTCGGCGTGAGCGTAGAACTCGTGGAAGATGGGTTCAACATACTGGTTGCTAGGCAGAAGCTTGTACACCGGCTCTCCGTACCATGTGCCAACCTGAAAAGGCAAAAAATGATATTCTTACTTCACAGACAACCACTTTTCATGCTTTGAAGCCTATGATAGTTCATAGGCTTCAATATGCAATATGCATTATATTGCATATTGAAGCCTATGAACAATCTATGAACCCAGTAGGAATTAAGACATCAAAAATTCGAGCATTATTTCATTTATAATCGGAAAAGGTTTTTTACAAGTTTATTTAACACCTAATTGGGCGAATGTTCCCAGGTTCATAAATTAAAAAAATATGGCGTGCTGGTTTTCTAGGTAGCTTCATAAAATTCAGATTCAATATTCAAAACTGTGACTGTTTGTGTGGTCTAAATTCCGGGTAAATGATCCAAAGTCGCAGTGATATTGAATAAGCTCAAAAAAAAAAAATTGTCTTTGAGGTATGATGAATGACCGTAATGATTTTAGTCTGCTAAAATTGTAACGCAGAAAACTAGTATTTATAAAAGTTCGGCTTCCGTATAGATTGTAGCTGCAGATTGTACGCGAAAAAGAGCGAAGGACGGAGGACGCGAGGAAAGTGTGCGCCTAACACGGCGAGAATGACTACATTTTGGTATGCAATTTTGAACCATCAACAAACATGGCATACAGATTTGCATATGAGCGACAGGTTCTAAAGGGACGCGCGGCGAGCGCGAATAGGCGCGCGCTTGCTATGTTTAAGCAACTTCCAAATACAGCGCATTTGATGAGTGAATGCGCTGGGGGGGGGTGGGCGCTTGCAATGGTTAGTCCCATAACGTGACAAAGTTTGTAGCATTTGAAATCATCCTAAAATCGTAAACTCCCTTTCAATCTCAAAAATAAAGAAACTTGTAACAGGTTCCGTAAACCTTCCCATGGTTAAAACTCTTGAAAATACCAAACCTATTACATTTTGACAAATGGGCTTACCTCCCAATCCTTCACATTCTTCATCAGCTTCTCCTCAGCGCAGCGGTTCCTGCGCAGTTGTTTCAAGTACTCCCGGTCCCTCTCGGCCACCAGCATCGGGTAGATGGCCATCTTAGCGGAGCGCATCTCGATCTCGTGCTTCTTAATCTGCTTGTAGTTGAGATAGAACAAGTAGAGGGACACCGTGGTCATACCAAGGAAGCCCGCAAAGCAGGCATAGCCTAAAAAAATACAATCAGTGTTAAAACAAGTCTCATGGAACCTAATTAAATAGCATTGGTTTTATCAGTATTTTATTTCGATACCTTAATATTTATTAAGAACTTAGCCTGGAGAAATTAGATATATACTTATATTCAGAAATACATATTTCATTCCAGAGAAATAACTAAGACTCGGGAAAGAATAAACACACTCATCCTAAATAGTTTGAAGAAAAAGAAAGTATATCAAATTTAAACTTGTTAAGTGCTCGTTTACTGGTCGCCCAAATCGTTAAGTTTATGACAAAAGGATCTCACTCTCATACAAAAAGACATCCAGTAACCTTAGCAAGGATTAAAAACAGAAGTAGAATATTCTTTGCCTACTGCTGCAACACAATACAGTGTCATGATCTGTCCAAAGCCTTTCTCATTCAATATCTTTATTAGATGTGTGAAGCTCTATACATTTGACATGTATATGAAACAATTTTAACAGTATGGGCTACCTGTAAAGTTTATTTTCATGTATTTTGAAATAAAAAGAAACTTGTGGAGAAACAATATTAAACACTTGTTTTTTGGACCACCGGACTCATCACCCCATTATTTATAATTGAATCGTATCATTAGCTTTATAGAAAATGTCACTATAACATATAAAAATGAAATGGAAATAGTAAGCACACCACTGGGCGGCTGAAAAGCTTTGGGACTATTTTTAATGTTCATAATAAGCCAAAAAACGATTGAAAAAAAGAGGGAGCCTTGAAGCAAGAAAACAGGATAAAGTCTGTTGGGTTAGCGATTTTAACTAGAAGTAACCTAATCCATCCCTGGTTTAAAATGTCGAATATAATGTGGAACGGCCGTTAGTAAGGACCCATTGCCGTCAATGGAAACTTTGAAACTTTACATGGAGACACAAAACAACAATTTAAAAGATACTTTTAATTTAGCTTTTGACGTAGAGACCTCATTATGTTGTTCGCCTAGTCATTATTTTTAGTTTAATGTATTTGACATGTAAAGTTTTTAATTTTTACAATTGTAATGTTTACTTTTGTGCTAGTTCTAATAATTAACATGTGTTGCTTTATTAGGTTGGACTATACCAAAGGGGGGGCCGGGAATTTTTGTTAGATGTGGTGTCATTTTAACACTATTTTTTTATGATTGCAACATATAGAACACGTCAAAATAAGCATATTTTACTTGAAAAACTTTTCTCTAATGTTAAAAGTGACTGAGATGTGACACATACAAAAAAAAAGGTTAATTTTGTCTACGCTGCCGAAGGCAGTAAATGCTGTAGGGCATAGTATAGGTATAGGTTTAGAGGATAGGTTAGTATGCTGTCCAGGCGCCAAAACTACGCAGAATAGGAGGTCCGCCGAGCAGACCTCCGTCGACATCACTATTGTAATCTTTGAAGGCATCTATCTCAGTCATCTTTAACTTTAGAAAAAAGTTTTTCAATCATAAAAAATAGTGTTATAATTACACCACATCCCACACAAATTTTGTCTTTTAAATTATCAATCTTTGAAGTCGTCTATCTCGCCCATTTTTAATTTTAGAGAAAAGATTGTTAAGAAAAAAGAGCTTATTCGTCATAAACTTGAAAATTATCCTAAGTGTTATTTTTGAAAAAAAATTAGTCCCAGACACGGTAAGTCCCTTTGGTACAGTGTGACCCTTTATTACCTTGTAATGTAACTTACTTTTAAGTATTATAGTACTTTATGTTTGAAAAAATGACCTTTTCCTGGAGTTTCTTGCGGCGCTTCTTCTCCTCTTAATGATGGTCTTGCCCGAAGCGCTAGTAGATTCACTCTATATTACCGACGTGTAAAACAGCACATATGTGGCCAATTTACTGAATAAATATTTTGATTTGATTAGCAGGAATTTACTGTTCTACTTTAAAGTAAACGACGAAAATAATCAGAAAAACACTCAACTGACCTAACCTACACAGATTACATAATGGTTTAAAAACAATGAATACATATCATACCGCTAAAATACGTCTTGGGCGGTACCCTTTTGTAGGGAATGGCCTGATAGCCCCCAGGAGGAGGCAGATCCTGCTTTTTGACGACGGCGCTGTCCATTTTGAACACGGGCTTTTATCCAAGTTCCGACATCTGCATCACTCACTATATTTTTGACGCAGTGTCATATCACCAAACAATGACACCAATGGAAGTCACTGTCACCTTCACCTGTCACTGAGCAATGCATAGATAGGCTGTATGGATCAATGTCCTTTGCCTTTCTCTCTATCTATGAAGCAATGTACGAGCCATGTAAGCTCCCTACGCATTATCCTTCCGTGCCATCCCTCCGGGCACGACGCACGACGCAAAACGATAGTGCGTAGGCTTGCTGGACATCAATTATTATTATTATTACCGTGATTATTGACGTTCATCAAGCCTACGCACTATCGTTTTGCGTCGTGCATCGTGCCCGGAGGGATGGCACGGAAGGATAATGCGTAGGGAGCTATAATAATAATTGACGTCCAGCAAGCCTATGCACTATAGTTTTCCGTCGTGCATCGTGCCCGGAGGGATGGCAAAGCCCTCTACGCATTATCCTTCTTGACGTACAGCCGCGCACGACCGTCAGGCTCGATCACAGATTATAATGGCCTCTACGCATTATCCTTCTTGACGTACAGCCGCGCACGACCGTCAGGCTCGATCACAGATTATAATGGCCTCTACGCATTATCCTTCTTGACGTACAGCCGCGCACGACCGTCAGGCACGATGGTGCTGTACGCACTATCGTGCAAAGTCCATCGTGCAGATCGTGCTAGACGTTCGCGAAATGTAAACTCTGACAACACTGCGAAGATCTGGCTACGTAGATCTAGCAACACTGCGAAGATTTAATGGATGTCGACTGAAGGACCTAGCATCCACGGTCAAGAAAAAATATTTAAAAAAACAAAATGACGGACGTCAAGTCTACGCATTACCATGTAAGCACGATGCACGACTGAACTGACGTACGTCAGGGCTACACACCATCCAGCCGCACGTCGTGCGAGAAGTAGTGGGAGGGCTGGTTGGATACAAATTCGGTCGTGCAAGTCCTTCACGGTAATAATAATAATAATTGACGCCCAGCAAGCCTACGCACTATCGTTTTGCGTCGTGCATCGTGCCCGGAGGGATGGCACGGAAGGATAATGCGTAGAGGGCTTAAAATTCGGAATAGAGATGATTCGGAAATTTCAAAATCGGAATTCTGAAATTCGTGTTTATCAAATTCGGAAAAAATCTTTCGAGATTACGTAGTGTACCCTGTTTTACATGCAACCTCATTGTGAATCTACCTTCATCGGTGTCTCCATAGCAACCTCAAGGTTTTTTTTGTTATTTGGAACAATAATTGATAGTCGTTTACAAAAATACCTTCCTGTAAATCACGTAAATCATGAATATACCCGAACCAACAAGTAACGATGCAGAGGTGCAGGCTGATATTCCTGAACCGAAGGAAGAAGACAACACAGTAAAAATTAGAGCTTTGGAAAGGATCAAGTTGTATCCGAAGGTTCCGCCAGAACCCTCTGCATATGGTAAAGGGAGGACTTATAGCCGCCCGTGGATTTTGCAGGATGGAAGAGAACCCCCTGTGAAAGGAAGTGAGATGAAAGCTCTCTATAAGATTCCGAAAAAATATCCACATACTATTGGTAGGAACTTAATTATACCTACTCTCCAGTACCTAGTATTCGTAGATTATTAATTTTACTAATTGCTGCTTATATTTTTGCTCTGAATCTTTTTTGATTCACTAGTTATAGGCCGAACTGCGTCAGTTCCGCCTGACCGGATCGAGTGGCCATACATGTAAAGGCCGATCAGTTTTTGCAACGGCCAATTGTTCAGGCGATACGATTTGCCTTCAGGCCAAATTACACATACACGATGCTATCTTGCATCCGGTCAGTTAGACCTGGGGCATGTTTTATATAGCTACAAGTTACAATTTTACAGGTCTAAACTGGGAACACTGCTCAAATGGCTGGTCGTCATTGGTCGAGGTTGTGTCAAATGGAAACTTGTAACCTGTAAATTGTAATTTGTAGCTTTATAAAACAGGCCCCTGAAGGTAAAACTGATCATGTACGGAGTTCTGTCCGGTCAGGCAAATCCTTCAGGCGGACGGATGCGATTGGCCTTCAGGCCAAATTACACATACACGATGCTTTTTTGCATCCGGTCATGATTTCTGTCCGATCAGGAAAACCGTTCAGGCGGACGGATGCGATTTGCTTTTAGGCCAAATTACACATACACGATGCTATTTTGCATCCGGTCATTTAGACCTGAACGCAAAACGGATCATGTATGGAGGCCTTGAGCGACAAGATCTAGTTTTGTAGTAGGTCGAACGAGAGTCCAGAGGTAGAGCGCCTTAAGGGGCATCCGAATCACCCCCGTGTATGTTCAGCGATTTTTAGTATTTTCGGAGATATTGATCATTTTAATCGGATTCTTTGTAATTTTTCCTTATGTCTATGTTATGAAAAACCTGTCAGATTACACAAAAAGTTATCATAAAAAAAACCTGGCATGTAGCTTTAAATACTTCCTAAGTTCATGATGATTCTATAAATGTAAGAAACTACTGAAAAAATATTAAAATAATACATGAACTTAAGCGTTTTTCATAACATGTAAATAAGGAAAATTTACAAAAATTCCGATTAAAATGATCAATATCTCCGAAAATACTAAAAATCGCAGAACATACATGGGGGTGATTCGGATGCCCTTTAAGGTGCTCTACCTCTGGACTTTCGATGTGGAATGGCTCTTTAAGAATTTAACTTTATATAAGCAAAGCTACGTTTTCATTTGAAAACTGTTTGGCTCTATTGCGAAGGCTAGACGCACAATATACTGTGATCTACTGATAATTATCAAAGATCGTATTACTGATCGTGTGAACTAGTGAAAATTAGATTTCTGGATTCCGTAATGGCAGTTTTTGATAAATATTGACATCCGTCAATATACTAAGTTACCTACACGATCAGTAAATACTGCGATAACTATGTCAGTATAGTTTTTGCCGCCATCCCTTACACGTCTGAACTCTACCAAACACGTTACAGTGTCACGTAAGCCTTGCCTGTGTATTGCGTGAATGGAATGTAATTCATCAGTTTTTATCAAATTGAAGGACCAGTATTTATTGTATGCCTTCGCCTATCATTCATTTGTGCTACTCGTAATGCCGGCACCACACTTCGCTATTCGCTATTCGTTATTCGGCTGTTGTGTAGTGTGATATCAGAAACTATCCACTAGATGTCAATTAAGGCCCCCATACATGTAGAGGCCGATCGGTTCAGGCCGAACTGCATCAATTCCGCCTGACCGGATCGAGTGGCCATAGACGTAAAGACCGATGTGTTCAGGCCAAACTGCGTCAGTTCCGCTTGACCGGATCGAGTGGCCATACATGTAGAGGCCGATTGGTTCAGGCCGAACTGCGTCAGTTCCGCCTTACCGGATCGAGTCGCCATACATGATCAGTTTTTCCAACGGCCAATCGTTCAGGCGGACGGATGCGTTTTGCCTTCAGGCCAAATTACACATACACGATGCTATTTTTCATCCGGTCAGTTAGACCTGAAGGTAAAACTGATCATGTATGGAGTTCTGTCCGGTCAGGCAAATCGTTCAGGCGGATGGATGCGATTTGCCTTCAGGCCAAATAACACATACACGATGCTATTTTGCATCCGGTCAGTTACACTTGAAGGCAAAACGGATCATGTATGGAGGCCTTTACAGTGATCATTGATAAAACCCGTCAAGTAGGGTGTCCATACTTTGAGATCGTGATTATTTTTTTATGTTTTATTAAACACACACACACACACACAGATTGACACGCGAAGTACGTACAGTCGACAGCATAAATAAGTGATCATTTATGTACCTTGTCGCTTTCGACCGTTTCACAATTTTGTATGACATTTCAAACACGACGTTAAAGTGACAAGGTACATAAATGATCACTTATTTATGCTGTTGACTGTACACTCGCGGTATCTAGTTATAGACTAGTACTAGATTAAGGTCTTTGGTCGCTATGAATCGCTAAAGATTGCTAAAGTTGGATCGGGTTTCGATGAAGATTTTGGATATTAGATGAATATAGTAATCAATAATCGAAAATTTAATAATTATTAAGGTATTTTATGTTATAGGTATCCGCCATCGGATGCTTACAGACTTCTTCTGGGAACAGATGCTGGACGAAGTGGTCGATGAACTGAGCACGGCACAGCCGATCACTGAGTACTGTACCGAGTACGAATCTCACTTTGTGAAGGAGAATTTTGAACCGCGGAACTTGGAAGTTACAATTGACAAAGACGTAAGTTCAGCCATAGAACAGAGGGCCCTGCCAAGATGCAATACGCTAACTAGCGTTTCTATTCGATTTGTTTTTAAACCAATCGCGTTAATGATAGATGACGTGATACGAAAAGTCACGTGATCTACCAGTGATGCGATTGGTTTAAAAACGAATCGAATAGAAACGCTAGTTCGCGCAATGCATCTTGGCAGGGCCCTCAGGATTTGATCTCTACCTACCAAACGAATGACATCGCTGACACGTCAAATCCGTTGGTCGAATCAGCTACTTTTTTAACAAAGTTTTGGACTATGACGTCTTAAAACTCGTATAAAATACCGCACTATTGTTTTCTTGAAAAATCATGAACGACACAAAAGATCGTACAGCCTTGAAGGCTGATATGATAATACAAACTAAGCTTCATTTCCCTAATTGGCCGGCAACGGACCGACAACTCTTCTGAAGTTGCTGGTGTTTATGGGCAGTGGTGATTAATTCAGGTAACCCGCAGCTCGTTTGGCTCCCTCCCTTATATAAAAAAAGCTCTAGGATTGTACCTACTAAGATAATGATAAACATACTTATATAGAGAACAACGTACTTAAACGCTTAAAAAACAACCAAGACTCATTGTAATTTTTATAAATATTCGCCCATACCGGTAAATCGAATCCGGGACCGCTAGCTTCGTAGGCAGGGTCACTATCTACTAAAGGCTAACCTCGTCGTCAAATTAGTAATATAATCTATTTTCTTCTATTCTCTTTTAAGAATCATCTAAAATATCCTTTGTTCGGACCCGGATCCAGTGCCATCACCTTCTACAGCCAGGTGATAAAGAAGACTGGACCAGTAAGTAACCTACAGTTTTCCATCTTGGCGCTGGAGCGATTTAGGGTCCCAATTAGGGGAGGAGGTATAAAACCAAGACCACCCCTGATACATTTATTCAGGGTAACTCGGAATAAGACCTACTCCGAGAATAGTCTATACAAATTCGCCGTTTAATCTAGGTATAAGACCTTATTCCAGTTTGCCGAAATGCAGCCTTAGAAAAACTGTGCCGGCAACGTCGAGTTGAGTAAAATTTTCCAATTAACCGACTTCCCTGGTAGTCCCATTACTTGTAGCTTTATAAAACGTGCCCCGACTGGTGATAATGGGACTACCGGAAGTCGGTTAATTGGAAAATTTTACTCTACTCAACGTTGCCGGCACAGTTTTTCTAAGAGGTCTATTGAAGCTATCATCCCGTCAGATGGTGGGATCCAGGACCTGGATAAATCGAGGAACTTTTCAAACATTACTAGCACCTAGGGTCAACGTTCTTTTTAATTTATTTTAATTTATTTTTTATTTGATTTTCAGGGCGACATTCTGGAAAAGTTTCGAAAACGCCTAGATTTTTCGAAACCCTTGGGAGAGAAGTTTAACTGATTGTTTAAAGTATAGGTAATTTACTCAGTAACAAGTTTGATTTCTTGTTGCGTTTTTTGTGGCGAAATAAAAATAACTCATTGTTTACATTACAGTATACTACTCAAAAAAGGGAAATTGCTCACTGTTTGAGATGCAATCCCTATTTCAGATTGGGAAAAATTTAATTGTTTGTTTTTTTTTGCAAATGTTTTCATAAACGCCGTTTGATACACGCGCGGGCGGGACTATCCTTTCCACTCGTCCCGAGTCTTGTCGCTCGCTCTTCGGGAATCGTGTTAAAATGTCTTACTTTCTGCACTTGTATCAAAATGTACTATTACGCTATTAAGACCTGTTTAGCTACAAATGCAGTTATGAAGTACCTAATAAAGTAATCACACTTATCAGCATCATAATAAAAGATGGTTTTGCCAGTGGAGTGAAGGCGATTTCCGACTGATCTTCACGACACGACCTTAACTTTCTCTTTGACATTTTAAAAGTAATACAAACTAATATAATTCCACAGACACCTATTCTACATCTCCCAGCTGTACCAAACGGAGATTTACATACTGACCTGGCTGCGCTACACCCTGTGGATCCCCCTCTACCCTATAGGAGTCGGTTGCGAGGCCGTAATATTGCTCCGGAACATACCGTACTTCGAGAAAACGCAGCGGTTCACTGTGTCTATGCCTAACGCTTGGAACTTCACGTTCCACATGCCGACCTTCCTCAGACTGTATATCTTACTCCTCATGTGCCCGGGGCTGTATCTAGTCATGAGCTACATGCACAAGCTGAGGAACCGCAAGCTGAGACCTAAGATGGTCATTAAGAAGAATAAGTAGTCTAATGGGACTTGATTAGGACCCTGCATTTAACCCATAGTGCGGGGAACCCGCTATGCGGGTTCATTTAACGGATATTATGGCCTAGCGCTGAATAGGTTTAAAGAATATGGTAATGGTGTTTTTACTGATTATCTTTACTTGGTTTATTATTGTTATTACTATTATTTATTTAAAAGCCTATAATGTCCCAATGCTGGGAAAAGTAACCAACAAGTTTTCATTTATAAATTATAAATCAAGTAGCATCGAAGACTGAAGAAATTCTCTTGTGTGACTTTTTTTTTATTTGTTCTTGTAATTTGAGCAATAATTGAGAAACAATGGAGAATACATCATGAAAGAAAAGATTTTGTAAGTGTATTTAAAGCAAAAATAATAGTCTTTAGCATTAAGAAGTGGCACGACAGCAAGCACTATATAAGGGGGTTGGTATTTATTTAATTTGTGTATCACTTCTATTCCTTGTGAAGTCTCGTAATTTATTAAATAAATCTATAGTTATTACGGCAAATAATTGTGCATGTAAGTATAATTAGATTTATTTGATAGAACATCACTTGTCAGAACATTTAATCCTTAGGCAGGCATTGCAAGGAGTAGATTTATGTAGTAGCTTTACAAATGTAAACGGATTAATCACGGTAGTCCCTTTGGATCTTCTTTCGAAGGAACTATTGCGTTTTTTTTCGCACTCGTTCCTTCACAAGAGATGAAGAACGTATCGCGACTTTTTTTCGCCTTTGTTCCTTTGCAAAAACTGGAGGTACTACCGCGACTTTTCCTTTGCTTTTATTCTTTTACAAGAGCTGAAGGAACAACCGAGACCTGTTTTTCACATTAGTTCCTTTGCAAGAAAGTTCCTTCTGGTAATTTGAAATCATCATCATCATCTCGAGCATCTGTTTGTCCAGTATTGAACATATGCCTCCCCAAATTGCCTCCATTTATTCCTAGATGACGTCTCTCTTCTACACTTCCTACCGGCTGTTGCCACAATGTCGTCAGACCATCTAGCTGTAGGTCTAGCTACCAGGTCTTCGGCTGCTTGTTCTTGGCCCCCACTCTGTGACCTTTCGGCTTCACCGATCGTCCGAACATCGCTGGATATGCCCTGCCCACTGCCACTTGAGACGGGAAGTCCTGTTACCAACATTCGTCAATCCGGTCTTTTCGCGTATAACCTCATTTCGGATCCTGTCTCGAAGAGTGATCCGGAGCATCGTTCTCTCCATTGCTCTTTGGGCAATTTGAAGTAACTAGTGCGAAAAGGTCTCTGTTATTCCTTCAGCTCTTGTAAAGGAACAAAAGCGAAGGAAAAGTCGCGGTAGTACCTTCAGTTTTTGCAACGGAACAAACGCGAAAAAAAGTCGCCGTACGTCCTTCATCTATTGTGAAGGAACTAGTCCGAAAAACAAAGCAATAGTTGCTTCGAAGGAACATCCAAAGGTACTAATGCGAATAATCCGTGTAAACTGTGTGCCTGTGTATAATGAATCCTTAAAATATCTTGGAAGCGTATACAACCAAACTATGATGTCTGAGGGCTCAGACAAGATGCACTACGCTCACTAACGTTTCTATTCGATTCTTTTTTAAACCAATCGCGTCACTGGAAGATGTCGTGATACGAAAAGTCACGTGGTCTACCAGTGACGCGATTGGTTTAAAAACGAATCGAATAGAAACGTTAGTTAGCGTAGTGCATCTTGTCTGAGCCCTCTGATCATTTTACGCCAGCTCTCGTAATATAAGACTTTTTTATTACTTTATAAGACTTGTTTAGGCTTGTTTTATTTATGTAAAGGATAGCAAATGACAATTTTAGGATGATAATTAGTTTTAATTAGATGGCTGTTGTATTTATTTCTATCATAAGGGAATACGTAAGTATAGCGGGACTAGAAATAACTACATATAATTTTAACTTTTCTTCAAGATTTACTGTCATTAGGTACAAATGGAAAATCGTCCACTTGAAATTATACGTCAGTTCAGAAAAATGACCATTTGAAATACAACAAAAAGGAAAATTGTCCATCCTGAATAACGTCTAAAATGGAAACATGTCCCATGGTAAAATTGTCCAATATGATATTGGTCGAAAAAATCCATTCGTCTATTTAATTTTCCATTTCGTCTATTTGTATTTACGTACAGTCAGAAATGTGACTACGTTGTTTGTTGTGAATACGTCCTACCTGAAATGTGTACAATTTATATTATATTTATTTAATATGGTCTTAATTCATATAAGACTACATTCACTTGTGCGTATTTCAGTTTGCTCATAATTTACAATGGACAAAATTCCATTTGGACTTATTTAATTTACAACGAAAATAAATTTGGTTATAAACACTTTTCAGCAGAATTTATTACATTTTGACTACCTACATTCACTTTGATGTCATGCTCCCTGGACACCCCACTACTGTCTGTTTTGTAATGTTTTAAAGCATAACCCTAATGTGCACAAACAATGTGTACCGAATTTGTACATACTTAAAAAGAAATGTACTATATTTTTGTATCGGCTACACTTAATCCGGTATAGCATACTTCCGATTCATTTCGGAATGGCGACACGACAGGCAGATCCGTATTCTGCAGGGTCAAAACCCTCTGATAACGTGGTCACCCCAACTGTTACATGATTTGCCGGTTGCAATGATTTAGAGACGCGTTTTTCAGTTTTGGGCCTAGTCTATAATAGTATCCAAAGTGAATATCATGCTCCCTGGACACCCCACTGTCGGTTTTGTAATGTTTTAAAGCATAGCCAATGTACACAATATGTACCGAATTTGTACATAATTAAAAATAAATGTACCTCAATAGATCGAGAGTCCAAATTATATGAGTTTGGGGTTGCTGTGGAGCATCTCCCCAGCAACCCCTAAGATTTATTTAAGAATTTGTCATTTATTAAAACATAACGCTGTTGTACCCAATATGTACTGAATTAGTACGCACTTTTTTTTAAATGTGCCTCCGTAGCTCGAGAGTACAAATGATCTAAATTTGGGGTTGCATTATAATAATAACAATTTCTTAAATTCAATGTTTGGGGTTGCTGGTGAGATGCTCCACGGCAACCCCTAATTTAGATCATTTGTACTCTCGATCTATGGAGGTACATTAATGGGTACATTTAAAATAAAGTGCGTACTAATTGAGTACATATTGGGTACAACAGCGGTGTTTTAATGAATAACAAATTCTTAAATTAATCTTTGGGGTTGCTGGGGAGATGCTCCACAGCCACCCCAAACTCATATAATTTGTACTCTCGATCTATTGAGGTACATTTCTTTTTAAGTATGTACAAATTCGGTACATATTGTGTACATTAGGGTTATGCTTTAAAACATTACAAAACAGACAGTGGGGTGTCCAGGGAGCATGACATAATCGGAAGTATGCTATACCGGATTAAGTGTAGCCCATACAAAAAAATTCGTCGTACATTTTGTAAATCGTTGTTCTGGTACCCTAAAAAAGGTCCGATTGTTATGGTTTTTTAATATTATATAAAGGACAATATAGCCATGGTAACCCATTTTTTTTTGTCCCTCCAGCTCAATTTATTTCTCCGCCATCATGCAAAAACCGTCACCTTTTTCTGTGTTTTGCCGATGCTGTAGTTAATTTTAGTGCTAATCATGGTTCGGCAATATTGTAGAGTAGGTACGAAATTTGCTAAAACTTTTGATTTCAAAAATTTTTTCCACGACCCCTGGAACGAAGATATGGAATCGTCTATTGGGAGCTAGCGTTAAAAATTGCTACTTTTTTCTAGTTTTCCTTCCATATTTACGTTTTGGTGCATTTTAGCGCAAACTGTAGGTACTTCGGCAATATTGTACATAACAAAATTTGATAAAACTTTTATTTTTAGATCCGTATTCTACAGGGTCAAAACCCTCTGATAACGTTGTCACCCCAACTGTTACATGATATGCCGCTTGCATTGTAATTCTTCTATAATGGTCGCAGACTAATACTTTTAACCCAACTTCATAATTGTTATTTCATGTGGACGATTTTCCATTTGTACCTAATGACAGTAAATCTTCTTCAAATGTAGCTTTTTTTGTAAAACACAAAAATGTAATATGTATGTACTAAATAATACAATATAACGTGTTAGATGTATGCTAAAGATTCGTTTTTCTTGCTTGTTGTGTCATTGTACTTACCTGCAGTCCTGCACCAAAAATCCATAGACAAAAAATACCTACAACGTCTTTTTTTGTTGCTAGCTACAATACAATATCTTAGCTAAGCTGATAAGTTTTAATCAGAGCTCACCGAGGGTTTCAGACCTCTGTAGAATTACGAGTATCTAGGTAGGTAAAGCAATTGAAAGCATTGCATAATGTATGTATTATTAATTAATATTATTGACAGACTTATTATTAGTTTTTATGAATTTATTGGTCCAAAGAGGTCCCCTAGTAATTTATTAACATCTTTGTATCAGTTGAAAAATAAAGTTTTTTGTGATAAAAAAGGTATTTCAATTGAAACTTCAAAAGACTGCAAATGTTGGTTTATTTCATAAATAAAAAACTACAATAAAATATGGGTGCATTAATATCCACTAAACTTACCACCTTCGATTAGTAATATCCTCAAGAAAATAAATGACGGATACATCCGTAGCACAAGTCTACCACTAATTATGGACTTATCCGTCATGGTTGTGTGCGTCAACAGTGTGCCTTCTCATCCGCCTCGAAAGACATGTTGAAATTTAAAATAATCTTGACCATATTAAACAGGGCCGGTAGTTTACCTGTTAAAGACTTGACCGTTATTTGAAGCATATATAGCTTGAGATAGGCACTTCCGTTTTCCGCTTTATCTTACCTCCTTGTCTACCTTGAGTATTGCCATCTCCCTCACTTTTCCCGCCATCACCACTACCAGGCAGGAAGTGGGGGTTTAAAACCCACAATTATTTCTGATCATTGGCGTCCTGTTTTCCGCACCGCACAGTCGTGCTCAGGAGTTTCTAAATACTTACATAGTGCATAGTGCTGGCTGGTTCATGTAAGTGTTTTATATTCTTACCTCCGTTATTTTTAGATAATAAGATTTAACGGTTTTACCGTTCGGTTCTATAGAACTTATTGATTTGCGTTGTAATTTGCAAACTAGTTTACTTTAAAGTATACTAATACGTTTTCTACCGTAGGTTGTGCGTTTAAATTAACGAAGATGAGCTGTAAAAATAGTGAAGTACGGGATTTAAATGCTGGAATACAACGAAGTACATCAAGTACTAGTACATCGTCGTCCAGCTCGGACAGCAGCTCTTCCTCCAGCTCTGCTTCGCGTGGCAAGCGCAAGCATAAGCGCCGCCGGCACAAAAGAGGGGGGGCCAAACGTAGTCGTCGTCACGATTACCGCCTTGATAAATTAACGCAACAAATAAACGAACTGCGCAAACAGGTCACCTTTTGTGACGGCGGCGGTAGCCAATTAGTTCAGAACCCGATAGGTACAGACTGTTGTAGCATTGATGGCAATATCAGTGGTGAGTTGTACGGTTCCCCTGTAAAAAATCCGTGTGAAACCAGTTCAATTTGTAACGATTCTACTCAGCCGAACGTTGTTTTCGATATCGAAACTAAATTAAAAGAACCCGCTATTCCGAAAACGCCTCATGATTTCTTAAAGACATTGAATGATATTCAGCGTTTTAATAGTAACGACTGGTCCGAGGTTCGCTATGCCGAAGTACAAAAGTTATACAATTGTACCCCCGGATTTGTTGATTTAGATGTTAATGACGAACTTAAAGGCTATGATTCTTTAAAACATTTATCTTATACAGATAAATCATATGCAGCATTGACATATTGTATACTCAAACAGCGCGAAGCTTTGCAAACGGCCCTTAAAAACTTATTGCAATGGGCAGTTAATTCGGATTTATCTTGTGAGGGTATTAACGAAAAAGTCGATGAATTGTTTCTTAAGGGCGATTTGTTTAAAGTGTCGTCTGATTTGCTTCAGCTAGTTTGTGGTCATAGGGCCGAAGTGATACAAATGAGGCGCGACGGTATTATTAACTGCGTTCGAGACCCAATTCATAAAACTGCATTGCGTAAAATTCCCCCTTCGTGTGAACAAGTTTTTAACTCTGAATCGCTTTCATCAGTTCTTGAGAAAGCCGGAGGTGTTCGGAAAGTATTTTTCCCGATTTATAAGCAGAGTACTGCTCCCGCTTCGCAAGCGAGTTTGAACAACAACAAACCAAGTCGCCTCCCCTCGCAGCGGCAGGCTGGACGTTACGTACCCCCGCAGGGTACTTCACATGGATGTTGTGCTTCATCGCACATTCCCCATGCTTCTCAGCCCTCGCAGGGCTGTTCTTACCCTCGTCCCTCGCAGGGTCAGGGAGCTCATAGCAGCGAGTTTCACTCATCCTTTGACGGTAGTACAAGAGGTTCCTTTCGCCCACGAGGAGGGCGGCAAAATTATAGAGGACGATACCAGGGAAATAATCGGAAGCGTGCCGGATCCCCCTCGGACTACAACACTTTCAATAAAAAACGTAAGTATTGACAACCAGAGATTCAGGGCCGGCCGACTACTTCTATTTCGCAGCCATTGGCAACGCTTAGGTGCACCAAGGTATCTTTTGAAGATAATAAAGGGATATCGCATACCCTTTGCCGAAAGGCCTCCTCTCACAATGCCCAACTTAAGTCAAAACAGGTTTTGCACCACTGTATCAAAAGAAATGTCTGCCCTAATTCATCAAATGGTGCACCAACGCGTATTAGAAGTAGTACGACCGTCCCCAAGTTTTATTTCAACAATGTTTCTTGTACCCAAGAACGACGGGTCCTTCCGTCCTATCTTCAATCTGTCGACTCTGAACGACTTTGTGATAGTACAACGTTTCAGTCTAATAAACGTTCAACGCATTCCGGACTTTCTACAACCCAACGACTTTATGTGCAAAATAGATTTGTCTCAGGCATACTTTCACCTGCCAATTGCTCGGTCTCACAGGCGCTTCCTGAGACTAATGTACGAAGGGCAGTTGATGCAAATGACATGCCTGCCTTTCGGGCTCAGCACAGCGCCGAAAGTATTCGCGTCGTTGACAAATTGGGTTGCTCAGACCCTGAGAGAACAAGGGCTACGCATTATAGTTTATTTGGACGACTTTCTCCTCGTCAATCAGAGTCGACAGGTTCTAGAATCGCATGTTCATATTCTACTTCAGAGACTTCATTATCTCGGTTGGCAAATAAATGTGGAGAAATCAGTTCTAGTGCCACAGCAGGACCTAGTTTTTCTTGGTATTCGCTGGAAAACCTTTTCCAACGAAAAAGCCCTTCCAGCCGACAAAATAAGTTCGATTCGCTCCAAAATCATACCAATTCTGACAAACGGTTTTGTAGTCATAAAAACGTTACAAAGTATTGTCGGGCTATTGAACTTTGCCAGTTTTGTAGTTCCGAAAGGCAGATTACATCACCGAAATCTGCTTTCCCTCCTTATCGATCTAGAAGTGTCTCAGACGACCCAACGCTTTCCACTTTCGAACCCAGCTGCACAAGACCTACGCTGGTGGCTTCACAATCCCCATCTTTCTTCTCCAATCCATTGGGCTCCTCCCTCGCACTTCCTAGTGACAGATGCCTCGGATCTGGCTTGGGGGGCACAGCTAGACGATCTTGCAGTCTCGGGAACGTGGAACGAGCAGGAGAGTGCAATGCACTGCAATCAGAAAGAGCTTCTTGCTCTGTTCAAAATTTTACAAGAAAAATACCAAATGTTGTCTCGTTCCACGGTCCTTTGGCAGAGCGACAACCGAACAGCGATCGCTTATATTCGAAACGAGGGGGGGACAAGGTCAAAGGCCCTGATGCACTTAAGTACCCAGATTTTTCAATTGCTAGACAAACACAAAATTCACATTGCTGCTCATCATATTCCGGGAAAGTTCAACGGCCACGCAGATCATCTATCTCGCTACCGCTCTCCCCCAGAGTGGCATCTGCTACCCATGTGCACGCAGAAGATTTTCCAAAAATTCGGAGTGCCTGTCATAGACCTCTTTGCCTCCGCCAGGGCGCATGTAGTTGCGAATTACGTAACCCTCGACATAAACGATCGACAAGCGATTTATCACGATGCTTTTTCTCATCAATGGGACTACCATCTAGGGTGGATTTTCCCACCACCTTATTTGATACCCAAGGTTCTTGCTCACCTCAATCACGCCAAGGGCATATTTTTAATTGTAGTCCCACGTTGGGAACGCGTATTTTGGAGAGCAGACCTCAAGTCCAGGGCAATTGCAGCACCGTTCACAATTCGACAGCTCAGCAAACATTTGATAGACATATCGACGGGCCTTCCACCTCCAAAGGTTCAACAGATGACCCTCGAGGTCTGGAAATGTGGGGGTGGTCGCGTAACTTAACTGATTGAAATGATGCTGAATTGAACTTATTAAGGTCATCATGGCGTTCATCCACGCTAAAGACATATAAAGCTGCCTGGAATAGATGGTTGGTGTGGTGTAAGTTACATAAACTTGAAGCTTTTAGACCTACTGGTTCGAATCTAGCTAAATTCCTGGCAGAATTATTTTTAAAAGACCAACTTGCTTACAACACTATTTTATTGCATAAATCTGTAGTCTCCACTCTGTGTGATACTGAGGTCTCAGGAGTGTTAAGCTCCCACGTTTTAGTTAAGCATGTACTTAAATCAATTTCTCTAAAAAGGCCAGTGCAGCATAAAACTACAATATGGGACACGGATACTTTAGCTACCTTTTTAGCTAATTATACTATTGACGAATGTAACAACTTTTCGGTTTCCCGACATACAGCTATTTTGCTTTTGTTATGCTCTGGTAGACGTGTTCATGATCTTACCCTCCTAGCGGTAGATAAGCAACATTACATGGAATTCGACGACCATGTCATAATGTGGCCCGTTTTCGGCTCTAAAACTGATAAATGCGATTTCAGGCAATCGGGGTGGAAGATACTAACCAATTCGAGCAACAAGCAGCTTGACACAGTTTACTGGGTGAAACGTTGTATTCAACTTCTTCAAAGCAGACGAAACGAAGCCAGCTGCTCGAATTTATTTGTCAGCTTGAGAGGACAACCTAAAGCCGCTTCCAAAACTGTGGTTGCTGGATGGGTCAAAAACTTATTATCAGATGCGAATATTTTAGCCCCTCCTGGCAGCGTACGGTCAGCCGTGGCTTCAAAGAGTTGGTCAGATAATGTGTCAGTAGACGAAATTCTTTCTCGAGGTAATTGGAAATCCGGCAATACCTTTCGGAATTTCTATAGGCGAGAAGTGATGCCAACTCGAAATAACAGCATAAGAAATTCTTTTGTCCCTATTGATTAACCTGTTTTTCAATCAAATTTCCTAGTTATCTGGAGATAATGTGTCTTATTATTTTTTGTTATTAAGGATATTGTCCAAATGCTGTGGCGAAATAATATTACGTTCATGCTGCAGCTGAACTCGTGTTTATACACGTGATTTAAAATAAATTTAGTTTTGTTTATGATCATTTGGTTTTACTTTGCTGTAAAATTACTGATGTTGGTGAATACTAGGTACCTAATACATGGTAGTACTCACTAATCATCCGCTCACCCCTTTAATTATAGGGAACAATTTACCCAATCAATCATACATAGCAGGTCACATTGGCGTCCATCACCACCAGGCGATAACAAACACGTCTCAAGCTATATATGCTTCAAATAACGGTCAAGTCTTTAATAGCTGCGTTTTACCTGAAATAAAACGCTTATTAAATACTTACCTTATTTGAAGCATAACTTTAATTCCTGCCTGTTGGTCTTTCGACTCAATGATCAGAAATAATTGTGGGTTTTAAACCCCCACTTCCTGCCTGGTAGTGGTGATGGCGGGAAAAGTGAGGGAGATGGCAATACTCAAGGTAGACAAGGAGGTAAGATAAAGCGGAAAACGGAAGTGCCTATCTCAAGCTATATATGCTTCAAATAAGGTAAGTATTTAATAAGCGTTTTATTTCAGGTAAAACGCAGCTATTATGGTATTGTTATGACGTCAGCTGCCATTACTGTTAAGAAAATAAGAGCTATCAAAACGTTGACAATTCGATAACAGGTCAAATACGATATTGTTTTTACCGTGTTGAATAGAGGCGCTGGTCTTCAAGTAGGATATTACCAACTAGTCTTAAATGTTTAATGTTGACGCGATACAACCAATCAAGCGGGTCGGCGTGAGCGTAGAACTCGTGGAACATGGGTTCAACTAACTGGTTGCTAGGCAGAAGCTTTTCAACAAACATTTTAGTCGTGTTTCTGTAAGTTATGATTGTGTGGACACCCTAGTTAGAAAGGGAGGAGGTGGACTTAAGTGAGCGAGATAGAATGACGTTAGGTCTAGAGAGTTTGGCCTCCACTTTTACTTGGCTCTAAATTCACAATGTTCACAATTGTTTTCACTGTATAGTTCGCGCGCTTGACGATATAATTAGGTCTACATTAAAAGTAAAAAAGAAATGGAGGAAACGAAGATGTTGGATGACGAGTATTCTTCCTAATATATATAATGTATTTTGTTCAGTATTTGTGGTATTGAATGGGCTAACGTTTTCGTATGGTACGGAGAGTGTTGGCGGCTAATTATAGGTAATATAATTTTGGAAATTATAGGTAGTAATAATAATTGATAATTAAACTTAATTAAAACTCAAGAATTCTTTACCTCAAAAATGATAATTCTATGAAGTTATCGTAGAAAACTTAAACCTTACCTATGGTAAAAGGGGCTTATGGTAGATTTATGAGATAGCAACTCAGGACTCAGGAGTCCACCTCAAGGTCAATAAACTGAGCTTCAACTGAGCACATGGTACAAAGTGTGGCCTCCACTTTTACCTATAACTTCATTGTATAAGCACTTAGAAGTTGCTTCGGTTTCGTACAAGTCGACACACTTAAAAAGAGCCCTGAGGCCCTGCTTTAAAAATCGAAGTTCGAAATTACGTTAGCTCCATCTCTGTCACTCGTCCTTCGAGACTAAATCGAGAGAAAGGGATGGAGCTAACGTAACTTCGAACTTCGATTTTCAAAGTAGGGCCTCTGGGGTGTTATTCTCTCAACAAAAAACGGCGGTCGGTCGGACGAACTAGCGAATCGCAGCGGCGAGTTTAAGTAGTCCCGTTCGAGCGAACAAAACACATTTTAGCGCGTGCATTCTCAATTAGGCAGCCTTATACGTTCGAGAAGCCATGCTGCCAAATTGAATACACGCGCTAAAATGTGTTTTGTTCACTCTGACGGGAATACTTAACCTCGCCGCTTGGACAATCACTCGTCCGTCCGTCCGTCCGTCATTGTTGAGAGAATCACACCCCTGAGCAGTGAGCAAATTACGGACCAAATTGGTGGGGGCGACGGAGGGAATTGAAAACCGCTCCGCTTTGCCACAGAATAAATAATAGTCAAAGAGATTTAATATTATAGGTCTTTGCTGCCACGCCGGTTTGTCAGTAGACAACACGCGCCAACATATCCCGTTCACTAGCCGCTCGGAGCTCTTTTTATTATGTGTGTCGACCTGTACTTCTCTCTCACTCGCTCTCAATAAGAGCGTATCAGAGCGAGTGAGAGAATATTACAATCCCGAAGCACCTTCTAAGAGCTATCGAACTGTGTAGTTGCTTTACGTGCAACCTCACTATGAATCTACCTTAATCGGTGTCTCCATAGCAACCTTAATTTTTTTTTTGTTATTTGGAGCAAAGACTACTATTGTTCACTGGATCTGGAGTGATAAGGAGCAATAATTGATAGTCGTGTAGTGTACAAAAATACCCTTCCTGTAAATTACGTAAATCATGAGTATAATACCCGAACCAACAAGTTACGATGTCGAGGCGCAGGCTGATATCCCTGAACCAGAGGAAGAAGACAACACATTAAAAATAAGAGGATTGGAAAGGACCAAGTTGTATCCGAAGGTTCCGCCAGAACCCTCTGCATATGGTAAAGGGAAGAATTTTAGCCGCCCGTGGATTTTACAGGATGGGCGAGAACCCCCCGCGAAAGGAAGTGAGATGAGAGCTCAATATACGATTCCGAAAAAACATCCAATTAATACGGGTAAGAAATTATTTATACTTACCTACTTTTACTAATTGCTGCTTACAATTTCGCTCTCAATCTTTTTTGATTCACTAGTTAGGTAAAATCAAAATAGTTTCAAAGCTAACTTCAGAATCAGAATTGCAATTAATTCGCATCCATGTCTCGGCAAACACAAAGAGATTTAATTATAATATTAAACAAGGGCGTAACTAGGACTTTGTTGAGGGGGGGACAGGCGTACACTAAAGACCTCCATACATGATCGGTTTAGCCTTCAGTTCTAACTGACCGGATGCAAAATAAAATAGGTAGCATCGTGTATGTGTAATTACTTTACGGTTTGTGAGCATTCCTGAGGGCCCTGCCAAGATGCATTGCGATTTGCGCTACCTAGCGTTTCTATTCGATTCGTTTTTAAACCAATCGCGTCACTGGTAGATGACGTGATACGCGAAGTCACGTGATCTACCAGTGACGCGATTGGTTTAAAAACGAAACGAATAGAAACGCTAGTTAGCGCAATGGATCTTGGCAGGGCCCTCTGCATATTCTAGCAGCTCCCCCCCTCCTGCCCGTACCTCGCTACGCCCTTGGGTAAGTACATTTAATGCCTCGGGCAAACAGAAGCAGCGACATAGCGACAAGATCTAGTTTTGTAGTAGATGTAGGTATTTAACGCGTGGAATGGGTCTTTGAGAATTTAGCTCTATAAACAAAGCTGTGTTTTCATGCACGCAATCTCCATTTGAAAAATGTTTGACTCTATGGCGATGATATAATATAACTATATTATATCATTGCTCTATAGCAGGGGTGGCCGACCGGTCGATCGCGGTCGACTTTTAGTCCAGACGACAGTCGACGTAGAACAGACTGCGCAACGTAGGTACCTAAGAAGTATATAATTCGTAGATCGCACAGGGTATCGTCAGTAAACAGTAGATCTTGGGTCTAGCCAAGTTGGTCACCCCTGCTTTAGGTATAGGAAAGGCTAGACGTAGACTACGTACTATCAAAGATCGTATTACTGATCGTGTAAACTAAACGGATGTCGGTATTTGTCACAGAAAACGATTACACGATCAGTAAGTACTGCGATTACTACCTAGGTATGTCCGTTTTCTGCCTCCATCCATTACACGTCTGGGGTGTTATTCTCTTAAAAACGGCGCTAAGTTGGTCGACCCAGTGTACGAGTGAACGTGCAACACCAGCGAGTTTAAGTAGTCCCGTCAGAGCGCACAAAACACATTTTAGCGCGTGCATTTTCAATTAGGCAGCCTTATACGTTCGATCTTATAGGCAGAAGCCCAGAGGGCCCTGCAAAGATGCACTACGCTAACTATCGTTTCTATTCGATTCGTTTTTAAACCAATCGCGTCACTGGTAGACCACGTGACTTTTCGTATCACGTCATCTCCCAGTGACGCGATCACTCGTTCGACCGACCAAGCGTCGTTTTTAAGATAATAACAGCCCAGTACTTTTTTGCCAGGTAGTTTCTTTGCGTACGGCACTATAATTTCATGAAAATAACCTTCAAAAGAGGTACCATACCTACCGATCGTGATTTATTATTTATCAAAATAGGTGTAGGCATATAAGTTAGTCTCAAATCTTTATTCGTGAGTTTGTATAATGTCCAAGTAACCGAAACTTTTCTTGATGTAATTTTTTCTATTACATACATTATACCTTTAAAAATTTGATTGATCTCAATTAGGTACCTCTATTATGGAGAATAAGTGAAGTGAAGAGGTCCAAGTTACCTATAGAAGTTATTTGGAGTTTGTTAATGCCTTTTTTATCTTTTTTAGTTAGTTAAACTTTAAAAATACAGTGTTTTATTTTGTTAATTTTCAATGTCCTGTTGTATGTACTCAAAAATAAAAATATATAAATTCAATTAATCAAAATATTTAAGATTCATTTAAATATTTAAGCCTAATGTGATAGTTAGCTCGAAGATTTTGAGATCGCTTTTGGTGACTTGTATGGAAATGAGAAGAAATGCCTAGATAACATTGCCCACTCATTTTTAAACAAAAGTAGAAGAGCAATGTCGGCTAAAAGTCCAGATAACATTGCCCGTTATTAAAATCGTAAGAATCAGGGTTTACATTAAGACTTAGTACTTATTTTTAACATGAATGGATGACAAAAATCGATTTGAATAATTGAGATTTTTCCCAGGTTTCGAGAAAAGTCTCGTGTGTTGGATAAACAAACATGTAATATCACTATGGATCGCTAAAGATCGCTAAAGTAGAATAGGGTTTAGATCAGGGGTCGGCAAGTAGTTTTAGGTGGGGTCCGGATACTGTGGGAAAATTTCAACGAGGTCCAGATAAAAACAAAAGTATTAAGTTAGATTCTATGTGGCTTAAAAATATTATTTCAATTAATAAAGGTATAGTATACCTTATCTATGTATTAATTTATACTTGGTATGCAATACATTACAATATTTGGCGGTCCAAGGTTCGACCTTTCGCGGTCCGCAAACGGACCGCGGTCCGCCTGTTGCTGACCGTTGGTTTAGATAGATGAAAGTTTAGAGTTTGGGTGTTGGACGAATGTACAAATCCAGTCCAGTCCAGTCCAGTCCAGTAAGTAGTACGACAAATTAAAATAAATAATAGGGCTACCAAAAACACCCCCATGTATGTTCAGCGATTTTTAGTATTTTCAGAGATATTGATGATTTTAATCGGATTTTAATTTGTCGTACTACTTACGGGACACCCTGTATAGGTATTAATCAATAATAGAAAACTGAATAAATTAAGGCATTTTATGTTATAGGTATCCGCAAGCGAATGCTCACAGATTTCTTTTGGGAGCAGATGCTGGACGAAGTGGTCGATGAACTGAGCACGGCACACCCGGTCGCTGATTACTGTACGGAGTACGATACTGAGTTTGTGAAGGACAATTTTGAACCGCGGAATTTGGCGGTTACACTTGATAAAGACGTAAGTTCAGCCACAGAACAGAAGTAGATCTCTACCAAACATTCGGGAATGACTATGCTGACACATCATATTATCCGTTGGCCGATTTAGCAACTTTTTTTACAAAGTTCAGCGAATCGAATTCAGCACTTGGTTTGGCACTATGGTTTTCTTCAATATTAAATCATAAAGGAAACAAAAAGTGTTATGCCGGCACCACACTTCGCTATTCGCTATTCGTTATTCGGCTTATGCGCCTACATTCGACGAAGTGTGGAAGGTTATTCGTCTATGTTTTCTTTATTCGCACGCATAACGCGTAAGCGCGATAGCAAATATTTCAACAAATACGGGGCAGCTGCATAACGAATAGCGAATAGCGAAGTGTGGTCCCGGCATTACAGTCTTGAAGGCTGATATGCAAACTAAGCCCTAGTCTTGTACTATGGGTACCTAAGGTCTGTTCATTCTTACTTGTCATATATAGTAAACAACTTTCTAACCTCAAAATGAACCATTTTTGGCTAAAACAGCTCTTTTGTCGTAAATAAAGTAAACTGAATAAACATTTTGGACATCATTTGGCCAATGTATTGCTGTATTTTGTTTAAAATAGCGGTTTTAGCCTAAAAAGTTTCATTTTTGAGGAAGTTGTTTACTATATAAGACAAGTAATAATGAATAGACCTTACTAGACAATGATTAACATACTTAAAATAGAGAACAACGTACTTAAATGCTTAAAAAACATCCCAGGCTCGAAAACCACTCCCGCTCATCAAATAAATATTTGCCCATACCGGTAAATCGAATCCGGGCCCGCTAGCTTTATAGGCAGGGTCACTGTCAGCTAGGCTAACCTCGTCGTCAAATTAGTTATTTAATCTATTTTCTTCAGAATCATCTCAAATATCCTTTGTACGGAACCGGATCCAGTGCCATCACCTTCTACAGCCAGGTGATAAAGAAGACTGGACCAGTAAGTTACCTTCAGTTTTCCATCTTGGCGCTGGAGCGAATTTAGGGTCGCGATTAGGGGAGAAGGTATAAAACCTCTTAGAAAAACTGTGCCAGCAACGTCCAGTTGAGTAAAATTTTCCAATTAACCGACTTCCCTGGTAGTCCCATTATCATAAAGCTACAAGTAACAATTTTACAGGTCTAAACTGGCAACACTGCTCAAATGGCTGGTCGTCATTGGTCGAGGTTGCGTCAAATGGAAACTTGTAACCTGTAAATTGTAATTTGTAGCTTTATAAAACAGGCCCCAGGCCTATTGCCTAACGCACTCGCAATCGCGATCGTTTTCGTTTACGTTATTATCATTGGCAGTCTAAATAGGACCCGACTGAATAAAGAAGTTCATGAGTAGACGAAGAAGGGATGGTAAATTTACGAAGTATCATCGAGTTTCGCGTTTAGTTTAGTTCACATTTGTTTTGAAGTCGGTCGAATCGACTTTGAAGTCGATTGCGATTGTGAGTGCATTAGGCAATAGGCCTGCAGGTCAGATGGTGGGATCCTGGATAAATAGAGGAACTTTTCAAATATTAATATGACCTGGGTCAACGTTTAATTAATTCATTTTTTTTTTTTTATTTGATTTTCAGTATGAAATACTGGAAAAGTTTCGAAGATGCCAAGATTTTACGAAACCCATGGGAGAGAGGCTGGACAATGGTTGGGTGCTGTAATTTAGATTTTTTTGTTGCGAAATGTTTAACTCATTGTTTAAAGTATAATTTATTTCATATTAAGTTTGATTTTTAGTTCCGTTTTTTTGATTTTTTTGTTGCGAAATGTTTAACTTATTGTTTAAAGTATAATTTATTCAGTAACTAGTTTGATTTTTTTGTGATTTTATTGTTGCTAAATGTTCTCATTGTTTAAAGTAGCTAAGTATAATTTATTCAGTAATAATTCTGATTTTTAGTTGCGTTTTTTTGGATTTTTTTTGTTGCGAAATGTTTAAGTCATTGTTTAAAGTATAATTTATTCAGTAACAAGTTTGATTTTTTGTTGCGTTTTTTGATTTTTTTGTTGCGAAATGTTTAACTCTTTAAAGTTTAATATATTCAGTAAGAAAGTTTGATTTTTTGTGATTTTTTGTTGCGAAATGTTTAACTCATTGTTTAAAGTATGATTTATTCAGTAACAAGTTTGATTTTTTGTTGCGTTTTTTGATTTTTTTGTTGCGAAATGTTTAACTCTTTAAAGTTTAATATATTCAGTAAGAAAGTTTGATTTTTTGTGATTTTTTGTTGCGAAATGTTTAACTCATTGTTTAAAGTATGATTTATTTAGTAACAAGTTTGATTTTTTGTTGCGTTTTTTTGATAATTTAGTTGCGAAATGTTTAACTCATTGTTTAAAGTATAATTTATTCAGTAATAACTTTGATTTTTGTTGCGTTTTTTTTTGAGAAATAAAAATAACTCATGGTTTGACGTATAATTTATTCAGTAACAAGTAAAGTTAGAACGAAGGTCCCTATGTGCTTAATTCGTGGTATTGTCTTGACTTGTCTCGTTCTGATTCGTTACGGGATCTTCATTCATGTTTTGATTGGGTGCTGTAATTTAACTTTTTTTGTTGCGAAATGTTTAACTCATTGTTTAAAGTATAATTTATTCAGTAACAAGTTTGATTTTTTTGTTGCGTTTTTTTATTTTTTGTTGCGAAATGTTTAACTCTTTAAAGTATAACTTGTATAAAGTAGAATTTATTCAGTAAAAAGTTTGATTTTTTGTGATTTTTTTTGTTCCAAAATGTCTCATAGTTTAAAGTATAATTTATTCAGTAACAAGATTGTTTTTGTCTTGCGTTTTTTTATTTGTTTGTTAGGAAATGAAAATGACTCATTATTTTAATTATTATTTTCTCAGTAACAAGTACAGTTAGAAGTGTTAGAACAGGTCCCGAGGTGCTAAATTCGTGGTATTGTCTTGGCTTGTCTCGTTCTGATTCGTTACGGGATCTTCATTCATCATTTGGTTGGGTGCTGTAATTTAGTTTTTTTTTTGCGAAATGTGTAACTCATTGTTTAAAGTATAATTTATTCAGTACAGTCGAGTTCATAAATATGCGTACACTTTAGTATCTTGTCTATTTAATGTCATGTTTAACGCATTCACTGCCAGTACGGTTTTTTGAACTTTCGCCAGGTGCCACATCTTTTGTTTTATACGGAGCTTGCCTACTGTAAAAACGCACATATGCGTTGAGGGCACTGGTTGGAAGTCACGCTGACGCATATATGCGTCGGTGGCAGTGAATGCGTTAAACTGCCAAATATGAATTGGCTCAATGATTAAAGTGACAAGGTATTTATGAACTCGACGGTACAAGTTTGATTATTTGTTGCGGTTTTTTGATTTTTTTGTTGCGAAATGTTTAACTCATTGTTTAAAGTATAATTTATTTATTACTTAAGAAGTTTGATTTTTTGTTGAGTTTTTTGTTGCGAAATAAAAATAACTCGTTCTTTGAAGTATAATTTATTCAGTAACAAGTACAGTTAGAAGTGTTAGAACTAAGTAAAGGTCCCCAGGTCCCAAATTCGCGGTATTGTCTTGGCTTGTCTCGTCCTGATTCGTTACGGGATCTTCATCATTTGTTAAATTTGTTTAAAATATAATTTATTCAGTACCCTGAAACATGCCAACTTTGCCCGAATTTCATAAAAAACATTTCTTCGATTTTTTTCTATAAGAGCTATGTGTTTTGTAATCTTTGCTGTAACTATATGGCCATTTGCTTCCATTCATGTTGAAAAAACCGTGTATGTCTCGGGACGCCCGACAAAAGTGATAACTTAAACTAATCCAAGTTGAACTATTTAATATTGAAATGGTTTTTAACTGACTGCAAACTTACGCACACTAATGCAGAGTGATACACACTAACAAACCTAAAAAGGGGTGCACTGTTGAAAGAGGTCATATATAGACGTCTCTTTTCAACGAAGGGCATTTGTAACAGGTGCAAAGAGTACCTATTGGCTGTTTTTATACTCCCTCTATGCTTTTCTACCTCTATGCTGGCGCCGTAACGCGTTACGTAACGAAGCGATTTACCCTCCCATAAGAAGTTATCACATCAAAAATAAGTCCTAAGAGCGGTCCCATTTCTCTATAGATCCGTATTTTCACGGGTTCGGATCGGATTCGGATCGGACGTAGTAAATAAAATAAAATGAAATGTTTAGATTTTCATATCAAAGAATATCAAATCAAACATTCTTGATCCTCATATTATTTATTTAATGTAAACTTATTACATTTTCATGCAAGTGCGTGTTTTCTGGGGTCACAGTTTTAAACGAACCTACTTTTCTGTGTACCGATTTCTAACCTATCCTACCAAACAAATAATATAAAAAAACGATTTTATACCATTATTGAATTATGTTTCTGTGAAACATGTTTAATTCAAGTAAATAGTCGTGGAAACAATAATATGGTAAATAAAAATACAAGGATCAATATTATGTAAAACATTTTCTGCGAAACAAAATTCTATACAATTTCTGTCTGCGAAACAAGGGAACACCATTTTTAAATTTTAACTTTTACCATAATATATTTTTTTTTTTAAATTATCAAACTCCAAATAACTTCTTCTATAGGTCACTCTTCACTTCACTTATTCTCCACAATATATATCTTAATTTATAAAGGTAAATTTTTACAGGAATAGACAAAGATACAAAAAAAAAATCGGTTACTTAGTCATTATACAAACTAACAAAAAAGATTTGACACTTAGTTATATGCCTACAATCTATTTTGATAAATAATAAATCACAGCCGGTAGAGACTCAATAATACTGAAAGATTCTTACTCAAGAAAGTATACTTAGTTTACTATATTAACAGCACGTGTCCCATCTTGGCATTAACTACCGTGAAATACGCCAACATTGCCACCTAGGGTATCATTGCCCATAATGCCATTTACAAACAAATTCGTTAATGTGGAAAAAAACTTCTTCTTTATGCCAACATTATTTAATATGATAGAAAATAAACTATATTTGTGACAAAACTGCGGCTGGCATTCGTCTCTAAGGTCACTCAGTAGCTTGTTGCGACTCGTTGAAGGTGATGTGCGTTTTTGCAGGCAAAAATTTGGTCAGAAGTGCATGTCTACTCTTCATCATGGCGAAGACGCAGGTGAGTGCATCCAATTATATTTAATAAAATACACCTTGCAGAGTATTTTAGCTTAGGATTTAACATTCCAGGTTTTATATAACTAAAGTTATTTATTTATTTATTTATTTAGGTTAACAAACAGTAACACAATTTAGGCTTATGATTAAGTCGTATACAGTGCAAACAAGTTATGTTATTGTGCCACCAACACCGTTAACCACAGATTACTAAAGAAAACAAAAGTTATTAGAAGTCGTACTTCTAATTATGATATGGTGGGATATCGTAATTTCTTAAATTTAAACTAAAACTAGTACAGTCAAAGGCACCAACATCCATACATCCATCGCGTCAAATGTATGTATTCACGAACCTTATTATAAGCGGCATAAAGATGCGTAGATATTTATGACCTCGACCTTACATACATCACCCGATGAGTTCCCAAAATAGACTTAAAACTAGATGTGACATTGCTTCAGTATTTTCATAACTTCTTTTTTAAATTTTCCTTTGCGTGTAGACATTATATCAACTGGCATAAAGTATTTATTGTATGTGTCTACAAGTCGATAAAGTGGTGACCGTTTACCAGCATTCGTGCGACAGGTGGTAACTGCAAAAACGCGACATTGCTTACGACAGTGCGTCCTATGTGGGACCCTATAACATAGTTTATTAGTGAGGGCAGTACAGTCGTATCCATTTTGACAAAGGTCATATAGCAACATTGTATCCAGATACATACGTCTAGACTTAAGAGTGATTAAATCATATTTACGTAATAATTCATTATATGGCAATTTACTACGGTTACATTTGTAATTTATAAAGCGTAAAAATTTTGACTGAACTATTTCAACTGCTTTAATGTACTTAGTATAAAAAGGATTCCATACGGGTACAGCGTACTCCAATTGAGAGCGAATAAGTGACTTATAAATATAAATAAAAGTTGAGGGTCGGGTGAACTCAGCACACGAGCGCACGGTGAATCCATACATCTTAAAAGCTTTGCGCACGACATTATCTATATGTGTATTTAGATGCAATTTAGTATCAAGGACGATTCCAAGGTCTTTTATAGAGTTAACAGTATCTAAGGAGACTCCACATAACTTATAATCGTTATGCTTAACGTTTTGCTTTTTTGTAAAAGTCATCAATTTGCACTTGTTTATATTTAAGTTTAATCTATTTTTGACACAGTAATTGGAAAATCTATCTAAGTCTTTTTGAAATTTGAAGCAGTCATCAATATTTTCTATTGTATGAAATATTTTTAAGTCATCTGCGTACAAAAGAAAATTACAAAAGTTAAAACAAGAGCAAATGTCATTAATAAACATTATAAATAAAAGAGGACCTAGGATTGATCCCTGAGGGACTCCTGAGCTGACAGAAACAAAGTCGGACTCGTGACCATTGATGACAACTTTCTGAGTACGATTGGTGACATAAGAATTAAACCATCGCCACAAATTTCCCCTTATACCATTAAAGGCAAGTTTTTCTAACAATATTTTATGGTAATGTTATCCGTTAATTTTTGTATGTGTTGCCGACAAGTTTGCCCGATGTCGAAAGAGCGTCAGGGTTGTCACATTTCATAATTCTTTTAATGAGTACTTAATGCGAAAATGTACAAGTGACCTATAAGAAGTTATTTGGAGTTTGTTAATTATTTTTAAAATTTTATTATTATAATAAAAGTTAAACTTTAATAATACCGTTTTATTTCGTTAATTTTCATATTGTATGTCGTAAAAGTCGAAAACGAAAAATAAAACGAGAATGTGACAACCCTAACATTTTGAAATCGCTTTTGGTGACTAGTATGGAAATGAGCAGAAAAGCCTAGATAACATTGCCCACTGATTTTTAAGCGAAAGTTAAAAAAGATATCTACTCAACGAATAAAATAAACGGTATTATTTCCCTAATTCTTTACCTGTTGCTCATTTCAACTGCGTAGGGGCTATATTTGGGTCGAAAATCATCAAGGGCAATGTCGCAGACAGGGACGCGGGATCCGGGAACAGTGGTGCACACAAGCCCATAGGGGCAGATAGGGCGCTTCACGCCATCAAGGGCAACAGCCGAAGTGTCGCCGGACAACCCAAAGGCATGAGCCGACCTCTCCCCTCGGGGCTGCAGGAAGGACGCGTTAGTCTCCCTTTCAAGGGATTGACCGGCGTAGGTGCTGGCGGGGCTGACGGCGTAACGGAGGCAAGTTGCAGTAAGGAGGGCCTCCCTATTCATCTGAATCTGGCCTCCCCAAAACCACCCCCTGCAAGCTTCCAGCCGGAAGGGGGTGTGAAGAAAGGGAGCAGGAGGCAGAGGAAGAGGGAAGCGCAGGCTGCAGCGCTCCAGCGTCCGGATGCCGGCCCACCTAGGGACGGCACCGTTGAAGTGGGGACAGCAAGGACACAAAAAAGGCCGTTGGTATCACCAAAAACCAGTGGTGACTCCAAAAGGACGAGGGTAGGGTCGTATGCGGAGGCACTTTCTTGCATCAAGGTAGCGGTGATACCAACGACCTTCCCAGCCAACAAGATCTTGGGGTGTCACATGGCAGCCATTCAGGGGGTGGTAATCCAGCGCCTCCTGATCATCCCCAAGCCGTTCCCCGACATTAACTTCGGGACCATTGTGGGGGGCGCCCTGCACATCAGTTGCGGTGACAGGGCATCTTCCACGTGGCTCAGCTCCCTCATCAGCGAGGGAGATATTGCGGGGATGAGCCTCAAAGTCGTGGATGCCAAGGATCTTCCAAAACCGGTGAAGATGGCCTGGAAGACGAAGATCATTGGCATCCCCGATGCAAAGGTAGTGTTTCAGCTGCTCCAACGCTTCAACGAGCGGCTGAACACTGACCAGTGGAAGGTGGTCGACACCTCGGAGGCGGCGGCTGGCACCCGGCGCATCATATTGATGGACCGGGAGTCAGCGGACGTAATCCGAGAGGCCGGCTATGTACTGAAATCGGGGATCGATGTTAGCACCTTCAAACTCTTGGACGATGCCGAGAAGAGGGGTGCTGGCGTCGATCCCGTAGAGGCTCCCCACACTGTCGTGGCTACTGAGGTGGCGGCGGACGAGGAGTCGGACAGGGTGGACGAGGTGGACGGGGATGGAGTGGACGAAAGGCCGCGCGGGTGTCGGGAGGCATCACCGGTATCGGTGACGACATCCGAGAACCTGCGTGACCTGGAGGCCCTCTACCTCGGAAACCCCTCTTCGCCAATGTCCGAGGACTGCGAGGCGCCGGCGGAGGCTGCTGACCTCAGCAAGCCTAAGCCTCCAATAAAACAATAAGAAGCCATGGGAGGCATAAGGTGCGTACAAATCAATTTGCAACACAATAAAGCAGCCACAGCCCTTCTGGCGAAGCAGCTGAAGACTGATAAATTCGATGTAGCCCTGATTCAAGAACCATATCTATATAAGGGCGAGATCAGGGGACTAAATGGCACGGGGGGAGTTATCTATTACCTCTGCCCCGAGAATAATATGAGGACTTGTGTGTATGTCAGAAATGGCATAAATGCCATGCCTTATAATGCTTACTGTTCCAGGGATCTTACCACTATTAAGATCCAGGAGAAGAGGTTAGGCAAGACTCTCATCATCTCGTCTGCCTACCTCCCATACGAAGCGACGGACCCCATCACACCTCAAATCCGGAGTCTTGTCGCAACTGGCAGTCAGGTGAACACCGACCTGATCATCGGCTGCGACGCTAATGCACATCACGTAATCTGGGGCAGCTCGGATGTCAACAGGCGGGGAGAGAAGTTACTGGATTTTCTGGTGAGCTCTTCTTTACAATTACTAAATAAAGGGAACAGCCCAACTTTCGTCAATGCTAGGCGTGGAGAAGTAATTGACATAACGGTGGCATCTAACCACATTTACGAAGATATTCACTCGTGGCATGTTTCCAATGAAATCTCACTTTCAGATCATAGATATATATGCTTTAGGTACAAGACCGACATACCAGTTGAAACTGTGCGCAAAAGAAATCCTAGGAACACCGATTGGTCATCCTTTAAACGTGACCTAAAGGTGGAACTAGGGGATCCAAAAGGTAAGCTCAATTCCATTATTGACATTGAATTTGAAGCGGACAACATGGTACGGGCGTTACACACCGCTTGGACCAATAACTGCCCGGAAAAAAGGGTGCTAGCCAAGAAGATACCCTGGTGGAATCCTGAGATAACCAAAATCAGAAGCGAAACTAGGGCGATCTTCAATGATGCGAAGGCGACAAATGACTTTAGCAATTACGCCCACAAGCTCACGGAGTATAATAAAGCTGTGAGAAAAGCAAAAAGGAGTGCGTGGCGGAACCACTGCAACCAAATAGGCTCGATACCTGAAGGTATGAGGCTCACAAAAGCACTAGCAGTAGCAAGGTCAAACCCATTAACATCAATAAAGGACGATAAAGGAAGGATGACAGAAACGGGTTTAGATACCCTGAAAGTTATGTGTAGCACACACTTTCCCGGCTCCATCATACGAGAGAGCGAAATTGACAATGTACCAATTTGTGTGTCAGAGCAGACAGCACGGACCACAAGATACAATTGGGACACTGCCAAAAAGGTAGTAGACGACAGCAAGATAAGGTGGGCAGTATCCACTTTCCAACCGTACAAAGCACCGGGCCCGGATGAAATATATCCAATCCTACTACAAGAGGGCGCAAATATAATTGTCCCGCATTTAAGCAGGCTGTACAGAGCGTGCGTGGCCTTCGGGCACGTTCCACATGTCTGGAGGCTTGTAAAAGTGATCTACCTGCCAAAACCAGGCAAGGCAGATTATAGTGATGCCAAATCATACAGGCCTATAAGTCTATCATCATTCTTTCTAAAAACATTAGAGAAGCTGGTAGACAGGCACATAAGGGATGGACCTCTAAGGCGGCATCCACTGCACAAAATGCAATGCGCGTATCAACCGGGCAAATCCACGGATACTGCGATTCACTTTGTAGTGAATAAAGCTGAAAATGCCCTCGAGAACAAAGAGATCTGTCTCGCAGCATTTCTCGATGTGGAGGGAGCATTCGATAGAACTACGTTCGAAGCCATAAACACATCGGCTGCTAGGCACGGCATTGAACCAACCATATGTAAATGGATAGGCAACATGCTAAACAGTAGGCTAATAAAGTCAAGTCTGTTGGGCGACGTTCTATTCGCCACTACGACAAAAGGTTGTCCCCAGGGGGGGGTTCTCTCACCAACTCTGTGGAGTCTGGTGGTAAACTCTCTTCTAGAGGAACTCAACACTGGCCCACTACAAACTGTTGGGTATGCAGATGATCTCGTGATACTTATTAACGGGAAGTTTCCGGAAACAGTATCGGAAATCATGGGAAAAGCTTTGGGAAAGGTAGAAAGTTGGTGCATTAGCCATCAGCTATCCATCAACCCCAGCAAAACTGTAGTGATTCCATTCACTAAGAAACGGGACCTCAAACATGTGAAACAGCTAAAGCTGTTTGGCGAGGTACTAAGACTGTCAGGTGAGGTAAAATATCTAGGTATCACACTAGATAAAGAACTCATCTGGAAAAAGCACGTAGACAACGCGATAACAAAAGCGCTGAGAGTGTTTGGAATGTGCAGATCGGCATATGGTAAGACATGGGGCCTTAACCCTAAAGTACTAAAGTGGATCTATACTATGATGGTAAGACCCATAATTATGTATGGTTGCTTGGCCTGGTGGCCAAGAACAACACTAAAGACATGCAAGGACTCTCTTACTAAGGTGCAGAGGGTGGCCTGTATGGCCATAACAGGGGCATTCAGAACGACGCCGACGGTGGCAATGGAGGTCCTACTAAACCTCCCACCGCTGCATATCGCCATACAGTCTGAGGCATGCAAGTCACTGCAGAGGTTGAAAGAGACTGGCCTGTGGAACGACGCAGCGCCTAGAACCAGACACACTAAAATGGCACACAATGTTGCTCCAAACAGAATACTGGCGATGGGCTGCGATAAAATGCAGCCTAAGTATATATTCCAGAGGAACTTCAATGTCCACATTCCGACAAGGGATGAGTGGAAAGATGGGTTTCACCTATCAGAGGTAGATAACGCGATATGGTACACGGATGGTTCAAAAATGAGCTCCGGTACGGGGGCGGGTATTCACGCCAAAGACTATAACAGTAGCATAAGTATGGGCAACTACGCAACGGTCTTCCAGGCGGAGTTGTATGCGATAATTGCCTGCACACAAGAGAATATTGATAGGCCGCCACAGGAGAGAACTATCTTTATTTTAAGTGATAGCCAAGCGGCACTTAAGGCGCTGACAGCGCCTAAAGTAGACTCAAAACTAGTCTACAATGGAATCCAAGCCTTAAACAAGCTTGGTAGGCACAACAAGGTGAAACTGATGTGGATTCCAGGACACGAAGGCTTTCCCGGAAATGAAGCCGCGGATGAGCTGGCAAGGGAAGGGTCCAAGGGCGCTTACGTCGGACCTGAACCATTTGTGGCACCATCACCGGGCACCATAAAAGCAGCCCTGAACAATAACTCCCTAGTAAATCACCTAAAAGAGTGGAAAACTACGGAAGGCTTAGGGCATGCGAAGCTCTTCATAGATGGAGTTGACCAGAGCTGGACCAATAAACTTTGGAAACTCAGCAGAAGACAACTCCGATATATTATAGGAGTGTTTACCGGGCACTTCGGGGTTAAACATCTCCTAGAAAAGATGGGCCATTATGATAACACAGATTGTAGAATGTGCGGCGAAGAGGTGGAAACAATGAAACACTTATTGTGTGAATGTGATGCCCTCGCCGGAGTAAGAATGAAAGTCCTCGGTTGTGGCTACCCAGAGCCGAGCGATTTCAAGGCGCTGCCATTGCACTCCACTATCCGCTTTCTGGAAGGGGTAGAGGCTGCATTGGACTAAGTGCTAAAAAAAAGGAAGGGGTAACTACACAAAAGATCCCATAGGGTCGAAGTGTATCCGTAAGGACCCCGCCAATAAGATAAGATAAGATAAGATAAGATCAAGGGCAATGTTGGCTGAAAGTCCAGATAACATTGCCCGCCATTATAATCGAAAAAATCAGGGTTTAAATTAAGACTTAGCACTTATTTTTCAACATGAATGGAAGCACATGACCATATAGCTTCAGCAAAGATTACAAAAAAACATAGGTCTCATAGAAAAAAATCGTTTTTTTTTTTTTTTCATAAAATTCGGGCAATGTTGGCGTGTTTCACGGTACTCATTAATGTGAGTTATGATTTTATGATATGGGACAACCCTGGGATTCTTCGACATCGCTCAAAGTTGTCGGTCACACGTCATACGTTCAAAAATAAACCCATTACCCATGATCATAACTTTACTTACATAAAACCTGGAATGTTAAATCCTAAGCTAAAATACTCTGCAAGGTGTATTTTACTACATACATTATACATACATACCGTTCCGTTCCGTTCCGTTCCGTTCCGATGACTACACCCAGCCAGCAGTTCTGCTGCAAGGACGCAGAGTTGTTTACCACCATCAAAGAGGTAGAAACAGGTCGGTTTAACAGGGGGGCTCAGGCGCCCACAGTGTCACTACGCGAACTGTAGGACGAGGGTGTATAGGAACCTTAACATCCCCCGTCCAGGGACCAGGTCCCGTAGGGACCTCGTGGGTACCTAGGCCCTCTCGTACAGCCTCGCTGTCGCTTGCCACCCGATGTCAGCAACTGCCACTCCTGTCCGAGACACCGGGGAGCCGGAGTTACAGGTAGGGAGTGTTTGGGGCTTTTGCAGTCGGATAGGGTGTGGGGAGGATAGATCAGACCCGAATACTAGCATCGTGGCCCGAATGAGGGAAGATAGATACTATAATTGGTGTGTAATAAATACGAAGAGGAAGTTAGGACTGCGTTTTACTAATTACTCCGGCAGGTTGTTTCCTGGTGCTTCCTTTTTCTTTTCCTCTTTTTTTTCCTCCTCCATGCGTTGTTGTCTTCCGGTTCCGTTTCAGTGTCGGTTTCTGGTCTCTTGTATATTTTTTCGGCTGTTTTTTTTAATAGGCTCCTGTTTGGCGCTCTGGATCTCCAGTAGGCTCGACTTTTATTGGTGTAGTGCTCTATATCATGTGCTAGGGAATCATCCCAGGTAAAGATTGGCCGGCCTACTTTCTTTTTCTTCTCTTTTAAGCTCAGCGCTGCACGTAGTAGATGCGGCTTTTTACGTCGTAAGATGTGACCGTAGTAGGAAATTCTGCGCACTTTGACTACTTTGGTAATCGTTTTCCCCTCAAGAACCTGATGGATTCTTTGTCTAGGGGGGTCTTTTGCTGCCTCAATCATCTCCTTTAGTATGTGGCGCTCATATTTTCTTAGTCTTGACCTGTTGGCCTTTGTAAGTGCCATAACATTCAGTCCATAGGTCATCGCAGGAGAGATAACCATTTTATACATAAGTCGCGCAATGCGCCATTCGAGTTTGTACTGTTTTACAAATTTGGTAAGGACCTTCGAATTTTTGATCGCTTTGGCACATCTGGTTTTAATTGAAGCTTTTCGGTTGTGAGTCGCTGTAATATACGACCCCAAATATTGTATTTGCTCGACAGGTTGTATCAATATCCCGCCCATAGATTTTGGTAGCTGCTCGGCTGCTGGGGGGCCAAAGCCCTAATGACTAGTTTAGTTTTCGTGTCGTTTATGACAAGACCAATGGTTATAAGCAAATCTTTCATTTTCTGCACTATGCGGTCTAGGGTAGTGCAGCAGTCGCCCACTATTATAAGATCATCTGCAAAAGACAAGATTAGCGGTAGTGTGACCTTCACGTCCTGGTCTAGCTTGATCACATCCTCTTCTTCCTCTAGGGTTCGTAGAACATCATCCATTAAAACTGTAAATAATCTGGGCGACAGGGGGCATCCCTGTTTGACTCCTTTGTTGATGATTTGTGAGTTTTGGCCAAACCACGTGATGAAAGTTCGTTCCCGCATGCAAGCCTCGACAATCCTGTTTATTAGTGGTATGGTTGTGCGGGTGACGAGCACGTCTCTCAAGGCGTTCAGATCTACATTGTCGAATGCTTTTTCAATGTCGAGCGCTATAACATACAGCCTTTTACCCTCCCTCCAGTTTACGTCTAAGACTCTACGGAGTGCAAATAGATGGTCCTCCGTTGACCTGTTGTTTAAAAATGCTGCCTGGTAGCTTCCTAGAGCAGGGGTCGGCAAGTAGTTTTAGGTGGGGTCCGGATACTGTGGGAAAATTTCAACGAGGTCCAGATAAAAACAAAAAAGTGTTAAGTTAGATTCTATGTGGCTTAAAAATATTATTTCAATTAATAAAGGTATAGTATACCTTATCTATGTATTAATTTATACTTGGTATGCAAGACATTACAATATTTGGCGGTCCAGGGTTCGACCTTTCGCGGTCCGCAAACGGACCGCGGTCCGCCTGTTGCTGACCGTTGTCCTAGAGCTTCGATTTTTGCGTCTAGTTTTCTTAAAAGGAAATTGGCGTAGATACGGTATCCTACATTACAAATCGATATTCTTCTATAGTCGTTGACGTGTTGTGGGCGTGGTTTCTTCGGTATCGGTACCTGCTTTGTAATGATCCAGTCTTCTGGTATTTTGTTTTCCAACCATGCTTCGCGCATTATGTTGGTGACCTGTTGTATAAACTCACTAGGTGCTGCCTTGTATAATTCTGGGACTATTTGGTCCGTTCCCGGGACTGTCCCGCCTTTCAACTTACTAATAATGTTCGTTACTGTTTCAATATCGGGACCGTCGTCTTCCGGTACCCGGTTTGTACTGTGGTCGACTGGTCTAATCGGATCTCCTTCGCTTGTTTTCATTTCAGAAATCCAATTGGACATCGGAATATATTTGTTATTAACTATTCTGTTCTCTGGTTTATTTTTAAAGCTGCGCAAGTACTTGTACGTAACCTTCATTCGAACAGCTCTGTGCGCCTTGCTGAGATTGTTGAAGAAGCGCTCACATTCTGTATTAAAGTCTTCTTCTTGGGTCCTACGCCAGTTTTTGCGCGCCTGTTTAACTTTTTGGGCGTAGCTTTGCTCTTCCGGGGACTTATTTTTCAAGAAACGCGCTTTTTGCAAATTTGCAAGAGCAAGGCGGGCTTCTCTAGATCGGGGTATTGACTTCGGGGGGAGTTTTCTTGCGGCTTGTATTAATATCCCATTAAGCTGATTCCAAGTTGGATTTTCGTTAGCATGTTGTGTGATAAGCAGACGTCTGATTTCTTTCTGAAATTCCCTTTTTATCTCATTGTTTTGTAAAGTTTCATAGGCGACCGTTTTATGATTGAACTGTTTTACTAAATTCTCTTTGCCCGAGAAGTTGGTACCTTTTTGTCGGTGGTTTTTCTTACTTTGGAAACTTGTGTTGCGGATTGATCCCCAAACTACTTTGTGGTCGGATCTTACGGATTTGGCAAACTCTCCTCTTACAGTATGGAAAAAAATGGGCCGTTGTTTAGATGATAAAATATGGTCGATCTGTGAGCTTTTGTTTCCTGAAGTCCACGTGACCTTACATGATGGGCGACCCCACGAATTGTTTAACCTGAGGTTGTGTTCTAATATGAAACTCATTAGAAGGCTGCCGTTCGTATTGGACTCTTGGTGTAAGAGGTTCTTATTAGATACCTGTGAACACGCCTTTTTCACGTCTCGTAACCCTATGTGTGCGTTAAAATCGCCTAGGATTATTGGGTAAGCCTTCTTAGGAGCTTGACGCAGAAGCGTGCCAATGTTTGCCAGGCAGGTTGAGGCCCCGGCGGGCATGTGAGTATTAATGATAAGCAACTCCGCTGGGGCTCTGTTATTTGTTAACTCTAACTTTATGTGGACAGCTATGATATTGGAGTATTTCTTATATGTGTAAATTAAATCCTGGTCTATATGTTTGTTAATCAAGATTGCCAATCCGCGTTTTTCCCGTGGCTTTTCTCCGCCATTGAGGAGCCATTTATAGTTATTGGAAACCGTTTCTCCGTGTGGAAGGTGCGTTTCTTGCAATACCGCTATGGTTATACGCCGTGCCGCTAGTTCTTGGTCTATGCGGGCCCTGTCTTTCGCTGACGCGCAACCTCTTACGTTCCATGTGGCTACCGTGATTACCTCGGCAGGTTGCGGCACCCAGGACCGGGGGTGTTGGGGGGCCCTGACTAGGCGTTGGCCCGTTGTATCAACAACTTGCACGCTCTCTACCGAACTATTGAGATCTCGGGTAGGCAAACTCGCTATGACCGGGGTCGGGCTAAGTGCTTGTGCGTCCGGCGAGTCGCACGTGTTTCGTTGTTTTACCGGTGCGTTTGACTGTCCTTTGTTATTTGTGGCGTCCCTGACACCATGAGCCTCTTGTGACACACACATTTTCTCCGCTTCCGAGGAAGTAAATACTACCGAGTCGTAGTGGTGATTATGATAAAATAAATGTATGCTTTTCATTTTTGCGTATTCCGCTATTGGGGCTTTGTAATACAACGCTCGCTGTTGGTTAGCGTGAACGTAGACGTTTACTGTAAAATAATGCGACGCTGCTATGATGATTTCCTCACCACCCCAGAAACCGTCCTTAGTCTGGTTTTGAATGTAGCTATCTACTAGTTGTGCGTAATGTTGTGACGTGTCATTATGCGCGGCCGTGAAGTCCAGGATACTTCCTTGGAGGGCTAACTTAATTTGAGTATCATCCCTTTCTGACGCGAGGTGGTTGGCAAGTTCCTCTCTGATAGAGCGATGGTCGTAATCCATATCCAGCACTGTATTCATTTGATGTGCTATCGCTCTAAATAGACAGTTTCCGTCCTTGGGAATCGGAATAATTTCCATTATTCTAACCGTGTTAGCAGTAAACGTACAATCCGTTTTTTAAAACAAAGGAAGGGCTCGTCCTTTGTTTGGATCCTACCCACGGTTGCTTGTTCTCGGAACTAGTAGCGGAGTAACTTGCGTCGACTTGTGCAATTGCTTCCAGATGTGGTCGTTGACCGTGGGGTAGTACAGAACCGAAGCTTGACCCTTTTTTTTTCCCACTGAGGTAACGAGCTGGGTTTTTCCTTTCTCCTATCTTGTTTGAAGTGTTACCGTGTGTCCTTACCGTATGCTAAAATGAACTTAAATGCTATGAAGAACGTGAGCTCATCGTGTATTGCACTACCCTGAGTCCTGTAGACTTCGTACGAAGCCTCTTTGCATACCGTTTTGCGTAACCTGAACCCTATTCCTCTGCAGTCTCGAAAAAAATATCTAAACCCCTTGCTACACGTACTGTTTTTATTTTATTTACTTTTTTGTTAAAACCCTACTCTCGCCCGCCGAAGTTAGTTATTTATTTCAAAGGCTAGGTATGTGTTGGTGCGTGTACGTTTTATCGGAGTTTGTTCGATATGTCGTAAACAATTACCGCCTATGGTGATGTCTGTATGAGCAGATATAATTGCGCTACTACTACAAGCCGAGTTCTATACACCCTAGAAACTTAGGAACGATTTATACACGATCCTAAAAATATATAGTGTTTTATCGTGTCCTCGGATTCATATGCTATTGGTAGGCCGCGATAAAACAATTTCAAACATCTACTCTCAAGACCGTTGAAGCGTATGTAATGAAACGATCTCACCCGAATGCTCGCTCATGTGCCCAGAATGTTCTGGCCAGGGCAGCGATACAATTGCGCTATTACTACAATCCGTGTTCTATACACCGTATAAACTTAGGTACGATTTTACACGCTCCTAAAAATATATTGTGTTTTATCGCGTCCTCGGATTCATATGCTATTGGTAGGCCGCGATAAGACAATTTCCAAATCTACTCTCAAGACCGTTAAAGCGTATGTAATGAAACGATCTCACCCGAATGGTCGCTCATGTGCCCAGGATGTTCTGGCCAGGGCAGCGGTACTGCTGCGTGGAGAACGCAAGCCTGCACTCTCACACGCTCACACTCGCCGTGATGGCGTGGGGTGGACGCGGCCCCCGACACACGTACACACTTGCCGCAACGAGGAAGGACGCGGCCAAACACACAGCGCACGCACACACGAAATTAATAAGGACCGAATTTTTCGATTCGAATTCAGCACCCGCTACGCGATTTCGTTATTGAGTAAAAAGCAACCAGGCCGACGCCAAGTAGGGGCTTTTGTGCCTCAGTCAACTTTTTAATAGCGGACCGAGTCCAAAACACGTGTTGATTCCTTGGCGGCTGACCGGCAACCCTACATACATTATACATACATACATACATTAAATCACGCCTGTTTTCCAGAGGAGTACGCAGAGACCACTTCTTTCCATCATACATACATTATAATTGGATACAAATATCGCAACAAGCTACTGACTACTGAGTGAACTAAGAGGAGCGTTTTATAAAAAAAAGTTCACCCCACTTTTAGGCTGTCTCCTGTGTTTGAAGTCTAATAAAAATTAAAAGGATGATGGGCAAAAATGTCCCCACCCACCAACAGAGATGAACCATGTCTCAGTCTTACACCCGTATTTATAGTCAAGAAAAGTAATTACTTGAGGAGGTATTAGTAATATCAAAATCTTCATCATCTTTTGATTAGACCGTTCGCCTTTTTAAAAAGCTAGCGGTTCAAAAACCATCAAAAACCGCCGAGTAAAGCTTACCGTAAAACCGTACAACTTTGCCCTTTGAACATAACTTTGCCCAAGTCGTCACTTTTGAATATAACCGAAATAAAACAAAAAATGGCAAACACCTTATTTTCAATCAGTGGTAGAAACTTAAACATAGAGCTCACAAAACCGAGCAACAGCTGACCCCCGTACCATACTTTAGTCACTCGTCAGTCGGCTTCAAAAACGGTGGTGTATTTTGGTGGGCCATAAAGATCGAAAAAACTTGTCTAGTAAATTCACCTGCGACGTCCCAACAGGTATATACTTTTGGCTTTTATAACTTAGTAAGTAATCGCTACACAAAAATACTCAACACTGTATCTCTATTAATTTCTGAGTTATGACGGTGGGCAATGTCAAATGCGTATTCCGGGAGTACTGTTCGCAACTTTGCCGACTCTTTGCAGGGTTGTCACTCAAGACGTGATAACGGTTTTGTTAATTATTTATTTTGTTTTTGTTTACGTTTCAACATCACACTATTGTTTGTGTAAGAATGTCATTTGTTTGATTATTGTACACGGCACGCCAATTTTTATTGTTTATTGTTAAAAACAGAGTAAGTACAGTTAAAATATTGTTTTTAATCTCTTGAAGACATCTTAGATAATTGGATTTTTTGTTTTCAATTAATAAAAATCTGATTCTTAATAAGCCTATTATTTATACAGGGTGTCTGGAAAACCTTTGGAGATATTTGGCACGGTAATAGTTCGCACGATTCTGATCACGGGGGTATGGTTCATTTTTGTTTCTGTTAATGTAAAAAAAAAAGAAGATTTAATTATATTCATTTTGTTACTTGATGTATCGCAGCCGATATCTTGACCTTGACATTTTGATGTTGATACTATACTACTCCAAACGTTCGTAGTAACTAACGTCAAAACTCCAAATTCAAGGTCAATGACCTGAGACCATATCTACGTTATTTACATGGTATGTAAACAAACAGTTCGCCCAATGTAAACAAAAATCAACCTAACATTTTAAAAAATAATGATACAATTTTAGTGAAACTTACTGTACCTATTTTAATTTTTGCAATTGGAACACTAGCTGGTTTTAAATGTAAATTCACTAGATCTCTTGTTCATGCTTTGCCAAGAGTGATCATATCGTCCATCTTGTCGAGATCTAACCATTTACCAATGTTTTCTGCTCTAAAGTGGCCCATATAACTGGTTTATAGCAAAAATAATTACGACTTGAATATTTGAAAATAACATAATTTAACAATGACATCTAATGACAGCCATAAATTCATAGACTACTAAAAGTTCGGATAGACGATGGATATAAAGGTTGTCGCATAATTCATTACAATTTATGATGATATCACAATTATCATAGAGAAACAAATTGACCAACATTTCGCAGGCCATGGAATCGATAAACTTAGTAAGTACAGCACGATAGCTCTTAGAAGGTGCTTCGGGTTTGTACTTCTCTCTCACTCGCTCTTAATAAGAGCGTAGGTATGGGAGCGAGAGACAAGTTCAAACACGAAGCACCTTCTAAGTGCTCACACAAAACAGGTTATATCAACATCCTTAGTATCCGCGGCGTTTTTTTAAGTGCTTTTAGCCAGGATCTGGCATTGTTCTTTGGTAACATGATTCAATTTTTGCCCGAAACCTTCTGCTTTATAAGCTATTACTTCCAACTAAATAACCACCATTACTGCCGCACTCAGAAACGTCAATTAAATTTAATGCTTGTTTAGTGATGTGCTGTCTTACTGTCGCACTCAGAGACGTCAATTAAGTTTAATGCTTGTTTAGTAATGTGTTGTCTTATTCTATTGCTATAGCAAACAAAATGACAGACATAACTTTAATCAAGCATTAAATTTAATTGACGTCTCTGAGTAAATGATGGTTGCTACTTAAGAATACTGTAGTTTCACTACAGAGTGTCCGTACGTTGATCTCTTCTTACAAAGCTATCCTAAAAGGGGTGATAGACGGGCGAGTAAGTACGCCGTACTTTCACAACATTTGGGCATTTTCAGGAAAAAGCCCAATATTGTACCCAATTAAGGACTGAAATTAAGGAACTTTATATTTGTCAGTTTAGTGACGAAAATTAGCTATACATTGACGGCCGCCAAAACTGACAAAGTTAAACTTCCTTAATTGGGTACACTTTTTTGTGTAAATGCCCAAGTACGGCGTACGTACTCGCCCGTCTTCATGTTTTTATGTTTTTCTTTCTTCTAGGATACAAATATCTTTCAACAAGTTCAACAACGCGTATGATGCCAGCTTTAAATGTAATTCTGATAAAACGTAACGTGTAGCTAGGAACGATTTTATTTTTACAAATGAAACCTAACCTCTTTTCACAAAGGGTTTTCAATGGTAAAGGATTTAAAAAATTACTATGTCAATCTGTCAAAGCACAATCACAAATTAATGTTCGTTTTATTATTGTGTATTTTATTTGTATTAATCCCTGGATAGTGGTACAAATCAATAAAATAAATTCATGATTCATGATCGTTAAAGAAGTTTGATGTAAGTACGTGTAAAAGTGCTATTTTTTCTGTGAGAGAAGTTAGAAGAGTGCGTGTATAAATCGTAATCGTAAGTTTTATTTTAAAATTATTTCAGATAATAGCCCTTATCCTTATCAGAGACCCTCTTATCATTCACATTACAGAATAATGTGTCAGTTTTCTAAACACCATGGAGCTTTTGACCATGATTAGAAACATTGTTGATAAGGAACAACTTGTTTATTTACATTACGTTGTGACACATGTTATGAATGAAGTAGTTAAGATGGGGCACACTGAGAGCATCGTCAGGAAAGGCGATGATAAATTAGCCTGTAACTCAGTCAAATATTAACTTAAAAAAAAGTTACCAATATAGGGATGATCCAAATCATCCACCCTATCTTCTGTTAAAATTTCTCCAAAGGTTTTCCAGACACCCTGTACTTTAATAGATACCTACAGCTAAGATTAGAATTTCTTCATTTATACAGGTTTAAACACATTACCCTCTTTAGGTTTCGACGTAGCCGGGTAAAACAAAAAGTTGACAACCCTAATTCGTTTTTATTTTTGTATGAAAGAGTCACAAAATCGATTTACAACTTTGCCCACTTAAGTTAGGTGGAGAATCCTACGTCAAAAAGGACTTATAATTGTATATAATGAGATTATAGTTATTGTATATTATAGATTTTAAAGGACCTGATAATAAATTCAACAATGCCAAAGTTATTAACGTTTTTACAAAAGTGGGCAATGTTAGAAAGAAAATGTTTTTTTGGCCCATCACTTTGAGAGTTATTTTCACCAATAAATAAACGTATTTTGGTAGTAGATTATTAACAGACACCGAGAACAGTATGCAAAGGTGTATAAAAGGTGTATAAAGGTGTAAAGGTGTGGGGGTGTTAGTAGTACAGACATTTAATTCAAAAAGTTATGATAAACCTGAAAAAAGAACAATAATTGCAAAAAGCGGGCAAAGTTGCCACGCCGTCAAGATTTCTTCCATCCAGTTTGAGACACATTTATCTACTGATCAGGAATTAAATTAAAGTTAAATGATGTGAAACTTATTCACATCATTTAACTTTTTCAGAAGTTTAGTTTTCAGAAGACGAACAATATTCTAATGTAACGTTATTTACATTTGATAAAAGGCACTTTTGCTTAATATTTTACTCCATGAAATAAAATAGAGCTTTAGTTAATTCTATTAAATAGGTACCGAAACTAGCTTTAACAGTAACATCGTGTGTGTCTCTCTTTCAGCATTGGCCAATTCGGAGACGAGACATTTCGCGAAGGGAACTTTAATTAAGGGACATTTTGCGAAAGGAGTGGGATGTTTTGCGAAAGCGTAACTTAAGAGGTTTGTGAAGCGCCGCTAAAATCGCGTAGCTGTCAAAAAAAAACCATACAAAACTAGCTCCGGGCGAAAACGTTTCTCACCCCCTAAATCAAGTCCGATTTTCACGATTTTTGAATATGCTGTAGTTGCCTCATTGTCATGTTCCGCCTGAGCCGAGCGTGCAAGCGAGAGCGCGGAACAAGCGATAGAGGCACGATCGGCCTAAGCGTTCGGCTTGTGTGTTTTCTTATGACGTTATCACTTAAAATTATCGTCCGTAAACTGAATTTACAGACAACCCATTTTTTCCGAAATAAAACTAACTCGTTTGAAGTATAATTTATTCAGTAACAAATATAGTTAGAACTAAGGTCCCGAGGTGCTAAATTCGCGGTATTGTCTTGGCATTTCTCGTGATTCGTTACGGGATCTTCATTCATCATTTTTCTAGTTGTCCATGGCTTATTTCGTAACATTCGATGACGAACATAAAACGTGACAAAATGTAGCTAAGAGATGAAAAGCGAAGGGGACTAACAGCTAACGTGACGAAAAAACCAAACAGCGAACGAGACTAAACACAACAGTAACGAAAAGCTAGTGAGACTAAGAGAGAGACTATTGACAAAGAAGGCGGACAACGGACAACTAGCAATTATGATGATATAAAATAACCCGTAATGAATACGGAACGAGACAAATACAGATAAGTTAACGAATGAGACGAGCCAAGAATGATAGAACGTTGAATGATAGATAGCAAAAGGGGTGACGTACCTACTTACAGCTCCATAAAAAGAGTTTGGAAAAAAGGAGGGCGCTTTTCATGGTAGAAATGACAATATGATCAAATATTTACTCAAACTGCCGCATTATGTGTGTTCCACCAGCCACCACGTCGAAACTCTTGTTAACCTATACCTACATCGTAAACCAATCTTAATCTAGGCTTTTTCTTCGGTTTCGTTGGGGAAGAGGCCCGGGAACACTCGACGCTCTGCATGAGACGCGCGCCCTAACCCTACAGCAACAGCTGCAACAGCTGTAACAGCTGCAGCTACTTAAAAGATCAGATCGTCGTCATCCCAGCCAGGTGGGTAGCAGGTTGGCTTGAAATCGCCGGCGGACTCCGTGGTGGAAGAGAGCGGCGAGTTGCAGGTGTAGAGTAGGCTCGTCAGGCATTCGATTGATCGGATGTGGCACGGATTGGTCACGCCATCTGCAAAATTGACATTTCGTGTTTAAGCTTAGCTCTAAGTATTCGAGAACTATTTAGAAAATGCTGTAGCGAAAATATCTGGATTTTTCGCTTAATAAGAAAAAAGTGGATTAATCTTTGTAGTTCCTAAACGTTCCAGAACACAAAGTAAAGGCGGAATCACAAAAAGCAATTGGAATTTGAGAGCATCGGTGGCTTAAGCCCCCTACGCATTATGCTTCCGTGCCATCCCTCCGGGCACGATGCACGACGCAAAACGATAGTCCGTAGGCTTGCTGGACGTCAATAATCAAGGTAATAATAATAATAATTGACGTCCAGCAAGCCTACGCACTATTGTTTTGCATAGGCAGTCTACTTGTGATCGTAAGGTACCTACCAGACCAGAGTTTAAAACCCCGCAGTCACCATATACCTTATGTACAGTCAGCTGTAGAGATAAGTATACCCCCCAGCATACAAGTGTCCTAGCAAAGGGGGTATACGTACTTTACCCAATGCTCTTGAGGTGAAGGAAAAACATCGTGAGGAAACCTGCACCTTTGATTCTTCCTCCTCCCTGAGATTCTTTTTCTCGTTTGTTCAGTTGTGAAATCTTAGTTACGAACGTGGATGAAGGGGGTATATCCTTATAGTGTCGACGGAGCTCCGCTACCGCGGAGCTCCTATTTCTTGGTGTATTTGCTGAACATTCACCATAACCTAAACCTACCTCTCTTTTATGATACACATTTTGACCAGGTTCAGTCAACTGAACAAGCGAACAATAGAATCCCAATAGTTCAGTCAACTGAACTGGACAACTGAACTAGTGGGAATAAACTCTCTAAGATGGGTTCAGAAGCCGAAAGGTAAATGCTGCAACAAGTCTAGTAATAAAATGATCATGAAATAGTTTATATCTACACACATATCATAAGTCCTCTATTATGCGTTCAAAACCCGTAGGCAATGACCAGCATTACCTGTGGTAGTAGGTGACAGCGATGACAGCTGTAACAATTTTGAAATTACGTTATCGAATATTGTATGGTAATGAGATCCAAATTTGTAACATCTTCCAAAATTAACAGCTGTCATCGCTGTCACCTACTACCACAGGTAATGCTGGTCATTGCCTACGGGTTTTGAACGCATAATAGAGGACTTATGATATGTGTGCAGATAAAAACTATTTCATGTTCATTTTATTACTAGACTTGTTGCAGTTACCTACTGGTTCATAAGTAGAACGACTCAGATTTAATTATGCCACGTTTTCTGTACACTCTGTGGAATTCGCCTTTTGCTTCAAGGGGAGAACAGTCAAGTTCATAAATATGTGTACAGCGATTAAACAAGGTACTAAAGTGTACTCATATTTATAAACTTGACTGTACCTTACACAACAAGAAGAAAATCTAATTGCATGTACCTATACAGAAATCGGGAATATGTACTTTACCAAAGGACTCGCCGCTGCCACTCGTGTCTCGCCGTGTGCTGCGCAACTTGGCAAGAGCTTTGGCCCGGATCTTCTTAGCCTTAACCATCTTTAACCGATGCATCTCTTCTCTCTCCTACAAATGAAGCAACCTCGCCAATAATTGAATTTATATATAACAACATTCTCTATTTCATTAGTTTAACCCAACTTGCTTCTATACCATATCAGATCACAATCATATTGTGCCCGTTATAGTAACTCTTAATATCAAGTGAGCAAGAGTTACCATATGGTATATTATGGTATAAGTATTATGGTATTATGGTGATGATACTGATGATATCATCAATAATACCTAATTATTACGATATTAAAGCGAAATGGGGACAAACCGCGGCATAGACCCAGTGTGTCATTGGCTTTAAATAGGCCACAATCAGCAAGTCACTTATTAAGCTGGATTCACAAAGGGCAGTTGCGAGCGAAAAGAAGTATGTAAAAGAAGTATATAAGTGTAACTTGCGATTTATATTAGCTATTGTGAATCCACCTTAAATCGAATCCCCACAACTTTTCGATACATTTTTAAACCTCATTTGATAAAGCTAGATCCCATCAAAAACATAAATGTGAAAATGGGAGCCAAGTTCAATATTTTAAGATTAGGTATGCGATGCATGGATATCGACTTCACCGACAAAAGAATTGAGATCTAAATGGGTGCCAAGTTCCGTAGATAATCCTGATATTTATTTATTAAGAACATACGACATTCCAAAATAAATTAAAACACAATTTCTTATTTTTTCTGCTACAACAATGTTTGCTATTTAAAAGTATAACTTCTTAAATTTGAACACTCGAATTATTTAGCCAAAGCAGATAACTTAGCATAAACTGAAGCTCAAAATTTGACTCCGCTAGTTTTTACCACCAAGAGTAAGATATGACCACTTGCGTAAAACATAAAGTAGATAAGTTGATTAGCCAAATGTAACATAACTTGTAAGTGAAAACTAGCCAAGTCAAATTTTAAGACGAAATTTTAAGAGTGGTAAAAATGCCGATTTTTATACGTTAATATCTCAATAACCGTTTCACCCTGATCTAAAGGGTTTTAATACATAAACCAAATTTCATGTTTTTATGATAAATATATTTGGAGTTATTGAGGCGTCAAAAGTGGCTCCAAACGGTTCGTGTAAATAATACACGGCTGCGCTCGCCAATTCCTTTTGCGTGAACTTGGCAGGACACGCTGCCGCGTGTCTAGATTATAATGCCGGCACCACACTTCGCTATTCGCTATTCGTTATGCGGCTTCGCAGTATTTGTTAAAATATTTGCTATCGCGCTTATGCGTTCAGTGCGAATAAAGAAAACATAGCCGAATAACGAATAGCGAATAGCGAAGTGTGGTACCGGCATAACGTACAGTCCGCGCGCGAGTTCAATGCAGTCGGGGCCTGAGGTGAAGGGCGCCACGCCTCTCCTTTCCCGCCTGCAGTGTGCGCTACACTGTATAGTGCCGTCCCGTACTAGCACATTACTAAGCTCAGCATTCAACTCGCGCGCGGACTATAGTTATGTGCAATACGAGCGTAATAAAACGTTTTGAACTAAAATTACCCGCTCTGCCATTTCCATCTGAATGTAATTCTCTGTGTTGTTCAGTTTGGGCATTATCACTTTTTCTATGCCGTTCACCTTCCTGAAACCATTAATTAGGCCAATAATCTAATCAAATGAACTATGTCCTTCCTCGCGGTTGAAGCTATCTCTATTCCAAATTACATCAAAATTGTTTAAGCGGTTTTGCCGTGAAAGCGTAACAAACAGTCAAACAGACAGACGAAGTTTATCACATTAATTTATGATGGTTGTCTGGATTTTGAGTTGGTAAACTGACCGCGACTCATGTCGATGTATGGGGACAACACTTTTCTAACGGGAAAGTTAAGTTTGCCCCTCAATCCAGTTTATTTGTTTTAGATCTACTTATAGTCAAAACTGTAATAAATACAATCCCCAAGTTTGGTATGTGATTAAGTAATAAATGTAACTGTAAAGAAAATCAACTAATAATAAATACGGCCAAGTGTGAATCTGACAATACGGAACCCTCGGTGCGCGAGTCTGACTTGCACTTGATCGGTTTTTAGTTTTTAGGGATTCGTACCCGCAGGGAGCCCAACGAGACGTTTAATATACCTATGTTGTAACGTCCGTCCGCCCGTCCTAAACTTTGAAGAGCTGTATCTTTTGAACCGTAATAGTTTTTTGTTTTTAAAATATGTTTTATTATGGCGGTTTTAGTAACATTTTTCTAAAGAAAATTATCTAAAGGGGTTATACAAGAAACGTTTTTTTTCTCAACGTATTTTTATTTTTGTTAGCTTTATTTGTTTTTATCGTAAAAACAAACACAAGGTGTGAGTTGGGCCCGCGCTGATTCGATTGGAAGTCATATTCAAATGGGATTAAAATAATACCTACTGTGTAGAGGAATAACCCTCGGTGCGCAAGTCTGCCTGCAGACTCGCACATGACCGGTTTTAAATTTCTACACAACACCGTAAAGGATGCTATCACCTTAAAGTCGACCGAATGGCTGCGTCCAGCAGAATACACGTATTCCGCAGAGAAGCGAACTTTATCAGTATATGGATGGCCTCTCGGAAGGCCTTCTTCGCCTCCCCAGTGCGGTGCCCGCCGGCTCCCAGCCCTGCGTACCGCAGCGCGTCGCTGATGCCTGACTCTTCGATAGCCTGGAGTGACACTGTTGCCACGCCGGAGATGTTCTCTGGGATGCGGTGGACTCTCACCTGAGCCTGGGAGACGATAAGTTTCCAACTGGGAGCCCTTTGTTTCCCATAATTTTATTGGTCATAATGTAATTGTTGACATAATTTTTGATAGTCATAATTTTTTATATCGCTGAAACTGTAAACTTTTCAGAAGTTCTGAAATATCTAACGTGTAGACAAGGCTAGGTTAGGTTAGGTTTGATTTATAAAAATCCTGAAAAAGTAACAGTTTCTTTAAAAAAACACGTTATGACTTGCGATGATTATGACCCTAAAGCACATTAAGACTAAAAATAATCATGTCAGTCAATATAGACCCTTTCCAACTTATAGGATGTTAAGTCCATTGCACGTTTTCATGGCGTCTTTGGAGTATGTTTGGAGTAGAGACACAAACATGACACGACGTAAGGGAAGATGTATTGTAATTGTTTGTTTTGAAAGGGTATTCTGATATGAATCATTCTAGAAGTTTGTCTTAAAAGCATAGACAGGTACTATTTTTTGTTTTGTAAATTATTATGTACTGAGTTTTTTTTTAAATATTATCAGCTCATCAGGGCTACGCCCGCTTTAGACTAGTGGTCGGAATGGCGTCATTGTTTTTGTAACCGCGTTTTTTTTCTTTAAGTCTGGCCCTGGCTGTGACGTAGAAAAGACCATATGGCGTTTAAGCTCTGAAGCCATTCGCAGACATTTGTTTATTTAATGCTTTTGAGACGAACCAAAAGCATGTTTTTTTCAGAACACCTTTCCAAAAAGTTCCTGTTGTAAGAGGATTGTGAAGCTAAAAATCTCCATACAAAATGGGAAAACGTTTCTCTCCCCTTAAACCTCGTCCGATTTTTACGATTTTTGAATGTGTTGTAGATATCATGAAAAACTATGTCTGTACGTTTTCCTTTCCAAGAAAATATTTCTTAGAATGAAACAAATTAAAAAAACAAAAAACAGAAACGTACAGACCTAGGTCTTTGTAATAATTACAACATATTCAAAAATCGTGAAAAGGACTTGATTTAGGGGGTAAGAAACGTTTTCGCCCGGAGCTAATTTTGTATGGATTTTTTTGACAGCTACGCGATTTTAGCGGCGCTTCACAATCCTCTTAATATGCTAGATTGTGTGGTATTTTCTCATAGAACCATATGGTTATAGGAACTGCAGTTCTGGCGAGGACTGATAATCTCTTAAGGAAAAACGCTAGGTCCAAGCGAATTAGTACAATACCGATCGTGATGGAGATCTTTGGGAAAAGGTCGTTTTCCCGATGATGATCAGTTATTCAGTTAGTAGGTAGCTGAATAGTTTTACGTATACAGGGTGTTAGCGGGTTCGACAGCTCTAAGGGGTGATAGAGCAGCTCATAAGCTATCGATTTAACCCCATGTATGTTCAGCAATTCTTATTAGTTTCCGAGATATTGATCATTTTAATCGGAATTTTTGTAATTTTTCCTTATGTCCGTGTTACGAAAAACCCCTAATTTGATATATTAATTCTTTTTTTTCCAGTGTTTTCTTGCATGATTAGAATCACTATGAACTAGGGAAGTTTTTAAAGCTACATGCCAAGTTTTTTTTATAATAACTTTTTGAGCAAACGCACAGAGTTACTTTTCCATACTAAGAGAACCCCGTGTTTGTTTTTCACCTAGTATGGAAAAACAAACTTTATGCGTTTACTCAAAAAGTCGTAATGAAAAAAAAACTTGCGGCTTTAAAAACTTCATAGGTGATTCTAATCACGCAAGAAAACTGACAAAAATTCCGATTAAAATGATCAATATCTCGGAAACTAATAACAATTGCTGAACATACATGGGGGTTAAATCGATAGCTTATGAGCTGTCACCCCTTTAAAGCTGTCGAACCCGCTACCAAACACCCTGTATGTTACAGACCAAGTTAACAGGGGTCCGTCCGTCCTTACTTTCTAGAGCTGTATCTTTTGAGCCGTGATACATAACGATTTGTTTATTTTTTCGGAATATGCGTTATTACGGTGACTTTGTTTTTAAAAGCAAGTGAAATAATAAATAGAACACATTTTTTTCCATTTTTATTTCGTAGACTGCAAACGCGTAGCAAATCCTATCCTGAGAACTTAGGCCGAGCCACACCGGATGCGTGACGTGCACGTGCACGTGCGCGTTCGCTTTCCACTGCGTTGTATAGTATTAATTCTCATTACGACATGTAACTATACAACGCAGTGGAAAGCGAACGCGCACGTGCACGTGCACGTCACGCAAGCGGTGTGGGGGGGCCTTTATTGGTAGATGGAATGCTCGTCATTTCACCGGCTGTCCTCCACGCACCGGAACTCAATAATACGGTCGCTGCTGAACTGCGCGCTCGCATCAAGATATGTTTACATTCTTGCAGCATTTAAATAGAATAAGGTAGAAAAACAAAACATATTATATCTTTGAAGTAAACCGTACTCGGCGAAAAATTGCGACAGCAGGAAAATCTTGAGCTAACGCCACCTATACTCGAAAATCTAACAGTTCCCATTTCATAAAAATACTTATGAATGAGAACTCGTGTAACCAGTAAATTAGGGTAAGTTTTATTGATAAAAATACCTACACTTAAACCAAAATGCAGTAATCACAGCGAATGTGCGCCGGTTGAGGTTAGGATTTTGGTCTTAAATTAGATTTTTCGAGTACAATAAATACTACCTGTCCAATATTCTCAAGCACCAGCGCATTAGACTCTCCGTTAGTAAACTTGACAGCTGCCAGCGATATGTACGCCTCCCTCAGGGTATGCCCTAGGACCGCCTGGGTGACCGTCAAGTCCGAAGCAGTCTGGCGCCCTCTAAAGCGCAGTGCTTCTGTCATTCGTTTCAGCAGCTGATGTCCTCTATGCACCAATTCCTGGCGCCGTTTGATCTCCCGAAGCATAAACTGGGAAGCAGTCGCAGGGTATCTATCGCTGTTGTGCATGATCTTTATATCCAATTAAACTTTAAAATATCTTAAGGAATTTCCTAGGTCACATGTGACAGTTTTCTTAAATGAAGTTCATTTTGGGCACAGATAACAGGTATGATGGGGCTTAACGGTAGTAATGAGTTTTATTGCGAAATTAAAAACAACGGGTAATACTTTTTATACTAACAATCGAATAAATTAGGCACAATCTAATATTGATACACTCTCGCCTAAGTTGGGCGAGACAGACATCACGTCTTTTTCTAACTTATGGGATGTTTGAGAAGGATGGCAAGCCTTTCTCGCCGGCATTAAGCTCAACTATTATCTCTCTCTCACGTTACCGTTGAAACGAAACCCTGTATGGTTATAGTTATACTAATATGGTTATGTATAGTCAAGGTAAGAAAAGGTTCGTCACTTTTCGACTGTATTTCAACGCAATTAAGGTCCATAGGTGACCAACCTTTTCTTACCGTGACTTTACCACGAAACAGTAAATTCGAAGCGATTCGTACTCGAAAAACATCAAAGCCCAAGTAAAAACAAAATTTTACCATAAAGGAGCGTCCCCACTGAGAGCATTCGCGTGTAATGAGCATTCGGCGCGAACACAGAACTATATCGAGATAGTTCTGTGGGCGCGAACATCGAGTGGTGTGTAAGGTCTGTTCATCCTTACTTGTCTTCAAAAAACTTTCTAACCTCAAAATGAACCTTTTTCGGCTAAAACAGCTCTTTTATCGTAGATAAAGTAAACCGAGTTAACATTTTGGACATCACTTGGCCAATATTGTCTGTGATTGCTTTATTTTGTTTAAAATAGCTGTTTTAGCCAAAAAAGGTTCATTTTGAGGTTAGAAAGTTGTTTATTATATAAGGCAAGTAATAATGAACAGACCTTTAGCATTGTTATGCTCGGCTAAACGTCCACACCACTCGAATATTCATGCGAATGCTCTCAGTGAGGACGCGCCTTTTAACACTTTCATTGCCGCCGACCCGCTAGGCGGGTCCATTTTGTATGAAAATCAGAGACCTTGGCAATGAAAGTGTTAAGACATTTTTAACCTTTTAATCATTCTAAAAGAGATAAGGTACGGGTCGGCGGCCATGCCGCCTAGTAATACTAAAGGCCCAGCCACACCGCTTGCGTGACGGGCACGTGCGCGTTCGCTTTCCACTGCGTTGTATAGTATGAATTCTCATTACGACAACATACAACGCAGTGGAAAGCGAACGCGCACGTGCAGGTGCACGTCAGTGGTGTGGCTGGGCCTTTAATCCTACGTGTTTATTACTCCATACTAGTCCATACATACCTACCTTCAAACAAACACAATTTTACTTACATACATACATTAAATCACGCCTGTTTCCCATTTCATGTTTTAGGTAGGCAGGCAGACAATTTTACTTCTTTATAATATTATAAGCATCGACCGGTGGAGCTACAATATTTTAAAGCAGTATCACTACGTTTATATCAACAGCTGTAGAGTGTAAATAGGATGCGTTGTATCGGTATCATCAATTCATCATCCAATTTATTTTAATTTATTTAATTAATTCCGAAACACAGCCCTAAGATCTTGACAAATAATTCAATTTTTTATGCCTGAACTAAAGTGCCTCAAATATGTAATGCGTGTTACAGGAAAGTACGAAAAAACACCAATGCTTTAAAAAATATACACATTTATTATTACACTTTTTACAATATCTTCTATACATTTTATAAATGTAATCTTTACAAATAATGCAGTCTGTGACCTTAACTAAGTTACAAGCCTAACACTTAACTACAAATACTCGATTCAATTTACAATCGGTGGAAAATTCACAACGTAGGGTTGGAGTACTACACAGAATACTGTTGCCGATCAGTCGATTCACAGTATAGTCTGGACTTCCTCGGACCAAACGTTGTTGTCTAGGTCTCAACTGTCCTGCCAGTAGTTATAGTTGCCGGTGGGGGGAGGGACGGGCATGGGAGGGCCGTTAGGGGGAGGCACAGCGCCTGCGCCATACGGGGAGCCTTGAGGAGGCGCATACCGCGGCCGGAACCACGGCCTGCTCGTGTATTGATACTGGTTATTAGCGTAAGCGGCCATATTTTGCCCTGTCGCGTTCGGATACGGGTTCTGAGGGTTTTGAGCCGGGAATTGCACGTTGGGCATGTTCGGCAGATTGGTAGCTGGATAACTCTGGTTCGGAATCGGAGTCGTGGATGGAGAGTAGTTTGTTTGAGCTTGGGAGATAGGAGTCGATGGTGCTGCGTAGGTTTGCGTGCTCGTCTGAGGGTTAGACCCGTTGGCAGGTTGATAAGTTGCCGTTGGTTGGGAATTAGGTGTTTGGTTAACGTTGTATGTTGTCTGGGGATTGCTACCGTTCGTGGTAAAACTTTGTTGCTGCTGTTGATTAGCGGCGGTGTAAGTAGCCGTCTGAGTCGCGGTGCCGTCGGTAGAAAAGCTCTGCTGATTCTGCACGGTAGCCCCCGATAATGTATAAGTATCTTGAGAAGACGATGTTATGTAATTAGTCTGATTGGTAGCTCCGTTGCTTTCGTTGTCTGACACCGCAGCGGATTGGCCGTTGCCGTTGCTTGCCGGCGATCCAGCGCTTTGATTGGCCGGAACAGTATATTGGACTGTTTGATTATTGGCTGGTACTGTTAAAGCACCTGAATTGGTTTGCATCATGTATTGAGTTGGCATGCCACCGTATTGTGTAGTGGGGGTCAGGTAAGTAGAGTTCTGGGGCAATACTTGATGTATGGGCGGCGCTTGTGTCCCTTGCTGGCTGGTGGTCGGGGAGGTTGATGGGGCCTGAACTAGCGGGATAGTCCCAGAGACATTGGTCAACTGCTGCCCAGCCAACGCAGCATTAAGTTGCTGGGCGGACAACGGTGTGTTTAAGTTGATCCCTGCTGGCATGTAGTGGGAGTTGGGAGGCAGGTTCATTTGCATCAACGGCATATTGTACTGGACCCCATTCGGCATCAGCTGATTCGGCTGCATGACTGTCACATTTTGGCCAGGCTGTAATACTTGCGGCCCTAATAACCCTGGAGGCAATCCACCTTGGACTAGATTCTGCTGGTTTGCAGGTATCATGTACACTTGGCTGTTATGCTGTCCTAACATGGCCGGCATTTGGCTGATATTCAGCGGGTTCTGCAGCACGGTCATGCCTTGAGGAACGGTTATCATTTGGACGTTCTGGGCCGCGTTTTGTATCTTGTTGGTGTTCAAGTCCTGCTTGTCTTTGCTCTGGAGTTGGATGGAGTTTCTGTCGATCTGTCGGATGTACATGCCCGTGCCTTCTTGCGACAGCCCCGAACCTGTCACACTGAAAAAGAAAACAAATATGTGAAATAAAAAGATTTATTAATATTTGTCCTTTTTACTGAGCCGTGCTAAAATCTTACACAGCCACTCTTTGGTAAAACTATACTAAGTTTTACTTTTATAAGTTTTATTATCAAGTTTCCTTGGAAAGTAGAGTATTTAACTCAGGTGAAAGTCACCATTTATTTCCATGTCTCGTGCGAAATAGGTCCCTTTGATACCATGGTTAACAATCTACTATTGACTTGTTATAGTTGTTATGTAAGCAATGTATTTTACTCACTTGGTCTGCTGTCCGGAAGACACGTGTATGATGGTCCCATGGGCTGGGTTTATTTTCATCCCCATACTGACCACGGTGTTGTCTCTAGCTATAAGAATTACAACAAGCTGTTATCATTATTTCTTAACGCAAAGCTTTACTACGCAAAATGCCGCCGTTGCACCCACAGGAGCTCTTGTAGTCTGTGGTACATAAAAAAACAAAGATTGCTTATATTCTCACGACCGCATTTTTATGGGGAAAAGGAGGTAGAAGGTAAGTCATCACCGCGGCCCATAAACACCCGCAGCACCAGAGGAATCGCCGGTGCGCTGCCGGCCTTTGAGAAAAGAGTAAGCTCGTTATTTGAAGCCCCTCAAGTCGTATTGGTTCGGGAACACAGACGCAGCTTTGCAGTAAACGCCAATAATCTAAAAAAAATACAATGCAGCTTCCGGTGCTCCATTAGTTGCCTCGTTGCTGTTTTTGCAAGTGAGCAGCAACCTGGGAAAGTAATATTATAATTAACATGCATCGGCCATCGCTGCATTCCGCACCGAAATGTCGTCGCCAGGGAGACTTTCTTCTTTCTGATTTACGCTTTTTGTGAGTCGCAAAGCTGAACCTGGGGCACTATTCTACGAGGTAAAGCCATATTGCTTTTTACATTTTATCATATCATGTTTAACTCAGCCGCCATTACTGTCAAGTAAATAAGAACTAACGAATAACGTTGACAATACGAACATTTGAAAGCATTATGTTTTTATCAAGTAGAATAGTGCCCCAGGTTGAGGACAGACGCCGCTTTGAAGTAAACGCCAACAATCTAAAAATATGCAATGCCGCTTCCGGTGCTCCATTAGTTGCCTCGCTGCAGTTTTTGCAAGTTGGTAGCAACCTGGGCAAGTAATATTATAATTAACATGCATCGGCCATCGCTGCATTCCGCACCAAATCTCCAGTAAGACTTTTTGCAGATTTAAGCGGCAGTTACATTCGTCCGCCGCATGTTGCATACGGCGACCGCAACAGTGTAAAGAACGCGATAGTCGGCCGCATTCGGCGAACGACAGCTGCAACCGCTTAGTTACGTGATCGAAGTAGGCGGACAGACTAATGTGAAGACGACGTTCGTTCGCCGCAGTAGTTCGAAACAAGTTCGGCGACCGCATTAGGCGAACGATGTAGTGTAATTGCCGCTTCACGCTTTTTGTGCGGCGCCGAAGCTCGACCTGGGCTGCCCCACACTATAAAACCATATTACTTTTGACATATCGTATCGTTTTTAACTTAACTCGGCCTTATCGTCAAGTAAATATGAGCTATGATAACGCTGAAAATACAATACCATTTCAATAGCAATATGGTTTTTCCGATTATAAATAACTCATTACTCCCGCGATGGGGGCGCGCGCCGCAACAAGTACGGGCCTCATTTGGTCTGCGGAAGAGGAGGGGGGTCCATGCAAGGGCTGGGTCAATTTATAGTAACGTTGAATCAGGAGTCATGCTCGCCATCGCAATAGGTATCTACAAGAAAAATAATAAGTCATGCTTAAATTAAAAACTTGAGCAGCTTCCTCGGCGATCATCGAAGCTTCGCATGCGGCAATAAGTCTTCTAACTGTTTTCTTCATCAAACCGCTGATGGCGACAGGAGCTTGATCGTACCAAATTTATTTTTATGCTAGAGACAAATGAGGTTGCGGCTCGCCTGATGTAGTGATCACCGCTGCCAAAGAACGCCTACAAAACCAGGAGAGGAATCGCAGATCGCCGTCCTTTGAGAAAGCGGGCTCGTCTCATGGTTTTAAAGTATTTCAAGTTCAGGAAACTTGGAAGCAGGAACTTGATGCGCTATAAAGCGACTGCTAAAGGATAGTAAAATAAATAATCATTTTAAAGCGGCGATTCCATTGAGTCGTCCGCCGCATGTTGCATACGGCGACCGCAGCAGTGTAAAGAACACGGTAGTCGGCCGCATTCGGCGAACGACAGCTGCAACCGCCTAGTGACGTGATCGAAGTAGGCGGACAGACTAATGTGAAGACGACGTTCGTTCGCCGCAGTAGTTTGAAACAAGTTCGGCGACCGCATTAGGTGAACGAAGTAGTGTAATTGCCGCTAAAGACTGCACGCACGGCACGGATCGTATGCTATCTCCAAACGCTTTAAGGCACCTCCAGACTACCAAAAAAGGCGTAAACTTTACCTTAACCCCTCCTCCAACACACTCGAATCTGTCCATCTCGAATTTGTACAGTTCATCATTACATCGTATAGCAGGACATAATCAATATGACACGCTTAAATCCCGCCGTTAGCCAGTCTAGTTATTATTTTTCTTGCTTAATCCGCGCATCATATTAATTGTGTTCTGCTGTACGTACTTGGCAATTTCGTCGCCCAACCTGGCTGCGAGTCTCCCGGTTCCTGTGAATCAGCCACGGCCTCCACTCCAGGAGTTTCCTGTACCATCTCTCGTCATCTTTCAACGAACGGGACAAGATTGACTATCAATATTATCACTGGAACTGGTCACATACTAATCGCAGATCTAAAAATTGAAGAATGCATGAAGAGGTTTATAAATGTAGAGGAAGCGAAAGTTGTATGTTTAGACCGGTGCACCTGGCGTTCCATAGGCTCTGCCTACCCCATTGGGAGACAGGCGTGAAGGTATGAATGAATTAATGAATCTAAAAAATATTAGCAAGCAATCACGATACTCCGCATAAATGTTTCTGTGATATGTATTGTGATATTCGTGTATCGCGTGATAAATATTAAGTCTATCCAGCCCCTACATAATCCGCGCATTTCAAAATTAGACTATAACCGCGAAAAAAAGTAAGTATCACTAAAAAAAACGTTACATGACGCCGCTTGTACAGTTGGAAACATTTGTGTAATTTACGCTTAAAGCACCCAAACTTTGTGTTTACGCCAAAGCAATAACAAGTAAAGAAATTAGCACGCATAAAGGTGGCTTCTCACGATGCGCGATTCTGCGGATTATAATGCAAAGCCGACGCCCTCGCAGCCCCTAACTAGCTCGCGCAACTCCGTAACATCACGCACCGGTGGAAAGCCACCTTATGGTTGCAAACTTTAACTTAAACTACGCACCCGCAAAATCTAACAAATATACGCACGCACTTGAAAATAAACTGTTAAACGTCATAGCCAGTCACAGCCAAACGCATTTTCACTTAATCCAAACGCAAGGACGTCATATGCCAACTCAAAATGAAATGTAGAACCAGCTTGGTTAGCTGTTAGATCCATAGTTGAGCGACCGAAAATCCGCTTAAGCGCGAAACAGACCGGACACGCGCGAACGCCGTGTCGTGTTTTTTGTAGACCCGCGTCCAACCCGCGCACGCAATCTGTGAGTTGTCGTTCATTTACTTAGGCGATAGGCGAATAGGCTCGCCGTACACCACACCCGACTCGTGTCTGCATTCTGTGTGTTTTGACCTTTACGTATCTTGCTGACTGGTGCGTATAAAATATAACTTTAAAGTGTTATACATACATAAAAAAAAAATATACTATGCAATTTTTACTGTAAAGAACGCATAGATAATCACTTTCAAGACGCCAATTGCAAAAAGAAGGTGAATTGCCAATCATATTAGCTAGAAGACGTCTTTCCCTGGACATAGACCTTCCCAAGGATCTCCGGAACGAAGATCTTAAATCAGCAATGCTAAATGAAATTTCACCTGAAATAAATGAGCGCAAATCAAAACAAAACAGACCGCTCCATGTTTTTCCAAAGTCGAAGTTTTGAATACCGCAACAGCCGCAGTCCGAAATTAAGAAAAACGCAATGACGAATATACGAACGTACGTAGCACAAAGGGGATGCGAAAATTATAGCTAGTTAGTAAAATACACACGCTGCGGTTAATTAGTTACATCCATTACGCATTCATAATTACGCCAGCAATTACCAAATTATAGTTTTAACAATGAGTGTATTGGAAACTATTACGCCAAGCGAAATTATGACGTTAACATATATGGGAATTTACGCAAACTGCAGTATCATATAGAAAATACAACACTTCTTAAGTAATAGAACGCATCAATAATATTTAACATTCCATATCTAAAGTGGTTATTGACATTAAATCAACTGTTTCAAGTCATCGTTTATTTATAAATGGGAAACAAAACTGAGTACCTAATGTCTACAGATTTATGACATTTAGTTTGTAAACGTTTATTTTCTTGGAATGTTCAAGAACAGTGGCCTGCCTTCTCCATATTATGAAAAAATTATTTATGTCTATGTCTAAAAATTAAGTAAATTTATTTGGATATGTCAGATTAATTTTTAGACATAGACATGAATGATTTTTCTCATGATATGGAGAAGGCAAGTGAGCACACAGGACACTTGACGATAAGTGGGATCTGTGACCTATAGACATTTGCACTCTCAAGAATACAATCTCAAGACCACAAATGTGTAGCCCCACCCTAAAAATTTTGAAATGCACCGTCACTTTAGATATGAAAAGAAAAACTATTGTTACGATTGTAAATAGTCAATATACCTGAGGCAGTGGTCCACGAGCGAGAGTCTCTGGTGGAACTCTTGTCCTGGCTTACATGTGACCTGCGTTACATAACACGTTCAATACACGTACAAATTAATATTTAAAAAAAACATGCACAGTCCACATCCCCCAGAGAAATTGAGAAATTATTGCGCCGGAACCTTCTTCTGATGCATCTGTACGAAGTCTTTTGGTTACTCCGGAGGCTACAGCTGGACAAGACTGTAATAGTTCTGTACCGGACCTATTCTTGATCGGTAGATTCGATAGAGAAATCTAAACCTGGAGTGGCCTATCCCAAAGCTGCAGATAATATGGCTTTTCCACTGGCAGCTGCTGTAGTTTTTACACTTCATGTTATATTTGCAGAAATAACGTATTAATTCTGATTAACTACTTCAAGAAAAATATGTACTTAAAATTCTGGTAAAATTGAAATAAAAATAATAGGAATTTTGCGATCCTTGTTTTTGTGTTTAGCTTTACTTAATTTGTAAATTTTGTTTGCGATCCGACCGCACTGTTTCAAAAACTAACAATGAAACATTCCCGAAGGAATTTTGAAAATCGGTGCATTCGTTTTTGAGATAATTGCGATGATACATACATGCGGATCGAACATAGACAGTTTTTTAAGTCGCATAAAAAAGAACATTGAAAACAATGGCAATTTTGTGGCTCTTCAAACTAAATTCACCTTAGAAGAATAATTATTATTTCTGCAAATATCTCATCACGAAAGACATAATATCTGCAGATTGAAACATTGCAAAATAATGTTTGAGTTAAGAGTACGAACTGCCTTGATTTCAGGTCTTTCGTTACATCTGAAAAAGAGTTGTATTAGATGCATGTGTGTTCACAATACTATAACAACTTTAGACATACCCGGCAGGTGCAATAGGTCTCAGCTGCAACTGACTTGGGGTACCATCAGACAGTCTTTTCTGACCGCGGTTCTCTTGTCCCAAGTTTTTGGTTGGTGTTGATGCATTCTGAAAATATTTATACGATCTACTTAACGAGCTTTTATTCATACATTGTTAAAACAGCCAGTCTTGTATTACGATGCGATTGATTATAAAAAATAAACCTGACTACAGAGTTCTTAGTAGAGGTTAAGACTTATGTCAAGCCGCCATTTTGTCTATCATTCTGATATGTGAGACTAGAAGCAATAAATCAAGGTTATACTTACTCGTATTAAGTAGCTCCTTGTAATTATCTGAGATAGTTCAATTCTACAAATAAATTTATTACGACAAATTGGTAACTTGACGACGATCTTAGTTAACATTTCCATTGCCATGAATTTAGTTTGCGAACTTTGCGAGTTCATTATCATCGATCTTAAGACGAGATTGGCAATGAAAACGTCACGTTTTTAGTAGTGAGTATACAATTAAATGGAATTAATTTAATTTCTAAATGACTTATCTATCTCTAGTAACTAAACAGGGCTAAGTAATGTGGCACAGTGAGTTCAAGCAACCTATAACCTAAAGAAAACCAAATTAATTGCTAAAAGAAAACCTATACATGTTTAATTGCAAAAAAACCTTAACCATGAAGCATGAACTGAGTTAAAAGAATCAATAAAATAATGTCAGTGTCATAGTTGGTTTCCTTAAGCATAAAAACACTTGCAATGTAAACCATGAGAAATTTTTTCAAATATTTATCTATTGACGATAGAATAATTGATCTAGAAATTTCCCTTTTCGATGCCCATCTTTCTAAATTCATTACAGGGTACATTATGTACCGTTCCATAAATTAAGTAAATTGATCGACATTTTTTTTATTTTTCTAATCTTTTGTACAAGCAAGGCTCTAGACCTCTATTCTACTGGGTAAAACAATATTGTCTTTGACATGTTATCGTATCATCAACATTGACACATCTAATCTGTACTTGAGAGTAATTCTGAAATTTATTTTCTGTACTTTTTTATATCCAATTTCTTACAATTTATTTCGTAATCCTGACGTATTATGAGCTGTCAAAACCTTACAAGTTACAGGTAATTAAGAGGTCAGAGATATATTATGACTCATGTAACTCTATTGCTTTCACTAACTGAAATTTGGAAGGTCCTCATAATACATCCTCTGCACACAAAACTCAATTATGGACGTAATTATGGACAGCCCCACCCAATACTTAGTTCACAATTGCAAAGTCGTAAAGTTAAAGGAAACAAACTAACAGAAAGAAGCTTGGTGTAAGGTGATCGCACAACATATAGTATGTCAAATGCTCACTGATAACACTTGGGGTGACGACGCCTGTCCCGTAGATATAATATTTATCAAAGAACCACTGCTCACTATAGGCTGTTGGCATTCAAAAACGATGTAGAAGACAATATCATTCATACAACTTATAAGTGTAATCTACTCTAGAATTAAAGCTTTTGTTATCTACGATTTACAAACTTGGGATAACAAAGTATGCTTTTCATTTAATTATCTTAACAAATTCGAGGCAACTGGGATTTGACACAGAAAAATGGTACTTAATTTGTCAACAGATAAAAATCTTTTTAGCAAAAAGTGTTTTGCCAAGTCAGAGTAGACATTAGCAAAATCCAGAAAATGTTTGGTGGAAAAAAAAATTTGGTGTGAATCTCTTGTTAAGATAATCAGTTGTTTAGGCACATAAGTATCCATATCAAAATATGTAAGATATGAGTGTGATTTATTATTGTTTCTGTTACTAATGACAACCAGTTAATTTTCTTTGAATTAAAATTAGGATTAATGTTGTAATAAATTATGTTTTACCTTCTGATTGAGCTGCATAATAGTGCCTGTGGCCTGTAATTGCTGGAATTGAGCTGCTGACAATGGCAGAGAAGTTTGTGGCAAACCTCCAGCAGGTGCTATCTATAAGGAGAAATGTAGTTATGGTTTTATTTAAAAAATTTATACATTACTTTTAATATCAAATTTAGCAGGTAGAGAATATTTCAGATATTTAATGATAAAACAAATACGTACCGAAACATACTGTTGCTGCTGAAGATTTTGTAACCCGGGATTCCCTGTCAACTCTTGAAGTTGTTGATATGGGATTATCATAGTCTGCGAGCCCGGCATGGCCCATTGAACAGTATCTGCCCCTTGAATGTGGTATTTCACTTCTTTATCGCCTTTATCAGTACTATACAAGATCTTTTGGCATGAATTCATTCCCTGCGCAGCACAAACTACCGGTGTCGCAGTCGCAGAACTAACAGTAGTAGTGTCAGATGATGATAAACTGGCTTGAGGAAACGATAAGCTGTTGGGCAATATCATAGACATGGGGGGCTGCATTCCGCTCAGTCTCAATTGAGTAACGTTAACCGGTTGCATGGTAGACAAGTCCACTATTTGAGTTCCACCAAAGTTAGGTTGCTGCAGATGGCCTAAATGCTGGGCCAACGGTAAATGTGTGAAATTAGCGTTGGATACTTGCAGGCCGGGTTGGACTATGGGTATCAACTGTCCGTTTTCTTGATTGAGAACGTACTGCTGCTGCTGCTGCTGCTGCGGCGGCTGCAGGAACTGCAGCACGGTGGGCTGGCGGACCGTCATCATGGGCGCCGCGGCGGGCGCGGCGCTGACGGCCGGCGGCGCGGGCGACGACACGGTGGCGGGCGCGGCCACGGCGGCGGGCGCGGGCGCGGCCGTGAGCGCGGGCGGCGGCACGTTCAGCGGCGGCGGCGGGCCCCCCGCCTGCGCCGCGCTCCACTGCGCGAGCTCGGCACGAATCGTCTCGATCAGATTTAACGCGAGCGACCGCGCGGCCGTCAGAGCCTCCGACCTAGTGTGGTGCAGGGCCAGATGCAACGGCTCGAATTTATCACTTTTCAACACGGCTAACACGCCAGTCTCGGATCGAATGTATTCTATATTGGTCCCATTCTGAAACACGAAGCGATATGACATATATCTGACTGTATCTGGCCGTAACGAACGAGGAATCTAATGAGACGAAATGATCTACTTACGGGTCCGAGAATGCGTCCTTTTATATCGAAGGCGGCCGGTGCGTTGTCCAAACCTATAAACACTTTATCAACTAGTCCTCCAGACATAGTTTCTATCTCCTGACGTTTTGTTTTACTTTAGAATCGAAAGTTTTGATAAAGGAAGCATTTTTTGATTGAAGACAGCAGAATAGACGCGACTTCGATGCGATTTTGACGTTTTTTTTTATTAATGGGCGTATCGATGGCGCTTCGGCATATTCGGCATCGGGGTGCAGATTAATAATGCATACGTTTTTGAAGATACCGTAAATTTTATTTTTCTTACCAAGAATCCTGTATTTATTTTATATGATGCTTACACTTGAAGTTGAAACTGACAAAAAAATATGATAAGAAACTTCGATGTCGAGTTGCGATTGATTAACATAAAACTGGTGTGGAATGGTTGGCTGATGGCTAAGATGTCAAACTGCGTTATTGTTTGAACCTTTAAAAAAGCGATGTGTCACACACACATTTCAAAACAAATAAATTGGGTACCAAAATAGTCCGGTGCTTCATCTGATTATCACTCTAAAACGATAAGTTCCACCATGCAATCAACGAATATTTCGTTAGCTATTAGAAGATTTTCCATATCGCTGCCGAAATCCAACGCTTTTGTGGAAGAAATGCAAAAAAACTTCATTCCAACAAATCAATTTCAAAAGACGTTGCTATCAGCTGGATCAGCTGCAATTTCCCTCTTCAATCCTTGGCGAGGGGATATGATTGCTTGTTTAGGCGAAGTGACCGGTGGAAACGCCTTAAAATACATGAAGGATAAAATGCTTCAAACCAAGGAAGGGGCAGAAATATTACAAGAAATGCCGCGTATTAATACAAAGACTGTTTCGTTTGAGCGTCTCTCTCAAATGCCAGAAAATACGCTAGGGAGAGTTTACGCAGACTTTATGAAGGAGAACAATATTACAGCGGACTCCAGAGCGCCAGTGCAGTTTATAGAAGATCCAGAATTGGCTTATGTGATGCAGCGGTACAGAGAGGTGCATGATCTAGTGCATGCCTCGCTGTTTATGAAGACAAATATGCTGGGAGAAGTAAGTCTGATCATGTTTTTGTGTATTTAAGTATATAGATTACTAATTACAGAACATAAAGTATTGTTTTAATCATTCAACATTATTACTACTACAATTATCTTATAATTTTATCAGTTAGTTGAATATTCCTTCTTGTTGTTGTCGTTTTTGACAAGCCACCACCATTCAGTTATGCAAAGAATGCTAAGGATTTTTTTTCCATCTTATCATAGTTGCATCTTTAGGCTATAACCCTGGATGCTATGGGTTTCAGTAAGGTTGTAATTTTTTACATTGTCATTTATGGCAGTTCCTTAGGGAGTGAGAGCATAATCAGTAAATGAAATATCAAGAGTAGGAAATAATTGTTTAACATTTATTTTGCCGTGTGGTTGCCGGTGAGTGACACTCCATGTCTTCCCGTGGAAGTTGTAAGAGGCGACTAAGGGAATAAAGGCTTGTAGTATTCTTAGGCGATGGGCTTGCAACCTGTCACTAATGTACACTGGTAAACATCTTAGCCTGTTTGTGCAAAATGTGGGTACATAATTAACAACAAGTTTTTAGAGTTGTTGGTAATCCTGTAGCTCTGCCTACCCACTCTGTGAATGAAGGTGTGAGTGTATGTATTTATTTAGGTTGTGTAATACTCTTCAGGCTTTGAGTATAAACAGCTTCAATATCTTTGTTATCCTTTCAATGTATTTGTATTGAGTTATAGGTGAAAAACTTAAGTAAATGACCTCTTGGATGTAGTAGTAATCCATCTGTATAGACTGTTCTACATTCTATATTTGAAATTTGACGTAAATTCCATATTAGTTTTGTACACAACAACTACATGCAAGAGGTAATTTACTTAAGTTTTTCACCTATAATAACCTTATGAATGCCACATCCACAACAGATTTTTGCTCTCCAACAGTGATTATTTTAATTATCTTAATATTATGGCAACCAAGCATCTGAGACATGTAAATGGACATGTTTTGGGCAAGTGTTGTAATTTAGATGAATGGCTATTCATAAAAACGGGTACATGATAGATTTATTCATTTTTTTTTTTCATGTTATAATCTTAACACTTTCATTGCCGCCGACCCGCTAGGTGGTTCGATTTTGTATAAAATCGGAGACCTTGGCAATGAAAGTGTTAAGTGCATTGGGGCTGAGATATTTAGTTATGTGTTTGTATATTGAAACACAGCCATATTTTTCAAAATTAATTTAATTCTCTGCTCTGATATTATTAACAGCCTTAAATTATACATATTTATATGTATTTAGAGATACTCTTAACAATTGTAAAATAAACATGGTTAAAAGTTAAAAAGTTAAAAAAAAAAACCTACAAACTTACCCAACTTAGCAGCAGCTGTTTTCAAAATAAAAATATTCATACCAGGTGGCCGTGAAATGGGTGGAAGGTATACAGACCAAGCTGCCAATGTGCACCAGCGGTGGGATATGGGGGGCTGCCCGTTTGAAACCAAAGCACCGCCAGCTTTACCTAAAGTGCTACTTACCCTGGGCTGTCAGGACTGGACATAATGCTAGTTTTATGCAGGGTATGTTTTATTCTAGCCACCTGTCTCTCCTTCTCAACGTGTTATAGGGAAGACTCCACAAGAAATTATGTAGAATTATCAAAAGTCATATTCTTAGGCAATGGGCTTGCACTAATGTACACTGGTAAACATCTTAGCCTGTTTGTGCAAAATGTAGTTACATAATTAACAACAAGTTTTTAGAGTTGTTGGTAATCCTGTAGCTCTGCCTGCCTACCCCACTCTGGGAATGAAGGTGTGAGTGTATGTACGAGGGGCGGCTGAAAAGTAATCTACCTAACAATGAAACAAAAGACTGTCGTGGCTAATTTTTTTTTATTTTTCTATATAGTCCCCTGCTAGTAAAATGCACTTATTAAATTTTTCAAATATTGAATTTAAACCATTAAAAAAAAAATCTTTCGGTTTGTCGTCAAAAAAGTCAGTAACCGCAGCCTTCATTTCGTCATCGGTCATAAACCTTCGTCCCCTGAGGTCTTTCTTGAGAAGTCTAAACAGAAAATAGTCACAGGGGGCTAAATCTGGACTATAAGGGGGGTGGTCAATGGTTTCGAAGCCATTGTCTTTAATTGCTAGCTTCGTTGTGCGGGCGGTATGCACTGGTGCGTTATCGTGCAAAATCAGAATACCTTTGTTTAGTTTACCTCGCCGTTTTTCTTTTATTGTCTCTCTTAGTTGGTATAGTAAGTTTGAGTAATAATCAGCATTCATTGTAGTTTTCTTCGGTAAATAATCTATGAGCAAAATCCCTTCTGTGTCCCAAAAGATTGTAGCCATAAGTTTACCTGCCGATGGACAGACCTTGAATTTCCGAGGCGGCTTCTCATCCTTAAATTTCCACTGTAACGACTCTTGCTTACTTTCCGGGTCCCATTGTCGAATCCAAGTCTCATCACATGTTACAATTCTAGAAATTATTTCTTCCTCTTTCCCTCGACTCATCTCCAAAAACTCTTCGCAACATTTGACACGCCTCTCCATGTCAAATGCAGTCAACATTCTGGGGACCCAACGTGCACTAACCTTGGACATGTTCAAATGCTCATGAATTATTTCATTGACTCGCTCTTTACTGACGCCCACATCTCTAGCTATCTCCCACTGCTTCACTCGTCGGTCCTCTAATATAATTTTTTTCACCCTGGCTACATTTTCATCGGTGACGGCCGAAACTGGTCTTCCGCTACGAGGATCATCTTCCAGACTCTCACGACCTAACTTAAACTGCTTTGACCAAAACTTTATAACAAATTCGGAAGAACACAAACTGCCAAACACACGTAACATACTCTGTCTGATCTCCGAAGGCGTATTCCCTTCTTTAGTCAAAAACTTAATCACCGCACGCTGCTCGATTTTATCCATTTTCACTTTTTCTACCGACATGTTTGAAACAATTGTAGGAGACAAATAAACGTGATGCAATAAACAAATGAATGTAATACATTTTGAAAATAGAATAACAAACGAATATAAATCCATACCAGCCAGCATTATTTTTGTATATATTTCTGACCAAGGAGATTACTTATCAGCCGCCCCTCGTATGTATCAAAATGCATTCAGTAGGTGCAAAGTGTAACTGAAAACATGGCCTTCTGTCCATCTGGACAAATTTAGCAGCTATCTGCCAAGCATTAAGAAGATGTATTTAGCAACATCAGAGTAGACTTTAGTCACATTCTGAGAATAACTTAGTAGAAATGGTTAATGGGAAGTGACTTAAATTTAATGTATACGTCCAAGATCTGACTGAAAGCTGAAAGGTTAGGCAGATCAAAGGTTGCTTGGCCATAAATGGTTATTTTTTTTAAGTTTAGAATCAAGTAATGATGGAACAGAGTGTGGGTCACTTTAACAGATTTTTTTTTAATACATTTTACAGGCATTTACTTTGAGAAGAGATGGGATCAAGACATAGACGAGTTCCATAAAGAGATGAATATCGTCCCACTGCTCAAGAAGTCGTAAGTTAAAGTTATAGAAGTTGTTATTGTAAATATTAGTTTATAGGTTGTTTTCAATTGATGCCAGTATTTAATAAATTAAATAATTTTATGAATGTTATTTTTTTCAGTCATGTCCTACATAATGTTCTAAAAGTAATTATTACCTATTCCTGATTTAATGTTCAACGTAATTAACCTCGTAAGGCCCAGTGTGTAATAGGATGTACATTATCAAGGCAATTCAATTTGAACTGTATTGCAATAGGAATAAAGTTTATTTGCCTATCTTCATAAATTGAAAATGGCATTTTTGAACAAACGTAATTGAACTTTAATGCCATAATGGTAGATTCAAAGTCCCACTCACAAAAACTTGCTGTTTGTATTATGGTGGGCCTTACGAGGTTAAATCCTTCCACAAAACTATCAAATAGTGTTGAAAATGTAGGGGGTAACAATTATAATAAAATCCCAAATATAAAATGAATCCTCACTATATTTTATAGGCAGCGTTGCCTTAACCCTAACAGCAACATGTAACAAGATCACATCTTTGTATCACTTATAAACTACTAAACAAGTTAATCGACCATCAGGTATGTTGTTCTTAGAAAAAAGGGTACTACTGCCCTGTCATTAGAGTACAAAGTGAAATTGGCAAAATGGAACCCAGACCCACCATAGCCCCGTGTCTCATTGACGTCACAAATCAAATCCCAAGTGTCAAAAAAAATGTCACTGTGACAGTTCTATCATCCTAAGGCCCCTTGTACATTTTGTTTACATAATATGGCCAACCAACCAAATAGAGATCTACTACAAAGAAGAGAGTGGAATTTCTACGCTCTATTCTATTTACAGTAGGTTTATATTCCATTAGCAAATTTCGTTGTATGGTGAGCCTTATGAGGCTATGGTAGGTCAGGGTTCCATTTAGCCATATATACATTCTTTTTTATTGAAGAGTTGAAGTGTCTGATACAAATTGCCAACGCGCTTTTGTAATTAACCCTTCGTGTGTAGGACGGGGACGCACACTTGCACCCGTCGTCTGTTGCAAAATGGCGCGTCAAACGTCAAATTCAAATTTAGAACTGTTTTATACCTTATAAACGTTTCATTCAACGAATGATGAATGTGTATGGTTTATTAGTTCATTGGGCTTGGAGAAATTAATACATTTTAGACTATATTAGACTTATTTTTAAGTTCAAAATCGAATAAAATGTTAAGCAGACAACGGGGGGTGCATTGATCAGTGCTTACACACACCAAGGGTTAATAAAGCTTTGAAAGAAAAGGATACAGTAAACAATACAAAGCTGCTCTAATTTGAGTTCTATTGCTATTACTACAATGCTAAAATCAAGAATTCGACACCTGCAAGAAAAATATAATATTTCAATGTATGAGTTACAATCTTTTTCATGCTTAAATTTGTAAAAGTATAATAAAAATTGAGATACAGTGTTTTTCGTTACATGTGTTGGTTGGATCCTTTTTAGGTATATATCGACACCCAATAACTATTAAAACGGCTTTTAAAATTAATAAGGTCAGTTCGGCACAAAACCCAAGAGGCAATAGTGAGATTTTCATACATAGCATGTTCTTTTTCTAATAATTTTACAATTGCAATGCCTCTTACTACATAATTATTTCTTCTCTTCGACTAAGTGCCGATAATTGCCAAACTTAATTTGCGCCTTAAATCAAGCATTTTATTGCGCTAAATAGACTGAAAAGTTATAGGCACTTAGTCTGTTTATACTTTTTACAGTGTAATACTGTAATAATATGAAAGTCGGTCAATTAACTTGTTCCCAAAAAAAAACTATTCAATTAAAGTTAATCAATGGAATATAAAAAATAATAATGGCAGCTCTTTAGGCAGGATTGTTTTTATGTTCGAGCATTCTTATAAACCTATTATACATTTGGCGATTATGAAGTACTCGAATACACATATTCTTATATTTGTGCAGCTCTTAGTGTTCTCCGAATGGAATCTACTCAACTTTTTAGTAGTCAAGGACTTTAATTGTTATGCCACTATGGAACCCTGTCATAATGACAGCGTCAAACCACATGACAATTACGCTTAAATTAATGATTAACGTTATGCGACAGGGTTACATAGTGGCATAACAATTCTTTGACTGTATGTATTTGCATTTGGCTTTTATTTTAACCTTTTGAACGCCATACGTCGAATACAAAATGTGCCACCCACACGCCAAACATGTTTGCTATGCTATGCAAATTACACCTTATTGCTACCAAACAAAGTCTCTTTTAATCTTGAACTCTTTTCGGCTGTAGCCGACGTGGCGTCAGTGGTTTGGACTTTTAGTTGACGGCCAGAGCCGACTGTGGCGTTGAAAAGGTTAATAAGAAACGAGAACGACAAATGTACTGTTAGATGCGGGAGCTCATTTGATACATATAGACAGTTTCGACTCTTAAAAAAATAAACACGCTGTATTTATTTCTTGGAATAGTCATAATAGCCGAATATAAAAAAGGTCTATAAGTTACAAAATCATATTTTGTGTTGCTTATTATTATTAATTACTGCTATGGTTTTTTTTTCAAGTATTATCTCTCACCCTAATTCTCGAATAATACTTTAAAAATGCAATTGATGCTTAATCACGAATGTAATTTAATCTATACTAAAGAGCAATGAAAACGAGTCACTGGACCCGATTCTACGTGCACATCGCTTAAATAGCCTAAAACTAAATTGTCTAATTTTTAGACGGCAGATTTAACAAGTGCTATTCCAGAATACAATACAATATTGAATGGACCGTCTAAAATAAGAAGCGTCAGATTCAAATTAGCGCTGTCATTTGATTATGACAGCTGCTCATAGAATAGCAAAGTGTTTTAGCGACACCTAAATAAAATTAGGAAGTTTAGAGGCCACTGTATAATCGGGTCCATTGTACGAAAAAATTTACGTAAGTGAGCCAATTTCACTGCTTTTTATTGTATATAATGTAATGATTGAAAATCGGGTTTCTTCGTTATTTAGTAATAATTTTTTTACATGCAAAATCTACTCACAATCGCATAAAAATCCATTTGTAGATTTTTTACTTCTTTGAACACCCTGGATTTAAGCTTCAGAAAAACGATACAATATCACGAAATTAATCTAAAAACAATATTTACGAACATAATTGTTCTAAGTCATAAATCCAGTGAATGTAGAGTACCTGTATATTTACATGTTAAATGTTGCGTAAGCTTACAAGTTACATTTGTATATATCACATAGCTTAACAGTTCAGCGTCAAAAATATTTCTAGGTATTTTCTAAAATAACAGGTAAACCAGCAACTATACGCGAGTATTACTCTTCCTTGACGGGTAGCGATCAACCGGTCCGTTGTTTATAAGAGCTATGAATGAATGTTAAAGGTATTGTAGGTAGTTACGAATATATCGTGGATTTGCAATAGTGGCCCTTATTAACAACAGTCCGTGCCTGCTTCACCTAGCGGACAGTTAATAACTAGGGTCAGGAGTATTGGTGGCATATCGTGGCTCTAGAATCCATGGAGTCGCTATTTTCTACTTTTTATAAACATACCACTTTGATTTTGACCTAGGTATTGTCATGTTTACAAATGAATTAATTTTTTAAATCGCTAAACCAGTTAAAATAAATTTTGGTACCGAGGTATCTCCTCTGGAAAGCGTTACAAACAAATAAATATTTAAATATTAGTAGATAGGTATGGATAAACCGAACTTAAAATGTATTTAAGTAGTTTATTTTGAAATATTATAATACTGAAGGCCAAAATGAAAGTGGTATGTTTATAATAATTAGGAAATAGCGACTCCATGGATTCTAGAATCACGATATGCCACCAATAGTTCTAACCCTAGTAATAACCAGTGTTAATTAAGGCCCGCTCGCACGGGTTTTCGTGTCCGGACTTAAAAGCCGGTATTACACGGTATCGTGTAGTTCGGACGCTTATTATCACCGGGGTTATCCGTGCCACTGGGCCATTTGTACTGCTGCGACGCACAGTAATTGAGATTGTACCTAGTTTGTAAATTCGTTTGATATTGTTTCTTTTCCACTTATGACAATATGTGATTGAAACATCAAATAAACGTTTTATCTATCTATCCATGCGGTCGTATGACACGTGTATCGAGAGCTCTAATCCTACCGTGTGTGTGTATTATAACAACATCTCCGAGCTCCGTCCGTTACAGTTGTGCAGCTCGGTGCTCCGGTCGCCGACCTCGACGATCCACTCGTACCACACGCGGTGTGCGTCTACGCAGCGCCAGAACGTCGCCTCGATCACCTCGCCCTTGGACACGCGGAGAGGAGTCTGAAAAAATAAATAAATTTTGATGCAATTTTACAAAACTCCAATTTAGAAATTCGGACATGATTAGGATCGGTTACAGAGTAAGTGGAACCCCACCGCAGCGCACGCGACACGCGCGCACATGCTAGAACGTTGCCCAGGGCTCGGTGTAGCTGCGTGTGAACACTCCCCGCCGCGGCGCACGCGGCCCCCCGCAGCCAGGTTGGGCGCCAGGCGCTGGCGTGTGCGTCGGCGACACTTCGGAGCAGGCCACGCGTCTATCAGTGACGTCATTTCGTGTGCAGCGTGTGCCGCTGTAAAAATGTCTGCCTACATTTTAATACGGAGCGAATTTGTTAGGGCCGGTACGAATGGACAGCATTCGAACTGCAACCCAGCGGCAAAATAGCTGTTCGAGGTCAGTTCTGAGTTTTGACGACGCGCTGGCCTAGTCGGTAGCGACCCTGCCTACGAAGCTAGCGGTCCCGAGTTCAAATCCCGGTAAGGGCAGATATTTGTGTGATGAGCGCGAATATTTGTTTCCGAGTAATGGATGTTTTCTATGTGTTTAAGTATATATTTCTCTACTAGCTTCTGCCCGCGACTTCGTCAGCGTAGAATTAGTAATTTTGCCATCTCACGGCAACAGTGATTTATTTCGGGATTCAAGGTAGCTCTGTTTTAATCCAGTGTATAAGCAAACTCTATTCCTATTTGTATGTAACACAATTCGTCCATCCTTTTTAGCAAAGAAGTAACGTACCCGCGCACGCATAACCTTTCGCATTTATAATATATTTAATATAGGATGTAAATAGGTAGGGACATCCAGCACACTGAATCGCTCTAGCCGAAATCGTAGTCGATAAAAATACCCTCGGTATGTGAGTCCGACTCGCACTTTACCGGATTTCAGTATTTGTTTTTTTTTTAGGATTTGTACTACGTATAATCATACCAAATATTTGAAGCTTGTATGATTTATCGTTTTTACGATACAACAAAAAGAAAAATGGTTTGCAGATTTTTTTTATCACAATTTTGTATTTGAATAATACAAACTGACAATATCCCACACAAAGCAATAAGGACGAACTTCTTCGATAAATGAGCGCATTGAGCGCGAGCGGGCTTTGCCGTTCCTATTTGAACTCCCGGCGTCCGCGACCCTGCGAAGTACTTTGTCGCTGAACTTTTATGTATAAAATAAAGTCGCACAATTTCACCTTGAACGAATAGAGAATGTCAGCCAGTTCAGATTTTTGGCTTACCGTATTATTCATTAAAAACTAAAAATAGCTGTAAAAAAATCATTTCGATACGTCAAATAGTTTTCGAGATATTAAATTTTAAACTTCGTATGTGGCGCTCGAAACCCGGCAGCTAGCGCTCACGGATGATGACGTTATCGCTTAACAGCGGTACGCGCCCTTATATGAAAAAGTAAGTTTACAGGGCTATAACTTCTTAACCGTTATAAGTAGCCAGTTGAATTTTTCACAGAATACATGTTATTATAAAATCTATCGTTTAAAATTGTACAATGAACAATAAATCAAATCCCAAGAGGGGTCCCCATACAAGAAACATGAAAATAAATCATTTTTTTTAGCATTTTTATACAGATTGTATTTTTATAATGGCTTCTTATTTTGATGGTATTTTAAGCAAGTATAAGCGTAGTCTATAACAGGATGGGTGACCGCTTGAAATATCGTGTTGATAAAATCAGTTTTGTCACATATTTGTAGCAGTTTTACTTGACATTGCTATTTAGTCGTAAACTGCAAAAATTAGACTACAATTTAAGCTCAAAATAGCATCAAAATAAGAAGCCATTATAAAAATACAATCCGTATAAAAATGCTAAAAAAATTGATTTATTTTCATGTTTCTTGTCTATGGGGTATGTCTTGGGTATGGGGATGCCTCTCGGGATTTGATTTATTGTTCATTGTACAATTTTAAATGATAGATTTTATAATAACACGTATTCTGTGAAAAATTCAACTGGCTACTTATAACGGTTAAAAAGTTATAGCCCTGTAAACTTTACTTTTTCATATAAGGGCGCGTACCGCTGTTAAGCGATGACGTCACCCCAGCAAGATGGCCCCCGCGCGCTTTAATATTATTGACCCAAATTTTAAACATTCATAGAATAAAAACTACTGAGTCTTTTTGAATAAAATAAAAAGTAGTATGTTTGTTTATTTATAAACTTTACCGCTACAAAGTGTCAATCGATTTGGCGTACCTACTGACATTCTTCATTATAGGATGCTAGTATGTGTATGGATGTTAGTGCGTAAAGTATTATAGTAGGTGTAAGTGCCCAATTAGTTTTTAAGGAATTAAGAATAATTAGTGTATTTAAATTTGGTAAAAAAAAAACTTAACCTAACCAACTGTCAAAAAAAAAAAAACTGAATCGGCAAAAGTAATATTTTTTATTTATGCGTAGTAGCCTAACCAATTTTCACTTTTTTAACCACAAACATGACGAAATTCATACAAAATTGTACAGCCCTCTTTTATCCCTTAGGGGTAGTTTACCATTATAGCTGAAAGCTATATTTTTTTTTATAAATTTTAGCCTATATACAAATTTTCACGTTTCTTACTTCAAAAATGACGAAACCCTTATACGCACAAAATTCTACACCCTCCTTTACTCCCTAGGGGTAGTTTAACCAAAATCGCAAAAAGTTACTTTTTTTTTTAAATAGCTTCTGCCCGCGAGTTCTTCCGCATAGATTGCGATGTGTTTATCCGGGCTCAATCTGGGGTACACCTAAGCTATCTCCATTTCAAACTTCGCCCAATCCATCCATTCGTTGCAGCGTAAAGAGGTAACAAACACACAAACTTTTACATTTATAATATTTAATAGGCAGCATTTTATGTCACTTTAACGTCAAACGTAATGACTAATAAAGATAAGTCTCATTAGTAGGATTAGTAGGATTACTGGCATTAATAGGATTAGTGGATAATACAATAGCTTTCGCTCCCTCGGGAACGGTCCAATTTTCTAGGATAAAAACTATCCTATGTCCTATTTCAGGGCCTAACCTATATGTGTGCCAAGTTTCATCCCGATCCGTTCAGTGGTTGAAGCGTGAAAGACGGACAAACATACACACTTTCCCATTTATAATATTAGTAGGGATATAAGTATTTATATCGTTGTCTAGTACCCATAGTACAAGCCTAGAGCTTAGTTTGGGACTAGCTCAATTGGTGTGACATTGTCCCCTGATATTTATTTATTTAGTTCTGATGCAGTTGACGTATCTACATCAAAACTGCAAACCAACTGCGTAGCCTGCTTGCAGTTGACGTGCAGTGTACCTAAGCGGACTGCGCAGTTGTTTTGCAGTTTTGATACAGCTACGTCAGCTGCATTAGAACTGCCCTCCTCGAACTGCTATTTTGCAGCTGGGTTGCAGTTCAAATGCTGTCTGTTTGTACCAGCCCTTACCTCGTGCGTAGCGCGTGCGTGGCAGTAGTAGGGTTCCGACATTACCGAGTTAGGTAACGCTGTGTCTCTGCTCGGAGCGACCTACTTACCTTAATGGGTATGAACACTGGGAACCACGAGATCATCCCAACACTATGCGTCGAAGGCACTATGCTGATGCTCTCCCCTCCATACAGGTTGCAGTCGAAGTACCCGCCGAACCCGTGCATCACGTTGTCTTGCTGGACTGTCCACGTGAGGGTCGCTTGCCGGCGATTGTCGGTCTTCGGGAGCCCTTGGTAGTCCGTTACCTCTTGACCTTCGTAGTCTCTTGAGGGTTTGGCTGGGTGCTCGAAGGTGAATACTGGCTGGAAATAATAGAGAATTTATTAGATTTTTTAGATTATGAAGGAATTTCTATTAAAGGGAACAGATTCAGCTTTTGTATCGGTACAATTGGATCCATGGGATTTATTTTTAAATAAAGCCATTTGATGGTTTTAGCAGTGTGAAGACTTCGAGAAAACGATGGATGCGAGCAACACAACACCAACCGTCGAGAACTTCTCGTTAAAAGGTATCTTGTCGTCTTATCGTTAAAAGGTATCTTGGTCACTCATTTACATTCAACAGTTACATTCAGTCATCAGTTGCACTAATTTAGAAGTAAAGAGATCATTATTTGTTCCGTTTCACGTCCGAGGTCCGCTATAGAGAGACATCGCCGTCGTTCAGCTAAGGTCGCTAGATGTCGCTTGTTCCATACCATAGATTCCCACGTCAGTTCACCTTCCCGCCAATTTGTCCCGCCATCCAACCTGTCAACTAAGCTTACGACTAACGAGCCGCCATGTTAGTTTTCCATTGTTGCGTCGACTGCCGTTCGGTGCAGAAGGTTCGTATTTGTCGCTTTATTTCACAGTATTTGAATTAAAAATTCATTTATTTTCGGATTAGAAACAATTTTTCGTTTAATCCTTGTTACTGTGTTATTATTCAAGTGTTCAATTTCGAATTCATATCGAAAGTTTTCTTACGTTACGAAACCTACCTACATTATCACGGTTTTATAAGACCTCGTTTTTCGTAAGTTCATGAACACGTGTTCCAAGAAGCGGAGTTTTCCGCTAAGAATACTTCGAAAGTCGCCGTAGTTTAGTAGAACTACGACGAAAATTTATAGATTTTTCGAGATCGAAGTAGAAGAATCTAAATAACGAATTCTTTTTAGGAATGAAAGTCGAGTTTTGTTTCTCGCTAATATAGTTTCGTCTGTTGCATTATGAGTCGCAACGGAAGTGTTCCCGCGTCAGAAGAAATGGATAGAATGGATCGAGCGTCACGGGGCTGGCGGAGTGTCGGCTCGGGCGCTTTGTCCCGGGCCAGCAGCCTCCGCGCCCGGAGCTGGCGCCGCTCCCGCTCCCGCTCCCGCGCCCGCGCCCGCAGCCGCACTCGCACCCCTGCCGAGCCCGCGCCGGGGCCCAGCCGCGAGCGCCACGCGCGCCACCTACGTTCCGGCTGCGAGCGCCATGGGCGTCACGAGCGCCACGAGCGCCACGCGAGGCCCAGCCGCGAGCGCTACACGCGGCGAGACCGCGAGGGGACCGAGCCCCGCGCGCCGTCCCGAGTTTCACGCGCGTCGCGGGCCTCGCGCTCCACGACCACTACGGGTCTCGACCGGAGGTTTGAATTCCTTTCGAACCAGCTGGTGAGTCAGCTGAACGATATTTTAAGTGAGAAATTGCATCCTCGCGCGCTGTTAGACGCGCCCGCTCGTGAAGATATGCCGGAGCGCGCGCTCTCTCCGGAGCGGTCGCCGGCGCGCGCGGGCTCGCCCGCCGAGCCGCGCCCCGCGCCGGCCGGCCCGCCGCTATGCGCCCTTCCGGTACAGGTGGTTCCGGTCGATCGATATACGCGCGTCTTCATTTCATCTGATAAATTGCCAACGCGCGAAGTGATCACGGATTTAGTTGTCTCTGTTAAAGAACCGGTCGTTCCGAGTTCGAAACCCGATCGAGTCGCTAGAATTTGTGCTCTGTCTAGGTTTAACAGTCCCGAATGGAAATCTGTTCGATACGCCGAGGCGCAAAAAGAAATACCTAGCTTCCCCTGGTTTTTCCGAGGTTAGAACGAACGTAGAGTTACGCCGGCTCGAAGGCTCCGCGCCATCAAAAAACCCGCGTAGTGCCCTCGCGGAGCGTAGCTTTGCGGCCCTCTCGAACGCGTGTATTGCTCAAAATGAGGCGATTAATTCGGCGTTGTCTGACCTTATTGAATGGTCTACTAATCCAGAGATTCTTAAATCTAAAGCGGATTTGACTAATAAATTAAAGGAATTATTTGACGGCCAATCTGAATATAAAACGATCTCTCATGATATCCTTCAGATTGTTTCGGGAAAACGGGCCGAAGCTCTGGCTGATCGGCGATTTTATTTGCTTAAGAGTATAAAAGATAAATATATTCGGGAAGATATAGATAAAATTCCACCGACGTCAGAGTACATGTTTAATCCCGAGGCTTTGTCAGCGTACCTACAGAAACTAGGCGGAATTGATAAGATCCATAAGATCCCCCGGGTGCCGGTGCCCGTCCGCCGACGTTCCCCGCTTCCCTCTAACTTTCGTCAAGATAGGACATTTCAGCGTCCAAGTAAGCCCAAACATTACAAAAAAGGTAGTGATCCTAAGCAGGATCGAGGTGCGATCCCAAAGAAAAGGGGGGGGGGGGAATGGTAAATATAGTTCCAAGCGAAAGTACAATTACCATAAATGACTCTGCCGGGTTTTCAGGAGGTTGTCTTCGACATTATGTACATTCTTGGAAAAACTTAAATGCCCCCAAACTCATTTTAAATCTAATATCGTTTGCTCGAATCCCATTTGTTCAAAAACCTCCGTTAGTTCATCCAAATTTAGAAGTAATAGGCACGTTTCAGACACCGGAATCCCCAGAAATGACTTTAGAGATCCACAATTTAATTCAAGACGGAATAATAGAGCCAGCGCCATTTACCCCAAGCTTTATTTCGCCTCTTTTCCTAATAAAAAAGAGCAACGGTCAATCAAGAACAATCTTCAATTTAAAGGCACTAAATTTATACCTGAATCCGACACATTTCCGGTTATTCAACCATCGACAGATGCACAATTTTTTGCAATTCGGAGACTGGATGGCAAAATTCGACCTCAGTCAAGCTTACTATCATGTTCCGATACATGTCAACCACAGAAGATTTCTGCGCATAAGTTACCAGGGTCAGTTACTGCAGATGACGTGTCTACCGTTCGGGCTTGCCACCGCACCAAAAATGTTCGCAAGCATCACGAACTGGGTGGCGGAGGTGCTGCGCAAACGAGGTATAAGAGTCATTGTCTACCTAGACGATTTTCTACTCGCGAGCCAGTCCAGGCGAGTTCTCGTAGGGCAGATAGAGCTAGCCAGAAGACTTCTCACCAACCTAGGATGGCGCATAAACGAAAAAAAGTCCGTAACGACTCCAACGCAGACTTTAGAGTTCTTGGGCATCACTTGGGCCGCTCTCGACAACGCTCGCTCCTTGCCACAGCAAAAGGTCAGTACAATCCAAAGCAACCTGCGTGCGCGCCTGGCTGCCGGCCGCTGCAACCTGAAGCAGGCGCAGCGCCTGCTCGGGATGCTGAATTTCGCAACGTTTGTCACTCACAGGGGAAGGTTGCATTGCCGCAGTTTACAGCTCCACTGCCGTCTCCTGCGCAGAGCTCCGCGCAGCTCGCTGCCTCTGCCGAGCCCCGTCTGCAAGGATCTCACGTGGTGGGTCGAAAACGTTGTCCTAGCCTCACCCATACATCCTGCCGAGACACTGACAAACTTTGTCGTCACGGACGCGTCGGACCGACAGTGGGGAGCCATTGTCAACGACCGCAAGCTGCAAGGTCCGTGGAGCGCTCACCAAGTGGCGTGGCATTGCAACTGCAAGGAGATGTATGCGGTAATAGCGGCGATCTCTGCAGAGGCGGGAGTTCTAGCGAACTCGAGAGTGATTTTGCAGAGCGACAACAAGACTGTCATCGCATATATAAAGAACGAAGGTGGTACAAGGTCCCTCGCGCTGCTGCGCCTAACACGCCAACTGCCGGCGCTAGCGGACCGGCTGCGATTGACGCTGCTGCCACACTACCTGCCGGGCCGCTACAACACCGACGCCGACGGACTGTCGCGCGGCGCACGCGCCCCGAAATGGCACCTGCGCGCGGAGGCCACCCAGAAGATATTCGCCCGCTGGGGCGTCCCGGACGTCGACCTCTTCGCATCCGAAACCGCGCACGTCGTGCCGAACTATGTCTCGATAGACTTGTCAGACTCGAACGCGCTCTTTCACGACGCTTTCAGCGTTCGCTGGCGATTCGACCTGGCATGGGTGTTTCCCCCGCCGGCCCTCGTACCGCGGGTGCTGCGACACCTGGTCGCGGCGAGGGGCCGGTACATCCTGGTGACGCCGCGCTGGAGCGCCCCGTTCTGGCGGCCGCTGGTGCGCGCGCGCGCGCTGGCCAGGCCGGAGCGCATCCGCTCGCTGCGCCGGGTCCTGCTGGACACGCGCACGGGCCGCGCGCCGCCGCGGGTGGCCGACCTGGAGCTGGAAGCCTGGCTTGTTTCGGGTGGGACCGCCTGACCCAGGACTGGTCGGAGGAGGAGCGCGACCTGCTGGCTTCCCACTGGCGCGCCTCCACTGTCAAGACTTATGCACCCATCTGGAGGAGGTGGTCAGCATGGTGCGCCCGGAACGAGATCGACCCCCGGGTGCCCGCCCCGGACCGGGTTGCGAGGTACCTTGCACAGTTGTTTCTGTCTGAGAAGCTAGCGTATCGAACTATCTTAGTTCATAAGTCAGTTATAGCCTCTATATGTGAGCCGATGTCGAATGTTAAAATATCTTCGAGTCATTTAGTGCGTCATATCTTAAAAGCTATATCTTTATCGAATCCTTTACCCCCGAAACCACCAGTGTGGGATGCGAGAGACCTTATTCGATATCTTAAGGAGACCGATGTTAACATTAACAACCTTTACGAAGTGTCCAGAAGAACGGCTGCACTTTTACTCTTGGCATCGGGGCGTAGAGTGCATGACCTTTCTTTGTTGCATTATGATCCTGTGAGTTTTATAGACAACAGAGGTTCGATCACACTGCACCCCAAGTTTGGCTCCAAAACCGATTCCGCGTCTTACCAACAGTCTAGTTGGACCCTGTTGGAAGCTCAAGATCGTAATATTAACCCAGTTTTTTGGCTACGCCAACTTGTTTCGGTTTCATCTGGAGTGCGAGGTGATTGTACTAGCTTATTCGTATCGATTAGAGCCCCTTGCACGGGCGCCAGCGCCGCGACGATCGGAGGCTGGCTGAAGCGCCTGCTGGCAGATGCCGGCATTCAGGCAACGCCGGGCAGTTTTCGATCGGCCGTGTTCTCGCTAAATTGGATTGAAAATTACCCGATTAACGATATCCTTGCCAAAGCAAATTGGAAACATGAGGCTACTTTTAGAAGGTATTACCAAAAAGACATTCGGTCTTTTCGCGTGGATTCAGCTTCTAGATCTCTATCAAAGTTGTTCACTGTATGACTAATGTCAATCTCTCTGTCATATTTAACTATGGTGTCCTGATTTCAATTAACGTTTTCGGCAACATGATTTGCAAAGTAGTAAAACTGGCGACAACAAGTCGTTATTATAATTAAATATTAAAGACTGTTTTTGATTGTTCGAATGAGTTTGCCCATGCAAATATACAAAAATTTCAATCTATAATAATAAGGGTAACATACTATTTTGCTTGTAGTGTATTTCAGATTTGGTTAATTTGAACTTTGTCTTTAATCAATATCTGCTTTCTACGTTCATATTAATTGTAACATGCCGATTCCGATTTCAATTCGTTTGTACCCTGTTATTTTATAGAATTTATCTTTTCACTCTGTCTACGCTGTAGCGAACAGACACATTCATTTGAAGAAGAGTATGAAGGAATTAAGTCTATTTACAAAAGATGTTTTTATAATAATTTTATATGGGCCAGATTTAAAATCTACGAATCTTGTAGTTTTGTTCAAGTTTATTTAGACCATACTCGTAGTTGGCGTGCATAGACGCCTGCGGTTTTTTCTCGCCCTACGTCTCTTCTTTGGTTAATGTATGTGATTTCAATGTGTCCATATGAATAAACAGGACAGTGTTTACATGACTTAAATAGCTTTATTTACTGCCTACCTAAATGATTAGTTGAGTCATATAAAATTACCTTATATCAATTTCTGCAGGTGATTTCATTAACACATATTATCATTATTTTTTATAGTCACATTATTGCGTCTCGCTCCTAACTTGCCACCAGGTGATAACAGACAATTCTCTATAGCGGACCTCGGACGTGAAACGGAACAAATAATATAAAATTTTACCTTCCAATAAAATTATTATTATTTTTCCTGGAACGTCCGAGGTCCGTGTAATGCCTACCTGGTGGGACCACCAAATGCATTACGTACTTAACAATGGAAAACTAACATGGCGGCTCGTTAGTCGTAAGCTTAGTTGACAGGTTGGATGGCGGGACAAATTGGCGGGAAGGTGAACTGACGTGGGAATCTATGGTATGGAACAAGCGACATCTAGCGACCTTAGCTGAACGACGGCGATGTCTCTCTATAGCGGACCTCGGACGTTCCAGGAAAAATAATAATAATTTTATTGGAAGGTAAAATTTTATATTATGTAACAGTTGCATAAAACACGCTTCTTTACTTTCGAGATCCGAGAACGATGTGGATTGAAAGAAGATCTAGTGACAAAGATCGAAAAGGGTATGCTAAGACAGTTTGGTCATTTACCCCCTTACTAATAAACGTTGAATAACGGTGGTATAGCTATACAATGTTTTGTCCTTATCTGTCATTGTGACATTTGAATTTGACAGATAAGGACAAAACATTGTATAGCTATACCACCGTCACGCAACGTTTATTAGTAAGGGGTTTAGAAAGGACGGATGAAAGAAGAGTTACGAAAGAGGTATGGTGAGCGAGAGTGAGTGGAGATATCGTTAGGGGATGCCCTAGACGCACACATAGTGATCAGATAAGCGATAAGGGCCAAATCAAAAGTATCCGAAACCGATGTACGTGTTTAGACCGGGGCACCTGGCGTTCCATAGTCTGTGCCTACCTAAACGGGAGACAGCCGTGAAGGTGTATATGTGTAGCTAACCTTAGTCTCGGCGATGTCGTGTTTGTTTTGCATGTAGACGACCCAGAGCGTCTCCAAGTTCTTCTCCCGCTGCTGCGGCTGGCCCGAGGCGACGCGCGCCGCCGCCCACAGCCGCGGGGACGACACGGGCGCCGCGTGCGACGTGTAACTAACCTTAGTCTCGGCGATGTCGTGTTTGTTCTGCATGTAGACGACCCAGAGCGTCTCCAAGTTCTTCTCCCGCTGCTGCGGCTGGCCCGAGGCGACGCGCGCCGCCGCCCACAGCCGCGGGGACGACACGGGCGCCGCGTGCGACGTGTAACTAACCTTAGTCTCGGCGATGTCGTGTTTGTTCTGCATGTAGACGACCCAGAGCGTCTCCAAGTTCTTCTCCCGCTGCTGCGGCTGGCCCGAGGCGACGCGCGCCGCCGCCCACAGCCGCGGGGACGACACGGGCGCCGCGTGCGACGTGTAACTAACCTTAGTCTCGGCGATGTCGTGTTTGTTCTGCATGTAGACGACCCAGAGCGTCTCCAAGTTCTTCTCCCGCTGCTGCGGCTGGCCCGAGGCGACGCGCGCCGCCGCCCACAGCCGCGGGGACGACACGGGCGCCGCGTGCGACGTGTAACTAACCTTAGTCTCGGCGATGTCGTGTTTGTTCTGCATGTAGACGACCCAGAGCGTCTCCAAGTTCTTCTCCCGCTGCTGCGGCTGGCCCGAGGCGACGCGCGCCGCCGCCCACAGCCGCGGGGACGACACGGGCGCCGCGTGCGACGTGTAACTAACCTTAGTCTCGGCGATGTCGTGTTTGTTCTGCATGTAGACGACCCAGAGCGTCTCCAAGTTCTTCTCCCGCTGCTGCGGCTGGCCCGAGGCGACGCGCGCCGCCGCCCACAGCCGCGGGGACGACACGGGCGCCGCGTGCGACGTGTAACTAACCTTAGTCTCGGCGATGTCGTGTTTGTTCTGCATGTAGACGACCCAGAGCGTCTCCAAGTTCTTCTCCCGCTGCTGCGGCTGGCCCGAGGCGACGCGCGCCGCCGCCCACAGCCGCGGGGACGACACGGGCGCCGCGTGCGACGTGTAACTAACCTTAGTCTCGGCGATGTCGTGTTTGTTCTGCATGTAGACGACCCAGAGCGTCTCCAAGTTCTTCTCCCGCTGCTGCGGCTGGCCCGAGGCGACGCGCGCCGCCGCCCACAGCCGCGGGGACGACACGGGCGCCGCGTGCGACGTGTAACTAACCTTAGTCTCGGCGATGTCGTGTTTGTTCTGCATGTAGACGACCCAGAGCGTCTCCAAGTTCTTCTCCCGCTGCTGCGGCTGGCCCGAGGCGACGCGCGCCGCCGCCCACAGCCGCGGGGACGACACGGGCGCCGCGTGCGACGTGTAACTAACCTTAGTCTCGGCGATGTCGTGTTTGTTCTGCATGTAGACGACCCAGAGCGTCTCCAAGTTCTTCTCCCGCTGCTGCGGCTGGCCCGAGGCGACGCGCGCCGCCGCCCACAGCCGCGGGGACGACACGGGCGCCGCGTGCGACGTGTAACTAACCTTAGTCTCGGCGATGTCGTGTTTGTTCTGCATGTAGACGACCCAGAGCGTCTCCAAGTTCTTCTCCCGCTGCTGCGGCTGGCCCGAGGCGACGCGCGCCGCCGCCCACAGCCGCGGGGACGACACGGGCGCCGCGTGCGACGTGTAACTAACCTTAGTCTCGGCGATGTCGTGTTTGTTCTGCATGTAGACGACCCAGAGCGTCTCCAAGTTCTTCTCCCGCTGCTGCGGCTGGCCCGAGGCGACGCGCGCCGCCGCCCACAGCCGCGGGGACGACACGGGCGCCGCGTGCGACGTGTAACTAACCTTAGTCTCGGCGATGTCGTGTTTGTTCTGCATGTAGACGACCCAGAGCGTCTCCAAGTTCTTCTCCCGCTGCTGCGGCTGGCCCGAGGCGACGCGCGCCGCCGCCCACAGCCGCGGGGACGACACGGGCGCCGCGTGCGACGTGTAACTAACCTTAGTCTCGGCGATGTCGTGTTTGTTCTGCATGTAGACGACCCAGAGCGTCTCCAAGTTCTTCTCCCGCTGCTGCGGCTGGCCCGAGGCGACGCGCGCCGCCGCCCACAGCCGCGGGGACGACACGGGCGCCGCGTGCGACGTGTAACTAACCTTAGTCTCGGCGATGTCGTGTTTGTTCTGCATGTAGACGACCCAGAGCGTCTCCAAGTTCTTCTCCCGCTGCTGCGGCTGGCCCGAGGCGACGCGCGCCGCCGCCCACAGCCGCGGGGACGACACGGGCGCCGCGTGCGACGTGTAACTAACCTTAGTCTCGGCGATGTCGTGTTTGTTCTGCATGTAGACGACCCAGAGCGTCTCCAAGTTCTTCTCCCGCTGCTGCGGCTGGCCCGAGGCGACGCGCGCCGCCGCCCACAGCCGCGGGGACGACACGGGCGCCGCGTGCGACGTGTAACTAACCTTAGTCTCGGCGATGTCGTGTTTGTTCTGCATGTAGACGACCCAGAGCGTCTCCAAGTTCTTCTCCCGCTGCTGCGGCTGGCCCGAGGCGACGCGCGCCGCCGCCCACAGCCGCGGGGACGACACGGGCGCCGCGTGCGACGTGTAACTAACCTTAGTCTCGGCGATGTCGTGTTTGTTCTGCATGTAGACGACCCAGAGCGTCTCCAAGTTCTTCTCCCGCTGCTGCGGCTGGCCCGAGGCGACGCGCGCCGCCGCCCACAGCCGCGGGGACGACACGGGCGCCGCGTGCGACGTGTAACTAACCTTAGTCTCGGCGATGTCGTGTTTGTTCTGCATGTAGACGACCCAGAGCGTCTCCAAGTTCTTCTCCCGCTGCTGCGGCTGGCCCGAGGCGACGCGCGCCGCCGCCCACAGCCGCGGGGACGACACGGGCGCCGCGTGCGACGTGTAACTAACCTTAGTCTCGGCGATGTCGTGTTTGTTCTGCATGTAGACGACCCAGAGCGTCTCCAAGTTCTTCTCCCGCTGCTGCGGCTGGCCCGAGGCGACGCGCGCCGCCGCCCACAGCCGCGGGGACGACACGGGCGCCGCGTGCGACGTGTAACTAACCTTAGTCTCGGCGATGTCGTGTTTGTTCTGCATGTAGACGACCCAGAGCGTCTCCAAGTTCTTCTCCCGCTGCTGCGGCTGGCCCGAGGCGACGCGCGCCGCCGCCCACAGCCGCGGGGACGACACGGGCGCCGCGTGCGACGTGTAACTAACCTTAGTCTCGGCGATGTCGTGTTTGTTCTGCATGTAGACGACCCAGAGCGTCTCCAAGTTCTTCTCCCGCTGCTGCGGCTGGCCCGAGGCGACGCGCGCCGCCGCCCACAGCCGCGGGGACGACACGGGCGCCGCGTGCGACGTGTAACTAACCTTAGTCTCGGCGATGTCGTGTTTGTTCTGCATGTAGACGACCCAGAGCGTCTCCAAGTTCTTCTCCCGCTGCTGCGGCTGGCCCGAGGCGACGCGCGCCGCCGCCCACAGCCGCGGGGACGACACGGGCGCCGCGTGCGACGTGTAACTAACCTTAGTCTCGGCGATGTCGTGTTTGTTCTGCATGTAGACGACCCAGAGCGTCTCCAAGTTCTTCTCCCGCTGCTGCGGCTGGCCCGAGGCGACGCGCGCCGCCGCCCACAGCCGCGGGGACGACACGGGCGCCGCGTGCGACGTGTAACTAACCTTAGTCTCGGCGATGTCGTGTTTGTTCTGCATGTAGACGACCCAGAGCGTCTCCAAGTTCTTCTCCCGCTGCTGCGGCTGGCCCGAGGCGACGCGCGCCGCCGCCCACAGCCGCGGGGACGACACGGGCGCCGCGTGCGACGTGTAACTAACCTTAGTCTCGGCGATGTCGTGTTTGTTCTGCATGTAGACGACCCAGAGCGTCTCCAAGTTCTTCTCCCGCTGCTGCGGCTGGCCCGAGGCGACGCGCGCCGCCGCCCACAGCCGCGGGGACGACACGGGCGCCGCGTGCGACGTGTAACTAACCTTAGTCTCGGCGATGTCGTGTTTGTTCTGCATGTAGACGACCCAGAGCGTCTCCAAGTTCTTCTCCCGCTGCTGCGGCTGGCCCGAGGCGACGCGCGCCGCCGCCCACAGCCGCGGGGACGACACGGGCGCCGCGTGCGACGTGTAACTAACCTTAGTCTCGGCGATGTCGTGTTTGTTCTGCATGTAGACGACCCAGAGCGTCTCCAAGTTCTTCTCCCGCTGCTGCGGCTGGCCCGAGGCGACGCGCGCCGCCGCCCACAGCCGCGGGGACGACACGGGCGCCGCGTGCGACGTGTAACTAACCTTAGTCTCGGCGATGTCGTGTTTGTTCTGCATGTAGACGACCCAGAGCGTCTCCAAGTTCTTCTCCCGCTGCTGCGGCTGGCCCGAGGCGACGCGCGCCGCCGCCCACAGCCGCGGGGACGACACGGGCGCCGCGTGCGACGTGTAACTAACCTTAGTCTCGGCGATGTCGTGTTTGTTCTGCATGTAGACGACCCAGAGCGTCTCCAAGTTCTTCTCCCGCTGCTGCGGCTGGCCCGAGGCGACGCGCGCCGCCGCCCACAGCCGCGGGGACGACACGGGCGCCGCGTGCGACGTGTACCCGCGCGGGATCGACACGCCCGCCGGCTGCAGCAGCGAGGCCGCGCCGTCCAGGCATTCAGGGGACAGCTCGTTGTCGCCCCAGGAACCTGGGAGGTCAAAAGTTTTTTAAGGTTAGGTTAGATTAACCTGGTCGCGGCACCGCGTGCTCTCCTTCAGGCTGGGGCAGGTGCTGACCGGGCATGGCTGCTTCGGGAAGTACCCGCACTAGGTAGCCATCAGAGAGAGCACGAGTGTGGCGCACTGGTCTGGATGTGCGTCACACCGTGGAGGAGCGCTCCGCATGGGGGCCTCAGAGGTTCCTGCTCACTAACACCGTGGGCGAGGCTCTCGCTACCGAGCCTAGTCAATACCACGCTCGGCAGCCGAAAGAGGTGGAGGGCGGTAGCCTCCTTCTGCGAAGCAGCCATCTCGCAGAAGGAGGAAGCGGAGCGGGCCAGATCTCTTCAGACGATGGAGGGGAAGGGCGAGGCGCACCTCCTTCCCCACCGTAACAGTGCGCCGGCCGAAGGCCGAAGGCCGGGTCGGAGGATGTTCGTGTTCGCGTGGCACGTCCCCAAAGGATGCAGATGGTTTACCTCTGAGTTTTTAGTGGGTATTCCGGCCGCTCTCGGTTGGTGAGCCCCACATAACCTTACAGGGCCTTCTGGACCTTGGTGGTATGCGTAAATGCAAAATGCATCGAAAAAAAAACGTCGTAGTCGAATGCGCAAGCAGAACCTGCGGCCCTTGACAAAAATTTGACAGAGCTGTATGATTTTAATTTTAGAGCACACCAAAGAACCATTGAAGGGACGGCAAAATTGTCTCTTTAGAGTACAGTAGCAAGCTTCTGAAGCGTGTCAGAATGTCATTCTATGGCAAACTAGAGAGCAACTGGAGGATGCCAAAACGCTAATCCAGGGCAAACCAGAGAGCCATTGAAGGATGCTAGAGTGTCTCTCTAGAGCAGATCAGAGGGTCACTAAAGGGTGTTAGAGTGCTAATCTAGGGTAAACCAGAGTGCCACTGGAGGATGCCAAAGTACTAATCTAAGGCAAATCAGAGAGCAACTGATAGGCACACCCAAGTCCCACTTGAGTAGACACCAGGGCCACCAGAGAGCCATTCTATAAAGTGTTGCTGTTACCAAAAACGGCAAAATGACATAATCCTCGCTAGCATTTCATTAATTTATGATTCGGCTCTATAGTGTTTTCTATGCCATAAAAATACTTGTCTATAGTTATAACCTGACAAACATTGTGGTCTATACCTAACAGTTCGGAGACAATGATATCAGCCCGGGGAGACAGCTTGAGCCTCCGCATGTCCCCTGGAACCACGGTGACGTCACGTCCGCGCCACACCTCGCGCGCCTGCGCTTCTAGCACCACTACAGCGCAAGGGTTCTTCTCTACTGCTATCACCTAATAAATAGACAGGAATTCTTATTTTAACGCATTGTCGTAGAGGCCGGAAAGTAGCAGTTAGGTGGCAGACTAGTGAAGAGGGCCTTTCTAGCCCGGAGATGGACATAAGGTGTTTTTTATGCCAAAATAATAGAAAATAAATAAATAAATAAATAAATATCAAGGGACGATCTCACACAAATTGACCTAGTCCCAAACTAAGCTCTAGGCTTGTACAATGGGTACTAGACAACGATATAAATACTTATATAGAGAAATATATATTTAAATACATAGAAAACATCCACGACTCGGGAACAAATACTCGTGCTCATCACACAAATATCTGCCCTTACCGGGATTTGAACCCAGGACCGCTAGCTTCGTAGGCAGGGTCACTACCAACTAGGCTAGCACGTCGTCCCACAAAACTTACACAACTACGAGTATATATTGCACAAGTCGATAGCTTCTATAGTTGATAGCTTTTATAGAGAAAAACGGATGTGCCACATACTGACTTAAATTTTATTGTGTCTCCAGCTGCTGGTCTCCGAGTCTCGACCTGTCTGTAGTATCTTACCTTTACCCCGACCCCGGTGATATCGGAGGCGTTAAGCGTGGCTCGCACGAGTGGCCCCCAGCACCATCACAGTGACGGCCTTGTCTTGTGTCTCCGGTTGCTGATCTCGACCTGTCTGTAGTTAGATCTCGTGTGATGTATCTTACCTTGACTCCGACCCCGGTGATATCGGAGGCGTTAAGCGTGGCTCGCACGAGCGGTCCGCGGCCGGCTCCCAAAACCATCACAGTGACGGGTTTGTCTTGTGTCTCTGGTTTCTGGTCTCCTTGGCCTATCTGGAGCCGCTCGATCACGTCTGATATATCCTTGGTTGGGCTCTGAAAGGAGAAAATAAATATAGATTAGAAACCTCGACGTAATTACGATAACTTTCAGAGGTCTGTCTTCAACAACTCAACCGATTTTCATCAAACCTAGCTAGGATTAAACCATTTTTCAATTAAAAGATACGAGGGCTGCCTTTTAAGTTCTGTCGTTTGCAAAACTCCCGTGATTATTAAAAAAAAAAACTAGTATCATCTTAAAATATTTGAATTTAGAATTCAAAAACAAAGAATGTCTCGAGATCGGCCGATTCGTTTTAGTACAGCGTCGGTTCAAAGTTGACAAGTCGGTTGTGAAAATGGAAATTTCGAAGGAAAATTTACGTGCGATAATATTTTACAACTTTAAAAGGGGTTTAACGCGTCTTCAGTGCTTTGAAGAGCTGACTACGGTGTTTAAAAATGAAGCACCATGCATCCGGACTGTGGAACGTTGGTATTTGGAATTTCAACGTGGTTGCTCTAGTCTTAGTGATAGGCATCGTGAAGGCCGACCAAAAACAGCTGAAACCCAGGAAAACATTGATGCTGTACGGCAACTGATCGTCGAAGATCGCCATGCGACATACCGCGAGATAGAAGCTTCATTAAGCATTTCAGGGACCAGTGTTCAAAATATATTGCATGATCACTTAGGTGTAAAAAAATTGATCTCACGCTGGATACCACATTTACTTAGTGAAGACCAAAAAACGGCTCGCGTTAGATGGTGCCGCAAAAGTCTGCGGCAATTCAACCGAGGAGACTCTAAACACGTTTATGACATTATCAGTGGTGACGAATCTTGGATATATGCCTACGATCCGAATTCTAAACAGCAGTCGACTGTTTGGGTGTTTAAAGATGAGCCAAAACCGACCAAAGTAATACGCTCACGGAGCACTTCGAAAAAAATGGTCGCCACGTTTGTAGCGAAAAGTGGCCACGTTGCGACCATCATACTCGAAGATCGTAAAACAGTTAATGCTGACTGGTATACCACTGTTTGTTTACCAGAAGTTATCGGCGAGTTCCGAAAAAATAACCCAAGACGTCGTATAGTACTGCACCACGATAATGCTAGCTCGCACACCGCCCGGCAGACAATTGCGTTTTTAAAAGAACAAAACGTCGAAAATTTGGATCACCCGCCGTACAGTCCAGACTTAAGCCCTAATGACTTCTTCACTTTTCCAAAAATCAAGGAACGACTTCGTGGTCAACGGTACCGGACGCCTGAAGAAGCGGTTGAGGCATACAAAACGGCCATTTTGGAGACCCCGACTTCGGAATGGAATAAGTGTTTCGAAAACTGGTTCGATCGAATGAAAAAGTGTATTACATATCACGGTGATTACTTTGAAAAACAATAAATACCATTTAACACTTAAATTGTCTTTAGTTTTTTCAAACGACAGAACTTAAAAGGCACCCCTCGTACTGCTTTCAAATAGGTTCATTCAATTGGGAACTGGGAGAAATAAGTAGTAGGGGTAGTAGTATTTTTTTGCCAAAAATAGAACAACACATACCTGTTCCTGAGTACTATTGCTATCCCTCTTTTTCTTCAGATCAGTGAGCGCCTGCGTGATGGCCTTCTGGTACTGGTCGTACTTGATCGGGTCTTTCTCGAACACGTTATATGTGTGCGTGTCCAAGTTATCTGCTAGCGGCTGCAGAGGCGTTTGCAGGTAGTCTTCCCAGCTACAACAAATGTTAATGGTTAATAAATTGTTTAGTGATGGAACAGAAAAAGATATGGCTGTGATAATGGTTGAAAATAATACAATTGAAAAAAAGCTACGCTTTATTATTAAAAGTTCAATGGATCTAAGTAATATTTATTATTACTATATAGATATTTAATTTTCTGTAAATCATGTTTTTTACGAGCGACTAGCGAGTCTCATACCTGTCGGAACAATGATCGTCGAGGCAACATTTTACGTGGCGGTCACCTCGAGAGCCAAGTCAAGATAAAGTCAGGGACATTCGCGGTCGTCCACTTAAGAAAAAATTGGCTAGTACAGTGCTCAGGTCGTTACTTGTCGAACGCGCAAACGAATATCACCCAGAGGTGGACGACCGGGAATGTCCCTGACTGTACTTCCTTTTCGTCTTAGCCTTCACGAGGTTTTAGCATGATTTCGAACCAAACCGAACATCATTCTGGAGAATTTGTGGTGACTTAAAGGTTATTTCTATAAAAATGCCTACCCCCTAGCGTAGCTCATCATAGGATCGTCGGCCGGATTAGGCCGGCGGGTCCACACCCGCTGCAAGTATTGCAGGTAGTGCTCCACGCTGGCGCGCCGCGCGCCGCTCACTACTACCTGCGCCTCGCGCTCCACCAGGCTGATGAGCAGCTGCTGGTGCGCGCGGGATAGCACTGGGTAGCTGGAATAGTAACATAGTAATTAGTACAGTATTTTCAGCTTCTTAATAGCTTTTGGCTGGCTAACACTATCAGACTATCTCGCTTGCACTCGCAACTGACAGTATATTTGTCACACGTGTGTCATGGAAAGGCGAACATTGCCGATAGTGCAGCGCTATAAGATGAAGGGCTGCTAGCACAAGTTGGGTAAACTACATAATTCCGAATTGATTAAAATCCCGAATTTTCGTAATTTCGAATCCAATTTTTTGATAGAAGAAATTATTATTTTTTGATTTCCTTTTAACCTTACCTAACTTACGTATAGCAATTAAATTATGCATTTAACCTAAATTTGCTCCAGCATAACATAGCTTTCGGAAAAATAAAAATTCAGACAAATGAATATTCGGAATTTTAATGTGTTCCCCACAAGTTGTTTGTTAGTTTGAGACTTGTTTGTCAGATATCTTCCTTCTACTTCGTCTGTATTTCGTTCTTGGTTGTTATGACAGATGTTATGTATAAACGACAAAATGTGCTTGCCGATCAGCAGAATAGTCGATTATTCGATCAGTAGATTAGTGGTGGTAGGCCTTGCACAGGGTATATTTGGATCCGGTTCAGATGTGCGGATAACACAACTGATAACATTAAATTAATAGCATAGAGGCATTCCTCAGGGTTGGCAATGCATTTGCTGTCTTGATCTTGTCAAAAACAACCAAATGAGTTCAAACTCAATGGGGTTTAGATACATTTTGCTATTGAAACTCTTACCCTTTCTTATTGTTATGAAAAATAGACGTAGGCACAATAACAGCTTTCACTGGTTCCCCGAGCCATCTCTTTAGTATCTCCTGTGAGGGTAGATCAGCTGACAGCTCCAAGACAACACCGATACGCTTGTCCCACTGTAACCGTTGATGGAACGTTGACCACCAGCTCCAGGGCTCATTGAACGAGTCTTCGTCTTCATCAGAATCTAGTGATTGTCGTCGTGCGCGGGTGCATTGCATTGGAACTTGAGTCCATATTATTGAAGGATGGTGGCTAAAAGTAGTGACAGAGTTAAGAATGTTAAAAAAAAAGAATTGGGCTAGCCTCATTCTGCCATCATTACATTTATGTACTAAATTTAGCATGTAAATTCAAAAAATTCTTACTAATATTATAAATTTGAATGTTTGGATGTTTGTTTCTCAATCACGCCAGACTGGCTGAACAGTCCTTGATGAAATTTGGTTAAAATTATTGTCTGGAACAGCACATAGTCAGGCTACCTTTAATCCCGAAATAAATCAGTTCACATAGAATGGCATAAATACGATTTCTTCACAGGCAGAGTCGTGAGCAAAAGCTAGTCCATTATAAAAGTGTAATTTGCAGAAAAAGTAATGGTTGCCAATAACACTTAAATCTAAATGATACTTAGAAAAAAAAACGTAAACAAAATGGTCTTTGTTGTATTGTACTAAAACTATACTCTTCTACATATTTTATTTTATGCCCTATTTGCACACATGGTAGCAATAAAACAAAGTTATCTATCAATAAAATAAATTAACATATCACTAGATTAGGGTATATCCTAATGTCTATCTACAGTTGCTTTACTTTTTGCATTACTACTATGCTGAAAGCAAGCTCTACATATCAGTTAATTAATTAGATTCAATTTTATTCTGCTATATTTCATGCCTGTAAAGTCAAGTCAGCATTTTAGGTTAGAATCTTGTTTACCACATTATGTCAAGGAATCAAATGTAATTATTAGACTATTCAACTGTTATAAATCGTAATTTTCTGACCATAGAAAGGTAGAGCGATGTACAGTAGTATATCCAAACATTAGTATGCTATTTCCCTTGTAAGATTTTATTATTTTTGCACAAAATATACACAAACCTGTTTTCAAAGTAACTAAGTAGTATCCTCGCCAGATTATGGTTATTCTTGCCGTGTAAGGCAACCATGATAGCAGGAAGCCCTAGGCCTTTGCAATAGGATAATTCCTCGTTCAGGCAGTCTTCATGCCGCTGCCGTACCTCCGGGCAAGGGCTATCTACATTTATATAATGTGATAACTTCCCGACCAGTCTGCTCGTCCAATCCTGAGGAGATAGGATCATGTCGGACCTTGTAAAACCTCCAACTCTACTCCCATCCGCCCCATGATGCCTTCGAAACCTTGGGTGTACGACCGGCGTCACTATAAACGAATAATTCGCGTATAACCCCTCCGATAGGCAACCTTGCAAATCCGGAGCTACTGTGTATTCTAAACCGCACGAAATCTCTAGTTGTGACATTACTACTGTCTAATTAGCTATGTAGACTAAATAAACTAATATCGTGCGATTACAAGACACGCACGCTTGGAAAAATAACCAAACAAACTAAAAGTCAAATTGTGACATTTCGGGGTTTGTATTGGTTTTGGTTGATAATAAATAGTGTTGCCAGGAACTTTTTTGTATATACCTTATTCTTACTCATGGTATACAGGGCATCCCAAGACTATGGGACATGAAGGGAAAGTACCTTAAATATCGTAGATAGGATATTTTACTGAAAGAAGACTTTACGTTATTTTTAAACGTTAGTAATACTGCATTCAAAGATATTCTCAAAATTATTTGCTTCGTATGGGAATCGAACCGACTTAAATGTGAAAAAAAAATACATGCGTATTTTTATGATGCCAATCGAAAGAATAATCAAAGAAAACAAAAAAAAATCTTCTTAAACAAATTAAAGTCATATATGAAACTGCCGAAGTCAGTTGAGTATTTTTTGTAATTTAATTATTTTCTTGTAAATTAATTAATTAAATGCTCAAAATGTCATCCCTTTTGTCTTATGCAAATCGCCAATCTTTTAATAAGTCCGCTGCCTGTTGATTTTCTTATCACATTATGGTGAATAGGTACTCCATATGTTATGGCTCAATTCTGTTTGTAATTCGCCCACGTGGTCGTATTTGCTTTTTGTATAGCAAATCTTTCACGTATCCCCAAAACAAGTAATCTAATGGTGAAGTAATGCACGTGCACCTATAATGAGAAAAACTTTACCAGTAAGTCGTTTATTAAGTGGGTACATGTTTGCGAATAATCAATGCTATCTATGGAATGATAATATCGCTATTTTTCGGACGTCGTCGTCGGTAATAAATAATTTTCTTGAAATTTGAATCAGACATTTTATGTTATTCCTTTCTTTTAAGATACTTTGTTCATTCTTTCGATTGGCTTCATAAAATACGGGTGATTTTTTTTCACATTTAAGTCGGTTCGATTCCTGGACGAAGCAAGTAATTTTTAGAATATCTTTGAATGCAGTATTACTAATTTTTTAAATAAAATAAAGTCTTCTTTCAGCATAATATCCTATCTACGATATTTAACCCTTCGTATGCGGGAGGTCAAAAAAGTACCAAGTTCTAGTCTCTTCTGATTACGATATAGTCCAAATCAAGCTTAAAAAAAATACAAAAAGGTATCCAAATTTTAAGCACGGATCCGTGCCTAAAGCATACTAGGGGTTAAGGTATTTTCCCTTTATGTCCCATAGTCTTGGAACGCCCTGTATATGTAAGATTAAATCGTCTATAAATTACCAAGAGATCGGTAGCCTTTCGCGTAACTCACTCGCAACCGCGATCGGCTTCAAAACAAAACAATTGGTTTCATTTTGTATGCAGACAAGCCTTCGATTTTCAAAATGAAAACGATTGTGATTGCGAGTGTTGTTACGCGAAAGGCCTGCGGGATGATGATGATCGGTTTTGATTTTAACAGGTGGAACTACAATAATTAAAGTGGCAACCATTAAATTAAGTGTCATTAAGTCATTAACACCAGCGATGGGGTAAAAATAGGACAAATGTTGCCAGTAAACTCTCAAAACTAAATTGTGAAGTTGAACGAGCTGATAAATTACATGTAAATTACTTACTAACTTCCTAAGGTTGCATTCGACCAAACTGGAATAAGGTCTTATACCTATATTAAACGCCGTATTCTTAGATTAATCTCGGAATAAGTCTTTCCAAATTTGGTGAAATAAGTAACCAGTAAATAAATAAGTAACCAAGAAAGTCAGTTATTGTTTGGCGACCCATTATAAGGCTCAGTTACAGGAACCTAAGACTATTTCTTATACGCTATCATTCCCTATTTTACCCGCTCATCGTAAAAAGGAAATAAAAACAACGATATGTATTCATAAGTTGTATGTATTTCTAAAAAACATGATATGCTGCATCTTAGACGGGTCTATACGACGCTGGTTTCGTACAATGTGACTACTTTGTAATAATAATAATTAATAATCGAAGTGAATTAGTCGTAGGTCTTTCCGTCTTTAAGACAGATCAGTAAATATAGGGGGAGTCAGGAGGATAAAAAAAGTCAACATAGATGCGAAACCATGGAGTGTAGCCCAAGTCTAATGTTACATGAAAAAATATATTTCAATCATTATATCGATATATTAGTATACATCTGTTTAAGTTACCAGTAACTATTAGTTAAAGGCATTCTGTCATGTTATCTCACTTTTAAGTCATTATGTAACAGATCTTTAATGCTATTTGTAAGAATATAATTCTTAATCCTACAACAATTCAACACGATAACAAAACATGGAGGATAAGTTATAAAAACAATAAAATTGAGATGATAAAAACAATTCTAAAATCTTTGCTAAGCCTGACTCACACAGTCCGTTTAACTGTTCAGTTAAAAGGTTGCACGACACCTTCAATGACCATGTCATTAAAAAAAAGATATTTAACTCAAACGTGAAATAATTTTAAGACTTAAGTATCAAAATAATTATTAATAATAATATCAATTCATAAGGTACAAATTATTCCACACCAGTACTAATCGAACTTTCCATACAAGTGCTGGTCAATGTTTTCATAATATAACATTTAGTTTGATTTATAGCTTTTAATACGATTGGCCCTGGTAAGGCCTAATGCTCACAAATTATTTATAATCCAACCAAATCAAAAAGGCCCTTTAGTGATAAAGCTGTTAATTGCAATCGAATAAGCCCTGATTGTTGTTATTATTAGTTATATAATAGCAATACAAGATCCTCAGAATTGCTGTTCTGTATTGTATTATTTTTACTTTTGAACATTCAAATTTTTGTGGAACAATAGCAGATTAAAAAAATGACAGGTAAACGACCAGTGTGACTCAGGCTTTAAAGCTAACAACTCCATACCTGTATTGAATCTTAAGTTAAACGACTTATTCTAAATCACTCACATATTAACGCTATATTAAAAATACAAGACTAGAAGATCAAAAATAAGCCCATGATATTTAAATTACAGATAAGCGCGAAATAGACTGGCAATAAAAATTGAAGAAGTTGATTGCTGTCTTACTTTAACATCAGTTACTCTATAATCTGTTTCATCTAAGATGATTCCTGTGACAGCCGTATTTCATAATTTCAATCACTTACTATAGTCACATGCGAGGTACTTAAAAATAGGCGATTAATTATTTAAGTTCCTGAACGGCGTCGATAGGTGTGTAACCAATGTAGTATTTATATGAAGTTAAAGAAACAAGTGTAATACGTGTTTATATGAGCTGTCACAGAAATCATATTAGATGAAACAGAGTGTAGTATGAAGCACAATTTTGCATCTTATTCTAACTTAAAAGTTAGAGAAAGAAAGCAATAGACTTCTGCATTTTTATAGCTAGTCTAATCCTCGCTGTACATAACTACGACAGTGCAAAATTCAAGGCATTTCTTAACAATGTAATTATGTATTTCTTTGTTTTACAACCTGCAACTTTGGTGTACGTTTAAACTGTCTATCAGGTAGTCGTATTTTCATTGGAAGTTTTTACTTCAAATGCTCACGTTTTGAGGTTAGTATGACAGTTATATTAAACACGTTGCTCTCCTAATAAAATAATTGCGAAATGCGAAAATAATGTCTATACTAAATTTGTTTAGACACTTAATGAAAAACAAACTAAACCACGTGGCTCTGTTAACCTCGTAATTCCCACCATACTAAAAACAGGGAGTTTTTTGCAAGTGAAATTTGAATCTACCATCAAGGCAATAAAGTTCAATTATGTTTGTTTGATAAGGCCATTTTCAATTACGAAGAAAGGAAAATAAACTTTATTCTCATTGCAATACAGTTCAAATTAAATTGCCTTGATTATGTACATTCTATTCTGCCCTACTAAGAATAATGGCGATATCTCAGAAAAAACATCTGTAGAAATTGCAACCTAGTTACAAACAGAAGAGAGTTGAATCTGCTTTGGCTCTTGAATTTAGTTATTGCATTTTTGCTTAGGAGGGCAGTATTGCACACTGGGCCTTGTGGTGTAGTTTGACTGCAATAGGGAATATGCATGGATTTTTTAAACCGTATTTCTTATCATATGAAAATACCGTAAAAGTGAAATTAAAATTAAAATCGGAAAAGAAATACGGATGATACAAGCATTTTAAACTGCTAATTAGACAGAGAGATCTGATATGCACTGTGACGTCATGTAACAGGTCGGTCATATTAACTCCATGTTAAATTCTGTTTTGCTAGAAAGAGATAGCAACAAATCTTTGTTGGCTTTAATCCTGATTATTTTTATAGCTATTCAAAAAAATGTGGCGTTATCTATGAAAAGGGACCTTATTGTCGATGGAGCTTCCGCCATTATTAAAGATGCTCCGATATAAATACAACGTCGCGTGACGCATTACGGCGTAAGCGCCATCGACAATAAGGTCCCTTTTCATAGATAACGAGACAAATGATTTTTCTCAACTGTTTGTTACATGAATCAGCTTTTATCGAAGCTGTGGAATAAGTCAGGAATATTCCCTATTGCAGACGTTTGCGTCAGTGCCACGTCTTTTCGATCCGAGCGGCTTCAAAATATTAACCTTTTGAACGCCATACGTCGAATACAAAATGTGCCACCCACACGCCAAACATGTTTCCTATGCTATGCAAATTACACCTTATTGCTACCAAACAAAATCTCTTTTAATCTTGAACTCTTGTCGGCTTTAGCCGACGTGGCGTTAGTGGCACGACTTTTAGTTGACGGCCAGAGCCGACTGTGGCGTTGAAAAGGTTAAGAAGCCAATCAAAACAGTTTGGTCGCGATTTGACTTATCATTGTGTTGCTTCGTTTGCCTTCTATTGGCGGATGTACAGTAAAGGAAAGTGATTCATAGACCACTTTGGACTACGTCAAAGTGACGCAATCAATCAAAACATAAGACTTCTTATGATTTTATTTACCGTGTCACTATGACATAGTCCAAAGTGATCTGGGAAGCAATTTTCTTGAGTGTATATCACGTGGTTATTTGTTTACATTTAGTTAACCAACTAAACAAATGAAGTATAAGGGTATAAACAAAAAAAATGACCAGTTAAAGAAGAGATTAACGTCAAACACATACATTTTTGTAACGAAATTGTAAGTTAGACATAATTTAAGTGACGTTTAAATAGCGTCTTTATGTACATTTATTTTGGTTTATACCCATAAATCATTGATCGATTAGTAAGAAAGTATTTTGTAATTAAAATATCACGGCTTGTGTTGCACTTCTAAACCAAAAGCACCCGAAATTCAACAGCTACTGCAGGATCGACAGTCTCTTGTTAAATAAGGTCGTTTCTGCTGTAATAGTTGTATAACAGATAAGGCCTTTTGGTTTAGGGGAACGTTCCTTGAAACAGGCAAAACAAGGACGGGGATATCGAAGCTCGTTGGTCTTAAATCTACAATAAAATACTCTAGTAATAACACGACAAGCGTTCGAAATACCAATTTGGAAAAATAGTTTTTTGTATTCTATTAAACTTTAAGTTTGTAACGTTGCATGTGTTTTAATTCCATTGTATGGAATTGTTTTGGAAATTTGGGCATGAATGTGTCCCTTACTTTCCTAGGAAAGAGACACATGAAGCGGTATATTCATCACCTCGGTTGTTTTCGTAAACCCGATTAATCCCGAAGTCAATACTTTTACAAACGCCTAGCATTGACAATTGAACATTCACTAATAACACTGACTCACTAATAACTGATTATATGATTTATTTACTGCGCCTATAACGTAGACGGTAATATAGTTTTTTTTAAAGATATGATCATTGTTCATACCAGGATCAGAAATGTACCATATCAAATAACTAATCCAATAAGCCAAAATTACGACCTTTTATTGCAGTATGTGCAATTTTGTATTTTTTAAAACAAGATCCTTACAAAAATATTGATTGATTGATCGTTTTTTTTCGCTTATAAAGTTGCAAGGCTTGATATGGCTCAGTTCCTCGGTATTTAAGCAACATTAATAAGATATTAAGCTTCTTAAGGCATTTTGAACATTATATAAACCTGCGTACACCATATTGTCCTGATCGGAATTTTGAACACATTAAACACGCTCATACAAAATCCGTTTCTGGATTCAATCTTCATACAAAAAATAGAATTGTTGGAAGAATTTTACAAGGGAGTTGTTTGGTAGATTTTCCCTTACTATTAAGCCACTTTTGGCACTTGTTACATTACCAGTCGCTTAAGTACGATAATAATATAGTATATAAATATAAAATAATAATAGAAAACACGTTTTGTTAGTATGTTATGGAGAGCCGCTGGTCCGAACAAATTTGACCCTTAAACAAATGAATATCAGCCAATTTTCCACTGCATTTGTTCGGCGTATAGGACGTTTAGTTGGTTTAAGTGAGGGGAAAACACTTGACTTAATAATAATATAGAAATTATGAGTTATCACGAAAAATAAAATTTTCTTACACACTAAGAAAGTAAGACAAGCCCATAAGATCAATTCTTCAATAACGTATGAAAAATAGTCCGCCTCATAAAAATATAACACTCTGGGTCACTTCGAGTTCGGAGTTTAAAAAAAAAGTTCCATTTCAATACTGATGGATGAGCAAAGTGGGTTGTTGATACTATCAATAATATTGACAGTATATTATTCTTCAGATTTGAGGACAATCAGTATTATTGACAATGTCGAGCTACCTTAAATATTGCTCATTATTTAAATAGCTCCAAATGTGACAGCTGCCATTTCACTCTTACCTAAGCGATCCTAAACTAATGAAACTAGAAAACTCTGTTACTTGGAAACAGTGTTGCGAATACCATACCTTCACGTGGTTTTAATAATACTTGTCGCAATCTCCGAAAGCTAAAGACCAAAGAAAACTAGAATCTGTCAAATTCGACAAGACCTGTGTTCACTTTACATCTATGCTTTGATTCCTAGAGCCGTTTACGTCTGCAGAATGGATTTACGTCTGCAAAGGCTACATCTCCAAATATTTTGACCAACTATAGTACCCGGCCGATAAAAAGTCAAGACAGCCGTCATCGGAGTACAATTTATAACCTATTCTTGGGTTTGAGGTTATAATTAGTACTGGAATGAAAGGTGTCAGGATAGCATCATGGCGGCCGGGCACTATAGTATAATTACATTGATCGACCCTTCAAAGGTCATGGAATTTCCGCGACCTTGAACAAACTTAAAAAAAAAAGATTCGCAACACTACTAAAACTTTGGAAGCACTCACTGCAACCGCGCGCACCGCGAGCAGTAATCATTATTCGCGGGACTCCCGTAGTACATGCACAGAGGCGCTTTGCACGGCTTGGGCGACGGCGGGCGGTCGTCGTAGAACGTTGACTTGGAGAGGTACAGGGTTCTGTCTTGGGCGGGCTTGGCGGACTTGTTCGCGAGGCCTCGGGCGACTTCGTGTGACGTTCGGTCGGCTTCGGCGAAGAATTGAGAGCGGCCGGTGCCGTACCGAGGCTGGGTGGGTTGGTTTTGTTCCTTACGGTTTTTCTCAGCGGTATACCTGAAATGGATGAAATATAATTTGACCGAGAGCAATTTTCACCGACACAAATGAAGTTTACTTTTGGGAGTCAGGTGTTGAAGTGTCCCTTTTTTAATTGCCTAGTGGGCATTCGCCGTTTCGGGCGTTTCAACGTCTTCAAATTGACGAAAATAATGATAATTTTCAACAACTACTAATGAAAAAGAAGCAGAACTGGAGGTAGATTGTATTTCATTGAAGGAAAGAGAAGCTTATTAATTTTATCTGGAAATAATTTTCGAAGACGATAATGACAGCGTTTAAAACGCCGAAGAATTACCCAAATCTAAGCAAGTTTCGGCGAGCGGTTAGCGAATGAATTAAACATTTAGATAGTCATCAAAAGCGAAGTTCGCCTTTGTAAATCCATATTAAAACAAACGTTTTTAATACATTAAAATATTTACATACATCATCATGTCAAACGAAACACATACACAGCTTTCGCCGTGATCGCTCCTGTATTACTCGCATCCAAAAGTTTCCCAAAACCCGTATCCTGACGGATCCTGCACAAGGTCTTAACACCACTAAAAACCACTACTTAGCATTTAAAACTACACTCACCCAATCCACGCCTCATTCAAATAGTTCTTGACCATTTCCTCCTGCACAGGCGCCCTGGCAGCCAACACTCGGCAGCACAACACCTCGCAGGTGGACTGCCTCCTCATCAGACCCTCCTCAGGGTTGCTCTGGCTGCCACTCTTACCAGTCAACTTAGCCATGGAGCCAAAATTCTTCTTAAGCTTACTGCTCATGGACCTTCCAATACTTCCAAACTGTTTGGCCACAGAGTTTAACTGCTTAGAACTTTTTGTTGATAGCGCGTCTAGAGATCTTCTCAGTTCCTCTGGAGGAGGGTTTTGGGAGAGGCACTCAACTCGCTCCAGGTCTAAGTAGGCAGCTAACATAGCTGAGCGTTGGTATTCGTCTGGGAGCAGGTTGTTTATGGTCTTTTGGTCTGGTTCTGTGTCCCATTGGAAGTCTTCACCGGGGTCTACATTGAATCTGGAAAATATAAAGTTTGGGTTGTGGAATTTCTAGTGATATACACCCTACATCTAGTGTTACATGTTAGCCTAATTGTGCAAAATGTGGTTACAGAATTATCAACAATTTTTTAGAGTTGTAGGTAATTCTGTAGCTCTGCCTACCCCTCTGTGGGACCGAAGGCGTGAGTTTATGTATACACCCTGGTTGAGAACTGAATTTCATACAAGAATGGTAATTTTTTGAGAATTATAGCTAGCCGACTACAGTCATATAGTCGTGTCATCCTAAGAGGCCCGATTTGACAGCTGTCAACGCAGTACAAAATATAACCTCAAACATACCTCAATCACTTGATTTGTACTGAGTTGACAACTGTCAAATCAGGCCTTTTAGAACGGTGCGACTATAGTAACTCTAGTCTTCTCTTAAGACGTGCAACTTGGTTTAATGTAGTGCAATATCTAATGTAGGATATGGCCCAAGAAGTTTGAAAGCACCTTGAGCTTATGTGTTAAACGTCTTGTTAGCTTTGATCTGAATAGTTAGAGAAAAGATCCTCATTTTTTGACTGTTAAGGCACAGTATAGTTAAGCCAACACAAGAACTGACACAAGACTGAACAAGTCACGCTAAGTCGGTTTAATCGGGTCCGCGTTGTCACTGCGTTTGGTTGCGTGCGTATTAAGTATTGAGCGGCGCATATCGACGCAACTCTAACGCCCGAGCGGCAATAGGTATCAGAAACTCCTAAAGGGCCGGAGACCAACTTTACCTTTCTATTTTCACTATGGTTAAGGCCAAGATTTACCTAGGAGCAGTCCCATAGCCTTAAAACGAACCTGATAGGCATGGCGTTTCCAGCCTGATCTTCCAAAGGTACCCGGGCCCCATCAGTCGGTAGGGGCTCACATGGGACCAGTGCGGAGAAGTGTCCTGCGTCGTACGCGAGCAGGATAGGCGCCTTGCTACACAACTCTGGTTCCAACTCGAGAGGCAAGTAGATGCCACCGAATGGTATGGGAGCTATTGGGTCTCCTCGGAAATCCTGAAAGGGATACATGGTTTTTGTTATTATATTTGTTGTAAGAAGGGTGCAGTTGTTATGGTCAAATTGGCAATAAATTAGTTAGTAATTTTCGAGTACAGCATCCATCAAATTTATGTACATCATCATTGCTCGCTATCATCATTTTACCCTTTCATTCTCCGCGAAGGGAAAATAAAATTGTGGAAAGACTACTATAGAGGCTTCTTAGTCCTTAGAGTTGACAAAGCGTCTTAAGACACGTTAAAGTACAGTTAAGTCATAGAAAATTATTTGGGTTCAGGAAGTGGGAAATCTCCCTCACAGTGGTACAATTTTTGAAAAATGCTCTTTGTTCTCTAGCGGTGATGATGACGTATCTATCGTCTGCCTCATTTTTATATATAAAAAAGTATCGTGATTAAGTAACAGACAACGCACTGCCTAAACCGTTAGAGCTTGGGACTTAAAATTTGAGGGGAGTATTCCTTGGGTACCCTAGGGGTGCACTAAGAAAAGATTTTCCGGAAATCGACTCACAACGGGAAGAAATAGGGGGAGAAGCGGGCACTCACCCTGAGCGCTATGTCCGCGACCACGACGACGGGGCGGCGCATGACGTGCGCGAGCGCGAACACGTGCAGCTGCTCGAGCCCCGTGTAGTGCGGCGCGGCGGAGGGCGCGGGGCGCGGGCGCGGCGTGGCGGAGGCGGCGCGCGCGGCGTCGGCCCACTCGCGCTCCCACTGGCCTCCATACAACACTCACCCTGAGCGCTATGTCCGCGACCACGACGACGGGGCGGCGCATGACGTGCGCGAGCGCGAACACGTGCAGCTGCTCGAGCCCCGTGTAGTGCGGCGCGGCGGAGGGCGCGGGGCGCGGGCGCGGCGTGGCGGAGGCGGCGCGCGCGGCGTCGGCCCACTCGCGCTCCCACTGGCCTCCATACAACACTCACCCTGAGCGCTATGTCCGCGACCACGACGACGGGGCGGCGCATGACGTGCGCGAGCGCGAACACGTGCAGCTGCTCGAGCCCCGTGTAGTGCGGCGCGGCGGAGGGCGCGGGGCGCGGGCGCGGCGTGGCGGAGGCGGCGCGCGCGGCGTCGGCCCACTCGCGCTCCCACTGGCCTCCATACAACACTCACCCTGAGCGCTATGTCCGCGACCACGACGACGGGGCGGCGCATGACGTGCGCGAGCGCGAACACGTGCAGCTGCTCGAGCCCCGTGTAGTGCGGCGCGGCGGAGGGCGCGGGGCGCGGGCGCGGCGTGGCGGAGGCGGCGCGCGCGGCGTCGGCCCACTCGCGCTCCCACTGGCCTCCATACAACACTCACCCTGAGCGCTATGTCCGCGACCACGACGACGGGGCGGCGCATGACGTGCGCGAGCGCGAACACGTGCAGCTGCTCGAGCCCCGTGTAGTGCGGCGCGGCGGAGGGCGCGGGGCGCGGGCGCGGCGTGGCGGAGGCGGCGCGCGCGGCGTCGGCCCACTCGCGCTCCCACTGGCCTCCATACAACACTCACCCTGAGCGCTATGTCCGCGACCACGACGACGGGGCGGCGCATGACGTGCGCGAGCGCGAACACGTGCAGCTGCTCGAGCCCCGTGTAGTGCGGCGCGGCGGAGGGCGCGGGGCGCGGGCGCGGCGTGGCGGAGGCGGCGCGCGCGGCGTCGGCCCACTCGCGCTCCCACTGGCCTCCATACAACACTCACCCTGAGCGCTATGTCCGCGACCACGACGACGGGGCGGCGCATGACGTGCGCGAGCGCGAACACGTGCAGCTGCTCGAGCCCCGTGTAGTGCGGCGCGGCGGAGGGCGCGGGGCGCGGGCGCGGCGTGGCGGAGGCGGCGCGCGCGGCGTCGGCCCACTCGCGCTCCCACTGGCCTCCATACAACACTCACCCTGAGCGCTATGTCCGCGACCACGACGACGGGGCGGCGCATGACGTGCGCGAGCGCGAACACGTGCAGCTGCTCGAGCCCCGTGTAGTGCGGCGCGGCGGAGGGCGCGGGGCGCGGGCGCGGCGTGGCGGAGGCGGCGCGCGCGGCGTCGGCCCACTCGCGCTCCCACTCCGCCTCCGACGGCGTCAGCCCCGCGCTGCGCAGCGGCAGGCTCTCCGACCAGCGCCAGCGACGCTTCAGCGCGTCTGAACACACAATACACTACTTTCACCATTTCTGGAGGCCGAGTCAAAAATCATGAATGACCCTTAAACGAGGAGCATATTCATTTTCAATAGCATTTACTGAAGTTCCAATTTCCAAAACTCGATCCACCCTTAAAAAAGGAGCAGATAACTTTTCAATTTAAGTTTTACTTAAGTTCCTATTCACAAATCTTGAATCCACCCATAAGCAAGGAGCAGATTTATTTTCAATAACATTTACTCAAGTTCGTATTCATAAAAGTTGAATCCAACCTTAAACAAGGAGCAGATTAATTTTCAATAAAAATTACTCAAGTTCCGACTCACAAAACTTGAATCCACCCTTAAATAAAGAGCAGATTTATTTTCAATAACATTTACTCAAGTTCCTATTCATAAAAGTTGAATCCAACCTTAAACAAGGAGCCAACCTTTAACAAAACAGACACAGTGAGAAGGCCTAAAAGGACAAAAACTTTTGAACTCATTTAGTGCATCAAATACAGTGAAAAATAGTGCAGTGACTAGTGCTATGTATAAAGAACACAAGAACAAAGTGGCTTCCCCTTAATACTGCCCTACTAAGCATAATGGCGTTATCTCAAACAAAACATCTGTAGAAATTGCAACCTAGTTACAAACAGAAGAGAGTAGAATCTGCTTTGGCTATTGAATTTAGTTATTGCATTTTTGCTTAGGAGGGCAGAATAGATACAGTAAGAAAAGTGTTAATGGACACTTTCTTAGCTTAGTTGAATTCATAATTTAAAATATTACTTGTTATCCTTTTAGGCTAGATTGTAACGATTTAAGGTGCATTATTTATTTATTTAATACAGTTTTATATTTAAAAAAAAAACAATAACATATACTCAAGTTCCTATTCACAAAGCTACTTACTAGAAAGAGCATCGCATCCCTTCGTGCACTTTTATTCTTAAAATCATCTCATAGGCTAATAGAAAGACAACGCAAAACAAGTATTTCGCCTACAGAAGTAGCTGATGACAGGAATCCCTTTTGATTCCAATTCAGACCGCAAGAAACCTCGAAGAACAGCCCCCAAACAGCACCTATCCAAGTGAATTTGAACAGAAGTCTACTTACTGGTAAGAGCATCGCCTCCTTCTCCGCACAACAACGCTTGCACTTTCGTCCTCAGAGCCAGCAGTCTATCATGGAAGCCATAGGCTGCCAGCGAGGCAGCGTGAGGTAAGCAGTTCCCGTCTCCGGAAGTAGCCAATGGCAAGAGACGGGGAGCGCCCGGCACTCGACCGTGCCGCCACCAGTTCAGCACGCCGGAAGACTCAAGTGTGACCAGGGTTGCGGTTTCCAGAAGGTCCTTCTCGATGAAGGTTCTGGAATAATAACATTCGGTTTTAAACTGTAGCAAAATTTCATTCTTATCGCGGTGGATAGTTTCCGTCAGTATTGTATTTACATACTGGTCAGAATGTGACAGATATTTTATCCACGTTTATCCACATCAATAAACACGACCATAATAGGCCCGCAGTCAGTTGAAATTACAAGTTACGATCGGTCCTCAAGAAGAACAATGGAGTTAAAGTCTGTAACCATATTTTTTTGTTATGGCATTGCGGATGAATATCAGTGCTCAGAGTTGGCAACGCTTTTGCAGTCTCTGGATTGAAGTCTTAAGATTATAGTCTTGAGATTGCAAATGTCTATGGGTCACAGATCCCATTTACCATCAGGATCCTTGTGTGCTCGTTCCCCTTCTCTATGTCATAAAAAAAATATATGCTATGAAACACTCGTAGATTATGTTAAGAAAAAAGGTGATTTGTGGTCCTCGTGTGTTATAAAATTGTATACAAACTTTATTTACGACTTAACTTTTCATGTTCGTTCACTCGACAACCACAACTAATTGCCTAGAATGTCGGAAGGTATTTTAATAAATAAAACCCTTCATAATAACAGTGGTATCGTTCCTTACTTTTAAGAAAGTTAGCTATTCATCCTTGGTAATATCTTCATCAAGTATAGTTTTGGGTTAAAAACTCGTATAAGAAAATTCTTTGTTTTAGCCACAAAGATCTTCGAGTTCATTTATTACCATCCAGTCTTATCGTCAAATATTCGATAAGAAACAGCGCCTTTTATCCACTCGCGAAAGAGCTCTTTGTTTACAGATAAAAAACAAAAACACAAAGTTCAACGGCAGAGTTTGCGTGTGTAGAGAATTGATTTTATGCCAAACTATATTTTAGAACGCGACGTGAAATTCTGGCCATTTGCGGATGGAAAATACCGCTATAGCTGTCGTGGCAGAGTGCTATACTATACGTCGTGGCAGGTATCTTTGACACCTTTGTGTAACTTATTCGAAATAAGGCAAAGGATAGACAAAGACTAAGGTTTTGTTGCAAAGTCAAACAAAGCAATTATTGCGTTACAGCGGCCACTGAATTATTGTTTGATTTTAGAACAATGACATTTCACAAAGTTACTATTGACATAAATTTCAAGAATTTGGTTCGTAGTATCAATAAAAAATAAGCTGTTTTTTTAAAGTTGTTAGCACTAGCAGCATAAACTTGTGGAACTGGTCGTAGTATGGCCTCTATGTTCTAAAAGCACTAACAGGATCTTTATTCCACATTATTTTTACCGTTCTTGTTTCCGAAAACAATTGCTTATTCAAGAAGACCGCCTTGACTGTCAAGTGAATAAGAGCTACCGTAACGTTAACGATATGACCTAAGACAAATAAAGGCTCTGTTCATCTTCCTCAAAAATCCCGAGATACAAAGATTACCTACATATAAATGTAAATGGTTCTTCAAAATGTCTGCCTGTCAATTAGGACGACAGTGTGAAGTATCGCGGTACAGGGACACAGCTAATTTTAGACCGGATCGACTGGACGTGTTATTGACGGCTGTTTATAAAAGTGAATTTAGAATCAGGTCTGTGGGAGTTAGTCAAATAAAACGTACAGATTTGGCTTGAAATTGGATCACTTGTCTAGAAATCTTTAAATAAGTCGTGTAACTAATATGTTTCTATCCTACTTTTCATTTAATGCTTTGTAAGTTTTAAATATTTCATTCATAAATTCTGGGGTCCTACTGAAAAAGGGTATACGTCTTCTGAAGACCTTTATTTTACCTGAATTCAGGCGGATATACGGATATATCTGGAAGCAGGAGGATGTGCTCGGAGCTGAGGGTCTGCAGGTCCGGCTCCGTGTTGCTGCGGAGCGCCCACACCAGGCCCTCGTTGTCCGTCGCGCGGGATATCCCGCGGGATAGCTTGCGGCCTGCAACGATAGGGAATTTTAAGCTTGTTTACACCATTATCTACTTGTGACGATCATCTGATACGGAAGCTTTATAGTTTTTTTTTTCATCAAGGATATCCAGCTAGAGTTCAAATTTTGTGATTCAACTGAACAAATACAAAATGTATTAACCTTGTAAATGTTAACAAGTCAAATAAGTAAACATGTCCTGTCAATTGCCTCGTACAGTCAAGGAAATGTATTCGCGTACCTTTTTGACTCTTATTGTAATTGTGACAAGAGTGAAAAAGGTACGCGAATACATTTCCTTGACCGTACATATTTTAGGGTGGGTACGACCTCAATAGGGAATATGCATGGATTTTTTAAATCGCATTTCTGAACTAGATATGAAAATACCGTAAAAGAGATCACCAAAAGTGAAATTTAAATTAAAATCGGTGAAGAAATATGGATGATACAAGCATTTTAAACTGCTATTAGACAGCGATTAGACAGAGAGATCCGATATGAACTGTGACGTCAAGTAACGGGTCGGCCAAGTAAACTCCATGAAATTCTGTTTTGCTAGAAAGAGATAGGAACAAGTCTTTGTTGGCTTATATCTTAGTTATTTTTATTAAAATAGTCATGAATATTCCGTATTCGTTAAAATCGTACAGTTCCATTTCAGGGTTTACAATCACCTTAACTGGACTCTCCACAAATTTTGTTTAAATGAATGTCCGTATGAAACTGGACTAAAACACTTGGGTCAACGACAGTACCGTGCGTGTTAAACCGCATATTCTACGGGGCCATCAAGGTTAATTATATCTTGCAATTAACCTTAATCAACGTTTACACCATATTTAAACGACAATAACCTACTGAAACTAAACCAATATTCACACTTAACAATATGTGTTATCTATGTATCATTCAGATGAGGGTTTTCAGTCACCCTACCAGGAGTTTAGAACCTGTAAGGGTCTGCTCCAAACTGGCTGGCCTTACGGTCAAACAGAAGTTAATTGAAATGCAAAATAATTCTTTCTGCTAAACGCATAGTGTAAAAATATAGTAAAGTACTGACACTAGAACAAAATTAACACTATTAAATAGCTAAAAACTCCCGATATGATGGCGATCTCATGTATTCGGCGTTCGTTATCACTATCCAAAATGTAAACTTGTAAAGGATGGACGTAAGCTGTCAGACGGTCGCGTCGAGCGCCTTCGTCAATTCCATACATTTTGACAGTTTTCGAAAATCGTTTACGTTAGCGTTAAGCACTTTGTATTTAGCCCCACTGTGTCTATTAAACGGCCCAACCGATTTTCATGAAACCTTTAGATTAGACTAGATTTCTTTAAAAATAAACTCTTAATTGGCTTTGGGGGTTAACAATAGTTAATAATAGTACAATATTGCAGAGCCCAGGAAGCAAGCAGTTGCTGGACAAGTATGAGTTGTACATTACACGTCCAGCAACCGTCCTTCCCGGCCGATGCAATAATTCCATTGGACACCTGGGCACCTGGGCACCTTAATGTGTACTTACACTTATCAAATAAAATACGATGTCTAATTTTGTGCATGAAGCACTAAAATAAAAATATGTCTGCTTGGCGAATTGCCAAAAAGCAGTTCACATTAAGTATAAATACAAATACCTCTATGCCAAACTTCGCTCCCGATTTAGCGAAAAAGTAAGTAAATCATTTGACAGACATTTAAAGCTGACTTTGTCTTGGTTGTTCCACGACTCACTACACCGTGTCACCTTAGCCCTTATCTATTTACAAACTTATTTGTTTATTTTTATTCAGAATCCGCAGAAAGATGCATATTCACTTTTTCTAGTTTAGTTTAGTTTATTTATAAAGTTTATTAATAGAAATTACATTGATATCGTCAACATGAATACAAAATAATAAAATAATAATGTCTATGTTCTGTTCTGTGACAGAATCGAACTCTTCTGATTTACACGACATACTGCCGTAATAGCAAAGGCGACTAACTGCGTAGTAGTAGCATAAGCATTTTAAATTTAATGTGGTGACCAATAGAGTATAGAATGCTTCGACTACGATATTGCACTTAGCCGCCTTCTTTTAGTACCTATTAAGGCAGCATAGTGTTATAGAAGCAATTGCTTCAACGTAAAGCAGCTCTGTGTCGGCTGGGCAGCGTCCGGGAAGCTTCGCAGCACCTTTTCGTCCAAATTACCGCAGTGTCTGAAGTCTTTGACCAGTGTTTGTTGCCAGTGATGACTTACGGATCTGAGACGTGGGCGCTAACAATGGGCCTTATATGGAAGCTCAAAGTCACTCAGAGGGTTATGGAGAGGGCTATGCTCGGGGTTTCTCTGCGTGATAGAATCAGAAATGATGATATCCGCAGTAGAACTAAGGTTACCGACATAGCCCGAAGAATAGCCACACTTAAGTGGCAGTGGGCGGGGCACATTGCTCGCAGGACTGATGGCCGATGGGGTCAGAAGGTTCTTGAGTGGCGTCCGCGGACCGGGAGACGAGCTGTAGGTAGGCCTCCAACAAGATGGAGTGACGACCTTGTAATAATCGCGGGAACGCGGTGGATGCGAAAAGCACAAGACCGGTCTGAGTGGAGAGCCTTGGGGGAGGCCTATGTCCAGCAGTGGACGTCTTTCGGCTGACATGATGATGATGATGATGATGAGTGTTATAGAGGTAGTGTTTTCAATTCAATCCAGGACGGCACTCCCCTAGCCCTCCCACTGTGGGTTAAGGGACGCAAAAGGGCATATTTTTACGTACTCCTGTTTATGGAAATTTATATTTTTATCATAAACAAGATGCCTAACACAACTTTGCGTGTCATCATCATCACTGTTTTAGGAACTGAGTAACTTGTACAAGAAGTAACACCAAAACAAATGAGTTTGAATTAAGCGAATTTAAGTGCTATTTTGAAAGCGACATTGTCAATACTCGTAAATTTTGAATTAATTCCGTTACTTTATACATGTTCATACCTTTGGCAATATAAAACTAATCGTGAATTGCAAACACTAAAATATTTTCTAGAAATGGTTTACAAAGAACAGCAGACGGCACAATTAAAATGAAATGTTGCATTTATTGTTAAGACAAAAAATACTCAATATCTGCATGATATGGTCGTGCTTAATTAAACACTGGTTACTTAGGCCCGCTTGCACGTAAATTTGACCCTAGGTTAACCCCAGGTTAAATTATTAAAGAATGTCAGATTCATATAAAAACTGTCAATTTTAACAAATTAACCTGTTAACCTGGGGTTAAAGTAGGGTTAACGTTTACGTGCAAGTGGGCCTTAGTTAATTATGTTATGTAGGATTTAGAAATGCTTGACCGAGTTTGGAAAAATAAGGGTGCTGGATTGGATACGCAACATATGATATCAATTTTTACGCAAAACTACTGTTTTATTTAATAATCTCCACAGGAAGCCAAAAACTGTTCATCGTTTGGGCAAAATATTTGCTTTTAATAAATGAAAATTCAGAAATTATACTTTTGAACAAAAATATTTCACCCAAACTGCAGCCCTGGTTCCACGTGAAACTCTTCTTTGCCAAGCAAATTCGAAACAGAACTTGAGTAGGTACAGTAGGACTTACATTCAGGTGCAGGTGTTAGCACCAGATTTGAGGGTGTGGTATACGGCATGCTGAGGTCGAGGGTGCTCACCGACCGCTCGGGGATTACGTCTCCGCCCGCGCGGGGCCGGAGCGACGGCAGGACTCTTTCTGCAACAAAAATGGTCATCATTTACTACCCCTGATAAAATGGGAAGAGGGTTGGACAAAGAAAGTTTCTGCCCGCGACTCTGTCCGCGTGAAACTCGTGTTATTGCTAATCCCTCGGATCAGTTTCCGAGAGACTTTTAATTTCTGCCCCAAATTTCACGTCTATAAAATTGTATATTATCATATCGTCATCTGAATAAAATTGATAAGTCGGAACAAACAAACACATTTTCGCAATTATAATATAAAGCAAACTTTAATAACCCTCTTATTTCGACAGTCGGGTTAACCCCGACTGCATATTACGATACTGTCGTCTACGTATAGTTAATTTAATATCCATAGTTTACACTTCTGATTCAGCCATGAGTTTTTTTTAAATAAAGTAGCCTAAAACACTTGCGTCGCTGAGACAAATCGAATGATACGTCATAGAGAGAGAACAAAGATTATATACATAAAGTGCGGCTAGCACAAGGTGCCCGCGACTTGGTTGTCGGTCGGATCTCCCTTAACGATAGAGACGCAGGGAGCGACAAGCGAGAAAATACAACTTGTGCTACCCGTGCAGGTCAATTATTAAGGATTCATCAGCGTTTCTTAAGGATCTGTAGTTCCGTACCCAAATCGACTTTATTGCCAAGCCTAAGTCGTCCGTTTGTCTGCCCTAACCTTGAACAGCTGTATCATTTTTCAACAAGTCACGTAATGCTATGGTTTATCGTATTCTTGACTATTTAATTAGCGTTATTGCGTGATGGTAGTTGCGAAACCCTTAGTGCGGTAAAGAGTGAAATTTATTAGTTATAAATTCCCTATACTTATGGTTAAAATCTTGTATTTGATGATCATATATTTGTTAACCCCTAATAGGGTTACCAATTAGGAATTTGACAAGTCCTGACAAAAAGCCTGACATTTCGATAAAAGTCCTGACTTTTTAGTCACAAAATGGAAACAGCATTATTTGATATCTATCGATCAATCTTCTATCTATATATATATATATATATATATATATATATATATATATATATAAAATCTATCTATATATATAAAAGGCAAACCTGACTGACTGACTTAAGATATCAACGCACAGTCGAAACTACTGTACCTAGAAACTTGAAATTTGGTACAGGCTACAGGGGTTCCTTTCATGATGTAAGTGAGCACTAAGAAAGGATTTTCCGAAAATCGACCCCCAACGGGAAGAAATAGGGGGAGTAGCGGGAAACTAATTCTACGCGTACGACGTCGCGGGCGTCCTCTAGTACTTAATATGTAAGTAGATTTATTACTCATATTCGATCTAATTAAATAGATCCGGACAAATTAAAGAGCCGGACAAAATCAAAGTCCGAACTAGAGTCTAAAAGTCCGGACTAATCCAGACTGATGGTAACCGTACCCCCGACGTGAAAAGAGGAGGGTATCCGCATTCAGGGTCAGTTAATGACGATATGTCGCTCCTTAGTGAGGAATTTAATACATATCCAAGTTAGAAAAAGATACTAATAAGTAAATGATTTCCAAAATGTCTCTAGAGTACGTCGATAAGACTGCAAATGCGTTGGCAACCTTGAAGTCTGAAACGGATCAGCTATATGCCAGTCATTTCCCTGACTTCCTTGCCGGCACACTGGGAAACAACAATGCGAATTGCAGATTGGCGGAAGTTTAACGTGTATGTGTGTGTCATCGTAGTTCCTACGCGGCTGGACCGATTTAGACGTGTTTTTTTTTTAAAATAAAACTAGCTTTCATAAAAATCGGTTGGACCGGTTAAGAGATATTGGCTCTGGAAGTAGGGGATGCAATTATCTGTCGGGGGTTATCTATACCTTTAAAATCCACGATAATTATAATCTATAATGGGGCTATTAAGCTGGAATTACATTGCACTGCGGGCCTGCGGCGCACGCTACGCACGCACACGCTAAAAACGTGAATCAATTGTTCTAGGCGTGTCCCTGACGGCACTTCGTGCGTGTGCCACTGAAGGGTTACAGGAGGACTCACGTAAAAAGAGCTCCGAGCGGCTAGTAGAGGGGATATGTTTGCGCATGTTGTCTACTAACAAACCAATCATAGATAAGAGTGTATTACTGGGAACCAATAGCGTGGCAGCAAAGCGAAGCGGTATACGCTCCCCCCGCCGCGCCCACCAATTTGGTCCGTAATTTGCTCACTGCGCATGTCGCTCTCAGGGCTCTTTTTACGTGTGTCGACTTGTATCTATATACGTTTTAGTCCAGTCTGTAGGGGTTTCTGCTTTACAAAAGGTTGAACAAAGTTTTTTGATGAATTATCTCTTGGTAAAAATATTTTCATCCGCCGCTCGTAACTTTTTATCGGGAAGACTTAAAAAATAAACATGTATGTGTAAACACTAACTGTGCGCCATTTGTCTTGTTTAAACTAATAATAGACACTTTTGTTGTAAAGTCAACTGTAGAGGAATTATTTGAAAATGAACCAATTTTGGCACTTTCTATTCAAGATGGCGGCTAACGCCTCCCACACCAAAGACGAACTTTTGGATTTTTATTAGGATCCCATCCCTTAACAACCCAGGCCAGGCCTTAACAATATCCAAAAAAAACTATGCTCCAATTTTTGTAAAGCAAAGGCCTATTTAAATCCCTACAAGCTCGACTATTTTGACAAGATAAGCATGTGCATGCGTTCTTGCGTAGCGTACGCCGCAGTGGAATTCCGGCATTATACTCCATTTGTTTATGTACTTCATTTTTTTTAAATAAATCAAACCACGTGGCATTGTTAAACAGCCAATCAAAACTGTTTTTAACCGACTTCAAAAAAAGGAGGAGGTTCTCAATTCGTCGGGATATTTTTTTATTTTTTTTTATTTATGTTCCCCGATTACTCGAAGACCACTGGACCAATTTGAAAAATTTTTTCGTTGTTCGAATGGGTATACTTTCTAGTTGGTCCCATTGTCACCACGTCAGGATCTGATGATGGGATCATGGAGAAATCAAGAGAACTCCTCAAATATTATAGGCACACCTATAGCGATTTTGGTATTTTTCACTGTAACTCATGCATTTGCTTTTGAAAAGTACTATATGGTGAAGTGGAACGGAGAATGAAGACCACAGATGGCCACCGGAACTCCTTAACGGTACCTATTTCAAGGGTGGCGATAAGATATTTCGATAAAGGAAGTTGTGCGACTATGACGAAGCACATTTAGGTTTAAATATGCCTATGACATTCCCGCGGCGTTGTCTGCGGCGAGCTTGAAATGTTCTATAGTTTCTTATTAATATTTAGAAGTGGAGCTACGTAACAACATAAATAGGATCACTAAAAAGTATAAAATAAAATAAATGTTTAAAAAAACAAAAAACCGCCTTCAAAAAGCAAAAAATAACTTCTTTAAAATGGTAGGTAAATAGGTCAGTCCAACTGAAGTCGGCGTCCAACAATATTTTAACCAAAAGCAGACTTCACTTGGACTGACCTATTTACCTACCATTTTAAAGCAGTTATTTTTTATCGAACTTTGACTTATCAGTGTTCTGCTTCTATTAGCTGACGAACTATGTCACGAGATTCACGAAGATGTTTTGTTTACATTTTTTTAAGTACCTAAACAAACGAAGTATAGGTATGTTTGTGATGAGTTAGTAATCTCATTTATCTCAGTATTTACTACAATGCGTGTTTTTATAGTAAAATCACTGAGTGATTTACACTTTATTTCGCTTTCAGATAATATCGTGACTGTGTTTATTTGCAGATAACGTATCGAGTTTAACGTGTCATCTCATATGTTGTTGGTTACTCCAATTTGTATAGTAAACAAGGTTTATTTATCATAGTAAACATGTAAAAATAAGTCAAGTGAGGAATGCTGTTTGAATGTAATGGTAAAATCATACACAACAATGATTCAAAAAACATACCAACGTCTATGTAAATAAAATATATATTAGGAATGGGAAAGTGTGTGTTTGTTTACTCTTTTTATCTTGCTGAGATATATAAACTTACAGATATGCGGGCTTGTGTATAAATTATGGTCGCGTTTATCCCTTACACACTTACTTGTATGTCAAAAAAAACACTCACGATTTATCTACACGATAATGCTGCCACGCTGCAATGATGCCACGGATGCCACATATAACACCCCTCTTTTAGCCTCAGGGGTAAAAAAGAAGAAGCGTTCCAAAAGTCAGTTAAAATAAACCGAGTATTACATAATACGGAACTTTCATGTTTACATTTATAAGGATTTCTCATAATATTAAAATAAAATAAGGATCAGATTACGCGAAGTGAACGAACGAAGTGGTTATAATCAAAACGGTGAAACAAAATAAGTGACGCAAGCACCGGTGAGGCGCTTTGTACATATCCACGGAAGGAACTGTGCCACGAACAATGACTTGGCACTCGTCGGGTTTTAGGCAGACATTGTTTTCTGACGTTGCTCAATAACCTAGTCCGGTGAACTCGAATTTTGAATGGCTATAAACGTCTGACTATATGGGCAGACACGAGGGAAAGTCAGTAACTGAAGATTTGTATAGAAAATCTTGTCATAATAAAAAGAAAAATGACGAAGTGACGTCACGTTAGCCTAGTTGGTAGACTTGGTAGTGGCCCTGCCTACGAAGCCAGCGGTCCAGGGTTTAAATCCTAGTAGGAGCAGATATTTGTGTGATGAGTGCTAGTATTTGTTCCCGAGTCTTGGATGTTTTCTATCTATTTAATTATGTATTTATCTATATAAGTAATCGTTGTCTAGTACCCGTAGTTTAACTCTATTATTCGTATGCGTTTTTACATGACTGCGTCAGAAAGAGGGTTTTTTCGAGTGTATGTATGCATGTCTATTTCTTTGTCACGCTCTGAACCCTAACCGTTTGATAGGTTTAACATACGAAGTGTCGTTACGAGTAGATTCGTCTTGGTTGTGGGAGTGACATCTAGGCTATATTCAATCAAAGAAGAGGGTTTTCTTTTTTTAACATTTACCGACTTAAATATCAATACAGTCAGGTTTTAAAACTTGTTTTTTATATAACTTAATTTTTAAATGATTACCCTCTAAAAAAATTATTATATCATTGTAAGTAAGTATATGTAGAGCACAATAGGTCTAGTCGACCGTATCGCCGGTGGACTATAGCAATGGCCGCTATACGTACCTACATTATAGCCTTTTGTGCCAGCCGGCCGGGAAATCAAGCGATGAAATCTTTCAAGTAAATAAATGGTAATAAGCCGAACCATTTCAAATAGAGCTATAGTCTATCAAAGGCCAATTTTTACAATCTCCAGATAAAAGTAACTGACATTTATTTAGGTATGTGAGTTTTCTGTAAAAACCTTCCGTGAAAAATTATCTAACTGATGGTGAAAACAGCATAAAAATTCGTTAAGTAGTTTTTGCGATCATCGCGATAACATACAGACAGACGCGGAGGGGGACTTTGTTGTAGGTATAATATGTAGCGATTTTCCTTTTTTTGACATGTGAAACAAAAGGACAGAGTTAATAAAAGTAAATAACTAATTAACTAAGTAATTATTTGGAAAATGAACAATTTTTTAAAAAAACCGGTTAAGTACGGGTCGGACACGCGCACCGAGGGTTCCGTATTCAAGATGATATGCTTAGTAACAGCAAAAGAAAATACTCATTTTGTAACGTCTCGTTAAAATTTGATATTTACTACCTACGTACAGTCACGAACTTAAATTTGGGACCCACCTTAGGTCGAAAGTCATTCTGACATTCTACAACAATAAGGTTGAGTCTCCTATAAGTTACAAATGAGTTGGCATCTCTAATGACATTGACGACTTCAAGCCAATTTTTCTTGGAATGGGTCACAAATTAACGATCGCGATAGTACGCACCATTAGAGCGTTGTTGTTTAATAATATAAAAGCAAAGCAAAACCAAAGGTTAGAAGAAGAGCAGTTGCGTTAGAAACTAAATTCAACCAAATCTTCAAAATGGAAATTATAAATTTTAATGACCCAAATCAAAAACTTTGCAAATGCTAATCACCCTCATTTGGCTATTGTGCACCTTGCATATTTTATAATTTTATGACTGCTGTAATTCAGTTTGAAAGAGACTTACAAATAAATTATGCACATAACAATGTGTCATTTCAATAACGACAATAAACAAAAGAACATTAACACTGGCACTAGGATCCCGATTAACCTAAAAAGACAATTCTGCCAATCTTCAAGGCTTTGCAGTTAACGATGTCGATGTTTTTGATACGTTTGAGCTACATACAAAATTAGAGCAAGGCCGAGATGGCAGAACGTAAATGTACACTGGCTGAAACCCAATCGTTCTCGTCATAAATGTATACATTCTTAAAACGTTGAAACTTACCATTCATCTATCAACACTATCACTTATCCAACTCAAAACACTCGCTTTACAAGCTGACTCATCTACGTAAAAGTCTGAAAACCTATTTAAATTGCTTAGTTTCCTTTTAATTGAAATATATTTCAGCTTCAGTTTGTCTTATTTATAAACAACAAACAATTAGGTTTCAAAACGTATTTTTCACTTCCCGCTTGATACAACAACACTCGCGGATTGTTTACGAAAAACTAAACACGCTGAAACGCGGCTGTGAAGATAAGTCTATCTTGGGCAGGTCTGGTGACGTGGTTGGCCAGACCGTGATAATCAGGCGTCACGTAATGTCATTTATATAAAGTCAACGTCATAAGTACTTGATCACGTTTGAACCATGTCGATTTCACTCGGGTATAAAAAAAATATAAAAAAACATGGGACAATCTTATGCAAATAGACCTAGTCAAAAGCATCCAAGACTCAGAAACTTAATACTTGCGCTCATCACACAAATACCTGCCCTTATGCTCGCGGGACCGCTAGCTTCGTAGGCAGGGCAGACCAGTTGGCAGAATTAGAATAATTTATTGTTTAAAACTGTGTAGGTACAAGGATCACGTACATGTTTAGGCAGTATCAACAGTTTTACCTTTTTCGGGCATACAATATTTAAATGTTAACCTAAGTTTACAAATACTACTTTAAATTATATCCTAATATACCTATTACTAGGCTATCCGCGTCGTCTCTTTCATATGACAGTTCAAACCCGACGTCTAAGCGACAGGAAAATGTGATAACACCGATAGCGTACTTATGACGTTGACTAGAGGTACACTCTGTTCAATGTAAAATCTGTTTATCCTTATTGGTCTTGTGTTATAGTAACATTTCTAGAATAAAGTTTACATTGTAAAATGAAAACTGTTTAGGAAGCGCGAGATGAAATTTGAAAATTAATCTTACATTTGCACGTACGTATATAGTTACGTATTTTAAAAAGGAAATAGGCTTGGGCCAAAATTTTGATTAAAAACCTTAAAAAATAAAATGGGTGAAGCACGCTACGACTTGCTGCTGCGCCGATGCAGCGATTTCTATGCATGTGTTTCCACCCGGCCCGGCCGCCGCTCACCACCGCATTGCCGACGCCGGCTTGGACGTAAGACAAGAAAATATAAATAACAGCCTTAAGGACACCACAGACTAAGGGTTGACCAGCGGTCCTAACTCAGGCCAATCTATGAAGAAATGTCAGAAACCTTAAGACATACCGGTAGTCTGTATTCTAATACGTTGAACTTAGACGGACAGGTCGATATATTATATTGATTTTGCCCTTAGTTATAACTAAAATATTATAATATTCTATAGAAAGTCCTAAAACTCTAATTGATCAATCTATTAGATTTCGAGTAGGTACCAACGCCTGCGTTCGTGGTGTGGTGTTCCACTTAAGAAAATAATCTTTGCATACTATTGGCACTGTTATCGCACGAGCTACGTTCAAAAGATTATCGCCCTAAAGGTGGAACAGGCAAGTACAAAACATACCTCCAGAGGCCCGTTTCACGAAGCTAAAAGGTACAAATTACAAGTGGAAGTCACTTTCTAAATCCTTTTGCTAGAAAGAGAGTTCCGCTTGTAATTTGTAACTTGTAGCTTCGTGAAACGGGCCACAGGCTGTCTGTATCGACCACGACACTGATGAACACTGTCATAGAAAGAAGCCCGGATCCCAAATCCATTAAATGAATAATCGGGATATTTGAAACGGGAAAATAGAATGCGTAAGCAGCGACCGCATTGCACTGCTATTGCAAGGTTTTGTAGCTTGAGGATTTATTATTGGTCAATTTTATTGACGTCAAAGGAAAAAGACGAGTTATTGGAAAAGTTACATCATATTTGATGAGTTGGTTTAAATATTTTTTACTATTTTCAGACTTTGAACAGAAATTGTGAAACAGGCCCTTAAAGTAAAAAGCTAAAACCACTACGTAATAATATTTTTATAGCATATGGGAATCTAATCTAAGGACAATCTAAGCGATATTTACGATGAATCCAACCGGTTGAGCCCAATCTTCTGATAGAATTCCTAAAATATTCCACGTAATTCTAGTCATTGTTTTAGAAACCACCGTATTTTTGATTCATATGTTTTTTGCGATAGATAATCGGAAATGCGAGATATTTACCGGAAACACGGCACATTTTTATGTATGATTTCTAAGTAAATATAGGCTTTATACATAAGCTTTTGTCGGGTATAACTTTATTATAACCTCGTAAGTAAAATAGAATGTAAATAATCAAGGCAATTTAATTTGAACTGTGTTACAATAGGAATAAGGTTTATTTTCCTATCTTCATAAACTGAAAATCGCATCATCAAACAAATGTAAATGAACTTTATTGCCCTAGTGGTAGATTCAAACTCCCTGTCCGTAGTATGGTGGGCCAAATCAAAATTCATCTAAAGGGTTTAGGAAATAACCGGCGGTTTCTGTCTCATTCGAAAAGTAAAATTTTCTAAATGTAACAAGATATTAGGCAGCCTAGATCAAAGGATTTGTATAACTCGCGTAGACTAGGTTTCAGTGTCGGCTGAGCCCAGACGGCTTTTTAGATTACGGTCAATATCGGTGCAAGTGATGAACTTTTTACACCGTATTAACAATTTTGTTACCAGCTAGGCAAGATCGGTAGAGCAAATACAAGTTGCAAAATATTTAAATTTAATCTGCACGTAAAAAGAAATTAAACCTTAACCCCCTTACTAATAAACGTTGAGTAACGGTGGTATAGCTATAAATTGTTTTCTCCTTATCTGTCAAATTCAAATGTCACAATGACAGATAAGGACAAAACATTGTATAGCTATATCACCGTTACTCAACGTTTATTAGTAAGGGGGTTAGTTTTTAGTGGCTTTTACCTGCTGATTTTATAAAACTCAAGAAAAGCAATATGAAAGTTTTTAAGGCAGTTCATTATAGACATCAAAAATATCTCTACGTTTTTTTCATGGCATCGCCACATGATGGTATTTTAACCTTTTGAACGCCATACGTCGAATACAAAATGTAGCACGCACACGCCAAACATGTTTGCTATGCTATGCAAATTACACCTTATTGCTACCAAACAAAGTCTCTTTTAATCTTGAACTCTTGTCGGCTGTAGCCGACGTCGCGTCAGTGGCACGACTTTTAGTTGACGGCCAGAGCCGACTGTGACGTTGAAAAGGTTAAATGTGATCTGTGACCCATAAAATATCAAAAAAAATGTGGGGATACGTTTGATGTGTGTATATTTGTATCTACTCGAATGTATATGTACTGTTTCAATGAGGAATTAGAATTTTATAATGTTTGTCTAAAACATTTTTTTTAATTTGTTTAACAGAAGTTCTCCAGTGAGTCTATTCCACTTTAATTTAATCCCTATTGTATTCGAACTCCGTTGTCTTTACTGTCGAACGATTCGATTACAATAGGGGTAAAGACAATGTGGAATAGAGCCATAAGAAATGTTGATTCTTAATATTTTTCTTGGTCATTCTGCATTACGAGTAGCAAGGGTCTTCGTTAACACATTGCTTTTGTTATTTTATCATATTGAAAACGTTATTATAGCTCTTATTTACTTGACAGTAATGGCGGCCGTGTTAAAAACAATACCGTATCACATGGCAAAAGCGATATGGTTTTACCGAGTACCTAGAATACTGCCCTCCTACGGAAAAAAGGCACATCTACTATATGAATTGTATTGCACTTCCAACCTTATTATAACCCTTGAGAGTTTAATATGCTTCTACGAATTAATTGCACTTGTGCCTTTTCTCTGTACGAGGGCAGAATAGAGTCCCTTGCTTCTTGCACTCCGCACTTTCAGCGCAAAGCTACAAGATTCAGCTTGCATCTTTGAGGGCCCTGCCAAGATGCATTACGCTAACTAGCGTTTCTAGTTAGCGTAATACATCTTGGCAGGGCCCTCCGAAGGTGACTTTTGTATGGGATAGGATGGGATGCGTTGCGTGCGAATGAATACGAATTACGCAATAGAAAAGGAAGCATACAGCGCCTCTATTCTCGGCGGTAAAATCCAAATCGTATTTGACCTGTTATGGTATATTGTTTTTAAGTCGGACGCTATTACTGTCAAGTAAATAAGAGCTATCAAAACGTTGACAATACGATAACAGGTCAAAAAAGATATGGTTTTTACCGTGCTGAATAGAGGCTCAGTACAGTCAACAGCATAAATAAGTGATCATTTATGTACCTTGTCGCTTTCAATCGTTTCACAATTTCGTATGACATTTCAAATACGACGTTAAAGTGACAAGGTACATAAATGATCACTTATTTATGCTGTTGAGTAGACTGTACGTATTTTCAACCTACCTAAACGCTTTCTTCTTAGGAACAGCGCCCTCTGTGCTTGTACTTGACTTTTTCTGTGGTTTTGGTCATTATGCGTCTAAACCTTAGACCCTCCTAGACACTCATTTTTCGTTGAGAGCCACAACCAATAAATTTAATACATAAGTTTTACCAGCAAAGGCAGCAACCCAATCAAGTGGACCGTCCCAGCCAAAGTTTTTCCTAGACGGCCACACTGATAAATAATTCAGAGCTGCCCCAGTAACGTCGGTGGAAACTCGAGCAGACTTCACATCTGCTTTATTGGCGATGACATTGATTTGTTATTGGGGTGAAATGATTTTTTTTATTTTACAAAAAATATGATAATTTTATTTTATTATACTTTTTTCCTTTATTATATAGTTAGCCTATTAGTAGCGGAGCCCAAGATGGGATTTGATGGGTTTTACTCGAGCACGGTATATTAACATATGGTACATTAATATTTGTTTCTTTTGGCACATCACAACATCTCATATTCATTGTCTGAATGTTTTAAAATACATAAATACCTATTTCAAATTCAAACTATTTATTCAGCTTACAAAACTCGACTGTCTAATAAGGCGTGTAGATATTTAATGATAATAGTTAAATTCGTGTTTCAAATTAATTCAGTGATTATATGTAGAAAACCATAGAAAGGCAACTCAAAACACAATTTTAGTTAGTTCGGAAATTACTTGAACGATTGAAGTTGCAAGAAATTGTCTCTCATCAGTATCAGAATCCGTGTTTTTTTCTAGTTAAATTAGATAGAATTTTCCTGTGAACATGACAACAAAAGCCTTCGCAATTTCCGTTGTCTGTGTCTTGTCGATTTCCTGAACAACATCCTACCTTGCGTCATTATTTGAGCCAGGTTGAAGTTACATTTTGTCAGTTCTAATGCTCGTACTCGTACAGTAGGTACAGATCGCTTCTTTCTCGGATTTCCATCTTTTTAGATTGCATACTTGTCGGCTGGTCAAGAAGAGTCAGTTATAGACAGGTTGAGATAGGCACTCTAGTTTTAGTTCAACACAAAAACTAAGGAGCGGTTACGAATGAATTTAAATGGCGGGGCGTGCCGTCGAGAATTCAATCCATTCATGGCAACTTGTGAATCAATCTACCGTAGAGACTGCACTTTATTTGATGTTCTATTCGGACGCGACGAGACCGTTTATTGTGGATTTGTGGTACCTAGTGCTTGGGTGAGGCATCGTCCTGTCTAGTAGTTCCTAGACGTCAGTTGACTGATACTGGAACTATAATAATACTGAGGGAACGGTCTGTTTTTGGTTTATCAGGGCTTATAATAGCCGAATCTTCTCTACATAGTATAAAACAAACTCGCTTCCCACCGTCTGTCTGTCTGTACGCTTAGATCGTACAAGCTACGCAACAGTAGATACAGTGATTCAAGAGGAAGGTTTTTTGTGTATAATAAATTCTGTTTTATGTACGGATGTTACAAAAAACTCATATAAATCGAAGCGAAGCGAGGGCGGGTCGCTACTCATGAATAATATAACGCAAAGTAGATATCTGCGTCAGTCTGTTCGTTTGGCTTGTTACTTCTAAACTACGAAAAAGATTTTGAAGCAGGTTTCATTTTCCTCTAGAGAATTTCTTCTGGGAGGTTGTAATGTATAATCAGAAAAGTTAAAAAAAAACCAAAACGAAGAAAGGACGGATAGCTAGTAGGTATTGTATAAAACGAAAGCGTATGACTTAGAACGCAGATGGGCGGTCAGTACAAGTATTAATAGTCCAGAATCATGCAGATTTGGGGCAACGACCGTGGGCGATGTGGGATGTGGGTGAGCAAATTGATTTGCGATTCGCGGGAACTCGTCACATGGTCTTTAGAAGAAATTACCTCATAAACTATAACTGGATTTATATCTCTATAAAAAATAACGATATTAAGATGATTTAAGTGTCCGTGGCGAGACACAATATGTGACTGCGAGATGTTTCTTAAATGTGATCTCAAGATCTTTATACGTATCCTTCTCCTCTCTCAGGCATATAGCATCATGGAAACCATATAGAAAAAAATAATGTAGGTATGTAGTGTGTAAAGTACCTAATCTTATAAGATGGATGATGATCCCAGCAATCGAAAAAGAAAACGTATAACCACGCATCCTCCTCTGTCACTCTTCTCCTAATAAAAAGCTTTACGTTATAAAAACTGTTTTTTTATCTAACTGAATCTAAAAAAAAGGTACTTAATACAAGTATGATAGGTATTTACCGTCCGTACGATTGTCAGCAATTGGATTGGCCTCCATCACCATGACGATGACGATCCTGCAACAACAAAAAAAAACAAATGCATTCTTCGGATTTTAAATTGATACCTATCAATTTTTTTTTTTGTGGCATGGGTAAGGCAAACGAGCACACATTCTCACCAGTGGTCTCCACTCGTCCCATTGCCGACGAAGAAGCGATTAGCTGTCGACTATTTTCTCGCTCGAGAAACGAAAAAAAGATCCCGTGTCAATAAAAGAGTCGGTCATCGTCGGTGGTGGGACAAGTGCCTAAAGGCCATGGCCATTTTCAACCTTATGGTGACAATCTCATGACTGCGAATACGTTGCCAACTCTGAGAACTTAGTGCCTTTACGCTAGTAATGTCTTAAGGCTTAGTTTCATTGGTCGATAGCCCGCATGCTTTTCGTGATACATTGCACCTCTACAATAGCTCCCGGATCAAAAATGTTAAAACAACCCGTCAATGGATTGATACAAGTATGGGGGCTATTGACCAATGATTACTGGGCTTTGTCTTACCCCCGCACCGCGCAATGCGAACGGTGCTGTCTGGCGGCAGTGTGAAGGGTAAAAAGGATAAAGTCAAAGTTTATTCGCAAACCACAGGTAAAACTAAGGTAAATCTAGTACCTAAGCGGCAAAAGGCGATGGGAAGCTCTGTTACTTTACCTAATTGGAGTAATTTATAATAATAATATAATAAATATCAGGGGACAATGTCACACCAATTGAACTAGTCCCAAACTAAGCTCTAAGCTTGTAGTATGGGTACTAGACAACGATATAAATACTTATACAGAGAAATATATACTAAAACACATAGAAAACATTCATGACTCAGGAAGTTCAGGAACAAATATTCCCGCTCATCACACAAATATCTGCCCTTACCGGGATTTGAACCTAGGACCACTAGCTACGTAGGCAGGGTCACTACACTAGGCCAGTGCGTCATCAATTGGCACTAAGTAGAGTTGGCAATACTACTTTGAGGTTATTTATTCAAATACGTCGTAATAATTCAATATGACGTAATGCATCATTCATAACAGGTCAATTGAAAATCACGTTTCCACTGAGTGCTCTACCACGATTACTTTAGAATTTGACTTGTGTTTGTGAAATGCAAACAATATTTCCGTATTCGTGTTAATCTGTAACTACATAACGCAATTCAATATTTATATAGACATGTATTTCGCTTTATTATCCTTATTTTGGACGCATGACTTATCGCTAATTATGAAAGTGACTAAACGCATCGCCTACACTTCCTTCAATGCAACCCATCGGCCAGTAGCTTTAGACCCGCTACTACGCGCTTCCTTTCTTGTTTTCTTCAAATTACCAAGACGTAAATACTGCCATGTTTAGACAAATGGCAGATGATGTGCAACCTAATTACTAAAGGGACAGGATTGAATTTGCTTTGCCTATTCAATTTGAGATACCGCCTTTTAGCTTATGAGGGTGATAGCTCTTGTTAAAATGGTGGACGTGTTTACAACACCTACGAAGCGCTAATTATAATATCTAAATTTGGACTGTGACAACCGATTTGCGTCTCGTGAAGTGGGGTGTGTATACGTTTTGAATTCCGATACATTAGTAATAACGTTAAATTAAGCAGCGTCACAGCATTATTGAATAATATACCAATAATTAACTTTTGAATCGATATCCTTAGTAAAGTGTTAGACCGATTACGAGAACACTTCCACTTCTGTTCAGGGGCATATTCTATTTTTTCTCTACACGTATTGTTTTTAACGCGGCCGCCTTTACTGTCAATTAAATAAGAGCTATAATAACGTTGACACAATGGCAATAGAATAAGAGTCCCAGCTCTCAAAGCAATGCAGTTTTTTAGAGTGATTTGATTTATCATACTTGTAACCTATGTAACCATTATCTTACTTTCGGTTTATCCCAATCTTTGGCAATTTTAATATTAAGCTACAAGTCACTATTTTATTTCCTATATATTGATTAATTATTTATAATTTATAACACAGATATACCTACTCAGCTATAACATATTATGCTTTGTTTGCGCCATTTGAGTCAATACCACCAAAGCCACCTTCAAATATAAACTAATCCTTGAATTAATGGGAAAACACGTTCAAGGACGATCAAGGGGGCAGAGGGGTCGGGGGCATGGTGGAATGAGTTCGCTCGCAAATTTCAATGCAATGTCATGTTATAATAGTCCTTGATATGTCCTCCAGTTCGTTCCACTAATGTACTGCGTAAAAGCCAATGGCCGGTCCCCACCTGTTTTTTTATGATATACTAAAAGTTGCCAGCGACTTCGTCCGTTGTATATCGCTATTCCTTCGTCATGGTCAAATTTCCGGAACAAAAAGTAAAGTCACGAGATTAGATTTAGTACCCACCTTAGGTCCAAAGTCAATCTGACATTCTACAACAATAAGGTTGAGTTTCCTAAAAGATACAAATGACTTGACATCTCTAATGACATTGACGACTTAAGGTATATTTTTCTTGAAATGGGTCCCAAATTAAGTAAGTAGTTTTTTTGCCTTTATTTCCATATTTTTCACTTTATAAAAAAAACCTTCGTTGATTTATTAGATATATTAATGGAGAATATTTAGATGTAGTTTCCATATCAATTGACGCCAAGATGAAAAAGTTATATCCAATTTTGTGTTTTTATAGTCATGTTTTTAAAAATTTATAAACAAATAACCATGGATTATTTTGAAATTCTGTTCGTCAAAATCAAAGATGAATATATGGATAATAATATTTTTTTTTTTCAAAAATTTACCTTCAGTTTTGACTAAGTTATAAGAACTTAAACTTCATCAAAAACGTCTGTTATGGGCATGGCAGCCCCTTAAACCCCGGGAAAGGATCAAGAGTACTTTTTACCCCCATAAAAAGTTCTACGCGTGCGGAATCTCGGGCAACAGATAGTAATGTATAAATGTGTCACTTTTCGTTTCCGTATTTGAACGATCTCTTATCATTCCTCGTAATCATGATCTAGAGCAGAGGTCCCCAAACTTTTTAGGCTCGTAGACCACTTGGCAATTTTTTCGGTTTTGCTTACCTAATTTACGTTGTCACGTAAAAACTAAGCAAGAAATCTTCGGGATTTTTGAACGAATAACGTTGGAGATCTAATCGGCAAAAAATTGTCAAAGGTACAATTAAAATTTAGCGCGGTTTTTTTACAAAATAAAAACTTCCACGCAGAAAAAATTTAAGCATAATTTATATAGAAATATATGTGTATATTTATATACGTATAAGAAAGTATAACGTAAGTAAGTACCTAGGTGCCTACTATCTGTGTAGGAATATGAATTATTCCATTAATGGAGAGCCAAAATTAAAGTCACGCCCTATTTATATGGGATCCACTGTCGTGAACCCCCATTTTCCTCTCATGTACCCCCATTTATTTTCTCTGCTCACATGGACCCCTTGCAGGTCATCGTCGACCCCTGAGGGTCAATATAGACCACTTTGGGGATCACTGATCTAGAGTATTCAAAACATTTCTGAACTACATCCAACTTCAGGTATTCAGTTCAGATGAGCAAGTTGTTTATCAAGACACGATTAATAAAGACGTGAATCAATATGATCTACATTTAGATCAATGGACTGTTATTGATTAAGGTTGAATTTATGTTACATTTAGACTTGTGCCCTTCTTGTTTTGCTTACGACAGCCTGTCTCGCTACATTGAATGAGTCATACAAAACAATACATGCCTTTAAAGGACATTTACATCAAACACCATGAAGTCCATGAATAATTTGTAATGCAGCATGTTTACGTATTGAAAAATATTTATCCTCGTCTTTTTTTCGCTGAAAATTAACCGTGTAAATGTTTTTGGGGATATTTGGATGTGGTTGCGGTCAATCACGCATTATATTTATGTAGTACAAAACTGAAATAAATGAGAACCTCCTAAAGCCAACAAACCGATTCTACTAAAAAGCGTTTTAAAAAACGAGGCCGAAGCGGTTTTAGTATGGGAACGCGCCACGACGCGCAGCCTACGATATCCGTGCGTTTGAGGCTTTAGAGAGATTAAATGATCCGTAGGTAACTTAAGTAATCGTTAAAAGTGACACTTTATTCGGATTTAACCAATGATGATATAACAAATACTCGACTTTAGTTGTGATATTAGTCATATGAATCAACAACAGCAAGTTCATTTGTGAACTAACGTCTTGGTTGTTCTAACGTTTAATTAGGCTCGTATCGGATAAGTCGCTTATTTACAACTAACCACCTGCCCTCGCTTCGCTTCGGTTTATGTGAGTTTACTGTAACACCCGTACATAAACCAGAATTGATTATACATAAAAACGTTCCTCTTTAATCACTCTATCTATTGATGAAATCTGTATTTAAATCCGATGCGTAGTTTGAAAGATCTAAGCGAACATACAGTGGGATTAGGGTTGCCAACCGTACTATAATATATAGTTTTGTACTATATTTTTACTCTGTGTACTATATACTGTTAAAGAAATATATAGTACGCCAAAATACTATATACCTATTTCGGTCAGTCATTATACATACGCGGTTTGGATTGGCCATTTCAACCTGATTTTAAGCACCAATGTGGTGGAGTGGGAGAAATAGGTTTTTTCAGCTCAGATAGTGGCCCCAATACCAGACAGAATGTTCATCATCATCATCATTTCAGCCATAGGTCGTCCACTGCTGAACATAGGCCTCTCCCAAAGATTTCCACCTCACCCGGTTGGAAGCGGCGACAGAATGTTAGTAAGTAGTAAATATTGTGCATTATATTTAATGAATAAATTTACACACTTTTTGAAAAGTTTTTCTTCAAAGTACTATATTTTCTTTCTGTGTACTTTATTTTTTATACCTTGGGCTGGAAAATACTATATTTGCCCAAGAAATAGTTGGCAACCCTAAGTGGGATAGACGCCGTAAAGCGGCTTTGTTTTATACTTCTAGATCAAAACAGCATCAACTCAAAATCCTTGCTAATTTTGTTTCAAGTTCATAGAAGTCGTATTAAAGTTGATTTTAAAATACAGTTGTATTTTGAGTTACTACTGTTTAGATCTAGCGGTGCGCTATGTAAAGACAATCAGTAATCACCATCTTGTTAGAAGCAACCAATTTACTTTTCAATATACGCGGACAAATTCGCTTTTAAGGACTAGCTTCATGTTCTATTTGTTTGTTTGTTTGCAGTCGTTAACTTTTATGATACGCTGCTTGTCTCAATTCTATAACTTCTAAACAACTCACAATAGTTACGCAAACAATTTTCACTGGCCTGCGATACGAGACAGATTAGCAGCTAGGTGCTAACACGGATAATTGTAACACTGGGAAGACCTATAACAGATTTACAATGACGCGATGTGCTCTTGTTAATTTGGTGATAATTAAATGGTTTTTATAGTAAAACATGACATATTAAATCAGTCAAAATTAAGTCTGCTAAATGCGAATTAACTAACAAATAGAAATAAATATCTACAAGAAACGTTGTTTTTTCCACATATTTTTATTTACGTTGTATCGTAAAAACGGTAAAACATAAAAGCGACAAATTCGGTATGACTATAGTACACAACCTGAAGCAAAACAACGAATACTAAAAAATGGTTAAGCGTAGGTCGCGCTTGCGCTGATTCGATTCGAAATCGAATTCACATCGGAATATAATAATACCTACTGTGCGGCGGTACGGAACCCTCGGTGCGCGAGTCCGACTCGCACTTGACCTGTTTTTAATAAGCTTATCGATGGGTACTAAAGCAGCATAAGAAAGCAAGATCAATGCGAACTTTTTCGACCAAAATTCTGGGGTCCTAGTGAAAAAGGGTGTAAGTCTCCTGAACATCAAGCGAAAAAGGGTTTAAGTCTATAGTCTAGTAGCCCTCAACCAAACTGACGACTGGGGCCATAAAACCCTTGAGCTCGCGTTATCAGTTTCCCATTGTCTTGCATTGTCCGTTGTATTGCACCTCACCCGAGTTTTATGGCCCCGGTCGTCAGTTTGGTTGAGGGCTACTATAGTATCCTCTGTTTATGTACATACCCTTTCGTAGAACAAGTTAAGTCGACTTATACCCTTTTTCACTAGGTACCCAGAATTGCATTCAAGTTTTTTGTAACAATTGCGTGTAGTGCATTTTTAATCGAGCCGGAGAGGAACATTACGAATTAAAATTCAATGAATTTAATACGCATAGATTCAGGTTACATTGGGGTGGGTTTTAGTGAAAACGTACCCTTAGGCACTTGTACCCTTAGGCGGGGAAGCGATTAATTATCGACTATTTTCTCACTCCAGAAAGGAATAAAAGATATGATCCCGTGTCAATAAAAGAGACACATATACCTGTCTATTTAAGAGTTGATCGCTGGTTGTCCACACTGTTTGGATAGCTTAGTTTCACTTGTACTAACAATGAATCTACTGATTTAAAAAAACACAGTTTATGTACCTGGTTTTATTTTAATAATGTTGCATTGAGACGTACTTAGATACCTATACAAAGAATAGTTGCTTCACCCTATAGATCAAAATCAATACATCGATTGCATTGAGCAGATATTTTCATTTAATTAATCAATGTAACTAATGAATGACTCACCAGTTTCTGTAATATCTTGGCTTATCCACAATAAGCCGTTTAACCTCGCCAAGGCTATGTAAAAGTACAATGAGTTCGTGTTTTTATTTAAATCGTTTTTTATTTTTATAAAACAGTTATTGTACACGAGTGTTTTGTCTAGGTCCGGGGCGATAAACCCGTGGTCTAGACAGAGTGAAAGTTTATTTTGATTTGTTTTGGGGATCCATTAGTTAATAAGCAGAGCGAGTTTGTTTAAATAGAATAGAGCTCGCTATGGGCGGGTTAGGAAATAACATACGGGTTAATTGCATTTACGCTAACGTGATAGGTAGTACCTTACCTTATTACTTATTAGTAGAGATGGGCCGACTAGGGATTTTGCCGACTGGCCAGTCGGCCGACTGGCCAGTCGGCCGACTAATCGCTTTCCAATTTGCCGATTAATCGGCCGACTAGTCGGCAATGCCGATCGTAGGATTTTGCTAAGTTCGGGTGAACTCGGAAACATTCATTTCGCTTCGTCCGTCGCGCTTTGTTACCTACCCCTACCATGTTTTGACCAGTTTTGTTTACGTCTTTTCCGCACGACAAAATAAACAATTAGAACCCCAATTATAGTATTTAAACGAACTACCTAGTGCTTTTTATAACTATGTCGAAAAGAAGATCACGTGTGTGGTAATTTTTTGACGATATTTGCTATAAAGTGCCGAGTATTCGGCATTTTTTGCCGACTAGTCGCCAACTAATCACCGACTAGAAATGATGCCGAATAGACGGACTAATCGTCGACTAGTCGGCCCATCTCTACTTATTAGTAAGGGTGTAAAGGTACTATCTCCTTTATAATCTCTACATAGTAAACATGATCGCTTCTCGCCGTCTTTCTCTGTTATGTACGGTTAGGTTAGATCTTTCAAACTATACACAACGGGTTTTAATGCGGTTTTCATTAGGAGATAGAATGATATAAAATGAAGGTTTTGATGTATAATAAATAAAATCTGGGTTATTATATACTCCCACCTCTCTCTGTATTAAGGATGTTGGTAGTTCGTAGTCCGGTCATTTGTACCAAATTAGTATCTACCGTTCCGAAACGTAAACAATTACATATTCAGTGCCAACAACTCGAAAAGGGGTTTCATTTATATGGAAATCAGTAATACTGGGTATCCTTAGCGAAACAGCATCGCCTTATTAAGTCATGCGTACGTCTCCGCGGGTCGACGCATCAATGAGATCCGACCTTGGCGATTTCAGACCAACCTTGCTTGAAATTCCTTCCTACTCAAAAGATCGTGTCGTATCGGCTTAATGCATTTATTGTTGTAAACAATGCTATTAGTTCTGTATAGCTATTTAATAAATAAACTCTCAGGAGATTGAGCATTCAATTGTTTGTTCTTACTGTGTAGCTTGGACTCAACATTGTCTTAGTGATGGTTTAACTTTGATCCGATCGATTTCTATATCGATGTGTTGCTTAATCTTTATTCATTAGTAAGAAAGGGTAAAATCATAGTGAAACAGCAACGTTTTTTTAGGGTCTTTGTTGCCGACTGTTTTTATGAAGGTGGTAAATCACAGTCCTCCAGTTTTTTGCTGTGATTATTATAGTAAATAAATAAAGGTTCTTAAAAGTAAACATTTAGGAGTGTCATCTTAACTAACTATACCAAGACCCTTGAAGGAATATGTGTGGACGTCTTTTGGTTGATATGATGAGGATTGTTTTTACCCGACTGCGTCATAAGGAGGGTTTTGTTTTTAGAGTGTATTTATGTGTTTCTTTGGCACTCTCTGCAGCATACGGCTTGATGGATTTTAACAAATGACTTGTCGTTAGGATATGTCTTGGTCGTGGGAGTGACATAGACTATTACATTCTATATTAACAACAATATCAAAAAATGCAGTCGGATTTTTAAAGCTTGCTGTTTATTATTACAAAAAAACAGGGCCGAGATTCTAGGCGGTAAAGACCAGTCTTTGACCTGCGGGCCTAGTACCTATGGCTGCGTCTATATCGCGTGTATGTGATAAAGGATCCCTCACTCTCGTACTTATTTACGTGTCAGGAGGTGACGGATGCCTTATCCAAACTTTGTCACGCGATAAACGCAGCCATATTAGGCCCCCTGTTGTCGTATTGTCAACGTTTTGATATTTCTTATTTACTTGACAGTAATGGCGGCCGAGTTACAATATCATAACAGGCCAAAGACGATATCGACGAGACAAGTTGCTTAACGTTAACGTAACCGATTTTAGAAAACTGATAAAATGTATGGAATTGACGTTGGCGCTCGACGCGACCGTCTGACAGGTTACATCAATTCTATACATTTTAAATAACGATAACCAACGCCGAATGCATCTTGTCTAGGTCACGAGCGTTAATATCGGACCCATTTCAAGAAAAATATGCTTGCAGTCGTCAATGTCATTAGAGATGTCAAGTCATTTGTAACTTTTAGGAAACTCAACCTTATTTTTGTAGAATATCAGATTGACTTTGGCCCTAAGGTGGGTACCAAATTTAATCTCGTGCCTGTACTTATTGCAGGTACCTACTAAGTCCACGCGGAAGTACAGGCCAAAGCTATTAACCTGTACATTGGAAAGCATTTATAAAACAAATCACTATTCCCATCGTGTCCGCGGAGAAAGTCGCGTGCTGTGATTGTTTCATTGAACTCGAACGGCTTTTGTTTATACGTCGGTTTTGATACACGCGTTGATTTATTGTTTTATGTCGATCAAGTAATAAAGTATTGTGGTCAGATCTATTTAAAAACACCGAGTAGCGACTGGAATGTCATCTACCTAGATATTTACCATCTATGATGTAGAAGATAAGCGAAGACAGTAGCTAGAGACCAGACGCGATGAACTGAAATCCAGCCCACCTGTGTCTATTAATTACATATAATTACCGCGATGGTGTCCTCACCTGTCCCAGGTGGGTACGACCGCACATTCCTCGCAAATATTGGCTACATCAGCCACTTGCGAGCGCACGAAAGGACAGACCCAGGATAAAAATTATATAATAATTTATTTTTTAAAACATCCTATTAAGAGAGTTCTATTTAAGTTCCGTCACAATAACCGAAATCGGTTATCTTATTATTATTATTTACCCATATCTAGATATACAATACATACCAATAAACCCATGACAGACTGACACAACGCACAGCCTAAACGACTAAACCCAGTGACTTGTGGAAGGAATAAGTATGCCTTGGGTATAAAAGGAGCCCAAAGAAAGTATTTTTCAAAAATCGACCCTTATGAGTAGAAATAGGGGGTAGCGGAAACTAATTCGACGTTTTCAATATGTCAATATCGCCTAATGATTTTATTAAGTACCAAAAATATCTACACGCCTCTATGCCACTAACAATAAGCTGTATGTATGTACTAGCTTCTGCCAGCGACTTCGTCGAACTCCCTGGGAACTTTTATACTTTCCGGGATGAAAGCCTATGTGTTAATCCAGGGCATGAGCTATTTCCACTATCCAAATCCGTCCAGCCGTTGCAGCGTGAAGGAGTAACAAACTAATACACACACACACACACACACACAAACTTTCGCATTTATAATATTAGTAGGATATATTTGACGCGATGGCTATATATACATATTATATACCTTCCTAACATACCTATATACTAGTCCCAGACCATCCAATTTCAGAGATGCCCGTTGTCTAGAGATGCTATTTTGATTTACAAATTTGTAAAGCACTCCTTTATTGCTAGAGATTCGCTCTGAAGGGAGTGATCCTTAATTATTTTTATATAGAGTCTCCTCATGAGGCTGACATAGTCACGTATGTGTACTAAAGGCTCTATAAAATATTAGATTAAAAAAAAAAACAGTTGAAGATTGGTTTTGTTTTGTTGCTTTACTGTAGAGATACAAAATTCACTATGGGAAAAGGGTACTATATCATGTATTTGATATTGGTAGTATTTGGGACCTAAATTATCAAGGGACCATCTTCCCAAGAAAGTATTTATTTAACTATAAAGGCATTAGCTACCTACAAGGTCACTTGGTATGAGATGGTCCCCTGATACATAATTATTTATGTGTAAATTAACTTATGTAATAAAAACAAGTTTAAAAATTATGAATTCTCAAGCATGTTTACCCAACCACCTTGACTTGGTGACTAATATAGATTGATATTGAGCACTCTACTAAGCTTATATTTCTGACTGATTACAGTTCTGTTATCACAGGTATTTTCTAACATTGTTATGACAAATTGATAAGATAAAACAATATTACCCATGTTCCAACCAAATGCGTAGGATAATGATTCATTTTAACTTAGGTACATACAACCCTTCAGAATTGTGTTAATTGTGTAACTAAAGGAAAAATATGTAAGCATAACAAACAATGAAAGTTACATGTAAAACTGAAAAGTAATTTTTTTTTCTATATACTTTACTATTGTTATAAAAGCGATAGTGTATGTTTGTTCCGTCTTAAAGCATCAACTGATTGATATAAAATTTGTTATTGAGATAGTTTATAGCGTGGCAAAACATAATATGGTACTCTTGGAAAATGGGCCAGTTCTCGAGGGAATAACCATAAATGACTTCAGGGTGGCCTGAGAACAGTGTCATCAAAAAGAACAAGAAGATTAGTGAGTAATACTTGAACGACACCTAATTAACCCATATACAAAATCCCAAACCACTTATTTACCTAATTCATTAATATAAATTGTGACTTATTAAAAATATTGTTGTTTCTTTTAGGTTTTACCAACATTCCCTGGACATGACTAATCTCTATGAAAATCACATTTGTATTACAAAGAAATATTTTAGTTTGCAACAATTATCTTCAAGTAACTGCTTCATTTAAAAGGATCTTGTTATGTGATAAACATGTGACTGCACGCGGAGTATGAGACCACAGAGTATCCTTTACATGCATGTCGGCTATTGGATTTCACTGCAGATATGTGATACCGTACAAATGTAATATCAAAGTTAGATGGGAAAAATGGTTTCTACATACTTTATTTATTCTTTATTTAAACTATATTGCACCATTAAAGAGTCAACCGACCGGCAAAATAAAAAAATCAAAACAAAACTAAAACATAAAATACTAATACTTTGTGTGTGAATTCGTAGATGAAATTGATAAAATTCTGGATATGCAAATGTTCAACTCAGGTTTTTCTTTTCGGTTAAGGCTACAAAACTGAAGCAATCTAAATAATGGATATTTTCTTGCGCCACACTTAGCGGCCTTGCAATGCTCAGGTGTTAATACTTTAACCCTGTTGCTGTGCAGTACTCCATAATAACCTCGCCCCCTGCCCCCGGAATCTTGTCTTAGGGCCGTATTAATAAACTCATCTTGACTGAGATGCCCGCCACAAGATACGTCAAAGTAAACATCAAGCCATAGAAAACTGTTAATTTTGATGTATCTTGAGACGAGGATTACTGTCGAGAACAGTTTATTAATACGGCCCTAAGTGAGTACAAAATCAAGTATTTCAGACTGTAGTTTGGGACCCCTTCATTATCCAAATTCTGGATCCGCCCTTGGCCTGTGTCAGCCTTAGAAAAGTTGTCTCTAGTGATATCTAAGTTAAAATACATTCAATAAAAGGTTGCCTGAATGACAAACAAAATGGCCTCTGCCACCACAACTGCAATCGCTGTGCATTTACTTTGCTGGGTTACAGGGGCGAGATTTACCTCTGTTATAAGTGTGTTCATATTACTGGCAGTCATGTAGTACCAAATTACTACATGAATTCAACATAGGTACACTCAAAGAGGTCTTAGTCTTTCGGTTTCAGGTTAAGTTGATTTAACAACCGTAAAAGAGTATGGTAGCAACTGAGAGAAGAAAAAACCCAAAAAATGTTTTAACCCCTGTTATGCTTGAGTACGGATCCATGGTAAAATTGTGGATTTTTGTGTCTTTTCCAAGCTTTTTTTTTTGACTATGTATAATCTGAAGCGACTTGAATTTGGTTTATTTTTTTCACCTTCCCCATTCGAGGGGTTAACAGATATTCTGCCTTCCTAAGCCAATAAACAGTATCTGAGATTCAATCGCTAAAGTAGAATGAATCCTCTGCTTTTAGTAATAAGGTTGTGATTGCTACAGGAGTTTTCAATGCATTTCCCGCTCCACTACCAAATTTTTCATACATTATCAGATTATCACAACCATGCAATGTCAATTTAACCAGCTGGGCGTGCCGTCGTAAATCAAAAACGTTATGTGAACAGAATGACAACCTATAATAACACTACTAAATATTTATTGAAAAAAATGCAAATACATTCCAAGCGTCCAATAGGCAGCCAAATAGTAAACAATAGAAAATCAGCGAGGTATATTTTTCAATCGCTACTAACACCTAATACTTCTAATTAGCTCAAACAGTCTTCATTTGTTTTTGCGAACAATTTGTTCCATTATAACGATTTTAGTCGATGACAGTCCTCGCTCCGTGGGCTCAAGGTTACGAGGATTTCACGCAAGTAGATCAACGGAAACGTTCCAGAACGCATTTCGAAATAACAATACATACGCATTACGAAATATCTAATAGCATTCCGCAACAAATACCTACTCCAAAGACAATGCACTACATTACACCGAAATAAACGACAGGTGTTATTAAATACGCATGTTTAATAAACTTACAATGTTTAACACTGGCCAACCGTCGTCACATCCATTAATCACTTTCACGAATAATAAAAGTTGCAAATTAATATTTTGGAAACACGAACACCGAATATTTACAATTTTTCAATATTTACAAATAGACCTCTTTCTACTCTGCGGAGCAATTGTGAAAAACCATAGACTAAACAGATGATTGACGGAAGGTAGTGCGAGAACGAGACAAGTATAATAGTGATGTACGTTCGCTCAGTTATCGACAAGATGTTCGATATGAATTTTTCGGTATGAATTTAGAATGTCCATGTCTGTGCTATCTCTATGCTCTGAGGATCAAACGAAATCAACGAATAACCTCACCTTTGCATTTATAATAAAAGTAGGGCTAATATATTTATGTTGATTAGTTTGAAAATCACCCAAAACTCCATGACCATGCCACTTTAAACTAAATCAAAATCACAATATTTATTCAGTAAATTGCCCACATGCGGGCTCTTTTACACGTCGGTAATATAAACTGAATCTACTAGCGCTTCGTACAAGACTATCATAGCATAGCGGACATTTGCGGAGAAGAAGCACCGGAAGAAACTACAACAAAAGATCATTTTTTCAAACATAAAATGCAATAGTCAATCTCCTCTTACGTGGGACCTGTTTTATCTTGTCTTGTTTTGATCATGAAGATTGTGCCACCAGCTACAAACCGCCGTGTGGTGGCAATATTCATATTCATATTCATATTAACTTATTGCATCCATGGTATTTACAGTGGTCTTACATTGTAGTACTACGCAATTCGCGAATTAGCCATCACAATAAAAAAAACTAAATTAACTTTTACGTGTCTAGGATTAAAGCATAATAGATGATAAGTACCGTTCCGGATGTGACGTGTGATCAGTTGTCTTCGCGTGTGATACTGATATCCATAGACTTACTTCTGTCATACGTTCATGGTGATTGTCTAAAACTCGATATTGGCGAAATACGCTTTGTTAAAACAAGGAGTGATATAATTATCCTTTCTGCAAATGCTCGCTACCATAAGGACTCACTTTACTTACCAGTCAATAAAATACCCGTACACCTTTAAATATTCATCACAAAGTGTACATTAGTCATTACACATGATAAACATTAATATCAATGAATTTTCAAATATTTTACCTCTTTATTTATGTAAAAAGGACAATTGCTGACAAAATGCAAAATGTGAATTATAAACCGTAGAGCAAGGTTGCCATTTGAAAATCATTTTTTAAGGTACCGTACCTCGGAAGGAAAATAGGAACGTCTATATGATCACTTCATTGTCAAACTATTTACATACCTACAAGTTTTTAAGGAACCCTCAGAGTGCAAGTCTGACTTCGACTTGGCCAATCTTTACCCCGCATGCGAACAGTAAATCATAATACATAACATAATATCTATACTAATATTATAAAACTGAAAAGTTTCTTTGTTTGTTTGTTCGCTTGAACGCGCTAATCTCAGGAACTACTGGTCCGATTTGAAAAAATCTTTCAGTGTTAGATAGTCCATTTATCGAGGAAGGTTATAAGCTATATATCATCACGCTAAGACCAAGAAGAGCGGAGCAACAATGAAGAATGTTTCAAAATCGGGGGTATTTTTTCCTTTTGAGAGCTTCCGCTGCAAACCCGGTAAGCGGTTAAAGTTTCGCAAAAATCATGTACGACAGAATTGTTCCCCTTTAAAAGTTCTAAAAAAAAGTACGCGACAGCATATGTCTATCTTTTAAGGTTGGCTCACTATAACCTTTTTTATGCTAACCAAAGTTGTTCTAAAATAATGAATTATTCACGAAGGTGTTTTCAAAAACATGATATTAATCCTTATCCAAATAAATAAGTCATTCATCACAAGTATTTAATTTAAAACAAAATTGCCCTTTACATCATTCGATTTCAAAAAATATCTTAGGAGATATCGCAGTTTTAAAATAACATCGCAGCAAAAAAAAAACACCTTATACGTAAACAAAGTCGCGGGTTAAAGTTATCGTTAGCCCAAAGTAACTATTCCACGTGGACGCAGTCGCGGGCAGAAGGTTGTTTTTTATATTTAGATTTTTTTTACAATGTTATCTACGTAGGTATTAAAATATTTTTGTCGATATATTACTCTGACTTCATGACTACCCTATTGTTGTCTATGGTTATAATATTGCCAGGCTTAATAAATTTGCCTGTTGTTAGGGACTTAATGGAGTTTTGAGTGATAATAAGGGCTGTTAAACTTTACCTGAATAAATGTTTATGAACATAACAATGTAAAACGTTCAAGTCTAGTATATCAATTTAAATGTACTCAAAACCTAGTTTTATCATGAACTTTACTTATGATAAATCATAATATATTTATGCTGTTGGCTATTAGAACTGTGTAAAGTAATACTTATCAAGTTAATCCAGGACCCTAGTGACAGCTAGTAGAATGTTAGATTGGTGTAAAGGAAAATTATTATTATGCAGTTTTAGGTAATGGGAACTCTGGTTGATTCGTGGTAACATTATTGCAAACTCCCTGACGGACACAGATGTTCGTAGTACGAGACACTACCGACCGGGCAGCGACCGTTCGAAAGCGCAGCACACGTATTCATCTTAGCACCGGACGTGGGCGATACCAAAACATTGCGTTCCTCATGTTTCGCGCACTTTACTACACTGAATGACTGACTGAAAATCAACGGTTTATGTCATAAATCAATAGAGAATAGTGTTTTTGTGAATAATTAGTGACATTACTGGGACGTTCGATTTTTCGTCTATTGACTGGTGTTTAAAAATTAATAATTTGGATTTTTGTGTAAAAATGACCGCCTCAACGATGATCGAGCTGGAATCCTGGATCATCTACCAGTGTGTTCTGAACGAGTGCCATGTGTCCAGCTGTAAGTAAAAAAAACTTAAATTAAAAACAAAATATTTTGAACTTTGGGTTGGGTTGTGTTGTTGGGCATGTTTACCCACAACACTATGAACTAATTTTTAATTAATAAAACACAATTAATTTATTAAGCGTTAATTTAAATGAACGCCGTAGCGTAGCAGTAGGTACTCCTATTTAAATATGGTTAATAGAGTGGTTAATGGGTATATTTACGGAGATTCCCAAACAAGTAGGTACCTAGGCATAGTAGGCATGTTTACAGGATGTGTTTATTACCTAATATACCTAAGTAAGTAAATAAGTACCTTCTCCCATTAATTCATTATTTGAACATCGTTAAATGATAAAAGACTCTAGAGAAGGCTTGAGGAAAATGTAAAATATTATTTTCTCGCACCGACTATTGTTTTTGTGATTTTAAAGTTTTACTTCAACAAATGGAGCATGAGTTGTTAACTGGTAGTTAATCACTAAATTTTTGAAGTGTTTCGAAGAACAGTTAAAGAGGGTTTGAATTATTTCCCAGTTACCTACCTATCTATGTTTCTTAAAAACCATTTCAATTCGTCCGTGTCTAACATACCTATTTAGGCACAGAAAAACAAAAAACTTTTTAAAAAAAATAAGTAACCTGCCTTCTTACCTACCTGCACTTTAGTACAATATCCATCGGAATTTAAGTACTTACTTGCCTACCTACGTAACTGTAGTTTAGGAGCAATAAATTCACAACATAATTTTATCACCGAAAAACGTCCACTGCTGGGCATAGCCTTCCCCAAGGTTTGCCACAAGGACTGGTTCTGCGCTGCCACTTGCATCCATCGGTTTCGCGCAACCAAACAAACAAACAAACTGGAAGATAGGTACCTACCGGTAGGTAGGTAAGGAAGCATGTCAAGTAGGTACCATGACGTAGACGCTATGCGAAGACTCGTTTTTTTTTCGAGTCTAGTACCTAACTACCTATGCTAATGAATATGTGTAGTGCCGAGATTAAATGAAATTTGGAATTCTGTTCGGTGTTCTTTGTCTGTTGATAATAATATTATATTAGATGTGGATTTACTTGTTGGGGAATAAGCGGAAACCAACCCTGACGACATCCATTCTTGGAGTAGTTTATTTTTGTTTAACTTCCGCCCGTTCATTCACCAACCATAGACATGTCAAAAGAAGTTTGTACCTACCTATGAGTTTATTGAACGCCTTTTGTGTTTTACTTTCTGCACTACGACACTATCCGTGTTTGTTAAATCATCATATTTTAACCCTAGCCTTTTTTTATTCCGTTAATGAGTTCAAAAATTAAAAATGTTCAAATATCTTCGATTGAATTGACGCACTTTTTTATTCGTCTTCCGGTTCTTGCATTACGTCGGCTCAAAAGCGACAGAGATGACGCACAGTGTTTCGAACTCTTATTTCAAAATTACCCTTACATTCTGGCTTTATTGAAAACTTATTAATGTAGGTACTGCGTTAGCCCTCTCTTTTGCCCATTACCTTACGTCTTTAGAACGAGCGAGCCGGAATTGTCTTTTCATATTTCAGGGCTATTCCCCGTACCATATTGCAATTCTTCCACGGTACATAAACTCAGACGATTAGCACAACGCTAAGCTGCTTGGTCTTCATACAAATCTGAACCAAAATGGAGTTCTAGGGAACGACTGATTGTGTTAATTAACTTTAATGACTGCTCTTAATTCATAAGCCACATGTGCAGCGCCTGTTCTTTGTCAATAAAGAGTAACTTAAGCATCAAAACATTAAGCAGAAGGCCAACATCCAGGGCCAGGCATCTTTAGAATATTAATCTGATATCTTTTTTTTTAAACATCTTATATTATTATGACAAGGCACAAATCGTGATTATCAGTTTATCACACACAGTTTGTGTTCATTACTTAAAGTTTTCCCCGAGCGGGATTCGTACCAGCAGCGCCCTTTGGCCTGCAGTGGTCTTTTTTTCATTCATTCAGTGAAGCAAAGGTCAAAACAATTGATGATCAGTCCTTTATTATCAACAACGTATCACACGCTGCGCTGTGACTCTGTGCCACCTAGTGAACCATAAAATAATATTGATTGTCTGAAATGTATTTGGCATAACATACTTTTTTAGATCCTGAAAATATTAACCTTGCTCGTTTGCTTGTTCACATGCATGCATATTGCATCATAATCAGAGGGCGGAATTGTCATGGCAAAAATCAAACGTCAATAGAGTTAGAATGTTAAATTTTATCGACTTTTCCAACTATCGATAAGTTTAATATTCTTTTAAATTACTGACTTTTAACATCAACCTTTTTGATTAGCGAGTTGCATCACCATTAAAAGTAAATCGCGTGGCAGTTAAGTGGCATTTCTGCCAGTAAGTAGTATTTTTGCAACTAATAAACTTATATGAAAAATGGTTAATCCAAAACGAAAAACAATAAACAAATGGATAAAGAAGTATCCTTTCCTTACTTACAACGAAAATAATTCAAAAATATACTGCTCTACATGTAAGGTTCATTTAAAGCAACTTAATAAATATTGCGTTGAAACCACGTTGAAACTCACAGAACGAGTAAAACACATTCATGTGAGTTTAAAGCGGTAAAGAACGATATTAGTTTTTATCTAGATTTGATTATATTTCTAGTTTCTTGCAACATCCCATGGAAAATAATTAACAATCCACAATTTAAAAAAAAGTTGTTCCTGTTCATCATCATTTAAGGTCTATTTTTGTTAATAAATAAATAAAGATAGATACGCTTCGTAAATATAACTTATCGATAGTCGAAAAAATTCAACGTTCCAACTCTATTGACGTTTTATTTTTGCCATGAAAATTCCGCCCTCTGATCATAATATTCATAATGAGCTTCTGACTAATACTTAAGGTCTTTTAATCTAAGATTAAGTTGAATAAGTTAATGCTTTAATAATATTCTAAATATGCTCTTAATAAATCTAGGCGTTTTTTGCCAAGTGATTTTATAGGAAACTAGACTCGGTACCTATGCCATTAAAGTGTTTATGCCAGTAGACAATTATTTATCCAATATAGAATTATTACAAAATTACAAAAGAAGTTATGCGTGAGAATGGGAAATCGTGAAAATGAAACTGGGTCCATAACGTTAATGATATGATGTTGAGATTTATTTTTATGACAATCATATGGTTTAAGACGAAGTGGAATAGAGTGTGGGCATTTTTCACACCTAGACTGGAAGATCGCTTGCAAAATTTAGATATACAGAATGATTCAACGATTGTAGTAAACTTAAAGAAGCACCTGCGTCATAAATTCTGGTCGTTAAACCAGACCTTCCTACCTCAGAACCAATGCTTATTTTACCAAGGACATTATGTAAATTCTTTATCAAGGCACCCCGGAGTCAAGGTCCCCTAAACTTATTAAAGTTCACGCACACAAATTATGTACAACTTGGCCAGGCCTCGACCGCAGTCCAGATTTAGAGCCCCTTCCAAAAGCGCTTGAAATAGACTAAATTACTTTAGTTTACTAACTTCTACGGCTAAAATTATGGGTTTGGAAAGTAATTACTCGAAATCGTAAACAGTGCCATAGACTGCAGAAATTCATATTCATCTAGTTAGTAGACATTTATAGTTTTATTACAAAGAGTTTCCAGGTAACGTTCATGTTCTCTCCGATAGTGTTTGACCATCTTCAACAGTATTGACTATCTGCCTGCAAACCCAAAACTAAACGATCTGAAAAACGTTACAATGTTTAGCAACTATGTATTAGGCTTTATGTCGACAATTACATCACACTACATTACATTAAATCACGCCTGATCCCCAGAGGCCACTTCTTTCCACCTGCTACGATCCTGACCAATTTCTTTCGCTTCTTCCACATTCATACTTCACACAACACACACAACATCGCAAACATCATCATGCCTACAATTAATAAATCATTAATCATCCTTTAAGACTCGTAGCTACAGAGAAACACACCCACCTTATTCTACGTCCTCCCTTAATGGATTTAATTCCAAAATTTCCATTGAACCTTAAAGATTAACAGCAGAATAAATTGCAAAGCGGATTTCCGCAAGTCAGGGTAGGGTGTGAACGTCTGCAGGCTACTCGGATTTTTAGGGAGGCATCGATCGAAGGACAGGGGCCACGGCCGCCGTGTCAAGGCTGTTCTTAAACAACAGCCTAATGCTTTATGGAAATAAAAGTTTTCGTGACCGTAAGTAATACGCCGAAAAACTAAATTCCAAGGTTCCTACGTTACCTCGTTTTTTTTATTTCTTGACGTGTTTAGCCTAGTTGGCGGCGACCCTGCCTGCGAAGTTAGCGGTCCCGGGCTCGATTTCCGTTATGGGAAAATATTTTTGGGATGAGCGCGAGTAATCGTTCCTGATTATTGGACGTTTTTTACGTATGTAAGTATTTATTTCTCTTTATAAGTTGATTATCGTTGTCTAGTACCCATAATATAAGCCTTGAGCTTTTAGTTTGGGGCTAGGTCAAATTGTGTGAGAGTGTCCCTTGTTTTTTTTTATATTAAGATATTGTCATGATGAAAAGAGACGTCTGAAGTTTAGCATTAAGTGCTACGAAGTATCGGAACCCGTATTTAAAGACGTTAAAGCCAGGATCATCATTGTCATCATCAATTCCTGTTCTCTATCTGAACCGATCTTGTGCTCCCTCAGGCATTCTCCCAAGTTATGTCAAGGAACTCCAGCTCTTGATGAACTGTGCGATACCATTTTGTTTTAGGACGCCCTAGTTTCCGCTTACCAAGCACACCTCATGTCAGGGTTCTCTTCGATATATAATTTAATATCTTTGTTTCTATTAGTTTACCCTACAAACAACTAAGATTGCTACCAGTTCAAAGGTAATGTTTTCAACTGGTAAGACGTGCATCAAAAATTACCTGTGACCTTTACAGAAACTGGAAAAAAGGGACGGGTACAGTGAATTAATAATAGGGGATAGAAAGTAAGATAGGGTACAAGAGGAAACGGTTTATTTCGCAGCAACACAAGGCGTGTTGCTGCAAAATAAACCGTTTGTCTTTTGGCTGCTCTGAATACAATATGTTATTAACATATGTTTGGCAGCATAAATCGATAGTAATTTCGAAAATGTATAAAGTCCTTATCGATTACAAGTGTATGTCTCCCAAGTTATCCTTCCTTATTCACCCCCTGGCTGGCCACGGCTGTTTACTTAGCTAAGATTCTAATCAGGATTGATCTTGGGTCCGCTTCAACACGATGCTGTTTTGGTAATTCCGCACGTCTCAGTAAATTAATTCCTTATCTACGAGGAAGATGGAATCTTAATCTCCGAAATTAGTCCTACAGGAGCGAAATATAATACCTAAGAGTGAATTCTAAGAAAACATTTCTGATTATTTCGTCGACTTGTAAAGAGTGCCACTGGGTATTTAGTCCGTCATTTTACTTACGGTTTACTAAAACATTTTACAAAATTATACAAAGTACTAGCTGCTGCGACTCCAACAGCGTAGAAGTCGTTTAGATATAATATAGCTATTAGTAGGTAAAAAACTAAAAAGTAATATACGCTTCGTCTTTCCTCGGGATTCAATCTATGTACATGCATAACAATAAACAATAACTACACGTAAAAGCGAATCTCCTTTACCAAGGCCCCAAATGCCGCGCTTTAAATACCTACTTCCCTTTCACGCCGCTACGCCCCTCTGTCTTCCACACTCAAAGTCAGGGCTGTCAGTTGTGAAATATTTAAATCGGTTTATGGATGTGTTATAAAAGTTTAGTCACGAAATGTGATTTATGTTTTTCTTCATGATGATTCACGAAACATTCACTGAAAAAAATAATTGGTCGCTTGTAACAAGATTGTGATTGTTGTACATAAGCGTCTTGATCCCAAACGAGCCTGACAAGACGATAGATACACCAACTAGATGGTAGATACATCAACTAAGATGTGAGTTGAATCTCTAAAGAAATTGCTGTTTGTTACTATCAGTTTTGGTTTATATAACTAATATCTTAAATATTGTATTCATTTTATGTCAACTAACTAAAAATCTATCTTTGTTGGCTCTCATTTTTTTGAGTGTTGTTGCAAAATGAGTTTTTTACATTTACGTTAAATTAGGTACCTAATAATACTTTTTGATGATTTTTAGATTATCTCCAGAAAATGAAATGGCTTATGTGGCTATTAATCATCTATAAAACACAGAAACAACTCTATAAATAAACAACCTTTTAAGCTCAATAAGTTTTATAGTTTGGGATCCGGGGTTACATTTTACGTTCCTTTCCGGACCATTAATATTTTTTTTTATTAAGTTGTAAAAGCTTTATTACAAAATAGTATTCTTATCTATAAATTCGTTTTTAAGGTTTCCGTTTTTCTTTCTTTAACATCTAGGGGATGTACTAATTAACAAATAAAACTCCTTTATTCAATTAATTATTTATAATTATTTTGCCATTTCAACCATAAACACTAAAATCAACACAAATACGAAAACCAATTCAAGACACAATAACAATATATTGGTCAATATGTATTCCGTCTGTGACGCCCCTGACTGACTAGACACCTCAGGTGTCGCCAGGCGGTAGGTATTTAACGCGCCGAGCGCGCGTCCGGAGTCGGCAGTTTCGCTTCTACGTGTAGTTATTGTTTATTCTTATGGTACATGCCAGATTTTAAAAACATCGGTTCAACAGTTAAGCTTTGAAAGAAAATGACAAAGTCACTGTCACATGTACAATATAATTATGGATAAAACACGTTGTAAAAAAGTAGTTAATATAGATATGTGACATAAGTGGCATTGATATTTGCTTGTCTGATTAACAAATCCAACTCCGTTTCACGCAGCAAAGCAGACACTACCGCAGAATATAATATGTGTTGATGAAAACGGAAACTCAATTCAAATACTTGAGAATCGAATTCGGTGTATCCACAGTCCTAAACCCGTCCCCACTCAACGCGGAACCGACAGAATGTTCCATCAGTGTAACATTCAGAACCAATTCATTTCGCAGCGGACTGAAGTGTTTGCCCCGCGCCCTGAAGCCTCCATTACAAGGCTTGCCAGAAATAGACCAACAAATTTTGAATTCAGGTCGAGTAATCAAAGAACAAATTCCAATAGCAAAGGGTTGGGAATGTGGGATCATATTCATTAAAACACTCTCGTCACGTTGAAGAACACGTTTACTGTTGGTGGAAGAAGCCAAATAAACGGGGATTGTTTTAGGGAGCAAATTTTAATTAATATTCGAGTGAAGGCTTCATCAATTTAGGCGGTGGAAAATTTGATTGCGCAAAACGTGCTTGTTACGCCTGTAAAAAACTAATGAATACAATACAATTAAAGCAATATAATAGTAATGTTTAACGAACACTGTTAACATTTAATTTGTTATTAGTTATTAAAGTCGATGACGATACATCTTGTGTATGAGAGTGCGCTTGTAGCACAGATTTGTTTAATTCTGATTCTGATTCATGACCACTTGATTTTCTTGATTCAATAATATCGTTAAAAGACCATATTTTACCTGGGTTTAACATCATAATTATTTAGCAACGATACATTTTAGCAGATCAAGGCATCCATCACGAATAGCTCTCAGTAATTCCGATTACTGGTTTGTTTCAGCGATTTCGCATAAATAAAACAAAATCACAGATTAGTACCGCCAAAGGAATCCGCATGGCTGCCAATATGTGCTGATACATGGGATAATTAAGGACTTTATGACCTGTGGGCTTATTATGATCGTGTTTATCAATGCGGATAAACCATCTGTCAGTTTCTGACCGATATTATACTTACTTACCTAAGCGCGAGGGTGACGGATGCTTTATTGTAATACGGACCCTGGCATTCAACTATGCCTTAAATATCTAAAAGAGAAGTCTGAAACAAAACGCCGAAAAAACTGAAATCTTCGCGCTCGTTGAGAAAAAGGAAAGTAATTATTTTTGACAGTTGTCACACCAGAAACCTTGCGCACAAATTAGACTGACAATAAAAACTCCAGAAGTTGATTGCTGTCTTTTTTAACTTCAGTTCTAGAGCAAAAAGCACGATCTTGCTGTATTTTTCTTAAAAGTTAGAGTAAGACAGCAGTCAACTTCTGCAATTTTTATTACTAAGTAGTTTAACCTCGCTTTAGAGCAATTTTGCTGTCTTTTTCTACTTTAAAATGTAGAGTAAGGCAGCAATCAAATTGCCAGTCACAACCTTGCTTTAGACATTGTATGAGTACAACAAAGTTCTATCAGTCAAATCCTGTTTTAAAACCGTTTCAGTAAATACGGGAAGTTTTACCTCGCTTTTCATCTACGCAGAAACGGCTTCATTATTAGAAGTATGTCATCCCAGCTCTCAGAAGCGGGATTATGCAGGATTGCGTATGTCGTATGTGGAATGTACATTATGAATGGACGGCCAAGGTCGACGAAGGCATTTTGTGGATATAACGTGCGGATGACAGCGGCCTCGCGTTCCACACTTTAGGGGGAATTTATGATGGAAGTTCATTAGAAGAATGCATAATCAAAGAGGGTTTCAATGTCAACTGGCAATATCGGGAATTAAAGGTTGATATTATAATATCAATCCTTGATAAGATTCAATGGATTTCTTTTTGTGAAAGTTATGAAGTGACGAGTAATACTAGACCTTATTTATGCAAGCAAGGAACTTCGCTTAATTGGAGCGATGTTATCTGACCGGAGAGTCTAACTAAGTCATAACTAGATGACTAATTAGCTCTATTTAACACGGTAAAGCAATATTGCTTTTGACCTGTTATGGTATTGTTGTTAACTCGGCCGCCATTACTGTCAAGTAAATCAAAACTATCGTAACATTAACGATAAGTCAATAATGTAGGGCTAATAATTACTAATAAAACTAAAAATTGACCATACGAGGGAAAAAAAAACAAGTACATGAATTTATTTATTTTAATATTAAATTTGACGTGACGCTTGAACATTTGAAATCTCAACACTACAATCTCAAGGTTGCAATCCTAAGACTCCAAATGACTTACCAACCCTGAGGACTAACACCCGTATTTATAGACAAGAAAAGTAATTACATAAGTAATAGTAACGTAACAAAAGTCCTATAAAAATTATCACTTAAGTCATTACTTTTACTCAAGTAATTACTTTTCTTGGGTTCTCTGCCTTTTGGCCGAAAAACGTTTGGTCGAATGTATCGTTTCCCAACCGTTTCATATGCCAACCCTCTTTCATTTCTGTAACTGTAAGTATTTCAGGATTTTTATAAAAACTAACCTAACCTAACCTATAGGATAGGGCCTACACGAAGGTACAGAAATAAATCCTGAAATATTTACAGTTACAGAAATAAAAGTGGGTTGGCAAATGAAACAGTTGGGAAACGATACATTCGACCAAACGTTTTTCGGCTAAAAGGCAGGATACCCTTTTCTTGTCTATAAATACGAGATAGAATGTCTCTGTGCTAGTTGTTTCACCGGTTTTTATCCCCACACCAGGAAAACAATGCGATCAGTGCTGTTTTCCGGGAGGTTAAAGGGTGAGATGGTATAAGCGCAAGGATAGAAATCCTATGGTACTTCGTCGAACAAAAATATCGCTTATTCTTTTAACAATGGATCCCCCTTGTAGGTATAAAAAGTAGTCGGTTCCAAGACGCGTGCGCAGGCAGGTGTGCGCACAGCTGTTTGCCGCCATATTTGTAACGGTCGCCGCGATCCTTCAACTTTGCATTTAGACTTTAATAAACTTTGGATAAATAGACATGTTCTTAAAAATATATGTTTTCTGGTGAAGAATTGGAGCGGTGTTTTTAGTGTCTGTGATATTATTATTTTGTGTTTCTTATCATTTATAATAAGAAGGTATTTATAAAGTTTAAGTGTTGTGCTAAATTTATACTACATAGATACTTAACTAATATCGGAAGATTTGATTTGGATTTGAACAACAGTGTCTAATGTAAGTTTTTATTTCTCAATACATTGAAATATTTTAAAAATATATTATTGTGTGCTAAATAGTAATGACAGACCTCTAGAGAATTCATAATGATTATATTCTTATAAATTTCTGTGATATTTATTTTTAAAGTCAAGATTTTAATCACAAAGTACGTTTTCAATTATTTTCAAGTTATTACAATTAAGAGTATAATATTAAAATTGTATTTGCCGTTAAAATCCTTGAGGAATGCTCATCTGCTTTGCAAAAAGTATGATGTCTGACAATTGAATAATACATTCATTGGCACGCTCTGAGTTATTGTGTCGAGAATTTATAATTGATTATGTAACTATTAATAACTTCGTTTATATAATTTAGCTAATAAATAAACAAATTTGCATTGTAACTTAATCCGTGGTTAGGTACAATATGTATACGTTTACAAATTATAAATTTTGAAGTTCCGTATTTATTAAAATATTATCATATTTATTATCGTCGTTGTCAAAATAGGTCTTACTTGCGTTAGGTTAGGTTACTTTAAATATAGACAGATTATATACCTAGCTGTTGCCCGCGACTCCGTCCAAGTAGAAGTCGTTTAAACGTTGTGGCCTAATGACTCACGTGAATCCTATGTTAGCTAAGCTTAGATAAAATTATCCACTAACTGTGTTCGTGATTGCGCAACTCGTGCATTTCCGTGAAAACCTTACTGTGTATGGTGTTGATTTTGAAGACTGTAATCGAAAATACTGTAAAAAAATCTTTCTTCCTCAGCCTATGGTCACCCATTGCTGAGAGTTGGCCTCTTCATTAGCATGCCATTCTCCCCGACGTTGGGCTATTTTCATCCGTATAAATCCATATACCCTTACTAACCTTCTACCTACCCTTACCTCTTTAGGTACAGTAAAACTACACAACTATGGTCCTAGTCTGCAACAATGGTCCAATTTTCCTCATTACATTATTCTAAAATATGATAACTTACTGCTATTATTGCTGGGTATATGTACTGTTCGGCCTAAAATCGATTGATCTAAACTCTAGCTAATAGCCAAAGCTATTATATTTTTATTAAATTACGTTATAAGTCAAATTGGACTATTGTTGTAGGCCAGGACCATAGTTGTGTAGGTTTACGGTACTTATTTTATAATTGCGAATTTATTGTTTGTTTCGTCGTCATTGTAATCCAATTAATGTGAAATTTGTACAGGAACTGTTCTAACAAACTAATGAAACCCTGACCAGAACTGTGTCACAGTGACGTTATGATTCAACTGGCAAGAAGAGTCAAATGGAAATGGTTGGTGGTGGTGTCACTGTGACACCGTTCTATCGTGGGTCAGTGTTCCATTGAGTTGATAGTAGATAGCCTAGAGACGGACATAGGGAAGGTTCTTTTTGCCCCAGTAAATATTATACTCATAGAAAAGGGAATAAAAGAAGTCGTGCTCGCCATGCATACGAGTAAGCTATTGAGTCATGCAACTCGAAAAGTTAGTCACCGCTGTTAATCTTTAATTGTATACATATACATATGTATATTGGCCCGTTCCGAATGCTCGGGGTGAACAATTATCCACATATAATATACATATGTCTATCTGAAATAATGATCCTTTCAAATGGTATAAGAATTTTTCAAATAGGTGCAGTGGTTCCGGAGATTAGGTATCCTGCAAATATAAACAAAATTAAAAATCCGTTCCTCACTTTATAAATATTAGTTCCTGGATGACCGTGCGTCGCTCGGATTGAAAACGAATCATCCCGAAGTCATCTCCGAAGTCAAGTCAAGTGGTCATCCACTTGACTTGACAGATCGATTTTTCGCCGTCGTACAAATAAGAATATGAATGAATACACAAGATTGCTTGTTATTAGTATAGATTATTTCTGAGGTCCCAGTGAAAAAGGGAATAAGTCTCTTGAAGATCAAGTGAAAAAGGGTTTAAGTCCAGTATACTCCGTTTATGTATTTACTCCTTTTTTACCCGACTGCCGAAGGGTAATGTGTTTCACAGCCTATATATGTATGTTTGTTCCTTTGTGTCACTATAAAAACTAAACCCGTTGTCCGATTTTGATGATTCTTATGTAATTCGATTTGTCTTAATCTGGTGAGTGTCACTGAAGATATTACAGATGGCAAACAGACGCCATATTGTGCAAATAAAAATAAAAAAAGTCCATCAAGCATGACATGTGGGGTATCATTGAATAGGTATTTAAAAATCATCAAATCATTTTGAATGATCATTTAGGATTTATAACGATTTAAAGTTGGTTAGCAACAGTCGGGTTTTGAAAGCTTGCTTTTTGTTAACGTTATTAGTAAGAGTTAAGTCGACTTATACCCTTTTTCTATAGGACACGCCCTCACTTCGCTTCGGTTTATGTGAGTTTTCTGTAACACCCGTACATAATCCAGAATTCATTAGACACAAACCTTCCTCCTGAATCACTCTATCTGTTGATGAAATCCGCATTAAAATCCGTTGCGTAGTTTGACAGATCTAAGCGAACATACAGAGGGACAGACAGCGGGAAGCGACTTTGATATAAACTATGTAAAGATTAGAAACAGAATCCTACATGAAACTTGCAAAGAAAGAATCACTACAAAGGTTTTGTTCAGCTGTTAAGTTCAGTGACCGTGACCCCCCAGGGTGTCTTAATTTTATACAAATGTGGATTCGTGGCAGGGAATGTCTTAAATAGTTTTAAAATCCTCGAGGTCGACGCCCCGCGAACTTTACGCTGGCTTAGTCATTATTTTTTGTCTAGTACTTAACTTCTTAGTCCAGACGGTGAATTATTTTTTTCTCGGAAAATAGTTTCAGTGTTTAGGTATTTAGGTAAGTAATAATAAAGATCTAAGCAAATGTACGATTATTGGTCTTCTTATTTTTTTATTAGACTTGTCTACGGTCATATTCCATTATTTGTAAATAAATAAGTTTCTAAAAAAATTCTTTTAACATTTCGACGACGCGTTAGCCTAGTTGGTAGTGGCCCTGGCTACGAAGCTAGGTCCCGGGTTAGATTCCCGGTATGGGTAAATATTTGTGTGATGAGTATGAGTATTTTTTTCTGAGTCATACATATTTTAATCGAACTAAAGTGGCTGTGTCAGATAGCTAGAAGGATTTGGCTAAAACGTTTTTTATTGTTCCTAGTTATACGGAAACGAAATTGACCACACATATTGAATTTTACACCTTTTAGTTCTGGTTCTTCGAAATGATTTTTTGAAGGTGACGCCATCACGGTCATCGTACTTAGTATAAAAATTAATAGTATGTTTTTTGCACACTTGTGTATGCTAATATTATTATAATTAGGTAACAACACAACATTTTTCACTGTTTTTATGGTTTAAACATTAACTTTTTTAACTTTGTTGTTATCTTAAAATGAAGTTTAGTTTGTTATCGCAAACATAATTGCATGTAAAATCTCATTAAGATAAAGCTAGCAGAGCGATACCCCTACCGTACAACTTATGAGGTTGGTTACAAAAATAAACGATCAAGACAATCAAATGTGGTTTTATTTCTGAGAATGTGTGCGTGAAGATATTTATGACCATTTTACCTCGATCGAACTTACTGTACTTGACCTTTGAACACGTTAGAATTGTACTTCGATTACTAACGTTTCTAGAATGTTGGGTTGGAACTGCCTAGCCTAGAAAAAAACACTCAGGGTCTCTATTCTACTGGATAAAACGATATTGCTTTTGACGTGTAATCGTATTGTCAACGTTACGATAGATCACACGTCAAAGGATATTTATATACGTAGAATATTTATTGTTTACTGTTTATTTGGCCTGTAACTTGGAGTAACTAGCGTCTGTTGCGTAAATGCAAATCGTCGGTAATACTTAAATTAGGTTCAAAATAAACCTTAGCAAGTAAATCAGTAAGGTACATGTTGTAACTTTTTGAATTTGTTAGTTGTGCGGTATTGCAGCATCACCAACGCAATTTATTGAAAGCGGTACCGGCGCGGCGCCGAAGCGATAATAAGCAGATGACAATCAATACCGTCTTAACTCGAAATGTGACAGTGTTGAAAAATTTATTCTAATTTCAAACTAGTATTATGCATTGACAATTATTTTTGAGTTAATACGGTATTGAATGTCATGTGCGATTTATTTTTTAATGTTCGAATTTGTATGGATGAGACTGCGCTGAAACCGGAGGGGAAAAAGTGCATATTGCCAAAAGCGCACCGCGACCACTGCAATGTATTTGCGGTTTTTAAGTTAAAAGCACCATATATTTATTCTTACTGCTGATTGTAGTCTGTGAGTTCATTAAACTTAAACAGTTGACATGCAACCGGTTAATTTACTAATTTAAAGCTTGTTAACACGTTCGATGCCATGGTTCTTGATTATCTTAATAATTGGGGTTAATATTGAGACTTGGGCTTGAATGTGTGGCCGGCATTCAATGGCATCCCACTTAGCCAGTTGCACCGTTATCTGAACTACTATTTCATACAATTGCCATATAATCACAGGTCATGCAAAATTTACCAGAATGAGGACAATACAAATTTTTGAAAACAATATTTTTTTATGCGGTGTCATAGATGTATGTCCTTTCGGAAGTTCCTTAGGTATATTACGACGTCACCAACATACAGACGACCTCATACCAAAGAAATACTATCTCTCCGTGATACAGACAGACGTACCTTATGTGTAGTTTATAATTGGTTTTAAAAGAAAACAAAGTGGTAAATTTTCTAATTAAGCAATTGGCTAAACACGCTTCATTTTTAGCAGCGTCCTTCAGACTGTGGGACACGAAAGCCTGAGTTTGTCTAGACTATTTAGCATTCAGCAGTCCCTTTCATTTGCCACAGCTTCTTTCCGTGGTCTTTGTCTAGACTATATATCATTGGTCCCTTTTTTTGCCACAGCTTGCTTTCCGTTTAAGCGCAGTAATACTCGTATATTTATTTGCAAATTTCCGCTTTAATTGGCGTTATTTTTTAACCTTGTTGAATTTATTAACTGACTAGCTTAACGTGACCCGTGCGCGAAGGATCACGTGGCTGTATTTATCTCTAGGTCCATTTGTCACATGTACGGTGAAGTTGGGCTCTTCGAGCGAGTGTGTATACATTTTTGATTTAGCAACAAGTCTTAATTACGCCTATAAATGCTTAGAACTGAACTATATTAATACGATTAAAACGAATCATCGACAATAATCCAGTCAATTAAAGTTAACCACCACATGTGAATAGAAGCAATAAACTGCTGTGAATAGACCATACATTAACAATAGGAAATCGCCTCAGGCTGCATGCAGCGTGTCGGTGATTTATGCACTATTAAGATCGTCTGTCTGAGCGTCTAGACGTTGACCTTAAGCGCATGCGTAAAATGCACTAGTTGATGCTAATAATTTTAATTCGGGTTTTATTTCATTAAGGAGGTTTATTTCATTGCCTGAGTACTAGGTTTGGATCGCTTCGTAGGTATCTCAAGAATTACCTAATTAAAGCTTATTTTCTCTGAAAGTAAATTATATTTCAAAATTAAATGTATTGTAATTCCTAATTAAATAAACAAATAACCTGTGTGCCAAAGTTCGTTAAATTTTACGTTTAATTAAGTCCCAATTTTAAATAACATTGTTTTTATTATATCGGTAGATGGTAGAAAGAATTTTGGACGAAATTAATATAATTTTGCACAATATTGGACATGAACAAGTTTAGTGATGATGGTTAGAGTCGTAATTACACATAGGCGTTATGGTTATAGAGATGGTTATGGTTATGTGGCCTCTTAAAAAAATATAAATCATAGAGTATACCAGACTCGGAACACTACCCATTTTGAACAGGACCCCATGGTCCCCATGAATTACAAGAGCAGCATTTTAAAGCTTCTGGCGACAGGTAGTCGGCTTCATCATACCCAAAGGTATTTAACACGCGTTCTTTGAATCGTCTGAATCACCCATGTCAAGCTTGCATTGTACATGAATTCCTTAAAACTGGTATTTGCGATGTTAATGTTCGGCTCGGCAATATCTTCGGTTATTTGATGTTCAAAGCTTCTAAAATGAATATGCATTTTTCTATTAGTTGTAAAACCGACTATGTTGATGATCCTTCGACCGAGTCAGAAACGATAATTAATTAAAGTCGAAAGTTATACATATTGTATAGAGGAATACATACGTAAATAAAATAATATACGTACATAGAAATCAACCAAGACTCTGGAGCAAAACCACGCATGTATCATACAAATATTGCCCACACCGGGAATCTCGTCAGGCGGGTAACCGCTCGTTTGCAAATATAAATTATTACTCTTGTATCTCGTAGTTTTGATCGTTTGTCAGTTTCGTATAGTCGTTCAAACAGGACATCAAAGCACCAAGCGACGATGTACAGTCAAAAGCGGCTAATATACACCTATCGCGTCAAATATATGTATACACAAACCTTATTGTTAATGGCATAGATGCGTCTTGATATTTTTTACGTCTTTGGAATGTATTGTATATATATATGACGTTGACTGTTCTATGTTTTACCGTTACAACCCCTTAAAATATGCGTTACGTTTTCAAAATTCGAATCATTTTTTAACCGTACTTCCTTATCCGAGCTAAGACAAGGCTAGAACAGATATACCTAGTAAGTAGCAGTTTCCTCCATTCTCTACGGTCGGTTACACAAGTGCATTGTAATCGGATAGTCGTGTCCATTGCCACCGCAGGCGCTATTGAGTTACGACGAAGGCTCCTGCGGCCCGTCCGTGACATACTTCCAACAATGAAGGATGATAGAAGTTTAGGGACGCTCATATATAGCAATTTTGTCGCGACAGATATGACATTGGACGGTATTAACGCGGGAAAGACGAAGTTTCCGCATATATTTGAACGTAACATTACTCATAAGATATACGTATACCGAGTATGTTCGTAAAATATGTTTATCTACATCATATCATGCGTTCAAAACCCGTAGGCAATTACCAGCATTCCCTGTGGTAGTAGGTGACAGCGACGACAACTGTTAATTTTGGAAGATGTTCCAAATTTGGATCTCATAACCTAACAATATTCGATAACGTAATTTCAAAATTAGCTGTCATCGCTGTCGCCTACTACCACAGCACGGGTAGCACAAGTTGTATTTTCTCGCTTGTCGCTCTGTGCGTCTCTATCGTTACTGACTAGATAGAAAGGGAGATCCGAGCGACAAATAAGTCGCGGGCAACTTGTGCTAGCCGTGCAGGTAAGGTAATGCTGGTTATTTGCCTTTCGGCTTCTGAACCCATCTTAGAGTACTTATAATATGTGTGTAGATAATAGTAGTTTATGTGGCTGGTGCATAATAAGATCACACGAGTGTTTTAATGCCTAATTATGTATAGCCGCATACATAACTTTATCTACATGCATATCATAAGTTTTCTATAATATGTTCAGATAGGGCCTGTATTTTTATTAAGTTAGTGTTACTGTTAACTTGTATGTACCAAAGCTTAAATAATAATAAAAAATCTAATAGAAAACAAACTTTATTTATAATGTACAGATATGGCTTGCATTTTCAAGTTAGTGGTACAGTATTACCGATACTTTAATGTTTAGGTACCGACACTTTAATGTAAACATTACGATGCAGTATACTTTAATGTAAACATTACGATGCAGTATACTCTAATGTAAACATTAAGATGCAACCACACATACAGGTTTCTTAATATTATTTGCTTATCGGTTCTCAACATATTGTAGGGAAGTTATGATATGGATGTAGATAAAGTATTGTACGAGACTCTGCGTAATGAGCATTACAACACTCGTGTGATCTATTATGAAACTCGCCTTGCGGTTCGTTTCATAAACCACACTCATGTTGTAATGGCTGTCATTACGCAACCGTCACGTAAACTACTATTACAGGGGAGTGAATATGTAGGATGCTTTATGATGACTGTCTCTTTTAAATGATTGAGAAACGGTGTTATTTGAGAATGCGATTAGGTATGCATTGTTAGGAATAAATACATGGATTGGACGAGTAATTGTTAAGGGATGTTTGCGACTTTCATGGTGTCTGCGTCATTATTTACGCATTTGTCACTGTGGTCAATATTGTTTTGTTCATAAATATCCTTTGTCTATTCTTCTGTTAACTGACGGTAATTAGTATCGAAAAACCAATTAACAAGCCGTTTTAAATTAGTACAAATTGACGCCGGTCATACTGCGTAATTGCTTGGATGACTTGGTAATGTCTATTTATGTTTTACATTGTAATGAGGTATTTTTGAGTCCTTTATCAATTTATTCATGTTCACTTTCCTGTTTGTTGGTTTAAGACGCTAGGTTAAACTTCTTGATTTAATTTGTTCAGTGAGACTCGTTTTCAAATTTATCGTTTACTTAATTTAGTCTCGCTTTTCAGTTGTTTTTGTAAACAGACTTTGTTTTGCACTGCAAGTTTCTGAGTGGATGGTATCTGAATACCAAACAGTTCATGGACGTAAACCTTAGTTTATCTTTAATTTTCAAAGGTATTCTAGATATTGTAGCATGTAAAAATACATCAAATAGTGGTTTACAATACAAACATGCAAGATCTAATCATAATACCTATGTATACCTATGTTTGTAACATTTTATTTCTTTCGAATAAATTTACTTATACTTACGTACGCAAAAATTAACAATTCCCATGTCCAATCATTTTTTTTAACCTTGACGGTAAAATAGGAAAGCGTCTACACGAAGAGGCCTGTCATTTTAATTGAATAGCCTCCGTTATCCGTTTTTTTCTTGAATTACATTAAGCTTTAAAATATGAGTATAACGGAATAAACAAACGTATAATGACTCATTTTCTACTTATTATGTTAGTAACGGACGCAGGAAGAAGAGATTACAGTTGAAGACACGTCATGAGAGGCTTGCAGTAGCATTTTGCTACCTAAGTGTATATTGCATAGCATTTTTATTATCAGATTCTCAATACAATAAGTTAATAATAACCTGCCTCATTTTAGGCAGCGAAAAGAATTAGAAGAAGAAGAAAAACGTTTATTTGGTGCAAAACATAAAACAACAATAATAAAATGAAATACAGTGGGAAATTCATTTAGAAATACAACTATTAGTTAGCTTTATTAAGGCCCTGTCATCCCGGCTCATAGACTCCTCCGGAGATCCTAGAGCTGGTGCTTACCTCTCCCAAAGGATTGGGCTAGCTATCCAGAGAGGTAATGCAGCCAGTGACATGGGGACCATGCCGCGAGCGGACCTGCTAGAGGGGGTGTTCTTTTTATAGTGGTGATTATTATTTATATCTTTAATATTTGAGTAGTTTAGTTTAATTTTAATTTAAATACGTTTAGTTATTTTAATTGTTTTAATGTTGAATTCTGTAAATATTATGTTCATTTAATGTACTATTAGTTGATAATAGCAAATATATTCGTTTGTATCTTTCGCTCCCTGAAACTTGGCACGTTCTTGAAGAGTTAATACGGTTGGGCATCGTCAAATGTCGAAAGTGTGTGACAGCCAGCACATGTCAAAACTCTCGTCGCTATGAAATCTGATTTCGTTGAACATACGCGCCTCGAGTGATTGTTATAGTTTCTCACGGTTTTACTTCGAAAGTCGCGGGAAATGATTAACTATCAAGTTTGTCGCTTAATTAACAGTTTCTTACTTAATTTAATCGGCTACGTCCGATTCTGTGGTGTTTTAATTGCAATAAGTTCTTTAATTCCGGTTTTATGAGACAACTTTTTAGACTGATTTTAAGTATTCTAACGTTGACAAGTAGGTATAACGGAAGACTTAATTAAATAGCAATGTTGCAATAAAAAACATTGTGTTAAAAGTTTATTAACATTATTATTTTAGACTCACCATTTACGTCACTATTATATTCCCTATCGAAATATTAACTTCAATGAAGGAGAATGATTTTAAACAGTAAAACCGGGCAAGAGCATGTCGGACCATGCTCAGTGTAGGGTTCCGAAGCCGTTACTACAAAACAAATTAGACCTCGCGACAAACTTAACTTTGCCGTTGGAAAACTGTTATCCCCATACATCGACCAAGGTCGCGGTCAGTTAAGTTAACACCGCAAATAAGTTTTCGGTAGGTATAAACATTTAAACCGTTTGTAACTCAAGAACCAATGAAGTCTACTAAGTCGTGATAGTTTTCCTATTAAATTCATTATGTTCTTCCATTTAAGATATTTTTCAGATTTTTAGTATTTGTAGTTTTGGCTGTAGGGGAGGGGGGACACTTGACTCTAACAAAAATTAGCGCTTTAAAGCTCAATATTTCATAAACGGATACATTAATCGAAAAGTTGTTTTCACAAACCCACAATATTTTTGAAAGACATATCCATCGTTACCCCAAAAAATGGGGTAGACGAGAAAAAAAAAATACATCCTCACGTTACGTGTAGGGGAGGTTAAAAAAACGGACGGACGGACGGATGGACGGACATAGCGAAACTATAATAAGGGTTCCTAGTTTGACTACGGAACCGGAACGGAAATTTATATATATGCGATTAGATTAAGAATAGGTAACGGTTTGTCAAATTTTAAAGAGACGTCACATCTCTATCCACGGTTTTGAATAGAACTCACCACTAAACCACCACCATCAGTAAGATCTTTTTTTGCAGAAGGTTTTTATGTTTAATATATTCTGGTTTATGTTCACTAGTGTATAATTAATCAACATGTTTTAATATACGTGATGATCACTACAAATTGGTCTGTATATTTATGGAGAAAATTTAGTAGATGCAATTTTCTAAGAGAAAATTACTCTAATTTTGTTATAGCTTTGGTTCTCCTTATTCTGGCCATTTTTGTTCCAAATATGTTGATATGGGTGTCAAATTTAACGAACTCTACATGCCGATTTTTAATTTTCATATCTATCCCTGTTTTGGAGTTTAACATTGAATACGAGATTGTGTTTAACAAGCAACTAGACATCCGCATGGTTTCTACTGAGTGTATGACCAATGATTCATGAAGTTGAATGTATTCATGTTCGACAACACAAACCTACATACCTACTCTTTTTATTTACCTAGGTATGTGCTGCTAATAGTTGTGGGCTGTAGTTTATACATATGGACATCATTGTTGATTGATATCATCTGAATTGTGGTAGGTAAATGTTATATCCGTTGATGATAAAGCTGTTTATACTGCCAGGATTAACGTTCACGGCCCGTGACGCACGCTGTGAGTCATACCTCCTTACAAATTACGGTATCGGGCACTGAATATGTTAAAGTCGTCGCAGTTATTAATTTACAGCTTTCGTTTTTTATTGTTTTGTTTTGTCTCTTTCTTGCATTCTCGTTTTTAACTAAGCAAGACTAGGACCAAAAATGTACTTCATGCGATGTTTTATACTATATACGCGCTATTAGCGGTTTCTGTGCATAAATACTATTCTAAAAAAAAAACAATATTTTCCGTCCTTTCACATTTTTGTCGTAAGTAGCTTAGATAGAAAATCGTTTCCTTTGATTAAACTATATCCAATATTGACAAAGGATTATACGTTTGCGAAAAACATCAGCAATAATCCCGAAAAAAAGAAATCGTGCTTCTAAACGTTTGCAAACACACCAAACGAAGGTAAAGAAACATGAACCGATATCAAACGAAATCACTCTGATACTTTATTGAGCACAAACATCAAAGACCGCAGGGGATATGTTTTATGTTATTGACTGTTTGTACGAATAATTTCCATCGGAACGATCCATGGCTTAATTAAATCTAAATCCATATCTATTATATTCGTATATTATTTGTTTCTCTTTCAATTAACCGATTAAATGAAGATAGCTTTTACTCCGAAAACATAGCATTACATACTTTTTATCACGGATTTTTTACAGTTCCAAAAGGAAAAGCGATAGGGTGAAGACGAGCGGAATTTTGAAGTTGTGAGTCGCGTAATTTCTGCTGCATACAAATGAGGTCCAGCTGATTTTGCATCGCCGTGTGAACCAAACAGGACTTTTATTAAACCGAATACAGCAGAAATTACGCGGCCGAAAAAACCCCGTTCACAACAGACTCACAAAATTACGCTCGTTTGGCTTAGCCCATAAATGATAAAGATAAAGATAAAGAGACATTTATTCGCAACAATACAAAATTACATCACATAGACACAAAAAGAACAAGGCAGAGAGAAATTGTTGCGAAACGGACCTAACTCAGCATTCGCTAGCCGTAAAGCCAGCACTGGTCTTCCGTTGGAACCGCTTGGTGAAGAGACGGAAAGTGACACACTTAACACAAAACAATGCTGGGGTGTTATTCTCTCAAAAAACGGCGGTCGATCGAACGGACGAGAGAATTGAAGCGGTGAGTTTAAGTTGTCTCGTCCGAGTGAACAAAACACATTTTAGCGCGTGCATTGTCAATCAGGCAGCCTTATACGTTCGAGAAGTCATGCTGCCAAATTGAATACACGCGCTAAAATGTGTTTTGTTCACTCTGACGGGACTACTTAAACTCGCCGCTTGGACAATCACTCGTTCGTCCGTCCGTCCGTCGTTATTGAGAGAATCACACTCCAGAATGACTTCCACGCGGTAGAGGCGTAGGCAACTATACTTCTATATACTTCTATTTATCGGGTTTACATTTACACTAATGTGTTCCGGTGTGGCAAAACACCCTGTAAATTGAGTAGCATAGAGGCTATCCATCATGCTTGACGAAGCGTTTGTAAATCAATCTAAAGATACTCGTGTAAATTGGCTTGAAACCTACTTTCCTGTGTGCTTTGTGTTCTCTATGCATTTTTAAAAATACCAACTCCTTTATCGGTTGTTCCTTTATCCCCTATTTTTTTAGAGCTAATCTATCTATTCCGAATCAGGATATCTATTCCACTTCATAAACCATATCGTTATCAGTTATCGCATTTTTAACGTTCTGGTAGCTTTCATTGCCTTGATAATAAGATCGACCGCATTTTAGTCAGAAAAATGACGAATTCTACAAATAAAATTAGCATAACACTTTCATCCAAAAACGATTTCGATTGTTAAACTTCTTTTAAAATAATGAAATGAACAAAAATAACCCCCTCAAGTACTATATATAATAGTTTTTACACGTTGCATAAATATTTAGATATTAAGTAAGGTTTAAGTTTGTGTAAATTACTAAATTAAACAAGTAAATTGCTGTGCCCGTACAGCTGGACCAATGTAATAATCAAACACCGGCGTGATGGGGGCAAAAATGTACCAGTAGCTAGTGATTCATTAAATGTCGACTAAGTTTATCAACATCGATAAAAAACAATTTTTAATCATCATTATCATAAGTACTGGCCAAGTTTGAACACCTTTTAATTATGTGCAAACCTCTTTTATTTATACTTATCGCAATAAAAACAACAGGTATCAGACATTAACTCTGGACTTGAGTCACTTTTGACAACCATTGAAATTAAATTGAATAACGAATTCATTCAGTACAACAATATTCCTTAGCATTCCGACGAATTGAGAACCTTTTTGTTTTTTAAATCAGTTTAAAATGCGTCTAAAGAAAAAAGAGCGTTTATCTTCATGGAAAGCTGATCATTCAGATATAGAAGATAAAGGTACGACTTACTTTTGCAAGAAATGAAAGATCACGAAAAAAGTTGTCGATAAACTTAGTCGATATTTAATGAATCACTAGCACGGGTACACTTTGCCCCCGCAGTGGCGGATCCACGGGGGTGGTCAAGTACGTCATGACCACCCCCTTCGGCGCTCGTAGATACGGGTCAGAAAGTAAATAGTCGTGTGGCATGATCTCACACTTGACCGAACTTGTGCGTTCAGCAGTTAATGACCACCCCCTAATCTGAAAGCTGGATCCGCGCTTGTGCCCCCGTCAATCCGGTGTATGGTAATAATTCTAACACTATTGTAAAACATACATGTAATAATGATATTATTGTGACTATGACTACTAATCTAGAAATATAACATCTGATTTATCTCTACTCGCGTTAAGTTTTTGTTGGCTCTACGAGTTTAATATGAGCTTATTCCGCATGGCGGAGTCACACCGTTCCGGTTCCAACTCATGACTTCATAAGATAACGTCATAAGCGTTTCTATTTACTTTTTTCGTTGCTTACGGTCGAAGTGGTTGCGGACCATCCATTTACTCGTAATAAAAAAAGCACACTTTAATTACTTAAGTGCTAACTTACTGGTAATTTTGAGTACTTACTTACATACCTACATAGTTATGTAGATTTTCTAAGTTCAAGTAGGTATATAGATATTGAGCGAATAGTTGGTCCTGCGTCTTGGATATTTTCTATGTGTTTAAGTATGTATTTGTCTATGTAAGTACTTTTATCGTTGGCTAGTACCCACAGTACAAGACTAGAGCTTAGTTTGGGACTAGGTCAATTTGTGTGACATTGTCTCCTGATATTTATATTTTATAAATAGTATACTTCTATATCTGGGTCAATCAACTTTTTTACCCACACTTTTATTTTACCGGATTTCTACAAACATGTTTTTTTTTTAAATATAATATCACTGCTTATTTTCGTTTTTAATGATGTAATCATTTTACTAGTTTACCAATCTATCTTTGTCAAATACCTACCCATATCTTAATTTCTAAAATGTGCTAAAATTGGGTAATTACGTGTCTACTGAGTTACTGTCTTCGAATTTGAGTGATAAATAGTGAATTGTCAACTGAGTTACCACATTTTTATTACATACATTTTTAAACAATACATTATAATTTGATTTATGAAAGGAGTTAATGATATTACTACTATTTAAAAATAATTTCACTTACAATAAGTCCCCAGATTTTATTTTATAATTATTAAAATCTGAACGGTGGGCAACAGACAGAAAGGTGTGGGTAAAAAAGTTGATTGACCCGTCTATTTATGTGCATATTTAAATGTATCTCTTTTTTATTTTTTTTATTTTTCTGTTCTCCTAAATAAGTTTGTACATTTGCCTACTCGATGCCCAACCTTTCACCTTTCTTAATCTCTCAACGGTTAGCTGGAAGGATTTAAAGGGATAAGTTCGCCGTTGTATTTTTTTTTATTTCACTGTAGGTATTGTTTTTGTTATACAGTGTTTAAATGTATTCAAACATACATACCTATTTATGTTAATAGTTAAAAATATACTTTCCTCGCCGGCCGCGAGTACGCCCGTTTATCGCCGTATCTCGCTATTCTTCGGGAGCGTTTTATTTTCGGGGAATTAAAGTATTAAGTGTCATTTGAACAACTCTGAAGCGATTTGAACCAAAATCTCTGAGTTTTATACATATTTGACTCAACATACAGGGTGTTAGGCAGAAGGTTGGACAAATTTCAGGAACTAGCTAGGTGGGTCATACTCATCAACTTTTATTATGGGAATATGATGAGTATGACCTACAGAGTTAGTCCCTGAAGTTTGTCCAACGTTCTGCCTAACACCCTGTATATGTAGAAGCACGGAATCATAGCGTGATTAATTAACGGTCATGTTCGTTTTAATGCAAAAACTGGTTGCGCTTGTTCGCTATATTAGGAACTAGTCTCGTTTGATTCGACGCTCATTGGATTCTACACTAAAGCATGTATTTTATACTTGTTCTGGTGTATAAAAATACCATTTGAGATGGCTATGACAGGTGTTTACGGGGTTGTTGCTTTCTAGACGATTAATGAACGGATGTATACACCTGCCATTTTAAAAGGGCACACTTTCGATCCACCTCTATATAATACCAGTCTTAATAATACTTTAATATACGCACAAGTATAACACATAGTATCTACAAGCTTATACCGAAACTAATAGTGTTGTGAAGAAGATGAAGATTTAGTTTAACGGTATTTAATATTACGTATAATTACATCATCGCAGCATTGCTCCAATCGGCAAATATGTACTATCGCGATCGTTAATTTGTGACCCATTTCAAGAAAAATTGTCTTGAAGTCTTCAATGTCATTAGAGATGCCAAATCATTCGTAACTTATGGGAGACTCAACCTTATTGTTGTAGAATGTCAGAATGACTTTGGACCTAACGTGGGTCCCAAATTTAAGTTCGTGACTGTACAGTCACCCATTTTGATGCATAGACCACCATGAAACTAAGTCAGAGTGACGTAATCCATCAAATCGTAAGAGACTTGCCGTCTTATTTATAACGAAAAAATAGCTAGAGTATGCTTAATGTAGGTATGCTTTGTCTTTAGCATGCAATGCAATGATATAATATAGTAAAAAGAGGTAGATATGGTATACGCAGTTCGATAGTGGCACCCTAAAACCAAGCCAGTTGGTACACCTTTACTTAGACCCTGTTGTTTGATCAGTAGTTAAACTAACTAATTGTTAAAATTCGAAAAAGGAATGGAAAATTTTACACATTTCCTTGAGATTTAAACCATTAGTAACGTTTTTTGACCATTAGTTAGTTTAACTTACGATGAAACAACAGGCCATTAGTCTTGCGCCGTCAACGGAACCGTGAACTAGTCTGCAGAGCAACATACACTCATTTTGTTTCGCTCCCGGAAATTAGCATACCATCCTGCTTTCACTTGTCATTTATGAATTATTGTGTAATTGCAATATTTACTGATTATGTGTGCGTAAGCCGGGCCATTTTTACACGCGGAATACCGTATTATAGGTAACATATCTACCTCTTTTTATATTATATCATTGGTTCAATGTGACATTTAAGTTTTACAGAAAGTGACAAAGCATACTTTAATTAAAGTAGGATTAATGTGCGTTTATTTATAACGTCACATTGACATAGTTCCATTGTAGCCTATGAATAAAATTAGTTGAATGTACCTACAACGAGCCGTTAAATTATTTTATTACCTTTTTCTAATTTGTCGCGTGCTTGTTTAAACTCGCCATAGGTAATGTAATAATAAACACAAAGAACTTTCCGAGCCCGCATGCATTAAGGTAAAAGCTGCAATTTTTCATTATTCCACGACAGGCTAATGCTCCGCCACGGCCGTTAGTTTGTTTACTTGTATAAAACCGTAAACAAGCAAATCCAATTTCACCTATTTTTAGATTAATTGATATTTAAACGTTCGATTCAACACGCTTTTAAACACGAGTCTGAGGGCCCTGCCAAGATGCATTACGCTAACTAGCGTATCTATTCGTTTCGTTTTTAAACCAATTGCGTCACTGGTAGATGACGCGATACGAAAAGTCACGTGATCTAGCAGTGACGCGATTGGTTTAAAAACGAAATGAGTAGAAACGGTTAGCGCAATGCATCTTGGCAGGGCCCTCTGCTTTAGTTGAAAGAAAAGGAAAGGAAAACATTTATTCGTGACAAACAACGACAAAGGATAGAGAAATACTCACAAGAAGAATGAAGTCACGATATGATCACAACAAAGCCCCATCAAGTCAAACCACGGAACACACATATTTATTTGAAAATTAAATAATTTATAACATGAAAAAAAAACGCACGCAACCTTGTTGGGTTTCTATGTTCTAAATCGTAACATAGTATACGAGCTATTGTCCGCGACTCCGTCCGCGCAGAAAAATAAAACATAGCCTATGTTCATCAGGGATAATGTAGGATTCTAATGGTGAAAGATTTTTTCAAATTGGTCCAGTAGTTTCGGAGCTTAACTAATCAATGCAAACAAACAAACAAATAATCAAATCTTTCCTCTTTATAATATCAGTGTAGAAAACGAAGTAGATTTCGCGTCTGTCTACCTGTCTGTATATCTGCTAACTCCTCCTAAGCCATTCAACGGATTTTGATGCGGTTTAAAACAAATTTAAGAATACTGTAGTAAGAACTTTAGTTTAATTGTAAAAGTTTAAACATTATCATTTCAAGAATGCTTTCGTCTGACGCAGAATTCTTTTTTGCGGTTTTCTTTGTGTGTCTATAATGTTTAAAGTATTCAATTCTCTGCAAGTACCTAACTTGCTGAAACATATCAAGTCTACAACTACCTTTATTAGTTTAATCCTAATCTCCTCCCCCCCCTTATCTCCGAAGTTTATGGACCAAAAAATCAGTAAAATTCCTGATTTAAAGATAATTACTTATATTTTACGCGAAAAATAATTAAAATTTAGGCTACTCAAAATGGACCTTATTGCATAGATAATAAAGTTCATAACAAAATCAATAATTTCTATCTTAAATATGGACTTGCACTTTGTCGGTTTTTTAAGTAGTTCTCAAGTAATATGCTATTCTTAATTAGATACACTAAAGTAACATGTCCTGGTCAGTTTTTCAGGAGGAAAAACTAATTCTAAGTATTCTATATATAAAAACCCTACCGAATCCACTAAACAGCCCAACTGATTTTCATGCAACCTATAGCTAAGTATTATCCCGATTAGCTTTCAGACTAGGTTTTTTTTAAAACTGGGTCCCAATGCATGCCACAAACAAATACACAGATATACACGTACGGTCACGGACGTTAATTTGCTACCCATTTCAAAGAAAATCTGCTTGAAGATGTCATTGTCATTAGAGATGCCAAGTCATTTGTAATTGACAGGAAACTCAACCTTATTGCTGTAGAATGTCAGATTGACTTTGGAACTAAAGTGGGTCACAAATTAAATTCCTTGACTATACAACTTGTACAACTTCCCTTTTTGCCTCGGAGGTTAAAAATAAATATTTTTAATCATTCATTCACTACCATGATAAGTAAATAGGATAATCTATATATAAAGCTTAGTAATAAAATATGTTTTTTTTTACTGTGCTTAACTGAGCTCTGGGGGCCTAATATGGCTGCGTATATCGCGTGACAAAATGTAGATAAAACATTCGTCATTTTTTGACACGTACGAGTATATGCGTACGAGAGTGACGCATGCTTTATCCACATTTTATCACGCGATAAACGTAACCATACTAGGCGCGCTGGTCCAATAAGAAACAATATAACTAGTTAAGGTACAATGAATACGGCATTATTCTAAAACCGATTGGCTCTCAGATTCCACTTGTGTGAAACTGCGATTAGTTTGGGATTGGAATAGCCGTCAATTTATATGCACTTTGACGTAAGTATATAGTAAAACTGTCACCTCTAATCTTTTTCTAATCGCAGCTAGATAATACCATCAGGGGCCTGTTTTATAAAGCTACAAATTACAATTTACGGGTTACAAGTTTCCATTTGACACAACCTCGACCAATGATGACCAGCCATTTGAGCAATGTTGCCAGTTTAGACCTGTAAAATTGTAACTTGTAGCTTTATGAAACGTGCCCCAGGTGGTCTATGAGCTCGTTTTTCCAAACCTTTCCGTTAAAAAAAGTGTACTTCGTCGAATTGCAAATGCAACTGGGTCGCTAAAAATCAGTTTGGCCTTTAAAGAGTTATTTCTGAAAACGGCATAGCAAATGTCGGGGTACGTCAGGGGTTTTAATAATTAAAGTTATTCCTTTAAATAAGTAGATTTCAGCTTAGTTTTGTGTAAAATTAATAACTAGCAGTGGAATGTGTTAATTGGTATTACATTGATGTAATTATATTTAAATTAACCTTATTCCGAAAATAGCTGTCCAATGAAAACGTGGCTTAAACCGCAACAGTTGATATGCGTACAACATATACTTAGTAATTCGTATAATGTGACTAATTGACAATAAGTCATTTTACTGACTTAACTATTGTTCATTATAACTAATGACTGATTTATTTACAAACCTGCAGTACTTCTAAACTAAAAAAAAGTCACTTAAGAGAGATGTTTTTTAGTTATCAAAAACTTTATAATTTAGTCATCATATTAGTTTTATCAAACAAAGCTTATAGTAACAACAGCAAGTTCTTTAGTGGTTCAACCAACTTAACTTGTAATATTACTTATTCTGTGATTCAACTAACATCTTAGTTGATGCATCTAACGTCTTGTTAGGCTCGTATGGAATCAAGACGCTTATACACAACTAGCTTCTGCCCGCGACTTCGTTCCCGTGGAATAGTTACTTTTGGCTACCGCTAACTTTAACCCGCGACTTTGTTTACGTAGAAGGTTGAAACATTCTTCATTGGCGCTCCGCTCCTATTGGACTTAGCTTGAAGATATATAACCTATATATAGCCTTCCTCGATAAATGGGCTATCTAACACTGAAATAATTTTTCAAATCGGACCAGTAGTTCTTGAGATTAGCGCGTTCAAGCAAACAAACAAACTCTTCAGCTTTATAATATTATTATAGTATAGAAGACCGTCATAATCTTGTTAGAAGCGACCAATCTTTTTTTTCCAGTGTGCCCGCAACCTCGTCCTCGTCTCCCACCGGCAGCGTTTTTTTTTGCAGGGCAAAATGTAGCCTATATGATAATCCAGGGTATGAGCTGTCTCCTTTTCCAATTTCATCCAAACCCGTTCAGCACTAACATTAACGCACGTAAACTTTCGTATTCATAATATTAGTGAGAATTAGTAAGATTATATGACTGTAAAGCGTTCTACTAAAGGTCACCATCAGAGGCCGTATCAACTTAAAGTAAGTATTAAATTTTAATTTAAAAAAATAGTCGTTAAAACCAGCCAGATTCCAGTTAGCAAAAGAGATAGAGTGCTTTAAAATGTCTCTAATAACATAATATATCTTATTTTTCCAACGTAACCGGCTCGTTATTTAAAATTACGTGGCGTAATTTGACGCTCGAGTAAAGTTGAGTTTTAATTGGAGTTGGTAATTGATAGCTTTCAAGTTTTTAATGTGAGTTAAATAGGCGTTCGAAACTCCGAAGCTCTGCTTTTGTCTATAGGGAATTCCACCTAGAGGTAATATAAAAAGTTTATCATTTAAATAATTTTATTCATCAATAAAAAACTGCTTGAATTTTATGCCCGTAATATATAAAAGTTCGTGTGTGTTTGTGTGTGTTCGTTTGTTACTACTTCACGCTGCAACGGTTGAACGGATTTGGATGAAATTTGAAATGAAGATAGCTTTAGGTACTTTTTATCCTGGAATTCAGAGTTTCCAAGGGAATAACAGTAATCGAAATCTACGCAGACGAAGTCGCGGGCAGAAGTTAGTGAAGAATATGGGGATGGAGGATCCTCATCCTGAGCTGAAGACGCTAATAGTAATGATGAAGCTGTCTTTGTACAGAGGGGTGCTTTCGGATACACTTCGACCCTATAGGATAGGCTTAAATCCAATCCGTCCAATGGTACGCGAGAAAATATTCCTCAAATAAGTTTTGGATTCTTTGATTCGGTATTCAAATTCGTATTGTTCTTAAAGAAAGCTTACCTAACAAAAATATAACTATCTACTAAAAGTTTAAAATGAAAATTGAAATACATCATGAAATGGTTAGGATCTCAACGGCTCGTTCCTACATTTATCCTTTATTTTATCAAAGCTGAAGAGCATGCAAATTATCTTCAGCATAATATTTCCGTCCGTTCACAGAATGTCCACGTCCACACAAGCGGCCATTATCGTAAGCATCCGACCGTACGACGCATGTGGTGTCAAGCCTCGGTTGTTCTTTTTATTTCATTCCGCATCCGGACCGCGGTCACCCGCAGACTGCCACGGGATGAAAGGAGTTTAAATATAGAACCAGGAAAATGGTTGCCTCTATTTTATTGTTGCATCTGTGGAACGGCGTGGCAAAGAGTTAAAGGATACCATAAATAATGATTTTATTGTTTTTACCTTACAGCGCGGCGTGGACTATTATAATATATTTATTTTCGGTGAAATAGGTGTTATATTTAAAATTATACATATTATATGTACCTACCTTTATGTCCACACATTGATTAACTTATGTATGACAGACACTGACGTGTGTAAGCATTACGCTGTTTTTAGCATTTTTTATAGAAAATATATTTTCTTTGTTTTTTTAATACTTGTTTTTTATACATGTTTGTTTTTTATTTTCTTAATTTTTATTTTCTTTCTTTACAGGAGCTGAAGACAAACTCCGTTTATTGCCAAGAAGTTTAATTTAAAATTGTCCCTATGCTTTCCTGTAAGTTTCTTTTTGTTTCTTTTACTTTTATGATTTTTATATTTTTACTAACCTAAACTTATTTCGTATCTACTTACTAAAACGCAGCCTTACCTATACAAAGGCATCGAATTATTATTTTAAAAATACATAACTATAGTCGCGCCGTTATGAAAGGCCTGATTTGACAGCTGTCACTGCGGTACAAAATGTAACCTCAAACATGCTTCAAACAAATATTTTGTACTACGTTGACAGGTGTCAAATCGGGCCTTTAATAACGGCGCAACTGTAGGTTCCCTTTTAGTCCTTGAAACAGGATTAGAGCCGAGGCCGGATGAGATGAGACGGGCTCTTGACGTAAACCTCTTTCGTGTCGCGTTTTGTCGACGAAAATTAAAACAGGCTTAGCTTCTGTCTTGCAAAAGCCTACAAATATTACGGTTCGGTCCGCTCTAACGTTTTGGAATTGAAACTAGGCACGTAACAAAATAGATTTACGAGTACAGTCAACCACATGGATTTCTAAGCCACTATGGTAAGTGACGCTACAAGTCAAACCGGAAAAGGTCTTTAGATTTCATAAATGACGTCACTTTTAAATAGTTCTTGAGTTTGAGGAATTTTGATTTCGGTATTCACGAGGAGCAAGTGGAGATACTAGGTTTAGGTTACTGTAACTTTCATTCTAAGCGTTTAAGAACTACCGATGGGTGTTTCTGTAATGCACGCAAATCGAAAACGCATTTTGAAAAATTTGGCTCTTGCTTTGCTAGGTTTTGATTTGGGGCACCCGAACTGAGACTGACACTACTGGCAGAATTGTACCACTAGACAGTTAAATTCCTCGCCTACTGCATATAACAAAGAACTGAACTCGAAGTGAGACCGGTCCGTGTTGACAACTTCTCATTCCGTTACTTGTTAACAAGTTCTATCAACTGTCAGTTCCTACCCCATTTAACGATCTATTTACCCAACGATCTATTTTATTTTACGGTCACGTTTCCACGATATTCCCAACAAATATACAGTAAATCTGCTCACGACGATACTTTCTCGTATTATTTTTATAATATTCTAAGTGATCGTTACATTTTATTCTATATTAACCCGTGGAATGCCTTCTCCTACGCACGATCACGTATTATCCTACAAAGACCCAAGTTAGTCCACGCTATGTGGCAAAACTAAATTGCTTTTACCTTCCGCTTGCATAATAATATGTATATGTAAACATGTACAGCGCCTCTATTATATTCTAGGCGGTTAAATCCGGCGGGTTTTACATTTCCGCCATTACCGTCAAGTAAATAAGAGCTATCAAAACGTTGACAATACGATAACAGGTCAAAGTAGATTTGGTTTTTACCGCGTTCAAATGAGGCCCAGGGCCTCTGCCCTACGGGGTTAAACCATATTTCCAGGCGAATTAAAAGCAATATCATAACGCGTCAAAGACGGTTTTACCACGTTGAATAGACCCCCGGAGCCGACATCACAAAGTACGACGCGACATTAAACAATATTGCTTTGGACGTATATTGTTTCTATCTCGGCCGCCATTACTGTCAAGTAAATAAGAACGATAAAAACGTTGACAATACGATAAGGTCAAACGATATTGTTTGACGTCGTAGAGTAGAGGCCCTGATAGATGACAACCACAACAAATAAACAACCGCGTGCGTGTGTGTGAGCAAACATATACAAATAGGTAACAATCACAACTAAACAAACACAGTGACATTTGTGCGTAAATTTTGTTCTATCATTGATGTAAGGCTTTACAACCTCACACAAACAACGTATCCCTCAATTGAAATACTGGCGTCTCATTTAGGGCCCGCAGGCCTTTCGCGTAGCTCACTCGCAATCGTGATCGGCTTCAAAACAAAACAATTGGTTTCATTTTGTATGCAGACAAGCCTTCTATTTTCAAAATGAAAACGATTGTGATTGCGAGTGTGTTTACGCGAAAGTCCTGCAGGCTCTTATGCTTCCATTCAAACTAGACCCGTTATGGAGTATGTTATGTATGGTAGTAAGGCTTGATTTCCTCCTACGCTGACATCGGTTGCTGACGTCGGTCGAGCGTACGAATATATGGCAAATCTGCCGCGGTTGTCAGCGTCGCTGTGCGGTGTCCGATAGAACATGGTGTATATTCGTACGCTCGACCGACGTGAGCGACCGATGTCAGCGTAGGAGGAAATCAAGCCTAAAGTACATATAAATCGCAGACCTACCCCATTATTCCGTAGTATACTTTGTCCCTCTCTGTCAGATTCAAATGTCATAATGACAGATAACGACAGAGTATTTTAAGCACACTTTAGCTATTGCGCGTTTATGAATAAGAGGGATAGTATCCAAGGTCCTGCGAGGTTGTCATGACAACTGCATCCGCGCGGAAGGAACAATCGATACCGCAGCCACGTTTATTTGCCTGGCTTTTTAATTGTGACGTAGGAATGACGAGAGATGAGATTCTATTACGGTTAACACAAGTTATATCTTCTCACTTGTCGCTTAGTGTGTCCCTTTCGTAATAGGGGGATAATTTAAAGGGGGAATCAACAAGGAAAAAGTCATGAGCAATATTTGGTAGCCGTCGAGGCCCTAGACATGCATTCGGCGTTCGTTATCGTTATCAAAAATGTATAGGATTGTCGTAAGCTGTCACACGGTCGCGTCGAGCGGCTGCGTCAATTCCATACATTTTGCCAGTTTTCGAAAATCTTTTACGTTAGCGTTAAGCAACTTGTGCCTCACTGGTGCTAATTAATAGAATCGATAGAGTAGAAAATATTTATTCAACACACACAGAAGAAATTAGGATGAATGTTTTTAAGTTGGTGTCGTCGTTTGCTGAGAATGGTTCAGGGAGAAGTCTTCTGAATCGGCGAATCTATGTTTATAAACAGAGACGAGTAAGTTAAAGCGCAAAAAAACTCAAGGCATTGCTATCAGTTGTAAAAGCTATTCTCGAATTGGAACTCTATGGCCTAAAGTTCTAAACAAGCAAAAACAAATGCAAAAAGAGCTTCTTTTGAAGATGTATTAGCAGTTGTTAATTGGGTCATTATTTGGGCGTTTGTTCCGAATCACTTTCGTGGTCACATTTTTGTAGAAGTGACTGCAGATTTCGATTTCGTTTCTGGATAGGTAGGTATCTAAGCATACCGGCCATCTAACTAATATCCAAAAACTGCATCAAAATATACGCCCAATTCTTCAAAAATATGTCCACAAAAGTGAGGCGGTTGAAACGCTCGAATAATGACCCAATTAAAGATGTGTACAAAAATCGACATGGCCTCTGACTTATCTTTTGTGGTTTCAAATTTTCCGTTACTGACCTATTTTGATTGCTCACTGTATTGATAATTTGATAGTTACCTCAATTTCATTATCAAACTGCTCGAGAAGGGAAAAGTCGTGGCATATGTCGATATAAGCTGTATTCTTATATTACTTGCACGTGACCGGCCGTCCATTTTCATGATGTATTAGACAGGTAAGGCAGAAAAAATATCCGCCATTTTGAAACGGGAACCTTCCCAATAAGTCACTGCCTGTATTGGATATAATAAGATATCCTCCGGAAATTATTAGTAGATTGTTATTTTTCGATATCTGTATTGTTGAAAGCGTTCCATCTGAGTTAGAAGTATTTATTTAGTAGCAGTAAAAATAATAACTTTACGTAAGGACTTTATCCGATAACGGTGTGCTGAAAAGGAAGTGGTTATGATTTTAGAAATGTATGTAAGTGAAAATTGGAAGCCGATGATGATGATGATGATGATGATGATGATGATGATGATGATGATGATGATGATGATGATGATGATGATGATGATGATGACGATGACGATGACGATGACGATGACGATGACGATGACGATGACGATGACGATGACGATGACGATGACGACGACGTTATTCAAGTGAGATGACTAATTGTAGTGATTAAAATATTGGACGGAATGAAGAATGTCAGTAGGTACGCCAAATCACTTGAAACTTTGTAGCAGTAAAGTTTATAAATAAACAAACATACTACTGTTTATTTTATTCAAAAAGACTCAGTAGTTTTGATTCTATGAACGTTTAAAATTTGGGTCAATAATATTAAAACGCGCGGGGGCCATCTTGCTGGGGTGACGTCATCGCTTAACAGCGGTACGCGCCCTTATATGAAAAAGTAAGTTTACAGGGCTATAACTTTTTAACCGTTATAAGTAGCCAGTTGAATTTTTCACAGAATACGTGTTATTATAAAATCTATCGTTTAAAATTGTACAATGAACAATAAATCAAATCTCAAGAGGGGTCCCCATACAAGAAACATGAAAATAAATCAATTTTTTTAGCATTTTTATACGGATTGTATTTTTATATTGGCTTCTTATTTTGATGCTATTTTGAGCTTAAATTGTAGTCTAATTTTTGTAGTTTACGACTAAATAGCAATGTCAAGTAAAACTGCTACAAATATGTGACAAAACTGATTTTATCAACACGATATTTTAAGCGGTCGCCCATCCTGTTTTAGACTACGCGTGTAGTTGCTTAACTTTGGAAGGCGAAGTACGAGTTGTATTTATATAATAGCTTTTTATTTCGGTGTCACATTAAGTTTAGATAATAATCAAAACTCCATACAAACATATATAGTTTACGACCAAACAGTAAACTGTAGTAAAACTCTTACAAATATGTTAAAAAGTGCCTAGTTTAAATCAACACGGTCGATGTTTAGGTAAGCGGTGGTTGAATAACTTTGGTGGTAGGCCTTTCTTTACAAATTTCGTGTTAATTCAGAATTAATATCGCTACTGTATAAAAGAGTGAACTATAAAACATGAATTTTTGATTGACCTAGCAGTAGTTCTGATACTTCGTGTATTCATTTCATCGATTTCAAATTTCGCGCGCGGGCGCTACCAAGTCGATAGACGTACCGACCTACATACCTACAATACTCTCGCTTTGCAAGGTCTAGGCATTATTGCCACTATCCCAAAATTTTAAGTGCTTGATTATTATTCTAATTTTATTTAACCAACTTATTCAACAAAATTTACAAATAGAAAAGCCGGTCAGTGACAGACAGTTAGTTATGTAATACAAAATAATAGATAAACATAGCTGCCATAGTAACATCAAAACGAATTCGTAAAAATATTACGACTAACAAAGTTAAGCAAGTACAAGCGTAGTCTATAACAGGATGGGTGACAGCCTAAAACATCGTGTTGATAAAATCAGTTTTGTCACATATTTGTAGCAGTTTTACTTGAGATTGCTATTTAGTCGGAAACTATGAAAATTAGACTACAATTTAAGCTTAAAATAGCATCAAAATAAGAAGCCATTATAAAAATACAATCCGTATAAAAATGCTAAAAAAATTGATTTATTTTCATGTTTCTTGTATGGGGACTCCTCTTGGGATTTGTTTTATTGTTCATTGTACAATTTTAAACGATAGATTTTATAATAACACGTATTCTGTAAAAAATTCAACTGGCTACTTATAACGGTTAAAAAGTTATAGCCCTGTAAAGTTACTTTTTCATATAAGGGCGCGTACCGCTGTTAAGCGATGACGTCATCATCCGTGAGCGCTAGCCGCCGGGTTTCGAGCGCCGCATACTAAGTTTAAAATTTAATATCTCGAAAACTATTTGACGTATCGAAATGATTTTTTTACAGCTATTTTTAGTTTTTAATGAATAATACGTTAAGCCAAAAATCTCAACAGGCTGACATTCTCTATTGGTTAAGTAACCTCGTGACGCCCAAGAAAAAAACGCGAGATCAGCTTAACGCCCAGTGTGCAATGTATAAGTCAAAACAATATGTCCCCGCCCTTGAGTATTAATCTTCATTTTTAACCGACTTCAAAAAAAGGAGGAGGTTCTCAATTCGTCGGGATATTTTTTTTTTTTTTTTTTAATGAAAAAGTCTACCTGGATTATGGCTTAAGTCTGGGCGGTTATGCTAAGTGTCACTTTGTACAATGTGCTGTACATTGGGCGGCATGAGGGTAAGGTATCGTTGGATTCGTAATTGACAAAAGAACTTAGTCCGGTTTTAGCTAAATATTATTTTCTTATCTCGTCTAGATGTGTTGGTCGTTTAAATTTTGAGACGTAAGTAGGTACTTATGCATATATATTAGAGATAGCTGTCCGTGAACGGTTTTCAAACCAACCTTGTCCTGATATTATTGAACAAGCCAAAAAAAACAAATCGGTCGAGGCATTCTCGAGTTATGGCGTGACCAAAGGAACCGGAGTTTAATTTTTATATACATTCATTATAAATTATAATATACATTTATTAGTATAGTAGGAAGTAGGTTTTGTTAGGAGCACTACTCCGTACGTAAGTTTGTTTATAAAATGTAAATAAAATACAGTACTACTACTTACGTAAAATTAAAAGTGTGATAGTTAGTTTTGCGGGCCAGAGTATCTTATGTCGTCAAGTACTTCTATTGTATTTAGACAGTTCTGCACAATAATACCTCATTATGATAATTTCGCTCTTTGACCCCAAAGCAACAGACACTCTCTGTTAAGTAGTTGTCCTTAAAAAAAAGTGTTTTAGTACAACTACAGATGAAATGAATGTCATGGGTCGAGCGGATGTCGCGAGCATACATCGATAAAAGAAATATCCGCTGCCATGTGTTCATAATTCGTGTAATAATAATAGATTCAATTTACGACATAAATAGTAACAGCCGCACTCGATTTAGTTAATAACGAATAAGTCGTTCCTTAGTAACGATTTTCTATACAGAAGTTTGAAAAAGGAACAAGTTAATTGTGTCTAAAATGTCTCTAACTAAGTCGAGTTAATTCCTAGTTAACGTTTTCGAGTTTTACTCTACTGTCTTTTCACCTCTTCCATTTTTTTCTTTCTCAATCTCTTATCTAATCGAATAGTTAGATAGAAAAAACACTCATGTTCCAAGGTGTATAAAGACTACTTTTCTATCAAAATATTCGATCAGATTAGAGGTTGAGAAAATAAAGGGACCCTATGTCATCGTATTGATATTAACTCGGCCGCCATTACTATCAAGTTAATATAAGAGCTAACGTAACGTTGACAATGCGACAGCAATAGGTGTAAATACAATGTAGAATAAAATACCCCTGCTCCTGCTCCCCCGCCCCTGGGCCTGTGTTCCACTTTGTCTATGCCCTTCGTTTCATAATCATATTGTTGACGTCATAGTAGTTCTCATATAACTTGATGGTAAGAGTTATTATAACGTTTACAGGGGGGCTCTATTCTCTTTGGGATACACCTAAATGCTTCACACCACCACACTGACCACACTGTTCTGTCACCTCGGTGTTAGTAAGTTTTATATTGTCATGTATGTTAGTCTATAAGGTATTTGTAACTATGGGCCTCGTTGCTTATAATATTGTCAACGATATGATTGCTCTTGTTCTTAACCAGCGTCGCACTTCCAATAGGTGGTACGGCATATAGCTGAGTGGATACCATTTTCTGATACTACTTTCCTGATTCTCTATTCTATTCTATTCTATTCTATTCTATTTATTTGGAAGTATGGCGGATTTAAAAACAAGAGCTCATAATAGAAATGAATTGTAAAGGTTACATTAATAAACATCCCTATTTGCTTAAGTATAAGCAAAAAGCTTGGAATAAGGCCTGAAACAATCGTCCCAGCGCGGGCTCCGGCCGTATATTATTGTTATTTCAAACCCAAACGAAAACCTCATTTGCAAACCCAACAAACCTCATATTTTACTTGCGCAAACACTCACGTATTATGGAAGGAATATTTTTATTCGTCGAAATACCCGGAACCTTTTCTAAGGTCGTTGACACGTGTGGTGGTATTCTTTGACGCTGTAAAATAGCGTCTATAGATTCCTACCATAATTCCGGGGCTCTATTCTGCTCTGTACAACCTGATTGCTTTTGACTTGTTGTAATGTTCTCTACTCGGCCGCCATTACTGTCAAGTAAATTAGACCTTTCATAACGTTTAAAATATGATCTGATCACATATCAAAAGCAATTAGGTTTTAGGGAGTGGTAAAGACATTCTGCTGTTCAAGGAGGTAGGTGAAGTCGAGCGACTTCACTTCACAAACTGGCGACATCGCGCGACAGGTGTCAGCAGCAACGTCGCGCGAAGTCCAACAAATTAGCTAAACTTCGCCTGACATATCTGGCGAAATCGCGCGACAGCTGTCGGGTGCGCTACATGACGGCGACACGTGTCTCGCGATGTTGCCAGACATTTCGCGCAAAGTTTTGCAAAGTCGCTCGACTTCGCCTGACGTCGCTGCCGACACCAGTCGCCTGATAACTCTGATAAGTCGTGCGAAGTCCGGCAACATTGGGCCACTTCACCCGACGTCGCTGGCGACACGTATTGCGGCACATTTGTCCCTAGTGAATGCCAATTATTTGTTTTTAATCAATCAATCCAAAAATTATGACAGCAAAAAAAGATTAGGAACCCATTTATCAAATGCTTGTAACTTGTATTACAAGCGGAAATCTAATTCCAACAACATGTGTTAAAAAACCGCCTTCAAAAACGCAAAAAATAACTTCTTTAAAATTGTAGGCACCTAATAGGTTAGTCCAACTGATGTCGGCTTTTTGTTGAAAATGTTGTGGTCGCCGACTTCAGTTGGACTAACCTATTAGGTGCCTACAATTTTAAAGAAGTTATTTTTTGCGTTTTTGAAGGCGGTTTTTTGTTTTTTAAAACATTTATTTTATTTTATACTTTTTAGTGATCATAATACGCTGTTACGTAGTCCCACTTCTTAGTTGAAATGAAACTTTAACTTATATCAAGCGCGCCGCAAGCAACGCCGCGGGAAAATCACAGTCATATTTCAACAAGTAAATATTATTCGTTGTAGGTAGTCGCTCAACTATCTTAATCGAGATATCTTATCGCCACCCTTGAAATCGGTACCATTGAGGAGTTCCGGTGGCCATCTGTGGTCTTCATCATCAGTTCCACTACACCAAAGGATACTTTCTGAATGCAAATGCTGGACTTGTTACTAAAAATACTAAAATCGCTATATGTTTGCCTACAATATTTGAGGAGTTCCCTCAATTCCTCACTGATCCCCTCATCAGATACAGATTTGGTGACAATGGGACCACCTCGAAAGTATATTCTATCAAACCAAAAAAAAAAATTTGAAATCGGTCGACAATTGACGGAGTAATCGGTGAACATACATAAAAAAAAAAAAAAAAACATACAGTGGAACGTATAACCTCCTCCTTTTTTGAAGTCGGTTAAAAAGAGACTTCCACTTATATTATAAGTTACAATCTTTTGATAAACAGGCCCCTGTTCGATCCATCGAGCTTACCTAAGCCGCGTGTAAGAATAATCTCTGAAATGGTGTGCCTACTATAGGAAAATACGTGGTAATGAAGGAAACAAGGTTTCAAATAGTCCTACTGACGTAGGGGATTTCGTTATTCTGACCTTTGTGGATGATTTTATATTCATTGAGGCGGACGGCGGACCTCTCTAAGGATTTAATGTTGAAATAAATTCGATTTGTCATTTGTTTGTCTTCAAGTCAGTTTCATCTTAAAAAATGGTTTGGAAAAAACAAGTAGGTACAATTAAGTTTTGCTCTTTTAATGTTTTCTTGCTTTCGGGAATTCGTGTCTGTTGGCTTTATTGTTAAGTCGTAAGATCGCTTTTCGATATTGGAACTAATTAATCGTTACACTTTCTCCCAAAGGGTACAGTCATCGTCTTTGTTCCTCGTCTCTTTGTCGTTAAGTTTAACCTACTTATTCATAAACTTACTATAAACTTATTTGGTTGACTCCCTTTCTGTCCAATTCAAATGTCATAACATAATGAAAGATAAGGACAGACAAATATTAAGCACACTTTAGCGTGCGCTGTTTTTAATAGGAGGGTTACTAGTACATAGTATGTACAGTGCAACCATTTTCTTAATATCGATCGGCATCGTTTTTTTATGACACACGAGTGACAAATATACTGTCAGTTGCGGGTGCAAGCGTGATAGCGATAGTCAGCCGAAAGCTTTTAAGAAGCTGGGAACACTGTACATAATATGCTACATCGAATAAAGACCTCCAATCATCGGCCTATCATATCACCATGACACAATGACATAACTTCAAAATCACAACGAAAAACAAAACAAATACTTATTGGTTTTCTGCGATAACGTTCTACGATCGCTAATGGGATGCTCCGTGATCGGACGTTACGAAAGGAAATAATATATTTGTCGAATATTCTGGAACATTTTCGCAGGTCGTTGACAGGCACGAGGAAAGGAAAATATTTGATAACGAAGGAAACGACGTTTCAAATGATGCTAGCACAAGTTGTCTACGACTTGTTGTAATTTTTGACTAGTCTGAAGCAAGCCAAGATGCAAACGCTACTAACGTTTCTTTTTATCACTTAAACGTATGGGATGAAATTCTCGTGCGTTGCGATAAACCACGTGGTCACTGTTTGTGGTACATTTTGGGTGATATGATATAAAAGAAAAAAGCGGCGAAGTGCGAGTCGGACTCGCCCATGAAGGGTTCCGTGAAAGGTAAATTGCGGTTTCCGATTCATGACGTATTAAAAAAACTACTTACTAGATCTCGTTCAAACCAATTTTCGGTGTAAGTTTGCATGATAATGTACATCATATATTTTTTTAGTTTTATCATTCTCTTATTTTTACCACTTTGGAAGTGTCTCTCGCGCAAATTATCCAGTTTAGGAAAAAATGATATTAGAAACCTCAATATCATTTTTGAAGACCTATCCATAGATACCCCAGTACCCCACTTTTTGTGTTTCATTTCTAAGTATGGGGAACCCCCAAAATTTATTGTTTTTTTTCTATGTTTGTGTGAAAATCTTAATGCGGTTCACAGAATACATCTACTTACCAAGTTTCATCAGTATAGTTCTTATAGTTTCGGAAAAAACTGGCTGTGGCATACAGACGGACAGACAGACAGACAGACATGACGAATCCATAAGGGTTCCGTTTTTTGCTATTTGGCTACGGAACCCTAAAAACGATATGAGTTTTTGCATCTTGGCTAGGGTCTCTGTAACGATAGACATACAAGATGACCTAATACTCTCATGGAATCGTTATTTATTACCTTCGAGTCATGAACTATTTTGTAATACCTATAAATAGTTTAGGTCACGTCTTGCAAGTTGTTTTAAGTGTTTCTGAACGTGATAAGTGGGCTATTCATTCGGTTCTACTTACGTAACTTCCTTTATAATTAAATTATTAACTTAACTAATTCTCACACTAACTAAATTCTGTCAGAATGTAAAATAATATACATTTACATTGATCATTGTCTAACGTTAGAAGAAGCGAAATGCGGTATTTAACACCTATACATTCTTGATATTAGGCTCACATTATAAACTATGATAATTTAAAGGTTTAAGTAACATTATCAAAACATTTAACAACTTATTGTTCTAAGTTTTAGGATTGTTTTGAAAATAATTACATTATAATGAGTTTTTTCTTTATTTCAATACATATGGGTAATTATGAGGATTTTAGGGTAAAATAAACTTGCTCATTAAAGCACCCATTGTTATTTTTGTATAATGAAAGCTTTGCTTCGCCTGTGTGGGTAAACGTTCAAATTAATTACTTTAAGAGTTACGATCAGCTGCTTGAATAATTATGAAATAAATAGACATGAGAGGACCTACACAAATTGACATAGTCCCTTACTAGGCCAAGATACACACTCCATGTTTACTTACATAAGCCATTCCAGATTAGGTCAATTAATTAGGGCAATAGATCCGTGTCAGATTATCTTGTTAAGTTGAACACACGATCCCATATGAGGGACGCTGAGATTTTTATACTTATTTCTTTGCGGTTGTTTACGGTGACAGCGGATTTGTTTCTATACAAATACTCAATATATAATACTCAATATAATAAATTACATGGTCTGTGCCAATTGAAAATGGCCAAGATGTAAACACAACCAACGAACCAATGTACCATTATACTCGATAATCACGTGCTTTTTAAGATCGAGTGAGGTCTTAGCAATAATTTACACACTTGATCTTTACTTTCACATTAAATTTAAGATAAGATAACTATTTATTATGCGTTATTTTAAACAAAAACACGCTTGATGAATATTTGAGGTTATGTGTCAAACAGTACTAATTTGTTTACATCTTTGGCGATTTCAATTGACACAGACTATAGTATACTCGTATGACTATTAGATAGATAAAATTCCCAGATGTAATGGTAACCCCTCCTTTTAGAGCTGATATCTCTTAATCGCGGGCCAAAGCTAGTCTTCTATACTTAATTCCATCACTAAGCAAGCAATGCCTTAACTACTAAACTGCCCTCATAAGACAAAATACCGTATCTCAAATTCAATAGCCAGAGCAGTTTAAATCCTCTCCCATTAGTAATGAGGTTGTACTTGCTACAGGAGTAGCGTGAGATACCGCAATTTGTCTTACCTGGGCATTAAACGTGAGAGAAGTGAACTCTTGAGGATGGTATCACTTGTTGATGGGTCGTACCGAGAGCTTGGGCAAATATTTGTGTGATGAGCGCCAATCTTGGATATTTTCTATGTATTTAAGTATTTATTTCTCTATATCGTCGGTGAAAGTGCAATACTGCGTAACGAACTAATGAAATAAGGTGAGAATTACACCTTAGCAAGTAAGCCAGTAAGTTACATTTTTCAGCTTATTAAATTTGTTATTTACGCGGTTTTGCAGTATCACCTACGATATGAGTATTTATATCGTTGTTTAGTATCCATAGTACAAGAGCTTAGTTTGGGACTAGGTCAAAGTGTGAGATTGTCCCCTGATATTTATTATTTGTATGTCTTTACCAATCACGGGACTATGGGAGACGCGGACCTTTGGAAGGCGTGCATGGAGTCGAAGCCAACAGTCAGAGGCCCTTTAGATAAGTTTAATTTAGTAAAATGATGGGACACCAACTGGCGATTGTCCTTGACTTTAAACTATACTATACTATATTTATTTCTTATTTACGTACCTATAAGTCTTTTTAAATTGTTTAATTCAGTTTGCACCGCCTGCCTGTTTCTATTGTGTATATTTAACCATCTCTTCTTTGTAAGGTTGTCTGGAAGAGATCGCTATTTAGCGATAAGACCGCCTGTTGACTCACTATGTCTTTATTTTAGTTTCTTGTATATCCGTTACTTGGTGTATGTGGTGTTTCAATAAAGTGTTTTGTATTGTATTGTGTAGACCTATACAAATATGCCCCCACGGAGAACCACCTGTCATTGTACATAATACAACCCAACACAAGTTAGCTATTATTTAGCGCTGTAAGTTTCAGTCTAGGTTTCGCCTAGTTTCTCAGTCCTTGGCCCAGTAGCACGAGAGTCCTTGAAATGTAACCGGGCCGTGGCGGGAAACTTGTTAATTGCATTAGAAATATTAATTGACAGCGGAAACTGGGGCATGTAGCACCTGCATGTGTGTGTACACTGCATGTCTTCAAGCTCATAAATAAACACACAATTAGTTTCTAATAGTAATTTATGTGACTGGTGCATAATGAGGGGTATTAATACACGAGTGTGGTTTATGAAACGAGTCGAAAGGCGAGTTTCATAATAAGATCACACGAGTGTTTTATTGCCTAATTATGTGTACTGTCGCATACATAACTTTATCTAAATGCATATCATAAGTTTTCTACAATATGTAAGAAACCTGTATCTGTGGTTGCCATGTATCTTAATATACCTGTATCTTAATGTTTACATTAAAGTATCGGTCACTGATACTTTAACGTGAACATTAACATGCAACCAAATCGATAACCGATACTTTAATGACATGCAATACTTTAATGTAAACATTAAAATACAACCACAAATACAGGTTTCTTAATATAGGCCATTTGCTTATCATTTTCTACATATTGTAGGGAAGTTAATATGATATGGATGTTGATAAAAGCCATTTCTGCTTATGTGCGGGGTTTTGTATTCATAAACGCACAATAACTGAGCCGCACTGAGAGAGGAGGCGGTGCGGTGCGGCGCGTTCCTTTCGTTTAATATGGTTTTACCGTGTAGAATAGAGCCCCAGGGCCTATTTTGGCTGTGTTTATCGATGTGGATAAAAACGGATAAAAAAGTCTGTCACTTTCTGACCAGTATATAAGTACAAGAGTGACGGATGCTTGATCTGCCCGTGATATAGGCTACTAATACGGCCCCAACACGATACAGAGTATGAAGTGTTTATTATGCAACTGTTACATTATTAAAGCATTTGTGATAAGAATGGCAAACTAGATATTGACTGACTGATATCCGTAATGAGCGTAACCATGTTAATAATAACAATGCTATAAGTTCAAATGAAACCTTGATGTTATTTTCAAAAACCTAACCAACGATACCCCTCAAGTTATGATGTTACATACGAATAGTTTTTTTAATTCTCGGATCAATATTTCACATTTTTATAAATTTACTACTAAAGGGCATTGGGTAAATTTGTTTGATGAATATTGTCATTTTTTTTCAGCGGCCACGGATGATTTTTACATAGTTATTTAGAGGACCTCTAAATAAAATGGATATATATATTATAATTATGGCGTTAAATAATATCGGAGCGGAGATTTTAAAGATTTTAGTATTCAGTTTTTAGTACAAAAGTACGCCCAAGTATGAGTATTTAAATATCTCGGCTCCGATGCACTTAAGAGTATTACATTACATAACAAAATATGTTTATTTTGAATAATTCTATCATAATTTACCACTTTTACGAATGGCCGCTCACCTTGAAAATGTGTGAATTTTACAAATGACAACAATTTTACCCAAACCCCTTTGTTAAGCGGTCAAGAATTAAATCTGTAAAATTTTAGTGACATTATCCCAAAAGTCTTTGAGAAAACGGTTGTGACGGATGCCATTTTATAATGTAATTTTTACCATTTGACTACGGATCGCTAAAAATATCCTAAAAGATAATGTACGAATGGTTGAAGGCGTTGTAAGTTGACTTGTGTATGAATGAATAATGAAAATAAATCGACTGAGCGCTCAAACAAATGGCAGACAATTCATAATCGAGTGAATACCTACCGAGTAATGCCGTTGTTTTGGAGTTAGCAGTATACCCTTACCATGCGTTACATTACCGTACTCGCTACAAAGTAGAATGCTCTGTCCCTCGCAGACCTCGCAGTATTCTTATAGAGTGCGAGGGACATAGCATATGACTCGCTAGCGAATACGGTAATTGTAACTCATGGTAAGGGTACGGTCCACTTCGAAAAACTGTTAAAGGTAACGTTACTGAATAGCGGGATCCTTAATGATCCTTGTGCGCTAGATCTCAAAATTCTAAAGCTGTTCTAGAATAAATTAGATGATTGTCGTGGAAGAAGAATAGCCAATAGGCAATATTCATGAGTTTCCACAGCTGCAATATAAGCTGATTCATGTAACAAACACACATATATACACATACATACCTTCACGTCTTCATTTCCAGAGTGGGGTAGGAATTACCAACAACTCTAAAAATTTGTTGATAATTCTGTAACCACATCTTGCACAAATAGTCTAAGATGTTTACCAGAGTATTAGTGACAGGTTGCAAGCCCATTGCCTAAGGGCCCCCATATACGGAACGATCAGTCGTTCGATTTCAGTCTGAACCGACGGATCGTAACGACGAATCGTACCGTATATGGCGCCCTTAATGGGTCCCATATACGGTACGATTCGTCTGTACGATCGATCTGATGAAAATCGTGACGATTGATCGCATCAAAAATGACGCCCATACACGAAACGATTGGTCGTAACGATCGATCATTTACATGTTTGAAACGTAGGATAAAGACGTGTTCAAATGTTCGTGTTAGAGTGAGACAGAATCGAATCGTTGATCGTAAAGAGCCATACAGTGTCGATTCATCGTTACGATATTCATGATTGCATGGATTTTTGTTGCGATGTCCGATATCGTCTTCGATGAAGTAAATCGTCAACGATCTTGACATACACTATCGATTCGTCGTTTCGATCGGTCTGCACGGCTAGCACAAGTTGCCCGCGATTTCTTTGTCGCTCGGATCTCCCTTCCTATCTAGTCCGTAACGATAGAGACACACTGAGCGACAAGCGAGAAAACTACCTTGTGCTACCCGTGCTGAAGCGACGGATCGTTCCGTGTATGGGGCCCTTAACATTACTACAAGCCTTTATTCCCTTAGTCGCCTCTTACGACATCCACGGGAAGACACGGAGTGGCACTATTCTAACGCGGCAACCACACAACAACAGTTGGGAAAAACGAGAGGCATTCTATTTTAGTCCTCAGGGTTGGCAACGCAGTTGCTGTCTTTGGATTATCAGATTGTAGTCTTGACAATGGAAATGTCTACGGGTCCCAGATCCCACTTACCATCAGAGGCCCGTTTCATCAAGCTACAAGTTACAAATTACAAGCGAAAGTCTCTTTCTAACTCCTTTTGCTAGAAAGAGACTTCCGCTTGTAATTTGTAACTCGTAGCTTCGTGAAACGGGCCACGGTTGGCGCACTTCTTGTAGCGTCGTACTTCTTATTAAAAGTTCAAATTGAGAAATAAATACGATCATCTATGCTCTCCTTATAGCTTTAATAAACTTTAACTGCTATTTGAAAACCTAAAAATATATATAATGAAAACGTTGACGCACGAATGAAAACTGTTGATTAAGTTAAACCTCCTATAGAATCCACAATCTCATTACTAAAGGTAGAGTCGAATCTGTTGTAGCTTACGAATGGCTTATACGTCCTTCTTCCGTCCGTCTTTGTGAGGCAGATGTCAAGCGCAGGTAAATGTCAAGTCGCTCGTTATTTAGTCTCACTCGTAATGAGGTCGCAGGGCGAGACAAAGCGGGTCGGAATAGCACCCTCGTGAGATTTTATATTGTATAGGAACTGCGGCTTGGAATTGGAGATGGAAAACAACCCGTGAAAAATATTTAAAAATGCCGTGGGTATGGGGTTGCCATACCTATGTAAAAATGAAGCCCTGTAAAAGACTTACATCAATCGAAAAGTCCTGACATGTCTCGCAATAACAGAGGTTCATTATGAATTCGAGCAATTTAATAATTTTGTTTTTGTAACTATTTCAGTATTTTTTTCCAAAATGTGCTTATGCCTTTCATAGTTATTTTTGTTAAATTCATGTCCATTTCGATCTTTAGTGGTTACATTTATATATATTTTTGGATTAAGGAGTGTGAATTTTGTTTTTCTATTGAATAATTGCTTGAAAAATGACAATTGCCGAGTGGGGCCGCAATCCCGAAGAAAGTCTTAAAATTCTGACATAATATCAGGACCATTCCTGACGTATGGTAACCCTACGTGGGTATGAGTATCATGCAAGGAAGAGTTTTATATGTAGGTATAGATATATAAAACTTCCTTGGTTAAGGAGAGATAACGCACAGCCAAAACCGCTGAACTTACGAACTTAAAATTTGGAAGGAATATTCCTTGAGCCTAAACTTCCGATACTATTATGCATCTTGTCTAGGGCAGGGTATCCTAAGCCGTAACCATTTTAAAATTTAGACACGAACAGCACTGCCCATGAGGCATCATTTACGAAATTTCGTGTGCCTATGAGTTGTTAAACTGGTATTTCTTTTTCCGACGTTGTTAAAGCAGAACTACTGTTCAATGTGATTAAATTTCAATTCCTTTGTCTTTGTCTAGAAGCTTGTAGTATCAAGTGTTTCCTCCGGAGTCGAGTTACTTATTGTTGGTAGCGCGTAGTAGCGTAATACATTCAGTGCCAGGTGTTTTAGTTTCCTTATTATCAAGACACGATAAGGGGTCATGTTGCTAGATGTGTGAAGTGTTTGTGATTTTGCGGTTACAATACAGTTCACCGACATAGACTACCTCTTTAACGTGATTGAGACGAGTTTCGAGGGTATTATAGTATTCATTTTAAAGAGTATGTCGGAGGTACTTATTATGTGGAATTGATCCATTTATGCATAGAGATCCAGCTTAATATAGTGTTAGCATTTACCAATTAGTGTATTGTTTTATTGTATAAAGGGCATTGGGTAAATTTGTTTGAAGAATGTTGTCATTTTTTTTTTCAGCGGCCACGGATAATTTTTACATAGTTATTTAGAGGACCTCTAAATACACACAGATATTTATAATTTATGGCGTTAAATAATATCGGAGCGGAGATTTTAAAGATTTAAATATTCAGTTTTTAGTACAAAAGTACGCCCAAGTATGAATATTTAAATATCTCGGCTCCGATGTACTTAAGAGTATTACATTACGTAACAAAATATGTTTATTTTGAATAATTCTATCATAATTTACCACTTTTACGAATGGCCGCTCACCTTGGAAATGTATGAATTTTACAAATGACAACACTTTTACCCAAACCCATTTAATGTAATGTAAGTAGATATACTATATTTTTACTAATTTTTGGGTAGACGAGAGGGTTGGGCTGGGAACACTGGAAGGCCCGACGGTTGGATGGGCAGAATGGAGAAAAATGTCAGGAGAGGTACATAAAGGTGGTAGAAAAATTTATCAAAAACTAATCATTCGTCAAGGTAAAGAAGTAATTATAGTTAATACTTGTACATCGACTTATTTTATTGTGATATGTTAATAATAGCCTTTGAAAAATTATAACGTGGACAAATTATAGTTCGAAAAAACAACAGTATAAAAATAAACCCTATGTGGACGAAGCGGGATTAGGTATACACTAATCACGTGAAAGTTTGTGAGTGTGTGTCGGACGGACTCCGTCAATCTAAAACGGCTGGATTGATTTGGATACAGTTTAGAATTAAGATAGCTTACATCTACCTTTTATCCCAACTAAAAATCCCGGTGGTTGGTCAACGCATACGAAACCGTGGGTAGAAACTAGTTTATAAAATACAAAGGTGTAGCTAACGTTGTCGACTCCGGTCAAACAGCGCACACACCTGCGCTCGTTGCTGCTTTATGGGCGCCCTTTACTACCAGACATTGGGTAGGGGTGGAGCAGAACCGATTGGGAGATATATTATCGAGGTTCATTTTAATGAGACGAATTGGAAGCATAGTTTATGGAAGCATAGTTTTACAATGTGTCTGGGCTTATATTCTAGGCGGTAAAAAAGAATTCTCTTTGACGTGTTATGTTATTGTTTTTTTTTTCAAACATGCTCGGAAAGAATGCTTTTTCTTTTGAAAAACGTAGAAAGTCTAATTTTCATCCAAAGAGTAAAATAAACGTATGAAAACCCATCCCTGTAAGCTATATTTTATTCAAAAATGCTCTCTATTGCATATAAAATTGAAAGGAACATGATAATGTCCTGTTTATTTCATACCAACTTGTGTGTGGGTGCAGTGTCGGGCGGCGGCGGGGGCGGCAGATCATTGTGCGTGAAACTATTTTAACTAAGTATTTAATACTCGTAATTTTCAAAAAAAAATATCTAAGAATTTGTCGAAAGATTTTTGAAAGAAAAGGCTAAGTACCAATTTCACCAAACGATGTTAACCACTTAACAGACGATTAGAGCGTTAACAGCTGTCAAAATGTATGAACTAACAGTCCATTAACATTGATTATATTTAGCATCGTTTGGTGAAATTGGTACTAAACCAGTGTAGATTTTTTCCTGTTAAAAACATTTTTGTTAAAGGTAGAGAACCGTTCATCTACATCTAGACTAATGTTATAAAGAGAAAAGATTTGTATTTTTGTTTGTGATGAATAAACTCAATAACTACTTACTGCTAGTAGAATGCTATATTATCACTGAGTAAGTAACATAGGCTACATTTCGTTTTTCTCCGCGGACGGAGTCGTGGGAAATTACTAGTACTCTATGTAAGTAAGCACTCTCATGCTACATAAAGCTCTTTAGCTCTAATCCGCAGTTGAGCTACGTTGAGCTACGTCTACGATTTGAATTCTACACGTAAAAGGGGTTTAAAAACTCTCGTTCTCTTAGAAGTTGCGCTGAGCCTACGATTTAAATTCCATATGTATATGTTTTTAAAACTATCGAATCCCGGTTTATCGACAAACGTTAACTTACGGCCGCCCATCCCTTGGAAGTTTTACACCCTCGGTCGGGACGATGTTTTCCACAGTTTCTTTGTTCTTTGGATATCGTTCACGTAACAAGGGAATTTAAAGGCAGGTTCTTTGATTCACTGGAGTTCATTTTGCTAGACTTTTTCAGTATACTTATCTTCGATCAACGGCCTCGATTTAAGTTGAATCCCAGAGTACTTAAACTTTTATCCCTTGGTTCAAAAATGAACGGATAATCATTCTATTATACACGTAAATTAATTTCTGTAAAAAACATATTTTTTTGTGACAGGCTTTTGTTGCCCACTGTACTTGTTTTGCCAAGTCATTATCTGCGTATCAAACTAACGAGTCCGAACAAGGCGTGTCTACATTAAGTATAGCGGAGAGCCTGTCACCACCTTCCGACACTAACAAGGCAAGTTAAACAAAAGCTTGTGAGAAACTGATGGATAAACCAAGTTGTTATTCTTAAGATAAAATGAGAATACTCGTATGACAGTAAAATGTGCTTCACCAATACCTATAAGGTAAATCGATAGAAATATCCAAATAAGTAACAAACTAATTTTATCTACACTCATAACATAACATAAGTCCTCTATTATGCGTTCAAAACCCGTAGGCAATGACCAGCATTACCTGTGGTAGTAGGTGACAGCGATGACAGCTGTTAATTTTGGAAGATGTTCCAAATTTGGATCTCATTATCTTACAATATTCGATAACGTAATTTCAAAATTAAGTTACAGCTGTCATCGCTGTCACCTAATACCACCGGTAAGGTAATGCTGGTAATTTGCCTTTTGGCTTCTGAACCCATCTTAGAGTATTTATGATATTATGTGTGTAGATAAAGTATTGTTCGAGACTCTGCGTAATTAGCATTACGCAACCGTCACGTAAACTACTATAACTTAATACGTTTGAAGACAATGTTGACTGTGTTTCTTTAGCTATTTCTATAGTTCTTTAGTTTACAGCATTGTAACATGCTTAGACGAAATAGGACTATTATTAGGGACATAAAATAGCGATTTCCATAAGCGATTCACTCAATACATTGTACGTTCAGGCGGCGTAGACAACGCGCTACGCCGTAACTGTGCAAGTCGTAGCACTCTACGACTGTTTTGCATTCAAATCCTGTCAGCAACATTGTTCTGTCAGAAACTTGGAGATGTGTTCTGTATAGTATATGTATTTATTACCTTTACCTACATACAATAAGTAAATTTACAGTTGTCTCCCACCTCCCACCCAATGGCAGGCAGACTATTGAACGCCAAATGAACTACCTCGTTCGCTTCCTCTTAATTCATCAACAACGTTAGGCCCGATTTAGACCAAGCGAACTAACAAGAATTCTATGCATTATCTCTTACGTTTTCTTTGTGAAAATAAAGACAAAACATGTTCTGGATCAATTCTTCGCTTGGTCTAAATGCACCTTTACTGTTAAGTAAATAAGAGCTATCGTTACGTTGACTATACGATAACCATAGATCGGAGAAATGGGCGTCATTACTCGCAATAATGTGGACTTGACTACAAAGCTTTTAATTAAACAAATTAAATTACATTAATTGATTACTTACCCTAAAAATATTTTTGATCCTTTGGAAGACACTAAGAAATAAATAATACAAAGACTAGTTATTGTGTAGATTTATTAAAGCAAATAAACATAATTTTTTATATTTTTCCGTGGTTATTTTATTCCTTTTCACCGTTATAATAAACTTATGACGTGAAAACCTCCTTTCGCAATCCACGGATGTTAAGGAAGCAAACTTAAGTAGATTAATATTGATGGTCACTCCTCACTTCTTTTTATTAAGATTAAAGTTCGCTAAGAAATCAATTAATGTAATTTAATTTGTTTAATTAATAGTACATTACTACAGAGGCCGGAACAAAAGGGGTTGCCGGCCGAAGACATATAGACGGCCTAGCAAAGCGAGGCCGGATAGGTCTGAGGCGGGCAACCCCATATTTCCCGCCGAGGTATGTATAGTGCTTTTTTCAAACATGCAATGAAATAAACAACAAAAAAAATCAAGTTTTTTTTTTTTAATACGCATAGTGGCAGAATGTCATGATGCCTGTGCCACAAATTTATTTGGAATGGAAATTAAAAAAGAGGACTTTGCCGGCCTAGGCCTGCACGATTTGTATGAAACTCCATTAACGACCTATTGTCCTAGCCGCACCTGAAACGTCATACTTCGCAACCTTATAAGGAATATAACATCAATATTTCATTCAAGTTAAATTAAAATCTTTGGAGTCATGTCCACATTATTGCGAGTAATGACGGCCATTTGTCCGATCTCTGACGATAGCATATCAAAGGCGATGTGGTTTAAAGTAGAATAGAAGCCCTTTATACTCGTCTCGCCGCAGCCAACCATCTGCCCGGCTCCCGTTACTTCGTTATCCATTTCAGATTATTATGTAAAAAAATCTACGTATTATGAACGTATTGATCAATAACGTCAGGGTCATTGGGTATGTCCTTTATCGTAAACTGCGAAGCTGGGCAGAGGCCCAGAGGGCCCTGCCACGATGCACTACGCTAACTAACGTTTCTATGTTTCGTTTTTACCCAATCGCGTCACTGGTAGATCACGTGACTTTTCGTATCACGTCATCTACCAGTGACGCGATTTGTTTAAAAACGAAACGAATAGAAACGCTAGTTAGCGTAGTGCATCTTGCCAGGGCCCTCAGATGGCCGAGAATCTACACGGTAAACCGGTTGTTTTTGACCTGTTATCGTATTGTCGACTTTTTGATAGCTCTTATTTACCTGACAGTAATGGCGGCCGAGTTAAAAACAACACCATAAAAGATAAAAGGCAATAATTATGGTTTTACCGAATAGAAATAGAGGCCTAGTAAAATGACCAAATAAATACGGATAAAACAAAAAACTATAATAAATTGCTTCATATGGACTGTATAGGTCCTCCATATAATAACCGCGGTTAAAAACGCAAAATAAAAATGAATAAGGCGAAATAATTTAGTAGCCTTGATTTACTATGAAGTAGTTTACTTAATAATGTTGGCACAGAATGGTCGGTCAATTTAAACCTGTAGCCTACCTGTTCTAGTTGGATCGATACTCGAGTCACGCAATACCGTTGTAGGGGCCCTTCATAAGCTTACAGTATTAAAGGTAATACTTTATTATCTAGGGTAATTTTTAATCAAATCGACCCATTTTTAGTGACGTGTTTAGGTCAGTTTACTTTTAACGCGTCACTTTAATTAAGTAAGATTTATTTAGCTGCAATTGTTTCGTGTATGCTCATGGCAAATAGATGGGTGTCTGCTTGTGGCTTGGTACCTCCTAAACGGATGGATCAATTCGGATGCGGTTTTTAAAAAAATGAAGCTAGTTTTATTGGGTTTCTTAGCTAGGTTTGTTTATAATCGGTTGGGCCGTTTTCGAGTAATTACTTATATTAACTCTGAAAGTAGGGTTCGTCGTTTTATCTGAGTTTTTTATCTATTTAAAGGTTTTAAACTTTGCTTTCACGCACTGCCGTGTGTCTACTTACTCAACAAAAGTCGTATAATGTCCATTCCATTCTTTGTATAAGACATTGACCTGAGAAGTTAATTCCTAAGCGTTCTCTTTACCGTTTCCTTAATTATTTACCGAAGGGCTCAGCTGTAATATGAGCTGTCTCTACGGTTGCTACATGGCTGCGAAATCCGGGAAACTCCTGGAATTATGCGTTTGATCCTATGTCCAGTTATTCCACGAAATTTTCAATCACTTTTCACGTATATTATTTTCTCTTATGTTTTCTTTCGTCCGTCCATTAGTTCAAGTTTGGACAACATGTCCAGGAATTTATAAGCCTAAATCTGGCAACCCTAGCTGTACCAGAAAATCGTAATAGGATTATTCAATGTACATATTTGCTGTCGTTAGGTGTCACCTGTTTATAATGAGCAATTCACACCGCCGGCGGGAGCGGGTCGGACGTCGAGCATCGCGGGTCGTAATATTCACACATAGCGCCGAACCGCGACGCACCCGCTACGGACCCGCCGCACCCGCGCGCTATTTGTAGTGGTGGGCGGCGGGCGCGGCTCCCGCGCGGGTCCCGACCCCCGCCCGACCTGTCCCGCCGCGTGTGTGAATGCTTCCATATAACTCCATGCTAAAACACCCGCCGAACTTCCGACCCGCTCGGCGCACGACCCGTTCCCGCCTGCTGTGTGAATTGCGCTAAAGTCCCCCGGCAAAAAGCGAGTCCTAAAAGCGGGTTTTCCCGGAGACGTGACATTGACAGATTACTTTCTATACCCGAAAAAACCCCGGTAATTTGACTACCTGCAATTTTACTTCGAATTTGATATCTGATATTCGGAATCCCCTTGGAACGCATAATTTTTTTACGCATATTTACTTTTCGCATAATATTTTTTTCGCATACCTCCCTTTTAGGCTGACATTGCAGAATTTAGTAAACGTCTATTTTGTAGATTAGGCTAGGTTAGGTTAGGTTAGTTTTTTATAATAATTAATATAAAACCGTTTCTATTGTAAAAACCGTTTTAGGTCAAACGATTTTATGCGTAAAGATACGTTATGCGTAAAAAAATTATGCGATCCAATAGAGATCCCTGATATTCAACTTGACATCGTTGTTGAATACAAGGCTACACATATCAACCGTAGTTTGATACTGCTGTTTGCTTTTAAATACAGGCTGATTAAAAGTCGTGAAAGCTCTTTTTACATTTTTATTTAATTTCTTTCTTTAGAATGTATGGCCTTTACTGTCTTCCGGAAAGATTGCGCTTAAGATTGCTTTTTTATGCAATTTATATAATTTATAGGTAATGCCGCTGGGGCTCTAAGAGGGTACACCAGTGATATACAGCCCCCTTAGCTCTGATTCGATTTCAGATAGGCTCCATTATGTGTTAATGTACTCTTAACGTTATAAGGCCTGTATAAGAAACGCTGTTCTATGAAATATCGTCATAAGGAGTATCACCCTCCGGTATGACTTAGGTATATAACCATACCTTAGTTCACAATTATATTGTACTAATTAAATTTGAAAGTTATTGTATTTAATTAGTATGTTTGTGCACAAATAATAAGTTCGTAACTTTACTGAAAAAAAATATCTTTTAGTACGATTGTGCACTTAGGTATCGATAAGGATGTTTTTTTACAAACATCACGTATCATCATAACAAAGGTTAAGTAACCACGTAGTCCTGATTGGCGTGACATTAATTTAGAAGAAATAAATTGTGTCAAATTTAATTATTGCTTTTGCGGCATCGGCCTTTGTTCGGCTCAACATGTTAAGTCCATGACCTAAGTTCGGAATACCGGTTTTGAATTTCTGGATTACACGCCTGATTGAAAAATAAACCTGGTTTTAAAAATAGTCTTGTTTGCGGAAACCTTATTGTTAGTGATATACTAACAGAAGTTTCCTAGGGAGACTCTTATTTCCCGGAAAACTGTTATATTTTCCGGGGTAAAAAGTAGTTACTTTATTGCCGTCTTCTAGTTATGAACTATCTCTGTACCAAATTTCATATCGATCGGTTTAGGCGTTAGACCGTAATTAAAATCGGAACAAACAAACACACTTTTGCATTTATAATATCAGTATGTATAAGCTGGATGTTTTCGTTCTAAAATATCAAAACATTTGGATTTAATTAATAACTTTTTGGGGTTCAAAGAATCGTGGGAAATGAAGCAGACGACACCGTCGTCCACCAACTATTTCGGTTTAACCCGACGACTCGGCTGTTAAAGACACTTACTGACTAAATAATTCACTGCTGTTTCGTTCTACAAAAACAAAGTTATAATTTCAATCACAGTGGCGCTTTAAGTACCCGCTATATCAGTCACCATGCCACATACCTACATCATCGAACAGACATATCAGACTCTCTTTTGTTATTGGAAAAACTACTGTAAACTGATAACAATGAGATTGAAATTTGAAGCTAACGTAAAAGCGACCTACGAAAACTTAAGTCTTGGGACATGTAAGTTCGATATTTCAGCTTCGAATAAAGTGGTTCTATATACAGGACGGATAAAGAATTAAAGCGGTTCGCTGTCGCAGTTGCTTTAAATAATAAATGCGCTTTGCCGTTGGGTTATTAAACTGCTTATTAAAGTCTGGGTTCGCTTTTTTTAGCACATGACGCATGAATTGTAATTACAGCTTTGTGTCGAGAATTTAAAAAAAACTGTGTTATAAAGAGGTACCATCAAACATTGAATGGGTGTACGGAATAGTTCCATTTGTTCCTGCCACTTAGTTTATTTAACTACCAGTATTACACAAAATTAAGCAAGTAATAACAGATGGAAATAAAATGAGGACCCTGCCAAGATGCATTACGCTAACTATCGTTTCTATTAGTTTCATTTTTAAACCAATCGCGTCACTGGTAGATCACGTGACTTTTCGTATCACGTCATCTACCAGTGACGCGATTGGTTTAAAAACGAATGAAATAGAAACGCTAGTTAGCGCAATGCATCTTGGCAGGGCCCTCTGGGTATACAAGCCTTGTCTACAATGATTAGGTTGTTCTTTGATACAATGATTACACTGCCGAATTGATTTCTACACTTGCAAGGAGCTAGCTTTACAAGTAGCGTTTCGTATGCGACTCATACGAACACAAATTAAGCTACAGTACAGGTTACAAAATGCCCGCTACTTAAAGTTTCTAATATTATATCGCACTAAACTAACTGATCAATTCAAACTTCCAAAATATATCAAAACACCCTTTCAAATTTTTACATTAACATATATATTATTATAGGTATAAAATAATGTTATATCGGAACGAGTTTGCGGTTAAATCTATTTAAATTATTAAACCCAACACTATAATACCCAAGCCTATCAAATCATCCTATCAACTCCACAGACCCTCAATTCTGTTGCTCTCAATTACCAAGAGATTGTTTTTAATTGACCAGGTCGTTGACCCTCGTTTAATTTAACACGCTTGAATTCCGGGATATAATTACTAAAGTAAATTTTACAACGGGTATACCCTTTATACCCTAAAGAATTATCGAGGTTATTGAACTATTCCGGCTGATGTTCGGGTCCTTAAATAAACTTTAGACAGTTTAAATTTTAATTAGTAAAAGAGACATGGATATGGGGTTGCTATAGCTTGATCCCTTTCGAAGATGTCAGATTTAAGACTGCCTCGGGTGAAACCAAAGGTTAATTGGATTCTGATCGTCTTTCTGTCTTGTTAACTTAAGGGATTATGAAAACAATATGTGAATCAAACGAGGGACAGTTTTGCTTAGGAAACGGCATCTTGTTCTATGGCAGTTGGATGTCCGAAACATATAGGTAGACTCGTAGGTACGTTATAATTAATAACTTGCTGAAGTTGCTGCCTCCAATTAGGCTATAGATACACTGAAAAAAAAAATTGGTCGCTTGTAACAAGATTGTGATTGTTGTGCATAAGCGTCTTGGTCCCATACGAGCCTGACAAGACGATAGATACACCAACTATGCTGTTAGTTGAATCACTAAAGAAATTGCTGTCGTTAACTATCAGTTTTGGTTGATATAATTAATATCTTAACTATTGTAATATTTTTTTGTCAACTGAGTGAAAATCTCTCTTTGTTGGCTCTAATTTTTTTGAGTGTACATGCAGGATTCCGATCTTTGTCACAAAGAAAGGAAAGAAAAGGACAAACAAAACACTGACCAGAGATTTACCTCCATTTATCTGATGAATTCGAGGGTAGAGTTTGCTGGTTTAGTAGCAGCCATCTTGTTTTAAAGACACCGAAGTTATACTCTAGGAATAAAAAGCGAATTTAACTCTGAAGCAGTTCGCAATAAAGCCGCATTACGCATTAAGTGCCAACAAGACCATTTTGCCAACCCATTTCAAAAGGTGCCAATACCATAACTCCCATTGTTACCTGACGTGACTGGAGGCAGCTGAAGGGTGCGTAATGTGCCTTTTATGCGCCCCGGCGGGCCAGGAAATTGCGCCCCGGGGCGAGCATTAACCCTTATACTGCCAAATAGTCAGTTTTAACGAGCGAGTGATACGAGTAGAAGATAAATGAGTTGCCGCAATCAAAAGTTCGTAAAATTTGTATCTTTGTCATTTACGTTAACGAAGTTCTCCTGTTAAAAAAAGGTTTTGCCCGCGTCGTTTATCGTTATTCCCTCGGGGACTTTGTCCTGTTTTCCGGGATAAAATTAAGTATCCGTCGTCCCCTCCCCTACCGTTAAAGCGTGCTTAGGGAACAAGCCAACAAACACAACTGCGTATTTGTAATATACTGGCGGCCCGCTCTCGCTTCGCTTCGGTTTATGTTAGTTTTCTGTAGCACCCGTACATAATCCAGAATGTGTTATACATTAAAACTCTCTCTCTACTGATGAAAACCACATTAAAACCCGTTGCGTAGGTAGTTTGAAAGATAAGCGTACATACAGAGGGACAGATGGTAGAAGCGACGTTTTATAACTACCTCATCATCATCATCATCATCAGCCTATATTACTCCACTGCTGGACATAGGCCTCCCCTAATGAGCGCCATAGCGCCCTGTGTTCAGCTTGTCGCATCCAGCATCTGCCTGCAGTCTTTCGCAGATCGTCATCCCACCTGGCCTGAGGGCGTCCTACACTACGTTTGCCGAGACGCGGTCTCCACTCAAGAACACGTTTACCCCAGCGGTGGTCGGTTCTTCGCGAGATATGGCCTACTGTGTCATAATATGTGAAGAAGTAAGGAAAGAACAAGAATAGACCATTCAAAAAAACATTGCTTCTTCCATTTTGCGGCTCTCGGACTTGAACCAATTATTAAATATCTTAATATCGAATGAAATGTATTATCTGATTATTGCACCTTTGGGTGGCTGTATCATTTTAAGTTTGTACGTTATGTATATAAATATTTGATACTAATGTAATACTTAAAAGGTACGAACGTTTGTTACGTGCTCGGCCGTCTGTCATCAAAGTTAGCAAAGTAGGAGCTTTCTAACACCCATAAAAGCTCGGCACGTGTAGCCTCACGCTACTTCCAACTGTAAGGACGACACGTGTTTCTAGTTCTCGGAAATATTCAAGGTATTTCCTTAGCGAGGTGCTTAGGGCAGCACAATGTTTAGATGTGTCATGCCAAAACACAAATAACATTAGAAGCGAGTTAAACTTATCGCCTTTTTTTATACAGGGTGTCTGGAAAACCTTTGGAGAAATTTGGCGCGGTAATAGTTCGCACGATTCTGATCACGGGGGTATGGTTCATTTTTGTTTCTGTTAATGTAAAAAAAAAAGAAGGTTTAATTATATTCATTTTGTTACTTGATGTATCGCAGCCGATATCTTGACCTTGACATTTTGATGTTGATACTATACGACCCCAAACGTTCGTAGTAACTAACGTCAAAACTTCAAGGTCAATGACCTGAGACCATACGTTGTTTACATGGTATGTAAACAAACAGTTCGCCCCATGTAAACAAAAATCATGTTAACATTTTAAAAAATAATGATTAATTTTAGTGAAACTTACTGTATTTTCATTTTTGCAATTGGAACACTAGCTGGTTTTAAATGTAAATTCACTAGATCTCTTGTTCATGCTTTGCCAAGAGTGATCCTATCGTCCGTCTTGTCGAGATCTAACCATTTACCAAAGTTTTCTGCTCTAAAGTGGCCCACATAACTGGTTTACAGCAAAAATAATTACGACTTGAATATCTGAAAATAACATAATTTAACAATGACATCTAATGACAGCCATAAATTCATAGACTTTTAAAAGTTCTAATAGACATGGATTGCACGATCCGATTATTGCCCTCCGTATTGATCCGCATGGTATTTTTGGCAGTAGCCAACAGTTCGAATGCAAAACATTTTGTCGATGGATATAAAGGTTGTCGCACAATTCATTATAATTTATGATGATGTCACACTTACGATAGCCATGCCATGGAATTGGTGAACTTACGTAGTACAGCGCGAAAGCTCTTAGAAGGTGCTTCGGGTTTGTACTTCTCTCTCACTCGCTCTTAATAAGAGCGTATGGGAGCGAGAGACAAGTTCAAACACGAAGCACCTTCTAAGTCTTCAGAGACTGTACATATTCATTCCGTCTTACACAAACATTCCCCTCTGCCAAAATATTGGACCAAAATTAAATGATCTAACACATTACAAACAAAACTGTTAAGTCAATAACCTGTACATAAACTGACGTCTTCGTTCTGAGAGCGGGGTAGGCAGAGCTACGGAACTACCTACAACTCTCAAAAAGTTGTTGATAATTCCGTGACCAAATTTTGTACAACAAGGTTAACCTGTCATTATCTTACTCGTTTTCGCAATAAGAAGCTTCAAGAAAATGCAATGCTATAGCAGTGCAAATAATCCAATACAAAATTTGCGAATTTGATGTAAGGGTTTGCATGGCATCAAAGATAGATCCCATTGACAAACACTGCTTCCTGATAGATTTAAATCAAATTGGTATCTCATAGAGTACTTAGAATCTGGACTATATGATGAACTTTGCACCAGCTATTCTTCTCTACCTTTTATATTACGTATTTCTTAAGAGGAAACGAAACAAAAAGTAGGCTGTTTCTTCTCCTTTTAATGTCACGGCCACAACGTCAAATTCAACGTTGACTCTGACAATCACAGAATAAAGACTAAAAGCATAGAAACCGTACTAAATAAGCAGAAAATACATTATGGTTCACTTCTTTTTACTTGTGGTTTTCATAGTGAGTTGGAAAAAGATGAATCTATAGCCGTTCTTCCTTTATTTGGTACATCGTCACAAGTAAGGCGTGATTTGGACCTAAAAGCACCTATAGTATTTGGACCTATAGACAAGGAAAGACAAATCCTTCCTATAGGAAGGACAAAGAAGTCCCTGTGTAAAACCTTGTGACAATGACAGTTAAGGAAGAAAAAACAGCCTACTTTTTGTTTCATTTTTTCTCATGTAATACGTAAAGTAGAGAAAGATAGCTGATGCAAACTACATCTTGTAGTCCGGTTTCTATGCTGTATATTCTTATTCTGTGCTGACAATAGACCTCTCTTGGACTTTGAATACAGATTAGACAGACATATATTTAAAAAAACTTGTGACAACTTACCAAATAAAATCATGTTGCCAATTTCACTCCGAGCAGTAGTGGCCTCATTTTTACCCGTTTGGCTAAGCTACCATGACTACGGATAAAAAAATCGGTCCTAAAAACGGTTGTTACCCTTAGGTTCGCGTTCGCTCTATCCTTGTCCTGCGTAATGTCCTGCCCCGTTTTCGCGTGGTCCATTCATTTTTTTCCTATCAATAGGACTACGAGGGAGAACTGTTTCTCGTAGTCCCATTAGTATTTATCTACTTCCTGTATACTAAAATAGGGAAGCGTGGTTTGCTAAAAATGTTAGTTTTGCAGCAGGCTCGGAGGGCTAAACCACTCTGAAATTGGTGTCGACGGAGCTCCTATTTCTGGGTGGTGTGGCTAACATAACCGAAACCTACCTACGTATTCTCTTATTCTATTTCCATAACTGTAAATACTAATGGGACTACGAGAAACAATTCTCCCTTGTGGTCCATTGATGCCCCTTTTTACCGTGGTCCCACCGCTATGCCCCACTGTTGGGTGAGCAGGTAATTTTTTTTCCCCGTAGATCCACTGCACTAGAGTTTTAACATATCCTTTTCAATCCGGCAGTGCCAGTGAGACCACGGGTAATTCCTCAGGTAATTTCTTTCCCCGTAGACCCACTGATCTGTTAAATGGTTGCCAACGGCACCAATAAGCCGCACTACTGACCAATGATTTATATTTCTAATTCAAATTTAACGGAGTCGACGGAGCTGCGCTATCGCGGAGCTCTTTTTCCTGGGTGGTTTGCCGCTGAACAACTAACATAACCTAAACCTACCTCATATTTATTATACTAGTTTTGGTCAATAGTGCGGTTTATTAGTGCCGTGGGGCAGTCGGCCCCCACTTGACAGAAAAACATGACAGCGGTGGGACCCCGGGCTAAGGGTGCGGCTCCACTGAGGCGGAGACGAGAGGAGCGGAGCGGAGCTGTGCCAATATTAACCAATAGAAGGCGCATGCGGTCACGTCGAGCACGTTAGTTTATATTCTATTGGTTAATATTGGCACAACTCCGCCCCGCTCCGCTCGTCTCCGCCTCAGTGGAGCCGCACCCTAAACGCAAAACTCTAGTACAGTGGGTCTACGGGGAAAAAAATTACCTGTGCACCCACCAGTGGGGCATAGCGGTGGGACCACGGTTAAAAGGCTTATTGATGGGACAAATCAATATGACCACGATAGAAAGGGGTTGTCCTCTTTGAAGGTCATTTTTGTATGAATAATTTGAATTTCTTGGCAGAACGTACTAAATTTATTCGTTCTTATTAAAGGATATTGGGCAAGACGAGGCTATGACGACAGGTAAACTAAGGCCTGATTTTTCAATGTCCAGATAACGGTAACTGTTGGGTAACTTTTAGCTTGTTCCTTTTCTATGTCAAATAAAAGAAAAGGACCAAGCTAAAATTTACCCAACAGTACTGTTATTAAAAAAGTAGTGTTATTGAAAAATCAGGCCTAAGACGGCTAGTTTGCTTATTTAGTAGTAGAAGCATGACAACGAATGGAACTGTTTTTTGGTCGACTTCATTTGTGAGTTAACCGGGCTTATTTAAAAATTAAGTCAAAATCAAATCAAATCAAAATATTTATTCAGTAAATTGTCCACATACGGGCTCTTTTACACGTCGGTAATAAAGAGTGAATCTACTAACGCTTCGGACAAGACCAACATTGCGGAGAAGAAGCGCCACAAGAAACTCCAGCAGAAGGTCATTTTTTCAAACATAAAAAACCGCCTTCAAAAAGCAAAAAATAACTTCTTTAAAATGGTAGGTAAATAGGTCTGACTGAAGTCTGCTTTTGGTTAAAATATTGTTGGACGCCGACTTCAGTTGGACTGACCTATTTACCTACCATTTTAAAGAAGTTATTTTTTGCTTTTTGAAGGCGGTTTTTTGTTTTTTTAAACATTTATTTTATTTTATACTTTTTAGTGATCCTATTTATGCTGTTACGTAGCTCCACTTCTAAATATTAATAAGAAACTATAGAACATTTCAAGCTCGCCGCAGACAACGCCGCGGGAATGTCATAGTCATATTTAAACCTAAATGTGCTTCGTCATAGTCGCTCAACTTCCTTTATCGAAATATCTTATCGCCACCCTTGAAATAGGTACCGTTAAGGAGTTCCGGTGGCCATCTGCGGTCTTCATCATCAGCTCCACTTCACCATATAGTACTTTTCAAAAGCAAATGCATGAGTTACAGTGAAAAATACCAAAATCGCTATAGGTGTGCCTATAATATTTGAGGAGTTCTCTTGATTTCTCCATGATCCCATCATCAGATCCTGACGTGGTGACAATGGGACCAACTAGAAAGTATACCCATTCGAACAACGAAAAAAATTTTCAAATCGGTCCAGTGGTCTTCGAGAAATAGGGGAACATACATAAAAAAAAAAAAAAAAAAAATATCCCGACGAATTGAGAACCTCCTCCTTTTTTTGAAGTCGGTTAAAAATACAATAATAATTAAAAATAAGTTAAATTATAAGGTAATAAAGCAACAAATAGAAATTATTAAAACTAGCACAAATAAAAACATAACATGTCAAATATATTAAACTAAAAATAATGACTAGGAGAACAACGCGATGAGGTCTCTACGTCAAAAGCCATAACTGGAATAATTAACTGAGAAACAAGTCCTTGCAGACGTGAACAGACCGGACCCCACAAACAGTACCCATTCAAGAGTATGACGCGTATCTCAGTCATCGCGTATCGCAGCCTCAAGCATGTGTTCGGGAAGGTGGCGACCCGAGCAACGACGCCGCCGTAAGCAAAGAACTTTGAGCGAGCACGACGTGCTCATGCTGCCGGACAACGTAAAAGTAATATTGTGTGATACTCGTACCTATAGCTGTGCGGCGAGAAACATCACAGTGTGCTCTCATTTAAAAGCGTAAAAAGTACACACAAGAACTAATAAAGATAAAGTACAAAAAGTAAACATACAATTTCGTGTTTGAATACACAGTTTGCCTAAAGGCATTTTTATCAAGATAGAAATATCAGAAATAACCTATACTTAAGAAATTACCTTAAGTAAATAATACCCTAGCCACTACTTAAATACATCTTGATCACCGATAAAGTCATTTACAGTATAGTATGCCCTAACCAACAAGCAGCGCTTGATGTGAGACTTACATTTATTGAAAGGCATACTGACGATATCAGAGGGCCCTGCCAAGATGCATTGCGCTAACTAGCGTTTCTATTCATTTTGTTTTTAAACCAATCGCGTCACTAACAGTGTTGCCAGTTTAGACCTGTAAAATTGTAATTCGTAGCTTTATAAAACGTGCCCCTAGTGTTCAGCGTCCTTGAATTTTCCCTTGTTTTCGCATGTGACCAAAGTATGCCATTTGACGCCTTTTGATGGAGCTTAGGGGTTTACCCTTGTTTTGTAGACACTCATTTCACAGAACGTATCACTTCGCAGAATTTTCGTTTCATAGAAAGCTGCTTTCTGCTATTGCCCTTGTTGATTTCAAGTTATATTGGACTTCCGGATTGTTCACCATTATTTGTAACACAGTCTCATTTCGCACCTTATCCCTCCACGAAATCTTCAGCATGCTTAGGTACACTCACATTTCAAAAACTTGTAAAGAATACTCGTTCGCTCAAGAGATACAGCGATTGTTAAATAAGTAGGCCTCTTATTTTTTCATTTTATTTTAATTATTTATTATTATAGCGGTAATTGGTAGTAATACCCACTTTGTAATATTGCAACTGTCTACCTATTAGTTTGAGATATAGCCCGCTGACAGACGAATGGACGAACGTAGTAATAAGGTCCCGTTGACTGTTATTGTTAGTTGTTCTATCACCATCACTACAAAGTCGCTTCCCGCTGTCTGTCCCTAATCCTATGTAGTTATGCTTAAATCTTTAAAAACTACGCAACGGATTTTGATGCGAGTTTTTTTAATACATAGAGTGATTCAAGAGGAAGGTTTATATGTATAATAAGTTTTGGATTATGTACGGGTATTACAGAAAACTGGCATAAACCGAAGCGAAGCGAGGGCGGGACTTTTATAGAACTGGTGGAAAATCAAGTATACAAGACCTTTAAATCCTATTAACCTGGAGTAGCAAGGCTTAAATTTGAATTTCCCTTTTTGTCATGATATTCTGGTAGACCTTTATCAACATACCTACTCGTTTAATAACAGTAGATTAATGGGCTATCAAGGTTCTAAAACAAAAATCATTAAAAATACCTCACGAGCTTGATTTGCTTGAATATTAAAAAAACCGGACAAGTGCGAGTCGGACTCGCCCACCGAGGGTCCAGCACATGCCACGGTTAACTCAATTCAAAATTTTGGACCGCCGTTCCTTGCATAAAGACCGTTTTTTTTATTATGTAATTAAAAATGTACAGATTTCAGGTTTATTCCTATATTTGTAGTAAAAGACGGTGTTACTTGCCAAATTTCAAAGTTTTAGGTCAACTGGAAATAACCTATACATTTTGATTCCCTCGAGTGTCAAAATACAGGTTTTTTTTGGCATAAATGGCTATATTTTTTTTTACATTAATGTAGACGTTTGATTTTTTTCACAGCTTCAAAGAACTTGTAGACCGAAGTACTCGTATATGGTTTTAATTTCAACTCGATACTCCACGCGTTCACGAAACAAAGGGTCTAGACAGACAGACAAACAGACAGACAGACAGACAGACAAACAGACTGACAGACAGACAGACGGACGGACGGACGGACGGACGGACAAATATGGGAGGAAAACTGGACAAAGGTAGCAATTTTCGACGGTAACTCTCCATAGATGGTTCCATATCTTCGTCCCTAAGGGTCATGTAAAAAATCTTTAAAGTCAAAAGTTTTGGCAAATTTTATATTCTACAATATTGCAGAACCATGATTAGCACTAGAATGAACAACAGTATAGGCAAAAAAGGGAAAAAAGCGACAGTTTTTCTAGCTGGGGGAGACAAGGAGCCGGAGAGACGAAAGATTTGGGTTACCATGACTATATTGTCCTTTACAACATATTAAAAAACTATAACAATCGGTCCTTTTTTAGAGTACCGGAACAACGATTTACAAAATGTACGACGAAATTTTTTGTATGGGCTGCGCCTTTTCCGGTATAACATTCTTCCGGGTCAAATTTCGGAATGGCGACAGACAGATCGGTATTCTGCAGGGTCTGAACGCTCGGATAACGTTGTCACCCTAACTGTGGGAGCGCCAAAGTTCAACTAAAATTGCAACTCCTATTATCGGAACTCCGAAAATGAATTTTTTATACCGCTGGAACCGTAAACTTTTCAGAAGTTCTGAAATATTCAATGTGTAGATAAGACTAGGTTAGGTTTGATATATAAAAATCCTGAAAATGTAACAGTTGCTGAAATAAATACGTTAGGAGTTGCGATAATTAGGACTTATGAGTCGTTATGAGTAAAAATAATTAGGTGAGCCAATATGGACCCCCCTAACTGTTACATGATTTGCCGCTTGCATTGGTTTAGAGACGCGTTTTCCAGTTTTGGGCCTAGTCTTATAGTGTCTTCTGATGATCCTGCTCACCAACATCGTAGGCGGGGACCTCTCGCCGAACAGCCGAGAGGAAGCGGAGCGCAGACGACGGAGGGTCAGGGGATCCCTCCGTTTACCGTGGCACACCGGAGGTCTGAGGGTGCCTTAGTAAACCAAGGCACCCTCCGGAAGTCGTTGGCGTCGAGGTGCTACTTTCGAATGCGCTTGCTCATGGTTAGGTAACGCATTCACAGTCTTGTGACTGCCACTTACCATCACTCGTTCGTTTCTACCTACCATTTGCCACTGAAAAAATCGAACATTCATAAGAACAGTGAAAGTAAAATAAAAGCTTGTAAAAAAAGCACACTTTCGCATTTTGACCTACGTATTTATAATAATAGTACTGGAATTTAATTTTAATATTTATCACTCTTCTCTTGAAGTTTGATTTTCAGTCATAGTGTTGCTCGCCTTAATTTACCTAAAACAGAGTATATTATTAGTATCTACATCTGTATTTATTTGTTTATAAAATGCCACAACGTACGTAATATTGGCCACGTTTCGAGTTCATCATCAGATCAGATCTTAAACGTCAATAAAAATACATTGACAATATTAGATATCATTTACTTATTAGTGTTTACACTAGGTATTTTATTCGTGCTTTTATGAATTTCTTCATTTATTCATACAAACCTTGTTAAACCGTTCTCAAGTATGATAGATGAGGCAAGTGATTCTTATCTAATAGAAGATTAATTTGTTTTTCGCTATTCCCTAGAAAACTACGGTTTTTGGGGCATAATAAAAACAACATCAGTACTAAATACCTAAGACCGTTTTTTTTCGATTCGTTAAGATCTTCGTTCGTAATGAAAAAACGAATAAGGAAAATTCTACGACCGGTACGCCGTCATCATCCGCTTATCGACCCGAAACTAACAAATCCAAACATGGTGAGCCTGTAATGTAGTCGCTATATTATGTATGTCGCTATATAATATTTGAGGAGTTCCCTCAATTCCTCATGGATCCCCTCATCAGATACTGATTTGGTGACAATGGGACTCGGAAGTATACTCTATCAAACTAAAAAATAATTTTTGAAATCGGTCCATAATTGAGGGAGAAATCGGTGAACATACATAAAAAATGAATACAGTGGAACAAAGAACCTCCTCTTTTTTTGAAGTCGGTTAAAAAGCCGTAATACTTAGTGTAACTTTGACAGTTAATGCTTAGAGCCATACAACGAACATCTAAGCTAGATTTGAAAACGCGTAGCCCTATCTGGTCACAGACCGTCACAGATCCCACTTACTATCAGTTGGGCTGAACTGAATGCTCGTTTGCCTTTTTTTTTTTTTTTATTATGGCTTTCACATCTTTTGCAATAGATGTATTTTGCCAACGTCTGAGTAGACTTCGGTCACGTCCAGAGAGTTGGGTCTAAAGGTATTGAAGATTTGTGGGAGGGTCGGACCGGAACCTAAAACAAGTAATAATAAAATAACGTAAACGACACAGACGAAACAGGACGATAACAAACAAGCGAAAGTTACAGGTAGGGAAGAAAGTTAGAAACTAATGGACAACAACGAGATAGAATAATAAGATGTGTAGTAAGAGTAGTTATCATTTTATATTATGTACCTGAACATATTTAACAAGGAATTTGGTAAAAGGAGATCCTACAAAAGAAAGAAGGGACTGAAAGTTAAGAGGTCTAGGGATGTCTTTTGGGAGAATGTCATAAAGGGACTGGGTATATTTAGTGCAGCTGAAAAATATGTGCTCAGGTGAACCGACGTCCAAGCCACATTCACAAATATTCACATTGATTCCGGATTCTAATTTTGGCTAAAAAGACAGGAGTGCACGCATGACCAAGTCGGAGTCGGCATATGGTGGATGTTGCTCTTTTGTTAAATTTTTGGTAGCGGAAGAACCACGGTTTATGGGGGATTTTTGGCTGTATATCCCCGTAGTATCGGCCCTTAACTAATCGAGAAATATCCCATATTTTTTGCCACGAATCTCTTACATCCGAACGGGCCATCATTAGGAGGTCAGAAGACTGAACGGATAGGTGCTCTTTAGGAGCAGATACGACTGCGTCTTTCGCCCATGAGTCTGCCCATTAATTACCCGCGATTCGTTTGCCTTATCCATGATTTAAAAAATCTCCACCGTTATGGGTCCTATGCAACGTACAATCAAGCAAAATCTGTCTTAAATTCCGCGTTTTAAGCATGCCGCAACGCCATTTGAAATCCATGATTTATTGTACCCGTACTTAAACCATCTGAAAGTATCCATCAGAAACATAATGTTGAAAGAGTAATTCAAACCGTTGACGTACTAATTGAGATAATCACAAAGATAAAAACCGGCCAAGTGCGAGTCAGACTCGCGCACGAAGGGTTCCGTACCATTATCAATAAATCTTTGTTGTATGGGAGCCCTCCTTAAATAGTTATTTTATTTTAAATTTAATGGTTTTTTTAAGTGAATATACAACTAAATATTCTGTGAATATTTCAAGCATTTACTTGTTGCCGTTATTAATATTGGGCGAAAAACGGCAAAAAAATCACGTTTGTTTTATGGGAGCTCCCCTTAAATATTTATTTTAATTCTGTTTTTAGTATTTGCTGTTATAGCGGCAGTAAAAATACTTAACAGTCTAGCTATCACGGTTCATGAGACCGGACAGACAGACAGACAGACAGACAGACAGATAGATAGACAGACAGACAGACAGACAGATAGACAGACAGACAGACAGACAGACAGACGGACGGACGGACGGACGGACGGACGGACGGACGGACGGACGGACGGACGGACGGACGGACGGACGGACAGACGGACTGACAGACTGATAGACAGATAGACAGACAGACAGGTGGGCAGAGGAATCTTAGTGATAGGGTCCCGTTTTTATCCTTTGGGTACGAAACCCTAATAAAAAACCGCCTTCAAAAACGCAAAAGATAACTTCTTTTAAAATTGTAGGTACCTAATAGGTTAGTCCAACTGATGTCGGCTTTTTTGTTCAAAATATTGTGGTCGCCAACTTTAGTTGGACTAACCTATTTGGTTCCTTCAATTTTAAAAGTTTTTTTTTGCGTTTTTGAAGACGGTTTTTAGTTTCTAAAACTTTTATTTTATTCTTTTTAGTGATCATAATACGCTGTTACGTAGTCTCACTTCTTGGTTGATATGAAACTTTAAGTTATTTCAAGCACGCCGCAAGCAACGCCGCGGGAAAGTCATAGTCATATTTCAACAAGTAAATACTCTTTGTTGTAGTCGCTCAACTATCTTAATCGAGATATCTTATCGCCACCCTTGAAATCAGTACCGTTGAGGAGTTAGGGTGGCCATCCGTGGTCTTTATCATCAGTTCCAGTTCACCAAATGATACTTTCTGAATGCAAATGCTGGACTTGTTACTATAAATACTAAAATCGCTATATGTTTGCCTACAATATTTGAGGAGATATTATTATCCTTTTTCTCCGGGACTCAACACAATTGGATCATCGCTATATCTCTAAAGAAAAATTAGTCGTACAACCAGGCAGAAATACTTACTAGTTTTAAGATCTGGGTTAAAATACCTCCACTTTTAAACCACCAAACGTATCTTTCAATATCTTTTACGTTGATTACGATGTCTTTCAGATTTTTCAAAATGATTTCTTCTGACATTTGACAGTTTGACATAAGTTTGATACTTGTCAAAGACATTATAGCACTTGATAGCACTACCGAGTCATCATTCGAAAAAGGTTAATTAAAACCGCTTTACATAATAAATCGCAGCTTGGAGTGAAATTGGCAGCATGACCCAATTTTTACTCAAAACGAACAAAAATAAATAATTTGAATCTTTCCTCTGGAAGGTAAGTATGTTCTGTATAATTAAACATGTTTTTCAGATCGCAATGAACGCCGCTAAAGCCGAATGATATACGGTTGTTGGTATCAGTCAAGCTTTAGAACTTATAGCTGACATTTAAGTAAATAAAATATAAATATAAATGTATATCACGAAAATGAATTCTAACATGATTCGAGCTTGTTAGCTCACAGCTTTACATACCAATACCAAATATCACCATACCAAATATACCAAAATATCTTAAATATCTTCATATTATTGCTTCCAATTAGATCCTTACAAAAGACTGTAGACCGGGAGACACTGACACAAAATTTCCGGTCATTTGTACCAGTATGGTGACCCTTCAAGAGTCTAATTACGTAATGACGAAAAGAAAAATGATGGTTATAGCGCTGGTACCGGCGGCCCAAACGCGTGGGCGGCCATTTGGAACCGTCGGAAAAATATGGCATGGTGATTTTCGTGAACGGCTACTCGACGATGATTAGCTGTGCAAAAATTAGCCTGGTACAAATGGTTGGATTGTTTTTTTTAATTAACGTGTTTTCGTCGGTATGGCGGGCCTCAACGGAGAAGTATGGCATTACGCTACCGCCTACTTCTTTTTTCATCGACTATCGGAAAATACAAGAATTTTAGTGGTACAAATCGTTCGACTTTCGTAATTTATCCGACACGTTCGATTAACGTCCACGCATTTGGGCCGCCGGTACCAGCGCTATGACCATCATTCTCCTTTTCGTCATTACGTAATTAGACCCTTGAAGGGTCGCCATACTTGGTACAAATGACCGGAAATTTTGTGTCAGTATCTCCTGGTGAAAAATGTAAAAGCAAGTAGTTTTTTATTTGGTGTTCCCAATTACTCCAATGATTGTACATAATACGACGTTGATGTCTTCTTCACTGTGGTCTCCTCTTGAAGCGCTGGTAGAAATTAACGTGTAGAAGTGCCCGAGGGGGCTACTTCCAGAACATACATCTTTATCCTTATTTTTATGTTTTATTAAATAGTTTTTTTTTTCCATTTCAAAAATAAGTTTCCGTTTTACGTCTCGCCTCGACACTGTTTCCGTATATTGATCGTTTCCATACATAATTATTATAAATATTTTTCGTATTAGTTCCATAAATGTGTAAGTAATAAAATACTGAAATTAAATCTCACACAAAACAGGTTATATCAACATCCTTAGTATCCGCGGCCTTTTTTTTAAAGTGTTTTTAGCCAGGATCTTCTTTGTCAACATGATTAATTTTTTGCCCAAAACTTTCTGATTAATAAACTATTGCTTCCAACTAAATAACCACCATTAACTGCCGCACTCAGAAACGTCAATTAAGTTTAATGCTTGTTTAGAGACGTCAATTAAGTTTAATGCTTGTTTAGAGACGTCAATTAAGTTTAATGCTTGTTTAGTAACGTGTTGTCTTATTCTATTACTATAGCAAAGAAAGTGACAGACGCAACTTTAATCAAGTATAAATTTAATTGACGTCTCTGAGTGCGGTAGATATTCTTATTGCTATAGCAAAGAAAGTGACAGCAGCAATTTTAATCAAGCATTACAACAACGTGTATGATGCCAGCTTTAAATGTAATTCTGATAAAACGTAACGTGTAGGGACGATTTTATTTTTACGAAATAAACCTAAAACTCTTTTCATAAAGAGTTTTAATGACACAAGATTTAAAAACATACTAATGTCAAATTGTCAAAGCACAATCACAAGTTCACAACTTTACTCAATGATTCGTTTTAATTATGTTTTTTTTTCGTAGTAATCCCCGATAGTGCTACAAATCAATAAAGTAAATCCATGATTCATGATCTCGTAAAAGAAGTTTAATGTACTCACGAGTACAAGTGTTATTTTAGCTGTGTGAGTGTGAGAAGAGTGGGACTTAAAAATCGTAATCGTAAGTTTCAATTTTAAATTATTTCACATAATAGCCCTTAACAGAGAACCTTCTTTTCATTTCAGAATAACGTGTCAGTTTTCTAAACACCATGGAGCTTTTAACCATGATTAGAAACATAGTTACATATAAGGAACACTTGTTTATTTACATTACGTTGTGACACATGTTATGAATGAATTAGTTAAGATGGGGCACACTGAGAGCATCGTCAGGAAAGGCGATGATAAATCCGTCTGTAACTCAGTCAAATATTAACTTAAAAAAAAGTTACCAATATAGGGATGATCCAAATCACCCACCCTATCTACTGTTAAAATTTCTCCAAAGGTTTTCCAGACACCCTGTATATCAATAAAAACAATACAATAAATTACAAAACACTTTATTGTACACCAAACAAAAACATTACAGAGAAACAGTACAATTAAAAATAATACGTGTAAACAATAGGCGGTCTTATCGCTGATTAGCGATCTCTTCCAGACAGCCTTAGTAGGAATATGGTGTCTATTTTTTTATCATTCAATGTTGTTAATTATACAATTACTGAAATCACAGATTAAGTAATAGTTTATTTTTTTATTTTTTTATACACTTATTCTATTTTCAATACGGGGTTTTCTTCTGTTAATTTTCGCCAATGCCGAGGTATTTATAGACAATCGCCATGGACTTATTAGAGAAATAAGTCCATGGGTGTCACGCAAGGATTGTTGGGTAAAAGTATTTTCGATTGTGAATTATAATACCTACACAAGCACATTGGGGTAGCCCCACTCTCTTCTGTCAAATTTATCATACACGTAAAACGTAAATGTAATTTGAATCTGAAATTTCTCAGTGTACATGGTATATACCTAAGTACTTTATCAACTATGGAATGTAAGCCTATCATGTCCGGTATGTGAAATGGAGGGCTGGTCTTAGACCGGGAATAAAATGTTAAACTTCAACCTTGTTTCCGAAGCATAACTTGAGCAATCAAAATCCAATAAACAACGCCTTTGACTTGCTACTTTCTAAGCTTTACTCGTATATAAGCGCTCATTAGACTGGCAATAAAAAAATCTAAAGTTGACTGCTGTTATTCTAACTTTTAAGTCACAAAAAGACTGAAAAATTATGCTTCCTGCTTTAAATAGAACATGTAGAAGTTAAAAGTGAGACAGCAATTAACTTCTGCATTTTTTATTGCCAGTCTAATTCACGCTTTATTTTTACTTCAGCTCTAACTTAAAAGTTAGAGTAAGACAGCAGTCAACTTCTGCACATGTTTATTCCCTGTCTAGCTGCGCTTAAAGGTTAGAAAGTAGCAAATCAAAGGTGAAGTTTATTTCATTTTGATGGCTTTTAAAAGTTAGAGTTTTTATTTAGTCTACGGGTCTATATTGGAATCCATAAAGGCCCCTGTACACAATGGCCCATCATGGGCCAACGTAAGGGACGCATTTACAACTTAGAGCGAGCAACATATTCTTGCATCTCATTCTTACGCATCACTCCGTTCCTACGCTGGCCCATGATGGGCCATTGTGTACAGGGGCCTTAATATAGTTAGTCCTGATCGTCATTTGTCCTAATGCATCGTTTGTCCTAAAGCCATTTCCGCCTGATGTTTAAAACTTTTTAGTGTTGTTATAACACAACTCTAACCTAACCGCAGGTATTTTTGGGAAGCTTAAAAAAGTTGTCTGACTCAGCTGCAAACCAGTTTAGGACAAACATTGCATTAGGACAAATGACGATTAGGACAAACGATATTATGGATCGCGATGACACATCTAGTGTCATCCTCCCCTTTAATCAGCCTCGGCCTTCGCCATTGTACCTCCCTGGCCGCTGCCCGTTATCAGGCTGGATTACCTCGGCAGCCATTGACATTGCGTTCCAAGCTCGACATTGTGCTGCCCGTTTTGGCACCCCTCCAGCAAGGCCTCAAGGCCTCTTTAGCACGCGATATGGTAATACACCCGCTATCAGTGTTCCGGGGAACGACGTGTGTTGGGAAATTGCCGCGGTGACTCATCAACTTTCTTAGTAGCCATGTTTTTTTATGAAAAACAAGCTTTTGATAAAAAGGGTGTTATTATGGAGAAGCGTTACGTAATGAAAAGCGAGTAAGAAAACACTTATTTTATTACTGCGGCTTGATGCGAGCATTGTGTTGTGTATCTAATAGTCTCATAAGAGCTGGCATAAGTTTGTTATACAATTCAATATCGTTATTTTTATTGTTCATCGATGTTTTGTAGATAATGCGTTATTTTCAGTCGGTGTTGGAAATCCAAGCACCATGACTGTACATAACTATTATTTTAATCGCCTCAGAGCTGAGATTCTACACGGTAAAACCTTATTGTTTTTGACGTGTCCGTCCATATTGTCAATGTTATAATAGCTCTTATTTACTTGACAGTAATGGCGACCGAGTTACATACCATAACACGTCAAAGACAATAATATTGTGTTTGACGTGTTATGGTATGTACCATATTATGATATTACCGAGTTTAATAGAGGCCCAGACTTGTATTTGTAGGCGTACAAATACGCTCATCACAATTGGTATTCAATCCTATGGTGGGACTTCACTTGACGTGGTCTATCCTCGTCGCAATGTGTAGACGGCATAGTTGTCAACATTGGCATTATTTGTCTACTCGTATTTGTTAAAAACCAATAGCAAATACGCGTTACCGTGTCACTGTCGGTGTCTCGGTTCGCACATTATTCATTCTGAATTACAAACTTATTTAACACTAGCTTCGACTTCGTTCGCGTAAATTTCGATTATCGTTATTCCCTCGGGAACTTTTAAAGTTTCCGGGATACGAAGTAGCCTGTGTGTTAATCCAGGGTATGAGCTATCTCCATTCCAAAGTTCATCCATCCTTCCAGCCGTTGCAGCGTGAAGGAGTAGCAAACTTACACACACACAAACTTTCGCATTTATAATATTAGTAGCGTTTGCTATTAGGATCCATGTATAGTTACTTCTCTTGTTTATTTACACTAACGTAAAACATTTGTCGAACTGGTGCGCCAAGTGAAGTGCCACCATTACACGAACGCCGAAGTGCGGCAATAATGTTCTGAAATATTAATAAGTATACCTACTCGTATTATTTACCGAAGACCTAAACCTTCAAACTATTTACTGAGTCATTGTCGCCCGACAATTTATATACCTACATATTTCTGACTAACACAGGGTGACCATGCTTTTCTTACTTATTTGCTTTTCATAAACAACATACTTAAAATCGTGTAGTATTTGTTTGTTACCATCAACGGTTGGGACGTGAATCACCTTCAGTCAGGCAATTTCAACAAATACCTACAGTGCAACCATTTTCCTAATAGCGATCGGCAATCTTCGTTTTTCTATGACACGAGTGACAAATATACTGTCAGTTGCATGTGTAAGCGTGATGGCGATAGCCAGCCGAAAGCTATTAAAAAGCTGGGAATACTGTACATCTTATTTTCTTTCCGTTTATCATGGGATAAAGAGAGAGCTAAAATCAAACTGTTAGCTATCTTTTCTTCTTCTAGAGCCCTAGACAAGATGCTTAATGGGCCTTCTACACGGTCGGGTAGTTGTGCCAACTGAGAGGGACGCAGCTATCTGTAGGAACGAGACATATATATTACTATCTCATTCTCACAGATAGCTGTGTACCCCTCGGTTGGCACAACCACCTGACCGTTTAGAAGGCCTATTAACTCTGCCGTTAACGATTGTCGAATACAACATGTATGGGACTGACATAAGCGCTCGACGCAATCGTCCGGCAGCTTACGTCAATCCTATAGGTACATTTTCGATAACGATAACGTTCGTAAAATGAATCTAGGGCTATTGATGATTAAATCCACTGTTCATAATATAATCCCTCTTATTCATAAAGCGCAATAGCTAAAGTGTGCTTTAACTATTTGTCCTTGTCATTGTAATATTTGAATATGAAAGTGACAAAAAATACTTCAACCAAAATAGGTTTATTTTGCTACTATGAATAAGGGGCGTCTTCTATTTTACCATGTATAATGTAGGTATAAGGTTAAATCAAATACCTCTCGAACATTCCCCATGACTGGGCTCTAATCGATGAACTCAACGTTTAGCCCTGCCAAGGTTTTCGACCTGGGGTTAACGAGGGTCAATTTGTTGATAAGAAAACTTCACGTACCTATGCGCCCTGTGGTATTGTGTTTCTAATTCTAACAGACAGTCCCAGGGGAGCTAAAGAACAATGTTTGCTGTGCTTTTTTATGCTCGTATAATCGTACCTTAACTTGGGGTATTTTATGTGTCGGTGAAAATGACAAACGATTTTAAACGTCTGGTTTTTCGCGTCCAAATCTACTTAGCGGTATTACGTTTAGTATAACGGAGATTCTATATCCTTGCGGCTCCACCACTAAATTAACGACAATGATATAAAATAAAAAGAGGTAGATATGTTACCTATACGGTATACCGCGTGTAAAAATAGCCCGGCTTACGCACACATAATTAGTAAATATTGCAATTACACACTAATTCATAAATGACAAGTGAAAGCAGGATGGTATGCTAATTTCCGGAAGCGAAACAGAGACGAGTGTACGTTGCTCTGCAGACTAGTTCACGGTTCCGTTGACGGCGCAAGACTAAGTAAAGGTGTACCAATTGGCTTGGTTTTAGGGTGCCACTATCGAAGTGCGTATAACATATCTGCCTCTTGTTACTATATTATATCATTGATTAACGACATCATAATCGCGTATGATTGCCACGTCGCTTTTTAATCAGGTTTTTAGCGGTTCAAAACTGACTTGTAGAATTTGACCCTTACTGCGGTACTACCTGTCTTAAATTTAATGAGGGCTTAAATTAAATGTTCCTCAGTTCTTATTTCTTAACCTAAGTGCAGCCGCTGTCCAGACTAAAATAAAAAATATGTCGATGTGTTTGTTTATCAATAAACTTGTTCTTTGAATGCTCTTAGCGCGATATTTAAACAGAATACCCACATGTTGCAAACTGTTCCAATACCAAAAATGTGTAATGACTGATTATTTTCACGGCTATATAAGTTGTTTGATTGATGGTAATGAATGGATGACACCCGAGCACGAACGTAGGATGTTTTCAAATTCCTCACCTTCTTGTAAAATATGAATTAGCAGATTCCATTTCTCCGCATATTTTTGGTCCATTCATAATGAAATAATGTGCTTATTTCTTCTGCTGAATCAATTACTTTTTCTTAATTTATAATGTGAAATCAGATTTCAGAGAAAATCGTGATTCGTGAAATACTTAAGATCGTTATGGTGTAGATAGAACTTAGATCAATTATTTTACACTTACCATAAAATTATCCGTAGACTACAGTAGGATTAACACCACACTAGTTAAAGTACTTAATTGGTTTACTAGCAACAATTTGCTACTAAATGCTAAGAAAACGAAATGTGTTAGGTTCGCTTTGCCTAATGTTAAACCGGTACATTCTAGTATTTTTCTAAATGACGAGTGTTTGCAAATGGTAGATAAGACAATTTTCTTAGGCATAACATTAGATAAATATTTGCAATGGAGTCCCCATATAGCTGTACTGGCAGGTAAACTAAGTTCGGCAGCTTACGCCGTTAGGAAAATTAGACAACTAACCAATGTTGAGACAGCTCGCTTAGTCTATTATAGTTATTTCCATAGTGTCATGTCGTACGGTATTCTGGTTTGGGGTAAGGCAGCTGACATACAAACTATATTTGTGTTACAAAAAAGAGCCATTCGTTCTATTTACAATTTAAATTCCCGTGACTCATTAAGAGAACTTTTTAAAGAAATTAATATCTTGACTGTAGCGTCTCAATTTATTTATGAGAATATTATTTACGTTATTAGAAATTTAGATTCTTTCACCAAAAATTCTGATATACATAATTTAAATACCAGCAATAAAAATAAAATCGCTATCCGAAAATTCCGCGTCCGTAAAGTATATAAATCATTTGTTGGTCAATGCATTCATTTCTATAATAAATTACCTGACGAAGTTTTAAAGTTACCCTTTCCAGCACTTAAAAATTACTTGAAAAGGTCGTTAATGTCTAAAGCGTATTATAGGATCGAGGACTATCTAACAGACAAAAATGCATGGCCTAAACCCGAAACTTAGTCAATAATAATTTATTCAAATGCAAAATCTTTATCTTGTCTAGGGGACACCGTTGATGTAGGAAAACATATCGAAACTTTTATGTGGTCGTCTCGCACCATCTTATATACACATAAGTATGTGTTTTTTTTTTCTCTCTATCTCTCCCGTAAGATTCTTAATTGGCATGTTTTCCTGCTGAACTACGCATGTTATTTGATACTATATTTAATTTAATATTTATAGCTTTATATAATGCTAGACTAAGTACCATTGTAATAAGAAATATGTTTAAAAAATGACTGACTGCTGAGTTTCTTGCGGCGTTTCTTCTCAGCAGTGGTCTTCTCTTGGGAAGCGCTGGTAGATTCTTGACGTGTAAAAGTGCCCGTGCGGCCTACTTACTGAATAAATTTCTTTTATCTTTTTTTTTATTGAACCTTATCTTTGGTATTGTTTTTAACTTGGCCGCCATTACTGTCAAGAAATTAAGAGCTATTATAACGTTGACTATACAATAACACGTCAAAAGCAAACAGAGGCCCTTCCCAAGATGCATTATGCTAACTAGCGTATCTATTCGTTTCATTTTTAAACTAATCACGTCACTGGTAGATCACGTGACTTTTCGTATCACGTCATCAACAAGTGCCGCGATTGGTTTAAAAACGAAACGAATAGAAACGCTAGTTAGCGTAGTGCAACCTGGCAAGGGCCTCTGGTTTTACCGTATCTGGTTCAACCCTGAACGTTTATAATTAATCTTCATGCACGTTCAGGTTTCGATACTTCCCAATTTGCTAGACACTATAGTGTATAAAAAAAATTCAAATCGGTCCAGTGGTCTTCGAGTAATCGGGGAACATACATAAAAAAAAAACCCGACGAATTGAGAAACTCCTCCTTTTTTTGAAGTCGGTTAAAAATCATTCGTAATTCGTATTGAAGGTAAATAACCCCCGAACACAGATGCTCCTCGCTCTTCGCTAAACGCCGCCATTAAAATTTTCATCAACTCCGCGCGAGACGAATCGTCGGACATAAATTTCCTGTCGTATTATTTTGGGCAATTGCTCGGTGTCATTGAACCCTCTAATTAGTTGATATTAATTTTAATACGCTCAAGCATTTGTCATGCAAATTTTCTGCGAGTGTGTTGAGATGGCTTGATGTACTCTTTCTGTGCCAAGGTTTATAAGTTCTATACAGGTCATTTAGATCGGTCAGCATGGGAAAGTCTGAAACTATAAGACATACGCAGATCTGTTCTTAGGAACCATGTCATCGATTTTAGTAACAAGGAAAACTGCATTCATACATTTAAAAAAAAACTTGTACTCAGCTCGAGAATCGAACCCTGACGTTTTGAAAAATAAAACTACATAACACTATTTCGATTTAGATATAAATTGTGGAGGTCATAAGCAGTAAATATTACTATGAAACATGATGTCTAAAATTAATAAAATGTATTGTTTACTGCTATGAATCAGACATTTTGTCATTGGCACTATACTCGCTCATACATTGACGACACGTTACCCTAGTTTGTAGGGACCTTCCTATCCTCCGAAGCTGGCGGGCTCGGGTTTAAATTCGGGTACGGACAAAGATTTGTATGATAAGCGCGAGTATTTGTTCCTGACTCGTGTATGTTTTCTATGTATTTAAATATGCATTTCTCTACATAAGTAGAGAATTATCGTGGTCTGGGTACCCGTAGTAAAAGTCACACACACACACGTCAATTGATGTGGGACTACTAAGAACGTATTCCATTAAAAAAAGGTGCAAAAGTACATACATATCACGTGACACACAATATATATCGTGAATACATATCTTCGAAATGGACTGTACCTTTATTTTAATAAGATTTGGTAGGTACATATGTATGACATGTATATTGACGACGTGGCTAGGAGTGTATTTAGACGGTCCTGGGTTGATTCCCAGTAGGAGCAAATATTTGTGTGTTGACATGAGGATAAATACTTATTGTCTATATATACCTTACACGTGACTGGGTTGCTTTCTGTATACTTATGATTGATCCTTGCACATTTTTAAGAAAATAATAATGCGCCACATATATGTCACACGCAATTTGATTGTGACATCCATAAGTGGTCATATAATTTCAACGCTCGCGTTTTTCCAATGCTACCTTTATGAATATGACTGATGAATTGAGTATCGCTTTTCGATTTTGTTTGTTTTTTCTTAACCAATTTTATTGTTAATTAACTAAGTTTTAAAATTATGTACAAGTTATCTTTGTTGAAAACAAAGCTTGCATTTTATAAGGGTATGGTAGGAGGTGCTGGCCAAGTAACTGTCGTTTAAATACAAAGTTGTAAACTTTTGTATGGACGCGTCATCGCTTAGTTTTTAAATCCCTATAAAATACAAGGTCCATTTCTAGCAAAGGTTTATTGTACAAAACATGATGATCTTTTGATGATGATTAGTTGATGATCTAAAATAAATTATAACTATCAATAAAATCGGTCAAGGAATTTTTGTTTCGTTGTCAAGTTCCATAAGTGACTTTTGTCTGTAATTGTATGAAAAATACGCAAGTCTATGTGTCTATGTATTTATGAAAGTCATATGTTTATAGGTGAACTGTACATATACATTTAACACACGCTATACACTCATACATTTCATACATAACGTTCGTAAATGACATAGATTTGATTTATAAAAATAATTGATTGTGAAATATATTTATTTTCCTTGTTTCATTATAACATCACGAAGTATTAGTACTTTATTATAATTGAATGCATAACATACTCCGCCATAATATATGAAATGTTGGATGAATTAACAAAATACAATTTTCCTGTAAACAAACTCGTTTTTCCTTCCTTGATCGCCTGTAACTGCCACCCGTGTACCATGTGTACAGTCAGTTTATTTTGCAAACTGTAACTTGGTTTGGTAACTGGCGTGACAGTGTGACAAGAACCATGATTAAGTGACACGTTCATCAGGATTTAGTTGAATTATCCTATTGCTTTCCTTTTTGCGACAGCCAAATATTTTTAAATGAAATATCATGTCCCCTTGATATTTATTTATTATGGATCAAACGGAGAACAAGAAAACATATTTAACCAAAAAATCTTCTTCCTTGTTGTGTTTATTCTCCGGCGAATAGCTAGAATATTCCTATTAAAACAGGAAAAAGTTAAATGTTTATAATACCTCTACAAATGACGTCAATTAAATACTCATACGACCCTCACTCTATTAGTTGTTATTGCTAGAATTAGGTACCGCATCATTCATAAATCATTATTCTGTACCTACCCCAGAACCAGTCATAAAAGTCAACTTTATGCTTCATTCAATTGTAGCCCTAGTTACCAGCACATTATGATTTGGAATTGCGTAACCATTCATTTGGACATGGGTCACTGGCTGTATTGTTCATAGTAATACCTATGAATATCTACTGCATGCACTCATGTATACCACCGCCCGTGTTTATAATTTGCTTGGGCTTACGACACTCCGGGGTGTCAGGGGCCGTGAATACGTGAGGATATTTGCCTCAATGACCGTTAACAATACCATACCCTAGTTCAAGACGCTAAGCACTCAATTGACCATTTAAGAGTATTGTCCATTGTTGAAATTGATATGAATTACCATCGCACAATACAAACATATGCAATACGGACTTTGGTATATGTACTGAAGACTTAAGAAAGAACGACTTATCTTTACTGGAATACCACTGTATAAGTTCGTCCTTATTGTTCGTTCTAAAAGGTTGATTGTGCTATAGTTGTTAATTGACAGATGCTACTTTTTTAGACGTTGTTGTGAGTAATTTACGGTCCGAAACGAACGAATGTGGTGTAATTGACGAGAATAATTTCACGTGCCGAAACAGGATTAAGCAATAATTGCGATGAAATAATGTTCGTTTGGACCGTTCGTTTGTTGCGTGCGGGCCTCGAAAACTCAATTGGTTGTTTGAATTTGACGCCGTTTGAAGTTAGTTAGGCTAAAATTATACTATCCGTAATTCTAGCAGCTTAAACAAGATTCATAAGATTATTTAATACTTAAACAGTACCTAATTAAAATACTAAAGGGATTACACGCAGCTCGCATATCGCCGCGTGCAATCAAGCAATCATCATGCACCGGGGCCCGAAGCAGAAATGAAATCGCGCGGAGTAATCGCTCGGAACGCGAGATGCTCTAGTAACAGCTCGGAATTGAATTAATCTCACGGATTTAGACGCTCCATGACAAATTAGTGCAATATAATAGAAGCAGCTTGTGTTCCGTTACAAATGTTTACTAGTTTCTCCGTGCATTAGTAACTAAACCAATTTATTCATGCCAAATACCTATAAAAAATATGCGCAAGTAAACTCATACTGATTTAGCTTCATTTGAGTAAAAGTTGCTAGTGCAGTTTGTCAATAAAAGAAGCTTAATTTGAGTTCAGTTGCGAGGTCAATTCGAGAAACATAATAAACTGATAATAGATAGCTAATGGTGTCATTCTTAACGTATCCGTCAACATAGAAACTTGTAAATTCCGGCGGTGAGAGTAAATACAACTATGATAAAAAAATGAGGGAGATTTTCGTGGTTTAAATTATTTATTGGTCTGTTTAGTATATTTTGTATCTTTGACCATTCTTGGTTGGTAAGCATACTTAAAGATGGAGCAAACGAACAAAAACCTTTTTGTGTTTAATATTAGTAACTAGCAACCCGCCCTCGCTTCGCTTCGGTTTATGTGAGTTTACTGTACCACCCGTACAGAAAACTCAATCCAGAACTTTTTATACATAAAACCTTCCTCTTGAATCACTCTATTGCTGAAAACCGCATTAAAACCCGTTGCGTACCGTAAAATGCTGCAATTTTGCCGTTTAAGCTCAATTTTGCCTATTTCGTTTAAATTACGATATCTCGCATTTGCTCAGTTTTTTCTTGTTTTTTACCATTTGGTAGTAATTTTCATTATTCTGGCAACACATTTTAATTTTTTTTACGTTGGTAACTCCATTGTTGCGACGCCAGTTGTGCATCATAAGTTGGAGGGAGTGGCTGCATTTTTTTAGTGTCTCGCAACTGTTAAAATTTTAAGTACAAGGAACGTGATTTTCGAGAAGTAGGTGCGTCCCAGGGTAAGTAAATATTGTCTATTTTCCGTAAGTCTAATATTTTCAAGAATAGGACACGATTTCATTATAATGACGTAGTAGGCAATATTGGGCAGTGTTCTGGAAACTTGAGTGACACAATTTTGCCTGGGTCTAGGGCTGTCACTAGCTGGGTTTTATAAATGAACAGATAAGAGTAAAAATAGGTGTGCCTAAATTGCTTAAGTGAGTTAATTTATTACTAGCTTTTTAATAACTTGCAATGCTAGTTAAGTCAAATCTTGCAAATCGATTTTCGAGTCAAATTGACTCAAGACTGGTTTGGGTAAAAGTGTTGTCATTTGTAAAAGTCGTACAATTTCAAGGTACTAACCGTAAAAGTGGTAAATTATTATAGAATTAGTCAAAATAAACATATTTTAATGTAATACTCTTAAGTGCATACGTTGTGATGATTATTTTTTAACTAAAAAAATACATTTTTTTTTAAATAACAATCTTTTTTTGGCACAACCCTACAGTTGCCGATATTTTTGTATGGAAAGTTCGTGGAACCTGGTACAACATTGCCTATTGCCTGTGAAAAAAAAACATAAAGCTTATAGCAATAATTTGACTGCCAGGGACAAGCACAATGTCTCATGTACACAATTAAGTATTATTACAAATAGCGAAACGTTATTTATCGAGATAACCGTCTAGGCAAAGTTACGTCTTAGGCCTAAAACTTTGCCTGCCACTTTAAATGCTTATAACTAGGAAATATTGTATGATTACCTACTGATATTTGAGTCTAATTTGGCGAGGCATAGGGTCTGTTTTCCGACTAATACTCATTAAACCACATAAGACAAATAGTTTCACAGATATAAGGAAAAAACGTCAAAATCCGTGCAAAGTTGCAGCATTTTACGGTATTTTGAAAGATCTATGCGTACATACAGACGGACAGACGGCGGAAAGCGACTTTGTTTTATACCATACAAGTTGTTCGCGCCCGGCGCCGCCCGGGTGTATTTTTTTAAAATATAAACCTTCTCCTGATAATCACAAACACAAATAATTATTCAAGTCGGTCGAGTCATTCGTCGAGCGATTCGAGTTATGGCGTGACCAAGGGAATCAGGGATTCATTCATATATATAGATAAAGAAGATACTGATGGTGATGATGCTAATGACTATAATCTATTGTTGCAGCGATGGAGGGCAGCGCGTGGTGCGCGCGCGACATCTCGCTGCGCGCGCAGAAGAAGTTCCTCTCGCGGGTGGGGGGCTCCGCGAGTGCGCGCGCGCTGGTGCTGGACGAGCATGCCTCCAAGCTGTTGGACCAGGTAACGGCCTGATGACTTTATAAACAAAAGACAAAGACATTTATTGCCAGGACATGGTAGTTATACAGGTCTTCGTGGAACGGGATGTGCTTATGTTCTACACATTCAAACATTATTATGGTTCTCTCTAGCAAATAATGCAATCTGCTTTATACGATTATGTATAAAGGTACATGCATGGCAGAGGCAGGGCTTGGAATAACAATGAACAATGAACGGAACAGAAATAGCTATAAATTAAAAATAAATATAAGAGTCATTCTTTTAAGACTTCGGACACGTCATGTTGTTTAAAAAAAAAGAGTTTGTTGTGAAGTGGCAACCATAACTTTAAATTTTGTTGCCATTTTCTCGCCGCAGTTATTAGTGTTATTACATACGTGAAATTGTTCGCTGACACGCGAGTGGTATTACCCCTCCACGTTGTTTTTGACGCTAGTTTAGGTAGTATCTATATATTCCAATCAATGATCTATGACACCTAGAACTACTCTCACTGGTTATTAGGTATTTTCACCCCTCATCCAATTGCTGCCTAAGCCAAATACTGTACCGCGCAGGAGGAGTTCATCACTCTTCTGATATTCCTTTTACAAATGGTAAAGTGATGTGAGCCCAAATAATATTACAGTAAAAAGTAAAAAGACTACACGAATTGATTATTTGTTCGTCTATTAATCTTAAACTTAGTCACCAACCTCCATTACTTGATTTACAACTCTTACAAGTGACTGTTTCATTTCAGTTCCTGTGCGTGCTCCGGCAGCGCGTGGAGAAGCGCGAGGCGGAGAAGATGGTGAAGCACGTGATCAAGGCCGCCGTGAAGCTGGGCGTGCTGCGCCGCCACGCGCAGCTCTCGCCCGCCGACGAGCGCGCGCTCGCCGCTTTCCGGACCAAGTTCCAGGTACGGTCTCTACAGATCTTCGGAAGGTTACTGCTGGAATCTGCTGCATAAAGACCTAGTGATCGAGACCGCCGTGCGGCTGGGCGTGTTGCGCCGTCACGCGCAGCTCTCGCCCCCCGACGAGCGCGCGCTCGCCGCATTCCGGACCAAGTTCCAGTTGCAGCCTCTACAGATCTTCGGAAGGTCACTGCTGGATAAAGATCTGGTGATCGAGGCTACCATGAAGTCAGGCGTACTGCGCTGCCACGCGCAGCTCTCGCCAGCCGTCGAGCGCGCTCTCGCCGACTTCCGCACAAAGTTTCAGGTACCGTCTTAAATGCCTTCTGAAGGATACTACTGGATACAGGACAGGTGATGGAAGTGGTCTCAAAGTTGGATGTGCTGCGCCGCCTTGCCAACTCTTGCCCGCCAACGAGCAAGCACGCCTCCTTCCGTATAAAGTTCCAGGTACAGTCTCAACTGCCCTAGAAAGGATACCGCTGCATACAGATCTGGTGATCGAGGTGGCCATTAAGTTAGGCGTCATGCGCAGTTTTAGCTCGATTACGAGCGCATGCTCTCCGCCTTCCGGACCAAGTTTCAGGTACATACGTAACTTTGGAAGTTTCGGTCATCTTAAGCAGATAGATCTGGTGATCGAGGTGGCCATGAAGTTGGGCGTGCTGCGCCGCGAAGTATTTTTTTATAACATAACGATCTAAAATAGCATAACATAACTGTTTTTTTTTTAATTCTTTTCAGACCGTGCTAATGGCGGTGGTGTCTTTCTGTGAAGTGGAGTTCTCATACGATCGTGAATTTCTGCAGAACGCTCTGCACGAGTCACACCAGTCTTTAAAGTGAGTGTTGGTACAGGGTACCTTTAATAATTATGTAAATGTTTTTTTTAATAAGTCAAGGAAAGGGTAGAGAACATTGATCAAATTGCAGAAAACTTGTAAATGTGTATAAAAATATTTAATTTATTATGGACAGACCACGTATAATCTAGCCAAACGGCACTACTAAGGCGTCACATCACATAACGTTATACGGTACCTTATTCCTTACCACAGCTACTTTTATTCCAGGTCCGTCGTAGAGCGACACCTGTCCGATAAATCCGTCTCCCGGCTGGCCGGGGTATTCGCGCTGGTGTGCCGCGGCGACCTCCTGGACGCGCTGTTCGCCGGACAACTCGACGAGGACGTCCTCAAGCTCGCCCGCATGCTGCGCAAGGAACTTGACCGAGGCCTCCTATAATCCCGCAGGAAACCATCTAATAACCGTCCTAACACAACCAAAGGTGTGTGTCCAGAGTCTATCTCTGGGTCCCTCGTGAGGATTCCTCCCTTGAACGTGATTGTAGCTCACGTGTGTGAATCCTTCAACATTGGGATCACTTACAGTCGTTATCCCCACAAATGGGGATTTGGTTTTCTAATAAGACTTCGAACGTTAGGTATCTTTTGCACTGTAGTAGCCTGGCGAACGAAGTCACTGATGAGACGAGTAGTTTTCACCAGTTTTAACCAATCATAGAGAGCGATAGTCGATTGTTGACCAATCGCAAGCTAGATTTTATATGCTTTCACCATTCGGTCTTGGTTTGGCCGGTGCTGTATAGATCTTGCTTGAGCCTAATCTCACTAGTTGTACGTTATTTATACACTATTTTAGTTGATTAGAAAATTTTATACTCACTGCTTGTATGGAGTGATTTTTAATGTTCGACCGGAAAAGTTTATTATGAGATACTCATGAAGTCACGACTTATTTCCTAACATTTAGATATTATAATTTGATGATTTATGCAATTTTGAATACTCGCCTATTTATTTCTCTATTTTATCTTTATCTTTGTTGTAATCTATTTCTATGCCAGAATCCTTTGTAAATATTATAATTTATTTAATTGTACATATTCATTTGCTTATCTCCTTAGCTATTTAAAACAGATAAACATTAAATTAAAGTTTCTAGATATTTCTAACGATCTGAGAGTTCTTCGTGGCATAACTTTAACAGTTCTTAATACTTATTCTCAACACGTAAACTCATTTTTGCTAGGCTACACATAAGCCCCTTTTACTCGCACGATTGGAAACCAAAACATTTCTCTCTCAATATTTCGTTCCGTTCCTTTACCTCGAACAATATTTGGCGTAAACAGCTGCTTTGTATAATCGAACTATCTGTATCTACCCCGTGTATGTCTAAAGTTATATTTGAAAACGGTATCTAGTTGTATTTGCCACAGGAACATGTGTACAAGGCTTGCCGTATCTTTTGCCAGTATACTTAAGGTCTTAAAAGCTGTCTCATGACGTAGTGTAGGTTTAAAGCATAAATATAATTATTTTAATTGATGTATAATTATTAGTTACATGTCGTGAAAGTCTTGCCTAAGGACTCCATAGTACGAAATTTCAAACTTGGAGAAAGAGAATGGAGTTTGCAATTTCGTGTTTCGGAGTACAGGGCCATGTTTGTTTTAACAAGTTGGTGTAATTAAGGTTAGGATGCATTTAATAACTGTACCTAAATGTGATTTTATCGGTATTTTAGTATGTTTATGGGTTTGTGTTAGTCTTAAAGACCAGTTACCAGATAGCCTAACATGACAAGTTTATGAACTGATCTAACGAAATTTTTAATAATAACCAAAAATAATTAAGATATTATAATTACCCATTGAACTGAATTATTTATTTAATATTAGTTATCCATAGCTTCGTGTATGATAGTCATTATATCGACTTTTATATCTTGAAATACTATTGGACCAAAATTATATATCTCCACGCAGTTTACATATCTGAATGGAAATTCATATCTCAATTTTGTATTAGCAATAATGATTTATTTTAAAACTACTTTTAAGCGCTTCTAAGAAAAAGACAGGAAAATAAAATGATACTGATATATAAAATTGCCACAATGTTTCCTAAGCCCACTCGTATTATAACGGCTAAAGTCGCACTAAAACTGAGACTGTCAGTGTCAATTCTGTGTACCTAGTTAAATCATTTGCAATCACATCAATCAAATTAAAATCGCATTAAAAACTAAACACTTACCACTTTACTCATAAACGCACTATAAACTTAATTTAGTTAAAGAATGCTTTGTCACTTTTTGTCAAATTCAAGTGTCACAATGACAGATAAGGACAAAGCATATTTTAAGCGCGATTATAAATAACACGGTAAATTATCAACTATTCGTTTTACTGGAGTGTTGGATTGAATCCTTCTTTATAGATGATGTTTTTGCAAATGATAGCTTTATTCTTTTGACTGAACACACTTGCTATGTCGTCACCGTAGTCTAGCCTGGTCACTGTCAATTATAGAGGTCTACCAACATACAGCGACAAGAAAGAAATCACAAGAGCTTAGAATCACTTTAAAAGAAACAATTAGTTTTTCACTCGCGCGTATTAACATGTTGGATATGGACACTGGCACCTCTAGTTGGTACTCTTTCTTGTTGCTCTGTATCTATTAACGTTCTGATGAGAAGCGGGTTCCATTTTACGCTGAATAAGTTGGTAGTTCCAAATAGGCATTCTTAACGGAAACCTGTCCTTGTTTTCATTTGTTTAAGACACGTTAAAGCACTTTGGAATTTAAAACCATGTTATTGTGGAGTTTTAAAGAATAGTTTCACTTTTTTTACATTTTTGAAAACTGTGGGATTAAGAACCCCTTGATTGATTTTTCCCTTGTTTTCTCTTTTGTTACCAAAATCCAATAGCTTTCCTATATTTTATTGATTAGACATCGGTAGTTTTTTATTTCATGGTCCACAATGACCACCTCAACCAATTATGAAAGTACCATTTTTTTCTTACACATGACGAAAATATTTGCGGTTTTTTTTAACTTCCTAATTACATCATTTTTAAGGCTCCACCAAGTGCATTCCACTGCGCTCGTAGACGACGAAAACAGAATAGCAACAAACGTTCTGTATCCGAGAATACTTCTTTGTCTAGGCGCTCATTAAATGTATTAAATCCGTATGGTATTGCGGACAAAGTTTATTATTTTCTCATTGTCGAAGTTTAGGAAAATTCTAAGGCCCTAGACAAGGTGCATTCGGCGTTCGTTATCGTTATCCAGTGTATAGGATTGACGTAAGCTGTCAGACGATCGCGTCGAGCGCCTACGCCAATTCTATACATTTTGTCAGTATTCGAAAATCGTTTACGTTAACGTTAAGCAACTTGTCTAGCCTCACAGACAGATGACCTTGGACTATAAACTGTTTTTCTCCACAATTCTTGCCTAACATTGCCGACACATTGCCTACAGTGGCCGCGCCATCGTCAAACTCATAGCTAGATAAAATCAAAGACGTCCACTTAGGGATCGTATTAAAATGACAATATCAGTGTGTAGTTTAAACGTTATAAATGTTTCGTTAATCTATGTGGATTTTGAGGATTCAATGTTCTGTCGTAATTGAAATGTGGAAATAAGATTAAGTAAGATTAATGTTTATTAAATATTTTACACGATATCGCTTTTTTCCATCCTGGGTCGACATTGACTTAGTTAAAGATACGATAGCGAGGTCAATATATTTGACACGATATATCGCTATATTTTGGTACCTTTAGGTTATTTAGACCTATGCCGAGGCTAGGGTCATTCCAAAAGCACTGCGAAGCACGTAACATGACACTTTTATTCTTCACAACCAAGCACATTGGCACTACAAACCTTAATGTGCGGGTAGTATTAAAATGTATCGCCTTAATCACTAAAAGTTATCAATCCTTTGAACAATACACGATTTTTATTTACCAGTGATATTACTTCGGGTGCTATAGTACCTGAGTACAGCTGCTTTTTAAGGTCCGTACCCAAAGGGTGCCAACAGAACCCTTTTACTAAGCTTCCGAACCCTTTTACTACAGTTGGCTGCCAAATTATTTGGGACAGTAATAAAACTTTTTAGATTTTATTCCTTAAAAATGATAAAAATATGTTTGAAATGTTATGGGTACTTCCTTATTTTTACTAAGGGTACTTTGCTATGACTTTTTACTACTTAATGTCCCTAATAATTTGGCGTCTTGTATGAACTGTCGGACTCAGAAGTAGCTAAGCATTTTAGTATCTTGTCTCAGCTATTAATATATTAAATTCATTCCACTCTCAAATTAATATGTAACTGCGACAAGGTCCAAAAATGTTACAGCTACTTCTGAGTTCAACTAAACTATCAAGGAATTTTAATGTTTATTAGTTTGACAATAGGTCTAGGACTTTCCGGATTATACATTTTCCACGTGTCATTAGTTGAGTCACGTCAGAAAACGTATAGAAGACTCGTTTACGTATTATGTCAATCTGCTAAACATTCAGATTCCTTGATGGTACAAATAAATTTCTTTGTTTTACGTATTTATGCCTATTTTGAAAGATCGTTAGCGGTACATTTAAGTTTGTAGCGCAAGTTGAACAATTAAGATATTTAGTTTAAACGTGTCTAGGATAGATGCGCCGTCTGTATGTATATTTCTAGTTTGTTAAGCTGTGTCATATGTACTACGATTTGATATCAAATATACAATTGGTAAGAGTATTCTGTTGTTTTTTACTTTTTAGTCGATTTTTTTTATACGATTTTTAATCTTACCTCAACTCGATTTTTCCTTACAACTATTATTATTAACTTGCATTCCTTGTGTTCCTTTAGGTCAAATCTTGACAGTAAATTTTGAATCAGTCCGTTAATGGGCCGACATTTGGACCACATAATATATGTAAACCCGATGACAATGGAAAACTATAGTATCTAAGAGCTGATCTGACGAAGGAGTCGGAAGATGGTGACGGGATCGCCGCTATACTTAACATAGACTCGCCGTGTTGGGACTCGTTAGTTTTGTCTTGAGAATGAGATGATGACCATGCAAAAGACAGACAGTCACCGAAGTCTCACCATAAGGGTCCCTTTTTTACGGCAGTCGTGGTAGTCGGCAGCAAAACCTTGTTCCAAAAATTATTTTTTTGACAGAAACTTATTGCTAAAATGAAACGAACAATTATTGTGAAAGCACCAGTCAATAATTTATTCACTAAAATTTCTTAGTATACAAACATGGTAGGTATCCGAGGTGACATCGATCTAGTACACAGTGCTGACAAACGGACACATATGTCGCAAACGTCTGAACTTTGAGATCTGCCAGATTTTAATACCTACATCCCATTTAGCTATATATTAGGTAGAATAGTGATTGGTTTTTCAGTACGTCTAGATTCCCAAGATTCAGACGCTGAGATTTAAATCTAGTTTTACAAATTTACTCTTTTTAAGAGTAACTACACACTCGAACATTTATAATATGAATACCAATAAGTCGTTGCTGAAATCGAGAGTAGGTATTGAGGTAAATTTTAAAATAAAATGAATCTTTGGTTCAACACAAGTTTCATAGTTCAAATACAAAAGGACACAAGTGAAATACAATTTTATACAATATAACACTTCATACTAATAGTTTTGATATTAAATACAATTACAATTCAACTTGAGTTGTACCTTTTCTATCCCCCGACAAAAAGAGTATTTTGAGTTTTACGTGCGTATCCCGTCACGTAAAAAGGCAACTGAGTGAGAATGGAGGGGATGTGTTTTCGCACGAGTACATTCGCCATCCAATAGCGTGCGGGCATAAGCATACCGGCGGAGTGCCCCCGCCCCGCCGCCCCCTTCATACCACCAATTTCGTCGATAATTGCGTGACTACGTAGTCAGGTACATCGTCCGCGGCCTTTTTACGTGACGGGAACTGTTTGTGTGTCTATGTGTTTGTGGCATCATAGCTCCAAAACGGATGAACCGATTTGGACGTAGTTTTTTTTATAAAGAAAGCTAGTTTAATAGGGATGGTTCTTAGCTAGATTCCATAAAAATCGGTTGGGCCGTTTAAAATATATCAGCTCTGAAAGGGGTCGCCATATCGGGGGTTTTTATATTTTCAATAATTATATTTAACAAAAGTTATGAGTATAACTAGGTACATTAATATACGTCGAGTTACACCAATTAAAAAAAACGTCTACTTCGTTACTTTAAGTACGTATGTACTGAGTGTACTTACAGCTAAGAATTGAATGAAATGGTTATTAACCAGTAAAGCGATGACTATTTACATTTACACCAAGGAATGTAGAAGTACGGAGTGTATATACTTACAAGTACAGTCCGTTATATTACCTACGTAACGATATACAAACAACTATGTATGTAAGTACTTAGTGCTGCTGCAGGTACGTTCATCCAAGCTCTGTATACTTGTATGTCCACTAAAGCTAAATTTTAATAACTAACGCAAAATATTTGCCACATGTAGCGTTGCCAGGCGTCCGAATAAAGCCGGACAGGCTTGGTGTCCGACCTGTCCAGCTTTTGTTAGGTTATTTAAATTTGTTGATACAGAAGACTGATTCATTCAATTGTATTGTTGTTTCTTGTACATGCCTTAATGAACTTTAAGAAAAAATGTTGTGTAAAAAGTTTGTCCGGGACCTGGGTGCCCGGTATTTTAACCCAAATGTGCTCCTTGACTCGATGGTATGTCCTGGCAACCCTACCACATGTTTTAAAGTGGCAATGGAGTTGTGTAACATGCTGCAAATTTTCTTACTATAGTAAGAATAGTTAATAAGAGTGCAAATTATTTATGGAATTTGGATTAAAAAGTACAAGCCTAGTCAAGATGCATAACGCTAGGCTAGGTTATCAATTTTCGAATATCGACAAAATACATCTAAAATAGGATTGACGTAGGCTGAAGACCCGCTGATCCGCTTATGTCAACTAGGTACGTTTCGAGTCGATAGAAAACTAGCAGCGTTTGCATCTTGCCTTCGCCCTCAGTAGGTATTTTTATGGCCGCTGTACACATTGGGCCAAAATATGGAATCACCTTTACACATTGGCGTATTGATCGTTCTGCATTGGCGCTTTCATAAAAGATCCTTTGATGTGTGCACAAAATACCGACACCAGTCGGTTGGCCAATAGCGCAGCCAAGTATTTAGTCCCCTGCACGTTGGCCCAATACCGTGGCGCAACGCATTGGCCCAATGTGTACAGGGGCGATTAGCGTAGCGAAAGATTTAGCGATACCGTCCAAGGAAAGTTATTTAGTTAACGATTGACACGTTACTGATTTACACTTCACCTTTTAGGGAAATGTAGAATGCTATGAAAATTATAATACAAATTCATAATAATAAATATTAAGTATTCGAAAGAAGAATTAACTAAAGTCAACAACCACACTATAATTATACAGATGTACCTATGATTTAAAAATGGATTACTTTGATGTGTATGACGTCTTGTTCTAAATATGTACAGTAAAATAAATAAAACAGCTTGATTTATCGCATTAATATGGGTGAGTACATATTATTGTCCCAATACGCACCTTGAAATCAAGATGGTTAAAGCTGCTATTGCTAGAGTGTTTTCAACCCACGAGCCACGAAGTCTCGCCCCACTACTTGATATTTAGGGTTCCGTACCCGAAGTTAGCCCAACGGCACCTTATCATGCCTACAGTGTCCGTCCGCCCGTCTTAACTTAAAAGAGCGGTATTTTTTGACCCATATAGCGGGTCTTTATTAAGGAAAGTACAATAATGAAGGGGTCCCCATATAAGAAACGTTTTTTTAAGGTTTTTTAAAATTGTAATAACGGGAAAACATACAAGCGTCAAATTTGGCATGAATATATTACGGACCTTGAAGAAAAACAACAAATTGTACTAAAAAATGGTCAAGTGTGAGTTGGGCTCGCGCTGATTCGATTCGAAATCGAATTCAAATTGGAATAAGTACGAGTATAATAATACCTACTGTCCGGCAGTACGGAGTCCGACTCGCACATGACCTGCTTTCTCCTACTATAACGTAACTGTGAAACGTCAATTTGACAGGCGGGAGGCGTCCTCGTGGGTTGAAATCACTATAATACAAGGCAGATAAGAAGTCAATTCTGACACCTGTCATTACAGTACCTACCTTCAAATTATAACCTCAAACTTGAGAATACACTTGACAGAAGCGCGTGGACCTAACCCCATGTGCTTCTGTTTAGTCCACAAGAGAAAATACTCTTTAACCGAACAATTCTCGCGTGTAATATACATGGTCTTTTTTACTCTAATAAGTCCATGGCGATTGTCTAAAATTCGACATTTGCGAAATACATCTCGTTATTAGATTGACTTTTTATCTGCCTAGTAGGTACTACAGAACTTGAGGTATATGGTATTTGTTGCGATTATCGAGACCATGAATCATCTGTCCTCTTCGCACAAGCATACAAGTTTGAAAATGGCAGATCATTATGGACGCTGCAAATATTTTTCTGCTAAGCCAACCCACTCTGTTTTTGCGATGGCGAAAAAAACTATAAAATATCTTCTTAGGTACTAAAATATGTAATATATAGCTTTGTTTCTAATTGTTATACTTATTACACGGGTATATCGTGATTTTGTTTTATTCCTAGGTACTTAGACTCATTTTCATCGACAAATTACAAAAAATAAATGCAAATTATAACGACTACTTTTCTATTTTACAAGTAATTCGCCGACGGTGTGATTAAAATGTACATTTAACTGTAGAATTAAAAGACTTCTACGTCCACAAACTACATATTTTTAGTATAAAATAGATTGATTTCCCTAGCCTAGATCTATAATCTAATATACATAGTACTATGTTGGTTTACATAGGTTATTTAGTAACCAGAGAAATGAGTATAAGCAATATTAAAACAAATTAATAATTTAATGTTTTGTAAGTATGATTAAATTTTTAAAAACAACAATACCGTGAGTTGTCGCGTGGAAAATATAGACAATAGTAAAACTTCAATTAAGTACTTAATAAGTACTTAATTGAAGTGCTGGCTTACGTATGTGGATTTAAGCAATGTTTGGTGTTTCCTTACATTTTCCATTTGTGTATAAAAATACATACCTACGTTGATGCAAAATTATTTTTGTTTAATAAAAGTACTGCCCCGATACCTAAAAAAACTAACTTTACTTCATAACTTCTTGTAAATTAGGTGTAAGTAATAACATCATTTTGTAATTTATTGGCCAACTAGTAAACAATAAATTTAAAGTAGGTAACCATAGCAACAGCAGAAACTTTAGACGTGACATTTTCAAACACACGTTGACGGTAGTACTTATAGACATAACCGTAGCTACGTGGTTATCGCAAGATCGTTTAGATCGTGATTAATTACAGATATGTAGAGCAAGATAAAAAGGATCAAGGGTCTACTGGCTCCTTCACAATATCATAGGCTGCAGGGGTTCTAGTGAAAAAGGGGTATAAGTCTCCTGAAGATCGAGGGAAAAAGGGTTTAAGTCTAGTATACTCCGCTGGTGTTTATACCCTTTCTTATTACGAGTTAAGTGGTTTTGTACCCTTTTTCACTAGGACTCCAGTTGTTATGTACACCTGCAGGGAATCAACATACGAAATCATATTTTGTCGGATAAGTTGGTATTTATCATGCCGTCTCAATTAACTTATCCAGCTGAATCGGAAGCCGAGTGAGAAAGCAAGATAAATACGAACTTTTCCGACCAAATGCGATGTCGTATGTGTAATGTGTATTCACTGCATCTGTATTTCATCCGCTGAAGTATCGTATTGTGATGTGATACATCATACCAAGCTCCCAATTCTTATTGAAAGTACCTACAGACAGACGTCACTGAAGACTCCCCGGATGTCTTTGTTTGGTACGGAACTCCAAAACTCGGTTATAATCTCAGCGGTTGAAACGTCAGATACATCCCTCTCAATTATCATCTACGTACGAGTATGACAAACACGAGATTCCACTGTGCCTACGTACAAATATTAAACTACACATAAAAGTACGAGATCTGTTTTACATACAGTAAATATCATGAATGAAATACGAAACTGTGTGCGCTATAAATATTTCAAAATATTGGTAGTTGGGAAATGAAGAGAAGGCCCTTACATTTCATTTTTGTATACCTTAGGTCTTCTGTTTATTTCCCAAAGTTTGAAATCAGTTTGTTCTTGAAATAATGACCATAATTTTACTAACTACGGACTACTTATAACTACAAAATATAGCTCAGCCCTTCGTTTTGGACTTTGGCTCAGCCACTGTTCGATATTCTCGTTTATTTGCAACTTAGGAAGGTATTGGTGCAGTTATAATAAGTGAAAGTTTCTGTTCGGTTTGTCACTAGTAAGCTAAACCGTTAAGTTAAATATTTAGAACCGAATAGGTGACAATGTTCGCCGTACACACAGAAAACGGCTTAAGTATTTTTCTTATTTACAGAAAATAAATTTTACTACGAGTTAGAAATTAAAAGATCGTGTTTACTTAGGTTTTGGAGCATGAAAATACTTGGTATATTTTAAATATAATGTTTGTAAAAGTTCCATGAAACGACTGGTTCTTTTTAAATTCATTCAAAAGTTAATAAATCAAATGCACCAACAATGCTCCGAGTCGATGCATGGTGGCATCGTTGCAAATCTAGGAATGTTTACTTCTTGGTGGACTCTAGAAGGACTGGGTGGTGATAGGTAGGTAACTATTATAAGTAAAAGCTAATAACGCTTTGTATTCTCTTGTGACGGAGTCAGCGAAATCTCTGAGCTTGTGCCAATTACCCTTCAAGGACCCTTCATATTATAGTAATTACGTTCTGATAGATTCGAGTTGTAATGTTTAAAAAACAATGCATAATAATGTTGCGTGCGGTGGCGTACTTAGTAGCATTGGCTTCTTGAGCGATACTGTTAGGTTTGGATAGTTATTGCTCACAGAAACTAAAACGATGTTTTAACTACTCTGCATATCATATCGCGGTGGCGGACTGGTCAGTGTTTAAACTCGTACCAGTTCTCACTGTATGGACAAGTATTATTAACCCAGCTACTATATCACGTCCTGCTAGAATCGAGATGTAGTGAAAATATTGCACTAACAATGTCCCGGGTCCTCGCGGGGGGGCGTCGTTTACTCGAGCGTCATTTTCAGGATCCAGTCGAACGGTAGTAACTAGGGCTCGGAAACAAAAATAAAGTGCATTTACAACGTTTTGTATCCTTTTAGGGCGGGATCGAAGAACCGCTTTCTCCTTGAGTTTCCGCCGAGCGGCCTCGGAGCTTCCGCCGCGCGCCAGGGTCAAATGAAGCAACTCAATATGAAACTAATAATATCAAGGAAGCAAGTTTCGGATGTCGCTTACATAGTCGGTGAGGGAACAGAACAAGAGGTAAGGTGTAACACGGCGCCTACTCCTTGAGCTTGTGCCAGTCGGCGATCTGGCGGCGCGGCGCCGCCTGCACCTCGCGCCAGTGGTGCCGCGCCGAGCCCGCGCCGCCCGCGCCCAGCTCCAGCCGCCCGATCACCTGACACACGAACACATTCGGTATCCGATCGCTTGCTAAACTTTTCGGAAACTGATTCATTTCACAAACATATCGTTTTGCAAAACACACATATCCACACATATTTCTATTATCATAAGAATAAGAGCGTGCGTAGATAATTTTGAACTCTTCGACTATCCTACTTATGCTTCTGATTGTACGACAACCGATCAGCCTGAAAGGCGATGCACCCGGGAGATACTTCGACTGTCGACCCTATTTTATGCTGCTGACTTTATCACGAGCCTGTCTGAACGCGATGCACCCGTCCTAAAGTTAGGCATATTCTGGTTCCGCCCGGCGATCCTCACCGCGTTCTTGGTGACGCGATCCCAGTCGAGCACGGACGACTCGTTGAACACGGGAATGAGCGTGCACTTCTTCACGAGCGTCTTTATATATTATGATACGTACCCGACCCCCCTGGTCCTGTCTAGCGGTCCTCACCTCGTTCTTGGTGACGCGGTCCCAGTCGAGCACGAGCAGCTCGAGCGCGACGTGATCGAGCTGCGCGTTGGGCGCGGCGGGCACGTCGAACACGAACGACTCGTTGAACACGGGGTTCAGCGTGCGCTTCTTCACGTGCGTATATTATGATACGTACCCATCCACCCTGGTCCTGTCTAGCGGTCCTCACCTCGTTCTTGGTGACGCGGTCCCAGTCGAGCACGAGCAGCTCGAGCGCGACGTGATCGAGCTGCGCGTTGGGCGCGGCGGGCACGTCGAACACGAACGACTCGTTGAACACGGGGTTCAGCGTGCGCTTCTTCACGTGCGTATATTATGATACGTACCCATCCACCCTGGTCCTGTCTAGCGGTCCTCACCTCGTTCTTGGTGACGCGGTCCCAGTCGAGCACGAGCAGCTCGAGCGCGACGTGATCGAGCTGCGCGTTGGGCGCGGCGGGCACGTCGAACACGAACGACTCGTTGAACACGGGGTTCAGCGTGCGCTTCTTCACGTGCGTATATTATGATACGTACCCATCCACCCTGGTCCTGTCTAGCGGTCCTCACCTCGTTCTTGGTGACGCGGTCCCAGTCGAGCACGAGCAGCTCGAGCGCGACGTGGTCGAGCTGCGCGTTGGGCGCGGCGGGCACGTCGAACACGAACGACTCGTTGAACACGGGGTTCAGCGTGCGCTTCTTCACGTGCGTATATTATGATACGTACCCATCCACCCTGGTCCTGTCTAGCGGTCCTCACCTCGTTCTTGGTGACGCGGTCCCAGTCGAGCACGAGCAGCTCGAGCGCGACGTGATCGAGCTGCGCGTTGGGCGCGGCGGGCACGTCGAACACGAACGACTCGTTGAACACGGGGTTCAGCGTGCGCTTCTTCACGTGCGTATATTATGATACGTACCCATCCACCCTGGTCCTGTCTAGCGGTCCTCACCTCGTTCTTGGTGACGCGGTCCCAGTCGAGCACGAGCAGCTCGAGCGCGACGTGATCGAGCTGCGCGTTGGGCGCGGCGGGCACGTCGAACACGAACGACTCGTTGAACACGGGGTTCAGCGTGCGCTTCTTCACGTGCGTATATTATGATACGTACCCATCCACCCTGGTCCTGTCTAGCGGTCCTCACCTCGTTCTTGGTGACGCGGTCCCAGTCGAGCACGAGCAGCTCGAGCGCGACGTGATCGAGCTGCGCGTTGGGCGCGGCGGGCACGTCGAACACGAACGACTCGTTGAACACGGGGTTCAGCGTGCGCTTCTTCACGTGCGTATATTATGATACGTACCCATCCACCCTGGTCCTGTCTAGCGGTCCTCACCTCGTTCTTGGTGACGCGGTCCCAGTCGAGCACGAGCAGCTCGAGCGCGACGTGGTCGAGCTGCGCGTTGGGCGCGGCGGGCACGTCGAACACGAACGACTCGTTGAACACGGGGTTCAGCGTGCGCTTCTTCACGTGCGTCTTCTTCTTAGCGATGCGTTGTCCGTTGTACAGCAGGTACATCTTCACGTAGCTGTAGAGGGTAAGGTTGGTTGGTGGGGCGAACTCAAGTATTTTCAATTCACGATGGCACACCCCGCCAGTTATTTATGAATAATGAAGTAGGTAGTAGAGCATGCCGTCGTGAATTTGAAAGCATTATATTATATATATTAGGTACCTATCGTATCATAAATCTATGCATTAATGAACAATAAAAGATAAAAAGATAAAAGATGTTTATTTAGTAAGTAGGCCGCCCGGGCACTGCAATAAAGTTTTATGATTCTTAAATATGCGTTAAAATAAGAGAAAGTATGTGTATTTTTTTATATGAAGATTTGGTACTTTACTATCCTTTGGTCCGCGATAGAAATGGGATTGATTGGCATGAATCAATTTCTTTTTTATCAAAACGAATGTTTTCCTAACGACTGACATAAGGGTCATTCCACGGTAACACCCGAAACAGCTACTTTTTATTAAGGTTTATTTAGATATTGTAATAAGAAACTAGGAAAATAATTAGTGAACGGTCTACTATTTGGATACTATTTTATTTTCCTTAACACGCATAATTAAAAGTATATGAGAATAACGAGATAATCACTAATAAAAAGTAGCCGTTTCGGGTGTTACCGTGGAATGACTCATAACCTTAAATTTATTTATTTTATCAAGCAGGCAGTTGAGGCAACCACAGATACCTGTATCCAGCTGTTCTTCTATGAAGTGTTCTTTATAGGTTTACAAATATAATGTTTTGCTTTTATGATATTTTTGAGAATATCATGTTTTGCGAATATGATATCCAACGACGGAAGGCTGTGAATGCAACGACGAAATACAATCCGCACCGATTCGTATAAGAAGCGCTACTGTCGAATCGGTGCGGATTCGTCAACTATAAAATCGGTTTTTAAACTGATCGATATTCCGTGCTGAGACTACGCGTCCCGGGGCACGTTTTATAAAACTACAAGTTGCAGTTTTACAGGTCTAAACTGGCAACGCTGCTCAAACGGCCGGTCGTCATCGGCAGGTCGTGTCAAAGGAAACTCGTAATCTGTAAATTTTAATTTGGAGCTTTATAAAACAGGCCCCTGGTGGTAAACGGTATCCGAACTACAAATCGGAAGGCAAAGTCCTCGCTCCGCGGGCAGGGAGCGAGCACGGTGTACGCACGGGTCGGCGAGGCCGGTGACGTCCATCTTGGGCAGGTTGCGCGCCTTGAGCAGCACCACGGTGAGGCGCGCGGCGGCGGGCTGCCAGCACAGCGACACCAGCACCTCGCCGCGCCCCGCGCTGCGCATCTGCCCACCACGCACGGGTTTACAGCCGGTCTTTGTTCACTCACACAAAAGGGGGCACACATGCGGAAGCGAAACGGAAGCAGAGGGCTCAGACGAGATGCACTACGCTAACTAACGTTTCTATTCGATTCGTTTTTAAACCGATCGCATCACCGGTAGACCGCGTGACTTTTCGTATCACGTCATCTTCTAGTGACGCGATTGGTTTAAAAACGAATCGAATAGAAACGTTAGTTAGCGTAGTGCATCTCGTCTGAGCCCTCAGATCGGACTGTTCGATGCGAAATCGTATCGGTTCCTGTAAAAGACTCTTAGCTAGAGCCGCTGGGGGTCTATTTAATTATCACATTATCTTTGATTTTATTATTTGTCGTTGTAGGATAGAGGCCCATGGCCTCCATTTTAGGCGGTAAAATCATATTACCTTTGACCCGTTATCGTCTTGTCAACGTTTTGATAGCTCTTATTTACTTGACAGTAATGGCGGCCGAATACAATATGATAACACATCAAAGACGGTTTAGGTATACCGCTTAGAATAAAGACGCTGTCGCTATGACACCGGATGCGAATCTACAGAGCGATAGCTCTTAGAAGATGCTTCGGGTTTGTACTTGTCTCTCACTCGCTCTCATACACTCTTAAGAGCAATGTGAGAGAATTACAAACCCAAAGCACCTTCTAGGTGCTCCTAGACAATATATCTTTTCAATATCGGGGAAAACACACTATGCTGATGTGTTTCGTCAAATTTCACATATGAAACATACGAAAATCTATTGAAGTAACAAACTTGCAGCGGACGCAAAGCCTCGAAGAACGCAAAGCAAGATTACAGCTCTGTCCTTGCCCCCTGAATTAAACTCTGACTCCGCGCCTCAAGTCGCGTCTAAGGCGCTCTCCTCCCCTGTGCAAGCCGTATCGCCTGGGAGCAGAAAGCTCCTATGATGGGAGTGGTACCTTCAGGCTGCGAGGCTCCACCTCACGGCACAGTGCCATGGCCTCGCCGCTCTGCAACTGAAGGTCGAACAGCGGCGCCACCACCTCGCCAATGATCTCATCGCGGGAGTATCTGCGGGAGAGAGACTCATGAAGTTAACAGGAATGGAATAATATAGAACCTTTAGTTCTCTACAGTTGAGGCGAAATTAAGTATCACGACCCAATTTTTTATTTACCAAAAAGGTATTCCCAGTCTAACCTAACCCAACCGACGTAATAAGCAGTTTTGATAGCTTCGTAAGCAGGGTCACTACTACTAGGCTAAGTGCGGCGTTAAATAACCTGCTCAAACCGCGTTCCCATACTGAAAACCGGCACCTTTTGGGCACGGTTTTTAGTATGGGAAGGCCCCCCCTCGCTCTCAGTGCGTTCACGGCTTTTGAAAATCTTATGAATAAGGCCAAACTCCTGTAGAAGAATACCTGTCAAAGCTCAGGACAACGAAGTGCAGCGTGATGGTGCGAAGCTGGTGCGGGGCGAGCCCGTAGAACGTGAAGTCCTCGTCGTACACCGGGCAGCGGGTCTTGCGCACCACCCTGAAACCCACCACACGTCGGGTTAAACTTTACGGTTACACTGTACTAGAGCAAGAAACGTGACATGCTTTTTAGGATTCTGTAGGTAAATGGTGGCAAGCAGGACCTTATTTGTAAGATATCGTTGTCCGTCTGTCTTTACTCTTTAGCTGTATCTTTTGAACCGTTGTAGATAACCGGTTGATTTTTTAGCGGCAAATGCAAGAAACTTTTTTCTGCCTTCGGGGAAGCCTGTAGACTTTGACCTTGAGCAGTAGACTTCTCCCCTATTCATAAACGTACGTTAAAGTATTCTTTGTCATGTTCTATCAAATTCAATTGACACAATGAATAATATGAAACAAACAAGACACAGAGCATATAATAGACATATTTAGCTACTGTATGTTTTTGAATAAGAGTTTTAACCTCTCGAAATACGCGGATCACCGCGTGGCGCGGACGATGGCTTTCAATTGACGCAGTGTTGATGATGAGCTGGTGCACTGACCTGGTCTTGACCTTGTGCTGCTTGTCGGGCAGCAGCTGCAGCTTGACGTAGGGGTCGGGCCCGGCCGGCTCGCGCCCCGGGAGCCCCTGGCACGACACCACCGACACCACTAGCGCGCTCTTCTCATTCTCGTAACTGTAATGCACAAAGTTGGTAGTTAGTTGGTGGAATAGCTTGCAAAACTTTTAACATAAGAAAGGGATGAAAGGTCAAAGAAGGTCAGTTGGTAGCCTGCCAAACACAACAGCAGGAAAAACCTAGTATTATTTTGTCGTTCATACACTACATTAGGACTATGAAAGAGAGGACTAGATTTAGGGCATTGGTGTTCCTAATTTCATTTTAAATACTTATAACTACAAGTAGAATTGCACCAACCTCCTTGCCGCAGTGCAATTTATAGTAAAAATGCCTACAATATGTGCATAGTATTGTTCAATCATCTTCCAGATGAAATCAAATTGTCAAAGGGCTTAGAATTTAAGAAGAAACTTGATAAATTATTGTTTGAACATTGCTTTTATAGTGTGAAAGAGTTTCAAGAATCGGAAAGTATATGCCATCGATAAAATTATATTATTGTTACTAGAATATTTTGTGCTCTCCTAACATTTGCATGTCGATTGTTTTCGGCCGAATGCTTGATACCAAACTACCTTAACACCTTGTACATTATGCATAAGTATTCTGGCAAATAAAATATTTCATTTCATTTCATTTCATTTCAAATATTATTGTATTTCGTTATCATATTGATTCCTAAAAATAATGTGTAAACTCTAATTACAAATGTAGTGGATAATCAATATACTCATACGACATCGTATTTTGTCTGATATGTTCGTATTCGTTTTGCTTTCTCAGTTAGGATTATCCATGGGTACCTACTAAAGCAAGACCATATAAGGTTTTTTGATTTTCACTACATCTGTACCTAACTTTTTACAAGCTTTTATTTAACTTGCATTGTTTGTATGTTTGTAAGTTGTCCGCTTCAAAATTTGCAAGTCAATTTTGAACCATGTAGTTCCCGTTAATGGAATGTGCTGAAATTTGGACCACTTATGTAAACCCCATGACAGTGTAATATTACTCATAGTATCAAAGAGCTGGGGCTCTATTCAACACGATAAAAACAATATCGTTTTTGACCTGTTATCGTATTGTCAACGTTTTGATAGCTTTTATTTACTTGACAGTAATGTCGGCCGAGTTAAAAACAATACCGTACCGGTCAAATACGATTTGGATTTTACCGCCTAGAATAGAGGCGCAGATCTGATGGTGGAATCGGAAGGTGGCAACGGATTTCCGCTATATTTTGTGTAGACCCACCGTGTTGGCCTTGGGACTCATTACTTTGGTTTTGATAAGCAAATAATGACTTTGAAAAAAAATATTCGTCCGCAAAATCGTGTCCCGAAAATGACATTTTCGACTTATTTCGAATTCTGATAAATACGACTCTATTACAATAGATCCTGAGTTTAACCATCGTTTCATTGATAGACCACAAGGGTAACTAGGCAACCATAAAGCACAAGTTCCGTCGTCCTCATTAAAACTTATACCCAAATACACTGGATCCAACACGAGTAGTTCAAACTCCAATATGACAATAGAAATCAATAGAACACCGCAAACATGTGGTTTAATTAGATGGAAGTTCGACATTACGTGCGTTCGGACAATAAAAGCAGGGCAAACATGGCGGCTTCAGACTGGCGTAGCTTCGTATTTTCTCTATTATTGTATTACATTGTAGGCTTAGCCGGCGGTAGATGGATGTGGACTGAATCGAGTTTATTTTTCTCCTAAGCAAATACGGTGTTGTACAAAAATGTTACGAAAAATTATGAAGGATTTTTACGTGTTTTAAATTTCATCCTTTATTTTTGAGCAGTTAAGGCATCATTTAACAGGTTTAGTTACATGTAAAAATTGGTTTTTACCAAGAAAATTTATCATTTTATTGAATATCTTATTTTATAACTTTAAAAGAAAGAAAAAGAAAAGAAAAATACATTTATTCACTACACACATAAGACACAATTAAGAACAAACCTAATTTCAATCCTATTTAATTTGTCAACACCAAAAGCACAGGAGGGGTGTCAGAGGCCGTTATGAAGTGTTGTGTTGAATTGGAAGGGCCCAAGATACGTAACTACTAAGGGCCGATTTCACCAATGAATTAAACGCGATCAATTTACGATAAACTCAGTTCACGTTTTAACTCGAGTTAAAATGACAGTTCTCGTATGAATCGGACGTTTACTAACTCGAGTGTAAATTGATCGCGTTTAATTTCATTGGTGAAATCGGCCCTAAATCGCTAGACATTTCATCTGGATCGTGCCTTCACATACTTCATAGTGAGGGCTCTACACGCAAAGAGTAAACCATGTTATTTATCTGCCATTTGTTTTTCTGCCGCGTGCCGTCGACAGGGAGGTTATTCTCGAACATTTCTTAACGAAATCAATGTCGACGTAGGGATAGCCTGAGTCCGGGGAAGGACATACGTCAAAGAAAATTCTCCAGTTTCCGATGTAATAACGAGACATGAATTCTTTAAGTTAAGTAGGGAAGAAAGTAATGTTCTATATTTGTACCAATATTGCGCTAAAATTGATAGAAACTTTGACATTTGCGTGTCACTTTGCTACAACCTGCGCTGGATACTTAAACTGGAATGTCGCTGTCGTGTAGCCGAGAGACCAAATTTTTTTTTTAAACAAAAACATATCGTCGCTTATTTATTTATTTATTGTGTGGCTTAGGAGGCAACCCGATTTAAGAGCTGTCACAACTTTTTGAATGCTGATCTCTGATTGGTCGAAGGCTAGAATACATAGTAGAATGTAATTGGCAGATGAGTAAGTAAGGCGCGATGAGTAAGAAGCTCTATCTATACAATAGCATTTAGATGCAAAATCCCCTTATGTTTCGACTTGAGCGTTGTTAGATAAGTGACGATATTGATCTCTGAAATCCGATAGTTGCCATGGCAACAATGATTTAGAGAACTCTACATCGAAGTAAACATTATTTTAGAATAACCCCAGAAAAACGTTCTCTTAGGTAAATAGGCTTAATGTTTCGCGACCCGATTTTCCACATACAGGGTAAAAGGAACCTTAAACGGCTGGTACGAAGTCTATTTTATCTGTGAACGGGTTGTTTCCAATAAAAATGGTTTCGTAACCTGTCCTGTTCTGTCCTTTACCTGACCTTTACCCTAGTTGTAGACTCCCTAAGGTCCCGAGGGTGTTAGTGTTACACATGCGGGTTATTAGAAACCCTTTTTAAATTAAACTCTCCTTTTAAGGCTTTTGACGTAGAGACCTCGTCGTGTTGTTCTCCTAGTCATTATTTTTAGTTTAATGTATTTGACATGGAATATTTTGAAATTTTACATTTATTTGTAATGTTTTTAAATTTTGAATTTGTAATTTTTTTTTTTGTGATAGTTCTAATAATTTATATTTATTGCTTTATTACCTTGTAATGTAACTTACTTTTAAGTATTATTGTATTTTATGTTTGAAAAAATGACCTTCTGCTGGAGTTTCTTGCGGCGCTTCTTCTCCGCAATGATGGTTTTGTCCGAAGCGCTAGTAGATTCACTGTATATTACCGACGTGTAAAAGAGCCCGTATGGCCAATTTACTGAATAAATATTTTGATTTTGATTTTGATTTTAAGAAGGTTTAAGGCTTTTAAGGTTATTTATTATATTATTAAATATCTACAACATAGTTACCTGATTCTGCGTTTAAAGCATATTTGATTTGATTTTACAACCTTACTTAAGTATTGTATCTTACGAAGTTGTATTTTCTACCAAACAACGTCTAAGTTGTGCATCTACCTACACATTTTTCATCGAGGTAATCGCACCTTTAGAACAATAGTGACCTAATTCAAAATTTGTGCTTTCAAACTTCGAGTCATAAATTTATTATCATAGAGACCTAACTCGAAATTTAAATTTTCTCAATTAGGTCACTATTGTTCTGAAGGTGCGGACTATGACCTTTTGTCTAAATTTTTACAAAGGTTTGAGACTGCTGCATATACCCGTATGCCCTAACCTTCTCTCTCCTTGTCTATCCACACGTCCAATCAGCCCTTATCCACCCACTGTCGGGTTCTGCGCTAATCAGATCCATTGTCTCTCAGCGGATTTACGGGTCTTGTCAATTTATGATCTAACAAAATTAAATATTGTAATAAGAGGGCCTTTTGAATTAACAACCAACGTCTCATCTCATACAGCGTATCTTTCACCAAAAGCTTTCTGCCGAGAAAGTTTTGATTTCAGAAAATCCCTAGCTTTTCAAAAGTTAAGTTAGATTTGAGGCGCCGTACGCAGAGACATTTTAGAGACAATTAACTCGTTCCTTTTTCAAACTTGTATATGAAAAATCGACACTAAGGAACGACTATAGTAATCGTCATTAACTGATTCTGATTGCGGCCGTAAGTAAAGTAACTCAAAATTAAACTCTTGCGATACAATCTAATATATCCTACGAAATGAGAGTTGATGTAACGACAGCCTTGGCCAAAAGTATTGAGCACCCCACGTTTTCCTTTGTAACTTATAAATAAAGTATTATTTTCTAATTTCACAAATACACAAAGATGTAAAATATAACATGTGTTTGTACATGTGCAAATTATTAGTAGATTATCATTTTGAAGTAACTATTTTCGTGTGAAATCTGAAGCCAGAAAAAATCGGGTTTTACAACAAAATTATTAATTGTATTTTTTTCCACGGAATTACGTTTAACATCAATAAATATTACTATATTTTCCGATAGATATACAACTTTCTATAATATAGGATATAAATTCGCCTTTTAATGTTTGACTTTTATATGAAAAACGCATGGGTGCTCACTACTTTTGGCCAAGGCTGTAGATTTGTATAAAGATATACGAGTAAGTACACCTTAATAATTATGGTAGGTACATATTTACTAATTTGTCTTAATATCTTATTTGATTAGCCACAAAAAAAACGCGGTTGATTTATTCTATGCTATGAACAAATTAGTCGAATTACTGACAAAAAATATTACCAAAGGTAGTAAATATCATTTCATAATTTTACGACGTTATTGCGACCCCCCTTGTGACAAATTGTATATGAGTCCAACTATTGTACCTAGATACAATAGAATGCCACAGACACAATGAAAAATGTGGCACATATCATCCCTCTTTTTGACCGGGAGTTTAAAAAGCCTCAATAACAAGTTCCTTTACATCATGATTCGCGATCGATACTGAAAGCACACACAGTAAGCCTCTAAAGGTATCTAGAAGGATTATCGTTCCAACAACCTAAGTTACGAGCGTTCTGATCTCTAAAGGCAAAACGACCATCTTCCATTAGAAATAAGATCACATATACTATAAGAGATCCATAAATATACGCTCTTTTGAATTAAGAGGGCAGTTTTGCTGCACCAACTTTACTTTGCGGCCAGACAAATACCTTTCTAAGTAATTTCTGATATAACGTATGTTTTGTGGATAGCGAGTTAAGTTTGTAAGACGGTACATGAGTTTCGCTCAATGTCGAGGCTATAAAACTCTTTACTGCCGCAGCGGGAGTGTTGTGAAGGATTATTTTTAATAAGGCCTTAAATTTTACTCGTTAAACACGTCTGGATGATGTAAAAGGAGGGAAAACCGTTTGTTTACCACCTTATATTAATAGTCTGAGCTCCTGTCTGTACAACTACACTAAAATGCAACAAAGGTGAGGTTTTCAGCGAGATCTACGGGTGCAGTCGAGTTCATATATAAATATGTACACTTTAGTACCATGTCTATTTTACGACATTTTAAACTGCCATACATGAATTGTCACAGCGATTAAAGTGACAGGTACTATAAGTGTAACTCAACTGTACTAGCCCAACCTTGATCCTTCCTTGGGGTGTTAATTCTATAGGGCCGAATTAATAAACTGGCCTAGTCAGATATGGCTTCTCAGAAATTGCAGTTTACATTTGGACGTAGTTTTGCAAACGGGAACGAACCCACAAAGATTTGTCAATAAAATGTCAACTGTCATGCTGAATACTGTGGTTGGTTCCAGTTTGCAAAATCTTTGAGGGTTGTTTCCCGTTTGCAAAATTACGTCCATTTGCAAATGGGTATTTTAGCCAAGAACAGTTTAAGCCCGGTTCCCATATTAAAGAAACGAATGGTATTCCTTACGTCTCGTTAAAATTTGACACATTTTGTATGTAGCAAATGTCAAATTTTAACGAGACGTAAGGAAAACGATTCGTTTCTTGAATATAGGAACCGAGCATTAATAATACGAGCTTAATGGCCTGTTGTTTGATCGGTAGTTAAACTAACAAATGGTCAAAAAACGTTACTAATGGTCAAGGAAATGTGTCAAATTTTCGATTCCTTTCTCGAATTTTAACAATTACTCGTAGTTGAGTTAACTACTGATCAAACAACAGGCCCTAAGTGAGTTTCAACCACGCCCGTCGCACTTCGAATTAGGTCCCGTGTGACTCAATTGTCGATGGATAATTAATTTAAATTTGATCAAATGCTCAACCAAAGAGAATAGGTCTGTACTGTTTTTTACTGCAAGTAGGCAGCAAACGAACACTCGTGCTACCTGATGGTAATTATTATCTGAGACCAACAGCCATTTGCAATCTCAGGCTTAGAATCCTAAAGTCGTAAATGCAAAGTTGTCAGTAGAAAGTAGATGCTATCGGTGTTGGTTGGGTGTGAGAGGAGAGTATGAATGGCCAACCCATTGTTCAAGTTAAACTTGTGGAGCCAAGCTTCATTTTGAAGAAAATCGACAAAGGGTCTGATCTAATATAAACAAAAGATAAGCAAACACGGTGTCAAATACCCATTTATTTGAATAGAATATCCAAGTGATATTGACATAATCAAGGCCCGTCGTAGCTCGAGCATGAACTTGCCAATCATAGTAACTCGTACTTAGGTCACTTTTTGGATCGCCTTTACAATTTCAAAAAGTAAACTATACTTTTACTAAATCTATCGGTCGCACGAACGAATCCCTAAAACAGACTAGGCTGAGATTCTACCTACACGATAAAACCTTATTGCTTTTGACATGTTTCCGTATTGACAACATTATGATAGCTCTTATTTACTAGACAGTAGTGACAGTGACAGTATGCTATAAATAACTCTATATGTCTAATAATAGGCCCTGGTTTTACCTTGATTCGTTTAATTAAGAACACAATATCGAAGCAATGTTTTCCAGAAAGTTCCAGCTATAAATACTAGATTTTCCAGTAACCCTACCCCTCTGACGACAAACGAGGTAACAACGAGTTGACGCACTTCGAGTGGGCGGGGTTCCGCCGCTCGTATTTATTGAGTCGTTAGTATAGATTGAATCTGACGGCGTCGCGGTGATGTTTCTCATGTTTATTTTTAGCATTACTTGCAAAATGTTGAAGGTTTGTAAATAATTAGTGTACGCATAATCGCTCGAATCACTCAAAGCATTAGTAGACAACACACCCACACTATTTTTGTGGTGTGTTAAAGAAGACTCGAAGATAAATAGGTGCATTTATTATGTGTAAGATAACAAAATAGCCTTAATTATAAGTGTGAATTGCACTTACACTACACTACAATCAACATTTAAGAAAACGCATAAGCCCCCTCATACCCTTCTTTAAGAAACCATTATAAAAGAAAACTATTTAATACTACCATAGCGGGGCTAGAAAAGTTGCATGCGAAAGATTACGATTCCCGAATTCTGTCAAAATGTGAAATTGACCGTCCGACACGACTGTAATAGGGGTACAACATAAGTGAACCCTTTTACTTTTCCTCTTTCATTTGATGTGCCCTAAGTGAATTAAAAACAAAAAAAATAATTAAACATTACGTCTTATGATGACAAATAAGATTTAAGTTACGCTTATATTGTGTTTTATACTACTATAGCGAATTGGGTATAACTTGTAAACATATTAAATTGTATAAATACATTAAATATTATTCATTAATCGAACATTCTAACGTTCTAAAAATAGCCATCCCCAATTGCACGAGATACATTTGTCCGGCGATCCATCTCAGCTGTCAGTGATCGATGGAAAATAAAAGCAATTTCAACCGTTGTAATAGATCAGCCGCAATACAAGTCCTATATTCGACAACGCCTAAAGAATTATTGTTTTCGAATGCTTTTCACATCGCTTTGTTTTGGCTGAATGCATTGCTAAGGAAGGAAAAACTATTGACAGTGTTCGGATCTTTCGCAGATATCATATTTTCTGGGTTCATGAACTTCAATGGTCACACAAGCATTCGGGAAATGTTACCGTTACCAAAAATAGGATCCGTACAATCGTACATATTGACAGTTTTCGAAAATCGTTTACGTTAGCGTTAAGCATCTTCGTCTTAACAGTAAGCGTTACTATTTTTACCTGATGCCGAAAAAGACGCTGCCTAATGTTTTTTTTATTTTGTAATGAATGGTATACTTAGTCTGCGACAGTTGCGTTGCTAGAGGTGACAACTCATGATCGAAAGGTTCCTATTTCGATTTTCCTTCGCCGCCAATACGCCTTTCTATCAAGCCAATATTTAAGCTTTATGTGTTTTAAGCTTGTTATTTTTTTATTATTATTAAAGATCCAAATTAAATATGTATCGCAGAGTTTTAAATAATGAAAGACTACACAAGTCACAGAGGCTTATGAGTAGTCAGTGAGTTCGGAGTAAAGGCTGATTAATAAAATAATAATCAAGGCCGGACGGTAGGTTTTATAAAGAACCGCTAGATCAAATTTCGATCCAGATTGTCAAGAGTTATACTTATATGAAGTTACTACAATTTGACATGTTTAAACTCGCAAGAAATTTTATCACGTTTTACAAATAAATTTTTACTCTCTCCTATTTTTATCAAGTTACGAGGGTTAAGGGGGTTCATTTGACCATTGAGTAGTTAGGTCACAACCAGTTAAATCTAGTTAGATTCGCGTACAGCATGTTCGCAAGTAATTAAAACTTGATTTGCTTGGTATACTGGTGCTTCGTGTTTCCAAAGTAAATTGTGCTAGTGCGCAATCAAGCTGCAACGCAACTGTGCATGCATGGCTTCAATCGGATGCAGTTTGGTTTGATTACACGAGTCGCGTGCACCGACGACGAGCGACACGTGTGGGGCGTAACTTCCCGTTCGAGACTTCGAGTGCATGTTGACGATATAAACAACTTTATGACCTTTGCTAGCTTTTGCCCGCGACGTTGTTCTAAAGTTTTTTTATTGCCTTTCCTCGGTTGGGTTCTAACTGAACCGTGTAAACTGGCCAAAAAACACAAATAAACCAGAACCTAGTCCCAAATAGCTCTAGCTAGGTTTTTGCTAATGAACATTAGACAAGACATGTTTTGTTTATCTATATTAGGTACTTAAGTGTACACACATTTTTGATCTCGACTGTACAGCTTCTTAAGAGGATTGTGAATCGACGCTTAAATCGCGGAGCTGTCAAAAAAAATCCATACAAATTTAGCTACGGACTATGACGTTTCTCACCCCGTCAATCAAGTCCGATTTCTACGATATTTGATTATGTTAGAGTAATTATAGGAAACTAAGTTTGTACGTTTCCGTTTTTTCATCTTTTCATTTGTTTCTTTCCAAGAAATATTTTCATGAAAAGGAAAACGTACAGACCTAGTTTTTCATAATGTCTACAACACATTCAAAAATCGTAGAAATCGGACTTGATTTAGGGGGTGAGTAATGTTATTTTTTTTAGCTTCACAATCTTCATAATAGCGTTCGGCTGGCTATCAGTATCACAATTGAACTCTAAAATCATAGTATATTTGTCACTCAAGTGTCAAAAAAAATAATTGCGGATCGCTATTAGGAAACTGGTAGTCCTGCATGTATTCATCATCATTGCCTCGTACAAGCCCAGAACTTAGTTTGGGACTAGATTAATTTGTACGAAAATGTCCCCTCATATTTATTTACCAGTATTTATAGACACGAGTCGACCTTACTTCTTAGTCTCTCCTCTCGGGGGAGACGCGCTATGTGGCCAAACGACGAACAAGTTAAAGAAAAACAAAAACAACTAACTAGTATTTCGAGGCAATTCCAGTTAAGTAATACCTAAATGGGGAAACATAGTTAATTAACTCGGACCTGGAAACTTTGCAAAGTTGCAAACAAGTTTGATAACTTAGCCAAAAATCATGCATTCATGCAATCATACTGATAACCTGAAACTCTTCTGCAAGAATGTCATGTTATTCTATACAATTAAACTAGCAAAAATGAAATGAGTGAATTTGCATTCTAGGCCCGGGGTTTTGCGGGTCCGAAAAATCGATATTTCAAGTGGTCATCTTCGGGAAAATTCGTTTACAAGCGTAGCGCTGTCGTCCAGTTACTGTGACGTAAATACCCTCTTGATGCTTATTAGTAGCATCCTATACGTGTGGTCAAGGAAATTGATTTAACTGTCAGTGTAGCCGTGTCACAGCTAAGTTAGTAACAGTAGGCCTAACCATGATGCAAACGCTGTTAACGTTTCTGTTTTCTATCGACGCGAAATGTATGGAGTTGACATAGCGGTCGAAGCGATCTTTCATCAGCGACCGTCAATCCTATACATTTTATTATTATTCATTATTTATTTTATTTATTTTTTCATATTAACTAACTTAATTGTAAAACAACGTCCCGCATAACGGCCGCCTTCGACTGCGAGCGGAGCCGGCTCCGTACCGACTCGTTTTAGCTTACAACGGTGACTTTCAAGTGTTTCCACCGCGAGCAAACCTCTTGAAGTCACCGTTGTATGCTAAACGGAGTCCGTACGGAGCCCGCTCCGCACACAGTGGAAGGCGGGCATTACCGTTTTCACAGTTTGACTGATCTTTGTCGAAGTGTATCCAAAAGAGCCCATCTGTACAATACAAATACAAGAAACCTCTTGCTATGCATGAAGGTGCTCCAGTATCGACTTGAACCAATTTAATCGGGCTCAAACCCACTTGACGGTTCCGAGACACCATAGTTTCCAAAGTAATTCGGCCTACAGTGTCCTATTGTTAGTAACCATAAGGTTTAAAGTTAAAGGATTTCTAATCACACTTCCACTCTCTTTTATTTCGGTTGGTACATTTGGCCATCATCCCTTGATGGCTCCTGCTGCTGCTGCTGGTTGAAGTAAATTCAAGAGCATGGTTACAATGTACACTGACCGTAGCTTGAAGTGTAGGTCGCCCAGCTTCCCCTCGCTGCTGTCGGACTCGATGGGCTTGACCTTCTCAGTCGCAGTGGCGTCGGCAAGCTCCTTGCTGAGCGGGGCCGGCTCCGGCGCCGTCGGAGTGGTTGGAGAGGTGGCTGCGGACGACTGGACAAACAAATAATGGCTTTAATATTAGATAGGAGTATCGGTGAAAACTTGTTGTTTAGGTTAGGTTGGCACAATAAAATCAAAAGAGTAGGTAGGAGCCTCCAGTCCCATCAGTCCAGTAGCTAAACAGTGGTGTTTGCACTGTTTTATAAAGCGTTTTTTTGTGCGAAGGGTAAGACAGCCTAGTAACCTAGTTGCAATGACTACGAGTATCATTAGGTGGAGATTTCTTTAGCCTTTCATTTATTTATTTAATCTTTTTACAAAAACAAGTACAAATTTCATCTCTATCACTCGATCAAATCAAATAAAAAAACACGCAGAAGCTTTTCCGTGTTATAAACCAATGTACAATTGACAAATGACTATTCACCAATGGATCATGAGTCATTAAGAGTATGATCGCTGGTGAGGGATGAACAGAAAGGAAAGGAAAGATGTTTTATGTCTTATTCACATTGTGACAAGAGCGAAAAAGGTACGTCTTTTGATTTTGCCTGTACTGACCGGTGGAATCGGCGCGGGCGGCGCCGGCTGCGGCGGCGAGGCGGCGGGCGGCGCGGGCGCGGTGGGCGAGGGCGACTTGCGCAGGTAGTGCGTGGCCGAGCCCGGCGAGCGCACCGCGGTCGCGCGCCGCGGCGGCTGGAACACCAGCGCCTTGTCCGGACCGCGCTTGCCTCCTGCAAACACCAACCTCATTACATTACCACTTAATAGTAGTTTATCTACGCACATGTCATAAGCCCTCTATTATGCGTTCAAAAACAGTAGGAAATGACCAGCATTATTACAACCAATTTTACTATGAGAACTTTCTTGTCTGTGGTAGTAGGTAAAATCTGTACTGTAATATTATTACAGTATCAATTTTTTTAACGTTATGATTTTAAATTTGGAACAGCTGTCAAAACTCAAGAGGGTCTCTATTGTAGTATTCATAGATATTAAAACAGTTATCGATACAAAACGTCAATTCAGTGTGTTTTTTAATTATAAACCGCACGACATTTGATCTCGAGTGACATGAGAATAGGGACTTCATTCGTTTGGCTATGTTTTTCTTTTAAAACCCTTCATATTCGTGACACAAGTTTATTTTGCCGCCATTTTTGTCGTCAAGTTGTCGGCTTCTGAACCTATCTTAGAGTACTTATGATATGTGTGTAGATAAAGTAGGTAGTGTATGCAACTGTACATAATTAGGCCTTAAAACACTCGTGTGATCCTATTCATTATGTATCAGTTGCATAAACTACTATTCTACACCAAGGGGAGTAAGGCACGGATTACTAAATGAGTATGCGTTAAAGGCCACTTGAGTTTAGTAATCTGTACTTACCCAGTGATAGGTAGATACTGCTTTATACTACACTTAAAAAGAAATAAAATACAAAAGTTACAAAGAAATTATCTCAAGAAGAACGAGCACGCCGCGAGTTTTTTTTATTGTTAATTTTAGCGCGTCAACATAAGGTGAAGACGCCCCGATTGGCAGGGTCCACCTGACGACATCAACAAAATTAAAAAAAAATACATAACACGGGGTTATTACCGTATGGATTTTCATACGATATTACTACCCTGATAATAGAGCAGTTATGAAATTCCATTTAATATATACTACCCAGATTTTTGAGGTTTGATGAACGGCTTTCACGCCTTTCATTAAGGTAGTAATTATACACTTACTTCTTAGTGTAATATAAACTTATCCAACTCTATTTAATATTCTTTTCTCAGTAAATAATAATAAGAATTTAAAACAATGCTTTTGAGACAAATCTTCCTCTATTCTAGACGGTAAAAATCATATCGTTTTTGACATGTTATGGTATTATTTGTAACTCGGCCGTCATTACTGTCAAGTAAATAAGAGCTATCAAAACGTTGACAATACGATAACAGGTGTAAGACGATATTGTTTCTACTGCCTGTAATCTCGGCCCATGTGTCGCCTTTGTTACCTAGCTTGTGCGCGAGCGAGTTGCGCCGCTTGGCGACCCAGCAGGCGAGGCCGGCCAGCGCCGCCAGCGTGAGGGCGGCGCCCGCGCACACCACCACCCAGAACGTCGCGCCATGCCATTCGCCCGCTGTAACAAAGAAAAAATATAATAAGTATACATTTAATTATAAAGTTGTTTTTTTTATAATAATTATAAATTATAATGTATAAATAACGATGCGACATGTTGCTCACTTGTCATTCAAACGCGTACAATTAGGTAATAAGAAAATTACCGAAGAGATCTTGTTTGAATGAATGGATGATGTCTTAATAAATGATCTAAATAAGTAGTAGGCCGCAGTCCAACTAAAATATCTAATAATAAGAAAGTTCGGATGTTCGGATTTTTGTTACTCAATCACGCTTCAACCCCTGAACGGGATGAAACCTGACCTACGTATATAGGTTAGGTCCTAGAATAGGATAGCTTTTATCCCGGAAAATTTAAAAGTTCCCGAGTGAATAACGATAATAGAAAACGGCGCAGACGAAGTCGCGGGCAGAAGCTATTAATAACTGGATCACTGCCCTTAGCGAAGGGACGCAGTGCAACAACCCCGGATCAAAATAGAAATGATTCCAATAAGGCGACGTTGCGGAGCTCTAATTAATTCGGGATAATTGCCACTTTGGTAAGAACCTTTCCATTTTAAATCAAATCAAATCAAATCAAATTCATTTATTTCATTACATTTAGACATTTTTCATAGATAGGTTGCATATCGCACCTTCAGAACAACAGTGACCTAATTCAAAATTTCTGCTTTTAAACTTCAAGTCATAATTTTATTATTATAGAGACCTAATTCGAAAACTAAAATTTCTCAGTTACGTCACTATTGTTTTGAAGGTGCGATATATTGCGGTAATTGTCGCAAGTACCGGTAGCTCACGCTCACACTCACGCGCTTTTCATTAATGAAAAAAAAAAAACAGACGAATTGAGAACCTCCTCCTTTTTTTGAAGTCGGTTAAAAAAGGGCGTGAGCGTGAGCTTGAGCTAAGCTGAATTCGTTTTATGTTGACTGACTACAACAAGAACGAAGGTATTTTTATGCTGATTTCGCTACGGTAAAATAATACCCTTGTATTTCACACGTGTAGGGACTTTGGCAGTTTTATAAGTTTCATAACGTAACTTGCTAAAGTTCGTTCATAACCGTCTGCGAACCTAGTCGTGTGAGCATATTGAACCCATCTCCCCGGGGATGCATACTCGTAAAGCAAATCGTAATTTCGACAGTTACTAAACTAACTTTTCCATGTTTTAAGAAATATAGCGTTTATTTATTTTGATATTTTTAAACCCCGACAAATAGATTTTAAATGGTTCCCCAATGGAATCCCTAATCGTCATTTGTCCTAATGCATCGTTTGTCCGAATTTTCGTTAATCCTAAAGCCATTTCCGCTTACATTTTAAAACTATTTAGTGTAGTTGTAACCGAACCGTAGATATAATTGGAAAAATTAAAAAGTTGCCTGACTCAGCTGAAAACCAGTTTTAGGGCAAATGAAAATTCCGATAAACGATGTGTTAGGACAAACGATGTTAGGGATTCCGAGGGACACCCGTTTAAATAGATATAAACCCCCGATATAACGGCGACACCTTTTAGAACTGGGAGTATATATCATAGTGACCACTATGACATACATATAGTCCATTCGCTTAGATAGTGTCGCTACGAGTACACTCACACGTACTTGTGGTTATTGTAATAAAATACGAATATAATTCGAAGTAAACTACAACACTATCTAAGCGAATGGACTATACTAACGCAGTTCAGTGTAGGTTGAGAGAAAGGGACAGCGCTATAGCAGTTATACAGCTCTGTCCCTTTCTCACAACCTAAACTGAACGGCTTTAGCAGGTTATGCATGGTAACCCCCTTGATACCTAGTTAAAATATATTGATTTCTTTCAAAAAAAAACGCTTCATAATCGGTTCATGCGTTTAGGAGCTACGATACCACAGGCAGCCACAAAGATACTCAGATACACACGCTAACCTTATAAATAACACCCCCCTTTTTTGTTGGGTGTTAAATATGACTATTTCACAAAGTTCCGAAAGATCTAGATATGCTTTGCACGAGGGGAATATCAACATTACATTGTTATAAGTTAAAACCTTTCTCGATAACTTTCTAAATTATGGTGAAAGCCGAATTAGAATCCACCCAGGAGCTTCTTAGATTAACGCGAAAATGCAAAAAATTATAAAAAAACAGTGATATTAATAAATTATCATTGTAATACCGTATACAAAACAAGGATTCTCCGTTAGCTTAGCTAATCCATACATACATAAACTCACGCCTTCATTCCCAGAGTAGGGTAGGCAGACCTACAATTACCAACAAGTCTAACAAATTGTTGATAATGCTGTAACCACATTTTATCAACACATATATCTTAAGTCCTCTATTATTCGTTCAAAACCCGTAGGCAATGGCCAGCATTATCTGTGGTAGTAGGTGACAGCGATGACAGCTGATAATTTTGGAAGATGTTCCTTTGGATCTACTTACAATATTTGATAACGCTCGCTGTCACTTACTACCACAGGTAAGGTAATGCTGGTCATTTGCCTTTCGGCTTCTGAACCCATCTTAGAGTACTTATAATATGTGTGTAGATATAGTATTGTACGCGACTCTGCGTAATTGGCATTACCCGTCACGTAAACTTGCACAATAACACACAACACAATTTGCACAATTAGCTAATCCATCTCAACCCAAAGTTCAAGATAACTAAAACATAATTTTGCTTCTCCTTTGAGGGGTGATTCTCGTCATAAATATATTTGACAGCGAATGTAACGAGCTTCCCTCGGGATAAGTTTATTCCCCGGCTCGGGATGAGGCGGGATGATTCATGAAAAGGTGGGCACATTTACATAATTAAATTATGGAGATATTTATAATGTATGAACAATTTTTTTGTCGAGAACTGTTTAATGTTACAAAAAGGGGTTTCCATAAATTACCTAATGCCTACGTAAAAAAAATAAAAAGCTTTAACAGTTACCTACAGGCCTCCTAAGAAGTGGTCTGAGGGCTCAGACAAGATGCACTACGCTAACTAACGTTTCTATTCGATTCGTTTTTAAACCAATCGCGTCACTGGTAGATGACGTGATACGAAAAGTCACGTGGTCTACCAGTGACGCGATTGGTTTAAAAACGAATCGAATAGAAACGTTAGTTAGCGTAGTGCATCTTGTCTGAGCCCTCTGTTGCCCTAAGGTAACGGTCTGTTTTCACATCATAAAACAATAAGTTCGAGAAAATGCGTCTGAAAGTCAACGTTAAAAATGAAGATATAAAGACCATATATTAAGCTTCAAAATTTCTCAAATGAAGAGAATTGTGAAGCTGAAAATGTCCATGCAAAATGCGATAAAGTTTCTCTCCCATTTGTCGATTTTTGAATATGTTGTAGATATTATGAAAAACTAGGTCTATGTGGTTAATAAAAAAAACGAAAACGTACAAACATACATTTTAATAAGTACAACATTAGAAAAAAAAAGAGTGGAAAGCGTACTTAATTTAGAGGGTGAGAAACGTTACCGCCCCGATCTATATTTGTATGGAAAAAAATTAGCAGCTCCGCGATTAAATGATTTCTTCACAATCCTCTTATGTTTTTACAGTCGTATTTTTCCTGGAATAAAATAATACCGAGAAAAAATCGAATAGTAAAATTCGCGACAGAGGTACCTACAGTCAACATCATAAATAAGTGATCATTTATGTACCTTGTCACTTTAAGGTCGTGTTTGAAATGTCATACAAAATTGTGAAACGATTGAAAGCGACAAGGTACATAAATGATCAGTTATTTATGCTGTTGACTGTACAAATATTTTGAGAAAATAATCTAACAAGCCCACTATACTGTCAGTGTTATACCCACGAGTATACCTACTATGAACCTATTTTTTTACACGGTTATTCTTTGGTTATTGGTTAATGTAGATGTCGTAACGTAATGTTAATGTCGTGTCGTAGCTACTCTACGGCGTAGCAGACTCGTAGCACGTTTCCGGTGCTGACGCAACAAGCGAACTTCTGAAAGTGACACTTTATCGATAGAGCTACTAGAATTACCGAGCCTCTATTCTACGACGATAAACAATATTGCTTTTAATATGTTATTGTATTGTTTTAAACTCGGCCGCCATTACTGTCAATAACGCTGACAATGCGATAATATGTCAACAGCGATATCATTTTAGTGAGTAGAATAGATCAACGGTACCGGTACGTTAGCAACTCTTGTCTAGCCTCGCTGGACACAAATATGGCGTGCGGATTAAGCAATAAGCCGTGTGTTTGCCGGCTTAGAATAGTGCCACTCCATGTCTTTCCGTGGAACTCGTAAGGGGCGACTAAGGGAATAAAGGCTTGTAGTAGTTATTCTTAGCCGATGGGCTTGCAACCTGTCACTAATGTACACTGGTAAACATCTTGCCGACTCCTGCCTGTCTGCAAAATGTGGTTACATAATCATAAACAAGTTTTTAGAGTTGTTGGTAATCCCACTCTGGGAATGAGGGCGTGAGTGTATGTATGTATGTATATAGACGTTAGTTGGTACTGAACCTGCCTACGAAGCTAGCGGTCCAGGGTTCAAATCCCGGTACGGGCAGATATTTGTATGATGAGCTCGAGTATTTTTTCCTGAGTCTTCGGTGCTTTCTATGTACCTATACCTATTTAAGTATATATTTCTCTATATAAGTATTTATATCGTTTTCTAGTACCCATAGTACAAGCCTAGAGCTTAGTTTGGGACTAGATCAATTTGTGTGAGATTGTTCCCTTTTTTACACAGGGACTTCTTTGTCCTTCCTATAGGAAGGATTTGTCAAATAACGAAAGAACAGCTATAGATTCATCTCTTTCCAACTCACTATGAAAACCATAAGTAAAAAGAAGTGAACCATAATGTATTTTCTGCTTATTTAGTACGGTTTCTATGCCTTTAGTCCTTGTTCTTTGGTCTAATGTTACATGTTACAGACAGCCCTTATCATTGTGTCATGGCTACAATAAATGGCTGCCCGTGTCAACCGCGTCAACTATCTCTATTCCACTCTATTCACACGTGAGCGCCACACCCAACCTCCTTTATGTGGAGCAAAAGGAATGCGTCGGATATAGCTAGATAGGTTCGGTCTTGCTTATCTCCTTTATTATCTGGGTCTCTATTCTAGGCAGTAGACACATCATATCGTCTTTGACCTGTAATGGTATTGTTTTTAAATCAGCTCCCATTAGGGTGCGTACACATAACGATCCGTTGTACAGGTGTGTTATTCTCTCAAAAAACGGCGGCCGGTCGAACCGACGAGCGAATAAAAGCGGCGAGTTTAAGTAGTCCCGTCCGACCGAACAAAACACATTTTAGCGCGTGCATTGTCAATTAGGGAGCCTTATACGTTGGTGAAGTCATGGTGCCAAATTGAATACACGCGCTAAAATGTGTTTTGTTCGCTCTGTCGGGACTACTGAAACTCGCCACTTGGACCTTCACTCGAGCGAACGATCACCTTTGCTTGTTGAGAGAATCACAACCCAGGTCCGTTATTTGATGGCGTACGTAGTTGTATGAGCGAGTTCACACCCAAAACAGTATTCTGGATCCAGTAAAATAGAAGATTACAAGGTGAAAAGATCCGTTAAAACGGATCCTGTAAAAACGGACGTTCTATGTGTACGCGCCATTACTAACACGTAAATAAGTTGACAATACGATAACGAATCCTCTATGGTCCTAACGCATTACGGTGACAGATGGACCAGAGACTAAAGAGCTCAATGTTTCCAGCGTGATTTCTAAACCCACAAGTACCTACGTTTGACGTCCTCCTTCTGAAGCCAATAAATAATGTTTTTCTTACTAATAAATGTAGGGGACGGGCGGGCAAGACGGAGAGGGCGAGTAAGAAGATTAAGATCTATGTATTCATTTTTCCCACCTTAGAACCTGTTGTTCGATCAGTAGTTAAACTTAGTAATCGTTTTAAATCGTTAATGATGGTTAAAACTCACACATTTCCTTGAGATTTAACCATCAGTTACGATTTTTAACGATTAGTTAGTTTAACTACTGATCAAACAACAAGCCCTTAGGAAGGCAAAACGAATAACCGCTCTTTTTTTTTAAAACACGTATAAATCAAAGTACAAATTATATTTTAGAATTTTTATCTCAATTACTAATATAGCAATATCCAAAGATTCTAAATATGAAGTTACGAATAAATATAATTAAAACTTTTATTTTGTCCCCTAGAACTGTGACATAAGACTTACTTGTTTAAAAATGGGAAAAGCTAAAAATTAAAACCAAATGTTAAATTTTACCCACTGAATTAGTAATTACGAATCCATTTAACATTCCGCCAATGAAATAGGGTATATTCGGTCAAACTTCTAGAAACACCCGGTTGAGTTTCAATTCATGTTCTCATTTGAAATTCTAATTGGGAATCAGAAGCGGGCCTTTCTGTGATTCTAAGAGATTGTTTTTCTTTGTAACTTCGTTTTTGGATACTCTTGCTACCAATCAAGAAATTACGAAAACATTTAACAATTTTCGAACTGAGGCCGTATTATGGGCGGTCAAAACCTAAACCTGGGCTCTAAAAGGGGCACAGCTGTATGTAAATTTAACCCAAGGTTAACCCCAGGTTAAATTATTAAAGAATGTCAGATTCATTTAAGAACTGTCAATTTTAACCTGTGATTAACGTAGGGTTAATGTTTACGTGCAAGCGGGCCTTAGTACCAATTTCACCATACGATCTTAAATTTAATTAATGTTAATCGACCGTTAGTTCATACATTTTGACAGCTGTTAACGCTCTAATCGTCTGTTAATTTGTTAACATCGTATGGTGAAATTGGGTCTTAGTGATATAGAAAAGACGCATTTTTTTTCTTAATTAATGGCTTTCACTCCTGTTAAGGTGTATTTCGCCAATGTCGAGTTATTTATAGACACACCCATGGACTTATTAGAGAAACAAGTCCATGGATATCACACGCGAGGACAATTGTTCGGTAAAAGAGAATTTTCTCTAATGGACTAAACAGAAGCACATGGGGTTAGCTCCACGCGCTTCTGTCAAATCCAAAGATGCATTTATCGAGCGTTATTATCGAAAATGTATAGGATTGACATAAGCTGCCGGACGGTCGCGTGTATTTTGACAGTTTTCGAAAAACGTTCACGTTACCTTTAAGGATCTTGTCTACAACCCGGCAATACATTCCATAAAGATACAATTTACAGATACAAGAATAAAAATCTTGTAGTTGATAGCAATATTTCTGTATTGTTGCCATATTAAAAAAACGCAAATAGATACGCTTATTATTTTCTGAAATAAATTACCTATTTACGTGATCACACGTGACACTAACGTGACGTGGAACAACAACGTGACACGGCAGCGTGCCTACGCGTGTTATTGAAGTAACAATTCGTATTTATAGCTCTCGCGTATAAAACATGTAGGCTTACGTCAATCCGAAATGTAACGAAATATGAAGCCCTTTTGTTTTCCATGGGAGCCTGCCGTTTGGCAAAAATATGTTTGCCAAATGTAACGTTTCCCAACTTTTTCATTTGCCAACCCAATATTATAATTTTTTTTAGGATTTATTTCAGTACCATCGTGTAGAACCCTAGGTTAGGTTAGGTTAGTTTTTATAAAATCCTGAAATGTTTACGGTTACAGAAAACAAAGTGGGTTGGCAAATGAAACGGTTGGGAAACGATACATTTGGCAAACATATTTCGCCGAAACAAAGGTAACCCGTTTCCCATATACGCCTCCTCTACTTTAAACATTATCGGAAATTAAAAGTATATTTTACGTTTAATTCCTACAAATTCACACGAGTTTGAAATTTGTCATAAAGGTTACCCTCTGCCCGTTAGATTCAATGTGACTTTCATACCTTTTACACATTTTATTGCCGAGCTCAGCCCCGGGGCGAAGGGCACGTTATCTAACAGCCGCAAGGGCAGGGGATTTATGAGCCAGCTTACAAGAGATCGATCTATACCCACGCAACAATTTCCAAAGATTCCCTGAGACAAGTTTAAAAAAAAACATGTGGGAAATGTTTCTTTAGTGGAAACTCTAGCTTTTTTTTATACTTGAATTAATACCGTAAGGTTTTGTAGTTAAAAGTACGATTTTCAAAATAACAACATAATTTACTATTTATTTATTTATTTGGATCACAATTCAATACTATACAAAACACTTTATTGTACACCAAACAAAAACATAACAGAGAAACAGTACAATAAAAAATACACAGGTAGACAACATGCGGTCATATCGCTAATTAGCGATCTCTTCCAGACAACCTTAGCAGGGACATGGTGTCAAACACAAACACAAACATTCATTTACATAATATTTGCAAGTCATACATAATATGGTACCAAACTGAATTATGAAGAAAATGTGTATTTTTCTATTCGTCTTTAATTTCCTTTAACTTCATAATAATATTAATTACTATTTAAATCAAAACTGAACTTCAAACCATATTGCTTTCGACATGTTCGAAAGCAGTATTGGGTTACCAAGTAGAATATTGCCCGTGACTTACTAAAACACAGGACAAGTACGACCATATCCGACCAAATACTATGATCTATGTTTATTCACTATATCTGTACACAACGTAGTCTTAATCTGTAATAGGATTAACGGAATATAGGTTAGCAAAACCTTACAAGACTCCATTAAAGCTGCAAGTGGGTCAGGCGGCGGTCGCAGCGGGCGCTTTCCTACCAGTCAAGATAACAGTAAAAATAAATAAATGCCTTTGTAAAGGCATTCGGCTTTTACTCGACTAAAAAAAACCATTTGCGTTACATTTAACATACTTAATTGTTTTTAAAAATATTATTAATTCAAGGAAAGAAAATCTACAGCTCTGCAGCACGAACATTTTTATCATACGTCACGTTTTCGAATTTCTTTACTATTCAAAAGGGGGGCTTTCTCTTACGTAATCTAACCGTAGCAAGAACCCCTGAAACAGACTAACGGTTCTATACATTATTTTACGTATACTTCATTTTTACTACTCGACGACGATATGAAACGACAAAGTCATTTTCCACGTCAACGTGTTAGGAAATAGTACTAAATATGGACGGTTTGGAGGTTCTGGTAGGTACCTTGTGGATAGGTATGTAGGTAGGCTAAAAGTATACGAAGCCACACGTCCGAGCTCTTGCCCGAGAGCCAAATTAAGAAAAATGAAGTTTTGTAACTGTCGCCGTAAGTAGCGAGAACCGTCAGTAAAAACAAAATAAAATTCTCATTTTTTGATGGTGGAATTACCAGGTCAGCAGGCCAGGTCTCCCTCCATAGAAGCTTTGGCCTAAGAAAAAATTGTGACGGATAATTATAGAATTGGGTTTATTTGACGTAGAAAAATATTTAAAACAATGCAGTGGTGTTAATTTTTCTGAAGAATTTGTCTAAAAAAAATATTTAGAAATAATCGTAACAACACGTTACTCGCAAGATGTCTTATTTACAAAGTATCTTAATAGATTAGAGTTGTATTTTTCGTATAAGTTCCCTAAATGTGTAAGTAAAAAAATATTGTATTTAAATCTCATACAAAACAAGTCATATCAACATCCTTCGTATCCGCGGGTTTTTTTTTAAAGTGTTTTAAGCCAAGATCTGGCATTGTCCTTTATGTCTAAAAAATATAATAATGATTTATAAAGAATTTCATTTTTATATATAATATGCGGCGTATATTAGGTTTTCGTTCCGGTCGCGCTGTCTGACAGTTCATCCGTTTTTCACAATCCAATCTACTCCGAAACTACTTACTAAAATAAATAGATTTGAAGTTATTTAAGAACATTGACGAAAATTGACCATACCACTCCACTTCTCTCCTAAAATATTTAAAAATACTGAATATAGTTCTTAATTTATGAATTATAGGAAAACCTATAAGAAGTCCATGGTGTTTAAAGTAGCATAGGAAGTTTTTCCAACACCACTTTATTATAAAGATTTATTATAAACGTTCAGGGTTGAACCAGACGCGGTAAAACCGGAGGCCCTTGCCAAGATGCACTACGCTAACTAGCGTTTCTATTCGTTTCGTTTTTAAACCAATCGCGTCACTGGTACATCACGTGACTTTTCGTATCACGTCATCTACAAGTGACACGATTGGTTTAAAAACGAAACGAATAGAAACGCTAATTAGCGTAATGCATCTTGGCAAGGGCTTCTGTTCGCTTTTGACGTGTTATCGTATAGTCAACGTTACGAGAGCTCTTATTTACTTGACATTAATGACGGCCGAGTTAAAACCAATACCAAGCACGTCAAAAGCAATGATTGTACCGACTTTAATAGAGTAGTTTGTAAGTATAACAAAAGGCACACGGTGAGCAGAACTTGAAACGTATTTAATTAATATTACGTAATTTGTTAACAGCCTGGCGCTGGCGTGCAAGATGCCGGCACTGATTATACAACACGAGAACTAGTTAGTTAATATTTATGTACCTGTTGACTTAAAGTGCGTTGGTATTATTGCGTGATAGATGTAGGTTATCTATGTTTTTAGTCGTAATCCGTACTTAATATTATAAATGTGTAAGTAGCTCTTTTTGTTTTTTTCTTACGCTTTCACAGCTAAACTGTGTCCGCATTGTTGTGTTCCGATGTGGAGCTAACCGGTGAAATTACTAGCCCTCCACTCCAAACTAGGCGACACCTGTATCTTGGTAGACCGAAACATAAAAAACATATAACTATATTTAAAAAATCTAGGAAATGCTTAAGTACAAATTACAAGTATTTTTAGTTTTAAGAGTGACCATAGAACATAAATCGAAAGCGTAGAGCTTGTAATAATTGTATTTCTTAAAAACATTTTCAGAAACATAATCCTGCAAGTACTTAAGTAATGTACTTAAGCATAGGTGGTGCGCTGCCTGTCATTCAGTCTTTCCGGTATAGTTTTATAGGTACGTATACGTAACGAATAACAGTACGAACACCTTTTAGCGAAATGAAAATTAGTAAAATGATACGTTTGCCAAAGGCACAGTCGCCGATGAAATGACAGGGCACGCATCGAGGGTTCTGTATTTTAATTAGAAGCACTAAGCAGTTACTAATTTTGCTAGCTGCCTGTAAACTGTTTTAATTAAGGCACCTTCAACTTTAAAACGTTTTTAAATACGAAAATAAGGAGAATATAGCTTAATGCAGCCGTCTTAAATGATTGATTTGTTTATTTCTACGAAGACATTTATATCTCTCAATCACCGAAAGGTTATCTGGAAGAGATAAGTTTGCCTTTGTACACCCCTATTATGTAAATATTGTATTATTTTTTAATTGGAGTTTTGTACATTAAAGTTGGTACCTATAGGTATATATACTCTGATTTTTTTAAGATGGTGCCTGTGACAGCTCATATAAGCACTTATTACACTTATTTCTTTAACTTTACATAAATACTAAGCTAACATTGGTACAAACCTAGCGACGCCGTTCAGGAATTTAAATAATTATTCGCCTACCTATTTTAAAACACATCGCTTGTGAGTGTAGTAAGACATTGAAATTACGAAATACGACTGTCACAGGCATCATCTTAGAACAATCAGAGTATGCATTTTCCATAACTTACAACACTAGCCAACAAAAACTTAGAGACAACAAAATGAAACAAATAACATTTTCTATCGTTAGGCCCTTTTATTTATTTATTTATCATAGAAAAACTAACAGCTGATAAATTACATTAAACATAACATAAGACACATAAATCCAATTACAGGTTTTCACAGATACATAATTTTGATGTGTAAAAGCAATCATAAAACCATATAGCCTACTGCCCCAAAACTTATAAAGCAACAAGATCTCATCTATCGTCTTGCGTAGAGATCAAAGTCAAGGTTGATCGGATCCATTATTCTCCTCGCAATGCGATCGATATCCGCCCTTCAACCTCGGGATGCCGACGTGGATCAATGTGAACTTTCCGAGACACCGTACCCTGCCACGTGATACCGCGGGGGAGGGCTTATGAGACCTTATCAGGGAGTATTCGATATCTATATCCGACACTCATTTAATGGAATGTTTTACTTCGCCAAATTTTCATTTCATCGACAGTCATTTACACGTGCAGAAGTTATCATTTGTTGATGATCTAACCTAACCTTAATGCAGAACCTTCTCAGAAGTTTGACAGGTTTAAGTAACCTTTTAAGTAACCCAACCAGTGGGCGCGCCTTCTTAAGATGACAAGGGGGGCGCGGATTCCTTTAATTTTCGAAAAAAAAAAGTGTAAATATAATATGAATAATATTATAATACATTCGGTCTCTATATCACAACGCGACGTAGTTCGTTTTTGTTGTTAAATTAATGTCACGAAAAAAACAAGGGGGCATGAAAATATTATTTATTGTGCGGGGAGGCTCGACGCAAAAAAGATTGGGAAACTCTGCTCTAAACGGATAATGCCATCCCTACTCTCAAATCTGAGAGTTGACACCAATACGTCGCATTCATCAAACATTCTGGATCACGTTATAACCAATCATCTACCTAATACCCACTTGACAGTAAATCACACTCAGCAATCAAATAAAAAGCACTGCCCACGTACAAATGGTCCACCCGATGGGACAAACGACCTCTCAAGTCGTGAAGCTGACTTGAGTAATTGACCGCCGCTGAGTGCCCTTTGCGATGTTCACTGAACTATACACCCACAGTCGGTATGGAATAAAATCTTTGATATAACTTTTTTGTCATGTGTGTAATTTATTGGGATGAACTTGAACTTGAGATGGGAAGCTTAGACTCGTATTCATATTATGTTCTTGAGTAAGACGCTCGTCTCATGACGCGTGGACACTAGAGTTGACAGACGAACGGTTACGCCAGTACTTAAGATACGTATTGGATTCGATTTGAAAGTTTAATCACGAAGATCGCTGCTAAAATAAAGATTTTTCTGGAATGCAATTGTTTTTATTCTACACATTAACAATTTGGCAATGTTATTATTTTGAAGATACCCCTTTTTGCAGTATAATGATCGTATATTAAATTTTTTAGGAGTTTCGTATTTAATTAGGCTTTAGGTGATGTTAGTAAGTGATGTTTTCCCGACCACACAGGTCACCTGCTGGTAAGTGGGTTCTACGACAGCAAATGCCAATCTACGACACAAGATAACAAGATCTAGGAATGAATCTCGAAGTTATTTGTTCTTCATATAAATCCGCGTCAGGGGAAATTCCGTGCCGTCACCCGCCGTAAATAGAAATTCAAATTGTCACTTTATTCCGGAATCGAATTAGGTTCCTTAAGAGGGAAAGGTGGGGACGAAACTGTGGATAATAAAAAAAGATTCGGTTATATTCGAACGGAACTTTCTGCGGTAGTGGTAGCGGCGGAACCATACGAATATTCTAAACGAAAATCGCTAGTGAATTCACTTGCATAGATGCATTCCATCCATTAGCATTAGGCCTAGGGGTTGGCAACGCGTATGCAATAATGAGATTCGTTTTTAAACCAATCGCGTCACTGGAAGATGACGTGATACGAAAAGTCACGTGGTGTCCAAGTCACGCGATTGTTTTAAAAACGAATCGAATAGAAACGTTAGTTAGCGTAGTGCATCTTGTCTGAGCCCTCTGATTTGTATAAATAAACGAACATTGTTACTCAAGTCAAATTTAAAAAAAAGTAGGGCTACGAGTACTAGGCCTATAGATAAATATGAACACCTTCTAACACATATACTCGTATGTATAACACATATACTAACACATATTTTGTGTTTTTATAATATACTTAAGTATACTTATCACTGACATACATAACTCATAAAGCAACCTTTCTCTCGAAATCGCTCTCATATCCTCTTAAGCTAATCGACTTTACTCGAACCCGAAGGACTTCAAGACCTCAGCATCGTAGATAAAGTACTCGTACATATGACAAATCTTAAAATGTTTTATTATAATGAAAAAATGTTTTAAAAGTTTCACATTGGTCCAAGAGAAGGCAAACTAGCACATCGGCCACCTGACAGTAAGTGGAATCCAAGACTCATAGAGATTTGCATTCTCAAGGCTACGATCTCAAGACTGCAATCCCAAGACTGCAAATGCGTTGCCAACTGCAGACTAACGTGGAATGGCCCTATACTAGTAATTTCCAAATTGTGTAGTTGAGTTGTTTATTTTATTTACATTGTGTACATACACATTTAGCAATGTCATATCCGATTAAACCACATGAAGAAGAGGGGCGCTCGGGACAGGAGCTTTATAAATATACGTCGTTTTACAGTCATATCACGAAGAAGCCAACGGAATGAGGTCTGAATGCGAAGAGATCACAGTGATAAATGACTCGTTGGAAATACTCGTATTATACTCGTACTTATCACAGGATACTTGTATTACAGGCTCATAAAAAATTAAAAGTTTTAAACGTATTAGCCTAAAGAATACATGTTAAAGGCCTCTACAAATGAGACTTGATAATTAAGGTTTGCAATCGTGTTATCAATAAAATACTAGTCTGGTACTTGAACGTTTTTCTTCATGAATCTAAAACCAGAAGCTACTAGTACGAGTAGATATAATTTGTTCTAGAAACAACGATTTTTGTTGTCCTTTTTTAACCTACTGAAGAGGGTTATTTTTTTCGTGTGTATGTATGTACCTATGTCTATCTCTTTGTTACACTCTGCAACTTATGAACTTAAACGGCTTATTGCGTTTTAACGGTTCTCTTATTTATCGCAGAAAATTTAATTGCCGATTATCACTTCGCAACCAATTATTCGCAGAATTTCATTCCGCCGAAAGATCATGTGTCTTACTTATCAAATGATTTATTTTTATTTCCCAACCTCGCGGTTACTAACTGTATGTTTGGTTTTATTTTTACAAACTACTTTTTAAAATGCCGCCTTTCGTGTAGTAGATTGGTTTACTTAGAGTAATATACATTACGTATTTTTCTTATAAAGCCACTCTTTAGCAACCATCTTTCAAGTAGTAGATTGGTTAACAAGGATGACATTTTGACTTCGGACAAATCACCTACTGGTATTTTTTATTGTTTTAGTAGAATATTTTTTTCACTGGACTTGTGTTTTGGAATGTCTTTTACAAATATTAAAAAAAAGTCGATTCGGACAATAAAATTCCGGCTTTAACATATGAGGTGAGGTGAGATTTGACTTGGTTGTAGTTGTAGGCTTGTAGTAGTGACATAGGGAATTGGGATCCCTATTATAATCAAAGTAATAAGGGGGGGGGGGGTTGTTCAATAAATTCAGTCGGGTTTTTAAGCTTCCTTTTCATAATATTTGTTTGTAATCCTCCTCATATTGCTGAGGCCCTTCGACCCTTCAAAATTATTCAGTCTCAGTTTATAGGAAAGGCCTTCGGGCGTTAGATAGTTTGCTAGTTTTACAATATACTCGTACATGCATAATAACAAACTTTTAATTAGGCCCCAGGCAACTTTAACAGTGAGCGCATAGTTTGTTGTTCCGTTCCGTATTCTTTAAGCGTGGGCGATACTTTAGCTTGCGTTAAATGTATAACGCTCCTAACCTTGTAGTTAATCCTCGGAATCTGCACGAGATAATTTCAAGGTTTCCAGCCAATTACCATTAGCCATATCTTAACAGGCTATTTAAACCGGCAATGATCACTATAGTCGCGCCGTTTCAGGAGACCCGATTTGACAGCTGTCAACGCGGTACAAAATATAACCTCAAACAGATAGTGATTAGTTGGCTTTTAACTTTAGACTAACCGTCCACTGAAAGTATTTTAGAGTGAATTTCCTCCATGTCCTTAGGCTAGATAATCTAAAACCACAGAAAATATTTTTAAAATTTTCATATGTTAGCTTTATTTTTATGTCATAGGGATGATAGGGACCATGCCGCGAGCGGACCTGCTAGAGGCGGTGTTCATTTTATAGCGGTGATTATTATTTATATCTTTAATATTTGAGTACCTAGCATAGTTTTATTTTAATTGAAATACGTTTAGTTTTAATTTTTAATTGTATTAATGTTGAATTCTGTAAATATTATGTCGTTTAATTATCAAATTTAGTAAGGAATGTTTGTGAATGATAATCATGTTTATTATTTAAATGTAGTTTAGTACTCATTAGTCCTGTAACTAATATTAACATAATACAAAAAAAAACTTAGTTCTATAATTTGTACCTATGTACTTTTAAAATTAACTGGTTGCCCAAGACGGGCTACAGGCTGTGACTAGTTTTGGAACCCCTGTTCATGCCTGTACCGTACTATAATTTAAAAAAAAACTCTTCCCTAATCTTAAACATGCCTCAAACACATATTTTATACTGAGATGACAGATGGCAAATTGGCGCTTTTAGAATTACGCTACGTTAAATACCACGACAAATTTAGGTTTTAAAATAACGGCCTCATATGACATCTAAAGTCTAAAGAACAACAAAGGATAGGCACAGTCGACGTCATAAATATGTTTACACTTTAATACCTTGTCTATGTAACGTCATGTTTTAACTGCCATATAAAATTTTCATAGCGGATAAACTGACAAGGTACTTAAGTGTAAACATATCTTTAACTTCGACTGTTCAGTCAATCCATTTGATTTCCAGGCCACTTTGGAATATGTTAAATTGACGTTGACAACCAAAACGTAAGAGAATTCCTATGATTTGGTTTACAACGTCACGTTGACAAAGTTCATAGTGGCCTAGAAATCAAATTGGTTGACTATACTTTTGAGTTGATACAGAAAACGAAATCAAAAGAATCGTGGATTTCCCGACGGAAACCAAAATCTTTTTCACGCTGACAACGTCGTAAGACAAACAGCATATCCCTATCCCTACTAAAACTGGGAAAGTGTGTTTGTTGAATTGTCCTTTCTTTATAAAGCAACGGATCGTAATTTGCATTGAATATAGATGATTGGAGGGCTAGAAACTGACATAGGCTACATTTTATCCCGAACAATAACACAGGGACTCTGTTCTACAAGGTAAAACGATATTGCTTTTGACATGTTATAGCGCTGTTCTTAACTCGGCCGCCATTACTTCCAGTAAATAAGAGCTATCATAACGTTGAATATCATAATAATAGGGCCCCAGTTCCTAACGATAAACGACTTCCACGTAGACGGAGTCGCGGGAATAACCTAGTTTTAATTATACAATTAATTCGGTTCCATTCAATGAAAAACATTGTTTTTCTTGGAATAATTTAGAGATATAAATAGCTAACCAAAATAACAATGTTACAATTTGAAAGAGGCTTTTTGCTTATAAAAGAGATATAATATTTTCAGACAAGACCCCATTTTCATATTTAAATTCCGGGCCAACTCCGTCGGCGTACATCAGACAAGGCCTCGATTCTCATAACAAGAGAGAACGAGTCACGCACGACATGGTCTCGAATACACCTCTGCTAAAATTATAACACAAAACATAAGTACGAGTAGTAAAGTAACATTTTTTCTCATCGCAAAAAAAAACGTGGGTACATACACAACTGCTGTTGAAATATCATGAACCGCGACTTCATCTGCATAAATAGAGTTATTAATTTCACACAGACAACAGTGACTCATGATGACTTCATTTAGGGTACGAATAAGTTTCCTGCCTAAAATGATATCGCGACATTCACTACAACTGTAGGTACTGCAACATTCTTGGATAAAAAAGACCGGTGGTTGTAAGTCCGATGCTGAAGAAACAAAACATCTCATTATTTATTGAACGTTAACCCAAGCATGTTTTAGTACTGACTTCTGCTACTTTTTTTTATTAATGTCGGCCCACCGCAGATCCGAAGTGATTTCGCCGATGTCAAATGAGTGAGAGGATAATCAGTATATATAATAAATCAAAAGTAAAAGCGGGACATTTTTCAATCGGCCATCTTCCCTCCCCGAAGGTTACCCGGAATTTTCTGGGACTGACTAAGGGCCGTATTAAGTAATAAACTCACATTGACCGCGATGCCCGTCACAAGATACGTCAAAGTAAACGTCAAACCATAGAACACTGTCATTTTTGACGCATCTCGAGACGAGCATTAGAGTTGAGATTAGTTTATTAATACGGCCCTTAGTCTCGCTTGATCTTAGAATCGGCACCCATATCTCCAATTTTATTTACAGCATACCTACAAGCCGCAGATGTGGCCTATTCTAAAAATAATAGAGCTCCAGGCTTTTTGAAACATTTGTAAAGTAAATCTGGGGAGAGTGCGCCTCTGGAGCATAATGGAGCTCGATTTCAAGCCGCCGCTTGAAGGCTTTTAAGGTTTTTAGGGTTCCTTACACAAAGAGTTAACCCAAAACTGTATGAATTAAATTAAAAATGTAGAGGCTTTAGTTCTTTTATGGATTGGATTTGAATTTGCAAGGGAAAATTTTAAAGTAATAACTGAATCATAAAACTAAACCTGCATCGTGTGTCCGAGTGTCCGTCCTTTGATACACAAACAATAATGATAAAAACATAAATGGTTTTTTTTGTACGGTTTGTGTTTTGATAATGATGACTTATTTAGGTGCTATAATTTGGTACCCTAAATAAGTCGCCATTACCATAGTTTGACAATATTTCGTCTCTACGCCATTGTTAACAACATCGCATATATCATATTTTCTTGATTATCGAAATTAAATTGGGTGCAATTCTCAAATGTGATCTATCCAATCCGAGCTTCTGGGGGGATTTTGTGACAATGCAATTCAGTTAACGCTGAGAGAAAAGTTTAGAGCTATATAACTGCTATAGCTCTGTCCTTTACTTTCACCGTAAAATAAACTGCACAAACAGATTAGACAGTCATAATAACCCTCGGTGTTTTTAAATCTCTATAATGAAATACCTAGTCATGACTTAGCTAGCTAGTAATGGTATACGTACACATTATACGTAATAAAAATATTTGGAAGTTTGTAATTATTCGAAAAGAACTTCAATCACCAACCAATTACAAGCTCCAATCAAACATAGGGCCTCTCTACTAATTTACGAGTAAACAATCAATTAAACTCGTTTTTAGACAGTCACCGCCCTATAGGTATTTTGTTCTGCCCTTGAGGTTGCCTAACTATGTATGCCAATTAGAGAATTTTTAACGAGTAAAGTATTGCTACGTTATCTACTCTATTTGGTTTAATTCAAGATAATTTATAAAATCAGGGGAAATAATTCGTGTAGTTTTGTAAATCGATACAGTTATACCTTGTGGTATCAAGATGAGCATACTACTCGTATAAGTCCTCAATTGGTAAGGGTGTGAGGGGGTGTTGAAGGTACCTTTTTTCAGATTTTTATCAAATATCTCGAATATCATTATAATTACTTCTGACAACAGCTTTTGCATAATATTTTCTAAAAAAAATGGTTTATTCATTTTTACTCTAAGATCAATACTTTAGGAGCTACACAGGGTGTTTAAGTAAACAAGGAGATATATAGAATGATGGAGAAGACGAAGATGTCGATGTAGAAGACGATGAGTAACATAATAAAGACGAACTGATTTGCATTTTCTATTTTTAACGGTCTTCAAAAAAAGGAGGAGGTTCTCAATTCGTCTCTACATATATCTCCTTGTTAACTTAAACACCCTGTAGATCTCTTAATTATTCATCTTAGAGTAAAAAATAAAATAGAAAATTTTGTAGAAATTGTATGTAGAAACTTTTGTCAGAAGTATTCAGGGTAGTTATGGAAAGGATCCCTCGTGACACTGGGTATAGGTGAAAAACTTAAGTAAATGACGTCTTGCATTTAGTAGTGTACAAAACTAATATGGACAATACGTCAAATTTCAAATACAGAATGTCGAACGGTCTATAATGTGTTACAACTACATGCAAGAGGTCAGTTACTTAAGTTTTTCACCCATACGCGATTTTGTCTTGCACATGTCGTGGTATTGTGTAACATGTCGAAAGCAATATGGTTTTATCCAGTAAATCAGAGGCCCTGGCCTTTGGTTAGACCTTTTTAATAGAAGGTGTATAAGTGATTTTCCGGTTTTTTTTTAAATTAAATAACTAGCTGTTGACCGCGACTCCGTCCGCGCAGAAAAAAAAACATAGCCTATGCCTATGGATAATGTAGCATTCTAATGGTGAATTTTTTTTCAAATCTGTTTAGTAGTTTTGGAGCTTATTCAATGCAAACAAACAAACAATCAAATCTTCCCTCTTTATAATATTATAATTAGTGTAGATTATATCCAATTGAACTTTAAATCACAATTGAATTAGCTCGCAAACGTGACAAAACCATTATAGAAGCAAAATGGAATAAAAAGTTTTACGAGCCGTAACTCCGCTTGATTTCGGCTATTAATATTCCATCCCACTCTGCTCAAAGTGCTAGAGCGAGATGGTTGTCAACGGAATTAATGTGTCAGTGAGATTAGGCTAATGAAAAGTGCTTTGTATACCTATTTAACGTACCTGAGATACATTTAAGATATTACAATTAGCATAAGGCTGTCTGTCCACTGGAGCGGAGCGGTGAACGAGGAATAATAGGACCAATAGGAGAGCTGCGCTGGCTTATTCCTAGCGAGGCTAGGAAAATAAAGTATTCCTATTGGTGGATCATTTCCTCGCTCTCCCCTCCGCTTCCTCGCTTGGCTCCAGTGGAAAGGCAGCCTAACAGTAACCTTTTATTGGATAATCCATTCATTCATCCCATTACACTCTGTGGAAGAATATATGGAGCTAAAATTTTAAATTTATTATTGTATTGACAGTTATGAATCCTTGTATAATGACATCGGACGAGTGACCATTTATTAGATGTTTAATTGTTGTTGTTTTAATTAATCTTTTATTTACAACACAAGTTGCCATGAAATAGATACATACTTAAAATAAGAACAATCGAACGAACTTACAAAATTACTTAAACTACACTAAACTAACAAACCGCTACCAGTGGGCATTGTTCCCAAAATGCTGGGATTAATTAATTATTTTTGTATTCTTTGATTATTAGTATTTATGTTGTGACGATTTCAATGTAATTTCGTATTTTTTGACATGCAATGCAACTTATATAGTAATATTACATTGATTAATAAATAAACTAAACTAAACTAACGCAGGGTTCTTTAAATTTCATGGAAAATGGAGCCAAGTTTCATATAGCCTTGAAACTGCAGACGTGGGGGTAAGCAATAGATAAATTTATAAGTACGCAGTTAAGGACTTGATAAAACGTTAACTTTTTCCATAGTGTCGCAAAAATTATTGATGCAGTTATATTTGTTGACTAGCGGTGGCCGCGACTGCTTCTGTTTAGTATTTGGGAAATAGGTAAAGTCACCAGTGGTCAGCCAGAAACCAGTAGTCGACCTCATATGAGTGCGAAGAGTGGGAAATATATATTTCGTACTCTTCCTACTCATACAAAGTATAGGCAGAGGCCGACTACAGGTCTCTGCCTGACCACTGGTGAGTTTACCTATGTTCTTTACTTTGTTTTCTGTATTCATTGTTCTGTGCACGTATTTTTTAACGTATTTTTATTTTAGTTCTATCGTAAAAACGGTAAAATATACAAGTAGTAGTAGTAAATAGTAGTAGTAGCAGTTATAGTAGTTTAAGTACCTTATTTTTATAAAAGGCAGCATAAATCGTTTTAAAACGTTGAATTTCCTTGAAACAATTAAGTGACGCATTTACCCCTCTCTCATAATAACCCCGCTTGACTTTATGAAATTTGGTAGGATTATAGTACAAATCGCCTCGTGTGGTTGCCGAGTTAGAATAGTGCCACTCCATGTCTTCCCGTGGATGTCGTAAGAGACGACTAAGGGAATAAAGGCTTGTAGTACTGTTAGGCGATGGGCTTGCAACCTGTCACTAATACGCTGGTAAACATCTTAGCCTAATTGTGCAAATTGTGGTTATAGAATTATTAACAAGTTTTTAGAGATGTTTGTAATTCTGTAGCTCTGCCTACCCCACTCTGGGAACGAAGGCGTGAGATTATGTATGTATGTATAGTACAAATCTTGAAAAAAAACAACAAACACCAAAAAAAAACGTGTGAGTCGGGCTCGCACTGATTCGAACCGAAATCGAATTCAAATACATAATAATACCTACAAATAATATAATAATATAATGGATATAATATTACCTACTTTTTTTCTTTCTGTATCTCTTTCAAATAAGAACCGTGACGCCAATCTAATTCAGGCTGTATTCTCCATTGTCCTTGACCCCTATTGTTATTGTATTGTTAACGCTGTGATAGCTCTTATTAACTTGACAGTAAATCCCCGTCCTTCAGGCGTCGCCTCCGCAAGAGGCTTTTGCCGACTCATAATGTAGACTTGAGTTTCAGACCATTTTATATACCGACAAATTAATTGGGTTATGTTACTTGGCTTCTGTAATAGTTAGATTATTTAACAATCCATTGGATTAAATATGGGATTAATATTAGGGTGAATTTACAAATTCAAAAATATTGTACAGTCACGAACTTAAATTTGAGGCCCACCTTAGGTCCAAAGTCATTCTGACATTCTACAACAATAAGGTTGAGTCTCCTATAAGTTACAAATGATTTAGCATCTCTAATGACATTGACGACTTCAAGCACATTTTTCTTGAAATGGGTCACAAATGAACGATCGCGATAGTGCGTAGTCTCGTTAATTATTTCCTTTGTGTGACGAAAATCTTACTTAGTATTATAAATGCGAAAGTTCGTGTGTGTGTGTTTGTGTGTGTGTGTTAGTTTGTTACTCCTTCACGCTGCAACGGCTGAACGGATTTCGATGAAATTTGAAATGCAGATAGGTTATACACTGAATAAACACATAGGCTACTTTTTATCCCGGAATTTTAAAAGTTCCCGAAGGAATAACGATAATCTAAATTTACGTGGACAAGTCGCGGGCAGTAGATAGTCAACCATAATGTGTTTTAATAATGTCTAATTTTCAAGAACAACGCAATAAAAGAAAGCACAAAAGTTTTTCTTATAAAGGTCTCTTTATTGTTCTTCTTAGGACAAACGAGCACAATACAATTAAGAAATATCAGCCCGCTACGACGTAGCACCTGCTACGCCGTAACGTCTCCGTAGACCTAACATTAAACGGAATGGGTGCTACGGACGTACGTAAAAGTAATATGGAGGTTGGGAAAGACGAAGATCTTGGTCTAAGCGGTTATGTCGTGAAGGATATATGTAAACTTATTTTTTTCGATTTAATTCTTTATTAAATGGTTACTTTAAGAGCAAAGTTTTACAATGTAGTGTATAGATACTATCACGCCAAAAATACGTCAACAATAATAAGTTTTTACCGTACCTTATAAATAAGTAAATTTCAGGGGACAATGTTATTCCAATTGACTTAGTCCCAAACTATAAGCTCTAGGCAACGGGTACCTACTAGACAACGATACAAATACTTATATTCGCGCTTATCACAAAAATATCTGCCGTTACCGGGATTTGAACCCGGCACCGCTAGCTTCGTAGTCACGGGTCACCACCATCTAGGCCAAAGAGTCGTCAATTAAACTAATTACACTGTAGTGCAAAAAAAGGGTCTATATCGACTGACATCATTATTTTTAGTCATAATGTGCTTTAGGTCATAATCATCGCTAGTCATAACGTGTTTTTTAAAGAAACTGTTACTTTTTCAGGATTTTTATAAATCAAACCTAACCTAACCTAGCCTTGTCTACACGTTAGATATTTCAGAACTTCTGAAAAGTTTACAGTTTCAGCGATATAAAAAATTATGACTATCAAAAATTATGTCAACAATTACATTATGACCAATAAAATTATGGGAAACAAAGGGCTCCCGCAAAAGAACATTATTTACAAAATGCTTTATGTTCTCAACCAGCGCCTCTATTCAAGGCGATAAAAACCATATCGTTTTTAGCTGCTGTCTTATTGTCAACGTTTTGATAGCTCTTATTTACTTGACAGTAATGGAGTTAAAAACAATATAGTACCAGAACAGGTCAAATACGATTTGGATTGTACCGCCGGGAATAGAGTCGCTGCCCGGCAATGTATACTGCCCACAACTTCCCCAATTAATTATTTGAGCAAGATCATCGGCCGCAAGTCCGGACACTCCGGACATGTCCTAATAACGTTCCGTTCCAACTCGATTACGCCGCAGCGACCGCTAATCCAATAGACGAAACGGCGCGCTTGTTTCATTGAAAACGAGTGCTTGTTATTCTTGTCCGGAAGGAAAATACGGCTGAGTTTGAGCAGGGGCTTAACAAGAGGTAAAAGCGAATTGACATCGTCGCAGATTTTTGTATTTTTTTTATTAAGTTGAAACTGTGTGTATTTCTCAAATGTACAGTCAAGGAATTTAATTTGTCACCCTCCTTAGTTCCAAAGTCATTCTGACATTCTACAGCAACAAGGTTGAGTTTCCTATCAATCACAAATGACTTGGCATCTCTAATGACAATGACATCTTCAAGCAGATTTTCTTTGAAATGGGTAGCAAATTAACGTCCGTGACCGTACCTTTATTATCTGCTGGTGTATTCAAATGTGTGAATAGAAATATTTTGTCAATAGACCCAGATTTTTTAAATAAGTACGAGTGTTATTTTTCCAATTGTGTGCGTTTTTGCAATTTTATCATTACCTATAATTTAATTTTACCTTTTACAAAAAACATCAACCCGTCTGAATCTGGACAAACATTTACTAAGGTAGAAAAAATGCCGTTTAAATGCCAAAATAACGTAAATTACTATCTTAATATGGTATACTTGGTTTTATTGAAAAACTGGCCTCATTGTGCAAAATGTGGTTACAGAATTATCACCAAATTTTTAGAGTTGTTGGTAATTTTGTAGCTCTGCTTACCCTGATCTGGGAGTGAAGGCGTGAGTTTACGTATGTGTGTGTATGTAAAAAACTGGCCTTATTATAAATGTGTATACGACCGAAGAAAGACTAAAGGCATAGAAACCGAACTAAATAAGCAGAAAATACATTATGGTTCACTTCTTTTTACTTATGGTTTTCATAGTGAGTTGGAAAGAGATGAATCTATATATCTGTTCTTTTGTTATTTGATACATCGTCACAAGTAAGGCGTGATTTGGACCTATAGACAAGGAAAGACAAATCCCTGACAAGTCCCTGTGTAAAACCTTGTGACAATGACAGTTAAAGAAGAAAAAACAGCCTACGTTTTGTTTCATTTTTTTTCATGTAATACGTAATCTAAAAAGTAGAGAAAGATAGCTGACGCACAGTACGTCTTATAGTCCGGTTTCTATGCTATATGTTCTTAGGCCGGGATTACACGTGGAAGTTATTACGTAAGTTTTGAAACAAAGCTATATGCAAGAGAGAGATGCAGATATTTGCCACACACTCTTACCCATAGTTGCGTCTCAAAACTTACGTAATAGCTTACAGGTGTAATCCCGGCCTTATTCTATGGTGTATACCATTCAAGCTTTGACAGTTAAATATTCAGTATTCAAATTGATGGAAACAACACGATTAACGTACCTACGATAAATTAGCGTTATTCTCGTCGGCAACCAGCAACCCTACATTGTGTATCCATCTGTACGCCACACGAAAAGTGCGCCGTCCGCTAATCCAATAGAGGCGGAACGAACTCACGTTTGTTGTGTTTAGCGATACGTGCGCGACGGGACATGTGGTATATTGCCTTTCTCTAACTTATAGAGTGCTTCTGGTAACTACAGCTACATCTCCCTCTTAGTGTAAAACAGTCGCTTTCCGATTCTGTCTGTACTATCGCGATCGTTAATTTGTGACCCATTTCAAGAAAAATAGGCTTGAAGTCGTCAATGTCATTAGAGATGCCAAATCATTTGTAACTTATAGGAGACTCGACCTTATTGTTGTAGAGTGTCAGAATGACTTTGGACCTAATGTGGACCCCAAATTTAAGTTCGTGACTGTACATTCGCTAACTCCTCCTAAACCACCCAACGGATTTTGATGCGATTTTAACCACAAGTTAGACAATTTTTCACGAAGGGTTTACATAATGAATAATATATAAATAAATAAACATCAAGGGACGATCTCACACGAATTGACCCAGCCCCAAACTAAGCTCTAGGCTTGTACTATGGGTACTAGACAACGATATAAATAATTTTATAGAGAAATATATACTTAAATATATAGAAAACTCGGTCTCATCACATTAATATTTATTTATTCACATATAATATAACCTAATTAAGTTTTTATGTAATTAGAAAAACAACAACCAATCTAAATTACACCCGTGCTAAGCCGGGGCGGGTCGCTAGTTATTTCTAAAACTAATTGATAGATACCTCGTTTCTAAAATAACTATTATATTTAGTTAATAGAGAAGCCCTTCTTTTAGACCTGGTATCTCTTTGACGCCCCAACTAATTTTCATGAAACCAAGCTAAGAACAATCTCTATTACACAAGCTTAATTTAAAAAAAATCGCGATTAAATTGGTTTATCCGTTTGGTAACAACGATTCCACACACAGACATATAGACAGACACAGACATACACAGACACGTGTTAAACTTAAGTATAACATCTCTCTACTTATAAAAAAAACAGAAAAAGAAGAGTAATTGTCACAAAACCGAAGATTGGTCACTAGCAACTTCTAAAATATACGGGTGCTTAAAGTGTCTTTTTTATATTCGACCTTATACAGTAGGTACTCAAGGTGCTTCGGGTTTGTACTTATCTCTCACTCGCTCTCATATGCTCTTATTAAGAGCGAGTGAGAGATAGTACAAACCCGAAGAACCTTCTAAGTGCTCGAAAGACTGTATTTGCCATCGGTTTGTGCGTCACATAAAGAGGTTCAGCGTAATGTCGTGTCAAATTCAAATAGGTACCTTTTTAATTTAAAGTCGCCGTCAATGGAACTTGCAAAAGATGTAAACAAAACCAAACGACCCAACTCACCATGATTACTCGATAATCACGTACTTTTAAAGATCAAGTGAGGGCTTTGCAATGATGTATAAACTAAATCATTATTTTCATATTAAGTTTAAGATGAAATAACTATTTATTATAGGTACGTTACTTTTAATAAAAACACGCTTGGAGAATATTTGAGGTTATGTGTCAAACAGTACTAATTTGTTTACATCGTTCACAAGTTCTATTGACGGCGACTTTAGTTTTCAATGATGCTAGTTATATGATATACCTAGTCCTTTTAGATTTAGTTAAGCTACCTAATTAATTTTATTTCTAATCTTATTTAGTTTTAGATTGGACCCTATTACATTACCCTCAACTATTTGCTTAAAGTCTGACAAAAACATGAAAGGACCTAATTGGGTCTTGAATTTTTACCCTCAATGAGGCTATTGAGTGAAGCATACCTCTCAACGCCCACACTCCACAGGGCCGAAAGGGTAAGGTAAAAAGTGAAAGGAGAAAAAGTCGAACCTAAGTCAAGGTAAAAAAAACCGGACTGAATGTGTTTTTCTAGTATTTATATCAATACCTATCTATCTATCTATATTTATATCATCATCATCATCATTCTCCTGCCCTTATCCCAATTTATAACAATACCTATCTGTATACATTTATTTATAAATAAAACTGTAAACTGTTTCTTGATACATCAACGCACAGCCCAAACCGATAGAACTAATTCTCTACTTAAAGTTATTTAGTGCTGTCTTAGATGATTTTATATAATAGTTATAAGCACTTTATTCGCCTGTACCTACCTCAGGAATCAATAAAGTGTTATTAGTCGTAATAGTTATCCTTAAAAATTGGTTAGATGTGCTTTCGTTTAGGATATTTTTTACACTCGAACAAAAATTTGCGCTTTAAATCTTAATATTTCACAAACAGATCAAAATATATATTTTTTTACAAGAACAATATTTTTGTAAGACCTTTCCAACGACACCTCACACCTCGGGGTATACCAGAAATAAAAAAAAACCCCAAGTAACGTAGGGCCGGGAGACTAAAAAAATTCAATATTTTATTATTTAGATTATTATTAATTATTCATGGCAAAATAACAGCTTCCTAGAACTAAGATTCTCTGAGCTAAGCTGCAGATGGACGGACCGATGAACATGCCGAAACTTTTAGGGTTCCTAGTTTGACTAAGAACCCGAGAAAAGGATAAATGTTGAAGCAGTTCACAAATAAAAGTCAATCGGTCTACCATGTTTACTGCAGCCCTCCAAACCTGAGGCACAGAATAAATAATAGTACCTACAAGTACCCGAGGCACGCGAGCACGCGGTGTGCTTTACAGGAAATTATTGTAATTAGTCTGTCATTTACGTGAACGTGAAAAACATCAGGTTTACCCGTGCCCGATTATTTTGGACTACGTAAGTACTCTTTATTACCTACCAAAAAGAGCTCAAAATCGAATGAACTTACTTTTAACATTAAAGTCGAGTTCAAATATTTTTAACACCTTCCCCCTTACTAATAAACGTTGAGTAACGGTGGTATAGCTATACAATGTTTTTTCCTTATCTGTCAAATTCAAATGTCACAATGACAGATAAGGACAAAACATTGTATAGCTATACCACCGTTACTCAACGTTTATTAGTAGGAGGGTTTATGATCGAATACAATAATGTCTAAAGATCATAACTTTGATATTTTGTAATGTATCGCAACTTAATACTTAAATTAAAACTACTTAAGCTAAAATCAAATAAACCATTAAAACTGTATTTACACTAAAAAATATTAAAGGGGGTTCCCAGAGATTCTAGCAGTATTAATTATTTTATCCTATGTAGGTAGACTTTTTTATCAATAAAGTCTATATTAATTAAGGCTCATATTTAGTACTGTTATATAAATAAAATACATACTACAGCGAGTTTTAAAGGAATCAAAAAAACAGTCAAAGGAGTCAACCGTAAAACAACCTTATTTCTGCTCAAAGGTCGAACCTTAAATTACGCGCAAATTATAGACAACAAGTGGAAAATAAATGCTGTTGTTTAATTTATTCTTTCAGCAAAATCAAAAGAGTTATTAACGTCAAGCAAAATTAATCTCGCTGCCAATTAGGAGCGAATTCGTTTATTGTACTAATTGGGGTTGAAGTGCTTTCAGACGCTGATGGAAACCAAAATAGATCGCTATCGGAGCGCGTCGTCGCTCAGCTCTACGATGTAGGAACGGGCCGCTATTCCACTCGGTAAATCATATTGCTTTTGACACGTTGTTGTATCGTCATCGTTAGCTCTTATTTAGCGTCAGGATGCAGCACCATCAATGCTTATGTTATGTTAGGTCTCTCATGTTTAAGTTAATTAAGTTGGTGGAGGTGCTCTTTTGATTCCAATAAAATATTTTTATTAGTATTATTCTCGATATTTATTAAAATTTCTGTAAATTAGGTTTTTTACAATAAATATTTAAATATAAAAGTAAAATAACAATACTTATACAAAAAATAAACATTATAAAAAACCTAACCTACGAGTGCCGCCGGCAGCGGGGCAGGGCTCAAGCTACCGGTGGTTAGGGCTGCAGAGAGAGCAACCTCCTCACAATGCGTGCCGTGTCGAGGAGTACTGCCTTCTGTATCTGGCCCTTGATCCAGCCATCTAGCGAGAGTCTCTTGAGGTGTTGGTCGAGACTCTTCGCTATAAGACCGTTTGCCGAAACAACTATCGGGACAATGATCGTCGATTCAACATCGCACATGGCGGTCACCTCGTCACGAGGTTATTATTATTATTATTATTTGTTTGACAGTAATGGCGGCTCAACTGAAAATAATACGATACCGTAAAATGTTCCTACTTTGCTCCTCCATGGGTAACTATGCTCTATAGTGACTATTACGTTTGTTACTTATAAATCTAGGCCGATGACAAATTTGCTAAAAAGAATAGATGTATACATCCAGCCATGCGAAGTGAATGAAAGCAATAGAAAGATTTAAAATACAGATTACCTCAGTATAAACATGGAGCATAATTACTCATGGGGGAGCAAAATAGGAACATTTAAAAAAAACATAAAAGATATTTATGCAGTCAGCTTTAGTACCCATTGATAAAATAACTGAGTTAGCACGATAAAAACGAATTTAATGAAACACAGAATCATATGAAACAGCCACACGATATTTAAATTGAAAGAGAGACGAAATATCATTTATCTGCGTACCGAAGTTGTTATAACTGGCAAATATACTTTTACAGTTGAGGTCGTTATGTTGACGACGTTTCAATTCGGGGTAGGTTAAAATTAAGGGTAGTTTCCTAAAATGTCACACGATTTTCGATATTCTATATCCGCGTGGGTCGGATATAACCGAACAGATTACATAAACGTGTATTTAACAGCAAGGAAAACACCTTGTTGTGTTTGCTTTTTGGCTAGGCCTCTGTATCATCTTAGACTACTTGGTCGCTGCTTCGTCTCTGGTTTCGGCAGCGAGTTTAACTTGACCCGCCGTAAGTATGAATCGCGTACTCGGGCGTATCTCTATCTTAGTCGTAATAAATATCAAGAGAGCTCTGCAGATGCCGTACTGCCCTCGTAAGCAAATAGGTGGTATCTCAAATAGAATAGCCAAAGCAGAATCAATTCTGTCCCGTGACAAATAAGGTTGCATTTGCTACAGGAGTTTTGTCTGAGATACCGCAATTTTTCTTCGCAGGGAAGGTCAGCGTAGATATCTAAATCCAAGCGCCAAGCTAAGCAGGCCAAGTTATGTCGGGAGAGATTAGTTAGAAACGACGTGGTTTCTAAGGTAAGGTTAAAATCCATAAATGCGGGACTTATTTTTTTCAAAACTAAAAGTAGGTCTCCTTTCCGTAGAATTTGCTATATCCAATATTAAAGGCAGTTGCTGTCCATGTGGCGTTGGTTTTTTCCACCCTGTATATATATTATATAGACTGAAATAATAGAAAGAAGGAAGGAAGAATAGGAAGGAGAGGCATGGGAAGACCAAGAAGAAATTACTTTGGGCAAATAAGGGAGAAGTTTAAGGTCGTGTCATACCAAAAATTCAAGCAGTTGACAGGATGTTCTCCTCTTAAGCAGGGTGGTCATTCCCATTTTCTTGAGTCAGTGCGCTCAACTACACGCCGCCGCCGGTTCTCTAAAACGTTTCTGGCGCGTACTATAGGAATTTGGAATGACTTTCCTACTGAGACTTTCCCAATACGCTACAATATAGGGCTCTTTAAAAATTGGTGACGCCTCTTCACCAACAAGATCTTGGTCCTTGAATAAAATGAGAGATAGAGATAGAGAGAGAGACAGAGGGAGAGAGAGAGAGAGAGATTGTAGTAGTGTAAGTTTGTTGTAATTTAATACGATTTTATTTGAAATGGAATATGATTACAGCGTTTACACCGCTTACCGTCTTTTTGAAACTGAACGACTGTCACTACTACACGGTGGGTTACGCTGACGACATATTAATCCTCACGAGCGGTAAGGTCACCGGTACGGTGTGTGACATCACCCGTTCAGCCCTGCAAATCGTGGAACGCTGGTGCATGCACAACGAACTATCCGTCAACCCAAAAAAGACGGAGATGGTAATGTTCACAAACAAACGAAACCTAGGCAATTACAAACTCCCCAAGATATTTGGCACAGAACTGCAACTCTCGACTGAGGTAAAGTATCTCGGAGTAATATTGGACAACAAACTGAACTGGAGCAACCACCTGAACAGCAAAATTGACAAAGCCACGATAGCATTCTGGCAATGCCGCAGAATGGTAGGTAAAACCTGGGGACTTACCCCCCAGATCACCCTATGGCTGTACACGTCAATTATAAGACCCATCATTAGCTACGGCGCGGTGGTCTGGTGGCCACGCACCAAACTATCGACCGTCGAGGCCAAACTACAAAGACTACAGAGGTTGGCTGGCATGGCAGTTACAGGATGCATGCGGACAACACCGACAGCATCGCTGGAAGTCATACTCGACCTGCCACCCCTACACCTCTTTATAAAGCAGGAGGCAGCCTCGACCGCTGTACGTCTCAAAAAACTAAACCTATGGAAAACTACAAAGGTGCCACACACCGAAATCCTATGTGAGTTGGTAAGTAACGACCCACTAATAGAAGCGGTGACCGACAGAGTGCCGAAGACATTTGTCTTCGACAAGAAGTACAAAATACAGCTCCACGAAGATCCCTGGGAGGGCCTGAACCCAAGGGAGGTAAGAATCTTCACAGATGGATCCAAAACAAGGTCAGGCTCCGGCTCCGGTACATTCTCGGAGGACCTGAACATACACATCTCAACACCATTAGGGGCCCACGGCACAGTCTTCCAGGCAGAATGCATGGGCATCATAGTGGCTACGACAGCAATAGAGGCACGGAAGGTAATAGATCTCCCGATCCGAATACTCTCCGACAGCCGATCAGTGCTCCAGGCCCTACAGAGCCACACCGTTACCTCAGGGCTGGTACTTGAGTGCCACAATGCCCTGACGAAGGTAAGTAAAAACAATCCCATCACACTACAATGGATAAAGGGGCACAGCAACTCACGTGGTAACGACGCAGCCGACGAGCTGGCGAGGAAGGGCTCAGAGATAGTAGCGGTGGGTCCTGAGCCCATATTGCCTCTCCCGTTCGGATGGCTGCGTAACAAACTGCGACGCTTAACCAAGGTAGAACACCAACGATACTGGAGCAACCTAAGCACCTGCAGGCAGGCCAAAGAAGCCCTCCCGACAATAAATCCCGGATTGTCACGGAAACTACGGAAGTTGAAAAGGACTCAACTTAGACTCGTAACTGGGGCAATAACCGGTCATGCCCTATTCAACAGACACTTACACACTTTAGGTGTTACAGACAGCCCCCTGTGCAGAGCCTGCATGACAGCGGAAGAAACCGCTGCCCACGTCATCATGGAGTGCCCAGAGGTGGCAACATACCGGGCGCGACACCTCGGACTGGTACCGAGGTCGCTACCAGAAGTCGTCGGCAACGTCAAGGGTCTGCTAGGCTTCCTGGTGGAACTGGGTTGGCAGGAGTAGTGTCACCAACCCTCTCACGCAAAATAGGCGCATATTTAAGTCGTCGAGTTGCGGAAAACAGCCCGCCACAACCTATAACCTATAACCTATACCGTCTTTTTGTCCCTAGTGTATTTTGTTTGGAAAAGATATTTCTTTTGCGGTATATCGTTAACACGTCGAATGCTCTATCCCTAAGTAACTCATATTAAGGGTACTGTTTCATATTGGCCATACTTCGACGCTGCTTGACCAAGGTATTAACAACCTTGGACAATGAAACATGTACACACTGACGGATTACCCAACCAGCAGGCCTTTCGCGTAACTCACTCGCAATCGCGATCGGCTTCAAAACAAAACAATTGTTTTCATTTTGTATGCAGACAAGCCTTCGATTTTCAAAATGAAAACGATTGTGATTGCGAGTGTGTTTACGCGAAAGGCCTGCAGGCTATCTTTTTGACATCCTTGTTTATTTTACACAATAACTCTACAGATCCCCCCCCCCCTTGCTAGCAAAAGCATTACTGCGATACAATTCGACGAGTGGAAAGTCCAGTCGCATCCAATGCAGCTATCTTATAGCTTCGTGGATCGCAATTGCATTCGATTGGAAAACTCTTCATTTGAGTGTATGGGTTGCGATCGTTAGGGGAACCGAGTGTTTGTGTGGCCCAGATAACGGCAATGGGTTTAAAAGCTTGCATTATCCATAATCGGTTAACTTTGCTTGCGATTTGTAGAGTAAAATGACATGCAACCATGAAGTTTCTGACTATTAACGTTGTTGACAGCAGTAAAACAATGCTATACTTATTTGTTGTTTGTAAACGAATAGTAATAACAGCATTGTTTGACTGCTGTCAATATTATTCATATTCAGAAACTTCATGATTGTGCAATGTGTCAAATTCACTTCTTATCCGCCCGGCACTCTAGCTAAGGACCATCTCGATTAAACTGGTTTTATCCAAAAAAAACTTGTGAGGCCACAATGCCACAGACAGAGACAGAAATATACGCGTCAGACTTATAGCCCCCTTTTTTGCATCGGGGGTTGAACATGTATTGCAGTTATAGTTAGGTACTGAGAGTGTTGTGCATGAAATACGCTACCAAAGGAGAATCGGCCGAATTGTATGAACACTGACCTAGAAACCAATAACAATAAGCACTATATCATCGGATATATTTATAATTCTACAACGATTTTGAGTAGCGAGAAAAAATAACTGTGAGAAATATTTTAAAAATCTGGCATTTGGACCCCTACATAGACGACGTTAGCATAATTATTTACTTTGAAACTTCGTCTTTGCATGGCGATAACTTTTTTCACACAATAATTTCGAACTATCTTTCATAGTAATAATTTTAACACTTAGAATTACCTATCCTTTGCCTATTGCTTGTTCTCATTTGGTCATATAGACCAATTAGCACACTCTCCTTTGCATGAAACGAATGTTCCTTGCTCTAGATTTCGACTCTACATAAGTTATATTTTGGCATAATTAAACTTGGTCCTGAAATACGTGACTGTAATACGAATGGCTTTTTCAACAGTCTACGAATACAAAGCGAATAATTTCTTAATATAGGTAGGTACTGTGCTGACCCCAAGGGGCAGGCCTTATAAAATATAAAAGAAAGATTAATTTATTTAATCTGTTTGGCGGACCGGTAGACAAAAGATATTTGCCAATCGAAATAGTGGTAGTAACGTTGTGTGGTTTTTTTTTAAATGTTTTAGTAACCCATGGTTCCTAAGGCGAGAATGAGGGATAACAGATTCTTCTGATTAAAGAGATATTCAAGAATAAGGGAATTCAAATAATTGTATTAGTTGAAGAAAAGAAACGTCTAGAGAACTTCAGTTTATGGAAATTCGACAAGTTTTGTGGTCTGGTAAAAGCAGAGCCCCTCCCCGCTCTTGCTCGTGTGCTCGACTCCAGGCTGGACACACTCCGCCAGCCTGTCCCGAACTTGTCTGGGGAGAGCTTCCATTACGTCGCCAAGTCAGTCTGAGTAAGTCCTCGTAACCAAGAGAGCAGAGGGCCCGACAAATTATAGTCACTCCAAGAGACAGGATTTAATTCTTTTCCTAATAATTTAGATGGAGAGACTATTGACCTAAACTATCCCTCTTGTGTCCTCGGATATTTAGGACGACGGAATGTGTGTGTTTTCTGCAATCCAGTGTGACAGGTATCAAAGTAAACCCAGAATGTTGGAGGTCTCCTCCCCTTCGAATCCGTCAAGGCACCCGATATCACACGCTCAGCTTTCGCTTCGCTTAGTCGAGTCCCCACGAACCGACATGAGAGCCGGGAGTAGAAAGCAGTTGCCGAGCTAAACTCGCAGGCATCCTTGCTGACATGAGATCATAAAAACCAAGCCAGCAAGTCACCTCAACTAACTAACGTCTTTCGACCAGAGGTGAGATCGACTCTTGACGCAACTCAAATCCGACCCCCGGTTCCCCAAGATAAATTTTGAAGCTATTAACCTTGAACCTTTAACACACTGAAGCAGTCTGTGCAGTCTGTATGGAAACTGAGCGTACAGTGTGAAGTGTCTCTGCTTGCTATTTTAATCCAAGATGTTTAGTGGCGGTAAGATGTCATCGACGTCTGTGACCCGCTGATAACTTTCACCAAGACACTAAACCCTCTTCGACTCGAATAGGAACATGTATAATATCCGATGCATTAAACGAGAAAGGTAAAGATAAATTGTAATTTAAATTGCCAGGACACAAGCAAAACTGTAAACCCCAATATAAGAGCCGAAAGAGAACTAAATAATCTTAGCCAAACAGCATGGGAAAATTTAGAAAAGTTCTTCCAATAAACTGAAGATTAGACATGGAGTCCTAAAAGGTACACAAGATCCAAAAGAATTAGATCAGTCTTGAATTATTAATAAGCCTTTGAATTCCCTTGATTAAAAACATTTATAAAAGAATATCAAATGAACAATAAAATTATTTACCTTTAAATAATTATTAGTTTCGCAATAGAATTAAAAACCCGTGAAATAATTCAAAGAAATTTATCACTAGTTTGGTTTTCCGACGACCAGCGTATATCACTTTTAAATTCAATATGATTTGCTTCTAAGAATTTAGTTTTTAAAAATTGTTCTGTTTTTTAAATAAATTGTTCCTTCCAAAAAAAAAAAAAATTTCGAAACTCAAAACATTTTGAAAATATTCGTAAATAAAAAAAATCAAAATCAAAGAAAAATATTCAAATAAACATGTTCTAACAAGGACAACTTTGCTACGAATCATCTAATAGCCTTGTTGTCAAAATTGCAATGACATCTTCCATAATTCAAAATATTTTGAAAATGACGACATCAAATGTCATTCGTAACCAGCTGCATTACTACCCTACGTGCAACGATGCACCCATCGAGTAACCACTAAAAGACAACACTTAGCTTCAGGTCCCGACGAGATGTCAAGGCCGCGCAGCCGCAAACCGAACTCTCCCGACAGCGTCACCAAACCGCTTAGAAGCCCTCGTAGTAAGCGACGGAGCTCTCAGGGTCATGCTCCCGCGTGAAATGTATTAAAATGAAAGGTTAAATATGCAACTAAGGTTTCCCTGTACTACGAAAGTTTTCCTTACTCTATTACTATACCTAGAAACACAACAAACATTCACAATAAATTAAACACCATACGGAACCCTTTCTAAACAACGACTATCACCCTTCCATTCGTCTTTCAGATCCTCAACCAGAACACTCATCCCCAAGCTTCTCTATTCTAAATGATAAGACATATACGAAAGATTAAAATACCTATGAGAAATCACTAGTTCGATTTTCTTGTTCTCAAACCATAAACCAAATTATTCGTAAACATGATTTCTTATAGATAAGTGTTTCCAACAACGGTAGGACTACAATATTTACCTTTTTAAGTAGACTTAGTCTACATGAAAACTCACGAAAATCTCCTAACGTCTCCCTGCAAAATTCCTATAGATCACCTCCTATATGTTATTCACAATTATGCACACCGCACATTATTAATTATAAAAGGAAAATTTTGTGGATACACCACTATTATTATAAAGAAAAGCAAATAAAAATCTTAAGAAAACATTTTTTCAAGCCCGACGATCACTCCCGTCAACTCCCCACTGTTTCCTAGCAACCCCCACACTCTCTCCGTTTTCTAACCAGTCAAATACCAAAGACAATTTAATTCTTGCTTGAAGGTTTGACTCGAGATGAGGTCAGTACAATCCCCCCCTAAATCTTGACGATATTCAACGGAGCCAAGATTTAACCTTCTTATTCCAACTCCTTGTCTCCAATCAATCCCAAACAAGAGTTAAATTTCATAACCAATTCACCAACTGAACCCCAAAACTATTTAAGGAGTCCCCTAACTTATTTTATCTTTCTTCCCCCCCCCAATCCTTTTTCCCCTATGCTACATCTTTCCCCCCCCCCTCTCCTAAATTAAACCTCCATTACCAAATATGAATTCAAAACCACTAGCCAGTAAGCAAATACTTTATTAATATTTCTAAAACCTTATAATATTGAACTAAACACCAAATACCATATAATCTAATACTCAAATATATTCCAAAGCAAAATTACTCCGAATTAATCCTACCCCACATAACACTCACTAATGCTTCTGCATGGAAATTCATAACCGACATCAACGTCCCTATAAAATTTCTAATTCCCCAACTTCTAACTTCATTTTCCTGATTAAACATAATATCGTGCTAAATGTATTGCATTGAACATCCCCTTCTCTTGCAAAGTTTCGGGGTGTACCAAAACATAAACATTATCAAACTGTCTTGCTGCTACCCTATATGGACCTTCATAAGTTAAATCAAACTTCCGAGTAACTCCACTCATAGAGTCAGACTTATTCAATCTTCGCAACTTAACCAAATCTCCAACCTGATACTGAATTAATTTATGAGTTAAATCAAACCTAGTCTTTCTCTGTTGACTAGCCAATTGTAAATTAACCCTAGCTTGCTCCCGAATCTCTCCTATATCCCTACTACGTACAAGATAAGGCAAATGGGTATCTATTGATAAATGAGTCACTCTACCAAAAAGAACTTCATTAGGTGTAAACCCCGTACTTAAATGAAATGTATTGTTATACAACTCCTCGATCTTCTCTAACCATAAACCCCAATTTCTATGCCTTTCATGACAATAAATCCTAAAGAATTTTCCCAACTCTTTATTAACACGTTCCGTCGTATTTGGCCTAGGGTTCCTAATAGTTGTATATATAGCCCTAACTCCCATATTCCGTAATCCTAATTTCCATGTATTCCCTATAAATTGTTTTCCATTATCAGTCATTACAGTTTTCGGCTTTATTGTTAATGCAAAATTTTGCATCCTAACCATAACCGCTTTCGCTGTTGCCACCCTCAACCCATATAATTTAATGTATTTAGTAAAAGAATCTTGTATTACGAATATGTATGTTATTCCCCCCCTAGACGCTGGTAAGGGTCCATAAAGGTCTGCCATAACTAAATCCCCTGGATTCTCCGTTACAATAGAATTACACGCCCCCACATACTTAACATTATCCACTTTGGATAATTGGCAAATATGACAACACCTAACAAACTTCTCTACCATTCTCTTCATTCCAAGCCAATAAAATCTTTGCTTTAGATATTTCATCATTTTATAAATCCCCAAATGCCCTAACTCCAAATGAACTTGTCTACACACCTCAGCTTGCAAAGCTTCTGGTAAATATAAAACTTCAACATCGTTGACATGTTTTCTAAAATAAAGCACACCATCGACAACTGAACAACGCATCGCTATCCTAGACAATCGACTTCCTCCTTCCACTTGCCCTAGCACGCGTTCTTTAATGCCTTTAGCTACATTATCCATATCCTGAAACTGAACCATCTGTTCTAATTTAGATTCTAATTCAGTATTATTCTGCACCCCCATATACATTATCGATGGACACCAAGTTTTCCCTTCTTGAATGTCCCCATCCCTTGGAAATCTAGACAAAACGTCCACTCCCCCATTTTCGACCCCCCTAACATGCTCTATTGTGTAATTAAACTGTTCTAAATACAATATCCATCTTGTAATCCGACTATTAAATAATTTAATGTTCTTTACAAACACTAAAGCTTTATGATCAGTCCTAATAATTAATTCCGCCCCCCTTAAATAAGTCTCAAACTTCTTAACCCCATAAATTACTGCCCAAAATTCTTGTTCTGTAACTGTCCACCTCAATTCTGATCCTCTCAACGACCTTCCACAAAAACTCAAAATCCGTTTATTACCCTCATCGTCATATTGATATAACTCTCCCGCAATTCCTACCCCTGAACTATCCGTCTGCAAATAATAAACTTTATTTACAACTGGATGTGACAACATAATAGTTGTAGAAAACTCCTGTTTCAAATTCTTAAATGCCGTATCTAACTCCTCATCCCAATACCAAACTTGTTCCTTTTTTAACAATCTTGTCAAAGGTATAATCAAAGTACTATAATTTGGAATAAATCTCCGGTAGTAATTACATAACCCTAAAAATGCTCGCACATGCTTCACCTTTTTCAGAGTTGGAAACTCTTGAATCGACTTGACTTTATTTGGATCAGTCCGAATCCCTTCAGTAGAAACTATATGTCCTAACATTTTCACTTCCCGACAAGCAAACTTACACTTCTCTAAATTACAAGTCAAACCCGCATTCTCTAATCGTTCTAGGACCTTGTCTAATTGCTCCAAATGTTCTTCCCAACTCCCTTTCGTTAATATTGCCAAATCATCTAAATAATTTACACAAAAACTTCTAACTCCTGGCCCCAACACTACATCCATCGCTCGACTAAAACTTCCCACAGACGTCTTCAGACCTTGTGGCAAAACATTATACATATAGGACCTCCCATTCACAGTAAACCCGGTATACTGCCTACTCTCTTTTGATATAGGAATTTGAAAATACGCATTGTTTAAATCTACGATAGTTATAAATTTTACACCATGAAATGCATTTAAAACATCTATCTGCATTGGTGGGGCCTCTGACTCTGCCACCATGTACTTGTTAATTTCTCTAGCATCAAGTAAAATACGAATAGACCCATCAGGTTTGCTTGTATATGTTAAAGGACTACTATAAGGAGTCGCCCCTCTAGAAATAATCCCCAACTCTACCATCTCATTTAATTTTTCATCAATCTTATTACGATAAGCATACGGAATCGGATAGGATCTATTTATTCGCGGAGTGTGTTCAGACATTTCTATATGATGAACATAACAATTTGCCCTACCAATTTGCTTCGTGAATACTATCTTATGACTCTCTAAAACTTGCTTTAAATCCATCCTCATACTATCATTCAATTTTACTCCCACATTAAGCCTATCCAGAAAATCCTCACTCTTCACAGTGGAATCCCTTTTATCATCCTGACCGACTCGTAGAGTTCTAACATTTACACTCTCTTGACTTTCATCAATAAACGGTACATTAACTTCTTCCCCATTACCCGACAGAATTAAAGACTTAGGATCTCGCAAATTAATAACAGCATCATGGGAAAGTAACCAGTCAAAGCCTAATATCACCGGTACTGTCAATTTTGGAACTACCAACAATCCAGTATCGAAACTTATCCCCTGAATTTTTAACTCAACAGATGTTAGCTGCTGTATTTTCAAACTTTTCTGCCCTACTGCTCCTCTAATCTGTATAGGTTTCACTGGTAATGATGGAAACCTTGTATCTTTAGTAATTTGTAAAGATTCATAAAGCTCTTCTGAAATACAACTCACTTCACTCCCAGTATCTATCAACCCATTTATTGTATTCCCTAATATTATCTCAATAACAATCTCCGCTCTAACCTTGCGAGAACCCTCATCAAAACATACCTCTTCATCAAACAAGGATGCCGCAACAAAAGTTTGTAAAAATTCAGAAACACGTGGCCGATCTAATAAACTTGGGGAAAGATTTGGAAAAGCATCTAAATTCAACTTAACTTCCTTATTCTGAACTCTATTCTCATCCCCAAAACCACATCTACCAAAATCTGACCAAGTCTTATTAGCCGATATGGGATATAAATTTCCATGCCCATCTTTCCCTAACCCTATTCCCTCAATCGCAATAGTAAAAGCTACCTCAACCTTTCAAATTGCACTATTCATAATTCTCGAGAAACGAAAGTAATGCCTCTCCCTTAATTCACAAAATCTCTTCCCCTCAATCTGCTTAATACCCTAGAATCCTGGTCACGCGGCACCAATTGTGCTGACCCCAAGGGGCAGGCCTTATAAAATATAAAAGAAAGATTAATTTATTTAATCTGTTTGGCGGACCGGTAGACAAAAGATATTTGCCAATCGAAATAGTGGTAGTAACGTTGTGTGGTTTTTTTTTAAATGTTTTAGTAACCCATGGTTCCTAAGGCGAGAATGAGGGATAACAGATTCTTCTGATTAAAGAGATATTCAAGAATAAGGGAATTCAAATAATTGTATTAGTTGAAGAAAAGAAACGTCTAGAGAACTTCAGTTTATGGAAATTCGACAAGTTTTGTGGTCTGGTAAAAGCAGAGCCCCTCCCCGCTCTTGCTCGTGTGCTCGACTCCAGGCTGGACACACTCCGCCAGCCTGTCCCGAACTTGTCTGGGGAGAGCTTCCATTACGTCGCCAAGTCAGTCTGAGTAAGTCCTCGTAACCAAGAGAGCAGAGGGCCCGACAAATTATAGTCACTCCAAGAGACAGGATTTAATTCTTTTCCTAATAATTTAGATGGAGAGACTATTGACCTAAACTATCCCTCTTGTGTCCTCGGATATTTAGGACGACGGAATGTGTGTGTTTTCTGCAATCCAGTGTGACAGGTATCAAAGTAAACCCAGAATGTTGGAGGTCTCCTCCCCTTCGAATCCGTCAAGGCACCCGATATCACACGCTCAGCTTTCGCTTCGCTTAGTCGAGTCCCCACGAACCGACATGAGAGCCGGGAGTAGAAAGCAGTTGCCGAGCTAAACTCGCAGGCATCCTTGCTGACATGAGATCATAAAAACCAAGCCAGCAAGTCACCTCAACTAACTAACGTCTTTCGACCAGAGGTGAGATCGACTCTTGACGCAACTCAAATCCGACCCCCGGTTCCCCAAGATAAATTTTGAAGCTATTAACCTTGAACCTTTAACACACTGAAGCAGTCTGTGCAGTCTGTATGGAAACTGAGCGTACAGTGTGAAGTGTCTCTGCTTGCTATTTTAATCCAAGATGTTTAGTGGCGGTAAGATGTCATCGACGTCTGTGACCCGCTGATAACTTTCACCAAGACACTAAACCCTCTTCGACTCGAATAGGAACATGTATAATATCCGATGCATTAAACGAGAAAGGTAAAGATAAATTGTAATTTAAATTGCCAGGACACAAGCAAAACTGTAAACCCCAATATAAGAGCCGAAAGAGAACTAAATAATCTTAGCCAAACAGCATGGGAAAATTTAGAAAAGTTCTTCCAATAAACTGAAGATTAGACATGGAGTCCTAAAAGGTACACAAGATCCAAAAGAATTAGATCAGTCTTGAATTATTAATAAGCCTTTGAATTCCCTTGATTAAAAACATTTATAAAAGAATATCAAATGAACAATAAAATTATTTACCTTTAAATAATTATTAGTTTCGCAATAGAATTAAAAACCCGTGAAATAATTCAAAGAAATTTATCACTAGTTTGGTTTTCCGACGACCAGCGTATATCACTTTTAAATTCAATATGATTTGCTTCTAAGAATTTAGTTTTTAAAAATTGTTCTGTTTTTTAAATAAATTGTTCCTTCCAAAAAAAAATAAAATTTCGAAACTCAAAACATTTTGAAAATATTCGTAAATAAAAAAAATCAAAATCAAAGAAAAATATTCAAATAAACATGTTCTAACAAGGACAACTTTGCTACGAATCATCTAATAGCCTTGTTGTCAAAATTGCAATGACATCTTCCATAATTCAAAATATTTTGAAAATGACGACATCAAATGTCATTCGTAACCAGCTGCATTACTACCCTACGTGCAACGATGCACCCATCGAGTAACCACTAAAAGACAACACTTAGCTTCAGGTCCCGACGAGATGTCAAGGCCGCGCAGCCGCAAACCGAACTCTCCCGACAGCGTCACCAAACCGCTTAGAAGCCCTCGTAGTAAGCGACGGAGCTCTCAGGGTCATGCTCCCGCGTGAAATGTATTAAAATGAAAGGTTAAATATGCAACTAAGGTTTCCCTGTACTACGAAAGTTTTCCTTACTCTATTACTATACCTAGAAACACAACAAACATTCACAATAAATTAAACACCATACGGAACCCTTTCTAAACAACGACTATCACCCTTCCATTCGTCTTTCAGATCCTCAACCAGAACACTCATCCCCAAGCTTCTCTATTCTAAATGATAAGACATATACGAAAGATTAAAATACCTATGAGAAATCACTAGTTCGATTTTCTTGTTCTCAAACCATAAACCAAATTATTCGTAAACATGATTTCTTATAGATAAGTGTTTCCAACAACGGTAGGACTACAATATTTACCTTTTTAAGTAGACTTAGTCTACATGAAAACTCACGAAAATCTCCTAACGTCTCCCTGCAAAATTCCTATAGATCACCTCCTATATGTTATTCACAATTATGCACACCGCACATTATTAATTATAAAAGGAAAATTTTGTGGATACACCACTATTATTATAAAGAAAAGCAAATAAAAATCTTAAGAAAACATTTTTTCAAGCCCGACGATCACTCCCGTCAACTCCCCACTGTTTCCTAGCAACCCCCACACTCTCTCCGTTTTCTAACCAGTCAAATACCAAAGACAATTTAATTCTTGCTTGAAGGTTTGACTCGAGATGAGGTCAGTACAGTACCTACATAGAATAACGAATTAGAATCCATGTTTTAGGTGGACTAGTATCTAGTCTTTTACCGGTCCACAAGGGACAAGATGATGTCGTTGTCTCAGTGGATCGGAGCTTACATTGATAAGATTATTAAATTACAGAAAAATGTCTTTGGTCTTCCTCTATGTGAGACGATCATTTTGAGCAATTTTGTGTTAAAAATAGTTTCATTTTTGACAAAATCACTTCATATTGAGAGTCTTTCGTCGGAAGTGTCTTATATGTCATTACTAGGCAATTAAATTGATAAGTGAATTCAAACAACCTAGGATCAAAATTTACCAATAGATATCGAGCTAATAAATACGAATTTACGCACTACACTGGAAGCTTATAATGATTTTTGCCAAATACGTACATTTAATATTTATCGTGTTCGTTGGTTTTTACTCGTAGATTCTAAATTCATGCTTCAGGACCAGTTTTTAAATACCATATTTTTTATGCATGAAAACATTTAAAAAACAATCAAGATTCAAGACTCCGAAAAGAAAAAATCTTATTAGCTAAGAAAAAACCCTACCCTTTAGCTAGGAACATATGGATTGTGGTTCGTCTATATACACAATACAAAAATGTTATTGCGCGTCAGTTTCCCAAGCCAGTTCAGCCAGCCAGCAGCCAGCACCCTATCGAAAAAGCTCTTAAATTTACCACACCACAGGATATTTTTAAATATATTTTCTCCGACACTTTATATAAGTGTTGAATAAATGTATGTTTATAAATGTACTTACAGGATTCGACGGGCGCTATCTCGGGCCCATCGGGTGGAGCCAGCAACTTCATCGTGATAGCCCCTGGGAGCACGCTACTGGACACCGACACCTTGAATATTTAGCACACAACAATCCAAAGAAACCTTTTAAACAAGGAGTTAAACACGCGAAAACGGAGCGGCCAACAGGCTGTTGTGGGCTGCACTATCGATTACGTGTGGGGGGTAGGGGCGCATGTGCGAGCCACCGCCGCGCAAGCGCGGTGCGCCGCCATCTTGATGCGGAAATACGTCATTTGCCGCCAATTGTGCGGTTTGACAGGTGACAGAATACGCTTCCGGCGCAATGGTTCAAGCGTTGTATGATTGTATGAGGCCTTTGGTGCTGTAGCGTTTTACTGCCTGGATTTATTCGACTTTAATTTTTGACGTTGTCTAAACTAAGTTACAAGACGAGTTCTATAAAGTTACGTTTTGTCCCCAAAAAGAGAATTAATAAGTTCACTTTATTTTATCTCCTACAAAATGTCGAATGAATAATAATTGTAGGTACAAATTTTTATCGCTTTTGGTTACTTAATGATCTGATCCGCTGACCGTCTATCTATCCGTATATATAGGTACCCGCTGTATTGGAACCCGTAGGCATGGTCATAAGAATAAACAATAACTACACGTAGAAGCGAATCTCCTTTACCCAGGCCCCAAATGCCGCGCTTTTAATACCTACTTCCCCCTTCATCCCGCTACGCCCCTCTGTCTTCCGCGCCCAAAGTCAGGGCTGTCACTTGTGAAATATTTTAATCGGTTTATGGATGTGTTATACAAGTTTAATCAGGAAATGTTTCCTTCAACGTGGAAAATTAGGTACAGGTAATAATATTTATGATGATATTAAGATTATTTACAGAAAACTTAATGGCTTATGTGGCTATTAATCATCTATAAAACACAGAAACGAGTCTATAAATAGACAACCTTTTAAGCTCAATAAGTTTTAAGTATAGTCTGGGATCCGGAGTTACTTTTTACGTTCCTTTCCGGACCATTAATTTCAATTTTTATTAAGTTGAAAAAGCTTTATTACAAAATACTAGTTACCTACTTTTTACAAACAAGCTTTTATTTGCATTTATTTGACGACGCGCTGGCCTAGTTGGAAGTGACCCTGCCTACGAAGCTAGCGGTCCTGGGTTCAAATCCCGGTAAGGGCAGATATTTGTGTGATGAGCGCGAATATTTGTTTCTTAGTCATGGATGTTTAAAAGGTCTGTTCATTCTTACTTGTCTTATATAGTAAACAACTTTCTAACCTCAAAATGAACCTTATTTGGCTAAAACAGTTCTTTTATCGTAAATAAAAGAAACTAAGTAAACATTTTGGACATCACTTGGCCAATGTATTGGCTGTGATTGCTTTATTTTGTTTAAAATAGCTGTTTTAGCCAAAAATTTATAATTTTGAGGTTAGAAAGTTAATGTTTACTATATAAGACAAGTAAGAATGAATGAATGAATGAATGATATTTACTTTCCAAAGTAATGAACAGACTTTAAGTATTTATTTCGTTGTTTAGTATCCATAGTACAAGCCTAGAGCTTAGTTTGGGAGTAGGTCAATTGGTGTGACATTGTCCTCTGATATTTATTTGTTTTATTTATTTATGCGTTGACACTTCAACCCGTTGCGACCTTGGGTGGGACTAACTGAAGTTGAGAGGTGAGAAACCATTAACATTTGCCCGTCTACAGTAACTGTCTTACTCTAATATGGTGTACAGCCAATTGTTGCCCATAAACTTTACCGTGTAAATGCAACTTAACGTGTAACGTGGAAGAAAAAAGCTGCGGGACGAATAAAGCTGCAGTCACGGTGTTTAATTGATACCTCTACCCTCGACATATTTTTTTAACGTGGTCCTTCGAACCGGATGTAAATACCAAATGTGTATATAGCAGCTTTTTTTAAGTGATCTACTTTCCGCAACGCTTCCATATCGGTATAGTGGATTGCTGTCCATAGAGAATAGGGAAGCAAAGGTCTATGTTCCTGAATATAGCTTATTAGCGCCATCTAGTGGCAAGTAGGCTAAGTGGTGGACAGCGCGGATTGCTTCTCGATCGGCGATCACTTCTTCGGGAGCTGATATTTCTTAAACGACCCAACGGATTTTCGTGAAACCTAGCTAGGAAAAATCCCTATTGAACTAGCTCTCTTTTGACAAAACAACCTCATCCAAAACAGTCCATTCGTTTAATAGCTACAAACAATGCCACACACAGATACAAGATACACACCTGTTTTTTGTCGGGGATTAAAGAGTTCAACGGAGTGACGACGGCTGTTTCTTTAACTTTGTAAAATGAACATAGAATAATAAACGAGTGCTTGGTATTACATGGACTTCATGCTCGATTTTTCTCAAGTGTTTACCCAACACTTGAAAAAATTGTTTAATATAAACACTTGTAATATTTTTATCTTTTCGGTAGTTTTCCCTAACCGCTGTACTCAGATACAATGAACATGTTCCTTTTTCAAACTTGTGTATGAAACATCAAAACTAAAAAACGACTTAATCGTCAATATGCCCGACTGCCGAATTAGGAGGGTAATGTTTTTGACCTGTATGTATGTATGGTTCTTTGTTCCCTTGTAAAGGCTGAAGGGATGGCCCAATTTAGATAAGCGAGGTGTCTTTTGAGTCGTCTCGTCGTCGCTGGTTTCACTGGGTACTTTAAAAAAAAATGTGAAATTTAATGTTCAAATATTTATTTTTACTATGGAAAAGATACAAAAACATCAAAAACATTTTTTAAATCACAAACTCAGCAGTGTGGCAAGGGCGCACCATCGTTAAAGCCAAATAATAACTAACATTATATTGACGACATTATCCAAACAGCAGTGGGGTCTTTAAAGTTTGCTTTTTATCAGACTTGTTGGCAATCTTTAAGTGTTATTATTAAAAGTTTATTCTTTGTTGTTGAGTTTTAGGTGGTTGTTTTTATTATGGAATGCTCACTAACCATTAAGGATGATTTGTCTACATATAAGTCATTGGAGGTCGCACGGACCGGAGCGACTTCAGACTCTCAACACATTTCTGTAGACAAGTCCCAACGGCAATAGGCAACAGAAAATCGTAAAGGGTCGGAGATGGCCTACTTTTCTGTTTATACTATGACACCTTTGAGCGCCGAGTTCACCACCCACTACTTACACTACTTCTCTACCCTCTACCTAATTAACAGTAAAAAACCAACAAGATGTTATAAATTAATTTTATTCAAAATCGTAAATAAATTTACATAAAATAATAAATATCATTACATCACGATTGTCGATGTTCAGTTATACAGCGTAGCTGCGCGAGGCGTGACAAGTGCAGTCGCGCGAGCCTCTCTCTCGCACCGGGGTGAGGGAGAGAGGATGAGGTCTCGCGGGGCTGCTGTGTGGAGTGCGGGAGCTTAATAACCGGCCAGCTCAGCGAAGGTGGAGTCCATCTCGTCGGCCAGGGACTTGTATCTGTCCTTGTTGATACCCAGTTCATCTGGAAAGTAAGATATGTTAGAACTGCGTCTAAAATGCTAGAATCTCCGCTACTTTTCTGTGCGCTAGAAGTAGTCTGGCTAACAAGATGTGTCTCATAAAAAAAGTTTTTGTTATTTATGGGTACACTAATAACAAGCCAACTCACGCGAGAATTACCTCTAAAACCAGGGTCTCGTCCAAGTAAGTGAATCATGCCATATATTAAAATTGACGAAGTCATTTGTTTTTCATGATTGGAAGCAACGTCATCAAGAAAGAGTTGTATCGCGGCCCAACTTAAAAAATGTGTGATAGTAATTTACGTTATCGTATAATTTAATATCATGTGACACATTTCGCTTTCCAGACAAGGGCGTGATACATTTTGAGAAAAACGCATATATTTTTAGACATGTCAGATGAAAAATGAAAAATTAATGTTATTTTATTCTCATGTTTATTGCATAAGCTCAGCTTTATATTTAATTTAATTAATGCTATTCTAAATTAATGTAGAACCAGTACCTTAAAGCAGGGCCCGCTTCGGAAGCAGCAAAGCGAAAGACTGTTAGTCACAACACAACGGGGTCTTAACTACAGGCTCTTTGGGCCTCTCTTCCACTCTATCTTGAACCATATCGTTTCTTATCATTATCAATTTGTTATATTCTGCCACTCTCTTGCTCTGACAATAAGTAACAAGACAGAAAGAGACAGAACAAAGCAATATGATCGTGATTGTAAAAATATAGATTTAGACAAAGTGGGATCGAGATCCTGTGAGGATTGTCAGAACAACTAGCTAGGTGTAAATACTTTACCCGGAAAAATCTACCGTATAGACGGCCAAAATATATGACCATTTTATAAAGAAATGCTTTACAAAGTGACCAGATATATTTGCATGAAAGTTGTTGATTCGACCGGGTTGGAAATTATCTCTACAACTCTCTTTTTTTTTTCATGTATCAAATAAAGTGCCTGTTAATTGAGAGATTGTAGCGACCTTTAAAGTAACTATCGTCCGCATGTATTTATTTTGATCGTAGTAGCAAAACATACGTTTTTAATTCGTGCGAAAGATAAAACTCAAGATAACGCTCATATATTTGTGGCAATGGACAGTCACTTGACCATTTGAAACAAAGATACCTATTGCTAGTTGTTCAATGCAAAAATTCTTTCATAACGACGCTTTTCATATAGCTCGTTTTTACGCCGCGCCACGTAAAATTTCACGGTGTAATAACATATCGTAAGCGGATTTTTACGGCCAATATATGAAGAAAAGTCTCGTTTTCTCGACAATCCTAAAGGATCTTTAAAAAGATAAGGGTTACGTTAACGTGCAGTAGAAAATTATGAAACGAATGAAAGTTGATGTCGCTGTTTCAGCATCAATGATGGGAAGAATCAGGGTTGTCATTCTTTTAAGCGCTCATCCGACGCTAAGTTCGATCGGCAAACATAACTTGTCTTGACTCGTAGGTAAGATGCGGCGTTAGGAATATATGACCTTGGCAGAACTGCGTCGAAGTAAGCTCCAAATGACCAAGGTTTAAGACACGCGAGATCCTAAAAACCCTACGCATTGACAGGTCAAGTTAGGTTTGTTACGATCTGTTTTGTGAAAGAATAACATGGTGGAGACTGGGATCATTTACAGCTGGATCTAAAATGGACTCTAAGGGTAGCGTGTGTCGGACGGTTTTGTCTTAGACTAAGCTAGGGCGGTTAGTATCCTGTGAGTTCGGCGAAGGTGCCGTCCAGGTCATCGCATATCGCCTTGTATTTCTCCTTCTCGGTGAACAACGCGTCTGGAACATGTTGTTACGTGATAATAACAATAATTAACTAACTAATTAACCTTAAGTTGAAGAATTTTCAAACTAAAGAGTTGGCTCGAAAGAAGAATTTAATAAATACCCCGTATTTTTACTAGCCGTAGTTGGGGTTTGAGAAATAATTTTACGGACCCAAATTCAATTGACAGATTTTTTAAAGTTTTTTAGACCATTATTTTGCGGTTATTTTGTTTTTCGAAGACAATCGTTTCGTAACTATGAGAAATAAAGGAATTAAAATGAAAAATGGGTTATAATAATGCTTAAAAATGGTATTGTTTTGAAATATTTTTCAATAAAACTGGAGTCAAATGTACATGAAATCTTTTTGTTATAGATTTGACTTTGAACTCATGATGCTTTTTTTTGTGGTAAATATTGGCACTTGTCCCTCGTTTAATTTGAGTTTAAAATGGCACATTCAAACGTAATTTCAAAATTATTGAAATACACTACTTCCGTCCAATCAGATACCAAGTTTAATTATTATTATTATAATGAGCTTGTAAAAGTATTGTATTGACAAAGAAGTTCCAAGGAAATTTGATTAAAAAGCTCGGTCTGAGAAGTCATAAGTTTCTCCTTAACTTTGTTAGGTCAGCGTCAATCCAGTTTTAAAAATATTACTTATATTAATATCAGCGTGATGGTAAAAGTATTTCGAATTATTAGTTTTAGTTTTAACCAAATAAGCACAAAAAGTTCAATCTTCGCCATTCTCATATAAACTTAATAAGCAATTTTATTTAAATATCACCCTATACTGTTAATCTGCTGTGGAAATGACTGTAAGTTCCCGACCTCTAAAAGCTTCTCAAAATATTCGCTAATATCCACCCCTTACTATTCTTTTGTACCCTTATACAACCGCTAAGCTTCAAAAAATCCCACACCAGTCCAAAATATTCTATATCCTAGACACTTATATCCTGCCAATCGCGTACAGTCTACTACAAAGATTATGTATCCAGTTTTTTACCTTATTCCATTGTAACAAAGTCCAAAAGTGGATACATCTCTTCGTAGTCGACTGTTCAAGAGAACACTCTCTCTCCTTCTGCAATTACCTTCGAGCCTGTCGACCTCCTTCTGCAGCTTCTTGACGGTCTTCTCGGCGTACTCTGCGCGGGCCTCAGCCTCCTTGAGTTTTCCGGTGAGGGTCTTCAGCTGTTTCTTGAACTCTTCCACGCGCTGGTTGGCCTTCTCTTCTGAGACCTCCAGAGATTTCAGGGAGTTACCTACGACCTGGGGAAGATTGAGCATTTTTTAAAGGAAGGTTCTTGTTGAGCCTCAATAGTCCTTAGATACCATAGTATCCAAAGCAATGCGGCTGGTATAACTATTAAATCGATAAAACGCCCGATATAATGGCTAACCCTTTATTCAGAGCTGATATGTCGGGCCCAAACGATTTTCATAAAATCTATGAATCTTCCCTATTATAAACAAGCTTTCTTTATAAAAAAATACGTGTCAAAATCGGTGCATCCGTTTGGGAGCTGCGGTACTACAGACAGACACACAGATTCACAAACACACGTTTACACAGATACATAGACACATACGTTAAACTTATAACATACCTCTGTTTTATCATAGTGTTTTATTGACAGCAGTTGTTTTTACGCGACAGCTGTTAAGGACAGACACTTTTTATCAGCGTAAACTGAACTGCATAGCTATGTCATAATAGCCCCCCAATAGGTTATCCATTCTAATTACACTTCAGCAAAGCTTTGCGAGCTGGGCCTGTATTATGGTCGCCTTTATCGCGGTGGATAAAGCATCCGTCACTCTCACACTTACAAACTGGTCAGAAAGTGACAGATGTTTTATCGACATCCATAAATACGACCATAATAGGCATAATAGGACAATCAAGTGGTTATTACTACTTATTACACTGGTGTAAAAAGTTTCCAGTGTTCAGTGCTTTAGTGTTTTAGATTACCTTCAACTCCTCCTCAAGCTCGGAGATCTTGGCGTCTCCAGACTTGACGCGGTCCTCAGCCACCTCCAGCTCGTCTTCAACGAAGGCCAGCTTGCGGGACACCTGCCATACCACAAGTCACTTTGAAACTATGTTGCCTATAATATTTGAAAAAATAGAATTTGTGTTTTTGCTATTGATGTTTCTGGAATTTAAGTGAAATTTATTAAATGTAGTATCTTTTACTATGACTGTATTTTGCATCATTTCGAAAGTTTATTTAATTGGGATGTTTAAAGCAATCAACCTTTAAATGGTCATAGTAAGATTAAAAAAAGTTTAAATACATAAATTATTTGCAAATGGATCTTAAATCGTGCAGTCATCCATAAAATACAAGACAAACAAATAATCTGATAAAAAAACTGTTACAATAAAACCCATAATTAACCAAAGTATGACCTTGAAACAGCCTATTCTTTAGTAAAAATATATAAAAAAGCGGGTATTTATTTATTAATTCAGCCTAGTTTTGGGGTCCACTAGATATTTTCTTGTTTGTTCTTTTGCTTAGTTAATCAATAAACTTATTTAATTCTCTCTCTCTCTCTCTCTCTCTCTCTCTCTCTTAATTTGTTTAGGGTCATCCCCACATGTAAAATGTTGCAACTTGCAACTTTAAGCCCGAGGAATTAACTTCTAGGTATTAAATAAAAATTGGCTTCAAAGAAACCTGTTTCTATGCAAGCAACGTATTTATTACTCCGCATCAGTGCCGTAACAAGCATTTTATGCGCCCGATGTGAACTTCTATAAAATCCCTGGTCAGGTTATTTCTGCGCCCTGTGTCTGGGCGCCGCTGGCTTCGCCCTAGTGACGGAACTGCTACGTGTCGTTTCGTTACCTCGTCGGACTTGCCGTCAGCGTCCTCAGCGAGCAGACGCGCCTCCTTGAGCTGGTTGGTGAGCTGGTCCATGCGCTCCTCGTCCTGCTGCGCCCTGTTCTCCAGCACCTTGCACATACTGCGGACCAAGAGAGAAGGATTCACATTGTGACTAGGGTATGAGTTCTGGAATCTCAGTTTTTTTTTATACTGTCGGCAACATTGAGAATAATCCTGACGAGTAACCAACAACACGTCAACAATTGCTGAGCTGACGATTATGTTTTGAACTTGAACTACCTATCGGTATTTTTAGCCAAGGAAACCATTACATAAGGTTTTTTATGACTGTCACGTAAATGTTGACAACTCCTATTCTAAACTATCTATTAGTTTAGATAGGATATTCAAAAGGCAGATTTCTTATACTGATGTAAATTTACGCTGCGTTCTAGTAGAACTAACATGGCGTAATGTATAAGTGGATTTTTTATTCGATTCCGGAGATCCTAAAGCCAAAAGAAATATGTTGTCACTAATTTTACCCCTAAGATTTCTTCTCTATCTTCCCTGCGGGCCTATTATGTTGGTATTTATCTATGTGGGTGGATATACGTGGATAAAATATCTGTCACTTTCTGGCCACTAAGTAAGTGCGAGAGTGACGGATGCTATATCCACCGTGATAAAATGCACCATCATTCGGGCCCTGGTGGCTTACCGGTTGTTCTCGTCAGCGGACTGCTGCGCCTCCAACAGCTTCTGCTGGGCCGTGCCGGACCTCTCTTCGGATTTCTCCAGGTCCTCCTCAATCTGCTGGACTTTCCTGAGGAACAAACATGGCCGTTATCATTTAGAGCATGGAGTAGGCTTCTTAGGTTATCTGGTAACTGGTAACGGTTTTTTTAATTCTTTTACTTAGATACTTACACCACGTCTGACTTCTCATATTCGTGATTTAGGCGAAATGGTTTACGCTTATTTTACATTAATACTTTGAAAATGGACATAATAACTACGAGTAGGTACTCCTATTACTTTACAAAATCAACATCACGTGGAGATCTTTCGTGTACCTATTTGTTTTCCTAAAGAAGAGCCTCTTATGTGGTGAACTCACTTATTTGGATACTTCAAAATGTATCACATATGGGGCACGCACAGTGAACGAGGTAGGATAAGATAGTGTCTTGCCTGTTGAGGGAAGCGACTTCAGCCTCGGTGGCGGTGAGGGTCTTCTCCTTCTCCTCGAAGTCCTTGTTGGCCTGTTCCAGCTTGTTCTTGTTGACAGTGAGGTCCTCCTCCACCTGAGCCAGCTTCTTGCCCAGCTCGCGGACTTCCTCGTGCACCTGAACGGAAACAAGGTATAATTAAATATCGGAGACCAACTCACACAAATTAACTCAGTCTCAAACTGTTACTAAGACTCAGGAAGTAAATATTAGTGCTCGAAACACAAATAATTACTAGTGGATCGAACCTGGAACCGCTAGCTTCGTAGGCAGGGTCAAAACCACGTCATCTCATATCAAGCTTGTAGTTAAACGTAAATGGAAAAAATCGTTGTTGACTTGTAGAATACGAAAACTTAGAGCTGAACAAAGCAGTCAGAATGTTCAAATCACCTAGATTTTGCTAAATTTGCCAACGAGAGGAAGAGAAAAGAACGTCTCATGAAAAGCATATCAAGGCGATCGACGTCTTCTGTTAGTCGCACCTAGATATTGGTGACTGGGGAGAAACTACACAAGGCCAGGACCCCTCATAATCTCCGCTGTCTCTGTTAGTCAACTTTGCAATGGTAGACAACGTGGTGGAGTAGGTACGTCCGTCAGACGGTTGGATGCGTTCCTGCTGCGTTCGCTTCGCTACGTGCACCTGAGTTGGTTTGTAGTGCGCTTGCCGCGGCTTATTCTGGGGACTGTCGAGTGTCCTGACTTCTGGCTGAAAGGTGTCATGTTCCGGCGCTTACGGGGCAACCTACCAGAAGCGACCACGACGCCAATTTTGGCAAAACAGCATCACGCCGTTCTGTCACCTCGGTATTAATTTAAATTTTTATATTGTTATGTATGTTAGTCTTTAAGCTATTTGTAATTATGGGCCTTGTAGGTAGCTAAAAATAAAAATATCTTATTCTTATTCTTACTACGTGGAGCAGGAAAGAGTCAGTACCTTGTCGGCGCGGAGGTTGGCGTCTCTGGCCTGCATTTCGCAGGTGTCAGCCTTGTCCATGGCGTTGTCCTTCTCCAGCTTCATCGCCTGCATCTTCTTCTTGATCGCGTCCATGGTGGCGGTTTTGTGTCTTTACTTCTTCTATAGAAAAATACGCCAATGGGCCTGCAATGCAAAAATAGTTGTATGATTAGTTATTCGATAACTGTATATTGTTCGTTTTCATTTTGATCTGTGTGAAAATAAGATGAAGAGCAAGACTGTAGATTCCCTAACCAACCTATGTGAGGTGAAGTTTACGATATTACGAAAACAACTCGAAGTGGCCCGTATATCTGTATCAAGTTTGCTGGTCCCTCTTTAAATCAGATACTTGTATGAATTAGCGACTTAGTCCGTCCGAAGGTATCGTACCTTCAATGGCCGATGAGGTTAAAGGTATCATTCACAACACTCAAATGACAAGTTAGACGGTGCACCCTAGATCTTATCAACCGTCACTTTTTTTTATAGAAAATTTAAATGTAAATTAATGCAGCACAATTTGGTCTTCTATTCTACTGGGTAAAACAATATTGCCTTTGACATGTTGTCATATTGTCGACGTCGTTACGATAGCTCCAATTTACTGGACAGTAATGGCAGCCGAGTTAAAAACAATAAGGAACCATGTCAAAGGCCATGTGGATGTACCCATTAGAATAGACGGCGTGTGCTTTTTGCTTTTGGTTTTTTTGTGTAAAATTGTTGCAGATGTTTGTGCCGTGTTGCCTCTTTTTTGTTCTAGTTTTTTTAAGTTAGGGTCCCTGTGAAAACCAGCCCCATGCCTCGTTGCGGCACAGGGGCCCTTTTTAGGGCCTTGTTTTTATATTACTAACTTTGTTTTGCTTGTCATTTGGAATTGTGTTGAGTAACGTTCACACAGAAAAAATAATTTTTTTTTACATGTCTCTCAATACTTTTCGCAAGAAATTTTGCATTGAATCCAAGTAAAACCTGGACTACATCAGTATGCGGCCAGCATTGCGTCATTAGTTTTCTGAGGCAGTATTTTTTTTCGGCAACAGCAACAGTATTCGCAGCCTGGCCCGCCGCCAGAACCAGCTGAGCATAATTATGAGACAAACACATTAAACGTTCCTCTAATTTGTGCTGGACTCTGCGGATACGTTGAAGACACTTTCAATGATAATTATCGGACGTATGGTTTTTTGGCATGGAAAAAAAATCGATAGCGAACACTGTTGAAATTTGTTTTTTAGGATATCCAAGGAATATTCCCTCCAAATTATTTTTTTAACTTTTTGGAATAAATAAATAGTGTAGCTTGAATCACCCTTTAATGGTTACGTATTATAAGAACCAAACTGAAAATACCTTAGCTCTCTGTGCAAAAAAAAATCACCCGAAAAGTAAAACACCAGTTCAGCGAGTTCTCCGTCGTGTATTACATAAAAAATTATAATATTACTAAATAAAATAACGAAATTGATGCTTCAACCACATCCGTAGCGTTATAAAAGCAGGTCATACAGAATTCCACGCACTAAAGACCCAAATAGACCATATAACTACCACCATAATGTTCGGGGAAGCATAAAAGTGATAGTTAAAGGAATCCCGACATCCCCCACGCGAAAATAACGGAACCGGCCCGAACCGCGCTATTTCTGGACACAACCGACATTGTCTCGACCAGCGTGAGAGTTTCTTGTATATCGATTACATAGTTTGAACTGAACTCGTAACAGTACAAGAAATTATTGTGAATAATTAATCCTAGTTCTGTATCTTATTAAAATACGATAAAACTCTCATACAAGTTGTTATAAGCGTAACGTCTCTATCTGTGTATGTGTGTGTCACACACGTGAAAATATAGCGGGTGACTTTGTACTGAAATTCTCAGCAAAGCTTCACGTTATATTTGCTTGCCAGTGAAGAAGGCTTGTTTCTAAAGGTCCCTAAGTACGGTGCTGTAAGTACTAGATTCCTCCATCATGATTGTAATACTAAATAGTTTCCATTGGATCATAGACTAAGCCTCAGGTTGTATCTTCGAACCCACCCAGTGAATATGTTTACATAACGTTAGAGAGATTACATAAAAGTAGGACTGAACCATCGGTTTTAAATGACTGGGTTGATTTTGTTTTTTTTCTATTATTTTAAACTAGCGACGCGCCTTCGCATATCCCAAATTTATTATACATTCCAACCTTTCCTCAAAAAATATCTAACTCATGGTGAGAACCTCATCAAATTCCGTTGCGTGGTTTAGGAGGAGTTAGCGGATATCCAGACAGATAGACGGCAGAAAGTAACATTAATTTATACTATGTAGAGATGCTAGAGTCGATTTCTTCTGTTCTGTTCCAAACGGTTTTACAATTTCAAACATCTCAATTGATTTTCGGATATCTATTCACGGTCGTAATTTCCTAGAAAATATAACACGACATTCCCATAAATCTAATTCCTGAGTTAACCTGCTTTATTAACCTTGTATTATTTTTAAGCCGTTCTCAATATTAGGTCACATATTTTTCAAATCATGGCGAACATAAAATCATCGTGATGTTGAAAAATATTTTAAAGGTCATACAATAACAAATTTCGATATTTTTGAAGCTGTGTTCATAAGAACAAAACACATTTTAATAACTAAAATGGAAAATCTATTCAAACATTATTAGAGCCTTAGAAAGCTCGTAACTTGGTGAAATTCGGTCTTAAAAAATACTTTCTTGGAAAAAATCGCATTAAGCCTCGAACTATTTTATTTATGTTTGTTATATAAATGTACAGTCAAGGAAACTTATTCCTTGAGCACTTTGGACTATGTCAAAGTGATACTGTAAATAAAATCATAAGAAGTCTCTCACGTTTTGATTGATTACGCCACTTTGACGTAGTCCAAAGTGGTCTAGAAATCAATTTAATTTACTGTACATACTCGTAAACAAAAATAAAAAACGGTTAATTTCGTTTAACCTTTAAAGTTAAACAAAATTAAGCATTGGTACTACTTCTAAATTAAACTCCACGAGAAATTTTCCCTGAACGTGTCTCTTGGTTTTTATTACGTTTTCCTCAATTACCGTAAAAGCTGTTCCGTTCACAAACAATTTAGTAGAAGTTTACAATTTACAACCAACTGATAGTGAGTTTGCCTCGTGTGGTTGCCGAGTTAGAATAGTGCCACTCCATGTCTTCCCGTGGATGTCGTAAGAGACGACTAAGGGAATAAAGGCTTGTAGTACTGTTAGGCGATGGGCTTGCAACCTGTCACTAATACGCTGGTAAACATCTTAGCCTATTTGTGCAAATTGTGGTTATAGAATTAACAACAAGTTTTTAGAGATGTTTGTAATTCTGTAGCTCTGCCTACCCCACTCTGGGAACGAAGGCGTGAGATTATGTATGTATGTATGATAGTGAAATGAATTAAGTTTGGTCGTTTAATTGTATGGTAAACCCCGCCGTATAAACCTCGTGTTGAAGGCTCAAGCTTTCCTTAGGGATTATCCCTTTAGTGGTCCTAACAATATATGCTAGTTAATTAAAGTTATAACAATAGGACCATGTTTGCTTACGACAGGTCAAGTGAACTATGAACTATATAATGTTCATTACTTACAATATTTTTCTACAATTTCACAGGAATTGTTTAAGGTGAATCTGTGTTATTGTAACTACTAGGGTGAATGTATCTGTAAGAAGTGTGTATCTAATTTCTTTGACATAGTTTTCGGTGGAAAGTTATCTAAAGTGAATAACTAATTTATAGATTTCTAAAACGTTCGAATATGGCATCGCGGTGATTTAAACTGGCTAAGAAATATATGTAAGTTACATTAACCCCGTAAACACAACAACCCCAGGTCATCGTACTCGATCATTTTCAGTGAAAATAAGTAGTATAAGTATAATACTGGAGAAATGCTAAATACCATCTTATTACCTACTTTGTAAGACCACTGTAAATAGTATGGATGCATTTTTTTAATGATTATACATACTTTCTCAATCTCAAAGAATATTACTTAGCTTTCTAAAGAGTAAGGATAAAAAATACTCCGAAATAAAATAGTTTAACCCTGGTCCTGAATAGTGAAATTGAGTTATGTTATGAATGCGAACTTCTGTTTGCTTTATTTATCTTTTTTAAACGTCGTAGTGGAGCGGCGGATATTTTTTACCACCACAGCTTTCTTCTGCCGTATCTCTGATCATGACTTGATTAATGATACACGAAGGAATGATTCAAACATCTAAAGTTAAATTAATGGCCCGTCAGCTTTTTCCGGAAACTGATACATGTTATGTCTAAATGCTTTAAGGAATATTAGTGACTTACGATCTTTTAACAAGCATGGCATTTCCTGCCCGCGAACTCTAAACAAGTTTTTAACGTAAAGCATGTAAACTGAACGTCATCTCCTAAACCTATCTGGCAGATGCCCAATGTGTGGGTGGTGAGGCGACCTAATCTTTCTACGGGTCGACGATGTTGTCAAGTAGCCCACAAGATATACTAGCCCCCGGGGGACCGACAAATATGTGGGACTAATTCGCTAAGTCACTTTGGTGTTAGTTTTATACCTACCGGTGGTGGGGCAAACAAGCATGCCCCGGGATGTAATTGATATGTTTTGTCTAACTTTTGTATTGCCAATAAAGAGGAAGTTAGAACGACTTAAAACATAGCAAGATCGAAAATAGTTTATGCAATCTCAAATGTAGAAGTAGGTCTCGATGGCAAGCAATTATTATTGATTGTAGTTAAAAAAAAAGTAGTTTCGAGTGTGATATTATTTGTAGTAAAATATGCTGTCTTTACGTTATTATAAAAAAAATATTGTTGAACTCATGTTGAACTACTGAAGTACGTATTTATTTTATCTAACTTTTATAAATGCCACTAACTAATAACACACAAGTACACATAGGTTTAGCTAATTGATTGATAGTTCAACTCGAGTAAAGCACGATGCTCTAGCTAGTGTTATCTACTATAGGGCAATCCAAGTTGCATGATAGGTTTGAAAGCTACGACTGTAGAAATATGTCAAATCATATGAAATTGATAGGCGATCGTATAGTATAATTTATTTTCTACCTACAGTCGTTAACGTTTGTATCTTGTTTAGGACTTTAGGCCCACGAATATTTAGTTAAAGTGAGTTTGATCAAGTATTAAGAAACATATTAAATAGGTACAGACTTGTTAAGGATTCAAATCAGAAAAACGAATCAAATATCTTTGTATTTGTGACGTCGATTTTTACCAATCTTTGAAGGCCTTATGAAGTTAACTCTGCCTTTTATTTAAGTCCATCCGATAAAGAAGGTTCGACAGCCACGCTGCCCCTTAAGAATTTTCATAGTGATAGCAAATATTTGCGAATACTTTCGTTCAATATACAAACATCAGACCCGTTGAATGGGTCATATGAAAGGCAAATTCGAGGAAAAGCATCTCGAAGACATTGACCTTCAGGTCTTTCAGACTTTTATAAAGAGTGCCATTCTATTTGCACTTGCGTTTTGTTTATGCAGAGGTCTATATCTTTTATAGACTGTACTATTGGCTTTAAAATATCCAATATTATTTATTAGTTATGAATACTTATGAAGTCTAATTCAGATCCAGATTTAGCTTCGCTTGCGCCATGTTTAATTATTGATCCACTAGAGAAAATACCTACGGCCCAAATATTTCAGTAACGGCAGCTGCGAATCCCGTTTGAAGTGTTGCCAACATTCCCCCGTAACCTGCAGCTGTCAAATATGGCGATAACGCGACACTGTTCGATATTTGAACAGAATTAGTTTTGACTCTTTTTGCTTTATGACAGTTGAAGATCGACGAAAATGTGTGCCAGGTGGTGTTTGTTTGATTTTACGAAAGTTGCTAAGAGAGTCGTCTTGTAATTTTCCGAGTTTCATGCAAAATGTGTAAATTATGTTTAGTTCTTTTTTTCATATTGAATTACGTGTGAGAGAATTCTTGTTGTGTCAATTAAAATCCCTATGCTACTTTTATGAAAAATTCTGTCATGTACCTATCAGCAATTATAAAATAAAACAGCTGCATACCGTTCTGTGCGGCCTAATTACAAGATATATGGGCCAGGTCCGACTCTAAATAAAAATCGAGGAGAGTTTCCTCATATCGCTAAATAAATACTGCTGCTCGACGCCGCAAATAGGTTAGAGCGGAGTGGGCGGGAACCACTATTTTCAGCGAGGCCGCGCGCGCGCTGAAACCCGAGTCACTGCCGCCCGCGCACCTATTATGAACTTGCGCGCGCAAATTTCACTTTCACACAAATTTTAAATTAATCAATCGCACTTAATTCCAAAAGGCTTGGATACCCCACACATCACGTCACAGGCACTTTCACTGGTTCCTCGCTGAGTCCTGGGTGATGGTGGAGTATCGCCGCGCGCGCACTCACCTCCTGAGCGGGCTGTTCACACGGCGGAGCGACACGCACTGCGCGGGCGCCCCTCGGGATCGCGCCAGCGCCCGCCCGACTATTTTCGGTGCCAAAATCCAGGATTTCAATCCATAGCAATCGTGCGACTCCGCCCGTCACGCTTACGCTCGCTATTTCAGATATTAGACGCTCTATTCCAACTCAAATTGAATTACATTTGAATCTTGCTACCTGCGGAATAAGGTTTCATACAATCATGAGGGAGAGGCCAGTTGCAATTGTTGGCGGGCGCGCGGCAGTGGCACCGCAGGACCTGTCGATCCGATAGATCGATGCCCTGACAGTCAATGCCGGCTAATTCTAGCGTATCGCTCGCCCCTTTCGTTCATGATTCACGTGCTGCAGATTTTCTCCATTCTGCTGAACGCTATAGACACTTGTTAAGCGCTATAATTAGCTATCGAACGCCATGGTATCGCGGCTTTCATCGCGGTAACATAATCTCGGTACCGCTGTAAATAAGTTTGTTTGTATACTCAAGCTTTAAAGCTGTGGTGGTTAAAGCTTACGCTTATTTGTTTGTGCACTTAACCGGTTAATAAATTAAGATTAAAGTTGAATTTTGACACTTGGAAATGTGAGTTTCCGGTGTATACTTACTTACCGGCTGTAGATAGATTTGGATGAGCTGATTTAGATACAAGATACATGAATTTTGTTAATTTGAGACCCCTTTCAAGAAAAATATGCTTGAAGTCGTCAATGTCATGAGAGATGTGAAGTCATTTGTAACTTATAGGAAACTCAACCTTATTGTTGTAGAATGTCAGATTGACTTCGGACCTAAGGTGGGTACCAAATTTAATCTCGTGACTGTACAATCAGCAAAATGGAACCCCACCCCACCATAGAACTGTATCACAGTGACATCGTTATAAATCAAGTCGTAAGAATTTTCAAACAAAATGTCACTTTGACACAGTTCTATGGTTAACACAACCGGGTTAAAATTTGAAACGTTTTCTCAATTTCTAACCAGAAGTAACCAAATCAGCGTTCTGAATATTGGAAACGAGAATAAGGCAGTTTCAGTTTCTACTTATAGGTAGTTAGTGGAAGATTTTCAAGTTGGCGGAATCTTTATCTCGTAGACCAATCAGCAGGGCCGTCTTAAACTATGCTGGGGCCCAGGGCACACAAGAATTTGGGGCCCCTTTTGGAAAGTAAAGAAAGCGAATTATTACTAAGATTTTTCTACTATGATCTTCTATTTATTGTGGGTAATAAATTGTCGGTCCTTCGGGCCCCCCTGTGGATGGGGGGGCCCTGGGCACGGGCCCCGTGTGCCCTTATGGTAAAGACGGCATTGCCAATCTGTTGAACAGAGCCATTGTGTTCATTGTAGGTATGTGCTGCTCCGTGCCACAAGTGTTTGAAAGAGTCTATAATGTCTGCCATACATCATCAACATATAGTTTCATCATTCTCTAAACAAGATTTTTTTGATGAAACTGTTACGTAATTTTTTCCCGGATTGTTAGAAAACAAACCTTAGCTAACATAGTTTTACCTACACGTTGGTTATCTATACACAGAGATGGGCATTATTCGAATAATTATTTATTCGAATAATCATACGAATAAAAAATAATTCGTCACATTTTTATTCGCGAATGAATCATTCGACTACTTTTCGAATAACGAATAATTTATTAATTTATTAGAGAACAATGGAGCAGGTATAAAAGTAGTACATAATAATTATTCGTGGCAATTCATTCAACGAATAAATTATCCGCGAATAAATTATTCGCAAATGAATTATTCGACGAATAATTTATTCGAATAAGAATAATCATTCGAGAATTTCATTCGTTATTCGCGAATAATTTGGTTATTCTTATTCGTTATTCGTCATTCGAATAAATATTGCCCAACTCTGTCTATACATATAAAACATTTTGAGAAGGTGCCGGTTGCAGCGATACAAAAAAAATACAAAAAAAAGAAATGCCGAGAACAGCGCTTGTTCAATATAAATGGGAGTGCAGGGCTGGGTGGGTAAATACATGTGGTTTAATTTCTACCATCTTGTTTTTTTTTGAGGTAAAATGTTGTATGTGCAATACGAGAAATTCAACGTATATTGCAATAATTAATTTGAATTTTAATCTATTTATTATTTATTTATTTAATTATTTATTATAACATGTTTACAAACTTAGTTGTATTACAACGTCCCGTTTTTGCTTCTCGTGTCTTTGAATCCTTCGCTTACCCACTAGGGATTTAAAATCAAAACTCGCAGCAAAAACTAACTTTTGCTTTCTTGTTGCACAAATAACAATTGTCGTACAAGCCTAGAGTTTAGTTTAGGATAAGGTTAATGGTAGGATTTCAACCCTGATATTAATTTATTTCATTCTAGCTCTCCTTGACATTTTAGGGACAGTTAACTCGTTCTTTTTTCAAACTTATTATGAAAAAATATGATTAAGGAACGACATACTCGTCATTTATCTTCGTTTTTCTTTTTAATCCCCTACGAAAAGCAGATGTTATAAGGTTAACGCATTCACTGCCAGTATTGTTTTTTAAACTTTCGCCAGGTGCCACATCTTTTATTTTATACGGAGCTTGCCTACTGTAAGAACGCACATATGCGTTGAGAGCGGTTCTCCTATGGAAGCCCTAATCGTCATTTGTCCTAATGCATCGTTTGTCCGAATTTTCATTTATCCTAAAGCCATTTCCGCTTAAATTTTAAAACTTTTTAGTATTGTTATAATACAACCCTAACCTAACCGAACCGAAGATATATAATTGAAAACTTAAAAAGTTGCCTGACTCATTTGAAAAATTCGGGCAAACGATGTGTTAGGACAAACGTTGTTAGGGATTGTGAGGGACACCCGTTGAAGGCAATGGGTGGAACTCACGGTGACGCATATATGCGTCGGTGGCAGTGAATACGCTAACGTATTGTCTTTGTATCTGTCTTGTAGCTCCCAACGACACACCATAGAAAGGTGTCACAGTGACATTATAAAACAATTTGTTTGACACTTCTTACGACTTGAATTATAACATAACGTGACCGTGAGACTGTGACACAGTTCTATGGTGGGTAAGGTTTCGTTGAGCTGATACTAACTACACATAAACCTTCCGTAATTAAACCCCAAATGAAGTGGAAAATCCGTTGCGTTAGAAGAAGGAACCGGAGAAACAGATGTTTGTATACTCGTATTTGCGATTACCTCAAAACACTACTGCACCGATTTGCGAAGCTATTACGGGAATAATAAGTATGTAATCTTTATTCTTCCGAGATGGTTCTTAGATATAAATAGACTATGACTTTGGACGCGGCGTTGTACTGCAAAAAATACGAATGTTGCCATCTAAGTTACGTACGATGCATCACGTTACAACAGCTTGATTGACAATTTAATTTGGCTATTCGACGATAAATAGCGTTCGCTGTACTTGGCTTCAAAAAAAGGAGGTTCTGTGTTTTACCCGTAGGTATGACCTATGTATGAACGTTGCACTAAAATCCATCACAGATGAATTACAAACCCTTTATTGAAAACCGCATCCGAGTCGATCAAACCAAAACAAACAAACAATCTCACCTTAAACCACAGAATAAGTAATAGTACAAGTAATAGTGCCTTAAACACATACCTTCTCTGTTGTTCCGGCGTGGTACTTATTTTAGATATGGTATTTTAGATACGGGATTAAAGTATTTTCTACGAGAACGAGTACCACTAACGCCATCTATCGTCAAATAGCTACAATATTACATTTCGCTTTTTAACGATAGACCATGCCCGAATGAAATTCGTCACCCGGACCATAATATTATGATTATGAATCGATTGACACCGCATTCGCCTCAACTACCCATCCGACGGTAATTTAGGCGCAAAAGTGGAACAAAAGTGTTCCTATTGGCTTTGCCTTAGGTAATTCGGTAAAAACTTGAAGTAGATAATGCTTGCAATATCAGAACCATTTTTGTCCTTTTTTTTTCATTATTAGGTATGGTAAGCTTTAGCCTAGGTATCATATAAAAGCATTTTTTGCTTTTCATCGACTATCGGAAAATACAAGAATTTTTGTGTAACAAATCCTTCGACCCTCGTAATTTATCCGACACGTTCGATTAACGCCCACGCGATTGGGCAGCCGGTACCAACGCTATGATCATCATTTTCCTTTTCTTCATTACGTAGTCTAATTAGACCCCTGGGCACGTTTTATAAAGCTACAAGTAACAATTTTACAGGTCTAAACTGGCAACACTGCTTAAATGGCTTGTAGTAATTGGTCGAGGTCGTGTCAAATGGAAACTTGTAACCGGTAAATTGTAATTTGAAGCTTTATAAAACAGGCCCCTGAAGGGTCGCCATACTTGGTACAAACGGCCGGAAAAGTGTCACTATGTCTATAAACGGGCTTGATGCGTCCAGTACGGGTAGCACAAGTTGTATTTTCTCGCTTGTCGCTCAGTGCGTCTCTATCGTTACAGACTAGATAGAAAAGGATCTCCGAGCGACAAACGAGTCGCGGACCTACGTGCTAGCCATCCTGTTGAGTTTGCTTGTAGTGGCTCGCGGCGCATACGGTCGAGGCACGCACTCATGCAAGCCGCGCGATATACATTTGTTTGAAGACGAACTACTGTGCTGAGATTCTACACGGCAAAACCTTATTGTTTTTAAAATGTTCCCGTACTGTCAACGTTTTGATAGCTCTTATTTTCTTGACTACCTCATGGCGGCAGAGTTAAAAACAATACCATAACAAGTCAAAAGCAATATGGTTTTACCGTGTTGAAGAGGCGCTGTTTATACTGTGCCTAGGCCTTAGGCCGTGATCCCCCAGAGCATCTGCCGGCCTTACACTTTACTTTAACGCATTCACTGCCAGTACTGTTTTTTGAACTTTCGCCAGGTGCCACATCTTTTGTTTTATACGGAGCTTGCCTAATGTAAGAACGCACATATGCGTTGAGGGCACTGGGTGGAAGTCACAGTGACGCATATATGCGTCGGTGGCAGTGAATGCGTTAACCTGTACGAGTGCAGACGTACGCATGCGGCGGTGTCACGCCCAGCAGACGCTAGTGGGATCAAGGCCTTACCTTAAGAACTAACTGAGGGCTCAGACAAGATGCACTACGCTAACTAACGTTTCTATTCGATTTGTTTTTAAACCAATCGCGTCACTGGTAGACCACGTGACTTTTCGTATCACGTCATCTTCCAGTGCAGCGATTGGTTTAAAAACGAATCGAATAGACACGTTAGTTAGCGTAGTGCGTCTGAGCCCTCTGGTTTTAATAATACACAACTAGTTTATAAATTATACTTTATTGGAATGAAAAGATACAGCAGTATATTCTTTGGAAAGGGAAGCTACTTTACAAAACTAAGCAGTCATTGTTTAAGTCGTTTGGAATGTGAAATACAATTTAAGCTTTTGACAAAAGTAAATCTAAAGCTTATATTAGGTACATAAATAAACCAATACACAGAAAATAAATATAAATCATTTCACGTCATGGTTACAATTATTAAAAATCCCCACTCATAATTTATCTCTGGCAGTCGCGCATATTCGTTAGGAAGTAAACTTCATTTAGAAATTAAGACGTCTGCTTTGAAATATTTCATTACTTACTTTTACTAGTCTCTTTTTCGTTCAGTAGCATGTGTAACATTAGTAGGCATGTGAATCGTAATTAACTTCATTCATTAATAACAAAACATTCAAATGTTGGTTAACTTTTTCGAACTAAAAAGAGATTGTGGTATTGTGAGTGCAACCAAAAATTAAATATTTATACATTAAATAATTTCGTATAGGCACATAACACTATGTTAGATACGTGTTAAAGTACCGATTTGGAGTTATTAGTATGGAATTATGTAATTATAGACTTATTGAATTTAAAGAGAATCTTTGACTAAAGTAATTACAGCCAAGAGCAAACAATGTACCTACAGGTGTAGTGCATAATTGTTTTCCATCGTATTTACGCCTGTTTGCCACCGTCGTGGTATAAAAAAAGGAAACCCTAGGCTTGGTTATTTTGGCCAAATAAGACATTAAATTAACTCTATATCGTAGGTATCAGGAAGTAAAAAATCTGGCTGAGATCAGAGAAAAGTGAAGTGGCCATGACTTCTCCGACGAGAGCGTACCGTGGCTCGTAAGTAAAATGAGGATTATTTATTTTAACCTTGACTGTATCTAAGTATTACCACAAACGTCAGGCTTCTTTATTTTCACATTTTTCACATTAGTAAAATGGACGCGATATTTAGTTTTGGCACTGGATAGTGGATTTGTTCCCGATTCGTCGTATTCCTGTTTCGTCGCATTCCCGATTCGTCGGATTCCTGTTTCGTCGTATTCCCGTTTCGTCGGAATTATTTATATAAAATCATTACAGATAATGGACCATTATTTATCCGCCTTCCCGAAGAGCAGTTATACATATACAATATATATAGTTCTACATAATATGTATACATATAGGTACCGGGTGTCCCACGACTAAGAGACATGAAGGAAAAATGATCTAAATATTGAAGAGCCAGTGTTTTACCGTAAGAAGACAAAATTTTATTTCATAAAATAATAAGTACAGTCAGTGTTAAAAGTAAGTTATCACTTTGGAACCATATCGCTTTAACGTGAGGTTCCAACTACCATATGAAGTTAGCAAACATCTGAAAGCGACAAAGTAAAAAAATAATCATTGACTTTTGACGCTGGCTGTACTGCATTCAGGGAGAATTTCTTTTTTCGTACTTTGTATGAAAATACGCAAGGTCAAATCAGTTTTTTTTTCACATTTGAGTCATTTCGATTCCCAGGCGGCGAAAGTCATTTTTCGTAAATCTTTGAATGCATTAAATTTTTAAAAATAAATTAAAGTCTCCTTTCAGCAAAATGTCCTATCTACAATATTTAAGGCACTTTCCCTTCATGTCGCATAATCTTGGAACGCCATTGAATGTTTAAATAGGCTTTGTTTAATAATATAATACCAATATAGCATGTGTGTAAAAAATATCTTATATTAAAACGCGTTTATTGTAAAAAATCTTTTCATTTTTAAAACGTAAGTGGAGCCGTCGTAATTGCATAGTTTCATTCGATAATAAAAATCCGACGAATCAGGAATACGACCAATCAGGAATACGACGAAACAGGAATACGACGAATCGGGAACAAATCGGATAGTGGCTACTTAAAACCCGTAGGAGGGTTCAGTCGGGGAATAGAGTAGTTACAAATCCAGGCCAACTTTTTATTTACAGATCTAGTACATAAAACTTGCTTGCGAATAAAACATTGAGATTCTTTCTACACAAAGTTCATATGAGATACGAGGAATTAATTATGATTTCTTAGCAGCCTTATGGGTAGGTATTGGTGGATAAAACGAGCAAATCCCATTACTTATATCATAACAATACAAAACATATCGCTAAAGACACATTGTGGATGACTTACATTAATAAAATGTTTACGACTTTATTTCATAAGATGTTTACTTTTACTTAATTTGATAAAATGCACTTCATAAAATCATCTGGTAAAAAAGTATGAAAACTTGCAACATACGAAAACTACGCACGTAAATACATGTTTTACACATAGTTATTAAATAGTCAGTAATTATTATTTCGGCAGTGAACTAACTGCTAAGGAAATTACTCGTTCTGGCTAAGGACTAATTTAGCAATTTTAAAATGGCGCGGCCTCCCTATTTCATAGAATACAAACTCAAATACAGTTTACAATGTCCGCTTGCCCTCTTACTACATTTTTGTACAAGTATCAAAAATTACAATTCTTTAAACTTGATGACTTTCAACATGAATTTAAGATAACAATATTTATGATATTCCAATTATTTTGTCGAACACTAACATTCAAAATATTTTAGGCATTTCGAAATTACTCACTGTTCGGTAGAAGCCACATGTTCTACGTTTAATAAAGTCACAAACCCATCAGAGAATCAGAAACAGTATCTTCCATGTGCACAATGCAAAGTAATTTTCATAAGCTATTTTTTGAGCCCGCAGTGCACGACACGACTTCGCTTTTCCCGCCATGCCGCGGCAAGATGGCGGCGGCTGTCAAACCGTTGCGTTTCGTTTAGTAACCGGAGAGGTCGGCGAAAGTTTGGTCTACCTCCTGGGCGATCGCCAAGTACTTGTTGCGTTCTTCCAACACCTCGACTGTTGTAGAAGTTAGTTGTTAGTAGACATACATCGGTTAGCAAGAAAGCGTAGATAAAATCTGTACGGTTAGTAAAACTTGTATTTTCTCGCTTTTCATTCAGTGACCAAAAAACAAGTCGCGGGCAAGTTGTAATAGCCAATTTTGTCTTAAACCTTCTTGCTATCATACTTTTCACGTTACGGTCGTCTCAACTGTCAAGTTAGTAAGAGTTATGATAACGATATGGTATAAGGGCTTATTCCTACGAATAGGCATAAGGAGAATTTACTTCATAGATAGGGCATATTAAATTCACTATTGGGTATGTTGTAAATATCTTCCGTCTTCTGTTACCTATGTTAAGCAAGATAAGACACATAAGCAAGTGTAACCGCGACCCTTGCACGTAAAATTCTATGTAAGTAGTTTGCGAACCTATAAGACTAGACAAGAGTTATATTTATAAATCTTTGGATGCCTAAGTACCATATTTTTGTAACTGACTGCGATTAAGTGAAATCAGCAAACGTTTAAATGCACCAAAGCTTACGAACTTAACTTGTCCAACGGCCTGGCCACGACATTGCGCGAATTGCGGCGCGGCAAGCGATTTCCTAATACATTGCGTGTGATGCCAACTAACTGCAGAACGTTGCGCGTCTCAACCGTGCAATGAATTCAGAAAACGCTCGCCGCGCCGCAATTCGCGCAATGTCGTGGCCAGGCCATAAGTCTCCTGTTAATCAAAATACGCTTGTTACTTTATTGTAAGCTTGGCAAAAACCAAGCTGCCGTTTTCGCTGCTAAAGGGCAACACAGACTAACGTCCGTCGGCCGGTATTGGCCTGTCAGTTCCTTGTTCATGATTGGGACTGCAGGTAAACTGTTACTTTGTGGTGCCCTTTACAAATTTTTTCTAAACCATCCTACCCAATTTACCAGACTATACTACTAAGTATGTTGGTTCTGTAGCGTGCTTATATAATACATGCATCTACATAGCAAGATAAAAAACAAAGCATCTACTTAGCGCCTGGACACGACACCACGGCACGGCGTCGTTAATGTGAAACGGCGCGGCGCCGTAGAAAGGCACGTTGTCGCGTCGTGCAAATACACGGTGCCGTGTGACAACGGCTTCAACTATTTTAAACTCTACGCGCAGGATATTGGGCTTTCATTGCCAAGGTCTCTGATTTTCATACAAAATGGACTCGCCTAGCGGGTCGACGGCAATGAAAGTGTTAATATTGCACTTTATAATGAATGACGGCACCGTGTATCTGCACGACGCGGCAACGTGCCTTTCTACGGCGCCGCGTCGTTTCACGTGAACGACGCCGCGACGTGGTGTTGTGTCCAGGCCCTTACCTTAATCAATTATATCTATATAAAATCTAGGTACTTACATGCCAGTGTAGTGTCATTCATAGTTTGATAAATAATTACCTACAAAGCTCTTTTGTTACAAACCTATTATAGGCTAGCGGTGCCGTTGGCCACCATGTCGTGTTTGAATGTGTTTCCATTATTGTTCTATACATTAGAATTCAAAATAAAAAATAATCAAACAATTTAGCTTATAATGGGTTCATTCCGTAGACAGCTCTACGGAACGCAGTAACGTCGACCAGTCGTTAAAAATAGAAGTAATCACTGTCACTCGTCATTCGAGACTAAATGGAGGGAAAGGGATGTGGCTAACGTAACTTTGAACTTCGATTTTCAAAGTAGAGCCTCAACTTCCTATTTCATTATTCTGACAATGACACGTGACAGAGGCCCCACTTTGAAAATACGTTAGCTCCATCTATTTATTTAGATTTACACCCGTATCCACAAAAAATACTTAAGGGATCCTTCACTGAGTAAACGCACTGCGTTCAATACAGCTTTGTGATTGGTCCTTTTTGACAGAACTTTTGATTACCAGATTATTTGAACCACCCTGTGCTTTCGTGAGCACTGTGAGACCTTATAGTGACGTTTGTGAATACGGGTGTTAGTCTTGACTTTCAAAGTAGGGCGTCAGGTGAAATTTTAAAGTCTCCGCCGTTCGAGCTAATTATTTTTGGCTGAATTGCCAAAAAACTATTTTCCGTTGCAACTGTTGATTTTTTTATAGTCACAAGTCTAACCTAAGAACGTTACCTAAGCACCAAAATCAGCGGTTATGGTATAGAAACTAAATAAAAATACTACTAATAGGTTTTTGGCAAAAGAAAAACTGAGAAATGATACATTTAACCGAAATTCTTTGCAGCCCAAACTGCCCGCTAAGGCTAAGTCAAATGTCGGCATCTCAAAAAAACTCCTGTACCTAGTAAATAACAACCAGGGCCGGATCATGCATAAGGCAGTGTAGACACGTACAGAAAAAAATATGTATTTTAGGAAGTAAGAAAAATTGCATTGCCTGCGAGGCCCGACATGGTTAATCCGGCCTTGCCTTGGGGGCTGATTTTTGACTTTTGAGCGCTCGAAAGTTTCACTCGGAAGTGAAAAAATCTGTGAAACCGTATTTTTGAAATTACGAGCGATAGAAAATTTAAAGACGAGTGGTCCGCACCATTCGTTTTCAATTCTACCGCTCGTATTTCAAAAAACGGTTTCGAAGATTTTGTTCACTTCCGAGTGTAACTTTCGAGCGCTGGAAAGTCAAAAATCGGCCCCCTGATCGCAACCTCATTCATTAACGTATGAAATCTGTTTTAGGATAGGTTAGGAGGTCATGAATATCCCACTGATATTATTATAAGAACTTGTTAAATAGCATGTATACAGAATTTTGACCCGTCACCTATCATTGTCAGGTTTTGTAACTAGGAGGTTGGTAATCATCAGTTTACTATTTTACCTTCTTAAAAAATATACTTTCTCTGAAATTCTATCTTTAACTGACTTTTTTTTTTCTTAATTAATGGCTTTCACTCCTTGTGTTTAACAAGGTGTATTTCGCCAGTATCGAGTTTTAGACAATCACCATGGACTTATTAGAGAAACAAGTCCATGGATATCACACGCGAGGACAATTGTTCGGTTAAAGAGATTTACTCTGGTGGACTAAACAGAAGCACATGGGGTTAGCTCCACGCGCTTCTGTCAAGTCCTTAACTGACTTAACTTTATTATAAATTGAATTTGATGACGTTTACATTATGCACAATCTCACGATCATTAGGTAATTGGAATGCTTTACTTATTACAAGAAGTACCGATTACTCATATACTTAAGTAACAAAACCTGCATTAATTTTAAATAAGTACATAAATCGAAATTGAATTTAATCGAAGTCTTATCCACTCTATGCCATCGTCACCAAATTGCATCTTTCAGCCGCCCATTAAACATAATGTAGTAGAAGATAAGGTTCACATTTGAATTTTCGAGTGACACCGGGGGCTCACTACATCTTTGTCGAGCAGAGTTGTTTTATTTAGTTACTCGACCAAGGGCTACGATAACATGTCAAAAGCAATATTGTTTCACAGAAAAGAATAGAACCCCTGTACCTAACCCCTGTAGTAGAAGTCTAGAAAAAAAATACTGCACAAATCTCAGTTAATTAAGGGCGCTTACACTTAGGAACTTTGTCCTTATACGGTCATGCCAGCATTATTGTTCATAATCAGGGTAAAAAACAAAAACACCATAATAGTTAATAAATTATTTATAATATTAAACGAAAATAAATACCGCCATAAACCTATGGTTTGTAATACTTTAAGTCAGGAGTATAAAATATAAATTAAGTTACATTTATACAGATAATGTGAATCGCGGGCGATGGTGTGCCGTAGCATGACGTCGGTCCCAAACATCTTATTCCTTGAGGATAAGCTCCACGAATGCCGTGTCCAGATCGTCTCCGATGTCCTTGTACTTCTCCTTTTCGGCGACAAGTTCGTCTAGATAATATTAAATACATTAGAAATAGTGCTCCAATCTAAAAATTACCTATACAATTTCATTCAAATGATTTTCTCCTGTGACTTTTTTCTGAGCAATTTACGCCTAAACATTGAACGTTTGGCTGCTCTTATAGTAGGCGCATTCAATCGCGTCATCGTAATGCAGGTTCAACTCCTTCAGTCAAGTGTTGCTTTTATTAGTAGCAGCGAATGAAATAACGTAATAATCATGAAAATGCTTACATGTGATCCTGATTATTCCGAAGCCATGCGCCGTCGCCGTTCCATTTCACTAGGGTGAGTCAATCGGGCATGCGGTATTAGAATTTAGTCGAAGGCTGGTTTAATAAAGCTAACGGTTTACTGGCTTTAAATGCATATGAAAAGCGAGGGTCGTCGCGTCAGTGGCAGCAGGTGCAGCGGTCGCAGGGCTGCGGCACCGCGTGCAGCCGGCCGGCGGCGCCGAGCGGGGGCGTCTCCGGCAGGCCGAGGTCGTCGAACGCGCAGTCCAGCTCGCCCCCGATCTCGTGGAACATCTCCTTGCCGGCGATCAGATCGTCTGCGGACACGCGCGCCGTGAGCCGGTCGCTCCCGGTGAGGCCCGCGCGGGCGGGCGCCTCCTACCCGGACCGGGACTCCCGATTGAAATACTATTCCATCAGCTATATTTTGTTATTATTTTTATTCAGAAGATAAAAAATAAACTCTCGTTACATCAAAATATTAGGGCGCACCGAGGCGTATTATATTTAGTCATCGATCCGGAGCACGCAGTAGATTCGGAGCGGGCGGAGGGAGATCGGGTGGTTTATTACGACGGGGGAGCCGCCGCCGCGGGGGGAGCGGCTTCGGCCGGGGGGGCGGGGGCGGGCGCGGGCGCGGCGGCCGGCGCTGCGGGCGCCGCCGCGGGATCGGCCGCGGCCGGAGCCGGAGCCGCAGCCGGAGCCGGAGCCGGCGCCGCGGCGCCTTCCGCCGCCGGGGCCGCCGCGGGGGCCGCCGCGGGAGCCGCCGCGGGAGCGCCTTCCGCGGGAGGAGCCGCCGCGGGGGCACCGTCCGCAGGCGGAGCCGCAGCGGGGGCTCCCGCGGCGGGCACGGCGCCCTCGGCCGGCGGCGCGGCGCCGTCAGCCGGCGGGGCGGCGGGCGCGGCGCCGTCGGCCGGGGGCGCGACTCCGTCCGCGGGAGGCGCCGCTCCGTCGACGGGCGGCGCGGCTCCGTCGACGGGCGGCACGGCTCCCTCGACGGGCGGATTCGCCTTCTCGAACTCGACGCGCGCGATCTCGTCGAGGCGCGCCTGCTCGACTCGCGCGACCTCGTCGACCTTCTCCTGCTCGACGCGCGCGATCTCGTCGACGCGCGCCTGCTCGACGCGCGCGATCTCGTCGACGCGCTCCTGCTCGACGCGCGCGATCTCGTCGACGCGCGCCTGCTCGACGCGCGCGATCTCGTCGATCTTCTCCTGCTCGATGCGAGCGGCCTCGTCGATTTTCTCCTGCGCCTTGCGCGCGATCTCGGCGATGCGCTCTTGCTCCTTGCGCACGACGGCCAGCTGGCGCTCGTTCGGGTCGACGCCGGGGATGAGCTCCACGAACGAGTCGTCGATGTCGTCGCCGATGTCGTTGAACCGCTCCGACTCGTTGATCAGGTCATCTGCACAGGCGCTCGGGTCAGTCATGCCGGGACCTGGCCATGCGGTGCGGACACTAGGACAAGGGTCTCTCCATGCCCCGTGCTTCGGACGATGACACAACGATGACTCGACGATGCTTCGATAATTTCGACTCATTCCCGCGCTTCCGAATCGGTATTGATGAATTGTATTGTACAATGATTAATGATTTTTTGATAGCTGATAGAATCGATGATTAGTGAACGGGAAGGTTAGAAGGAGCACACGGATTAGTCGTCAAAAAAACACAACACCGAGTTAAAAATAATGATAATATATATTTATAAACACTTGTGTTAGAATACTCTTAAATTCATTAATTTATTTCTCACGAACTTATCTACCATTTCATTAATCGATAACATTAAAAAAGACGGATTCCCCTCGGTTTATCGAATGTTTTCGTAAGTGTTACAGTTCGTTTGTATGCGTGTATGGCGGTACTCGACGCGCGCCCTCGGACTACTATAGCGACAATTGCATTCGGCATTTATTCATCGATTAATTTAAATAAATAGCAACAAACTCTAATTATGACACAAGAAAAATCATACTCGAAACAAAATAGAATATCAAATACTTCATAGCAAGTATATTCTTATAAATATCAATATCCATCACTCATTAAATAAAACATCTAATCTCTTCTCTAACATTAAGTAAATAGAGTTCATGGAAATGCAAACAGCGCTTGCCATCCGCGCCTGGAGCTGCGCACGGAACCACTGAACGGGATCGTGGCGAATTACATTTGTCTCTACTTTGTTCTACGCTACATTGGAATGAATCGGTATGCAAAAGGCATGGAGTGCAGAAATATCAAAACATTTTGGTCCCCATTTTGGAATGTCACATTTTCCCTTATTACTAGAGTGCCATAAGAAAGCGGTTACTATCAGCTGCATCCAACGGCCAGAAAAAAGGCCAAGACAGTCACTCGATAAATAATGACTAAAACGAATGAGGATTTACGAGTACACTTCTCATCAGGAAAATATTAGTAAATTTGTGTATCAAATAAAAAAAATTGCACATGGCAGTGGTGTTGTAGCGAACACTCGATCTCGACGTTACAATAAGCGGCTGGCAATTACTCTATATCTAGTAACATCTAGGCGCCCGCCCGGCGTCGGACATCAACTCCGAGTCAATAGAATAAAAAAAACTTCGAAACAAAAGCACATCGACAGAATACAAGGTGCGCGCTTTCCGAATTCAAATCTGACAGTTCGCCATGATGGCGGTTTGATTTCGATTTTGAGAGTTGCTAGTGTTGGGGAAGCGCGCTAGAGTGAGATCGGGTCGATGGCCGGGGCGGGCGGGCGCGCGCGAGGTGTTCACATGTTCTGGATGTCGTGAAGCGTGGCCTCCATCTCCTCCTGCAGGAGTTTGCTCTTTTCGCGCTCGCCAACCAGGTCGTCTGCAAGGCGACGCGGCCACGGTCAGTCGCACGCAAAACAACACGGATTCAAACGTTTACTGACGTCATTTAAATTATCTATTGGACCAATTTGGTAATTTTGCCATCTATATTCCGTCTACTACTTCGAAACTATATCTTCACGACTCAAATGTCACAAACTAAAGAGCGCCAAGTCATTTTTATATTACCCCGGTACTATTAAATTGCTTATTGGCTTGTGCACTTATAGGTACGAGTTTTAATTAAAATTTGAAAGATGCGTCAGTTAACATTTGAATTAAACGAGAAAAAAACAACATAAATCAAAAACCATGCATTCACGATGATATACACAAGGTTCGAGCAGTCTAACACAAAGACATGCTTCAAATAAATAATAGTAAGTAGCATATCAAAGCCCAATTAAATCAACTTTAAAAAACTATGAAATGTTTCGTTGCTGTTACAAAAAGTGGATTGTAAATGGACCTTAATTCTACTAATTACAATCGAATACACAACCGTTCTTTGCACATTTCCGTGATTCATCAAAGTTTCCTAATAAAGAATCCATTGTATATCTTTCTACAAAAAGACAATCGATTAGTAGTCACGTGCAAATTCATTACAACAAAGAGCTCAATATAATTCAAAATGGAAATATGCTGGCAACAATGGTGTAAACGATCACTGATTTATTCGAAATAAAAACTAAAAGACTGTTACTATGAAATAAAAGATTAAGCTAGTAATAGCGCAATGATTGTAAATAAGCTTCACATCTATTATACAGCTTGAACGTCAAGAAGCCAGTTCTAATGACTGCGTTAAATGTTCCAAGCTTTAGTCCAAACGTGTTAAAACTTGACTTCAGAGATACTTTGAATTGACTTAACCATACTGCTGAGGATGTAATATATCTGAAGAACCTTGAAAACTAGCAAGTATAGAATTAAAAATCAATTTTATGTTTTTCTTTCTAAGTTCTAGCATATCATTATATGCTTTGTCATAATACATTTTGTCCGTCTTATAAAATTCATAAATAGTCCGCTGTAAGAGGATCTGTTACCTTCAAGCCTGTCGACCTCCTTTTGTAGTTTCTGAACGGAGCGCTCAGCAAACTCAGCGCGGGCCTCAGCCTAGAATTTAAAAAAGCAATACGTCAGAAACTGAGTAATGGGGGAAAACAGTCTAATCTTTGGCATAATCAATTATACATTTAATTAGTTAAGTATCACTTTTAGAGAGCAATTTATGAATTAATTTAAAAATTAGACTGTTTTCTATTACCATCAAGCAAACTCATGCAATTCTTTAAATCTGATTTTAAATATTGTACTGGAATGTTATTCTGAACAAAATTTTAATAATGAAAACCAAACAACAATCAACATTTGTTAGAGAGAGCAAAAGCCACCACAACGCATGCATTTACCTTTACCGTAAGCAGCTAAGTGCAGGGAGCTGACACTACGCTATGACAATAATATACCGTTACCCAGGATGAAAATAAAATAAAATATAAATGAGCATGAGGATATGATACTAGAATATTATAACGGCGTGAGGCTCTGGTTGTTTCGCGTCGATTTGTACAATATTCATTTCTAGTCTTAGAAAACACTATACTACCATCGTCTGCATCGTTTGGTAGTTCTTTTGTTTAGTAAGTTAACTATTGAACCAATTAGAAGTAACCTTGCCGTTTAACACAAATAACAAAAGCATTAAACAAAGCAAATCTCCAAATGGGCTCAATAATTAATGTTTAATAAAATCTCAAATATTTTTGAAATATTCAAAATTAAGCCAATGATCAGAAGTGACATGGTATCTGTATAATCAGTTTAAGACTTTATTTACTAAGAGGTAACCATAACCTTAAGGCGTTACCTCTTCAATTCAGATCACGTAACCAAACGTCCTTATTTCCTTAATTGATCTGTTACCCTAGTACGCGAGCCTCCCAGAGCCCCAGACAAAGACTTACTTGCGCGAGTTTCTGCGACAGTCCGTGGATCTTATCCTCCACATGGTCACGGGTCGCCATCGCCTGACACACAGTGGGATTACTCACGAGCCACATGCGAGCCCATTGCGAGTGTACGGATAGTGTTCGAAGTTGGTTGGATGAGCAAGGTTTGATAAGCATGAAAGGATAGCTCCTAACGTTTTAAGTAATATCAAAAAGTGGATAAGAAATCTAGACATAATAGCAATGTGTCCGGACACGTTTGAAGAAAAAACCGAGCGACACTGCAGTGCGTATATTTTTTTCCCAGTGCAGCTAACCAGATTTTTTTACATCGTTTCTACATGGGCTTTAATAGGAGGATACATGGAATTTTTCCTCTCGAATGACCTTCGAAAATCAACTCAACTCAGTTAAAAGCTTTTAGTGATACTCAGATAAACAACATGTAAGCATGGAGTCGAGACTATCGAGATAGTTATGAAATGACTTTCCGATTTTAGTGGAATGTAATATGTTTTTTTTTATAAAGTTCCAGTAAGCGAATAACATAATTCTATTTCGGTTTATAACTCTATACCCTATACATGGTGACTTGAATAGTGATCCCAACATGCTTATCACCCAACTCAAATTCCAAACTGATTAATGTTTTTTTAAACCAACATCCGAAGAGAACACTTGCATATTGACAAGAGGGACAAAAGCGTACAGTCACAATACAGGCGCAAGGTACATACATAGTAGATAAGAAATTTATACACAGAGAGACAGATCCTGTAGTAAATACTTATACATATAGATGAAGCACCAACCGCTGCCAACTCTAGAATCTAAATATAACGTAGCCTTGAACGTACTAAAACTGCATGAAGAAGTAATAAAAATAGTTTGTACTCTTTACTCTTTGATATTATCACGTAGGTGCGAGAGTGAGCGATTTCATTAATCTTCAAGCAGTTCAAGGCCCCGACTAACCCCAACATAGAATGGCGATGAACATGATCCTAGCTACACCCGACCGCCTCTAGCTACGGTGGTCCGCGTTACCTCTCTGAGTTGAGCGTCCAGCAGTTTCACCTGCACCTCGTACGTCTCTTCTTTTTGCGTAGCCTGTGATTATTTATTGTTAACGAAAAACACAAAACGGAAACGAAACTCCATGCTGTAACGCACAGTGTTGCCATATTAGAAATAGCAACAGAGTACGATACTAAAGAAAACGGATAAGTTTTAGAAAACAGGATATTATAACGTCGCTAAGGAAGGAAACCACAACATCAAAATAAAAAGACACGTGAAAAACTGGAGGAAATTAACGTAGTGCGAAAAGTTACGCACTACGTTGCAAGCCTGATTTACAACTGCAATGTCCGATGAAGAATCTTTAAAAAGCGTCTCCATTGGTAAATATATACAATTAAGTATTATGGACACTGTTGTCTGTTTTTTTTGTATTGTAAATCAGGCATAGAGGGGACACTACAGTGAGGCAGAATGCAGTTAGGCAAGCGTATAACTCGCGTAAGAACCGATCCGTTCGCATTCACACCTCCTTTAGGCGGGTAGTGAGGGTTTTGATCTGGTTTTTGTACTCCTCTTCGCGTTGGTTGGCCTGTATGAAATTATTCACTAAATTACTAAATTCGGAATTTATTAAACACCTAACTCAATATGACAAATCGTTATCATTCATAAACCATTTATATTCACTTTTATCATAAAAATTCTAAAAATATATTATTTTCAACTACTTATAATACGAAAGATAAGATTACCTTAACTGTAGGGATCAATATGGTTGGTGCATCATACAATACAAGAAAAATAGCATTAGAAACCAACAATTTCTGAGGCAAATTGAATAATATATATTTATATCTTACCTGATATTAACATTAAATAATAAATGTATTGACCGACAAGTGCAAGATAATAAATTATAAAATTGCTTCAGAAGCTGTTGTATTCCAGACCTATGATCGGTCCATAACCTGTATACACTATTTAATTTCAACTAGGGATTTATTATACTTTTAGGGAGACACCTAAATATAGAAAATCTTCCAAACTACTTTGAACTGACTCCCGCTCCAAATTCTGAGCTCTTCATTAAGATGGATGATACAAATTGCATCATACAATACAACTGTCTCCAAACTCACAAGAAACAAAAAAGGTACGGCAGAGATTTGAACCCTAAATACTTTAAACGGAATCGCTCCGTCAATTGAGCCAAGCCATCAGGTCACTGTTACAACCATTCGTTGATATTTTGAAACATGTTGACAATTTAGATATAAAGATGTAGTGAATCAACATTGAACATCGTATTTTGTCGGATATTTTCGGTTCGTATTTGCTTTAAAAATTAGGTAACTGTAAAACCAGACATACACGAACTATAACAGAACACGATGTTCGATCTGTATGTTTTCAAGAGGCACAAATACTTTAACATTTGAGTCTGTTGAGCTGTATGCGTGAGCTGTATGTGTATACAGCTTTGAGCAACATAATCTCAGCTGCATTTTTTACAAGCACACACACATAGCCGAACCTACACATAAGTTAAGGTATCTGTATTAAGTGGGAGGGAGATATTGTAGAAATTCCGAGACATACCTTCTCCTCAGAGACCTCCAGGGACTTCAGGTTGTTACCAACGACGCGGAGCTCCTCCTCAAGCTCAACGATTTTGCTGGAAATTAGAGAAACGGACATCAGAAAATATCTTATACAAACGCTATTATAGCGACGACGCGATTAGCATAGTTGATAGATGCTAACAGGGTTTATCAATTCATTCGGATAAGATATATATTTTTTAAACATTATATTTTTACTTATATATGTTTATCGTTGTATAGTCCAAGAGTTTTGTTTGGGACTAGGTCAATTCGTGTAAGATTTTCCTTTAATATATATTTATTTTATGAATCATTTATTAACTTCTCACTAAACGTAGTTTCAAAAAGAGATTCATGTTAAAATCGATTCAAGAGTTCTTATCCCCCGAGCCCATTGAAGATCAACAATAAAAAGTACATTTCGTGATGCAAACTTTCAAACACGTGAAATACATTATAGGGCTTGTCAATCAATACTGATTTATGAAGGACCTTTGTCCCAAATACTTGTAGTAATTGAAAAAAAGCGTGCCGTCCTACAGTTAATAAATTATTGCATCAACAGTATCAGTTCGTAAAACAAACGTCAAAAGCAGCATGCAATGATTTCAGCAATGATTTCAAGCAAATATAGATAAATTAAAAATGGATTGGGGATTTCACTTTTATATCGGTGAGTAGGTAATGTAATTTATCATCTATCTTTGCTTTTTATTATCATGCTTATAATCTATTTGCAAGAACGAACGTAACGAACATCACGTGATGCGTGATGCTAAATATTTTTAATTCATTGAATCTTGCAAACAGGTTAATAGGATTAAAATTTCTTGTCCAATTTAACCAAGGCCTTGCATTAACACGATTAAATTAAGGATCTGTGATCATATAAATGTAATTTGTTACTTTTAATACGGCATGGGTAAACTTGAAATATCTTAAAAGGGCCAATTTTGTAAAGTATAAAAAAAAGAATACCACAGTGACAGAGAAACGTTGAAACATATTTAAGGTAGGCAATTTACAGCCGGCAAGTCTTACTCTAATTTTGTGTCATAGAATGAGACGTCTGTACTATTGACGGGCAATTATTGCTCAAAAAACCATTATTTCTGTTTGTTTGTTTGTCTGCCGTAATATCAAAGATGGCGGCTAACTACACAGTAATAGTTTAAAGCATTTTAAATTGTATGTGGTTACTAATATAGTATAGAATCTTTGACTACTACATTGCAGTTGTGCGCACTCAGATCTAAATATAAACTACGCAATTGATTTTGATATAGAATTTTTCAAGTGTATAGTACATAGACCCCCCCGGGTTAAGCCAGCTAAGGCATTTCGCTAGCAGTTTATAAAACTGGCCCCATTAGCAACTTATCTAACAATACGGACGGTCCAATCTTGTCACGAACAAGGAAGCCCGGCCTCATTTGAACGAATGCACCAGCAACTTCAGGTAGATAAGATTCGACCGTTCGGATCGACTTTTAATCTATGTACAGTCAAGAGCACCAATAAACCACAATGTATACCTACACCTGGGCCCGTATTATCGTCGCCTTTATCGCGGTGGATAAAGCATCCGTCATCCTCGCACTTGCATACTGGGCAGAAAGTGACAGATGTTTTGTCCACGTTTATACACATTGTAAAACGCGGCCATAATAATACATACGACTAAGGCCATTAAGTTAATGTATAATATTTTCCATCTTTGTGCGGGTGTTTGTTTTTGCTCTTGACTTTACGTGCCAACATTTGTAGAACACTCAAGCAAATATATGTAGCTTTTCGACAAATGTTTAGCTGTTGCTGGGCTACTCCAAAACTCGAAATCCTCTTCGACGATGTAGTCGATAAAACGCCATATACGTTAAAACATTATCTCGGATTCGTAATCCCACATTGATAGGTAAGCGTTTTAATGCCTGCGTCGATACAGATCGTATAGGTTAACGATTTGTATAATCTCTGAATCAAACCCAACAAAGGATACGTTTCCACTCAAACGGTCCTAAGCGGAGAAATCGACAAATCAGACCGTAAATATTTTTTTCCGACCAATTTGATAAATCGTTTTCGCTCCTCCCAGCTCAGCTTGAGTGGAAACGTACCTACGCATGAGGCATCCAGAATCTCATTCAGTTCTAGGTGCGGATCTAGGGATTCAATGTCCATGTTCAGTCGGAGATTCGAGTTAGGGAATGGGGCCCCTCGACTTACCAGTCGCTCTGGTCAGCGCGCTCCTCGGCGCGCTCGAGGTCCTGCTCCATCATAACGAGCTTGCGCGCCACCTACGCCGGCCGCGCGTTAGTACACGACACGCACACACAACACACACTACTACGCGCCGCCGCTCTCGACTCCGGTGCAGTGCCACTCCTTCGGTCAACACGATCAACAGTGCAGGACGTGTGGGTTAAGGAAGGGTTTTTACGGTATCTAGGTAGTTTGTTCGATAGGACGGAATACAATCCGGAACGTTTGCTGTTGCTGTTGCCGGCTAAAATATACACAAAGCAAAGCAAAATGCAAACAAAGGATCACACGAGCAGTCGAGAGCGGCGCCGTACTTAATAGTTAAATATAAACGAGGGTTGTCCCAAAACATTTAGCTCTAAATTTTTGTAAATTATTAAAAAAATATCTATGTGCTATCTAGTGCATTATCGTATTCATTATGTGATGTGTGCGCTTGCATATGTGCGGCACGCATACGGCCAGTAATTCTGGTGTAATGCGGTGCATATCTGAAAACGAAAATTGCCCTATACCACACATATTTCCTGGCGACCTAACCTACAGCCACGCTAGAGTACACACACTGAAGACGGAAGTTTAATCGACACATGGACATGATAGTTAACATTGCATAGGAATATCCATGAGATGGGGCAACCCTTGTTTTAGTTCGAAAAAACACGCGACACTGACGTCTCATTAAGAGACATGAATGACGCGAGCCACACTTAAAGCTAATGGGTGTTGCCACTTCAGAAATGAAAGGAAACGACAACACCGTCTATAATAAAACGATGCAAATTAAATTAAAGCTAATAAAACCCAAGTAGCTGCCTCGTTGACCTACAAGACATGCAAAATAACAGTGAGCGCCAATGTTAGAAATACCAATGTAGGTAAATCGGGTTACGGTGCAGCAATGTTAAGAATGCTATTGAACAACCATGCAGAACGGCTAAAACTTGAAAAACAAGGTCTCGGGATCGAGCCAGCTCAATGTTGCTTGCCACGCCAAATCAGGCGCAATTTTAAAGACTTGAAGATGTCATTGGCGATGTAGGCAAGCGACACTGAGCGGCTGGGATCCCCGGCCGTATGCGACACCTACGATTCCCCGGACTCGGCACGCTCCTCCGCGCGCTCCAGATCAGCCTCAACCATGGCCAGCTTACGAGCAACCTGGACATCAAAACCCAAAAATCAACAACAGGAAAACAACCAGAGTTTCTGTAATTACAATCTTATCACAGTGGTTTGCTCTTGAGCAAGCCTCGTATATGGAAGTAAAGCTTATGTAACCACATATGCGACCACGGAGACTTGTCCTGCCTTATAAGGAGAACGGACCGAGATCGGACACGATACGGCTCCTTCTAGGGCCGCCGGCTCCACGGGCCTTCACCGTGTGTCAGGGAAATTGGGACATGTGTAGAAACCATCTGGCAGCTGCATATGTTTCGATTAACACCACGCTTCAGCGTCCTGCTCACAAATGAGCAGTCGGAGATGGATATCTAATCTCATTCCGATGAAATGACGTGGCGTTGTAAAAGAATGGTTGTTTGTGAAGTTTTGTCATGCTCGACACTATCTAGGCAAGATAACACACCAAATAGGGAATGCAACTTGCGTTGCGTTTGTTACTTGGTATAGTAAAGGTTAGTAACTTAACAACAAACCAAACTTTATTGGGATTAGTTTAAATCAACTTCAGTTATGTTTAAAAACATATACGGGATAAGGAGTTTTTCTTTTTGCTAGAAGGGATCAATCTATTGAAGTACAACACAGCCACAGGATCGTGTGTCGCATTTCAACAAGCACAAGCCAAACCAAACGACATCGACGCTATAAAGACCTCATCGTATTTCTTGTCGGCTTCCTCGGCGAGGAACCTGGCTTCCTTCAGCTGGTTCTCCAGGGCGTCCATGCGCTCCTCATCAGCCAAGGACCTGTTCTCCAGAACCTTGCGGGCGCTGCACCCAACAGACATCATCATCAATCACAGGTCGATAAATCCTAAGATCCTACATTTCTGCGATCAAGGGCGACCCATAGTTAGACATGCAAAGGACACAGAAGGAACACACAAAGCGACTCGGCGGCTGAACACTGCTGTGGAAATATCTTTGTAACGAGCATTAATACTAAGTTAAGCGTATCCTATAACGAACCAAACAGAATACAGGTACACTTTGATTGGGAATAATGCTCTTTACAAGATCCTTATAGATACTTAACAATATTCAGTTTTAATAATGATAATGATCACATTTGCGATTGCAGCAACCTTACCGAATACGCTATTATGCAACAATCGCAAATGTCATTTGACATTCAAAAACTTAAAAATCCAGTTTTGCATTCTCTTTACCATATTCGTCTAATATTTGGAGCCGTGCGCAAAATATTGATAAGTTTATGAATGTGTCAAATATTATGTTTTAATATTATTTAACGACTACAAGAGTTGCCATAGAACGCTTATGTTCCAATATTGGTACAAATAATGGTAACTATGTATAGTCAAAACACCGAAAACGGTAGTTTAACCGCAGATGACGCACCCAACTTGAATTTGAAAAAAATTAACTCTAAAAAACACAGTGCATCCACGTCTAACTTAAGGCATACTCTTGTAACCCTCAACAATTAATGATTCACCTTGTTCCGATATACATCAAGTACTACTCTACCAAGGATAAAGACAGTAAGAAGTTCTCAAGGAATGAGTAGGTTAGGTACCTAGTTACTTCATGTCTATCGGACGGAACATCACGAAAGCCCTTCGAAGGTGATCTTCATAATTCTTCAATGCAGAATTAATTTCAATTTTAAATTACCACTGCTGTGTGAAAATTTACTGATCAAACAACAGAGCAGTATTAGTACACATAACGACTGAAATATAAACGAGAACGTGGAGTCGCATTCGAAGGGCTTGTGAACGGTACTTATTGATAAATGACGTTGATCAAGCGGTCACCTCCTCATATTTCTTGTCCGACTCCTCGGCAATGAGCTTGGCCTGTGACAGCTGGGCTTCCAAGATGGCGACGCGGTCGTCCTCCATGTTGGTTCGGTTCTCCAACGCCTTGCGTATTCTGGTTAGTGCGGGGCCAAACACATGCTTGTTACAAACATCGATATCGATAAAACTAAGTGGCTCTTAACACTTTTTAGGGAGGTCTAGAAAATACGGTGGTTATGGGCGAAAATAAAAACGAAAGCACTCATGCACACGAAAATCTGTACTTAGTATAATCCAGTTATGGTTGAGCTAAGAAGCCATACAATACGCATTTATTTAAAAACCAACACTAACAGCTTTAGATATTAGATGTCATTGTATGGCTACTTTAACTTCTAAATGGAAATTAATGAACATAAAACAAAAAACAACTGGAATAACTAAGGTTCTCTGTAACTAACACGCATCACACAAATATAAAGTCACTGTCACTTTTTCTCGGAAAATACTTAAGTGACACAGAGTAATTACAATTCTTAAATATTTATTTGGGATTTGTCATCAATTTACATAGTGACTAAACATTTGTGTTATGCAAGTCTCAGGGCATTACGTAGTTAACAAATATTTTTTTATATTCCCGAATTGGCTATAAAAGATTTTATATTCAGATATACAATAGTGTTTTAGAAGATTCAAAAATCTTTTAACTATTCTAGCTTGTGACGATTAAGTTAAGGTTGTTAAAAAAATATATATACTTAGCAAGATCTTAAAAGGACCTTCGGGTTAAAAACTTAAAACTATTCCAGTTTTTTTCTGGCTATAATGCGATTTTATACAACCTAGAAACCCTTTTAAGATTCAATGCATGTTTCTGTCATCAAGTACATCTGTTTAATCTATCATAGCTAATCTTCCTTCCTACTTTTAAAATAACTAGCGACTCACCGTTCGGACTCATCGGCGGCCTGGCTGGCCTCCGCGAGCTTGGCGGTGGCGGTGGCGAGACGCTCCTCAGACCTCTCCAGGTCCTCCTCCAACAGCTGGATGCGTCGGTTGAGGGCAGCCACTTCGGACTCAGCCTGTGGAAAAGAATAATCTACATTTTAGTGCTGGAATACAAATTTATAATCATATACCTACACAGCAAAGTAGCTATGGGTCTGTGGTGTTTGCATTATTTACAGTGATAAGAATTAAAGCCGCTATTGACCGCGATTACCTCGACGCGAGCTTAGGAAAACTATTGTCGGGTGTTAGGTAACACACGTATGTATAAGATAAAATCTTAAATGTATTTATATTTCTTTCACTTATGTTGTGTTAGGTATTTATCGGTCGTTGTAGAAGTTCAGGTAATTTTGCTCTGCCTATTTTGAGCACTGTTTTTTTGTAACATATTGGATATATGTGTTAGCCTTGCCGGGCAGCCTTGCCTGTCCCATCCTTGAACTTGTAATCAACAACAGTTTCGCTAAGGGATAGAAAACAATAGGTCGTAAATTCAGAGCCCAGCGATATTTCCGGAAAACGAAGTTTATCAAGAGTTTAAGATTTAGCTTTAGTTATTTACGAGGTTTAAATACCTTTCTTGACGCGTGCAATTTATACTTAAAGATCGTATACAAAAAGTCATCATTTCAGAAGTGCAACGCATAATGTACCGTTGTAATTGATTTCGAATTACTTAACATTTACCTAGTTGAGTCGTGTTTAAAATACCGTTTAAATTAAGCGAGTAAAGAATCCGCTGTCGTAATACGAGAAGGTAGGTATAAGAGACAACACGAATTACATTTAAAAATTGGCCTTTAAACTGATTGATGATGACGCTGATTTCATTCAATAAACAAGATGACATACTTTAACAACGTTACGAAACTATGTAATGTAGCAATTCACAATTTTACTCAAAAAAAAACTAATATTGAGTTATCTTTCGGTATCATCAAAGAACGAAAAGTAAATAATACATGTAAATAATCCTTCACCCAAATACCTACACATAAAGCATTAAAATAATTAATTGTGCTAATTACATACAAATTAACTGTAGTAGTGAGGCGGCACGAGTATTTACCGATATCGATAATCGCGCTCAATGTAAACATGGGCATTATTTAACACATACTGTTATTAAGGTGCATTGTAGCGAGAAATAAACAATTAATACTAGTAATGTATATAGTCGTAAAGCATGCGAGCGTTCACAGGTTCTAGTGGCATGTCCTCATTGCCAAAGTAGCATTGTTGAGCGTCTACACAATACACGTGTTACGAATTCACTACACGACGGTGGCATACTGATAGACGTACTACCAGGTACCAACGACCGAATTAGGATTGTGTCATTCCGTCAGACATCTGAACAATTTATACGATCTATAGAGTCTATAGTCGTTTATTCCACAATAACTTTTATCAGTTTCGGTTGGAAACCGTTGCGTGGAAGATTTAGTATTTTAATTATAAGGAATCGATTACATAGGATGGTTATTAATTAATTAGGTACGATCTAAAGTTATAAATTTAGCACGCTTTTTTCGTTTTCAGGACTTAATAATATTTCTTTAATGACATTTATAAATCATCGTTATCAATTACCTACTACGAATAAATATTTCTGTAAAATTAATATGAACAATGGTACGACAAAACCTAAGCATTAAACAAATTGTTTTTATTATTTCCGATTAGACCAGTATTGTTTATAGCCAGAGCGGCAATATATTCATGACATCACGCGTCCTTGTTCGCGAGGAAGCGCTAACGAGTCCCAGTTTCTGCTTTTATCCTGTGTCGTCATCACCCGCGGCTAATAATAGCGTGCAAGTCTCACTTTATCACTAATGCTTTCTTTAAACCAATTATCCAAGCCACTACGTAGAACGATCCGATAAAAAACCTGATTGGACTCTCATTTGAAATAAAAAAACTTGGAGTTACACGTAAGCTCACATGAGGTGTTTATTGGCCTGCGACGGGCTGTCTGTCTAGTCACCTTGAACCCGATCAGCCTTCTAATTGATGTTTAAGGCTATTCTATACACATTAGTAAGAGGTAAGGTCTCTGAACTTTGTGCTCCGCATACCTATTACTATGATTGTTTGAATGAACCTGCTCCCTTCGACGGTTAGTTCCGGACGGGTGCATTGGATAAATTTGAACAATGTTAAAATTTGATGGTATTAGTAAAAGGGCCTGTGTCTATTGATATGAGCACAATGGCAAGCCCAGCGGATTGTAATACAATAGGCTGTGTACGGTCACGCGAAGGGCCGGTAAACACCCCAGCAAACGGAGCAATACAACTGTGACATTCTATATTGAATGAAACCTTACATGCCTTCTAAATTTAAGAAGCTCAATGTCAAAATACTTTGAAACAACGTTAAATGATATCGTCAATGTGAAATCAATCATTTCAATGCAAGTCACGTTAATGATTCTTGTTGTAATTAGTAAAGTCATTTCGTTTCAAATTCGTTTTTAAAGAGGCTTCATTATCGGCGGAGTCACGGTTATGAGTCAAACTTGCAACAGGTTGCATGTCTGAGTCCATTCTAAGGTATTTCTAATCTTCTGTATTAGGAACACGGCAGTCATTAAACCCAACCCAGTGTTTGGACAACACCAGTTCAAGTACCGATGTCAGTTTACGCCTACGGCTAACGCGTCAGTCATTACAAATTTCTTAATTTGGATTTGACTCATCAAAATTTCACCAATTACAATTATGTCCATACCTAACGACATTCATTACTTCACCGTGAAGGATATCTTATCGTGTTTGATATTCGTAGGCTGATAAGGCACTCGCTCTCTCGAAGTAAATTTTAAACACGAAGAATAGAGGAGCTGTGTGATATTAAACAAGGGTTTTGAGTTAAGGAGATAATTATACCGGGCATAGGTGTTGGCTGGGTGAGCATTGCTGCCGTATAGAATTACGTCATACGCCGATAACGGCTAAGAGGTCGGACACGCCTTTCTGGCGCCAGCGGCCCTCCGAGGACGTCCGAACAACAGGAATGCATAAAAGGGTGCCGGCTCGCGGACCCGTCGACTCGCTCTACATGTGCCACAAAAGACCGGTACCTATACGACCTCCAACGCAACCAAACCTGTTACGTGTAACATAAAAACCGCCGAACAAATCATTCAAAACGCAATTATGTAAGGTTAATTTCACGGCAACCTTCACAGGCTAAAGATTCAGATCCCAACTCAGAACAATTGAACATATCGATAATTTATTAATTTTCAGGACATCACTAAACTTTAATACTCCGATGAAAAGTAATCTTCGCCGTCTCTTTTTCGCAAGATCAATCGGAAAGGGACGGAAACATGCGTACGTCGCCGCACACCTAAGTATGGCCGGACATTACTCACTATAGGTAGATAGTACCCGTGATAACTTCCATATTTCCTGACATGGTTTTGACACAAATATTTACACATTTCAACTGAAAAAACACATAACACTAAACACATTAACAAAGCACATTTCTTACTTCTTCCCTTCGCATAATTTCCACTTGTAACCGTTTGTGATACTCCTCGCACTCATCCTTGTATTTCTCCATTTCCTCCTTAGTCTGGCGCATTTTCTTCTTCAATACGTCCAGAATCGTTCCTTGCTGCATATTTGTCGTCATTTTTATGCACTTTTGTGTTTAGATTACAGGCTTAAAATCTAAAAACTAGAGACACCTCCGCTCTACTCGCGAAAATGCCAACTGACTGCCCCACTCGTATTGCTTGCTCCGTATCAGAGAGATGGGCTCGGCACGAATGAACACAGCCGGCGAGTAAAATGGCCGCCACAACCAAGACGCTCAACTTTATCGCGATATTACTAATGACGTGCAACTTTGAGCAGCAATACTTGATAATCAAGAACCTCAATAATTTACAATAAACACGAATTAAGTTAATATTTTAAACAACCACGCATTCTTTACAGAGCGTGAATTGACTTTGACAGCAACACATAGGCACCGCAAACGTCACGTCACTAAACAATCGACCGCACGACAGCAACTGGCAGCTCCACCTGTTGAAACTTTTCGGAAACAACATCCTGTGGGGTCAAAAGTGGGGTTTTGAAAGAATCTCCGAAATCATGGGATGGGTGAAACGGTCCAATGACTTTACAACAAAAAGAACGGAAGTAAGCGATAGCTTTACGCAGTCAAAGACCATTATTATCCATACCCATAATTATAAATCATGGGAAAAAAGTTCATCAAGGTGATATTTTAAAATAGTTATTGTAATTATTTCAACTAAGTTGATACTCAAATTTCAATTCAGGAAGCCAACAAAGAAATGCTCCACAATTATAATTTTTATAAGGCAGTCTACATTATACAGACTACTGGCGCCATCTAGTATGCTTTACAGTAACTATCAAAGATATGTGACAAGAGCGCCGCTTAGGCGTTAACTGAGAACACGAGTTAGCGGCAATGTCCGAATTTCGTGTACGCGATGACGTCATTTGGAAAGTACCTATTCGGCTGTTTAAAATTCCGCTAAGCAATGAGATGAGATGACAAAGGAAGTTTTTTATTGTTTTTGGCACCAACTCCGGTGCCAATAAACGTACAGACCTGCCGACTTCACAAACTATAACGCGCTTAATGAAAAGTTCTTCAAATAACTAGCAGCTTAGGTGTATTTATTAGTTTTTGTTTTTTTGGTTTATGTTAGTTAAAACTGTATTGTATTTAGAATTTTAGACATTAGGTCGGAATAAATATACTTAATATGCATTATTAACTACGTTTTTTTCATAAAAACAAATAGGTACCTATACTGGTAGTAACTAAGTAGTACTAGTACCTACCCAGGCGCGTTCCTCACTGGTCCACAAAGGATGTCCTAATTGTATTTGACCTCGAGCAGTTGCACTGTGCATTAGTTAACAGAAATATTTTTCTTGTACACCTACGTATATTTTTAGTTCAGAATTAAGGTTGTTTAAAATCATTACTACTTACTTACCTAACACCAAGCCTAATTACGTAATTACTTACCATTACCAAGAAAAATTTACTGGTTTAAAAATACTAAAGTCTCTATCATCTGTAAAACATAATAATGCTGTATGTAAGTAGGTATAACTGGATAAATGCTTTTTCTTTCTTCTTTTTATCCTTTTCTGCCGAAAATTATTGCATTTTTTTTTCAAAATAGCTGCTATGCCCATAATAGCTGAAAGAAATCCCTCAAATGGATAAGTACGCCTTTGTACTTGTCTGATTTGAATGCCTAAGTTTTGTGTTTTAGTTTGTTGTACAGTAAGATACTTAGGTATTTACATACAATTTCGCTAGTGAGCTATTTAATGTCCTAATACTAAACCTGATTTAAATTTATCAATTTGTTCATTTGTTTGGAAAAACCAAGACTCGAAATTAAAAGTTTCAAAATGACTGAGAACCCAGATCTCTTTATTTATAAGGTACTAGCTTCGCTCTGGTCAAGGATAATGTAGCTTCCTCTCGGTAAAATAATTTTAAGAGTTAAGAGATAATAATAACCCCCTATGTACAAACATTCTTTATAATACTAGTCCCTACAGATATAAGTAGATATAAAACTCAATAGAAATGTTAATTTATGTTATTTTAGTCTCAAGTGTAGTGTAGTGTTTTAACAGCTGAATAAATGTTCATTTTCTTGATCCTTCATTCAATCACCTTATAGGCATCTAAATATTAAAATGGTTGAGAGAAAACCATCAATAGTACTAACATAATAAATCTGGTCACAGTTATATTTTACATTATGGAGAGACATGGATGGATGCCATGTGTCCTTGTTAAGAGGCTAAAGCCAAATATGGTCTGTTGTTTCAAGGCAGTTCAATATGTTCATGCAATGTGACAGCTGTAACATTACTCATACATTTATTATATTATTCTCCATGTTGGATTGATAACTACCTAGGCCTCAGAAGGCTTCATAGGGTCAATGCAAACATGATACATGATCAATTTAGTTATATACCTAATTCAAAAGATGAGACAGCCTCTATATTATTATTACAATAAAAAGGGTAACATTCTGTCTGTTTGTCTATATGTTGGGGAACTTGGGGGTAACCACATAAACTACTAACCCAATAGGTATTAAAAATTAGAACGGCGGGAGTAGGTATAGTATAGTGATTGAATACCCAAATTAAAGAACAAGTTATTTTGCCCTATCATTTATTTACTGGTATTATTGCCTGAAAGACAGAATAGGTACATCTCAAAACATGTTTCTTTATAAGAGATGCCGTATGTTATCATTCTTGTTTAATTAACTGGTTGAGACAATGATTCAGACATAATTATAAATGCATGACCTTTTTGACTGAGTGACAAAGACATTACTCATGTAAAATTATTACATTACTGTATGTATTGGAAATAGAATTGTTTTCATAACAAAATACAGACATTTCATTGGACATTTCATTGTTGTTACTTATTTATTAATGTCCTTTTTCATAGACTGCCAGTGGACCTAATTCTACAGTAAACTTCCTAATTTTATTTAGGTGTCACTAAAACACTTTGCTATTCTATGAGCAGCTGTCATAATCAAATGACAGCACTAATTTTTTTAAGCGATGTGTACATAGAATCGGGTCCAGTATACTGTTATCTTAGACATTTAAATTTGTTTAAAGATATTGTATCTTTTAAAATAAATATAAGGTTTTTAAGTTCTATTTTTACACCTCATATATGTTGAGGCACGGTACCTACTATGCTACAATTTTAGATATCTATTTTGCTTTTTTTTTTCAAGTTTATTTTAAAACTACCTGTGTGATAGTAGGCTAGGTACCCTTTTAATGGTCCTTCAATATTATACTTCTGTCTCACTGACTCTCACATGCTCCAATACAAGTCTAACCAACTTTACAAAGACCATTTTATTGCACTGTAAGTACCCATTTAGTTTTTATTTTGTGCTCAGATTAAAGTCATTACCAATTACTTTATCATTTTCCATGACAAGCTCTCTGATATTCATACAAAACACCCAAAATAAACCCAACTGCTGGCAGTAAAAGGTGGTAAAAGTTTTTGGTGACTTTATTATTGGCTATTGTAAGTTTAATAAATTGTGCATTTAGTCAGTGATATTGTCTTGTTGCATAAGCAAAAGTGCATTTCCTCACCTAGAAGGCAGTCTGTTGCAGTGGCATTTGTATTATGTTCCCTGGGTATGTAATTCTTGCTGGAATAATTTAGAAAGTGTAACACCCACTCCGTCAGCTACAGCTTGATGTTTAAGATACATATATGAAATCAATAAATAATGTATTTTTAATTAAAAGGTAAGTATTTATTATTTAAGTAAAGAAATTTTAATGTAAAATCATGTATTTAAATCACCTACTTTTAGGTAGGAATATGAAAATTTGGTTATAACTCTTTACTCAGTTTATCTCACTGGCGTGATCTTATCACAGTCTAGTTTTCATCCGATTGTTTATAAGTAAGTACCCACTTAAGATAAAAAAAAATGGTTGAGAACATCCAAAAATGAAGAAGACTAACATACTATCAAATGCGATCGTTCGGTTGTTTGTATAGAAACTGATAAAAAAAAATTGAATATGATTTTCATTTAATTATGATCACATTTGAAAACATCGCGCGTCCCTTGTTTATGCCGACCGCAACGACATCTGGCGCGAGCGATTGCAGTGCCCGGTGTAAACATGTCAAACGAAATGTCAGCGCCCAGCTGATCGCCGCGAGCCCGCGCGGGCCAGCGTAGCGTCAACATTCCACCTAACGAGAGTAAAAATAGTTCTGGCGCAGTTGGCCCCCGCCTAACACTGGCGTGGCCGATAACTCAAATAATATAGGACATTACCCTTTTCAAAGCGGTGTTCTTGATGTTCTGTAGTTCGTTCTTGATGATGGAAAATTTCATCATCGTGTCGGAGGAGAATATGGAGCTGCCGAAGGCCAGGCCGGGGTAGTCGGCGCAGCGTCGCCGCCGCCGGCTCTCGCGCTCGGCCAGCACCTCGGTGCATACGCTGGTGCACCGTAGCCGCGCCAGCTCTGCCGTCTCCGGATCGTCTTCCGATGCGTCCGTGGCCAGAGGAACTTCCGCGCCGTCTCCCGCGGACCTCTCTTCTCTACTCGAAAAATCATCGTCTGAACTCTCGCGCGATTCCGCGTCATTAATTATTTTATCAAACTCGTCTTCATTGTCAATATTCGAAAATTCCTCTATTACGTTTCGATTCGAAAGTGTATCGTCACCGCTCGTCCTTGTCACTTGTTGAGATTCACTAACACTATTGACACAAGGCACAACATCGTCTGTCTGACTGAGTAAGGTCACTTGTGTGGACGGATCGGGGTTCGAGGGCGCCCCGGGGGCGGGAGCGCGGTCCCCGCGGAGCCGCGGGTGGTGCTGGTGCCCCCGGCGCCGCGCGGGGGTGCGCCCGTGGGCGTGGGGCGCGGACGCGGACATTTCTGCTCTCCGCGCGCTACGGCCGCGCTGGCTCAGTCGGCCGCCATGTTGACTGATAGTTGCGTTTTCTTCCCGCGCGCGGCGCTGCCGATGCCACTCTGCTGCCATCTTTTGTTTGAGTTTATTATCTGCTTTACCGACCGTACGGAATCTTTTTGTTTACACGTGCGCGGGTACATTTAAAACTTCGGATGTTTGTTTAATCATGTTTTGCGTTGCGCTGTTTAACTGAGTCTGTTACAAGTTATTTATTAATTGCCTCATATTGTATTAAATTGTATTATAATATAAGTAGTCTTGTATCTTAAAATAATGTACTATGAAAAGCGTCAAATCATTGTTTTATCACGTCGATGAGGTTAGTTTCTATTTTTATACTAAACAACCGGGCAACGGGCCATATTAGGTGTCAGAAGCCGAAAATAGCTGAGCGCGCGGATCTATCCCCTGGAGCGCGGATCGATTAACCTGCGCTTGCACCGGCTAACTGCGCCTGCGCGGATATTATAGTTACCTTATAATACCTACCTAGCCACTCTGTCTGCAGACATGGTTCGTCATGGGCAGAAATAGATGCGTAATTTTAGACTTTATGTGTAACGCCAATCGAAAATTTCATGGGTAAACGTCAATACTTCCTACGCTATATTTTTTTGAGACTGGTGCTTAACGTAATGTCTGTCTTATGTCTGTATGTTTTATAGGTACCTATCGGTTTTGATTGCGCTGCTTACATTGAAAATTAACGCTGATCAATAAGCGGTCCGTCCTACCAACTTAAAAGTGTACTGCAGACACATATAAATAAATATGATGGGACAATCTCACACTAATTAACCTAGTCTCAAACGAAGCTCTATGTTTGTTCTATGGGTCGTCGGTCATATGTATAGACAAATAAATAAATACATAGAATCCATCGAAGACTCAGGAGTAGTCAGGAGTAAATCGTCACGCTTATCTTATCACACATATATTTTCCCTTACCGGGAATCAAACCCGGGAGTCCCGGGCGGGACCGCTAGCTTCACAGGTAGGGTCACTACCAACTTGGTCATTCTAAGACCCTCGCACCCTCATTCCATAGCCCGAGAAATATAAAATCTGTAGTTTTTTGAAAACGATCCAAAACCAAGAACGAGCTCAATTGCATCCGCAACCAAAATCTTAACCGGTCAGTTAATTGCGCTTACACTGCCATGTCGCACGATAATAACTGTTCCTGAACCGGTGGGTATCAGCTCGACAAACTTCAATAACCATTGATTATCGATCAAACCGGTTAGGTACTGGTAGTGACACGCGAGTCAAAATTTCAGAATAATTTTCGGGATATTTAACGTGCAACACAAAGAAGTTTCTAAGTTTCTTTTTACGATCTTTATTGGGTGTCAAACTACATCTACAAAAATTATTATTAAATTATTAATCCAGCCAAATAACGCGCATTAGCCGTTTGGTCGGTAGAGAAAGGTAACCCTACCATTTCGGTTACCGTAAAAAACCCCTGCAATCAACATAAGTTTGGACCTTTTACTGTCAAAAACCGAAAGCAATGTTTTAACTATAGGCTGTCCCGGCAACCCGTTACCATAAGCCCGACATGACCAAGGTAAGTACATTGGTAAATCGAAACGAAGAAGATAGCGTAATAGGTATATAATTCGTCCTTGTTTACAGCTTGTTAAGAGTTTGAAACTTTGAAATGATAACAATCCGAACTACAATATTTTAAGTAATGCAATAAAATACTGCTGTATTAAAAAAATAGTACCTATTCCTTATAGTAACCCTACGTTTTACATATGTAAGTTAAATAATTTATAATTACACTCAATTGAAATTTATTTGATGGCTGGGCTGGATTGTCAAGTTGTACCTAGGTCGAGTTCTGGAGGCTCTCTTCTTTGTGTCTGCAGTATTTTAAAGGATGATATTCTAAATGTACGTACGTTCTGCAGAGCCTTTTCCTTCTCCTCGAGCTTGCCGTTGACCGTCATGAGGGACTCCTGGGTCTGATCGAGGTCGTTCTCAATCGCCTGGATCTTCTTCTGGAGTGCGCGGGCCTCCTCCTCCGCCTGCGGATAGAAAAAAATGTTAAAGAGCCTTAGACATAAATAACGTCCTTTATAGGAAGTGACGAGAAAGCGAGGAGTTGTTTAGAAGCTCACTCAGATTCAATTCGCACACGTTATCGCGCTGCTTTTACACTAGCTACACAAGCTACACGTGACTAAGAAAGAGATATCATTATTGTCTCAGCACAAGTCAGCACAACGTGGTTTAGCGCGTTGTCCTTTTCCAGCTTCTTCGCCTGCATCTTACTCGAACCACAGCATTACCATCAGCACGGGTAGCACAAGTTGTATCTTCTCGCATGTCGCTCAGTGCGTCTCTATCGTTACACACTAGATAGAAAGGGAGATCCGAGCGACAAACAAATCGCGGACAACATCTGCTAGCCGTGCAGGAAGACAGAGACATCATACCTTCTCAGCGTGCAGGCTAATCCTGGAGCGCGTTGTCATTGTCCTACCCCAGTTTCATCGTTTGCATCTTATTTGAACCTTTGCGGTTGGCCCTGGGTAAGAAAGAGACATCGTACCTTCTCAGCGCGCAGGTTGGCATCCTTGGCCTCCTGCTCGCATTGGAGCGCGCGGTCGAGCGCGTTGTCCTTCTCCAGCTTCATCGCCTGCATCTTCTTCTTAATCGCGTCCATGGTGGCGGTTTGGTTTGTTTATTCCCTGGATGAAAATCTGTGAAAGGAGAAAATAATTATTAAATAATGGGTGTTATAGTAATTAACGGATTAATAAATCGATTTAAGGAGGCAAGTTTCCGTGCAGTGAAAGCAATAATACATATACCTATATACCTATTAAGAATTTAATATAATATGTTACGTGTCACTTCTCAGAAAAAAGACAGAACTAGCAAAACTTCGAACTTCCAATTTAAGGCTCATTTTGCGAGTTAGACAAAATCAGTTTAAAACTAGAGATCTCTTAAATGCTTGTAATTAATAGCTACCTATCTTGCTTGTAATTTGTTATGCAATCGCCCTGGGAATGTTTTTTTTTTTAATTTTCTGTAAAACTTGAAATTAATTAACCAACCGCGTGGTAAGTACAGTTCGATCGACATCTCGAAAACAATCCAATTTATGAACGCGCGGGAGCTTAACCTATCGCAACGGAATCCTTTCTTGAGCTTATTGAAGATAATCCTAAGTCGTTGACAATGGAGGAGTGGAGTTGAGGGACGAGTAGCCGTAGCACTAAACCCTTTTTCGTTTTAAAAGCGACATTCCTTTGTTTGTTTATTTATCTCAAAAAGTGCTACCGAAAGTCGGAAACACTAGCTTATGTGGGAACAAGAAAAGAAAAATACAACCAGAAGTTTCTTCCAAGTGCTCACTGAACATAATAATTCATAATTATCAATACTAAGTACAAATCTGGCCCGTAAAGGTAATGCACACATCACCTTCAAAATAAGGTTAAAAATACTCAAGTTTTAAGATGAATGGCTTATGGTTATTTTTAGAACGCGAGCATTGCTCCGTAAAGCCTGCACCATGGGCATGCGGATGCGGTCCCGAGTGCTTTATACATTAATGTGTTCATTGCCCTTCGGCAAGTATTTGTGTTTTTAAAGCATCGATGTATTCCGCTATTGAGAGTTTTGTGAAGGTAGGTACTGAATTTGCGCGATACCTAATACTTCTACGTCTGCCTTACCTCTAAATGAATAAGTAAACACTACAATGATCCCTTCTTTCTGTTAAGTCAAATCCTTCCTAAAAAAAGTCTCATAATCACCATTTTAAAATAAAAAATAATCAGTCCAAAGTCTAGTTTACAGAATACTTTAATTTAAAAAAAATCAAACACCTGCCTTGTTTTTGAACGTCTCTTCTATAACTACGATTGTCTGGAAGAGATCGCTATGTAGCGATAATACCGCCTGCTGTTTAACGTATTTATTTTTGTAATGTAACTTTGTGGTGTGCGACATTGTAAAAAAATATTTCCGAACACTGCTGTAAGTGCTAAGTGCAAGAATGATCGGAACGAACTAACAAGCGGTTTTTTTGTTGCAGGCAAAGGTTAAAAACCTCGACTACCGGTACTAATTTATAGCGCTGGTACATTGATATCTTATAAATAACTAGATGTGCTATGTAAAAAAATCCTTGTCGAATAGTTTGAGGTCGGCAACTTGCTGATATTCGTTAAAAAGGTTTCAATGTGTTTGGCAACGCATTTTCAGTCTAAAGAATTTAGTCTCAAGTTTGCCAATATCCATGTCCATGCCATATTAAAAATGAAAATTAAATACGACTAAGTACGTAAATTGTTTTGGGTTTAGGTTTTCTAAACTATGTAGTGACAAAAGCATCTACTCTTTGATGAAAGTAAAATAGCGCATCTTCTTGAATGAAACAACAGCCATTCAAGATCTCTGTTAGATGTTGCATCATTCCATCCAGTTGTTATTGAAAGATCGGTGAATAGTTGGATACGGAACGGTAATGCCTCCGCGCCGATTACGCGCCAACTGGAACGTATTGTTTTAAACGACACCCATTCTCTTGTATATAACAGACCTTTTTATCTACATTCTTACTATACAGACGAAGCTCAATAAGTTGTTAATTTAGTTTGAAACAAGCCTTTTCCTGGCTATGTTTTCTTTTGCATAGCTACGAGTAAAAATTTAAAATCTGGTATCAGGTATGGCCGACTCAATCATCAGATTTGATCAGATGAGCTCTTAGCCCGTGTTGTTTGATCCGTAGTTAAACTGACTAATTGTTAAAATTTGAAAAAGGAATGGAAAATTTTACACATTTCCTTGAGATTTTAACCATTAGTAACGTTTTTTGAACATTAGTTAGTTTAACTACCGATCAAACAACAGGCCATTAGAGACGCCATAAAGGCTTAATATTGCAGTGCCATTGGGTTGACACGTGTAGGTACCTATTCCAGATTGAATTCTATGCCAATAACAGAAATTGCTTCTAAATTGCAATATTTGACACACACCTGCTACTTATTAAACAATGCATTTTAAAAAGTCCAAAAAGTTATAATGGCGTTTAGTAAATAAAATAAGTGAAGTGAATTTTGAGTTGAGTTGAAAAAAATAGTAGAAATGATCTTTTTAAATAATTGTAGAGTGCTGTCGATGTTTACAAGTATTGACCTCAACTATTCTATTAGCTGTTTCCAGCTGTTACAATTCACGTGTATTTGTAAAAACATCGGTTTGTTTAATAACCCTACACGTGTGTGTAGTATCTTACCTTAGGTTATGAATTGTGTTACATATTGTGACTCGTTGTTTTTTGGTTAAATTATACATACGATAAAACAAATGGATTTCTGGGCCGATGAAACTATGCCAAAGTGATGTAATCAAACAAATCCTTAGAATCTTTCAAGGATTTGACTTACTGCGTCACTTTGACGAAGTCCCGTCTGTTCTTACTTGTACGGTTACTAATGTGTAACCACATATTGTCTTTTTAAGGATTTAACGTTTTATTAGACGGGGTTCTATTGTGAAAGTAGCAATTAAAGTTTACTTTTCCATCTAAATAACTAATTAAGGGACTATTTTTGAATAATAGGAATTTTCAAAGTTGACTTAGTACCATGAAGAATATGCCCTGGTAAATGATGAATCATAAGAAAGGTATTCCTAAATGAGTCACATACATGCGATACAGCCTACAAAAAGGAAAAAGGCTGCGTCCGTTTGGTCAGACTTACGGCATTTCTGATTTCTTCAGTTCCAGCTGAGTATGTTTAAACAATGAGTCATTGTTGAATAAGCTACAGTTTAATATTTTGTTTCTATACAAGTATGTATCCGTAGTATAGTCATGGTCATATTTATTTACTTGTTGCTTTTGTATGGCCTAGGCCACCCTAGGTAGCATAGAGTTTGACCTGGCGACAGATTAAATACAACATTCTCTAACAGTCCGTAATCTTGGGTCTAACTTCGAAAGCCTGCAATATTATTTAATGAACTATAAGTTGAAATTAGAAAGCGTCAATTTCCAAGACATTAACTTCAGTTGAAAAAGTTACCAAAGTAATAAAAAAAACGCAAAAAATCAAAAAACAAAACCAAATAAAACATTTAGTCACATTTAATTTTGCGTATTTAAGTAAATCAAATTCCATCAATAAAAAACGAAGAAGTCACTGTATGGAATGTATCTTTAAAGATACTTGGCTAAGTTAAGGGCACGTTGAGCGAAAATGACCCGCCAGCCGCCAGACGACCTTAAGTTTGCATGGAATTTCGAGATCGCTTTTTGCGATAAAATACTTGAAATAGCCCTGACTGAGCCCTAACTCATGTTGGACGGACTTGTTAGAGACCATGCGTATATTATGTAGAACCGTCATAAGTTCATGACTTTGAACCTTGCGTGGCTTTCTTTCACACATTCTAGTGTAAGTATAACTTATCTCTTTATCATTTTGTCATGCACTTAAATTATAATAGGGGAATGATGCGTACTTCTCAAGTGGGTACATTAATTAACAATTAAAAATTAAAACTAAAACTAAGGCAAATTAAAAATAAATTAATTAATCAATTAAAACTAAAATAAACCTAAATATAACTAAGCTAAAAACTATAAAATTAAAATTAAATAAAAGCTAGAAAAGAAAGTATAACTTTGCATGATATTTCAATCACGACGTTACCCATCTTTTTTGAAATATTTAAGTGGATTGCTTATAGGCAAATCTTAATAGTAACTGGTCCATTAATTGTATGTTCCACAATTTTTTTATTTTTATTGTAATTAGGTACTTCGATAAATATCGTCACATTATGGCAAGTTTGCGAATTTTAACTACAAATATCTATTTGCAGAATTCGCAACTTGGCCGTGAATGTGACAGTATCTTCGCTAATTTAAATCGGCGGTGTCATTTGCAACCCGCTTTAGACCTCAATTTTTACCAAATCTTGCTATTACCTTAAAATTATCTACGTTATCGAATATAAAATCAAAACGCGGAAGTTGCGAAAACTTTTAGAGAGTAAATGAACAATTTTATGTAAACAAATTATTTAAATCACTCTAAATACCTATCTATATAGTCTTTGTCTTTCACAAGAGAACCGGTTATAGAATATTACAATAGCAAACCAGAAGCACGTTCATAAAATGCATCATTGCATCCCCGCATTCCGAGCGTATCACAACATCTCACCATATCCTACGTGTTTATCAGAGATTATAGATAATGTTTGTATCATAAACATGTTATTTATTTAACTGTGCATTGTATGCAACGATGTCGTAATTGTTTAAAGTCGAGACGAAAGATGCGTTTGGCGCGTGACCAATAAATAAGGAATTCGTTGTTTAATTATATCAGGTTAACTTACAACAACATTAATATTTTAAACGGGACATAACCGTGTAAAATAAACATTATTCATTATGACGTTTCGATCGTACCTATTGCAACGATCGTGGTGACAAGAAGACTGAAGAGGCGGGCATTAATGTCTACTGATGGTGAAGGGTTTCCGAATCAACCTAGAAAAACTTATTAGTAGGTACTTGGCCATCGCTGGGTTTCGAACCCAGTAGGTACATATATACAGTCTGGAGCCGACACCAAGTGTCCTTAACTAGAGGGTTGATACCTGTTGAAGCTCCGGATATTTCCAGATATTTTATTTGTATACTACCTACAGTATACTTTGATGGATAAAGAATCAAGAACTTAATTGCTTAAGGAATCAAACGATAAAAGCGTAGCAGAGCGGAATCATAAATCATAGGTCAGGATTCTATATAACCAAAACTCCGCTAGCTTTTCGGGCTGACAAAGCTAGTTTAAGACTATTAATTTCATAATTTTTTTTATTAGGTGTCGAAAATCTAGAGTTATGATTCCTTTGGTACACAATCATCATCGTCAAGGCCTTCGGGGATATGATATTTTAGAAAATATAAGATTCGCTAATCTTGATCTAAATTCATAATTAAAATTATTTAAGTGCATATCGAATGATAGTAAACACACAAGAAGATTATTATCTCGGTTTACTAAAATTGTTTTAACAAAAAAATATTTATGGCTAGTTTATAAAATATAGGTACACCTAGTTTATTGCTACTGAATTTGGGTGACACATTTAATTCGTAAGCATGTAATAAATTTAACTTTTCAAGATAAATAACAAAAAAAATAGGTAATAACTATGATTTGCGTTATCTTGGTAAATAGTACAATGCAGTAGGTACTTATGTAGGTACTAGAACATTATACGCACTTATTAAAAATCAACAAGGGCAAAATAGGAACATAGGTAACTAAGTACTTATTAGTTTTTGGGAAAATCATCTTTCATAGGATGAGGTTCCATAGAAAAAATATGTACGGAGAAAAACTGCACATTTTCTTCAATTCAGTTTTCGGTTTTTGTTTATTACCTACCTTAATTTGCGTCTGTACAAATAATTAAATAAGTAATTAATTTGACAATTAACGTCTCGTATCGACGAAAACAGCACTTCGTCACAGCCTTGGCTAATTTTGTTGCCGTCCCCAAGGTGTCAATTTTCCGGTATTTCAAGTGTTTTACGCCGCGAAGTAATTACAATCTACCAATACGTTCAGACCGAGAACTCCATAACGAGTTTAATTCTTATGGAAAATCATAACTGGGCACCGAATGCGTAGGTACCTATATAGGCTACAGCAACATATAAATCGCGGAGGTCCGAATTAGGAAAGTAATCGTACCTGAGTATTATGTCAAGGTGGTATTTCAATACAAGTTTTTTTTGCGAAAGTACTATAATTGTATTAATTTGTAACACATTCCGTCACATTAAATGCCCTGAATACCTCTTTAACGACACCTAAAAATAACTTAGCTGAAAAAGTTTATCTTTCCCGCACGTTTCTAACTAGAAACATGCGCACAGCGCCCCCGCTTCCCGCGCTTGCTCGCCATTGGCTAACTAATCTGGCAGGATGCCAAAAGCGCGGGCAAAACTTCGACATAGACCATTTCTATTGGCCGTCCAAAATGTAACCGAGCACCGCGATATTCAAAAATAGAACGAGCTGCTATTACAACATTTCTGGCCGCTTTCCCGGACTAGTTTTAAGAGAGCGATAAATTCCTATACAATTAATAATTATTATAATTTATAAATATGTATTACATACGTTTAAATAAGTAAAAATACGTTGGTACATACTAACAAAGAACCTCAAAATGAATGATAAGTTCCAATAATCGACACTAACTTTAGCCACCTTCTTTTACTTAAATTATAAAACCCGCACAAATCGTTAAATTGCCTAATAAAAACCCTATTAATTCACATGATCACTGCACAGACTTACCAAATAACTTCACACATTAAAATTTTAAAAAATCACTTGTCACAACACCGTGGCACTGGTACTTACATGTCGAGTCGACGCGAGCTGTGGTGCGACTGGCAGGCGAGGCGCGCGCTGCCCCGGTGTCGCCTTACCACCGCCAAAGGAGATGGGAAACCGCTCCAAGAATACACAGATAATAAAGCCTTACAGTTTCAAGTTGGCACTTGATTTGGCACTTAGAGAACAAGGACACATTTCGAAATGAAATAAAAAGAAAGCTCACCGGGCCAAAGAAGAGTCAAATCCAATTTCAATCTTAAGTACTGTATGCATAGTACTTACCTACCTACCTCTGTCCAGCAGTGACGTTTGTTGGCTGATATGCTGATACTATATTGATGGAATGCTTTAATTTCAAACTGCATTTAGAACTGTATGTGAAAAGAGGTCGTTTGACTCCACCAGCAAAAAAAATATTCAAAAAATCTCAAATTGTTTTTTTTTAAGGAATTCCATATAATTTTCTCATCTCTTCGCACCTGAACAGTACGTTATTTTATTTTATTACACAATTGTTTTGTCAACACTTGCACCACCGTACAAACGTTTTTCTTGTCCGAAAGCATTCTTGAATCTCCATCCTGTAAATAGTATGATAGGGTACATTAAGTATTATTAAATAATTACGAATTTGTGGCGCTTGCAGTGGAGACCATGGGACCTTGGTCAGCTTATATGAAAAGCTTTATTAAGACCCTGTCATCCCGGCTCATAGACTCCTCTCCGGAGACCCTAGAGCTGGTGCTTACCTCTCCCAAAGGCTTGGGCTAGCCTATCCAGAGAGGTTATGCAGCCAGTATCATAGGGACCATGCCGCGAGCGGACCTGCTAGAGGGAGTGTTCTTTTTATAGTAGTGATTATTATTTATATCTTTAATATTTGAGTAGCTTAGTTTAATTTAAATTTAAATAGGTTTAGTTTTAATTTTTAATTGTATTAATGTTGAATTCTGTAAATATGATGTCGAATACAATTATTGATAGGTACATAATATTTTGAAATATATAAGCAAATTATTAAATTATTACGAATTGGTGGCGCATGCAGTGGAGACCATGGGACCTTGGTCAGCCGATATGGAAAGCTTTATTAAGGCCCTGTCATCCCGGCTCATAGAAATCTCCGGAGACCCTAGAACTGGTGCTTGCCGCAAGCGGACCTGCTATAGGGGGTGTTCATTTTATAGTGGTGATTATTATTTATATCTTATAATATTTGAGTAGCTTAGTTTTATTTTTATATACGTTCAGTTTTAATTTTGAATTGTATAAATGTCCAATTCTGTAAATATTATGTCGATTAAATGGAATAAAAGGATTTTAGCAATAACTATCTTTCTCGCTGTGTTTTAAGAAGCACGATTGGTTACTCAGGACTCAGGAGCACGATTTGAAACTTAAGACATCCTATCCCTGTCAATCCTCACTGGTGACAAAATCTAGGTACAGTATTCCCAGCTTCTTAATAGCTTTCGGCTGGCTATCGCTATCACGCTTGCACTCCCAATGGACAGTATAGTTGTCACACGTGTGTCAAAGAAAAACGATGATTGCCGATCGCTATTTAATTAAGAAAATGGTTGCACAGTTACACTGTACATTATGTATTTAACAGCTTAAGTACCGTAGTATCTTCGTCCATCGATTTGGGTTTAGGTGTCAGGACCGTCAGGTGTCCACCCAACAGGTGCCTGCTTCTTGGGCAAAATATTCTGGTCAAATGTTTAATTTGAATTACCCGAAGCTAACTTACTCGTACAGTCAACAGCATAATGTTACATCATTCTCAATAGAATAGTATTCGTTTTGGAATTAGGTGTGTAGATTGTTTTGATAAATTGAATGCAGGTATTATTTTCAAATGGCAACTCCTTTCAGTGTAATTCATTTATGCCAACTTCTTTAATTTTTTTTGTTAAATTAACAAACTATAATTATATAAATCGTAGTAGATACATATTTATCTAATTTTATATTACATAGGTACTTATATCTGCCTCAATATAAAATTAATGTGTTGGTACAGGTTGGGCATTATGTATTTTAAAGTGGCAACTCCTTTCAGTTTAGACAACCGCAACTTCCGTAATTTTATATAATGTATTTAATATTTAATTAGGTAAATCTGATCTATATATACTAAAAGAAGTACTTAATATTTATTATATTCATTGTCACAATTATCAGATCACCTTGCAAGTTATTTGATGTAACGTTATAAAAATAGGAGTTGAGTTGATTTAAAAGTTACTCAAAACTTGTATCCATTGCAGAGGCTATAAATATAACTGTAAAATTAAAATTCGCTCTCTTTTCACTTTGTATCGTGTGCTGATTGAAGACTAAGAAAAAATACACCTACGTCTGAACCTGAGCTGCGTTTTTCTTCCTGCCCCGCTGGCTGACCATTCTTTTTACACCTCAGAAGTGGGATGAGCGACGTCCACAACCAGAAAATGGAAGGTTTGGGTCCGTACATCGATGGATTGGGTAAGCGAAAAGCCGTTGAAGTTGAATCATCTAACGAGGTAAACGAGAAAATTTTGAATTTTTTTTCTAATTTCGATTCAAATGTGGTTAAAAGGCGGAAAACTACCCATTTGGATGCGGAACTGATACCCAAATTCGATCCTGGTTCCAAATCGCTGTGTGTTAAAGTATGGCTTAATAAAATAGATCAACTGGGGCGCATTCACAATTGGGGAGATGTTGATAAATCATACGTAATGCACATGAGATTACGTGGTTCCGCCCGTGAGTGGTATGAAAATTTAGACGATTACGAATTGTCGTGGGACGATTGGAAAAACGCCTTGGAACGAGCTTTTCCCATGGCCACCGATTTTGTAGATAAACTTGAGCACATGTTAAGCCGTAAGAAAACTGACCATGAAACTATGACGTCATATTTCCATGATAAATTATCTCTCATAAAAAGATGTAGGTTAGACGGAGAAGGAACCACTTCATGTATAATTAGGGGACTACCGCAGGAGCTAAGAGCGAATGCTAAAGCTTTCAGATGCGACACTGCAGAAGAGCTGTACTACGGGTACCTATCCTCACTGGAGAACTACAGAAGAGTCGAGAGCGCTGCTGCCAAGAACAAGGAGACCGCGAGGAGCACGTGGCGCCGGCCTTCGGGACTTCCCTCCGTGAAGCTGTGCTACATCTGCCGAAAACCAGGACACGAGGGGAAGGACTGCCGGAGCCTGCTGCATTGCAACAACTGCCAGCGACGGGGCCACGACTTCACGACGTGCTGGTTACCAACAAAGGTAATGTACACTTTTAAATCTATTGATATAAGACCTGACTATTTTAGAAAAACTGTGTTTATTGGTGACTGTAAACTGACGGCATACGTAGATACTGGTAGTAAAGTCAATATTTTGACACTACGTGCTTACAATATGTTAAATCTGCCGACCTATCCTTCTACCATTGTTATGCGTGGCTTCGGCGGTAGTTTCGTTAAATCTATGGGAAAAGTGTGTTTTACTGTACAGATAATTTGCACATAAATAGTGAAGCAGAGCTCACAAATTATAATTGTGGGGGTAATATAGAATTGATTATAGGTCAGCCGATTATTAACAAAGAAAATGTCAGCCTTGTAACTACCGCAAATAGTGTAACTTTTCTTAAAAATGATAACGGCGGCAATGATTTAATGCAAATTGATGTGAAAGACGTTGAAAGTAAATGTAAAATTTTGCTTACGAATGATGTTGTTATACCTCCGTATAGTACAAGTCAAGTTCACATATGTGTAGATGGTGTCCAATTTGATCAGTCGATGTTGCTCACTACGTTACCTGTGTATAACTCTAACTCCATGTATTTTGTACCCGGTGCTGTTCTGTCTGCCACTAGTGACGTGATGACAGTTGTTAATATTGGAAATGAACCATTAGTATGGAAAGTAGGTCACCTGTTAACTAGGGCCAGCTTGTGCGATGACGATTTTGTTATGACTATAAATACTGAGACTAACGTATCAAATGTAGTTTGCGGTCAGGAACGTTCTGGAATTAATGCTAATGACGTAGATATAGGTAACATTAACGTGACTGATAGATCAACATTGATTGATCTGTTAAATCGTTATTCAGATATCTTTGCATCTAGTACGGCAGAACTAGGTTGTACAGATTTAATTGAAATGTCAATTGAAACTACCACTGAAAAACCTGTATTCTCTAAACCATACCGATTATCTTATAGTGAAAGACAAATAGTAGACGATAAAGTTCAAGAATTATTAGACTCTGGCGTTGCACGGGAATCAAGTTCACCTTACGCGAGCCCCATCGTGTTAGTTCGTAAGAAGAATGGAGAATACAGGCTTTGTGTGGATTACCGCGCGCTTAATTCAATTACCGTAAAGGATCGTTTCCCTTTACCTCATATTGAAGATCTGATTAGTTTATTGTCAGGTAAATACTATTTTAGTACATTGGATCTCGCGCAGGGCTATTACCAAATACCGATGTCTCCATCGTCGATTCCAAAGACTGCATTTGTTACGCCATCAGGGCAATAAGAGTTTGTTAAAATGCCATTTGGCCTATCAAATGCTCCTGCCGTATTTTCGAGGGCACTTAGGCTTGCGCTAGGTAAACTGGCTAATGACATGCATACGAGTACTAGTTCAGATGGCGCTCGTAGTGACGACGCACATAATAATAGTGTTGTAGTGGTCTATCTCGATGACATGATTTTGCCCACAGTAACGACCCGACAGGGGCTCGATCTTTTAGAAAAGGTATTAAATCTTTTGACCAAAGCTAACTTGCGATTAAATTTAGGTAAATGCTCGTTCCTCAAAACTACGACAGATTATTTGGGTCATGAAATAACAGCGGGAACGATCCGACCGGGGCAACATAAAATCGATTGTGTTCTTCGATATAAACCTCCCAGTAATGTCCACGAGATTAGACAGTTCATTGGACTCGCGTCCTATTTTCGCAAATTTATTAGGGATTTTGCTTTAATAGCGCGTCCTCTAACAGAATTAACAAAAAAAGACGTTCCGTGGCATTGGGATAGTGGTCAGCAGGATGCCTTTGGAACCTTAAAGAGTTCATTGACTGATAGGCCGGTTCTAGCCATATATAATCGCGAAGCTAAAACTGAACTACACACTGACGCGAGTAAAGTCGGATTATCGGGTATTCTTATGCAATACCAACCTGATAGTACACTGCGGCCAGTAGCATACTTCAGTCGTGTAACTAGCCGCGAAGAGCATTTCTACCACAGCTATGAGTTGGAGACACTTGCTGTGGTGGAATCGCTTAAACGTTTTCGTATATATTTAGTAGGTATACCTGTGAAGGTCATTACCGATTGCGCGGCTATTCGTACTACACTAACAAAAAAAGACCTCGTACCGCGCATCGCAAGATGGTGGTTTACTATTCAAGACTACGAGCTTGAAATCGAGTACAGGCCGGGCGATAGAATGCGACACGTCGACGCGCTTAGTCGTAACCCCGTGGGTAGTGATGTAGTTAGTGTATCCATGGTAGGCGAAACGGATTGGGCGCTTACCCTCCAAATGCAGGACGCTAGTATTACGCAAATTATTACACAGTTACAAGGCGGTACCGATAATCGTGATATTACTAATAATTATAGCGCAGTAGACGGGGTACTTTATCGCAAAACCGTTGCCGGCGAACGGTTCGTTGTGCCTAAACTGGCCAAATACGGTATTTTACAGAAGTATCATGACCAAATTGGCCACCCGGGGTTTGACAGGGTTGAAAAATTAATAAAATCCGCTTATTGGTTTCCCCACATGACGCGATTAATTCGAAAATATATTAAAAGTTGTATTCACTGCGCATACGGTAAGTCTAATTACGGTAGGCAAGAGGGAGAGCTACACCCTATAGAGAAGAAAGATATACCAATGCACACTTTACATGCAGATCACTTAGGGCCGTTCCCAAAGAGTCGTCGAGGGAATAGCTATATTTTGATGCTTATAAATTCTTTTACAAAGTTTGTTTTTGCGTACCCTGTGAAGAGTGTGCGATCAACTGAGACTATAGGGAAACTCAGAGAGGTATTTTCAGTATTTGGTAGGCCTAATAGACTTATAACTGATCGTGGCAAATCCTTTACGAGTCGATATTTTAAAGCTTTTATGTCCGAGCAACAGACTAAGCACGTACTTAACGCAATAGCAGTACCACGCGCTAACGGGCAAATAGAACGCGTGAACCGCACTATTTTAGATGGTCTGAGAGCACCTCAGTGCTAGAGGAATGTAGCTGGGATACAAAGTTACCTGACATTGTTTGGGGAATAAATAACACTGTCCATGCTGTAACAAAAGTAGCTCCATTCAATTTGATGTTTGCACACCAAAATAACTCTCTACCTGTCCCCGAACCATGTCCAATTAGCAATGATACCCAGAGACATAAATTAGCTACTAGGCGGAGCCAGGCTAAAGCTAAACTGGACCGAAATATGATTGAAATGAAAAATAGGTACGATGCAAAACACAAAAGTTGTACTAAATATAGTATAGGACAGTTAGTGTTATGGAAGGGCGGTGTTACTGAAGCGGCGGTAGGTGTGAGCAAAAAGTTAGGTAATAGATATTCGGGGCCATATAAAATTGTACAGACTAATCATGCAATTGACCGATATACGATAGCTTCTGTCAAAGGGATGAGAGGTTATCGCAAGTTTACAGCAGCCGTGGCAGGTGACACACTACGGCCATACAAAGCGGTTCTGTCAGATCTAGACGATTCTACAGACAGCGAGGGACGAGATATAGACAGGGACGATCTCATAGACTTATTAGAAAGTTGATAAACCTTACAGGCCCATTTGTACTAGTATCTAATTAATTTAAAAATTGTACAAATATATGATTTACATGATTTGCGATATGATGGTATAAATAAATGATTTACATGATATGAATACTTACTTAACAAATTCCGTATTTCTTTACGTACAATATTTATAATATACTAATCCGTGTTTTTAAATAAAACATGTTTCCTAAAATAAAATAATAAAAATAGATGTATATTAAAAATCTACACTTCGGTTATTAATAAAATTACGGATCTTAAAGCTTAGCTGTGTGTCATTGCTTTAATTGCCTGGTACGGTTACAAAATTTTTACTGTTTGACTAAAATGCATTAAAGCATCGTATCGTATACTATCACTCCTAATCTGTAGCTATGTGCCAACGTATCCAACATATATATTTGTCGTAGACGATGATTTTTTTGGCTGTGTGTGCAAGGAATGATAACATTTTATAAGCTGTGTGTTCCGACCTTATTCCTGCTAGGCACTCTTCCATATTTCTACTATGTGCTTTCCTACATGTTTCTGCTATGTGCTCCTACATATTTCTGCTATGTGCTCCCTACATATTTCTGCTATGTGCTCCTACATATTTCTGCTATGTGCTCGTTGGACATCTTGCTATGTGCAGCTTCACCATAATTTCTATGTGCATTATGGCTTAGTGCAATTATTAATGTACCTAACTACATAAAGCTCGGTGCAAATCAAAAGTATTTAAGTTTTTTTTTTTAACATAATGTAAAAATGATTGTATACTTGTATATTTATGCGTTTCAGTTGGACACTAATTACGCGAAGCACGAAGCGCGGCCTGCTACTGCGGCACCGCGCCGGCGGCACCCGGCCTGGGCGGCTGGCGCGCGGGAGGTGCAGGAGCCGGCCACGCTTCAACCGCAACGTCCGACCCTACTAAAGATCGCCGTGGGACACGGCTGTAGTCAGGACGGCCGAGTGTTACATCATTCTCAATAGAATAGTATTCGTTTTGGAATTAGGTGTGTAGATTGTTTTGATAAATTGAATGCAGGTATTATTTTCAAATGGCAACTCCTTTCAGTGTAATTCATTTATGCCAACTTCTTTATTTTTTTTTGTTAAATTAACAAACTATAATTATATAAATCGTAGTAGATACATATTTATCTAATTTTATATTACATAGGTACTTATATCTGCCTCAATATAAAATTAATGTGTTGGTACAGGTTGGGCATTATGTATTTTAAAGTGGCAACTCCTTTCAGTTTAGACAACCGCAACTTCCGTAATTTTATATAATGTATTTAATATTTAATTAGGTAAATCTGATCTATATATACTAAAAGAAGTACTTAATATTTATTATATTCATTGTCACAATTATCAGATCACCTTGCAAGTTATTTGATGTAACGTTATAAAAATAGGAGTTGAGTTGATTTAAAAGTTACTCAAAACTTGTATCCATTGCAGAGGCTATAAATATAACTGTAAAATTAAAATTCGCTCTCTTTTCACTTTGTATCGTGTGCTGATTGAAGACTAAGAAAAAATACACCTACGTCTGAACCTGAGCTGCGTTTTTCTTCCTGCCCCGCTGGCTGACCATCCTTTTTACAATAAATAAGTGATCATTTATGTACCTTGTCGCTTTCAATCGTTTCACAATTTTGTATGACATTTCAAACACGACGTTAAAGTGACAAGGTACATAAATGATCACTTATTTATGATGTTGACTGTACTATAACTTTTGTTTTATTTTCCGGATAATGAAACCGCTATCACATCGATTAGGTGAGACTTGTGAATAGTACCTAAATTGTAAAATATTGATCCCGAAAACACCTGTTCGGTAAATAAAAATTTGGGAAACGATAAATTAATTATCCTACTTACTTTAATCAAAACACTATATCACTCTAGTTCACCAGAAATATTATTATATCGCTATATAAAACATGTCCAGGATTTAAATATCTTCTATAGATCGGTCACTCCTGGTCTGCAACTGTCTGTTCATAGAGCTGTTATTTAGCGCCTTTCTTTTTAATTTCAACGGTCAGGAACAGATGCGGTTACTTACTTATAACCATTGCTTATAACGCTCTCTTCTGGGGTGAAGGCTGGGTTAAGGGCTTTCTCTCATATACCTTAATTATTTTGGTCCATTTTTAATAAGAATGGAAGTACAGGACCGACAATTTCAAGGCGAAAATCCGCTTAATGCTAAAGCATAAGAGCCGTTTATTGTGGCAGGGACTTCGAGGGCTACTTCTAGGTAAATTTGCCAAGGATATATCTAGGACTATTGTACATATTAGCACCATTTCCGAAGAAACAGCAATAAAGGTAAGTCAGACTAATTCGCAGCTAACTTTAAATCTGTTCTTGAAAATTCTCTTTTCTGGAATAAATATCATTTCGTAATTCCAACTAATCAAAATTGACCCTTTGACCCAATTATTCGAAACCAATACTCCTAGGGTGTTTGCGTCATAATACCGATAAGTTTTGTTTTAATTAAAAGGAAAACTGTTAATCATCTTCCTCAGAAACAGCTGTCAATAAAACAAATGTGTCAATGGATTAACTTGTTTTTAAAGTATGACAATTAATTATATATCATTAACGGTTTACTCATAGATTTATTTTTAGGAAGAACCCAAAAAGTTTTGTACTTATAGGAGCTGGGTTGATGATGATGGAGTTCTTATGAGTCTTATATAATATAAGAAGCTGTTCTAGCTTCTAGACAATAATTCGGAAGTAAACATGTTTCAGGTTCCCAAACCTAAATGGTAAAAAATAACTCATATTGTAAGACTTCCTGGTGTCCGTCCGTATGTCACAAGTTTCTATCTAGGTACGTATACATAAGACAAGAAATTTTTATAGTGCTTTCAATATACGGCTCCTCTACGGGCGGGTACCCACCTACCCATGTACTTTATACATAAAAGTTCCGCATCAATTCGACTTGAGGGGTGCTGCTGGACACCCTTGCTCGCATCTACCTACTCGTATTTTAAATAAACATTTTTTTAAATTGAAAAAATAAAGTCCGAAATACTCGGTCAAAATTTACGTCCCCGCCGAAGTTTTGATAATGAATTGAAACATTATCCAATTGACTTAATCCTATCCTGTCCTTATACTGCGATATTGCTAAAAAACATCCAACATATGTTTCAGAATGACTTATTATATTTAATTACACAACAAGATTCCTCGAGGCGTGAGTCACAGCTCAGTTGTCCGTGACAGTCCGGCTCTGGGATGACCCAGAATCTTTTTATGGCACCGGTGACCTGACTTACCTAAGATCAATGCAGCCAATTACCAACTTGCTAACTGTCGAGAACCTGGGGACGATTTGCAATACTGCAAAATAAGGAAAGAGTTCGTGATCGGTTGTTATTCACCCGCCTCCTTTTGCCAGTCTGTCAATTACTCCGACTGCCCAAAGATGAGTATTCTTTTCGAAACATAGGTGGGAGAACAGGGCCGAATTAACCATGTCGGGCCCCGTAGGCAATACAAATAGATTATGAGGTGCGCGGGGCCCCTAGGTGACGCAGGGCCCCTAGCCGATGCGGGGCCTCTAAGTAATGGCCTACACTGCCTAATGGAGAATCCGGCCCTGTGAGTGAACTTCAAAAAGTTGGGCGTAATTAGCAAGTAGTTAGCCGTAGCCGTACAAACGACGAAGTGGAAAAAGTTGCGTTATGCGATGAAAACTATTCTTACAATTGGATAGCAATTTTTTGTCGCACAGAGGAAAATTCCTATGAAAATTTTATTACGTGAGTTACCATGTCCACGTATTGCACTTGCGCTCCACCCATAATATATGTAGGTTAGATATCATGGGGTAGCCCGACACGCCCCAGCGGCGGTGCCCACTGAATTTTATTTTGAGCACTGTTTTTAAGCCTTGTACTTTCTCGGCAACAAATACTCCTGAAGGAACTTATTCTAAGCCTGTAGGAATTCGAAAATACGACCAGTAATTTTTGAGAGCATTTTTTATACTCAAAGATTTTGTTTGACTTTGATCCGGGCTGTGTCCGACTCCTTACTAAAATGAAAAATAAAGATTATACAATTAAAAAATATCGAGGAAATGCTAAATAATTTTGGACTAACATATCAATAAACAAAATAATGTGTGATAAAATAGCGGTAAATATATTAGTTACGTAGTTACTAAGAAAATAGATTAATTTTATGTAGGTAGGTATAGTCCCAATTAACTAACTGAATCCCAGAAAACACACTGCTAAAATTTACCTTTAACTGAGATAGATACAATAACAAAGTAACTAATATAATATAAATTATGAAAAAAGCGTAACACCAGTGGTAAGTAGATTTTCAATCAATAACATTTAAACAATCGACCCATAAAGTCTTAAATTAACACAAGTTTCTACAACTATTTGTAAGCGAGGAATATTTTACGATAAGGAGCAATTTAAAATAAGTAAAAAAACACGTTCGTATTTTGTGTTTCGTTGTGAAGATATTTAATCAGCTGGTTGGAGTGAAAACGTTGTCATGTCAAAGACACCCATTGAAGAATTGTTCCATCCTATTCCACCGTTATATTAAAGGAGGCAAAAACGCATAATTTCGCGTTGCGTTAGTCTGACGACATAAATTGGGGAAGTTTTATCTCTCTATATTTTTAGGGTTCCGTACCCAAAGGGTAAAAACTGGACCCTATTACTAAGACTCCAATGTCCGTCTGTCAGGCTGTATCTCATGAACCGTGATAGCCAGACAGTTGAAATTTTCACAGCTAATACTAAAAACATAATAAAATAAATATTTAAGCGGGGCTCCCATACAACGAACGTGATTTTTTTGTCGTTTTTTGTTCGATAGGTATTAATAACGGCAACTGGTATAGTGTCTACACTCTAATGTTGTATAGATAATGGTACCTTCGTGCGCGAGTCCGACTCGCACTTGGCCGGTTTATAGTTATCTCGGGTGATAGTTGAAGGGATAACGCTACCTCGAACCTTTAGTTTCGAAGTATGGTAGGTATGATTTTGTTAGAGCCCATCCGAATCGCTGCCACCATCTCCCACTGTACATCAGCTGTTCGCATTGTTAATTCCAGTGTGGGGGTAAGATTCTAGTGAAACTACTAGTAGGGTGACGGCACCAATGTTGGACACTTTTAGTTGAAGGCATCAATAATGGACATTTAACTCTTAATTCAAAGATTATAAAGTTATAAATCGGTTGTCTCAAAATAAATGAATACCCTATCTTCCGTAACCACTCCGTAACATAGTTAGGAGTCAAGTGTCCATCATTGGTCCTTTTTATTAATTACTCTGTTCCATCACCTTATAGGGTAAAACATCTTTGATCACAGGATTTCCAATCCATCCATATGTCTTAAACCCCACTCATTAAGTATAAGGTGGCCTGTGAGCCTCGTCGCCTTTTAAAACCAATAATAAACACTCTCTGACTCATCTGATTCTGAACAAGCAGCTGAGTTGATTTTACGAATTCGGACACCAAACTTTGTTTTACAAGATAAATACATTAACGGAAATTATCTTGCTTCTTATTTTACATGCGTGTAAATAAAACAAACCTTTTAAGGTATGTATTGTGTACTTGCCAAATATTGGCGCCTTCACCCCGTCCGTCACCTTCGGCCAAATAATCAGGTGCCCTTATCATGAGTTAAAATTACCGTACTCGCTAGCGAATCGAATGCTCTGTCCCTCGCACTCTATAAGAATACTTACGAGGTCTGCGAGGGACAGAGCTTCCATTCGCTAGCGAGATCGTTAATTGTAACTCATGGTAAGGGTACAATTTGCGAGAACGTGTAAAGATTATATTAATTTACATTGTTCGTACTGTACGATCGGCGGCCGATACGGTCGGCCGTATAGCTGCACGCTTAAGTGCTTTGTCACTATAACGTGAAAGTTGAACTGCAGCACTAATCTGTCAGAAGCGTTAAAGTGACAAGGTACCAAAGTGTGCTGCTACTTATAAGGCGACTGACCCGACTGTACAACAAAGAAATACCTAAGTTATTTTGTGAATGTGAAGCCCCTTTGCTAGCAATCGTAACGGCTCTGGTAAACTCATACCTTTTGGTCAAGGATCTAAATACAAAATTGTCATTAAAATGTGGATAACACGACAAAATTAAGTTTTTGTTAAATTTATGATGAGTTTGCTCTTGACTCCTGCCCTTGGAAGATGAAGATTTTGTATACAATGAAGCGAGCTCACCCAGAAGACGCCTATTCACCCTAGTTTTAAATAGGTTCAGATACAGAGAGAGAATACAGACGTCGGAAGCGCATTCCACTCTTTTGCAGATCCTATTATGCAGGTTGATGCAAAGCGCTTCATTCGAAAAGATATGCTATTGCCTCTACATTTCCTTGATTTCTCTGTACATATTAATCTTATTCATTATGGTTACAAGTAAGCAGGTCAGAGACGTGTTCTGAAATCGTTCCAGTCGCGTCTGGAACCACATGGCGTCCTGAGCTATTCCCGGCCTCTCCCAAAATATCTCAACCCAACATCGTCACTCCCAGTCTACTCCGCAACGTAAACTTCTGAAATCATGAGCGGCATCACTTTCACTCACGATTAACCAGTCGTATGCGAGACAGTGACGAAGTTCAATAGTATTAAACTTTTATTTTGGGAGTAGCCGGTTTACGTAGAGTAGCGTCGGCATACAAGGGCGGAGGAAAGTGATACTCGTACTGGTGATTAATGCCTTAATGTTTTCATACTGATATTTACGACTATTATTTATGACAAGATGGAGTGACGACCTAGTAAAGATCGCTGGAACGCGGTGGATGCGAAAAGCACAAGACCGGTCTGAGTGGAGAGCCTTGGGGGAGGCCTATGTCCAGCAGTGGACGTCTTTGGGCTGACATGATGATGATGATGATGATTTATGATTTATGACTATGTCGTTTAGCTATGTTAGGCAGTGGTAGGCAGAGAATTGGAACACCAGGTGCACCGGTCGAAACATATAACTCTTGCTTCCTCACATTCATCAACCGTTTTCTTGTTTCGATACTTCGTGCACGTACAGTCGAGTTCATAAATATGTGTACATTTTAGTACCTTGTCTATTTAATATGATGTTTTAAACTGCCATATATGAATTGTCACAACGATTAAAGTGACAAGGTACTACAGTGTACACATATTTATGAACTCGACTGTACATCGGTTTGAGGGTCTTTAGGGTTCCGTACCCGAAGGGTAGCCCAACGGAACCCTTAATATGCCTACGCTGTCCGTCTGTCGTAACTATAAATTAAGCATTGTTTTACCTAATTAAGAAATTAATGTGTTATTTTCCCGAAATTACACTTCTATAATAAATGAATAAAATAAAACTCATTAAACTCGTTTCTTCTTTACGAGCTAAATCCCTAAAAATTTGTTCAAAAATCTCCGCAAACCCAATCGTGTGAGGTTTTAAACTTTTAAACGACTGTTCCAAAAATATATATATACCTACAACACGGGTATTAAAGTCAATATTTCCATGAAAATAACAAAATACATGCAGTCACAGTATTAAATCTCAATAAATTTTTATTCTGTAGTTAGAAACGATCAATAAAAATACACTTGCGAGCAAAGCAATCGGATCGCTTTGCATTTTTCATTTCCATCCGATTATCATTGTAAATTTTTACCCAAATTTGAAAATTATAGTCTGAAAAATACTGTGGAGATTTCCATGTTCGTTTACTTACTTACCTACAAGACACATTTTATTTATAAAGATATTGGGTGGACATGAAAGAATGCAAAGTGATACCATGTAATAAGGAATATGCATAGAATTTTCGAGAAATGAAGAGCGAAATCGCATTTCTCAACAAAATATGAAAATACCGTAAAAGAGATCACCAAAAGAGAAATTAAAATTAAAATCGGCCAAGAAATACGGATGATACAAGCATGTTAAACTGCTGATTGGACAGCGATATATGTATAGACAGACAGAGAAATACGATACGCCAAGTGACGTCATAATTATAACAGGTCGGCCACATAAACTCCATGTTAAATTCCGCTTTGCTAGAAAGAGATAGGAACAAATCTTTGTTGGCTTATATCTTAGTTATTTTTATAGCTATTCAAAAAATCATTATTCTCAACTGTTTGTTACATTAATAAGATTTTATTGAAGCTGTGAAATAATCCTTAAGTTAAGGTGACAGAGTTCAAATTAAATTAACTATGGAAATGTTTTTTAAATAATAAAAATCTCGGAAATTATGCGATATTGGACTACATGTTATGCCACGTTATATACTCCAAATAGGGTCTAGAGTCGATGGTTAAAATCCTTCAGGTACGTCCCGGGCACGGTGTATAGTTAACGCATCGATACTATAAGACCCTGAGCAACATGTCCGAATTGCTACACGTTACCAGCTGTGCCCGGACCTCGGCAGCGCTTTAGTGGCACACTTTACTCACAACCGACCTCGCCGCGCCATTTCTTCCTTATACGGACCCGTGGACCCTGGCGCGATTTCAAGCCTTAACAGCTATAACTTGGACACAAGAATAAATATATTGTATTAATATATACTAAGGTATGTAATAACGGTGTCAGGTTTATATTGAGATTTATATTGTTGACTATAAAACGCAGGTCAATGCAAAAAAGAACCAGCAATACTATTATAATTCTGAAAGTAACTCCGTATGTTTGTCTGTAACGCGGTCTCGGCTAGACTGCTGAACTTATTTAGATAAAATTTGGTGTGAAGATATAGCTCGAGTCCTGGGGAAGGACATATGGTCATTTTTATCCCGGAAAATTGGACGCTTCCCGAGGGAATGGCAATAAACGACTTCTACGCGGACTGAGCCGCGGACAACAATGGTAAATAAAATAAATAAAAGACATCGGATTATCTCACACAAATTAACTTCTAAAAGCTCTGGACTTGTACAGTCACCAGCAATAATATATTATCCAACGAGGGCTCAAAAATATCTGACACGTCTTATTTACTAGGCATAAGAGCGTGAAATCATTTATTTCAGCCATCTTTGGACCATAATAATAATAAAGTGTTAGTAAATTAAATTAAAAATTAAACCTAATGTTAGTAATGTTCTAACTATGCACATACCTAAGCTAACCTACTTGGATTGATGTGCCAGTACGTGTTTTTGAGCGCAATGATGAATAATATATAATTGCTGGTGACTGTACAGGTAAGTGTAAAAATATGGGAGAATGCAACATGTCAAAAATATTTCACAATGCACCTTATTCCAGTGTAATATAATGAGAACTTCGTAACCTAATGAGAGGATACGTTCGATACATATTTTTACACTTGTCTGCATATACTACGGGTACTAGAAAAGCGTTAAAGAAGCTTATATAGAGAAATACGGGTATATACTTAGATAGAATGTATCTAAATGTCTGGGACAAAATGTCGTACATAATGTACGACGAGGTTGGCCAATAGTTTGGTAGTAACCCTGCCTACGCAGCTAACGGTCGTGGGTTAGATTCCCGGTAAGGGCAAATATGTGTGGGTGTGGCGCCAATATTTGTTCCAGAGATTTAGATACATTCTATATAAGTATATACCCGTATTTCTACCGTACTGAGAACCTAGTGAAAAAGGGTATAAGTCGACTTAAGTTGTTCTACAAAAGAGTATATACATAAACGGAGTATTCATGACTTAAACCCTTTTTCACTTGATCTTCAGGAGACCTACACCCTTTTTCACTAGGTCCCCAGCATTGTACGTACCAATGATATCCACTACATAAAAAAATTATGTGGAAAAGCTCCGCGAAGTGATTATTCCCATAAACAACTCTTAATTCGTCAATTAAATTAATCTCACCAAAAACATAAATGTAAAAAATAGGCCAAGTTCTCATGAGCCAAACCATATTTATTGCCACTAAATGCATATGGAGCCCTGCATTTAATGTTAATAAATATGTTTTGGCAAACTAGCAGTTTTCTACACATGTACCTGTTACAATATCATATATTCTGTTAGGTACCGGTACCCTATAAGCCCATTCTAGGTAGTAGGAACTAATTCTAACTAAACTGTCAATTTAGAGCTCGATATGCACTGTAATGCCTAGTGTCGCTCAGCATTTTCTTCGAACTTGTCTAGACATACGGTAACGGAAGTTAATTTGCTACCCATTTCAAAGAAAATCTGCTTGAAGATGTCATTGTCATTAGAAATGCCAAGTCATTTGTAATTGATAGGAAACTCAACCTTATTGCTGTAGAATATCAGATTGACTTTGGAACTAAGGTGGGTCACAATTTAAATTCCTTGACTGTACAGTCACGAACTTAAATTTGGGACCCACCTTAGGTCCAAAGTCATTCTGACATTCTACAACAATAAGGTTGAGTATCCTATAAGTTACAAATGATTTGGCATCTCTAATGACAATGACGACTTCAAGCCTATTTTTCTTGAAATGGGTCACAAATTAACGATCGCGATAGTACATGTCCCGTGTATCCATACAAACCATAATTATAGGTCAAATCATTCCTTCTTGGTCAGGTGGGTAAAAAAAAAGCGCGCAATCCGACAAATTTATTTTAATATAACGTGCGGCTAAGTATACAACCACGTAGTCCTGAGCTAGGTATATACGGTTAATATTTTTCCTGTTTATGATTTACACAGCCTTCCCATATTAGGAAAAGGTCAGGCCTTATATGGGAAAGATTTTTCAACTCGTTGAATGATAATATAGAGTGATTGTAACATTAGAGAGGTAGTACAGTCAGACACATAATGAACTGGTTATCTGTCTCCACTTCTGCAGTACAAGTTAAACTCAGTCTATTTGAAACGGAAGGTGCACGGAAATTTGTATTATTAATAGATTGTAAAAGAGGAAAGATAATGGGACACCTGTACGGCACGATAGTTTCTTTTTGAACATTTTGGAGGGCAAAGTTAAGCTAAAAAGAGAAGACCTAGGCTTACTTAAGGTCTGTTCATCCTCACTTGTCTTACATAGTAAACAACTTTCTAACCTCAAAATGAACCTTTTTTTGCTAAAATAGCATTTTTATCGTAAACTAAACTGAATAGGTAAACATAACGGACATCACTTGGCTAATGTATTGTCTGTGATTGCTTTATTTTGTTTAAAATAGCTGTTTTATCCAAAAAAGGTTCATTTTGAGGTTAGAAAGTTGTTTACTATTTAAGGGTGGATTTAGACCAAACGAGCGAATGCTCTAGAACATGTTTTGTCTTTATTTTTTACAAAGAAAAGGAAGAGATAATGCCATAGAATTCTTGTTCGTTCGCTTGGTATAAATCGGGACTAAGACAAGTAAGAATGAACAGACTTACTTCAGCCGAATAAGGCAGAAGACCAATGTCGTCAGGAGGTGAAAAAGCTGGCAGAGAAACATACCTACAAGAACCTAGCTCTTAGATTTACATAATGAAATCGTGAAATGAGTTGACAATGCCATCTATCGGAAAACATTATCATTATCACTAAATACAGAAACTTACATTATTATTGAAAACGCTTGCTTTTATAAACTGTAGCAGAACAAAACGTTGCTCGCATTAAAAATTAACACGCCTAACATTACCTTATAAACACATAATTACTTCATTCATTCTAGTTTTTGCCGTATGGCGCCACTATCTTATTAATGCAGGTGATAAAATTTTGAACTAGCGTTATTTCCTACAGTTCGACTCGTAGTGTCAGGAGGTGGCGCTGTGTTCGACCGCAGTTGTAACTTGGCAATGAGTCATCGGCGGTCTCGAGTCGCGTCGCGCGTCGCCTTGTCGCGACATGGCTGTCGCCAAGGTTTTGTCAACATTGATATTTAAAATATCGTAGGTTGTTTTTATGACCACCAAGGGCGTACCCAGGGGGAGGAGGCAAGGGGGCACCCTCGTTGGATTTTGTATGCCTGTCGTTTTGTTTGTACAATAGTAGTCTTTGGTCGTAGTACGTGTGGCTCGTATTGCTTGGCAAAAAAAGATTTTGATGTGGTGACGTGACAGCGACAGATGGAACAATAATCTCAAGTCAGGACTTGACAGAAGCGCGTGGAGCTAACCCCATGTGCTTCTGTTTAGTTCACCAGAGTAAATCTCTTTAACCGAACAATTGTCCTCGCGTGTGATATCCATGGACTTGTTTCTCTAACAAGTCCATGGTGATTGTCTAAAACTCGATACTGGCGAAATACACCTTGTTAAACACAAGGAGTGAAAGCCATTAAGAAAAAAAAAAACTCAAGTCAACCAATGGGCAACCAGCATATTAACCCGTGGAACGTCCCTTCATATACATATTAAAATATCAATATTAGATCGGAAATAATAAATTCCAAATTCAAATAATCGTTAAAAACTAACGTAGTATTTAGGACACTCGACGGGTTAATCATCAAAAGTTGGCTCCAAACTGGATCATGTTGCCAATTCCATTTCGAAGAACGCCCTCGTCACCCTCGTTTTTTCAAAACCCTTTTTTGCTAATCTTAACATACACAGCTGTGCTGAATAACAGGAAGCTGCTAAACCGTAGACGTTTTAAGTCGAAATGATGCGCCCCTCCACCGCAATTTCCAAGCCTATGAACCTCCAATGAAGTTTTCATTTCATACGCGTATTTCAACGTAGACAAGCTCTACTTACGTTTTTAATTTAAAACATTAAATAACACGATATATCTTATCTTATAAGAGGTTTATTTTATATTTTAATATGTCCAAGACAACCTTATACTAACTAGCTTAAAACGTATAAACACAAGATCATGTTACAGTACAGTATCGATTGTAAAACTATAACAAACTATGGTCATAAGCGCGAAGCACACAGAACGCGGCGGGAGCACGGCGGGCTTATTCGGCTAACTCTATATGAATGACAACACACAGGTCACGGGCTCTGCCGGGCGCGGGTCCGTATAAGAAACACGATACGACCCGTGCCCGCATTCAGTATTTAGGTCCATTAAAGCACAGGCTCGCGGCAAGTGGCAGAACTCCGACGCTCCCGCACTGCCAACCATGAGCGCCCCGCTTACGGCGGTCGAGCTTAACTCCGTAGTAATTACTCCGAAACTAAAATTATACAAAATTACGGAATCAATATTCAACAATACTGATACACTTCAATAGTTATATAACCACTCCAGTCAATGTTAGAGCGCGTTATCGATGCTTAAACTGCTGGCAACACTAAATATGTTCGCAACCATGAGCAAACTGTTTACATGCCACGATCCGTCTTTTTGCTCACAATTCACATGTGCCATCGCCGATATCAGCAGTTAATAAAACGCTCGCTTTTGCCACTATTGAACCTTTCTATGATACTCCGGAGTAGCATTCCCGTAATCTTGTAAATTGAACAGGGTAGACCGATTAGTCAACATGTATTTGAGGAAATCATGTAAATGCATCAACAAGTGCTGCAAAGATTTCTCGTCTAAGGCTGTATAGGATAACATTGCTCCCAGTTTCGAAAACAACCTCAACAAATGTATGGCACCGTAGATTTGTGACATTGGGGTGTCAGGGTAGTCTTGAAGTATTTCACTGTATTGTGGCCTTTCGAACTTATAGAGGAGTTGGGAGCCGAGCGTGGTGTTGAAATATTCCTTGATTCCTTCAGTTATTTCCACTATGACAGAGTGCTTCGCATAGTTGTATGCTTTGCTGGACTTCTTGAATGACAGGTAGTTCTCCACGATTTGGTTGACGGTGAGCTTGGCAGGCAGGGTGGCTAGTTTCTGTTGTCTTGTGATGACATCCCAGTCGTCCACCAGCCAGACTTTCAGTTCTTCAGGCATTTTGATCTTCACTTCAACCTTCGCTAAGTATTGCTCTTCAGATTCGATAGATACGTCCAAGCGACCACGTTTTTTCCTGAAAATTATCAAACATTTCATTTTTTTTTTAATACATTGCTTAAATAAAAATTATGATTCTGAAGGAGGATTATGTTTTTCGAGTGTATGTATGCCTATTTCTTTAGCACGCTCTGCAGCCTGAATGGGTTGATAGATTTTAACATAATGATGTGTAGTTAGATTTGTCTTGGTTGTGAGAGTGATATAAGCTATAATATTTTAATTAAAGTAATAACATGTGGGAAGGTTAATGTTTTTTTAACAAATATCGACGACATTATCAAAAAATGGAGTTGGCTTTTTAAAAGCTTGCTTTTTATTTGATTCACATAGTTGAACTGACAATGTTTCTAATCTTAAGTTTGAATTTGTAACTTGAATGATTTTCAATATTTCTGAATTTAGTAAGTTATTATTTCGATCATATCACTACTACTTAAAACATTTATTGTAGTATTTTTTGTGTGCGCCTTTAAAATCTCAATATCGCCCCATAATTGAATGTTTCCAAAAGCGTTATTTTACATTTTATCACATTGAAATTAATATTAATTACGTTTGAAGTGTTTAAATGACAATATTATCTAAACTCATTTAAATTTAAATAAGTATGAAATGACAAATATTTTATGGTTATTTCAGATGTTGCCAGCTGGACCAAATCATATGGAATAAACATTATAGTCCATTCGCTTAGATAGTGTCGCTACACTCGCATGTACTTGTTGTTATTGTAATAAAATACGAACTTAATTTTTAGTAAACTGCCAAATTCACTTGCGGCGTAACACCCGCAAGTGAATTTGGCAGTTTACATCGAATTATATTTGTATTTTATTACAATAACCACAAGTATGTGTGAGTGTAGCGACAACACTTTAATGCTCAACAATAGACTGGTGAAATCCTTATAATACTACAAATGTGACACGATTGTTTTTTCCATTTTTCCAACTGATTGAGTTTTTTTTTAGAGAAATAGCTTATAGCAGGAGATAGGGTGCTTTTTATCACAAAAACAATGAACAATCCTCAAATGTATATGAAAAACCTCTGTGCAAACCTAGTTAGGGGCAAAACTAAATGGAACTCGATTGCATAATGTAACTGTGACTAGTGATCTTACTTGGGTTGATCGGAGCCTGAGTCTCCGGGTGTATCCTTGCTAGCCGTCTTGGACGCTTTGGCTGCCACCGGGGTGCCCTCTGCATCTTTGCCTGCAATAACACAACATTTATATCAGCTTGTTAGTCTTGGAACATTTAGCAGACGGTCAGATAAACGGGAGCCCGTTGTTTCCCTTTTTTTTTTGATCATAAAGTCATTGTTGACATAATTATTGATAGTCATCATTTTTATATCGCTGGAGCCTAAAAGAAAACTATTCAGAATTTCTTAAATATCTAACGTAAGGATAGATTAGATTAGGTTTGACCAATAAAAATCGTGAAATAAGTTTCATATAATAAAATACTTTTAAGACTTGCGATAAATATGACCTAAAACACATTATGACCAAAAATATTTATGGCAGACGATATAAACCCCAGAAAAACATAAATCACTTTAGCCCAGGTCCAGACATAGCAGCATTAGAATGAAGAAGCCTGTATGTACCCTGCAGTATGTAGCTGTGGGCTGCAACCATGACTACAATCCATTGGTGTTTTTGTTTGTTGTTTTCATGTCATTTTGTACAAATAAAGTAATCAGAACAAGCATTCAAACAAAAAGATAAGTGATTTTCCAATAAAATGCTGGTAAAGATCAAAAACTAAACAGTTATGGTACACAAGCAAGCGCATTCTGTCAAGCAAAATACAGTTACATGCTAATTATAGTGGTCTTATTAAACATGCCTCTAGAATTCTAAGGGGTTCTTTAATTTATAAATAAGGTCAATTTAGCAAATATAAAGCAACCTATAATAACTATGAAACGAATTTTCTCAGCATAAATCAGCTGTAAAACCAGCACCCAATACAAAATAAATTGATCAAAAGCAATGAAGAATAAGTGAGATAATGGTTGACAAAGATAATAGTTAAATTTTTTGATATATCCTGATGATTTAACCATGACCAATTACGATATAGTTGATTCGTTTTTTTACTGATGATGAGTTACATAATAAAATTAATTTTGACTATACCAGCTGGCGTTGAGGCGCGTGATTCGGCGCGGGATTCTTCGCGCGTGGCCGTCTCCGACTTGCGCCCCTTGATAGGAGCTGGAAGGACATTTATATACAGCTCAGGGTAAAAAAAAAATGGAATAAGTAAGGGGGCTGTTCGGAGCAAAATTGGCAACATGAACCAATTTCTAGTAGTTCTATCTATCACCACAGCAAACTATTTTGCCAAGCTTTGGCCTATAAACAGGGATGGGGCAGAGGAGAAAACTTTCACATTCAAAGACAGATTTTTAACAATGTCAGACTAACGATGATAATGATAACGTTATGCTAAGATGGAACATGTTACATCGGGATAATAGTTGTGCAAATTTTGTAATATAGGTATTACACACAGAGGCGGCGTAAGGCGTTGGCGACGTGGGCCACCGTCTCTAAGGTTTATGCATTACTTAAAAGCCATAAACGCTACTGTTTTTTATTTTATAAAATCGATCTTCATGTGCCACGAGAGAGCCATGAGAAGTATACTTTGCCCAAACCAAATTTAAGTCTTGCCCCGCCACTGATCAGTGATTGATTACACATGTACAGTGCGATAGCTCTTAGAAGGTGACTTGTGCAACGACATTAGCAAATTGTTATAAAGAATTGCAGGGACACACTTCTTGTACACTTAGAAGGTGCTTCGGGTTTGTATTTGTCTTTCACACACTTTCATACGCTCTTATTAAGAGCGAGTGAGAGAGAAGTACGAACCTGAAGAACTTTCTAAGTGCTAACAGACTTTACAAGAAGTGTGTCCCTGCAATTGTTTGTAACGATTTGCAAATGTCTTTGCACAAGTCATTCACCAGATGCGGTATCTAATTTTTTATACAAAGCTTGCATACTGTAGAAATGCACATATATGCTTTCAAGGCAGATTTAGATTATTATTAAGTCTAGAGATTGTTAGTAGAGAAATTGCAAGTTAAAAATATTCTACAAGAAATCAAAGGTGTTAGTCACAGCTAAGGGGACATGCTCATAAATTAAATTAAAGCATCAGTGATAATGCAAGTAAATAGGGGAAGAATGGGATGTTCCTATTATTTACACAAGTTTGGTATGATTACTGCTGTCTTTTGATTACAATAACTGTCAGAATAAAATAAATAAAACAGAAGTGAGGTTATAAGGTACCTAATATTTACAAACTTCCGATGATATGATTCAAGAACATTAGGGATACCAGGATTGCATTTAGGCAGAGACGCCTGCCCTATGAAGACAGACTGAGGATATTGCTCCGCAGTCCGCAGAGTGAGATGTGATCTAATACAGTGTTTTAAAATTATTACCCATAGGTACAACCCCCCTGACATCCACAACATATTCAGGAAAACATGGGCAGCTGTCATCTGCATCTGCATAGCATCTGATTGCACAGCCTTAAATTTATACATACTCCCACTATTTCTAAAGTCTGACCTTTCATTTTCATTGTGTAATGGAGTTGTGGCAGCTTTGAATAGGGTACCTGATATTGTGCCCCTTTGGTGAAAGCTTTTAAAAATAGATTAGTAATGAGTAACTTTTTTGTGAACTTTGACCTATATAGGCCGCATTTCACCAAACTGGAGTAAGACTTACTCCGAGATTAGTCTATACAAATTCAGCATTTAATCTAGGTATAAGACCTTATTCCAGTTTGGTAGAATGCAACCTTAAACAATAAACTCTTATGAACACTGTTCGAAATAGGCATATCAACTCACAAGCTGCTCGCCTTTAATAAAATAACAATAATAATAAACATATTTTAGCTTGCTTCTGTCCCTGAAACACATCTATGTAATTCTGCAGTTTTAGGAAGGGACAGTTTCACTAATAAATGCAGGTTTAACAGGTTATGGTTAACACATCAGACACCATTGACATACTAGGTGTGTCAAAATTACATACAATTGTTGAATAAATCGATACCTTAGCGCACAATCGTACTAAATGTTTTTTTTTTTTCAGTTAAGTTTCGAACTTATTATTTGTGCACAAACATACTAATTACAATAACTTTTCAAATGTAATTAGTACAAGTGTGAACTAAGGTATCGAAATGATGTGCTAAATTTAAAAACAAATAATTACCAGCTGATGTAGATGGCTCCTCCCGCCCTGGAGTTGTATTTATGGCAGATTCAGACTTACGGCCTTTAGCCGGTGCTGTGGAGGCAAATTTAACTGGTTAGTACAGTGCAATAGCTCTTAAAACATCTCTCTCGTTTTAATTTCTCTCTTAGTTGCTCTAACACTCTCTGGACTAGCCTGTGATGATGCATGAATTAAAAAATTGTTTGCAAAAAAGAAACCACGATCATATAGGCTCAGCCCGAAAGGGCCAATAAGTTCTTATTTAAGTTTAGTTATGTATACTTCAATGTAATATTTCAATATAAATAATGTTATTATGCTAGTCTATCCAAGTTTAACCAAAGCCCAGACTTGTTAAGTCCTCTTGTGATGTATGGAGTGTGCAACTAAGAGGTATGCACCATAGAGGTGATCAAAACAGTTGTGTGCACTAGTTGATTTAGTTTTTGAGTGGCAAACAACCATAGAGTGGATGTCAAAAAACAATTAAGGCCTTTATGTAAATTACTTACTCATAATCTTAAGTTCAGTAACCATCTTTTGGTCTATTGGCTACTTGATGGATTGACCATTCATTTTAAACAAGCCAATTTAAAAACAAAAGCATGTATATAGACAACATAGACATTATATTTATTTCAATTGGGATTTAACATAACTAACCTCAAACTATTTCATGGTATAATTTAGCCACAGATCACTATTCTAAAAACAATAATTAAAATGGCTGACAGTGATGGTGGATTGGAGACCTAGCATTGACAAATTAAATGATTAGGTCATAAATGAAAACGTACTTTTTTTGGTCTTAGCGGGCTGCACCGAGTGCGCTCGCTGGACTTCATTTTGCCTCTGAACGTTGGCTTCGTTATATTTCAAGACACGGCTTTCTGGAACCCACTCATCCCAACTGAAAACAACCAAATTGTTTTATGTTAGGTTTACGAAACTTAAAAATAGGCAAACAATAAGTTCCACACTTACTTCTTATTCCATCCCGCGTAGTGTATGAGATACCGAACGTGTTTATCCTTTGTTACATTGCTTTTAAGGCACTTTGCCTCATAAATCAAAGGCCCATGAAAACACAGCACTTTCTCACCTGCAACCACAAAATATATGAATTAAGTAATTTAAACTCTTACAGAGCATAAACACTCGTTTAAGTTATGAACATTACTCTTGTTATTTCATAAAACTAAATAATTACCTTCAGCAAACTTTTGCTTCGGTGCCATATTTGTTTATTCGAATCAATGATATTGATATCGCTTGCAATCTACTGTCAATGAAATGGTAAACTTCACATCAGAATGAGTATTTATAACTAACTTTACATAAAATACAATTTATAGCTTTTCAAAATTCAACTTTACTACGTTCGACTATAGTAAGGTTTGTATTCTGAGAAAAGCTATTTAAATGTCGTAAAAATCGTAAAATGCCGTCATTTGGCGACGTTGACGTTTTGTATTGAGTGTATTTCCAACGTTGTTAAAAACGCCGAAACAAAAACTTTCGAGATTTCTGCGACTATACAAATCGTCACGAAATAAATTCATTTCGTGACGATTTGTATAGTCGTAGACATAAATAATGGTTTAAATAAAAACTTATTCAGCCATATTCTAGTCAAGCTAATTGCAACACTGCTCAAATGACGGGTCGTCATTGGTTGAGGTTGTGTCAAATGGAAACTTGTAAATTGTAATTTGTAGCAATTTTGTAGCTTTATAAAACAAGCCCCTGGCACATACACCGCCATCACATGACGACCAGTGGCCAGTTTCACGAAGCTACAAGTTAGAAATTACAAGCGGAACTCTCTTCTAGCAAAATGAATTAGAAAGAGACTTCCGCTTGTAATTTGTAACTTGTAGCTTCGTGAAACGGGCCACAGGGGCCTGTTTTATAAAGCTACAAATAACAATTTACAAGTTTCCATTTGACACAACCTCGACCAATGACGACCAGCCATTTGAGCAGTGTTGCCAGTTTAGACCTGTAAAATTGTAACTTGTAATTTATAAAACGTGCCCCTGGGGCCTGTTTTATACAGCTACAAATTACAATTTACAGGTTACAAGTTTCCATTTGACACAACCTCGACCAATGACGACCGGCCATTTGAGCAGTATTGCCAGTTTAGACCTGTAAAATTGTAACTTGTAGTTTTATAAAACGTGCCCCAGCCATTTGAACAGTGTTGCCAGTTTAGACCTGTAAAATTGTAACTTGTAGCTTTATAAAACGTGCCCCAGGTAGGTAGAACAAAACCTAGTCAAAACCTCTACTCGATGGAGATAAATTAGTCTTTTTAGTTAAAGTTTAGTTTTAATTTTCAATTCTAAGTTTTTTAAATATTGCCTTATTAGGAGAAAAATATATACTATTTTTATTTCATATAACACATAAAAAATTACAAAACTTCTTAAAATACTAACTATAAATAAAATAAACCTTGCAGTTCATCCGCTTGTGGCATGGCATGGTGCCTAAAATGCCGGGCACGTTTCCCCTTTGCACATTGCTTTGCATAGCCAGACTGAAGGTGCTTTTCCACCGGCGGCGCGAGACGAGACGAAGCGGGACGAGAATTGAAATTTGTATTGAAAAATCGCGCACGCTCAACGTGCGCGCACGGTGGAAATGGGTGTTTTATACAAATAAAAATTCTCGCCACCTCGTCTCGTCTCGCACCGCCGGTGGAAAAGCACCTTGAGCCACTGCGCAAATAACGAGCCCGCTCTGGGATCACCTGCCGCTAAAATAAGTCTTTCCGACACCTGTTTTACAAACTTCCTGGTGTCTTTTCGGGAGACCACGGACCCAATGTTTCCATTCCAAGTTCCGCAAAAAAGTAATTTTCATTTAGAAAAGCGTATTTGCGGTACGTGATGGTCTGGGCACGGTCACGAGTGGATCCTTCGACGTGAGGCAGAGCTAACGTGTCCACGCATGTTACGTCCCAAGCCAAGGCGCGGCTCAAACACTATGGCACCAAAATGCAGCCGTCAGGTCTTTTGCCATCCGAGGCAGAAAGACCTGAGGGCTCCAGGGTTGCCGGAATGTTGGCTGTGACGAGGGAACGTTTGACAATGTCGTTTAAGGAACTGTGCCTAAAAAAGGGGCCAGCACTTAGGTGGCAAAAGAGACCATGCCGCCGCAATGAGTTGATGTGTTGACCACAAAGGCAACAGGGGTGCGGTTCAAATAGGTAAACCAAGACGCAGACAAACAGCCACCCGAAGAGTAGAGGGATCCATCCAACAGGGATCCCAAATTTCAAGAAGGGAGAGCGTGCGACCATTGTCCAGATTCCCGCTCGGACACTCAGACACTGGTAGCAGTCTGGCTCGTTCAGAAGGGACGGTGATGTTGCTTAGAAGATTTTTGTGATAAGACTTTATTGTGATAGAGTCCCAGGCGGTTTGAAATGATTTTCAGGAGGGGCACTCTCACCTGGGTTACATGTGTTCCATTTAGTTTCGGCGTCTGCCAAACAAGAAACCCTACATCAGCGGTGTGAGGTATTTTAAGTATACCACTGATGAGGGTGAGCGTGCTGTTGACCGACGACAGAAACGCGGGGAGTGCCAGACTGCTAGTAGATCTTATGCCTAGACCACCGAATTTTATTGGAAGAAGTGCTACTTAGGAAAAACAAGGATTTTGCTGATAGTCATTTTCATAATTTTGGAGATATTTTCATTTAAAGATTGGAATTTCCAAACCGGTGCACAACGAAGAAGGTAGGTATATGAATATTTGGGGCGATGCCATATCGTCATAAATAGGAGCGCCGAGAATTGTTAGTGAAGATGGGGATAGGACAGAAATGTTAGGAGTGAGAAGGTTTACCTTGTGTAAAAGGTCGTGAGCGCTGGCTGACAGATTTTTTGAAATAAAAGTTTCTCACTTATAATAAGTTTAGGTTTAGTGACAGACCTACATAGGCGTATTTAAAGATTTGGCGCCTCGGGCCAGTTAGCTTTGCCGCCCCATAAAGAAACGATAAAGTATTTACAATAAATTATTCTCGGGTACCTATTATATTTCTATTCATGGATCCAAAATCGGATTAATACGCTTTACCAGACTTAAATAAAATAAATACCTAATTCAATGACTATGACTATGACTAAGGTAATTCCGCCGGTTTTCGTCCAATTAGCTGAGTTGCTAGCTTTGGAGGTCCAAAATAATATGTTAAAGTTATAAAAATAGGTACAAAGTACAGACAACTCAACTAGTGGCCACTGAGAAGAAAACATGATTATCTAAAATTCTAAATAGTAGCCAGAGAGTCGATGGTCTAGTGGCTTAGGGGTCGGCTCGCGATCGTAAGGTACCGAGTTCGAACCCCCGCTGTCACCACGTACCGATGGGTTTTTCTAATTTATGTACATTACCCGATGCTCTTACGGTGAACGGAAAAACATCGTAAGAGGGTAAATGCACAAAAGATCCTAAAGGGTTCGAAGTATCCGAAAGGGACCATCTTTAAGATAAGATCCACTACGCCAATGAATGGCGGTAAATTTTAAAAACCCGGGAATGCGCCATATTCGTAACATTCAGTACCTACTGGGTGTGCACAGATTGTAACGGCTTGATTAATTCAATCTATTTATCCCGTATAATAATAGCATCAAAGGTTATGAAGATAAGCTTATTGATCTGCGTTCGTTTTGTTTATATCTAGTTGTGTCAATATAAACACAGTTACGTAGATCTCTCCTATGATATACCCTTGTTGACTTTAGATGCAACTACTGCATTGCACGCATACAACTTTATATGTGTAGACATATTGCACAACGAAGCACGTCCTGATAATTACGTAAGTACCTAAACGGGTTAAAAATTCACACTGGGAGAAATAGGTTGACGAATCTGACGATCGTGCCCGATCGTGGGAAGTGATTCATTTTGTGGAAACCGCAGTACAAGCCTTTTAGGAAAGGAAGCGAAAATTAACTTAACTCGATCCCTGGGGTATTATTTATATAATTCATCCAACACTAATCTCGCTAATTTTCAACGCTATTTGTTTTCGCACCAACCTTCGTTTTTTTCTGTTTCGCCTTCTGGGTTTCTGGTGCAGAAAGCCATTGGGCGTTATGTCCGCCATTTGTACTTTACTGTGTTTAGTGCAATTGACTTTAAATAAATAAATAAATTACTTGAGCCATACCCAGGATTAGTGACTAGGTAGATTATATACCTCCTAGCGTCATCGTCTCTCCTCCCAGTTTCTATCACCGTCGTTATTTCCAGCAAAATGGTGAAGCTAACTACAAAGCAAGTACAGTTCTACAAAGACAACGGCTACATCAAGCTGACCGGTATCTTTACGGAGCGGGAGATGGACGAGATCACCAAGGAGTATGACCGGATCTTCTCCCTCAAGACCAACCCTGGGACGGAGACGGCTTGCAACCGTGCGCCCATGAGCAAGGTTGCCAAGAGTGAAAATAATACTGTGAGTAGCTTTAGGAAATACAGAAAACACCCTCTGTTCGTAGGTCCGTGAGCTACGTTCAAGGACGACCGGTTTGGCGGGGACTTAGGCGTTAAAGGGGACGGCCACCGCCCAATCTATTAAGTGAAGTCAACTCGGCCAAGGGGTTGCTAGATTTTGTAGTAAAAATCAGATAAATCAATCTAAGTATAATTTGTTAGTTACACATAAAAATACTTAAGAAGTATGTTAGTATACATGCAGATCAGATCTTTATAAATAAAAGACTGGCATCACGGGCTCCCACGTATCACGTGCAAGTCCCTGAAACTCAAGGCTCAGGACGGCAGAGTACATTCTGTCCGCTAGATTTCTTGCGTTCAATCAACGCCGGCATCCGCAAACATATCAGATCAGACGCGTCTGTAGTTTTGTTTGTATGCAGGATATAACAAGTGCGGGGAACCAAATTTAAGTGTCGAGTCTCATTTCATCACCTCCCCTAAGAAGGAGGACAAATTATTCTTGCTAGAACCGCTCATCTCGATCATTAGGTGTTCAGTAACATCTTAACGACATATTTATCCCTGTTAATTCCAGGTGCAAGCGGTCCACAACATGCAGTACCACAGCGCGGTATTCTCGCGTCTCCTCCACAACAACAACCTGTTGGATGCCCTGGAGAGCGTGATGGGCACACCAGACATCTTGCTGCACCACAATAAGGCACACAGGATGCCGTCAGGTGTTGGAGCACCTTACCTTATGCACCAGGTAGACAAAATATCGGCGAAAACTTAAAAGAGCCCTGGGGGCCGATTTTTGAATTTCGAGCGCTCGAAAGTTTAACTCGGAAGTGAGCAAAATCTTCGAAACCGTTTTTTAAAATACGAGCGGTGGAATTGAAAACGAATGGTGTGGACCATCGTGTATAAATTTTCTATCGCTCGTAATTTTAAAAATACGGTTTCACAGATTTTGCTCAGTTCCGAGTGAAACTTTCGAGCGTCCGAAAGTAAAAAATCAGCCCCCTGGAAATTGACTACATATTTCACAAAAAAGGTCTTTAAAATGATCGAAAGTTTTGAATTTACACTCTAATGAACAAAATGTTAGCAAATAGGTTGTTTTTGTTTAACGACAGATTTGTCATGTTATTATATTATAAGGCAGACAATATAGAAACAAGGATTATCTCTGTAGAACCACAAATACAATCCCTTGCAACATGAACTACCCCTTAATCCATTTAGACTGATCTCGAACTCTTGACACTGCTTCCTTCCAGGACTATCATTACTTCCCGTTCAAGAACGACTCCATGGTGGGGGCGTTCATCCACATCTCCAAGTGTGACCCTGAGAACGGCGGTCTGTGCATCTACCCTGGTTCCCACAAGAACGGACCGCTCGAGGATTTTGGAGTGAAGGAAAAGGTGGACCCATACGGCAATCACTACCACTGGATGGACCCGGTGAGCATCTAATCCTCCTTAGTTGGTTAGGTCCCTTTGTTCCATGGACTAACGAATTATGTATTGAAAATTACGTCATAACTGAACACAAAATGCGAAGTTCCATTGGAACAAATAGGACCTACCCTTAAGTATAGTTCTGCATAAATTCTAGGTCTTCTCGATGTGACTACAGTACATCTTAGGATATTGTGTTGCTTCGGATTGCTGCCAAGCACTGCAGCTTCATCGCAATGTTTTGGTTCCCATTTGAACTGATTGTACTATGGTGTGACTAGCAAGAAGAGGCATTGCCATCTTAGTCTCAGCCTCAGATCCTGATGTGAAAAAGTCTTGGGATACGACTTTTTTCTTATGAGACTTAAGACTTTTTTTTAAACTTCGTTTCTTTATTTTTCGAATTTCTGTCGAGATAACATTACAGCATTAATTGCTCAGTGTATGCGTCGAAAGAAACCCAATACGTCGTCAAAAACACATTCTGCGCCTGGGTTTGACTGGGTCTCAGCCTGACTGTACTAGGAATCAGATTTTTACCGAGACTTATTCCTCATAAAGAACATTAAGGCTCATAACACATGTCTTAAAACACTTTAATTTATTCAGGCTAAATACCCCATCGAGAAAGCCAACCCGGTGTACGCAGAGCGCGGCGATGTGGTGCTGTTTTCTTACCTGACCGTGCATGGAAGCTACCAGAACGTCTCCGACCGTCCTCGCTCCGTGTTCCTCATCCAGGTCAGGGCGGCTGATGACGAGCCGCTTTCTGAACTTCATCAGAGCGAGGGTCAAGGCTGGGTGCTGAGAGGCAAGAACGACTACAGGAAAGCTACAATGGCCGAGAGATTCTTACATTGATTGCTTTATTAAAGTTTTGGGGTGATTCTGGTGTTTTATTGTGGTACTATGTTAGAAAAGGCAATGAGAGTGGGTGATCTAGTGTTTTAGGATATCTGTCAATTTGTAATTACGAATTAGTACCTAGAGTGTTCGATCCCCAGCCAATAAAATACGTAGTAACTCTTATTTAATCTGTGCCCCAGCGGTCGTCATGCTAGGTATGTTTTTCATTAGGTTCATAGACAATGTCTCAAAATAGGAGATTGTTCAACGAGGGACTGAAGTAAACCACATTATGGCTTTTTAGTCTCCAGTTAATCACTCTACTTTTCACTTCGATTTCGAGAAAAAATAGTACTTAGATTGTTTATCAAGGGACACGAGACATTTAGCCACCCTAGCAAATAGTTCGTGTCATTGTGGTATTTTAGTCAAGAATGAAATTCGATTGCGAGAAAAAAAATCTTAAGTTAAGTATAATAGTTTTAACATAGACACGTACAAAACTACAACTTAATAGCGCTATCATTTTCATATCACTCTCAATCAGTTACTGTACTGCAGAAAGAGACAAGAAGGTTGTTTTTGGGGTTAGAATATAACAAACATTCCATAGACACCATTTCTAAAAACGAAGACTGAGGCGGTAAAGGTTGTATCAGCCCAGCGTGCCTTCCACTGCGCACTCCGACGACAATTCAGGGCAACATCATCAAATGCCAACATGTATCGGGCTGTTTGCGGTATTCCAAGACTTTTTCTTATAAGGAAATTAGAAAAAGTACTTTAGTCCCTAGGGATTAAAAAAATGCGTCACTTTAGTCCGCCTATACATGGCTTTTAGGAGTTATTTTAGAGCGTAAGAAGTGAATAGAACTTTGAAACTATTTACCCGACTGCGTCAGAAGGAGGGTTATGTTTTTCGAGCGTATGTATGTATGTACTCGTATGTCTATTTCTGGGCACGCTCTGCAGCTTAAACGGCTTGAAGGATTTTGACATACGAGGTGTCATTCGATTTGTCTTAATTGCCGAAGTGACATAGGGTATATAATATTTCAATATGGCGTCCGCGGAAAAAAATATGGAGGGGTAATTTTTTTTTATTATTATAACAATATGGGTATCAAATGAAAGCTATTAAATAGCCCATTCCAAATATATATACATTATAACACTTTTATGCTACTACTTTGACAGGAAAGTCAAAAAATACGTAAATGTTAAGTATAAACTCCTTTCGCTAGAAAGAGAGTTTCGCTTCAAATTACAAGCGAAATCACTTGTAGCTTCGCGACATTAAAAATTTAAGCTCCAGAGCTCATATATTGCTTATTAATAATTAATTAAACCACTATTTTATTAATAAAAACATAAAAACTTAAATAAATTAAATTATTAAAAATAAACAAAAAACCCGACTGCAATAAAAAAACAAGTGAAAAGCGAAAAACAAGCTATATAATCTATAGAAAATTGTAAGAGCATGTGCTTATTGATATTTATAACAATTTAAATTTAACTTGAATATTGGTAAAGGTATTGCAGCGGGGGACAAGCAATGAATTTCAAAACCTATATCTTGAAAAAAAATAACATTTGGACTAGCTTGTCCCCGCCTGGAACACCTTTACCAATATTCAAGTTGGATTTAAATTGTTATAAATATCAATAAGTACATGCTCTTACAATTTTCTATAGATTATATAGCTTGTTTTTCGCTTTTCAGTTGTTTTTTTTATTGCAGTCAGGTTTTTTGTTTATTTTTAATAATTTAATTTTTGAAACTACGTTTTTAGTCACACAAACATTGTCCTATTATCATATGAAACACAACAAAAACGAATTATTCTATTTGGTGCAGTCGTTCGGAAGTTATGCGCGTACATATATTGTCGATTGATTATATTTAAATATATATAATATCAACCTACAATGATTATACTTTGGATTGACACGTAATTGAGTAACAGCACCCGTTACAATACTATACACGCCAATTTAAGTAATGGATCCCTGTATTATTTAGAACGGCTTCAGTCTCCATCAATACATTTTTGCATGAAGAGCCTTACAATATTTTAGTCGATTTATTCGGCAACACTTATTTAATAAAACTACGAGTCTATGCCAAAATTTACAATCATGCGATCATGGGGCCGTTGCCAAGATGCAAACGCCCTAAAGTACCTAAACGTTTTTCTTTTCAATCACTCAAAATATATGTGAAGGCAGTTAACTACGTGCTTTATTGCTGCGTACGAGAATGTCATCCCAATCCCATGCATTTTGAGTGATAGAAAAGTAAAAACGTTCGTATAGCGTTTGTATTGGCTAGGCCTGGATCGTAATGAAAAATGCCTCCTAATAATTAAATTATCACATATCATGATGTCGATAAGAGAAGTCGTAGATCGTGCAACATCTGACCCCGATAACTGAAGTATGACGTCTAGTGTTGGAAAAATAAATACATTCTTAACACCAGCTCGTACGACATGACGGACATGAGTTGTTATTCACTACCTTCCTTTTAGATCACGTGATACGAAAAGTCACGTGATCTACCAGTGACGCGATTGGTTTAAAAACGAATCGAATAGAAACGATAGTTAGCGTAATGCATCTTGGCAGGGCCCTCTGTACCCTTACCATGAGTTACAATTAACGTACTCGCTAGCGGGCGAATGCTCTGTCACTCGCAGACCTCGCAGTATTCTTATAGAGTGCAAGGGACAGAGCATTCGACTCGCTAGCGAGTACCTACGGTAATTGTAACTCATGGTAAGGGTACAGATCTGTTTAAAAACCGGCAGAGGGATGGAGCTTACGTAACTTTGAGCTTCGATTTTTCATGTAGGGCCTCTGGATTGTTTTCGAAACTTCCTCTGCCGCCTACTCGAGACTAATTCGGATGAAAGAGACCATAACGTAGTTTGAAGTTAGATTTTCGAAGTGGTCCCCAAGCTCTTCTACCTTAGTTGTATCTTGCTTGTAGCATATGCTGAAGTCCCTCCTCCCCCTCTTAATCTGTTGACCAATTAATAACAAGCGGGATGTTTTGAATTTGAGATGATAAGATAACGAAGAGTCAAAGGGTAGAGATAAGTTAATGACAATATAGAAAGGTTACCCATAGAGACCAGCATTTGGTGCGACTGCTGCGCCATAGACGAACGAGGGTCTACATCTACGCTACATCCAGGTACTTTTTTTGTATCTTTTTACTGGTTATTGCTTATTAAATTATTGTTTCGAATGTTTCGTAGGTACATTGCGTTTTATCTTCAAAAGAGTCCGCGTAGTATTTGTATTTTGTTATCCCAAGGGAACTGTAGATTATTCCGGGATAAAAAGTAGCCTATGTGGTATAACAGATTATAATCCATCTCTGTACCAAATTTCATCCAAATCCATTCAGCTGTTCTGGCGTGATTGAGTATAATATTAGTAAGACAATGTTTGGTAATGTCCTACTCGTATTTAAGTAGATAGAAGGTGGAATAAAGTGAAGTCTATCCCGGAAAGTATAGGAGTGCTTGATTTTTTTTAATGCCTATTTGGGTAATCCATCCAGGGCAGTCATTAAGCGTTTAATTTTTTTTTTTATTAGAGCCGCGACTACACAGTTTAGGGCGAATATGGCAGAATATATCTTTGTGGAACTCTGGGAAATAAAGTTCTAAAGTACTAATAACTTCTTCCTTAATTATTATTATTATGAAACACTTTTGTCGTAAAGACCTTATTTACTGCCAAGTAAGACTAAATTCGATGAATCATTATACAAAATTACTTCTCTCAATTTTACAGAAAAATGGTGAAGTTAACACCAGAGCAGAAGAAGTTCTACAAGGACAATGGCTTCATCAAGCTGTCGGGCATCTTCACAGAGAAGGAGATGGACATGTACTCCAAGGAGTATGACCGCCTGTTCTTCCTCAAGAACAACCCTGGCATGGAGGCGGCGTGGCTCGGCTCCGCCATGAGCAAGGCCGCTGACAACGAGTCTTATTCTGTAAGTAGGGTTGGGGAAAAAATACAGTTGAGGACCAGTTGTGGCCACGTGGCCAAGAGCCCTCCGAATTGAGTTCTAGAGCCGCCACTGATTGCGATAGGGTCCAGAAAATTACCTTATTCGTTTTCTTGACTGTACAATCGATACATTCATACATATATTTGTATTCTATTGTACTCGTTACAATGCAAGGTGCATTGTCCGACTTAGCCCTCGAAAGGTTCTCCAGAGTAGCGTACTTTGGTATGCTGTCTTCCAATCTGAGTCTACGTTAAATAATTAGAGCATAACTTTTTTTTCGCTTTAATATACCTAGACTAAAAATATTTGTAAGCACCTAGAAATGCAATCTAGAAAAATGATTCAATTTTTGCAGCAGAAAAGGCCAAAACTTAAGTCGTCATTATATTACTTCTATCCCCAGGTACACTCCATCCATAACCTGCAGTACCACAGCGCCACGTTCTCCCGCCTGCTCCACAACGAGAACCTCCTGGACGCACTGGAGGGCGTCATGGGCACGCCGGATATCCTCCTTCACCACACCAAGGCGCACTACAAGCCACCCAAAATTGGAGCCCCCTACCTTATGCACCAGGTACCTCCCATCCACATCATTTAAATACGTAGGTTCGTAGGTAGTACCTATTGTTTAAATAACGAGGTTTATTCATTTTTGAAAGTTACAACAAAGGTATCAACATCTGTCACATCGAAATGTCGTCGCTGATCCCGATATGTAACGTGATATCACACCATAGTTTGATCAAGACGAAGCTCCTAAAAATCCGGTCCTACCTCCTCTACTTGTCATCTCATCTACATCTGACACATCATAACCGTTACTTAGAGAGTAACCAGAGTTCATATTGTCTTCGATCACTTTACAGGACTACCACTACTTCCCGTTCAAGAAAGACTCCATGGTGGCGGCGTTCGTTCACATAGACAAAGCGGACCCTGAGAACGGCGGTCTGTGCATCTACCCCGGCTCGCACAAGCTCGGCCCTCTCGAAGACTTCGGCTCCGTCGAGAAGGGAGATGCCTACCATTACATGAACCCGGTAAGAACAGTTTTTGGCCACTGAATCCAGGAGTTTATGAAGATTTAATCTTTCGTTTCATGCTCAAAGTTTTTTCAGTTTCACTACCAAAAGAAACCATGATCATGGTCTTTACCATGTTCACATAAAGATCCCTTTTGCACTGAAAAAGCTTCTAGCATGCATTAAAAGCCACTCATCGTTTACCCTTATATCCTCCATTAAGCATCAACATCATCACAGCTCCGGGAAAATTGGACGAAATTTGTTGAGCTTCTTATTTGAATCCTCAGGCTGACTACCCCATCGAGAAAGCGACCCCTGTGTACGCGGACCGCGGCGACGTCGTCATTTTCTCGTACCTGACCGTCCACGGCAGCTACCGCAACCTCTCCACGCGGCCGCGGCGCATGTTCCTGGCGCAGCTGATGGCAGCCGATGACGAGCCTGTCGCCGAAGTGCATAAGAGCCTGGGCCAGGGCTGGGTGCTGCGCGGGAAGAACGACCAGAAAAAGGCCAACTTGGCTGAGCGGTTCCTGCATTAATAGACTATATTTGGGTTAGGGTTTTAAATTAAAAGTTTTTGTTACCTACTGTCTCTTTTATTTGTCAGTAGGCTTCAATAGCGGGCCGATGGATCCCCGCTATCAAGCCTGACCTCATCCTAATGACTGAGAAGTCCCTTTTCCTTCCTTGCCTAAGAATCCCTTGTAATTTTTCTTGTAGTCTTTGATGTATAGCCAAAAATGTACAAAAAAAATCAGTTCCCCCTTATCTCCGAAGTTTATGGTCAGAAATCTGAAAATGCCTGACTTAAAAAATATGATAATGATATTGATTTATGTTTTACGCGAAAAATAATAAGAAGTAGGTAATTCAAATTTTACAGTTTTGGAAAAATTTGCAAAAAAACTTTAAAAATCTGTATTAAAATTTAGGCTACTCAAAATGGAACTTATTGCATAGACAATAAAATTCATAACTAGGTAAATGAGTATTTTCTTGTGGGTTTCCTGGTTAAGACAATATGGTTGGAAAACGCACAAGAAAATACTTTTTTTACGTTTTTGGCTTTATCTTCATCTTTACATAGTATAAAACAAAAGTCGCTTTCCACGTCCGACTTTCTATCTGTCTGTATATTCGCTAACTCCTCCTAAACCATTCATCAGGTTTTGATTCGGGTTTCACCATCACTCAGATAATTTCTCACTGAAGGTTTTTATGTACCTATAATAAATTCTGGTTTATATACGGATGTTAGGTACAGAAAACTCGAGGGCGGGTCGCTAGTAAATACACAATTAATCAATGGACGAAATGAAAACAACTGCGATATACGGATTAAAATATTTAATAAATATGTAATACTTATATAAGTATTATAAGTTAAATATGTAACGAAGGGTAAGTAATTGTTAAACTAAATATAACAATGGAGTTTATAGAAATTACCTAGATTTTTTGTATTTTTTTTTGTGGGTTTTGAAATAAAGTACCTTAGTATGAGAAATGTTCTACGCGGGCAATTTGATAATTGATATCATTGTTAACATTGAACGTCCAAGAACGAGCGCGACTTAATTAGTTAATGTTTGATAAACATTCGTATTTACACGAGCGTCGAAAACAATCCAGAGTGTGGACATATTCATCAACCAGTTTATCTTGATATAACCCGCTTATGTAATAGATAAATTTTCCCTTTATCGCGGTACATATTATGCTAGGTACAGCCGAGGACTTTAATTGTTATACCACTATGGAACCCTGTCATAATGACAGCGTTAAACCACATGACAGAAATTACGCTTAAATGAATGATTAACGTTATGCGACAGGGTTCCATAGTGGCATAACCATTAAAGTCCTTAACTTTACCAGGAAAGTTTAACCTGACTATACCCGCCAGTCGCACTCGCGCAATGAGAGTTGCATACTTCCCGCTTAAAATTAGGCAGTTTTTATTATTTGCTGTTATTCTTTGGGATTTATTGCATGGGTATGTATACCTATATACAATCCATTCTGTATTTTAATATTAAAAATGCTAGAGCATGTTTATTGGTTGCTGACCAGCGTCGCTATTGCCTAATCCTATCGCAATCGCAATCGGCTTCAAAGTGGAACAACTGTTTTCGTTTTGTATGCATACTCACCTTCGGCCTGTCAAAATGAAAACGATTGCGAGTGCGTTAGGTAATAAGCCCTCTGGTCTATTTTAAATTTGGTACCTTTCGTATTCAAGAGGGAAATCTTTGAAACTTAAAGATACCTCACGTCGATAGGAAGAAACCAGGTTTCGTGAGATTAGCTACGCATGAAATTTTCACGGATGATCTATTTCTGTTGCCGCTATAACAACAAATAAGTACTAAAAATAGATAAATATTTAAGGGGCGCTCCCATACAACAAACGTGATTTTTTTGCCGTTTTTTGTACGATATTAATAACGGCAACAGGTAGAGGCTTGAGATATTCACAGAACATATATAGTTGTGTATTCACTTTAAAAATTAATATTTAAATTAAAATAAAGCAAAAAATTAATGGTGCGCGAGTCCGACTCGCACTTGGCCGGTTTTTTATTGTATGGGAAGTCGTATCAAAATTGAACGACCACTTATTTGCCCGACTGCATACATACGACATATACCTACCTGGAAATAATAGCAATGTTATATAATGAGTAACGTAATGACGTATTTTCTAGCTAAACAGAGTGATGTAAATCTCAAATTTAAAACGAATCTATTATGTAACTAAGCTAATACTAACAACAGGCCAAGCCCCCAGAATTCTTGCACAATCATTCCGGTTGCAATGCGTAATACAATAAGACCCCGCCCACCGAACCAATAACGTATTCGTCACGCTGTTTTGCTTAGGTATTTACTAAACTAATATTTATAACCTGGACTACAGAGCTGAAAATCTAGCTAAGTAAGCTAAATAGTCGATTCCTAGTAGTAGAATAGTCTGCAAAGTGCATTGCATACTTAGATAGGTTAACCTGCCTAGCATAATACCCATTACCTATGCAATGATAGACCAGTGGCCCGTTTCACGAAGCTACAAGTTACAAATTACAAGCGGAACTCTCTTTCTAGCAAAAGGAGTTAGAAAGAGACTTCCGCTTGTAATTTGCAACTTGTAGGTTCGTGAAACGGGCCACAGGGGCACGTTTTATAAAACTATAACTACCAATTTACAGGTCTAAACTGGCAGCACTGCTCAAATGGCTGGTCGTCATTGGTCGAGGTTGTGTCAAATGGAAACTTGTAACCTGTAAATTGTAATTTGTAGCTTTACAAAACACACCCCAGAGGCCCGTTTCATGAAGGAACAAGTTACAAATTACAAGTGGATCTCTTTTTCTAGTAAAAGGAGTTAGAAAGAGACTTCCACTTGTAATTTGTAACTTGTTGCTTCGTGAAACGGGCCTCAGAATAAACAATGTAAATTATGTAGGTAAATAAGCTAATTCAAGAAGAGTACCAACGTAATTTTAACTGTATCTACTGTAGATTGATAACAATTATCACCAACATTATCACAATAAGTAGATAGGTACCTACCTACATAAGAGAAATAACATGTTGTGATTTCACGTTCTGAAATTAACATTAGCTCGAGTTTAAAAATAACAAACGCGCTGAAATCAACCGCAATAAATTATACCAATTTCAGTTTGTTTGTAAATTAAAATAGTTTTACACACCACATGCTCGAATTTTCCCAATTATACTATATCATGCAAACCTCACCTAAAGTAAGTGATTATAGCCATCGGCTAACCCGCTGGTTAATAGGTAATGAAATTTGAATTCGTATGAAAAATTGTTCCATAGAAACCTACAGCAAACAGAACTTATTTGAAAATCGAACTGACCACTAAGTAGGTACATGCTATATACGCAAAACAAAGAAAATAAAAAGTTAAAAAAAACAAAAACCCGCCTTCAAAAAGCAATAAATGTTTAAAAAAACAAAAAACCGCCTTCAAAAAGCAAAAAATAACTTCTTTAAAATGGTAGGTAAATAGGTCAGTCCAACTGAAGTCGGCGTCCAACAATATTTTAACCAAAAGCAGACTTCAGTTGGACTGACCTATTTACCTACCATTTTAAAGAAGTTATTTTTTGCTTTTTGAAGGCGGTTTTTTGTTTTTTTAAACATTTATTTTATTTTATACTTTTTAGTGATCCTATTTATGCTGTTACGTAGCTCCACTTCTAAATATTAATGAGAAACTATAGAACATTTCAAGCTCGCCGCAGACAACGCCGCGGGAATGTCATAGTCATATTTAAACCTAAATGTGCTTCGTCATAGTCGCTCAACTTCCTTTATCGAAATATCTTATCGCCACCCTTGAAATAGGTACCGTTAAGGAGTTCCGGTGGCCATCTGTGGTCTTCATCATCAGTTCCACTTCACCATATAGTACTTTTCAAAAGCAAATGCATGAGTTACAGTGAAAAATACCAAAATCGCTATAGGTGTGCCTATAATATTTGAGGAGTTCTCTTGATTTCTCCATGATCCCATCATCAGATCCTGACGTGGTGACAATGGGACCAACTAGAAAGTATACCCAGTCGAACAACGAAAAAATTTTTCAAATCGGTCCAGTGGTCTTCGAGTAAACGGGGAACATACATATAAAAAAAAAAAAAAAAAAAAAACCCGACGAATTGAGAACCTCCTCCTTTTTTTGAAGTCGGTTAAAAAATAACTTCTTTAAAATGGTAGGTAAATAGGTCAGTCCAACTGAAGTCTGCTTTTGGTTAAAATATTGTTGGACGCCGACTTCAGTTGGACTGACCTATTTACCTACCATTTTAAAGAAGTTATTTTTTGCTTTTTGAAGGCGGGTTTTTGTTTTTTTAATCTTTTTTTTTATTTTATACTTTAAATACAGACGAATTGAGAACCTCCTCCTTTTTTTGAAGTCGGTTAAAAAGAAAAGATGAGAAAAGTAGAGTATTCTCCTTTGGGATAAAGCTGTTTTCGTCTTGGGCGAGCTTGAATCCCTCACTGCACTCAGGACCCCGTTTTAATTCAATCACTTCGCTCAGGAATTAACTGGTAACACCCTCGCTACGCTCGGGAGTTAAGTCTGGAGTCCCTAATTTGCTCAGGATTCAATATCGCGCCCGTGACATAAAACAGTGCTTTATCCCCTCGATGTAAAATCTACTATTAATTACTTAGCCCTATTATTATAATGCCAAAGTGAGTTTCTCTGCACTGTCTGTCTGACTGTTACCTACGCTATCATGGCTCAACCTGCTGCACCGCCGCGCGCCGCTGATTTTGGTGTTAAGTATGGAGAGAGCACGAGTCGTAGGTATTTACCTAGGTAAATACGAGTATACCACAATTCAGCATTCGTTCGCTGATGGACTATGTACCAATTTCACCAAACAAATCAGTGTTAATTGACTGTTAGCTCATACATTTTGACAGCCGGTAACATTCTAACCGTGTCTGTTAAGTTGTTGGTGAAATTTATCCAATATTTTTATCCCGGCATTTGGGCTCACCCAGTGGGGAATAACGATAAACGACTAGAAATAGAATGCATACCTACCAACAGAGGCCAAGTAAGCTTTTGTAGAGATTTAAATGTTATTTGTACGTAATAATATCAAATAGGTAGGAGTCACTCGAATTATCATAATTTTCCTACTAAAGTCACGAGTACCTACTCACTAGTTCGTTTACTTAGTCGAATAACAATATGATATGATACCGGCAAGCTAACCTTCGGCCGGTCAGTGCCGCGGCGTCAGCTGAGCGAACGCGACGCCATTTTTGTTGTTGTAACTTTTTAAATTAAAATAAGACCAAGATGTCGCAGCAAGGGCCCGCCTTCGACGTGAACGCTATGACACTCACGCGATGGGTGCTTACTCAGCAGAAGACAGCACCGACAGCCACCGGGGACCTGACTCAACTGCTGAACTCCATACAAACAGCGGTCAAGGCTATCCAGTCAGCTGTCAGGAAAGCCGGCATAGCGAAACTGTTAGTATTATTTTTAATTTACTAATTTCTGACTGTTGTGTACGGTACAAGAGCACAGAATAAGTAATATATAGTGCAAGTAACAAAACGTAAGCGTTTGCCTAGGTCTTTTTTCTTGGCTAATCATCATACAACCCTGTCGCTCTCACAGGAACCGAATTAATAATTTTGACGTAATTTATTTCTCGTTACTCGCTTTCATTATGACTTTTATGACAATAAGTATGTTCTTTGATGGCCTAACAATTGAAGTTGTTGACTGTGCCTCATCCATGATTATCTCCGATTTTACCGATTAGATGTTTTTGATTTTATTAAGAGGTATTTGAACTCATCGAAAAATAAACTAAAGCTACGTGATAAACTCATCATGACTAATGGCCTGTTGTTTGATCGGTAGTTAAAGTAACTAATGGTCAAAAAACGTCACTAATGGTTAAAATCTCAAGGAAATTAGTTAGTTTAACTACTGATCAAACAACAGGGCCTAACATGGTCTAATAAAACAAGGTCTTCTCTTCCGAAAAGGGACACTTTCTACGTCATCACAAAGTTGCCACTTGATTAACCACTACCCTAAAATAAGGAAAAAAATATACTTTAGGTTATTGTACGGTTTTATTTCAAATATATATATATCACGAATAATATGTCACGAGCATAATTTACACATTCACTTTCATTTAATGTTTTATTTTAATATTGTATATACATTTATGCATGAAAATAACTAACAGGGTTTTTTTTTTAAAAAAAAAAGGTTACATTGCACTGTGGAATTACAACCTGATACTACAGGCATCACCGGATTCAACAGATCAAACTGGCCGGTCACAAATTTGTCAACTTGATGTTTCCCGTCATACTATTCGAACCTTTGGGAATATCATATTCCGCTCTCGCTCGGTATCATTACGCTAATGACACTCCAATGATTTTCAAACTGTCGCGGTAAAAGTTGTCGATGAGTTTTCTTTGTAATATTAAAATGGTTAAATGCTCTATTAAATGCTGTAAGAGCAGAAAGGGTAGGACACAGTCGGTTTCTATACTTTTCCAACAAAATAATCGCTTGCCGAGGAGTGGTTGCGATATTGCGGGCCTAAAACAAGGTTAAATATGGTGAGTTGTATTTTATGTCCTATTGTACATAAATGAGAGGAAGCGCCGAATAAAAAAGCGCTTATCAATATTCAAGTTCTCATAATCTATAGCCCAATATTTAGAACTTATTTTTTATTTTGTTATTTGTATAATCGTATATTTACCATTAAATGTTCAACATTTAAGTGCCGGTGGTCACAGCACATTGCTCGTAGAACTTATACCCGTACCTACGTCAAAATGCAGCAACACGTCTATACATTTTTTTTTATAGAGAACAGTAAATGGTTAAAACGTAAAACCTATATACAATGATAGTCTTAAGTTAAAATATACGAGCTTATATTTTAAAATTACCCCGATTTTAAAGTTTGGAAATCTTCGGTTGACGGATATGACGTAGTACGTGTCCACTCACGTGACCATGGTTTCTCGGAAGAGAATAACAGGCGAAGTATATTATTGTACCATGGGGCCTAAGAAAGTCCTATACAAGGTTGGCATTTTCGATTGTTTTCCTATAACGTGAACTTAGGTATAAGTAAGCAAAACGTCAGTTTGCGTAATGTTTATGGGTATAGGTACCCATAAGTGCGAGAACCTATAAGTGTAATAAAAATTATAATATTATATTGCACAACATAATATGTAATAAATAATGGAATCGTTTGGTTACCTATGACCCTCAGCATCCGCTTTTATACCGATAAGGTTTTTATCACCTAAGTAGACGGGTTGTAATATCTTAACCAACTTTCGCATGTTGCAGCCAATAAGATACTCGTAACTCATTATTCTAATGACGCACATTACATATTGCATTACATAAAAACAAAAATAACAATAACAACAAAAACGGCCAGGTGCGAGTCGGACTCGGGCACCAAGGGTTCTGTGCTTATGAACTAGAGCATTTTTTATACAAGTATAGTTTTTTCATCGACGAATGGTTTCATTTAAAAAAATAAAAATGAATTATTTGATTTTATTCTGTCCTTCACGTGCAATATGCAACGAGTAGGGGAGACTGGGTACGGTTGTAACGGGGTACGGTTGAAACAAAGCGAATATCCGAGAAACTATCAGCTGTAGGGTGAGGGGTATAATGGAAGAAATGCATGGCATGTTAGTGCCAACAAGTTCCACAGTATTGCATCAACTATCGCTCGTTGTAGTTTTCTGCAGGAGACCCTATTATATTTTGGTAATCAAAAGTTAGTATTTTCAGTTGCTTTCTTTGTCGAATAACTTTTTGAATTATATCGAATGAATATTGAATATTTTTCTGGTCATTTGTCAGATGTTTATGATAAAATAACAATGATTACTTTTGTGTTACGTTCTTAGTCTCGCCACTATGATTTTTCTTTGACGTCAGAGGGCGGTGGGTACGGTTGAAACACACGTAATTATTAATAAGTATTGATTGATTGATTTAATTTGCACTGAGTGAATTGATCCGGGAATAAACAATAAAACAGGATCTTATAATTACTTAGGCTGTTTAGTTCCGGATAACTTTTTTGAAGAAGAAATGCTTTGATTTCTTGTTAAATACCTTTACTTGTCTTGATGAAGTTATTTTAAGTGTTTAATACATTATAAGTGTTGATCTTATCTGAGACCGAGTTGATTAATACGAGAATGAGCAATAAAGCAGATTTAAATACCCGTATTGAATATTATTTATTTGTGTTACAACCGCCCCTGGAATGGGGTCGGTTGTAACAGAGGACAGACTTTTTCAAAAACTGCTCCTGTGTGAAAATGAATATATTTATTTATTTATTTATTTAATAGGATCACCAACAGTAGATACAAATTTCTTAAAGCTAGTTAAAATATAACAAATTAGTCTATATAACAATTGTACCACTAATTACAGGTGAATACAGCGTGCATTGATATCAAGTAACAGGCAGTTTAACTACCTATAATACTAATAGAATTAAATTAAATTCAACATTAAACTTTTATCTACAATTACAACAATTTAGAACAAATAAAAAGAAAAAATCGATGGGTTTAATCGGTTTAAAGGTCTAGAAGGTTCATCAATAGTTAACTACGAGTTTTCGCTTAAAAGTATAGAAGCTGTCATGGTAAATATATATATATATATATATATATATCTGGGCATAAAACAGTAGTACTCATTTCAAGACAGATGTATGCTCTCACATGTTTGACATTTTATGCAACCCTCAATAGCATAATGCTGATGCTATGAGCGATCAAAGAAAAATTGTTTCAACTGTATCCAGTCTACCCTATATAAATAATTGAGGCCTTTTTGGCTCGTAAACTTAGGAGATAAAGGGAGAAAGGGGGTTATTTAGTAACATTTTACATAATACTATTACATACCTATGTAGATCACGTAATTAAATATAGTACAGTGATACAGAAGAATGATAAAATAATTAAGTGAAATAACCATTAATAATAAAATTATAAAGTTATACGTAAACTGTGTTTTATTTTTAACATACTTACTTAAAATAAGAATAAACGAACGAACTTAAATCAAAAGATTACGCGGCATAATAAAACCTTGTTTTGGAACGGGCAAATGAAGCGCTCACCTCAGATAAAAAACCAACCAAGTGCGAGTCGGATTCGCGCACGAACGGTTCCGCACCATTATCTATAAAAAAACACGTTTTTTGTATGGGAGCCCGCCTTAAATATTTATTTTATTTTAATTTAGTTATTTATTTTTAAGGTGAATTATCAACTAAATATTCTGAGAATATTTCAAGCGTCTACCTGTTGCCGTTATTAATATCGAGCAAAAAACGGCACAAAAATCACGTTTGTTCTATGGGAGCCCCCTTAAATATTTATTTTATTCTATTTTTAGTATTTCTTGTTACAGCGGCAACAGAAATACATCATCTATCACGGTTCATGAGATACAGCCTGGTGACAGACAGACAGACGGACAGAAGGACGGACAGTGAGGTATTAGTAACCCTTTGGGTACGAAACCCTAAAAAAGTGAAGGTATTTTAAAATGTTTCTTGTTAAACCTTGCCGTCTGTGTATTTTGATCCAACACGGAACCGGCTACAGTTGTTATCCTTGAAGAATGTTAATTTCACAACTCTCATTTTTGTATAATTTCTCAGCAAACAAGTTTTTAAAAGGCTATCCAATGACACACCATGAAATAGAGGAGGTAGGTACGCAAAAACATTATTTTAACATTTTATTTTAAACCATGGTCGGCGTGAATAATACTTATGTTTAACCATGAAAAATTACAGCTTTGTAGTTTGTACCGAGAATCTTTGAGTTAAACCGCAGACGGATGGACGGACGGACATGGCGAAACTATTAAGGGCTACTTCTTGACTAAGGAACCCTAAACATATGGAATCTGTATATGCCCAATAACTCGACTTCCAATCACAAAAAAAATGGTATCACTCTGGCTTTAGAACTTCGTATCTTTTGCAGAACACCCAAAACCGCTACATTTTGTATGTGTATCGCAGGCATGGCATCTCAGGAGACACCAACGTGCAGGGCGAACAAGTAAAGAAGCTGGACGTGCTATCCAACGAGCTGTTCGTCAACATGCTGACGTCGTCCTTCACCACCTGCCTGCTCGTTTCAGAGGAGAACGAGAACGTTATTGAGGTACCTAATTAATATTGCCCGTAATCACACTCTTGTTGCCATTGGTAACCAATTTTCCGCCTATGAAAACAATTGGGGCGAAAGACCGAGGAAATATAATTTCGTTGATTACGGGGACCTGGGCTTTTTCTTTGTACTTCCAACTGCAGTGTCTTCTTTAGCCATTTTTAAAAAACTGCCCTTCGAGGTTACTTCAGCTTGTTTCGGGGGCAGCAACCTTGTTCCTTATTTCTAACCTGCTTTTATGTATTTTCTATACGCGTCGTTAACGACGAAGGTCGACGAGTAATGTATATATTTCTTGGTTTCGTAGGTGGAGACTGAGCGACGCGGAAAGTACATCGTGTGCTTCGACCCGCTGGACGGATCCTCTAACATCGACTGCCTCGTCTCCGTGGGCTCCATATTCTCTATCTACAAGTGAGTTTAAATTAAATCTTTTGAGTTTAATTATTTCACCGGTATTTGGGGCGCCCAACCTAGGGAACCTCAGTCGGTCGCTCCAGCCAAATACGCTCTCTTCACTGTAAGATCTGAGATCGTTCCCCGTTCTCTCTAAGTAAACGATCCAGCATCTATTATCTTTGGCATATCCGCCAGCTCTTCCAATTCCTTATTAATCCTTCGTTCCTAGCTTCCTTCCTCATCCTTGGCACTACTTAATACCCAGCGTGAATTGACGCGGAATAGAGAAGAATTGTGTTCTCTTGTCTCCGATGCCAAGATTATTGTTGGGTCGCTGATAGTAGTAGTAACTTAGTGACTCCTTTTCTGTTCCAGGAAACAGTCGTCAGGCGCTCCGACCGTGTCGGACGCGCTGCGACCTGGCCGCGAGCTGGTGGCGGCGGGGTACGCGCTGTACGGCTCGGCGACCATGCTGGTGCTGGCGCTGGGCCGGGGCAAGGGGGTGCACGGGTTCATGTACGACCCTAGCATCGGGGAGTTCATTCTGACGGACCCGAACATGAGGGTGCCGGAGAAGGGGAACATTTATTCGATTAATGAAGGTACGTACTTCATGGATTGCTTGAATTATTGATATAAAACAGGCGCAGTTGCGACAGCCAACGGCTTCGCGTCATAGCCTCGCATAAAAATACCAATAACAACATGCATTATTAATATGGCCTTGCAAACTTCCTCACAGACTCCCACGTTTGGTTTAGCTATGCTTTTGATTTGAAATAAATTGCAAGATAATGGCGGCGGGCTTTGATAGTCGATACGGCTCACAATTGTACCAGTTAACATAATTAATAATTACATACATACAAACATTAAATCACGCCTGTTTCCCAGAGGGGTCGGCAGAGACCACTTCTTTCCACCTGCTACGATCCTGACAAATCTCTTTTGCTTCTTCCACATTCATACATCGAGTCATGCATGCACGTCGGTTCCGGTACTTAAGATACGGCCCTTTTCCAGTATTTCTCCGATTTGATTCGAAAAAGTACGCCTAGGGCGGCCCCTTCCGACCCTCCCACTCACTTTTGCTCTGTATATCTCTTTCGTCAATCTTCTTTCATCCATCCTTTCTAAATGACCGAACCATCGAAGCATGCCCTTTTCAATGTTACTCACTACATCTTGTTTTAGTCCACATTTTTCCCTGACATAATAATTATAGTTTAAATAATAACATTGACTGAACGATGAACTCTTGAGTCGTCGACCTTTATTCTTTAGTAATCATATTTTAGTTCTTGCACTCAAGTGAATAATACTATCATTTCGTTACGAAAACGAAGTATAGACTAAAACAAAGCTGACAAAGCTGAACAAAAGCCCAATTGCCAGAATCATCTAAACACTGCTGACCACTTCCAGGCTACGCAGCAGAATGGGACGCCGGCCTCGCCAAGTACGTGCAGTCCAAGAAGAGTCCGGCCAGCGGCAAGGCGTACGGCGCGCGCTACGTGGGCTCCATGGTGGCGGACGTGCACCGCACCATCAAGTACGGGGGCATCTTCATGTACCCCGCCACCAAGTCTGCGCCCAACGGGAAGGTGAGCTTTACTATACTGCTCTCCTACGGAAAAAGGCACATCTACTATATGAATTGCATTGCACTTCCAACCTTATTATAACGTTTGAGAGTTTAATATGCTTCTATGAATTAATTGCACTTGTGCCTTTTCTCCGTAGGAATAAACAGTGTCAATGTCAGATTCAATTGCTAAAGTAGATTCAATCATATCCTCTTAGTAGTGAGGTTGTGATTGCTACAGGAGTTTTATTTGCGATGCTGCTATATGGCTTATCAGGGCAATATATGCAAGGATTCATCTCGTTAGCTGAAACACGTCCCCTGCTGGTTATGTATGTATGTATGTATGTATGTGAACTGTTTACTGCACATAAACAATTAGAAGGCATGTTTGTATCAGTATAGATAATGTACGTAGGCGAACTTATCCCATATTGGATCTAATCTAGTTAACCTCTTGGAGTAGAATAAACAAAGAGAATGCAGGAGGATAGACAAATTAACAAAAAGTACATACAACAAAGAAAGAGAAAAAAAACTGCCTTAATAAGATATAGGTACATACATAGATAATTAAATACACTACGAGTAATATAGGGCGGGGCAGAAATATTTGCATTTTTACTAGCTTTTACTCTTGCTAATTTGCAAAAAAAAAATGGCCCGCCCTATATATCATACTTAAGCAACAGTTAAAACCTACAACAGCCCTAAGGCGCCCACAACACAGACACATCTTGTTGATTGGTTATATGCGGGAATGCTGGCCACAGGCGAGCAGTGTTAAGGCCGCGATTACACCTGTAAGTTATTACGTAAGTTTTGAGACGCAACTATGGGTAACAGTCAGTGGCAAATATCTGCATCCCTCTCTTGCATATAGCTTTGTTTCAAAACTTACGTAATAACTTACAGGTGTAATCCCAGCCTAAAGTATACCTAATGTATAACTATACTATTCTGCCGCGCTGCGCCAATAGAGACTATCTCAGATTCGATTGCCAAAGTATATTCAATCATCTCCTCTTAGTAATTAGGTTGTGAATGCTTCACGAGTTTTATTTGAGATGCTGGCTTAAAATATATCTCTTTGTATTATCCGACAAGTTGGTGCGAGCCGTCCCGCGGAGTTATGCCCTCATAGGCAAGGCGAGGAGAGTACTAGCTAGGTTATTAGTATGCGGCATAAAAGTACATCGTTCTCGTTCTAAACTGACTGCATCCCGTGTGTTCCGATCAGGGATGTTGCGAATATTCGCATCCGCATCCGCAAATGCGGAGCTTCCGCATAGATTTGGACATCTGCGTTCGCATCCGCATCCGCAATAATCAATGCGGATGTTCATGCGGATGCGGATGTAATATAAGTTGCGACAAGAGAAAAATTGGGCGGGGCCGGCGAACGGCTCGTGCCGTTCGCACGTGACAATGACCAATGGGAGCGAAAAAATTGGTGATAAGATCCGAAGCGTTTGTTATGGTCCTATTACTAATATGAAAATTAGTAAGTGAAGTTAAAAAAAAATAGGAGCATTATACTTTAAACTAATTTTCATTACTAAAAATGTTAAGAATTACTTTATCATTGTTGTAATTCTTCATTTATATACTATATTTATATAAAATCTTAAACATCCGCATCCGCGTCCGTGGATGTGAGCTTTCAAAAATCCACATCCGCATTCACATCCGCGGATGTGAAAAAATCGGCATCCGCAACATCCCTGGTTCCGATGTCTAATCGTATAAGGTGAAACTGTCTTTAGGTTGGGTCTTATGCTCTAAGGGTATGCCGTATAGAAATAGGAAACCCGCTGAGCGGGGCTCCGATACCCTTTTAAATTACGAGTGCGATCTCGGTTATAGACGCTCTAGGTGGATGGATAGTGTACTAAGGAAAAGATAATTGTACCTACGTTATCTGTTATCATCAATCTGTTTCCATTGATTTGGTGATATCAAAGATAACTTGAGATTGTAGACAAAGCCAACAAAGCTGACAATAAATTCCTAGCTGCTTTTAACTTCATGTAGTTAAGTTTCGTCCGAGAATACTATATTACTATGAACAGTATACTATATAAGTTATAAAAACGTGAAACAAATGACTAAAACTAGTCTCTCTACTCAAAAATGTGGCATCATCTATGAAAAGGTATCTTATTGTCGATGGCGCCTACGCCGCACTGCGTCACGCGACGTTGTATTTACATAGGAGCATCGTTTATAATAGCGGAAGCGCCATCGACAATAAGGTCCCTTTTCATGGATAACGTCTCAAATATACAATTACAAAACCAACGATAATAATTTTCGACTCTTGTTTCAGCTCCGTCTCCTGTATGAATGCAACCCAATGTCCTTCATCGTGACGGAAGCGGGCGGCGTGGCCACCAACGGCACCATACCCATCCTGGACATCGAACCCACGTCCATCCACCAGCGCGCGCCGTGCTACCTCGGCTCCAAGAACGACGTCCAGGAACTCTTGCAGCACTTGAAGTGATCTGGGGCACCCTTAACCGTGTTGAAGTACATTCGGCCGTATCAGTAGCGGCACGTCTTTGTACCTTGTCGCTTTAACGCCTTTGTAAGTTTAGTACAGTAGTTCAAACATGACGTTAAAGTGACAAAGGACTCAAGTGTGCTAGTTATAAGGCCGATCGTACCTATACTCGGTAATTTGCTGAAACAAATGATTTTTGATTGTGCATCCTTAAACAAAGACTGAAAATTATACGTATAAACGTTTTGTCTTGACTTATTTCCAATAGTGAATTGCCAGGGAAAAAAAATCTAACTTAGGGCAGTCGACTTTTTGTATCGCTGTCACTTTTCTTCTCTAATGTGTAAAGGTTACAGCAACACCAAACGCGTGACTGCATCGCTACAAAGTCGCCCTTAGCTCTGATCAGTGATCAGTGTTAAATTTTCATACATCTTTTTGTATTTTTTTCTTTAACGACATTAAGGGATATATCCGCACCACTGGTTCAACGCCAACGACGGATATATCCGTCATAGTTGCCAGCGCGAAATAGACTTAATTGTATAAGAGGCAAGGTTGATATTCGCTCTGGGTGTTAACATGGCAATGTCAAGGTTAACATAGCCCAAAGAACACCACTACGAACTGTGCTACGCTTTAAGGATTGCAAATGGGTTATAAATAAACACGAACTTTCAAACTGAGCCTTATATTTTATTTACAAAAAGCTAATCTTCCTTAAATTAATTGTAGAAATTAGCACAAACTTCATTATGACCTTATAATACCAGCTTCGCAACAGAAGTGCATAATACGTACACTGTAAAATAAAACAAGCGCAATAGTAATAAAGTTGAATTCCTTTTGTGCCAATGCCAATAGAAAATAAAAGCAACGGTATTGTTTATAATATTTTTCACACTTCATGAGTTTACTTAATAGGTTCGTTATACCCCGCTGTACTTTGCCCAGATACCTTAGACAAGATGCTTAACGCAAACGATTTTCGAAAACTGTAGCTAACGTCGATCCTATACATTTTCGATAACGATAAAGATCGCCAAATGCATCTTGTATTAGGCCACTACTGATCTTTCCACAAATGCCGCATCTTTTGTTCATTACCAAAAGCTCGCATACTGAGCACTATTCTACTAAGTAATACTATATTGCATTTGACATGTTATCGTATTGTCAACGTTACGATAGCTCTTATTTATTTGACAGTAATCAACAGAGTTATGAACAATACGGTTACATGTCACAATCAATATCATTTTACGGAGTGGAATGGAGCCCATGTCAAAATGCACATTCGCGTTCAAGGCACTCGGGGGAAGTCAGGAAAGTATAGGTTCTGATATTGTAGTTTACCCGAGACATTATTCCGATCGACAGTTTTCCTTGTGCACGGGCTACACAAATGGAACTCTATCATCTAGACCAAATGACAGTAGATTGCTTGCTAACCAAACTCAATCATTATTTAACTTAAATAAATGTTTTATTACACATTTTACTAAAACCTATAGTTACCTACTTATAGTTTTATTCGACGACTTGTAGGTAATAGGTGCTCATTAAAAGAAAAGTGTTTTTCACAACACTGCTCGGAAATATGGCCATAGATGGTCGTTTGGGGTCACAAAACGTCACTTATAAGGACAGACCAAGAATATTTTTGTCGGCGTGTTTGCTGATTGGTCGAGAACATTGTGGAGCAACTTTAAGAACCAATGAAAATCAATCAATCAATTTTTGTGTCATAGCTCCTTAAAATTAAAAATTTAAATAGACCAATCAGAACACACCATTTTGTGTCGTAAAATATTAGGTGTATTTTTGCTAAAAGATACACAGACTAAAAACTATGTCACTGCTTTTTTTAAAAATATAATTCAATTTTGGCCCCTAATCTCGAACCACTAGAGATGAAATTACATGGGAGATATGGCGAAACAAATACAATTTTATATGGAGTTGACATCTTCATCTCGCATGTTAGTTTATTAATCTCGAGTGCCACGAGAATAGGGGTCCAGATTAAAAAAATAGTCATCTATGGTAAAATGGGCGGTGATGTCACATTAACATGAATTAAAATTTGAGTTTTGAATATGAATTTTTATTTTATTTCCTCTCAGTAGTTGTGAAAAGCACTATGTCTGCCTGGTTAGAAAGTGCAATTTATGGACTCGTACACTAGAGGGCCTCAACTACGTTTCGGCCCTCTATATGACTCGTCCAAAAATCGCGTACTTTCTATCCTCTCCAACAATGTACTATAACACCTACAAATCGCACACCTCGATCTAAACCAAATACGTTGTTTAACACTGCATTATTAGATCATTGGAAAAGTATTTCTCAAGTGCAATTCGAGAATTAGATATGCGATATGTATTTAGTACGTTTTATTAACACAATCCCTATAGCACAGTTAAATTATATTACATTTCAAATAGTCACTGTCCATTTTACCGGCCTTACGCAAAAGTTAAATTTGTTTTGCTTTACCTATTTTACCGCATCCATTATATTTTCAGTTCCCGCGCACTGTTAACCCTTTTAAGGCTATTGACGGATATATCCGCACCACAGTTACAAGGCCAACGACGTTTTAATCCGTTACGGTAGGCCGTTTAAATTAAGGTAATGTGTCTTTTTTTTTTGTATTAACCTTTAAGGCCTAACAGGGAGTTTTTTGTGAGTGGGACTTTGAATCTACCACTAAGGGAATAAAGTTCAATTACGTTTGTTTGATAATGTCATTTTAAGTTTATGAGGATAGGAAAATAAACCCTATTTCCATTGCAACACAGTTCAAATTAAGTTGCTTTGATTATGTACATTCCATTGAACACCGTGCTTTACAAGGTTAAATATGGCGTCCAAAAGGTTATTCCATTACATTTCTGACCTAATTTTCTGGCAAAACTATGTTATTACAACCAAGTTTTATAGTGTTATAAGTTACATATACATAATTATCACAATATATCTCGCATTTCTTTATGTGTATTCTCTCAGCCCAGTTGAAACATATTTTTCTATTGTTATTTTTGTTTAGATATCTTAAACGTTACCATCAAATGTCAGGAATTGTGACCACACAGTGTGTTACTCTTTATTGCAGGTTTATATGATGATACATTTCCAACAGAATGTTTATTTTTAGTCCACAATCTACCAATCTCTAGTAGCAAAGGATTCCAGCTTTTTAGTCTATTAAATTTAGGGCGATTATGTATGTATGTATGTATGTAAATACTTTATTGTACAAACGGGAAAATAACAAACAACAAAATAGACAGAAACACAAACGGTATGTACAAAGGCGAACTTATCCCTTTAAGGGATCTCTTCCAGTTAACCTTTGAGCGATTGGGAAAAGTTTGAAAAAAATAAATAGCCAAACGTACAACAATGATTATGTACCGCGTCTATCATGAATCCGCCCATACATTAGTTACTTAACCGTTTCAATGCCGTCGACGGATATATCCGCACCATCTGTTCAAAGTAATAATATGAAATTCATGAATTCATCACAACCCCGAATAACGCCTTTGAGAATTTCAGGAGCGTTTATGTTTACTTATTTTATCTTTACTATATTCAAAAGAAATACAAAACACTAATACTCTTATTCATAAACACACAGTAAACCTATTTTTGTTAAGGTATTCTTTGTCTCTCTTCTGTCAGCTTCAAATTTCGCAAAAGGATAAGGACAAAGTATATTTTAAGCACACTTTAGCCGTCGTGCGTTTATGAATAAGTAGGTCAATATAACAAAGACAGCTAATTTTTATTATTAAATAAGATATAGGTTCCAATTCAAAACATTTAAATCCACGAAGTTGCGCCCCGCTACTTAAAATTTACGATCATTGACGCAGCTTTGCAAGGTAATAAAAAGGGGCGGGATTCACAGATTCAAAACGCTATAATAAATTAAACTATGTCAAAAATGTTTTTTAGAAGCTCCATTCTCGTCTAACAAGAAAAGAGGTTGACGTTTCCATATTTATCTCATTTTTGATGGACCGTTCAGTTCCAAATAGGACCCATACTGTAATATTGATCAATATTACTGGATGATTTCTTAATCTTCCCAGACCTTTATTAAGTATTTAATAAATTTTCGTAATACATCGATAATAGGACTCGTTATTCATTTGTTTTACGCTTCACTTTAATTCTTAGTCACTCAAAGGTGCTGAAAGGGTTAATCAATCTAATAAGTCAAAACAAATAGGATACAGTTTCGTCATAACGTTAAAATATCCATAAGTCCGACGTGGAGCTGGCTAGGCTGTGAGCGCCACGAACTGATGGAACACGTCCAGGATGTGAGGGTCCAGGTCCTGCGTGAAGAGCAGGGTCTCCAGGGTGCTGCTGTACTTCTGGACCTGCTCGTGATGCTGCAAAGGAGGGGAGTACATGAGAACTAGTAGTTTTTTGTCTAGTACCCATAGTACAAGCCTAGAGCTTAGTTTGGGGCTAGGTCAATTGGTCTGACATTGTCCCCTGATATTTATTTATTTATTTATTTATTTATAAAAACGATAAAAAGTTGATCCCTGCTATTTGAGTGGTGGCATAGGATGATCGGTGAAATTACTAGCATAGAGGCATTCCAGCTCAGTCGAGGGGTTGGCAAAATTGCAGTCTAGTGACTGCAAGTGTCTATGGATCCTAGATAGTGTTGCCCGACGTCCCGATTTCTGCGGGACGTCCCGATGTTCAGGGGTCTTAGGACACGTTCCGATTTGCCCTTGATCGGGACGCCAATTGTCCCGATTTTCAAAACCGGAAAGGCTAAAAACGGTTCACACGATTTTTTTGTACTGTCCCGATTTGAAAACCCAAATCCCGATGTTTTTCTAGCACTGAGTCTCGATTTACGATAGACTAGACATTGCAACACTAATCCTAGATTCCGCTTATTATCAGGTGGCTTGTGTGCTCGTTTGCCTTCACGTCGTCATAAAAAACTATTAAATAGTTGAAACACTTACATAATGGCGAATAATGATACGTCTATGAAAAGTGTGAGTACTGAGTTAACAGCAGATAGTGGAAGAAGAAGAGATATTGTGCCGACTCCACTTAGTGGGATAAGGGCGGGTGGATGATGACTCACGGCGCGTCCGTGTCACAGCACCGGGTGCTCCGACAGGATCATGATGAAGCGCTGGAACACGATCAGGAACAAAGTGTACTCACGGCGAGGAAGACCTGCCGCAGCCGGCCCACGGTGCTGCGGTACCAGCCGGTGGCGGGGTCGCGCGCGTCCGTGTCGCAGCGCACCAGGTGCTCCGACAGGATCATGATGAAGCGCTGGAACACGATCAGGAACAGCCGCTTCTGGTCCATGTGGGCAGCTTCCAGCCGCTCTTCCATGCGCTCTACGGCCTGGCAAAAAAACTTTGTTATAGCATCAGGATCCCCAAACTATGGCTTTTGAGGTATTCTGATTCGGCGGGCGTAGCATCAAACTATCTGAACTGACCGAAAGAAGGAAGAAACATAAACTTAAAGCAAAAAAGTCAAAATTCAAAATATTTATTCAGTAAATTGGCCACATGAGGGCCCCTTTACACGTCGGTAATATGGAGTGAATCTACCAGCGCTTCGGACAAAACCATCATTGCGGAGAAGAAGCGCCACAAGAAACTCCAACCAACTCCAACTCTCCTTGACGAGTGCCATTTAGTGAAAATGTTTACATACTCCGATAACAAATTAGAAGACCGATGTTATAATAGCAAACTGTAGTCAAATCTGTCCACAACATTTTACATTACGGAAAGAAGCAGTCTACAATTTCCTGGAATTTCACTAACGCTATTATGCAAGTATGGTAATTTTCGAATGATCCAGCTTAATCAAGATAGCATTGTCTCAGAAGTTAAAACATAACTATAAATTCATTCTGTCGATAAAATGGACACCCAATTTAATTTTAATCTCTGTCAATTTTACAACGGATTAATTTTCAATCTTCTCAAAATGTATCTGTAGATAAAACATCTAAAGTGGAATAGTCAGTTGCAATCTTCAAAGTAGCTAGGTAACCTGAGGGTTACCTTATAATACATAACCTTCGTGAATTTATTATAATAGGTACTTCACTTTTTAAATCCTACTGATATTAATGATATTATAAATGCGAAAGTTGATGTTTGTTTGTTACTCCTTCACGCTGCAACGGCTGGACAGATTTGGATGAAATTAGAAATGGAGATAGCTCATAGGCCCTGGATTAGGACATAGGCTTCTTTTCATCCCGGAAAACATAAAAGTTCCCGAGGGAATAACGATAGTCAAAATCGACGCAGATGTAGTTGCAGGCGATAGCAACTATGCTCTTACGTAGAAAAGGCGCATGTACTATATGAATTGTATTACACATCCAACCTTATTATAACCTTTGAGAGTTTAATATGCTGATATGAATTAATTGCACATGCGCCTTTTCTCCGTAAGAGGGCAGTATAATCGCCCCAAGCAGCATTAATCAAAACGCATTTGATTACCTCCTCAGTGGGCTTGTCCTGGTCCTTCTTCTTCTTGCTGGTGCCCTCGTCTTCGGAGTCGGAGCTGGACGAGTCGGCCCGCGCCAGCGCCTCACGCGCTTCCTGCAGCTCATGACCTAATGCCACAAAAAACAACACATTTTAACGTAGAAAAGTAAAAGTTTTCCGTGTGGTTACCGGGTTAGAATAGTGCCACTGTGTTCCCGTGGATGTTGTAAGAGGCGACTAAGCGAATAAAGACTTGTAGTGGAGTTAGGCGATGGGTTTGCAACCTGTCCCTAATATACTAGTAAACCTCTTAGCCTGATTGTGCAAAATGTGGTTACAGAATTGTAACAAAAATAATAAGTTTTAAGAGTTGTTGGTAATTTTGTAGCTTGGGCTTTTGCACGAAGATTTTAAGCAACAAAGAACGCCTTTTCGGGCTGGTGCGGAAATAAAATACATTTTTCCAAGAATCTTTTGCTGATTCGTCATTTAAGGCATCTAGTTAATTTATAGATTGTTGCACACCTAGTAATACTTACTTAATTTAGAAACATGCTTATTCATCTTATCGATGGTAAGATGCAGGATCTCCCAGAGATGCGAGCTGGTGAAATGAGGCGCCATCTCCTTGGAGAACAGCCAGGTGGCGACAGCGCTGCACTCCACGATCTGCGTCTTGAGCATCTTGTCCACAAGGACTGAGACCATTTGAGGGTGCCGCTGCCAGAGCTCCCATACGTTGCGGAGGATGCAGATCTGGGCTTCTTCGGATTCCGCTAGGATCTGGGTATATGAAGACCGAGAATATTTTTATGGGTTGGTGTGAATAAGTATTTTGACGTGTATTTATTCATTAGGCATTAAACCCCTGCTGGTTTCACTTGACTTTCACTGTCATCTTAAATAATCATTTGTACCTATTAGTTCAGACAGTAAAAAAAAGGAATGCCCGATTGCTGCAATAACTAAAAACCCCCGATATAATGGCGACTCCTTCTTTCAGACCTGATATCCCTTAAAAGGCCCAACTAATTTTAAAACATGGCTTAGAACCACTCAAGTTAGTTTACCTCTCTAATTAAAAAAACTAATTCAAAAACCGATTAGAAGCTACTATGCAACAGAAAGCTATACACTGACAAACACGTTGCACTTTTAATCTTTGTTTGCGTCGGCGGTTACAAAAATAATTGAGAAGGACCAGAACTTTCATCTTTTTAGAGTGCCGTTCCTTAAAAGGAAAATCAATGGAACCCTTATAAAACTACTTTTGTATCCGTTCGTCTGTCATAAAGGTTTTTTATCTTAGAGATTTGTAAATGTTCGTATCCAATGACCAAACCTACACGTTCCATCTACTGAAACTTACATACCTTAAAAACATAATGGAACTTAGAGATCGCAGCGAAACTGTGCGAGATGCTCTTGCTGCCCAGGTTGAGCAGGGTCTGCACGAACACGTCGATCTTGAGGGGGTTGTGCGGGCCGGCCTGCGCGGCCGACGGCAGGTCGCCCTCGCGCAGCGGGTTGGGCAGCTCGCGGAGCACGTTCAGCGCCTCCTCGGGGGTGCACTTGTTGCGGACGCACACCACCAGCTGGTGCGCTGCTTCCGTGCCGGGGAGGGATGCTGCGAGACAATAATACATCTTGATGCAAGTGTGGAAAGTATGTCATTTTACACGAGTCCCGAGGTGTCTTGGCTCAAGACCTTTTAATGCATTTGCAACAAAATATCAATGAAAAAAATACAGTAATTGAAAGAAACGATTTTACTTAATTCTTAGTCTGATAAAAATTCACAGGGCAATTTGACCAAGGGTAAAGAAATGGAATAGTACCTAAAGAACACTGTGGCGAGAAACCAACTTTCAGCACGATATGCTGCTACAAAAAGTAAAAGCACTCGTTCGAAAAATCCAACTTTCCGCACAGTATACAGCTACAAAAAGTACCTATCAATTCTTAATAAACTGTATTAAAACATATTATAAGAGTCAATTGTTTAATTGTTTGGGTACAAGCGATGATTTCATAACTACATCTATGCATAATTAATGATGAGGCGTGATTCATGAAAAGTAGAGTGATAGTTACAATCAAACTTCTTGAGTAAATATTATCTTGAATTGTATTGTGGTAAAATCAATAATCGATATTTAGGCAAACTGATACATTAAACCGTCGCATCATAAATTTAACCACGCTTTAGAACGCAGTACAACCTGTAGAATTCGTGAAAAGGGACCAAGTTTTTCGAGCTTCAAGTGTACTCCTAAATCTGTATAAGTCTAGTATCCTGTAAACACGATGTACACCCATTTTATTAAGAGCTAAGTCGACTTGTACCCTTTTACAGCATTCTCCATCCCAAAAAAGCTTCAACCACACATCACCTTAATTAAAAATAAAACTAAAACCACTCATAACCCAAACTGCTCTATACATAAAGGCAAATGAGACATAACATAACGCAATGCGCGTAATTAATGTAGATGCGGCGAACGATTAGATACGCACACAATGGATTGAGCAACGCTGGGAAACGCTATGGGCCGACGGCGGACGGGGCTTATTGGTTAAAGAAAACTCTATTTAGAGTAAACTGTGTACTATATGAAGAACATTGTTTTTGTACAGTCATCAATCTGCTTATCGAGACTATAAAATAATGAATTCCAATCAGAAGGCCTACGTTAAGTATAACGGAGATTCTGTCGGCACCTTCCAGCTCTATCATCAGATCAGGGCCTATTCTACGACGTTAAACAATTTTGCTTTTGACGTGTTATGGTATTGTTTTTAACTCGGCCGCCATTACTGTCAAGTAAATAAGAGCCGTCAGAACGTTAACAATACAACAGGTCAAAGACAATATGGTTATATTAAGGCCTAGAATAGACGCCCAGCTCTTATTTACTCGACCGCCCCTATTCTAAATTTCAGCCTATTTTACGATAGCGCAAAGCGGTTCAAAATTGAGTTGCAAAATATGAACCAGACTTACAGACATACGAACAAAGCAAGTTAAATAAAGGTTGTAATAAAAATATATGAAAAGCCCGTAGGGTCGAAATGTTTTCGTCAGGACCCCCACTCACATTATGATAAGATATGGAAGATGATTAAGTATTTTCTAATTAAAAGAAGCTTAGTAAGTTAGCAGTTGAAATTAAATTATCAAGTTAGCAGACAATAGAATATATGAAATTCATTTTAGAAATGTTCTTATTTCGCCAGTAATGTAGAATATAATAAGAAATAGGATGTTACATGTCTTCACCTAACCCATAACGTTCTGAATAAGAGTATTAAATTTTTCTTCAAATAACGGCGTCCACTACTAACCTGAACTATACGTAAAAAAAACGCAGCTCAGGATTCCCTATCCAATTCTACAATTTTGTATTATTTATTTATTAATTATTAATTACAGTTACACGCAGGGGCATGTCCATTAATGTATTATTCCATTAAGGAAAGCGGATAAATTGCTTGTCCAAGCATAGCATCCTACGCATGTTATACATGCATCCATACAATTACATATTCACGAATAACTCTTATTTATTACTCCAAACGTTGACGTTGTAGCGACTACGAGTCTAATTACTGAACATTTCGGTATAATTTTGTTTGTATTATTAACGTTCCGCGTGTGACAGGGGCACGGTAGGAAAAGACAAGCAAGAGCAAATGTGTCTTCTCGTAAAGGTTCCGTAGTAAATTTGCTTACATACATACATACCTGTCCACATGTCTCCCTATGTGGTAGGCGGAGACGATTCAACGCCAGGTGCACGGGGTGCACCAGAACAAACATAGGTACTTCTCTCGCTTGCTCTATATTCATCAACCTTTTCACGCACGTACAGTTATTTATGCAACTGTCACATAATGAAGCCTCTTATGATACGAGTGATGAATGTAGGACAGAGTCTTAGTGAGTTTTCTTAGGATAACTCGGAATCTTCTTTTCTTAAAAACAGAAGCCAAACTATGCCAGATGTTATTGAGATTGTCAAAGTTATCAGATAGCATATCATCAAAAATCGATGGTATCTGGTGGTGGCCATGGTTGAGATGGTCGAAAAAATCACCTATTGTTTAGCATGAAGGCCTACCGCTCTTTTTTTAAGCCAAGCTGCCACACCGACAAATCATCGGCAAAAAGCGATCAGAACAAATCATCTCTGAGTGTACGATCGGCCAAGAAAGTGGTCAACCAGTTTTGACAAAAGTTTCTGTGAGATCTAATTATCGCTAAGGTTGACACTTGTCACTGTCATAATATTATTGCAAGGGAAAATCAAACTAGTTGTATCATGACGTGCAAACGAACTTCAACCGTAGGGTGGTAGCCCACATTTTTGGCCGACTGTACCTCTAGGGTACCAAACAGTATTCCCTCGAAATGTAAAGTCCCTATACGCTGCGCGTTGTCTGTCAGTCAGTATGTCAGGCACAGAAAAGTTGTATATGTGTGGATTTCCCTAACGTGTGACAACTACGAAATAAAACACAAGGAATCCTAAACGCAAAAACAGCGAAAAACGCCCGAGATGGAAAGTGCGCACGCGACGTTTTCACTCCCCGCCACCCCCCCACGGCTCGCGTGGTCTCCGACACTATTTCAGCTGGACTGAACATACGCATTTTTCCACAACCGTTTATTTGCTTCAAATATTTAGAGGAAAAATATAAAAATGTTATTTTATGAAGTTTGTCTACACGTACTTTAATATTATTCTGAGATAACTTGTCGATATAAAGTAATCTCTGGTATTACTGTTCCGATTCTATTAGGTCAGCCACACGTTTTTTGTTTCTTTTGTTAAGTTCGTTTTTTGCTAGATGTCTGATAGAACAATTTTCTATAGGAAAAATAAAACATAAACAGCTAAAAAACGGAAAGGCATTGTTTCCATATCACTTGAACAATAAAAACATAGAGTTCTATTTACCAAACATTGCTTAACAAATACGTCTACTTTAAAAGGAAATTAATTACACAGTTTCACTGCACTAAACAAATATTAAAAAGGTTGCGTGTCACAATCAATTACAACAACAATAACACCAACAAATCTCTATTCATTATTGCAACACTACACCATCGACACAGGAAGCCAACGACATTTTCTTCGAAACTAAATAGAAAACGCAACTGCCTCCTTCTGATACCATGAGTTACAATTAACGTACTCGCTAGCGAGTCAATGCTCTGTCCCTCGCAGAACTCGCAGTATTCTTATATATAGAGTGCGAGGGACAGAGCGTTCGACTCAATCGAGATTACGGTAATTGTAACTCATGGTAAGGGTACTGTCATCGGGATGCGGGCAACGATAGGCGGCCATTACCGTGAATTACAGACAGTTTGCTCTTACATGACAAAACGTAACCGATGGCTGGTCGTGTGTCCGCCACACAATGTAATGGGCAACAGGCTACCGGGGCTGCTTGAGAGATCTTTTACCGCAAGGCTAACAGTATAACCCTTATGCATCATATATTATGAAGCTTCCGGATTCAAATCGCGGTAAAGACAGGTGAATATTTATTCCCGAGTCTTGAATGTGTTCTATGTATTTAAGTAAGTACCTATGTATTTCTCTATATAAGTTTGTCGTTTTTTTATTGTTTATATGCTTGTTGATGTTTGTTTATTGATTTCATACATCCTATCTGTCTGTTAGTCTTCACTCTACTTTTCTCTTCTTAGCCGTCCAGACAGTCAGTAGTCTTAAAAACATAGATTTCTAACATTTGGACAATGGCTCTTAAGAGACATAAATTTCTATACAAAATGGGATAACGTTTCCACTTCTAACCTAGTTAGACTTTTTGAATCTGTTGTAGATATTCGTTGTTTAGAACCCATATAGTACAAGCCTAGACCTTAGTTTGGGACTAGGTAAATTTGTGTGAGGGGACCCTGATATTTATTTATTTATTTATTATGTAATAACCAGCTTTTGCAAGCTATTACGTTCGCGCTGAATTCGCCGCGCTATTCCTGAACTGTTGAATTACTCGGGATAAAAAGTATTATTTTCGGGTCCATATTGGCTCACCTAATTATTTTTACTCATAACGACTCATAAGTCCTAATTATCGCAACTCCTAACGTATTTATTTCAGCAACTGTTACATTTTCAGGATTTTTATAAATCAAACCTAACCTAACCTAGTCTTATCTACACATTGAATATTTCAGAACTTCTGAAAAGTTTACGGTTCCAGCGGTATAAAAAATTCATTTTCGGAGTTCCGATAATAGGAGTTGCAATTTTAGTTGAACTTTGGCGCTCCCATTATTTTCATGTGATTCGCTGGATGAAACATCTCTCACTTTCTGACAACTACGTAAGTGCGAGGGTCACGGATGTTTTATCTACACCTTGTCACCAGTGATTAACGCGGCGGCTGTAATAGGCCCACATGTTATATCTCTGTGTTAAATTTCAAATTCATAAGTTAAGATAGTGAGTTCTGAGATGTGTCACGGAACAAAGAATCATGCTTTCGCATTTATTCTAATAAGTAAATTTAAAGAATTAAGGATTCCATGAACAGTCGACTGAAACTGGTCTGCCACCGTATTGAATTCCACGTTTGCACAATATTTTGAACGAAATATGTATGCCAAAATTGAGTTAAATAGACATTTCTAAATATATTGTTCTATGTCATGAAGGAGGCGAACAAGCGCATGATGGTAAGTGGGATCTGTGACCATAGACATTTTGCATCTGTGATCAAGACTACAATCTTAAGACTGAAATCCTAAGACCTCAAACGCGTTGCCAACTCCGAGGACTAATACTACCGGAGACATGAAAAAAAGCGACGCGGAGTTTAGACTTTTGAAACCTATGTCATAAAAAATAATTAATATCCTTGCTTTTTATGATAAAACTACACTCTCTATTTCAGCTTTTAGAGTTTCGAGTTGCATATTGTTAAACCGGGAAGGAAAGATGATAATTAAATAGCACGAAGGCGCATGCAGTAAAGATGCATATCACTTTAATAGATTATTATTACAACTGCTCGTATGCGCGTTGATATCGGTATCATTGTATCCCACTTCTACAATTTACAATCTAGTAATCAAATCAGTAACTCGTAATAGTCGTAATACAATAATGAAAATTAACAATTTTAGTATAACAATTGGAAATCTAAAAATATAGATTTTTTTATTGTACCTACTTACATCAAGGGGTGTGAAATTTGTATAGGCTGTGTTGAGTGCATTCGCTTACGAATTATGCGATAGAAATGGAATCATGGGCTGACACGGTTAAAGGCTGAAAATGTTCATATAAAATACGGTAACGTTTTTCTTCCCTCAAACCTATAGTCCAAAATAACGATTTTTTAATATATTGCACATATTGTGAAAATCTTGGCCTGCACGTTTTCGTTTCAAATAAACAAATAAAAAAACAAATGAAAACGTACAAACCTAGTTTTTCATAATAACTACAACATATTCAATTTATAAAACCTAAATAAACTAATTCTGCACGTTTCCTTTACAAAAAAACAAATTAAAAAAAAAACATATCGGAAACGTACAAACTACAACATAGTAATATTAAAAAATCGTGGTAATCGGACTGGATTTTGGGGTTAGACAAACGTTGTACCGCTCGGAGCTAAATTTGTATGGATTTTTTTGACAGCAACGCGATTTAAGAGTAGCCTTACATTCGTCTTAAACTTTGTTCAGTAGGTAGGTACCTAGTTGTTACATTAGTATCGTCTTAATCTCAGGCGTGGTACTTAAAAATAGTAAATATAAATTTAATTTAACGTGTTTATACAAGTTGTTAATTACGTTAAAATACTGGTGCGTTTGCCATAGAAAAGTTTAAATTGTCACATTGTCGTGTGTAACATTTATTGAATAGGGGGATGACCGCGGCAGTTCGTTGGCTTGTTAATTCGTTGCACTACCAGAAGTGCCGACATAATAAATATTACGTGAATTGCGTCTATTACGCAACTCGCATGCTACCGACTGACTGAAATTATTCAGGAAAGTGTTTAGTCTTGTATAGAAAAACCATCAACTTTTTGTTAATCGTTAATGGATGAAAACTCGAGCAATTAAGCAGTTGCGGAGTTTACGTCATATTAGTCATATAATATCTTTTTTTTTACAGGGCAGTTTTTGCAGTAGGTATCTAAGCTTTGAAAATATGAGTGCCACGTTCGGTATGAAATTGGCAACATGATCCAATTTTCGATCAATAATAGGTGCTACAGTGGTTAATTTTGGCAAGTTAGAGTGAGCTTTCGAATTGATATGACTTCTGAAAAATAACCTGTATTATTAAAATAATTAATAACAGTTGTCATAGACAATACCTATTAAATTGATGAAACCCCCGATGTAAGAGCGAAAAAGAAAACCTCGTAAGTAAACATGTCAATAATCCTACTGACAAAACACTGGCAGGCAACACTATAATCAATCGAATTTCGAATTGACGCTTCCTAACGCCCGCCCCCACCTGCGCGCTCGCAGCACCGCGCAGCGCCAGTCCGTGCAGCCCGGGACAACGGCGCGCGCGTCTGTCCATGTGTGTGAATCAGTGACTAAACATGCGGTCCGGGGTCGAGTGCGTTTTGTTTTTTATACTCGTGAGTATTATCGTGCTTTTATCTAAGATAGATTAAATTAAATTGTGAGGTGACAGTTAAAGCTTATTAAATGCAGAAAATTAATCAATTGTTTGAGTGAACTTTGGATTTTATTTTAAATAACAGAGCCTTAGAATCCTTTGTTTTTTTTTTGTGAGACTAGAATACTGTTCTTTATTTACGTTTAAAGGTTTATTAATTAAGTACCTATTTTGAAAAAATTACATAAAAATTTACTAGTGCAAGTAGTAACTTTTAATTGTCACCCGACGATTTGTAATTTAAGGGTAATAATGTAACTGCTCAAATAAAAAGCGTCCTATCAACGGTGAACGGTTTTAGGTGAAAAACTTAAGTAAAGCTCCTCTTGCATTCTATATTTGAAAGGGGTTTGGGTAAAAGTGTTGTCATTTGCAAAATTCATACATTTTCAAGGTGAGCGGCCATTCGTAAAAGTGGCATATTATGATAGAATTATTAAAAATAAACATATTTTATTATGTAATGTAATAAAGTGCATCGGAGCTGAGATATTTAAATATTCATGCTTGGGCGTACTTTTGTACTAAAACCTGAACACTTAAATCTTTAAAATCTCCGCTCCGATATTACTTAACGCCATAAATTATATATATATATATACGTATTTAGAGGTCTTCTAAATAACTACGTAAGAATCATCCGTGGCCGCTGAAAAAAAAATACAATATTCTTCAAACAAATTTACTCAATGCCCTTTGACGTAAATTCCATATGTTTTGTACACAACTACATGCAAGAGGTCATTTACTTAAGTTTTTCACCTATACGCGGTTCTTGTCATTTATATAAAACAATTGATATTGCAACATGACATGAATCAAAATAATATAAACGAAAGTCGGCAAGTATAATTTTAAAATCCTTTCCAGTATTATAAATGCAACAGTAAGTTTGTTTGCTTGTTTGTTCCGTCTTTGAGGTTTGACGCCTAAACCGATCGTCGAGTTGCATTTAGAGTATTTTTAATCGTGGAAAATCGAATAATTCTCCAAATATTACGTGCGAAGTACATGACTAACTATCAGGCTAAGATGTTTACCAGTGCACTTATATTATCTAGTAACAGGTTGCAATCCCATCGCCTAACAATGCTACAAGCCTTTATTCCCTTAGTCGCCTGTTAGTGTTAGTGTAGAGTGGCACTATTCTAAGCCGGCAACCACACGGCAACCGTAACTTGTACCAACGTAGATAATGAGTATAATGCAAAAAACCTTATAATGTTACGTCGTTTGGCACACTGTTTACAGGGATTTAAGCATACGTACTTTTAATATTGTTACGTGGATCTCTCTCTCTCTCTCTCTCGCTTTATTTAAGAGCCATGCTCTTGTCGGTGGAGTAATCGCCAACCGCTGCGGTCCTCCGTCAACTGCTTGAGGTTTTGGTACGACCAACCTTAACCTTCTCTTTTATCTGCTCGAAGTAATTTCTTCTTGGTCTTCTTCTGCCTCTCTTTTCTTCTATGATGTTTTTAAGGAAAGGGTCGTGTCGTAGGTGTCCTATCATTGTTCCTCTTCTATTTTCTATTGTTGCTAGCAAATTCCTACTTTAATTTATTCTATTCAGAACTCGGTTATTAGATATTTATTCTATCCAACTTATCCGATGAATAGAACAAACTTATAATATTTTTCTCAGTAAAATATAAGTATTTTGGCACAACGATTCGTGCTAAAGATTATTTATGACTTGAACATTTTAAGCTTGTTCTTAGTCCATTTTGCTAAAAAAATGGATATAGCAAAAACATATCATCACTCTACGATGCATAACTACGACAAATTAGAGTTTTTTTTTCTTGGTACTACTACCATGAGTCTCCGAGTTAAATCGCGGACAGACGGACATGGCAAAACTATAAAGGTTCCTTGTTTACTACGGAACCCAAAAAACTTAAGTGTGAAATAAACTAAAATATTAAAAAAAAAAAAACTGAAAAGCGAAAAACCAGCTTTATAATCTATAAAAAATTGTAAGAACAATGTACTTAGTCCACGGATGGAACATCTTTCCAATATTCAATTTATATTTAATCGTATAAATTGTATTATTTGCTAACGAGGTGTCGAACAAAAAAGTTTAAAAAAACAAAAACCCGCCTTCAAAAAGCAAAAAATAACTTCTTTAAAATGGTCGGTAAATAGGTCAGTCCAACTGAAATCTGCTTTTAGTTAAAATATTGTTGGACGCCGACTTCAGTTGGACTGACCTATTTACCTACCATTTTAAAGAAGTTATTTTTTGCTTTTTGAAGGCGGGTTTTTGTTTTTAAAACTTTTTTATTTTATACTTTTTAGTGATCATAATTATGCTGTTATTCTCCCACTTCTCAAATAATAAGAAACATAGAACATTTCAATCTCGCCGCAAGCAACGCCGTGGGAAAGTCATAGTCATATATTTAAATCTAAATATGTTTCGTCATAGTCGCTCAACTATCTTAATCGAAATATCTTGTCGCCACCCTCGAAATATATACCGTTTAGGAGTTCTGGTGGCCATCTGTGGTCTTCATCATCAGTTCCACTTCACCAAATAGTGCTTTCCAAGACCAAATACACAAGTTACAAAGAAAAATACCAAAATCGCTATAGGTGTTCCTATAAATTTTGAAGAGTTCCGTTATTCCTCATGGATTCCACCATCAGATCTTCATTTTGATAAGAATGGGACCAATCGGGAAGCACCAGCTTTCAAATAAAAAAAGAATCATCAAAATCTGTTCACCCAGTCGAAATGAAGTGAAGTGAAGTGAAGTTCTGAGGTAACAAACATTAAAAAAAAAAAAAAAAAAAATACAGACGAATTGAGAACCTCCTCCTTTTTTGAAGTCGTTTAAAAAATCATTGCACGGTGCATTATAAGTACATCGCTCTTGCAATTTTCTATAGATTATAGACCTTGTTTTTTGCTTTTCAGGTGATATTTTTACTGCCGGCTTAAACTTTCTAAAAATAAGTTCAAGCAGCGCCATAATTTTTTTTCATAAACTGTTTGCTGTGCCACCACCGATATCAAAGAAAATAGGGTCGCGACGGGCGCTTATGCCAACTCTATATAGAGGGTGTCCCGAAAACCAACGCTAAAACCGAGAGGGCTGATAGAGCAGCTAAAAAGCTATAGATTTAACCCCTATGTATGTTCAGCGATTTTTACTAGTTTTGGAGATATTGATCATTTTAATCTGAATATTTGTAATTATCCCTTATGTCCATGTTCCGACAAATCCTTCATTACATGTTTTATTTCAGAAGTTTTTCAGTGATATCTTACATTATTAGAATCATTAAGAATCAGCCAAGTTCTAAAACCCATCTGCTATTTTGTTTTTAATCAATTTCAAGTAATCATGTAAAGTTGTTACTGGGACACCTAGTATGGAGATACAAACTTTACTTCATTCATTACTTAAAAAAATGATTTAAAAAAAGCGAGTATATGGGTATTAGCGGGGGTCCTGTCAGTTGACCAAAAAACGTTTCACCAAATGATTCATTTGACAAACATATCATTTGACAAACCGCTATTATTTCCGAAGCTGTAAATATTTCAGGATTTATTTCAGGACCATCGTGTAGAACCCTATAGGTTAGGTTAGGTTTGATTTTTAAAAATCCTGAAATATTTACAGTTTCGGAAAAAAAAGCGGTTTGTCGAATGATATGTTTGTCAAATGAATCATTTGGTGAAACGTTTTTTGGTCAAACATTAGTGAACCGTATTAGCGCTCTAAAAACTTCGCTGATTCGTAATGATATCACTGAAAACATCTGAAATAAAACATTAAATGAAGGATTTTTCGTGACAAGGACATAAGGAAAAATTACAAAAATTCAGATTAAAATTATCAATATCTCCGAAACTAGTAAAAATCGCTAAACATACATAGTAGTTAAATCGATAGCTTTTTAGCATCCAACTAAGTACAGAATTCAACATTAATACAATTAAAAGTTAAAACTAAACTTATTTAAATTAAAATTAAACTAAGGTACTCAAATATTTTTAGCTGCTCTATCAGCCCTCTCAGTTTTGGCGTTGGTTTTAGGGAAAACCTGTATGTTTACAGTTATCGTAAGATATCGTAAGATAAGATAGGATAAGATTCATTTATTTTTAATAATCTTACATAGTTCCTTATTGTATATGGTTACCTATCGTACAATGCGACTTGCGTAGGCCTGCTGACTTCAGAATGACCGAATCGATTATCAGTGACCGCAACATTTTGTGTTCGTAATGTACCTCCTATTATCTCACACGACGTTACAATAATAATAACATCAAACATACCCAACTTAATAAACATATCGGTAAAATTGTAGAGTCTTAAGAGAGTTATGGCTTTTGACGTAGAGACCTCGTCGTGTTGTTCTCATAGTCATTATTTTTAGTTCAATGTTTTTGACCTTGCATTTGTAGTAAGTAACTTTAATTTTGCTAGTTTTAAGAATTTATTATTTATTACTTTATTATTACTTAATGTAACTTACTTTTAAGTATTATTATGTTTTATGATTGAAAAAAATGACCTTCTGCTGGAGCTTCTTGTGGCGCTTCTTCTCCGCAATGATGGTCTTGTCCGAAGCGCTGGTAGATTCACTCCATATTACCGACGTGTAAAGGGGCCCTCATGTGGCCAATTTACTGGATAAATATTTTGAATTTTGAATTTTTTGAGTCACTAGATCGTGGAGAAAAAATGGGGAGGGAATCGAAGTAAGTAGGTTTTCCCGAAAAAGCACACACCGTTTAAATGATGGTGTAGGAACGATTTGCATTGGAGTTCTGTGGCCAAATAAACAAAATCGCATGATTTCGAAGAAGGTTAGTACCCACCCATGATATTAAACAAATAAATAGGGGACAACATTACACAAATTGGCCTAGTCCCAAACTAAGCTCTAGGCTTGTACTATGGGTACTAGACAAGTATATAAATACTTATATAGAGACATAAATACTTAGATACAAATAAAACATCCAAGACTCGTGCTCATCACACAAATATTTATTTACCCATACCGGGCATCGAACCCGGTACCGGCTAGCTTCGTAGGCAGGGTCACTACCAAGTAGGCTAGAATGTCGTATATTTTTATACCGTGCCGTACAAGTTAAGCTACTAATGGCTCCTCAAGTTAATAGAATAAGTAAACAATTTCCCATATGACAGACAATTCTATTGTGGAATGCGATTTTCCCAGCTAAGTAGAGCGGCGGCGCAGCGCACGCGTCGCAGCGAACCACCAATATCGCACATCTCCGTGTTATTTGAACGATTAATGTTGCACCCAGGACTTGGTAACGGTTCGAATTAATTATGGTTCTTAACCACGTTCTTCGTGAACGCTCGCTCGGAGCGGAATCGATTGGTGCGGGATTTGATCGCTGGGTCAACATGTTTTTATTGGTTTATGATTTTTCTTACACATTAATGGTGTGTCTGGTTCACTAATGTTTTACCAAATCATCATTTGGCAAACTATATAATTTAACAAACTTTTATTTCACAAAGAGCTACTTCCCGCCGTATTTTTTTTACTTTTATTGTGTTCAATACTCTAACCTATTATTTAATAAGCCCATGTTACCCATGTAATATGTAATGGTTTAAGCACAAACCCGTTTTTGCGAAATGAAAGTTTGTAAAATTATATAGTTTGTCAAACGTACTTTTGGTCAGATGTACGGACCCCGGTGTAACTATTGGTGTTTTAAAATGATAAGGCCTGTTTGACTTCAAGCAAGGCAAGTGAAAATGCATCTAAAGAGCTATTAGGTTAGGAAAGACGAGATAAGGGTCGTGGTGTTGGGCGTTGAAAACAAATTAGCGAGCGAAATTAACCGTTATTTCGAGCAGGAACAGTTTTATTTTGCTCTTTGATAAAAACCGAAATAATAGCGATTTTGTTGCCCTCCATCATCCTCTGCAGTCATAATAGAATGAGACGTCAGAACTGTTGACGGACAATTAATTTCTCAATAAATTACCCGTGTAAGTGCATTGTTATAAACAGCAATCTATGGAAGTCTTATTCTATTTCATTTAATATTTTATTAATTAATTAGAAGAAGACAGCTGCTGTTGCCGGGTATGAATTGCCATTAAATGTTGCTCGTGTAAGTGCACCTTTATACTGCTAGTTGCTACGTTATACAGGGTGAGGTCCGACAGTAGTTGGTAGCATTTCCGTCGGAAAATCTTTATCGCATTCCGGGAACGTGACAAAATGTTCAATGGGTTTGAATGTGTAGGGGTCAAAATGTCTATACGGACCGGCTGTCTATGCGGCAAAAAATAGACAGTTCAAGAGGGAATAGCGATGGACTTCTGTGCTGACGGAGTCACAAGCTAGTGCAAAATAAGGATAACTAAAACAACAACTTCTTGAGTGCTATAGTTATCTTGCATTTGAGCTCATACCCAACGGAAACACGAATTATAGCTGCTCTAGATAGAATTAAAAACTGGCTAAAAATAAAAAATATTATTTCGCTGCATACTTATGTGCAAGTTGCGGAAAGTTTCCAAAAAGTTGGAAAACTTCTAAGAAATTTCCGGAAACTTTCACTAGAAATATACGAAATTGAAATTTAAGAAACGGAAAGTTTCAATCCCCGTACTTTTGTATGTGTGAGAAGTTTCCGAAATTTTCCTCCATGAAATATTCCGCAATTTTGGAAAGTTTCCTTTGGCACATCAGTATCTCTGCATCATTCGGAAGTTTAACAGCACCTTCTGAGGAACTCTTAGAAGGCTTTTTAGTTTCAACTTAGTACCTACAAAATATTTTTTATCTTAAGAATTTGTTTAATCGATTTGTTTAATAGTTGTGTCATAAATCAATTATACTCTCATTATCACACTGTTTGTAAACACGTTAGTGAGTTTTTTTGCCCGAGTATCTGCAGGTTCCTGGGAACCTATTAGCATTTCATGGTTTATGTTATGTTATGTCACCCCTGTGTATATCGTTACTACTTTAGGAAAATCTCGTATCTGATATTTCGAGATGTATGAGTTTGAACTTGATTCTTTTCACGTTTAAGTTCAAAATCGTACTTTATGAAATGTTAGATACAAGGTTTTTCCAAAGCAATGACGATATATAACTAACTAAATTACTATAACTAGATTATTATAAATAACTAAATATGGACCCAGAGTCCGAAATAAATGATTTTTATTTATTTTATTTATATAAGAAACAAACAGCCGGGACCACACTTGTATTCTCTCTGTATACATACATAATACACCTGGGGCCTTATTCTACTTTGTCTTTAGTATTGTTATCGTATTGATTTCAACTCGGTCGCCATTACTATCTAGTAAATAAGAGCTATCAAACGTCGACAATACGATAACTTTTGACAGCAGGATTTTTTGAAAAGGTGTTATAATAAAAAAAACATACGTATAGGGTGACTCAAAAGCTTACTATTTGTTTTCTTTATTTACTATGAAAAAATTACTAATATTATCAGTGTTTGGACTAGTGGTCGGAATGATCATTTTGTTTGTAACCGCGTTGTTTTTTTAGCTCTAGTACTAGATATGATATTGAAATGACCATGTGGCGTTTAAGCAGATTAGCGGAAATTTGTTTATTTATTTTCTCAGAAAATAATGAACAAAATAAAAAGCAAGCTTTAAAAAACCCGACTGTTACGTTAAATCGTTATTAATCCTAAATGATCGTTCAAAATGAAAAATCATTAAAGAAACCTAAAGATTATTTTTAAATACCTATTCAATGATACCCCATTTGTCATAGTTCGTCGACTTTAGTTTATTTATTTTTTACAATAATGCGTCTGGTGGCCTATATTGAATTTTAATTACTGTCATATCTTTAGTGACACTCGCAAGATTAACGGCCAAACCCTATATTCAAACCGCGGATAGATAAGCCTTACTACGGGTTAAAATTTGACATTTGCCCATACAAAATGTATCAAATTTCAATCCGAAGTAAGCCTATCTATCCGCGGTTTGAATATTGGATTCCGACATAAGACACTTCGATTGCCATAAGAAACATCAAAATCGGTCCATGCGTTTAGTTTCTAGAGCTCCACAAAGGAACAAACATACATATATAGCCTGATAAACACATTACCCTCCTCCTTCGGCAGTCGGGTAATAAAATTGACACTAATCCCTACAAGCATGTTTTTTTTTCAGAACGACTTTCAAAATAGTTCCTTTTGTCAATTACGTGTAAAATCAATCTATACTAATATTATAAAGAGGAAAGATTTGTATTTTTGTGTGTGTGTATGTTTGTAACGAATAAACTGAAAAACTACGAGGGCTGCCTTTTAAGTTCTGTCGTTTGCAAAACTCCCGTGATTATTAAAAAAAAAACTAGTATCATCTTAAAATATTTGAATTTAGAATTCAAAAACAAAAGAATGTCTCGAGATCGGCCGATTCGTTTTAGTACAGCGTCGCGCGTCGGTTCAAAGTTGACAAGTCGGTTGTGAAAATGGAAATTTCGAAGGAAAATTTACGTGCGATAATATTTTACAACTTTAAAAGGGGTTTAACGCGTCTTCAGTGCTTTGAAGAGCTGACTACGGTTTTTAAAAATGAAGCACCATGCATCCGGACTGTGGAACGTTGGTATTTGGAATTTCAACGTGGTTGCTCTAGTCTTAGGGATAGGCATCGTGAAGGCCGACCAAAAACAGCTGTAACACAGGAAAACATTGATGCTGTACGGCAACTGATCGTCGAAGATCGCCATGCGACATACCGCGAGATAGAAGCTTCATTAAGCATTTCAGGGACCAGTGTTCAAAATATATTGCATGATCACTTAGGTATAAAAAAAATTGATCTCACGCTGGATTTACTTAGTGAAGACCAAAAAACGGCTCGCGTTAGATGGTGCCGCAAAACTCTGCGGCAATTCAACCGAGGAGACTCTAAACACGTTTATGACATTATCAGTGGTGACGAATCTTGGATATATGCCTACGATCCGGATTCTAAACAGCAGTCGACTGTTTGGGTGTTTCAAGATGAGCCAAAACCGACCAAAGTAATACGCTCACGGAGCACTTCGAAAAAAATGGTCGCCACGTTTGTAGCGAAAAGTGGCCACGTTGCGACCATCGTGCTCGAAGATCGTAAAACAGTTAATGCTGACTGGTATACCACTGTTTGTTTACCAGAAGTTATCGGCGAGTTCCGAAAAAATAACCCAAGACGTCGTATAGTACTGCACCACGATAATGCTAGCTCGCACACCGCCCGGCAGACAATTGCGTTTTTAAAAGAACAAAACGTCGAAAATTTGGATCACCCGCCGTACAGTCCAGACTTAAGCCCTAATGACTTCTTCACTTTTCCAAAAATCAAGCAACGACTTCGTGGTCAACGGTACCGGACGCCTGAAGAAGCGGTTGAGGCATACAAAACGGCCATTTTGGAGACCCCGACTTCGGAATGGAATAAGTGTTTCGAAAACTGGTTCGATCGAATGAAAAAGTGTATTACATATCACGGTGATTACTTTGAAAAACAATAAATACCATTTAACACTTAAATTGTCCTTAGTTTTTTCAAACGACAGAACTTAAAAGCCACCCCTCGTACTGGACCGATTTCAAAAATTCTTTCACCATTAGGATGCTACATTAACCCTGAGTAACATAGGCTATGTTTTACTTTTTTTGCGCGTACAGAGTCGCGGGCAACAGCTAGTGTAGAATAAAAGGCTCCTGTAGCCCGTTTGACGAGTTAGAAAGAGACTTCCGCTTGTAATTTGTAACTTGTAGCTTCGTGAAACGGGCCTCTGATGGTGATACGCGGTGACGACACAAGGCTTACAAATAGAGCATTTAGAACAATCCTCACTTTCTTGTTTACAAAATAAATTGACTAACAATAAACTATAAAGCACACCGTTATCCAAGCAAGGAAGCCAAGGACCTGGGATTTAAACACGGAATAATATTGACAACATATGTGGACACACACAACACACATATGTTGTTGTTGTTGTTGTTGGTACACCAGTAAATATCTTAGCCTGGTTGTGAAAAATGTGGTTACAGAATTAACAACAAGTTTTTAGAGTTGTTGGTATAGTTAGCCGTATTTTTCTAAAATGACTTTATGCACTATGTTCACCTTTTGTACTCAAATTTATATTTTTGTGCATTAAATACTTACATAAATAAATATTGTATGGAATAAAATATTCAAAGTAGGATATATTAAATAATAATAAATATCAGGGGACAATGTCACACCAATCGCCCTAGTCCCAAACTAAGCTCTAGGCTTGTACTATGGGTACTATAGACAACGATATAAATACTTATATAGAGAAATAAATACTTAAATACATAGAAAACATCCATAACTCAGAAACAAATATTCACGCTCATCACACAAATATCTGCCCTTACCCGGATTTCAACCCCGGACCGCTAGCTTCATAGGCAGGGTCACTACCAACTAGGCCAGCGCGTCGTCAATATTAAAAAGTATCTTACCTTGAAATCACCCTACGTATGAGAGAATGAATGGAAGTATAAAATATTACGATACATTGACACGGTCCATGCGCAAGTAGGTCTAGATCACAGCTCGATACCAGATAATCCATGCCGTAATAAGTTCGTTAAAAGAAATCCGCTTGCCTCAATCGAACTTTACTCAAAAAAAATTAAAATTTAAAATTTCATCTGTTTATTTCTTACACAAAAAACAAATACATTATTAATTTATCTTAACTTGTAATCTTAAATTAATCAAAGATTTTATCAGTTAAGAGTATACATGAGTTCTACGTTTTGTTGAGAATAGTTTATTAACATTATAACATTATATTTTTCTTTTTTTATTAAGTAAATATCGTTTCAGTTTAATCTTTACCCGTTTACATGTTGCATTTTCGAGTTCACTTATTAGTTGACATGGAAACCTATTTAAGATACCGGGCAATGCACGCGTCCACACTCTTTTACCGTATTCGTTGTTGTCGTACTCAATTAACAATTTAAATCCTATTTGAAACTTTTGGCACTACATAAAGATGATTGTTGGATTATTCTCTCGAAATGTTTTTTGTCTTTCAAGCGAATTTTCGATTCGCCTTTTTTCCTGATTTTTGCAATTTAGACATATATTTGTGATCCGGACTTCGCAGATTTTCTCATTTGAAATTCGAAATAAGTTAGGCAGGCAGGTTTTAGGTCATATCAGTCTAGCAAAGGCCAATGCGCTTAGAAGACGGAGCTCAGTAGACTACCAAATTGATTTCTGGAATAGGAATAATGCGACAAAAAACACGACTGTAAAAAGTAAAAAAACCGAGCAAGAGCGTGTTTGACCATGCTCAGTGTAGGGTTCCGAAGCCGTTAGGTCACTACGACTGGTCCTTAGCGTTCTGCGGATACTATACACAAAAACGAGCAAGAGCATGTCTGACCATGCTCAGTGTAGGGTTCCGAAGCCGTTATTCACAAAAACTAACTCAAAAAACAACAAGTATGAACTAATTAATTATCTATTTAAAGTTACATATTTGGTGCTGTCTTAGATAATTTTAGTAGGTGAGTCACTCGAAGAAACAAGAGTTGTCTTTCCTGTGGTCAATAGTTAAAGGCGTGTGTGCATGTAAATTATGTTTTTATCTGATAGGACTAAAGTAGACCTGACGCCATTTATGCGGATATGAGTTCAGCCAGAAAATTAGGCCTTAAAAACGTTAACTTCGGGGTATGTCCACAGGAAAGACGGTAACCTAAAACTGTGTATGACCCAGGTATAAACACTTTATGAGCGCTTTAAAGCTTAATATTTCATAAACGGATCCCTTAATCGAAAAATTGTGTTCAAAAACCAGCAATATTTTTGAAAGACCGATCCAACGACACCCCACACTATAGGGTAGACGAGAAAAAAAAAGGTTTTTTTTTGACGATTTTATTTTACCACTTCGTTGGCGTGACTAATATGTATATTCATGGCAAATTACAGCTTTCTAGTACTAAGATTCTCTGAGCTAGGCTGCCGACGGACGGACGGACGGACATGGCGAAACCATAAGGGCTCCTAGTTTGACTACGGAACCCTAAAAACTATCTCAAATGAAAAAGTGCACCAGCAAAAGAACGCATCTTCATGGCACTTACGTCCTTTTGTTGAGAAGAGCAGTTTTTCGGCAATAACTCAAAAACAGTATATGAGATGAGATGTTGAAAATGGGTGTGGGGTTTTAATAAAGTAGAAATGTTTCATATAAAACTTATCTCTTCTTAATCCAATCTACTCTATTACGTTACAATATGTATTTAGTACTCAAATTGCATTGGGTAAATTTGTTTGAAGAATATTGTCATATTTTTTTTCAGCGGCCACGGATGATTTTTAAATAGTTATTTAGAGGACCTCTAAATACACATAGAAATATATAATTTATGGCGTTAAATAATATCGGAGCGGAGATTTTAAAGATTTAAGTATTCAGTTTTTAGTACAAAAGTACGCCCAAGTATGAATATTTAAATATCTCGACTCCGATGCACTCAAGAGTAATACATTACATAACAAAATATGTTTATTTTTAATTATTATATCATAATTTACCACTTTTACGAATGGCCGCTCACCTTGAAAATGTATGAATTTTACAAATGACAACACTTTTACCCAAACCCCTTTGATAGAAAGTTAACATTGACGTTGCCGTTCATATCGTCATCGAGTAGTAAGTTTCGAGTTTGATCGATTTTCGCGTTACGAATATGTTTAGAACAAGTTATCGAATAGTAAAGGCGATTCGAAAATGTGACGATGATTGAAATGTTCGTGCCCGAGCTAAATAAAACTACTAACAATGTACCACCAATTATCATTGTCAAGAATGCATTTAAATCTATGATCCTATTATTCAGCTAACCTTCGTCCATGACAGTCGAAAAATAAAGTCTGTGGGAGAATTTCGCAACTAGGGTTTACACGCTACTTTGCACCCAATTATTGTTTATTGGGTGAGATTAGACCATTGTTAACGCAGATTTTTCGCAAACCCACATTTCAACAGAACGCGTTAAGAATCCGTCGGTAATTAGAGACGAGATGGTTTACAGACAAACAGAATTTTATTGTAATCAGCCGATTGGAAATTGGCGAGCGGAGCACGCGAGCGCGGCACGCCAGCGCACTTTCCCGCAACTGCCATTTTACTTTCAAACGCACGCTGAAATATCCACATTTTTTTAAGCGACTACATCTCTAATAATAGACTGCGTAGTTGACAGTTTAATCCTCAAATATTTTAGTATTTTTCAAAGTCGTAATATGGTTTTCCAGATACGAAGAGGCGGAAGCGGAGCTACCGATGACTACTTCAGGCCGACACCGATTCCGCTCAACGATTGGCGCGAGGTGCGGGGTGCGCGGGGAGACCGCGCCAGCAATCTGCAGGACTCGCCGTACCCTGTCGCCGCCGGCCCCGCCCGGTACTGGGAGGACGCCTTGCGGCACAGCGTCTACCTCACTCTCGTCAGAGACAAGATAGACAAACTCATAGCGAAAGGAGAAAAATACTCCGACCAATCAAAAGAAGTCGACGAACGTGACCTCTGGGACAAAGTCAAACGAGCACCCTTCGAAAGGATAGACAGCGAAAATCCAATATCATTCGCCGATGTCGCAATATTAGGGAAAGGACGCCTAATGGAAGAACACGGCGGCTTTCGGTTTACGGATGACGACCAATTTAAAGAGAACTGCACGCACAGCAAATGCATGGACGGCGTGAAAGCGCTATGGGCCGTGGAGCGGGTGCGGCAGAGGGATGTGGACTCGTTGCCGGGCCAGTACTACGAGCTGACGTTCACTGTGATCTCTATGCAGAAAAAGCACAAGAAGCGTTACGAGAAACCTGCCAGGACCTTTACAGTGCGTGAGAGCGTCCCGGAAAGGATACTGGAGACACCGCAGGAGCACCGATTCTATGAGCCACTGGCACTTTCAGTACACACGCCGCGCCCTGACCGCGCGCTATGGTACCACAAGAACATAATTCCACCGCTGCGGAACCAAGCTCGGCAACACCACAACGGTCTAGACCGATTATTCTCGTCCCTATTCTTAGACGACGAAGATGCTGTACCCGTACAGCGTCACAAACCGAAACAGTTCATATCGCACGTTTACCAACAGCACTCTAAAGTGGGGTACGTCGGCGCGCCGAGTGAACACCAGCAGAAGAAACTAAATCCGTATGGACCTAAGCTGCAGGGTTTCAAGTACGTACGACCTTTGCCTACTCCCCCACAGCACCCGCCCGTCCAACACCACTATCTGGATATCGACGCGATCGGAGTCGTCAGTAATCCCTACATTCAAGACCACAGGTACGGGCCACCGAACAAGGGTAAAACACCGCGACCGGCGGTACTTCCGACCCCCCCTAACCCTGTTCTACCTCAAAAGAATTTCACTATAGAAACCACAACTAAATTGAGACCAAATAGGACAGAAGAAACGACGCCTCAACCTGAAAACGTGAACACGTACAAACCTTACAACAAGCATAAGCCGTCTCCGGTTAAAATTAGTTACGTCACGGACTATGTGAGGCCGCCAGTGTACAACGCGCCACCGGGGGTGTTCGTGACGATGGACAAAAAGCCTTTCAAACCGATGCCACCGCTCAGACTGGTTCATTCGTCAAAACACCACAAACCGGCTCGCCCGATCGACTTCCGGCCGAGCCCGCCAGTCCTCGACTACCAGTTCTCTGATCCAGACCCATTATTTGACACTGCATTCAGACCGATCACCATGAACTACCCGACCACCAACACGACCGACAGAGCCGTGACCGCCGCGAGCGACAATCACACCCGGAAATCCAACACGACTAAGAAGCCACCGAAAAAACACGAAAATATAAAGGCGCACCCGGTCACGACAACCGTTCCTGAGATCATAACCGCGCACAGTGCGGGTAAGGACGCCGACGAGGATTGGACAAACGTACTGGGCGCCTTCGCCAAAACTACTCCGATGGCCGCTGAGCGAGAGACGGAGACATCTAAAGCGCCGGAAACCACCACTCCCCGCGCGAGCTCAACAACGACGTCACCCACATACGCGCCCGTGACCTCGACCAGGAAGAGAACTACGACAACTACAGAGGCGCCGACTACGCCGAAGCCCAAAAAACGCACGCGCCCGCCGCATAAGTTTGTGAAGCCAGAAAAAGTAAAGAAACACAAACGCATCACAACCACGACTACGGAAGCTCCTGCAAGAACTAAAAAGCAACCAGACCTGACGCCTCAGGCGAGCTCCGCCGCTGCCACCGCGCAGTTGCCCTCCAGCTCCATGACCAGCACGAGCAGCACTAGCAGCACGAGCAGCACGAGCAGCACGAGCAGCACGAGCAGCACGAGCAGCACGACCAGCACGACCAGCACGACAACCCCGACCAGCACGGCCAGCGCGAGCCGCACCAGCACCACCGCGAGCCCGGCGGCCGGCAGCGAGCCCGCGGAAACGACGACGCCGCCGCCCTACACAACTTCGATGACCACGACGGTGACACCCCCGGATGCAATAAAAGACGACCAAACAAAAAGAAAAAACCGTTATAGACAATCCACTCTCAAATATAGGAGCACCTCTGAAAAACTCGACAAGAAGGAGGTGACGAGAACGGTCCTGCCTCCGACCGGTAAATTTCCTCCGAGGAGAAAGGGTTCCAAATTCCACGGCCACGTCCCGGTCTCTACGCCCCGGTACACGGATAAGCAGTTCGACGAGGAAGGTCGCGAGGATCACGTCGTCAGCCCGTATAAATCTAAGACCGAGATCACCACTGAAACGGTGACCGCTAAACTGGAGACCTCGAGCCTGCCGACCGCGGCGGCTCACGAACTAGCCGATCAGATTTACTTCACTAGTGAATCACCGGAATACATGCAGAGCCGGGATGACAACGACGAAAATTCAGACGAAAGCGATGAGGAACAGGAGTCGAGAGATGATTTGGAGTATGCTCCCGCGTCTACAGAATTACTATCACTGAGTGAGGACACTAATGAAATCCTCGAAATTGACCATGAACAGATTGAAGAGTCCCCGGGCGCGACGAACTTGACCGTCTCGACAGCCAAAAATAAGACAAAGTGTAAAAAGAAGAAACTTCACAATCTTACCAATACTACAGAGGAAATTAAACCAGAGATTGCTAAGTCTGAAATCGCAGAAGTGGATACTAAGACAAACGCTTCTTCCACCACGACAACTGAAATACCTACGACCCCTGACATATTCCAAGAAATTTTTAGTGGCTTCACCTTTGATGAGTCGCCGAAAGAATCAAACATCAATAAAGCTACATCAGAACCTAATTTAGAAGAGCTAGAGACGACTAATCATGAAAAATATATTAAAGCTGAAGAGGATTTTGCAGATTTCTTTGAAGCTTTCGACGATAAGGAGAGGCATCCTGACGGCAAGTTCGAGGATCAGTACGAGTACGATGACAAGGAGCCTTCAATAGATGAAGAGGAACCGCTGTCTCAAGTGGATGATGACACGGGATCGCCGCGAGGTCCGCACGACGAAGAATCTTACGAAGACTACGAGGAGCGCCCCTACAGTTTACTAGAACTAATGGCCATGGAATAGACTGAATCTCTTGAATAAGCCTCGTAATACTCAAAATGCAAGCTTTAACTTTGTTCCCCACGCTGATCTCAGAACAACAGATCAAGGTTTGAAGCAAACGTAGGATAATAGTAGGTGTAATGTTACAAAATATTCAGAAGCATTTATTTTTTAAACGCATTGTTTCTATACAGTCAAATCGCACTTCTGTCCATAATTCGCGTTACCGATATGTAAATATTTCAACATTCTAGATAAGTTTAGAATAAGATGAAATAAATTATTATTATGTGAAAAGTAAACTATTAAATTTTGACGGTGTTTTCTTACCTGCACCCTCGATGGAGTATTTGTAGATAGGCTCTGGTTTGAGCGGCACGAAAGAGGCAAATGCTTCTGGCATCATATCTTTCAGTCTTTGGTGGTATGACAACCTGGGAACAAATATTGGTTATTGATTCATTCATGAAACGTGCACTTCGGATAAAGCTAACTGGCGCTCTTCTGGACGCCTATGTCCAAAAGTAGAAATCATACTATATGGCAACCGAGCCACAGGTCATCAGGGGCACGTTTAAGCACGTAAAGCTAAAAGTTACAATTTTACAGGTCTAAACTGGCAACACTGATCAAATGGCTGGTCGTCATTGGTCGAGGTTGTGTCAAATGGAAACTTGTAACCTGTAAATTGTAATTTGTAGCTTTATAAAACAGGCCACAGTTGGTATGGCTAGACAAAAATAGTTTGGAAGTTAAATTGACAAAATTATCCAATGTTCACCCAGTACACTGCTGCTTGCAGTCATTACAAATTATTTTAATATTGTAGCTCTGTATGTCAAGCACGTCAAACTATTTTTAAGCAACAAATGGGAAAGCCGTACCTACAATGGGGCCTATTCGGCTTGTGTTCTCTAGCTTAAAATCTGTATTCTTGTTAGCTAGAATCGAGTTTGACGCTTATAAATTCAGGTTCGGATCCCCGAATCAAAAAAAAAACCGCCTTCAAAAACGCAAAAAATTACTTATTTTAAAATGGTACGAGTAGGTATAGGTCAGACCAAGACATTACAAGGTCACCGCAAGCAACGCCGCGAGAAAGTCATAGTCATATTTACACAATTAAATGTTCTTCGTTACAGCTGCTCAACTATTTTAATCGAGATATCTTATTCAAATTCAAATTCAAATGGTTTATTAATTTATTTACAAGTATTTAAAGATGGAATTACAAAAATACATAAATTGAGAACCTAATTTTTTTAAGTCGGTTAAATACCAAAACCTTCTCCTAAGTGTGTTTAGCCAAACGTGACATAATCGCGGACAAACATACATACATACATACAGGTCAAACTGAGAACCTCCTTTTTTTGAACTCGGTTAAAAAAGGCTCTTCACATACCCCCACTATTTTTAAAAAGCTATCATTTGACACCCCACACATTTAAATAGACGAGTAAAAAAATTATCCCCGTGATACGGTACCCGAAGAAAATATCTGTTCAAATTAGATCTTTGTATTAAGATTCTACGAGTACATACGCAGACTTGTTGTAAAATCAACTTACCTGAGGCACTTGCCGAGCACCTCGCGTACGAACCGCGGCTTTGGGTGGTCGGGGTCCAGCTGCGTGCAGCCCTCCCAGTCGTCCCAGGACCACCGGAACTGGAAGTTGCTCAGGTGGTACGAGAACCAGTTCGCGAACCTGGGACAAACGAACTAAGTGAACAAAGTTTAGGTATAATAAGAACCTGGTAAGTACCGAAACGCTATCGTCGACCGTTTTGCAGGCTTGTGCTGCCGTTGCCGGCCTTGTGTAGAAAAAACGTTAGAGGCTTTAACAGAAGTAATAGAAAGCAAAAATTTAAAGGGCCTGGCCAACATTCGAAAAACGACCAGATCACAAGCAACTCGCCTAAAATGGCGTCAATCAAACATTTCGTCAAAGCGCTGACGCCATCCGCTACACCGTTTCAGCTAGATCTTGTACTTTATGGTTCATCAAATAAATACGAGCAGCCATAAGAGCAAGACAAAATACAAAGTCTCATTAGTCTATCAGAGGAATTGCAGAATTTACCTGTCAAAGCATGCCACATTCATTGTATCAATCCTCAAGAACAAGATTTCAGTAGCCTGCGCGAGCACCTGAGGCATAGTCGAGGGCTGGAGCTTGCACAACTCGATCAGAATAGCCCCGTAGCACACCTCCAAGTACCTCGGACGCGGGAGATTAAACAGCTCAGCAAATACCACTTCCACAATACAGTACTCCAGAGGTATCTTTCCTTTGTAGGGGAAACAGAGTAGTTGTGCAGCGCACTCTTTGCGTTCCAAATGGTATGCTTCGATGATGTTGTGGAGGTGTTCCTCGATGAGGAACCGCTCGATGGAGTGCGCTCCGGGGAGCACGGGCCCGTCCGGGCAGTCAGTGTAGTCGAACATGCGGAATACTACGCGGGGCATCGGGTACGAGTCGCCGTCATTGTGTGGTGGCGGCTGAAAAAACATGTTCAATTTATTCAGGTTTCACTTTTGTTTTTTATTGTGTCTTATCGACTTGTGAGCGCGGCGCGGCGCTGGGAGGCTTTGAGAGTGCAACAAAGTCATGCGAGAGTATCTCGCGGGTAGACAGACAATGATGCGTCTTATATCGGGGTCGGGAAGCGCGTGCAGCTACCTAAACTTGCCTCGCCTCTCCCAAAGTCTGTAACTTTGCGTGACAGTCGGGCACTAACTTTCCCCGCGATGTGGCTGTTTCTAGTGTCCCACGGAATCCCTAACAATGGTTGTCCAAATGATCCTAAACTGGTTTCCAGTTGAGTCAGACTACGTTTTAAGCTTTCCAAAAATACCTGCGGTTAGGTTAGGGTTGTATTAAAACAACAAGTTTCAAATTCAGGCTTAGGTGAGGCTTTAGGATAAACGAAAATCCAGATGCATTAGGATAAATGACGGTTAGTGATTCCATTATAGTGTGGCTTGGGACTAACTGAATTATTTATTTATTTATTCATAGCCTTTCCCATATTTTACATAACATTACATCAGGGACTAACTGAAACGAGTCAACAAGTCAATACATATTTAACCTATGCCATAAACTTCAAAACGGTAACCTATCGCAACCTCGAATTTTTTTTGCCCGAATTTCATTTGACCGAAAACGTTTCGTTTTTTAACGTTTCTCCGATGGCACGATTCGTAATTTTTTTATTTCACTATTTGACATTAAGTAAACATATCTTTAGTCCGAGCAACTTTTCTCCTTGTAGTCACTTGCCCTATGTATTGTTACGTATTTTATTTCAAAGCCTATTTTTCATTACACCAGTGCTACAATTAGCCTAGGGATCGTTTCGTATTTTGTTTCTTAACCCATTTTTCACTTGATCAATGCTACATATAGTGTTCGCTACGTTACGTCAAATATTCATTTCAGGTAAGCAAATCTTACTTGTTATTTGTTACTTTCCAGAAAATGCACCGAGCAAGACGAATTAGGGCAGAACCGATACGGATAGGTTAGGTTAGAAGGCCAGGGCGGGAGCTTTGCTCCCGCCTTGGTTTTCGAGGTTATTTTTTTTCTGCCCAAAAAAATTGTAATTCAGAAAATGCAACGATCAAGACGAATCAGGGTAGAACCAAATCGGACAGGTTAGCATAGTCGATTTAAAAACAGGTAAACTATTAATAATACACCGAGCCGTTACATTGGGCAAATGACACTAAGGTAAAATCAGAAATGGGAAATAGATAAATTGACAAACCATTACATTGGACAACTGATTGTACGACGAAACCAGTATTACGGAATAGATAATTTGTCAAATCGGTAAAAAACCTAAACAAGAAATGACTAAATGAAAATATTCGAAGTGATCTTTCGGGCAAACGTAAAAAAACCCAAACCATAGTTGTCGAATAACATTTATCGAACCAAAATTCGGTCAAACATTTTTCGGAGTTCAGATAGGTAACCCTTCAAAACCTCTGCAAAATCCAGAATTTAACAAGTAAACTGTCATAATTTTAAGTTCGTTTAAAAATCATTATAATCACAGTTTATTGATTCACAGTTTTAGCACAAAATAGATAGGTACAGAAGTCAATCTACATACAAAGTGCGCTCGAGCAACGCACACATAGACACTGCTCACGGACACGATATCTCGGACCGGCTGGGACCAGTGCGAGCGCGAGTGCCGTCCGCTTGAGACACGCGTCTGTGAACTTTTTTGTGCAATAATAGATCAACAATAAAATAAAATAAATGTTTAAAAAACAAAAACCCGCCTTCAAAAATGCAAAAAATAACTTCTTTTAAAATGGTAGGTCAGTCCAACTGCATTCGGCTTTTGGTTTAAAATATTGTGGGACGCCGACTTCAGTTGGACTGACCTACCATTTTAAAAGAAGTTATTTTTTGCATTTTTGAAGGCGGGTTTTTGTTTTTTAAACATTTATTTTATTTTATACTTTTTAGTGATCCTATTTATGCTGTTACGTAGCTCCACTTCTAAATATTCATGAGAAATTATAGAACATTTCAAGCTCGCCGCAGACAATGCCGCGGGAATGTCATAGTCATATTTAAACCTAAATGTGCTTCGTCATAGTCGAGCAACTACCTTAACCTTTTGAACGCCATACGTCTAATACAATATGTGCCACCCACACGCCAAACATGTTTGCTATGCTATGCAAATTACACCTTATTGCTACCAAACAAAGTCTCTTTTAATCTTGAACTCTTGTCGGCTTTAGCCGACGTGGCGTCAGTGGCACGACTTTAAGTTGACGGCCAGAGCCGACTGTGGCATTGAAAAGGTTAATGGAAATATCTTATCGCCACCCTTGAAATAGGCACCGTTAAGGAGTTTCGGTGGCCATCTGTGGTCTTAATGATCAGTTCCACTTCACCATATAGTACTTTTCAAAAGCAAATGCACGAGTTACAGTGAAAAATACCAAAATCGCTATAGGTGTGCCTATAATATTTGAGGAGTTCTCTTGATTTCTCCAAGATCCCATCATCAGATCCTGATGTGTTGACAATGGGACCAACTAGAAAGTATACCCATTCGAACAACGAATTTTTTTTTCAAATCGGTCCAGTGGTCTTCGAGTAATCGGGGAACATTCATAAAAAAAAAACACTCGACGAATTGAGAACCTCCTCCTTTTTTTGAAGTCGGTTAAAAAAAGAGTTATTATTACTGTTCAGTGCATGGTTGTTTAAATGCAACATTAATTTTTTTAAGCTACCTGTGGTTTCAGAGAGGCAAGTAGGTATCTGCTTGCAGGTATTTCGATGATTCGTTTTAACGTTACCAGAACAGTTAGGTAGGTTGGTAAAGTCGAGTTCCTAAATATGTTTACACTTTAGTACCCTTTCTAATTAATGTCATGTTCAAACTGCCATACATATTATCACAGCGATTAAAGTGACAAGGTACTAAAGTGTATACATATTTATGAACTCGACTGTAAGCTCCCCCGCCCCGGCGCCCGAAGAATATATCTAAGATCGATTTATATCATAGTTTCCTATTTTGAATCAGTATAAACGAAGTAAGTACTTAACTAAATTCCCTCAGGAGCAAAATACACAAAACGCAAAATGTACACTACACGCAAAATGTAACTAATAGCAAAATGTACAATTCGCACAATGTACCCAAAGCATATTGTGAAATACGCGGAACGTCCACGAAGCAAAAAGTACATTCGCAAAATGTACATATCGGAAAATGTACACTACTCGCAAAATGCACATTACGCGAAACGTGCAGTACGCAATTAGCCGCACACGCAAAATGTACAAAAAGCGAGGATTGCGTGAAATATTATCCAACCCACACATGTATAGGTAATATTTGGGTTTGGAACCTTCTGTCAAAAGCAAAAGTCACACATTTCAATTGTGATGTCTCGTGGATTGATTTTCAGTTTTTGTACATTTTGCGTGTGCGGCTAATTGCGTACTGCACGTTTCGCGTAATGTGCATTTTGCGAGTAGTGTACATTTTCCGGTATGTACATTTTGCGAATGTACTTTTTGCTTCGTGGACGTTCCGCGTATTTCACAATATGCTTTGGGTACATTGTGCGAATTGTACATTTTGCTATTAGTTACATTTTGCGTGTAGTGTACATTTTGCGTTTTGTGCATTTTGCTCCTGAGGGACTAAATTATTGTAAGATAAATTCACGCCACCTTACGTAAGTTGAAAATGGGAATTGTGTAACTAGGGTAATCCTTTAGAAGTTATTAGGTATTTTCGATAGTGAAAATTGACAAACGTAAAATTTTGTAATAATGTTTCTGCTCTGTAAACTTTTTGTATTGTAATAGTAGGTAGGTTTATTGTTTTGTTACAACTAGATACGAGTGCCACTACCACGATAGTGTTTTGTGCATAAGCCATAGTTGACAACCCTAGAGCGACCGCCGAGCGTAGGTATGAAAAGTAAAGTTCATACATGTGATTTATTTCTGTACCTATCTGTTTTGTGGTTTTAGTGTGTGCCTCCAAACTATTATCAGACGAATCAGAACCACAAAGTTATTGTTTTATCGATTATACTACAGATGAGGCTTGGCTGCATGGTTCTAAGGTTAAATTCTTACTTATTTTGAAATACCCTCATGTGTCATCTTTCAAAACATATTAGGTAAAATAATTCCAACAGTAATTTAAGCGAGTTTTAGACTAACAATAACATATATAACACTCATAACAATGGCAATAAATGGGTTACCCATAACCAAACCTTCTAGATTACTTTCTAAACTTGAGCTACTCTTCTCACCAACCCTCAAAATAAGAGACTCTAGTCTATCTTCGATTGGGTTAATAAAAAAAAATATTAAAAAAGACTAGCAATAAAAATCGCAGAAGTTGACTGCTGTCTTATTCTAACTTTCAAGTTAGAAAAAGACAGTAATTGTGCATTTTGCTATAGAACTGAAGTTAACCTTTAATTGAAGAGGTGATTTCAGAGCATTCTCAAAGTAACACTTATGTCATGGCAACAAAGTTCAAAATAAAAGTCATGACGTCTGTGAGACGTATACCTTGTCAGTTAAAGGTTAAAATGAGACAGCAATCAACTTTTGCAATTTTTATTGCCAGTCTAATTTGTGCTTAAGAATGCAGCCTACAATCTTTTAGGCTAGGTTCACATGAACGTGCGTCAACGCGCGGTTGGCTCGCCGCGCGGTTTGAGATTATAACAAATCAATGTTGTCGTTTACATGAACGCGCGGCGGGGCTCACGCGCGGTCATGTAAATGACAACATTGATTTGTTATAAGCTCAAACCGCGCGGCGAGCCAACCGAGCGTTGACGCGCGTTCATGTGAACCTAGCCTTATACTTGGACTTTACCCTACTAAAAGATTGTAGGCTGCATACTTACTTATACTGTCTTCACACAGTAACACTTTCAATCCCAAGGACTTGTAGACAGGAATAACTTAAGGGATAGTGTTTGGGTGCAGTGAACAACATTGATGCCAAAACATTACAGTGCACATCTTATGATTCAGAGAACCAAGCACTGTATGTATATAGCATACTACTAACGTAATACACATGGTAAAAAGCATATTTCATTAGTAATAGTACTGTGTACGTAACAAAAAACATTAAGGTGGAAAAATAACACCATTTCCTTCCACGCTCGGTCATTCAGGTACTAAATCATATCAATTATGATTTAGTACCTGAATGACCAAGCTTTGCTCAGTATTTTTTTTTTGGAACGTTTTCTAAAAATGAAACCTAGCTAAATCGATTTATCACCCCAAAACCCCCTGCATACTAAATTTCATGAAAATCATTGAAGCAGTTTCCGAGATTCAGATATATATATATATATATATATACAAGAATTGCTTGTTTAAAGGTATTATAAGATGTGTGCACAAAAAAGTCTACAAATACACTTTACCTGAATTGGTGGCAGAGTATGTTGCAATGCTTCACACAAAATTGAATCAAAGGCTAGGTAAGGCCGGGGAATGTGTTTCTCAGACCAATTATCCTGACGCAGCTTCTTCACTTGAGCCCAGAGACAATCCAAATACTCTTCCTGCAAATGGGGTGAATCTGCCGTCCAAACTTTAAGTGCAGGCCAATGTTTCTTACTGCGCTTGTTCAAAAACACCTCAATGGTGACGAGTAGGTGGTCCAGCTGAGACTCCTTCTTCTCATAAAGCTCACGGCCAACCCAAGGCAAGATTGACAGCACTGCAAACACAAACCAGTCTCGACGAACTTGTGGTACACCATCTTCATTAGCACTGTCAACTAATGTCTCCAGCAGAGTTAGCAAAGATGATGCAGCTAACACGTGACAGTTGACCAGGTCTGATATAAATCTAAGACAGTATCTGGCAGCATTCCACTTGGCTGCTTTCAAATTCTCTTTGAAAGTTTTAACTATGTAATCTACAAATTCACCACCGAAGTTATAGTTCTTAGCATTGAGAAGTCCAACAAGAGTAGCGTAAATAGTGCATTTCTCCGGCATACGGATGGCACATTCGGTTAGGATACGCAAGATTTTGACGCGGAAAGTGTTCAGGTCAGCTTCCAAAACGCTAGCCAAACCTTCTAGATTACTTTCTAAACTTGAGCTACTCTTCTCACCAACCCTCAAAATAAGAGACTCTAGTCTATCTTCGATTTCTTGGTTTTCCGAAACACGGCGTCTCTTGCGATGTAAACGTTCTGAAAGTAAAGAAAATAATTTTGTTGTATCAGTCACAGCGTAAACAATTATAACCTAAAAATCCAAATCAGAGAATACAATACTAACCGTAACCATCCCCCTCTTCATCGGCGTGACCTCTTCTACGATTCATGGTATCTGTTGGATATGTTTAAGACAAAACCTCAAACTAATATATTAAATACAGCGAAAAATACGCAGAGAAACTGCAACGTCAAATTATGCGGTTGACAGCCGACTGCAAGCATAAGTTGGAATGAAGCCAACGAAAAACCGCCTAAAATGCCTAAATTATATTTAATTAATTTTGAAATTCAATCGTAGTAAAAAAATAAATTTGTAAAAATAAAACTAAATTTAATTAGTTTTGTAAATTTGATGCTATCATTTGCCAAGATATGAAATAAGAAGTTGAGCGTTTTTAACACTGTCTTTTATGTACTACAAAACCAGTTAAAAAAGTAAAAAAAAATGTCAAACAAAACAAAAAAAACACCTGCTCCTGCACACACAGTAAACATTGATTTTCTAAAAATATAAAACATTGCTAACGATTAAATCAAACGTAAATGTGAGTTGAAAATGTCTTGTAACTACGCTCAGGGTCTATCACCGTATGAACATAAAGGTGTTTTAGGCATACCCGAGGTGAGCTCAGTTTTTTGTATATCTGACTAATTACGATTCAGTATCTTTTTTATTTCAAAGAATTGAAACTTAATAATGTATGGAATTATTGTTTGTGTTTTCAGAAATTTGATCCCATAGATAAATTTAACAAGAAATGTGATCTTTTGGCTCAACTGATGAGCCAAAGTGAACATGTGGTGGTCCACACTGGTGCGGGTATAAGCACTTCGGCCGGTATACCGGATTTCAGGTAATATTTTTTTAAGGCTTTTGAATTATAATAACTGTATTGTTATCTCCTACAGCCCCTCAGGTTTTAAATAAAATTTGTTTTTTTTTCAGAGGCCCCAATGGTGTTTGGACCCTGGAAAAAGAAGGCAAAAGCCCCACAACTAATGTGTCATTTGCAGATGCAAAGCCTACTAAAACCCACCTGATACTAAAGAAGCTGGTAGAATGCAACAAAGTCCAGTACATTGTGAGCCAGAATATTGATGGCTTGCACCTCAAGTCAGGGTTGACGAGGAAGTACCTCTCTGAACTGCATGGTAACATGTTTGTCGATGAATGCAACCTATGCAAAAGGTAATTGTAAATTCTTTTATACTTATTTAGTATACATTTGCTGTTTCTCAATTTCACATTAAGACAAACCATTTAATTTTTGAATATTTGTCTACGTACAGTCTATTGATGTGCAAATATTGCCAAGACCAGCACATAAAGTGTGCTCTGCAATAAAATCGACCTAAATAACAATGTAATATCAAGTACCATTTTTTTAATCCTCATTATAAAACAAAACTAGGTTTTCCTTAAAATATTTTACTATTACTAAAGGCTTCCATTGCCATAAAAATTAGAACTACAGATCTAGACCATCTCTAGTTATAACTATAAATTGTATCCACAAAAACATTGAACATTTCAGGCAGTTTGTCCGAAGTGCCCCTGTGGAGACGGTTGGCAAGAAGTGCAGCGGCGTGCCGTGCGCCGCAGGGCTCGTGTCCGGGCGGCCGTGCCGCGGCCGCCTGTACGACGGGGTGCTGGACTGGGAGCACAGCCTGCCAGAGAGTGACCTGCTCATGGCCGAGTGGCATTCAAGGTTAGAATGTGATTGAACTCACATTTGAATTTATTTATTTGCACTAAAATGAATTATCTCTATTTTAGTACAATTGGTTTAAAATTGGTGCAACTTTCCTGTGTAAAAACTAATAAAACTAAAATGGCCATGCAAAAGCAAAACTAGATATTGCTATGAATTAATTTAAAAGAAGTACAATAAAATGAAGAAATGGGTAGGTATTTGCCTTAGAGTTAGTATGATCATGAAATAGATAATATCTTGAACTACCAAGTGCGCTTATAATTATCTTGTACGTCAAAAAAGTTTTTATTTCTATGTAATTAAGACTGCACAGAGTCTAGTGGCGCCATCATTACTATTATTGTGTTTTCTAATTAACCAAAGTATTGTCTTGAAATCGAAGGATTTTTCCTTTACAAATGAATACATAATGTAGGTATAGCATAATATATGACAAAGTTTTGTAACCTTTAACTTTTGTGTCAACTTAACGGAATAAGGTGGCCACTTTTTTTTATCATTAAGTTACTCGCTCATAGTCCAACTGTTGTTAAATTATATCATATATGTACCCTATAAATTGTGTATTAATTTGTACAACAGAAACCCGTCCTTTATTTTCTAGATGATACTTTACTTTATTAGAAAACACAATAATAGTAATGGCCACTGGATGATCAGCGTCCTCTTAATAAACAAGCTGATAGGAAAGTTAAAGTTATTCATTATTGATTTGATCAAGGCTAAGTTAACTAACACAGTTAACAATATTTATATTTCAGTATTGCAGACCTAAGCATCTGTTTAGGGACGACGCTTCAAATCATTCCAAGTGGCAATCTGCCATTAGAGACTGTCAAGTACGGGGGGAAACTAGTCATCTGCAACTTGCAACCTACTAAACATGTAAGTATAATAACAAGTACAAGCATGAACTTAGAGTAATATACAAACCAAGTCTGTGTTTCTCAAACTCACACTCAAACTCATTTTGGCTGTGTTGCCCATCTCGACGTGTGAAAGTAAACAGAAAACTGTTTTTACTGATGTGTTTTTAAATAGGCATCTTAGTTGAGATCTGTTTATTAATATCGCCTCTTAGTATTTCTGAAACATGGCGACAGAACAAGTCTAACAAAAAGCATGCTTCTAAAAACCTGACAGTTGCTAACCAAATTTAAATCATTATAAATCCTAAATGATCATTCAAAATGAAAAATTATGAAAGAAACCTAAACTTTTTTAAATACCTATTCATTCAATGATACCCCACTTGTCATAGTCCGTCGACTTTTTTTTTAATTTTTTTACAAAAGGGTGTCGGGTTGCCGCCATATCGAATTTTGATTACTATCATATATCGTTAGTGACACTTACAGAAAAATCATCAAAATCGGTCCACGCGTTTAGTTTCTAGAGCGCCACAAGGGAACAAACATAACATAAATATAGGCTGATAAACACATAACTCTCCGCACTCGTTTACATAGTATTGAATATTGTTGCATTTTTGCATTACAAAAAAACACATTTTTCAGGACAACAAAGCAGACCTAGTGATAAATTACTATGTAGATGAAGTATTAGAGAAAGTAATGAGCATACTTGGTATAGAAATACCAGAATACTCTGAGAATGACAATCCAATGGCCTTGGCAGCAACTTCTATCATTGATTGGACTATAGACAGGAAAGACTTGTCAGCTCTAGAGAAGATATTCAAAGCAAAGTGCAGAGGTGTAAAGAAGAAACGGTTACTTATTAAGAAAAGGAACAGTGATGGTGTAGGTAGTAGAACAAACTGTGTTATTGAATCAAAGATAATCAAATTAGAAGTCAAAGAAGAAATTGCTGATGAAAATCGGACTGACAATGGAAACGCACAAATGAAAGTGGACCATAATGTTATCAATGAACAAACAGTGTCAGTAGTTTCGTAAGTGAAGTGTAACCGTTAAGCCTGTATAACAATGCAACAAATACGAGATGTATACTATCCCAAACATAGCACTGCCAATTAGAGATGGGCGATTTCAGATAATATTTCCAGTATAAGAAATATTTCAAAGGAAAAGTCATTAAATATGTTATAATCTCTGTAATTTCCCATCACTGTTCCGTTTCGTCTCAGTTGCATTATCCTATAAATATTAACAAAGTAGTGTTAAGAAAACCACGCATCTCAGAATAGCTGTTGAAAAATAATTAAGATAGTTTTTAATTAATTAAGTTCCTGGCACTCTCACCCTCCAAGTAAGCCACCTTGATCCCTTCTCGCTCCCATTCCTTAAGTTATCTTCCCGCCCCTGCTTCCTGGAATCCAATAATTCCGAATATTCCAATCTACACATGGACCCTCGATAGCGGGCGATTTTTAGACATGACTTGCATTATTTACGATAAGTAGGACTTTATCGGAATAGGGATGTTGACTGACAGGTCAATTCAGCTACAGGTAGATTCACTACAGCTGGCACGGATGGAATGAACAAAATTAATGTCACCTATCACTGTGGGAGTGCCGTCCTTTGAACTGATTGTTCGAATTTCAAACCGAAAACCTGTTATTATTTTACACACTTGTATACTTTCGTTCGCTCATTCAATCCATTCGTGCCAGATCTTGTGAATCAACTTTTTATGATTTTTCAAAATTATAGCCCGTATGGCTGACATCAAAGTCGTCACAACTCTATATTGTCAAATGTCACACCGTGGTTTTCGAAAACTCATTGGTACATGGTGACTGCGGGGGTTCGAACTCGGTACCTTACGATCACGACTCGACCCCCTAAGCCACTGGGCCACCGACGCTCTCTGAAGTTCTAGTAAAAAAAAAACATGGAGAAGGCAAACGAGCACACAGGCCACTAGATGCTAAGTGAAGTCCGAAACCCATTTGGAATCTTACGATGTCAATCTCAACACTGCAAATGCGTTGCCAGCCTGGAGGACAAGGTTAGCCAGTGTGAACGTGACCTAAGTGTTGACCGGGGCTTGTCAACATTAGCAATGTCAGTAAGCAAAGCAGTCACAGAAATAATTAATTACTTAAACAACATTGATATTTGATGACACTTTTCTTTGTGTAATATTTTAATCGTATTTAAATCACAACAAAATATCATTTTGAAGTATATGTTAAATTGTGTATGGATTATACTGTAGATTTTTAAAATAGCCCCTGTATCAATTTTAATGTAACTAGTGAGAAGCAATTGCAGAAAATAATTCCAATGTAGAAAATATTTCAGTGAATAAGTTTCCTAAATTGGAAATATTTCAATGGAAAAGTTTCCTAAATTGGAAATATTTCAGAGATCACTAAACGCTATACTCAAATGTACTAATCGACTGAAGGAACAAATCAATTCAAACTGCATTTTATAAATAAACAATTTTAATAATAAAATATTTTATTTACATCTTTGGTTTTATGGAATGTATAAAAGTATAAAAACTAGGCCGTTCAAATCAAAAGGGACCTTATGGAAGGTGCCGTTGATGCACTTTTGATTGGTCTAGCCATGTTATTTGCTATAATAATCGGATCAGATATTTCAAGAAGAGGTGAACGACATTATAAAAATATGGATGAGGATCTGGTAGCAAAGTTGCGGGAATATTCCATATATTTTCTAATTAATAAATCTTCTGATATGTCCTTCTAATACGAGACCCACATGTTTTAATAATTTAACCTTTTCACCGCAATTGACGGATATATCCGTATCCCCAAATAAGTCCGCCACGGTTGACCGGTAAGTATCAACGTGATTAAAATTAGCTCTAGTTTTTAATTATTACTGGCGTGTGGGTGACGCTTTTTGTTAAGATATGGTAATCGAGTTCCGCAAAATTCGACTATGTATCCTGATCATTTTGGTTATTTTTATAATAGAAAGAGCAGTGCAACCATAAGGTCCCTCTTCATGTAGACGGTACTAATGTTGACTATTAGCGTCGATGCTATCAGGTTTCGCTCTATAAAAAAACTATTTAATACCAATATCAGTACTTTTTACATCACTAATTCGATTAGCTAGTTCATAATCTTCCTTAATTAACAAACTATGGCCGTGTGATTAAAACAAATAATCTCGTAACTATACTTCACAATACAAACATGAAATTCTCTTAATTTTGTAAAAAAAACACAAGCATGCCTTAGAAAAAAAGTCAAAATCACATTAAGTCCACGTTTATGGCCATTACCAATATTCAGTCTAAAATATGACAAAGAAAGCAAATAATGCACAAACATTTCAAAACTGGCATAATAGGGGTGTGTCCTGGGTAAAATAATAATAATTCTAGTTTGCCCGTCAGTACGATTATCAAAAAATATTGAACAGATATTTTTTGCTTTTTCAAATCAATCAAAATCGACAAATATAACGCGCATCAAAGTTCGGGAGTGGGAGCTCGTGTCGTCACAGCGTGGTATAAAGTGTCCCACGGCGTGACGTCGCGCGAAACCTCAACGCACTTTATCTTCTTAATTTTTTCTTTACTTGACAAAAGAAAAAATATGTGTTTTGTTATATTATAATGTAAATGACGGACTAATTAGATTTTTTTAGGACACCAGCCTATTGCAGCAATTTCATTCGTCTAATCCCCGAATCAATAATTAATTATTAATAATAATAATTAATTAATAATGGATAGTTCATTTAGGAGGGAAAAGGAGTAAGACCTAGGCTTACTTACTTCAGTAAAATAAAGCAGGAGGCCAATATCTTATCAGGATGTGGAAAAGCTGACAGAGAACAGAGAAAAGTGGCAATTACTCCAGCGACAAGAGCCTAGCTCTTAAGTTAAATGATGATGATGATGATGAATCCCCTCGGATATATTAGGTTTTTAATTCACATTTGCCACATACAAAATGTATGAAATTTTCACCGGGGAAACCCAATCTATTCACGGTTTGAATATTAGGAGCAGATATGAATGACCATGAATGTGGGCCATTAGACGAATTTATTTATGCATTATTTACATCCTTTGTCATAATTACATACTAAATCCAACCGATCAATCCAACCTAAAACATACTATGATATTATAATAATGGTTTAACCTTTAAAAATATTTATGACCTTTGAATCTTTTGTATAAACATTGGCAGGACGTCCCCAGTTCTTGCTACTAATAGTACTGTCTACGAGAGGCATGAAGTAATAATTTAGGCAAAGGCTTTTTGTTAAAGAAATCCAAGTAAAAAGCAAACAAAAGCAAGGACTTTTGTCTTTGGCCCTTCAGGAGATTCGAAAAAATAATAATTAAGGAAGTTAATATTTTAAGCGTGTATGTTTGCATGTGTGTAGGCATCCGTGTCTGGTTTTTGCGACTCCCTGTAGTCTAAAGGCCTTGACGGCAAATATCAGAGATACTACCGCGAATTCTGATGCTGCAAAAGTACTACCTGAAACACGTGGTTTAACGCTTAACTGTAAATTAGTGTTTCACTAAATATTTAAGTTTCATCACCTCGGCCCTGATGCTGCAGGGGTAGTAAAACTTGTTTTACCCGAATACCTTTTTTAGTAACATTGTAATTGCAACCTTGTTGAGTTGACTATAGGTTGCCTTTTATGTTTGGTAATATATGTCTTCGAGCGAAAACCTGGGGATTCGGGAGGCTATAGAATTTGTCACAATTCTCTAGTGTTAAAGAATAAATGGGTGGACTGAAACGCTAGTAGGGTGATGAGCGGCAGGATGAGGTTGTCGATCTGCTCCGTGCGCGCCTCCACCAGCGCATTCATCACGGCCACGAACGCCGTGCGCACCAGCGCAAACTGCTCGTGCACTAAGTCTGGAAACAAGAAAAGGTTAATAAAGAAGGCAAATTTGTATAGCTAAACCATTAACATGCATTACATTTGGGTGAGTATTCGTTCCTGACTGACACTTAGGTGTTTTCTAAAATTTAAGTATGTATTTTATTTTCGCTGCGTATATATCCATTAACCTTAACGCTATATCAAATACAAAAGACGTCACTCACACGCCAATGACAGCTTAAAACCAGAGCGAATATCAACCTTACCTCCTAGACATCAGGTCTATTTTGCGCTGGCAACCACGACGGAAATATCCGTCGTTGGCGTTAAACCAGTGGTCCGGATATATCCGTCAATAGCGTTTTAAAGGTTAATGATGTTGAAAAGGTTAAAAGGTTAACTATATAAGTAGGTATTAGTATCGTTGTTGTAACCATGGCACAGGAAATCATAAAATGGAACTTGTTTAACGTGTGAATTTATTCAATATATTGTTATCCCTTACCGAGTAGAGTCAGCGCGTAAACGAACATTATTTGTGATAAGATGCTGAATAACGTGCCCTCGAATGTTCTGTTGTTACCTGAAAATAAAAAAATAAAAGCCACGTATGCAAGTAAAAAAACTAAAAACGCATACGCGTATAAGCACTTGAATGCCCTGTTATAACGAACTTTAAACTAAATACGATGCAGTCAATGACTTCTACATATAGTGTGACTGACCGGGCCACTTATTAGAGCCGTAGCGCGAGCCGAACCAGCTGGCGGCAGAGTCGCCGATGCCGATGGAAAGCACTCCGGCCAGCCGCTCCAGCGTCGGCGCCTGCGACGGCACCAGCCACATCGGCGCCGCCAAACCAGCGAACAGGTACAACGGGGTCATCGCGAACGAGCCGCAGTCCTGTCGAGTTATTCTTTTTCAAGTGCCACCCTCATTAGGTACTATTATTGTGTTTCCTAATAAACTAAAGTAGCTACAGGTAGGTTCACTAAAGCTGGCACGAATGGAATGAACCAGAGTAATGTCACCTATCACTGTGTGAGTGCCTTCCTTTGAACCGATGTTCGAATTTCAAATCAAAACCTGTTATTATTTTACACAATTGTATACTTTCATTCACTCATTCAATCCATTCGTGCCAGCTCTTGTAAATCGACCTGGGCCTCTATTCAACACGGTAAAAACAATATCTTGTTTGAGCTGTTATCATATTGTCACCGTTTTGATAGCTCTTATTTACTTGACAGTAATGGCGGCTCACGTCAAAACAATACCGCCTAGAATACCGGCCCTGTACCTATGTTTTAGCGAGAAGTGTTGATTTTTTGTAAAAGCGAATACAGCATTTATAGTAAATCTGTATAAAATACTTACATAGCTTAATAACCAGAGGTCTGAATTTTCACGGCAAAACATAAGACTGTCGCAATCTTGCTAGTGTTAGAACCCTTTTTTTAAAGTATAGGCAGATACATTTGATATATATAAATAATCATACCTTTTCAAGATCTATACATTAAAAAGCTTTCATTTGATACCATACTAGACACATTTGTAACAATACAAAAATCGTTAGCCATTTTATTCACGTTAACTCTGCCATGATGGATTTTATATGACGAAAAATCCTATAAAACGCAGAATACTGAGAGGAAGAATAAACATATCACTTGTTATGAATTCTATAATTTTCTTATTCATTTGTATAACAAATCAAAACTCCCCGATGTCAAGAAAATACTAGTTTATTGGTAAACACAATAGTAGTAATGAGGATGCCGCTGTACATCCGGCGTTTGCTCAGCGTAGTATTAATTAAGCCGTAAATGCAGAGAGAGTTCCTAATGTTCCCATACAAATGATTATGGATATTAAGGAGAAGAAGGAGGATATTAGGTCTACAGAATTAGTGCGTGGTATAACCTCGTAAGGCCCACCATACTACAAACAGGGAGTTTTTTGTGAGTGGGACTTTGAATCTACCGTCAAGGCAATAAAGTTCAATTACGTTTGTTCGATAATGACATTTTCAGTTTATCAAGATAGGAAAATAAACCTTATTACCATTGTAACACAGTTCAAATTAAATTGCCTTGATCATGTACATTCTATTGCACACTGGGCCTTACGAGGATAAATATCTGACAATGCCAAATAGTCGCCCGCTTATTCGTAAATTTTAGAACCACCTCTATTATGCTCAAATCGTAGAGATACATGCAATAGTAGTCATGTTGCGATCATTGGCCATTAAATAAGTAGGCAAATGACAATTACCTTCTCGTCACTATAAGCGTTGAACGCGGCTTGGAGTGGCATTGAAACACATTCAATGTTAGTCTTTCTCAGTGTCTGCAACAAATACATAACTTTACTTCCTTTTTTACCATTTTGGTACGGAACCCTGAAAATTACAGGTTTGTGAGTAATGTATTTTGTAATACAGGTGCTCAAAAAGTGGTACTTTTCGTAGCTGTATTTCGTGCGGAAAGTTGGGTTTTTTCGCACTAGTGCTTTTTTACTTTTCCATTTTTTTTTAAATATAATAAGCCTTGCACCCAACCAAAGAGCTTGCATGTTTAAATGAAGTACCAGGAGTCCATAGGTAATTAGGAGGTGCGTAGCGAAACTTAGATCGCAGGCGATGACGTCACGGGGCGGCGCAGCGGCGACGCGGGCGGACGGGCGGGCGCACCCGACACAGCGCGGATGACTTAGGTAGGAACTTCTAATGTTTATGCACTCCTGGTATCTGACGTTATAATTTATGTTTAAATATTTTTATTAAAATTTAATTAATTTCAGACAGAGTGTTGTCACACGTCGTTATCTCACTTCTGAAGTCCGGGGGGAAGAGGACAGATACAGATACCCACATACACACATACACAGATACACATTTTTTCGCAAATGTATTAAAAAACGTCGTTCGATACACGTGCGAAAATGTCATTCTTCACTCGTCCCGAGTCTTCTATATCTCGGTACTTGTGAAGTAATGACATACTTTCCGCACTAGCATCGAAATGTACTATATACATTGTCTTCGCGGTCGCACATCGGAAGTTCAAGCACGGCGGCAATATTTGTGTGCGAGAAACAGAGACAGTAATACGGGTCATTGTACGATATTTTCCGGGTTTCGAAATTAAGTTATAGCCAGGGACCGGAACCGCTCGCCATTTAAAGTGTTTTCGATAGGGTATTTGATTGACTGGTTTTTACAAAACCTAACGATACGGTAAGCATATCATCGACTTGATATGATACAACCAATTCCTTAAAACCCACGTAAGGCTTTCCCAATAAAGTGTTTATTGAACGGCTTTAAGCTATTTTAATCTATACGCGCAATCTATAAAACATATTTTTCAGTGAGGCTGAAACCAACCAATGATAAATATCTGCGTAACATAGTCAGCGGAGAGGGAGAATCAATAGGGTAACACGAACGCAATGCTAAGTGCTTAAATCCGAAACTCTTACGAAACTGGTAACCTCAATGGTAGTAGTTAACTAATTCGAAGCAGTTTCCATATCATTAGGGTAATCCTATCGATAGGGATACCCTAACGTTGAGAGAGCATTATGATGTAGTAAACCGATCGATAGGCTTAATTAGAGTGAATACTTAATTAGATCGATAGAGTATTATCGACCCTAAATTCTACGATCACCTACCTGCTGACTTAAAAAATGAGTCCAGTGACGAAACATTCAAGCGTCAATTAAAAAACCTTTTGTTGGATAGTGCATTTTACTATGTTAAGGTGCGTTTAGACTCAGCGAAAGAGAGCTCTAGAACATGTTTTGTCTTTATTTTTACAAAGAAAACGTAAGAGATAATGCATAGAATTCTTGTTCGTTCGCTTGGTCTAAATCGGGCCTTAGTGAATTTATTGACGCTGAATTTTGACTTTATAATACCTATACTTTTGAGATTGTTTATTCTACTACCATTTGTATATTTAACTTTGTTACTTGTTTTATTATTATCTGTGTGTTATAATCCATTAATTTTTGACATTGGCTTTTACTACATTATTTTTTTGTTTTACTTCTTTGACAATCATAATATGAATTCTGTATAATTGACATGTGTGTAATATAACTGTATCTTATATTATGAAATAAATAAATCTAAATCTAATCAAATAAAGGGGTTTTCCAGTCCCTGGGTATACTGGGTTGATATAGCAAAGAATAAATAATTCATACCTCGAGTAGTATAATCAATCCAAAGCCGCACCCCGCAGCCAGTTTTATAAGACTCAGATCTATGACAATACCCGAGGTGAACACAAGGGCAGCCAGTAAGTGAAATGATTTACGCATCGCCGTCGTCACCCTGGTGCTTTCTTGTTTCCTCGCTCGGAGAACCACCAAGGCGATTGCACCGAGGACGAAGAACAGCCATGACGCTATTAACTGTAGCTGAAACAGAATGAATAATAAATAAATAAATAATATCAGAGGAAAATGTCACACTAATTGGCCTAGTCCCAAAATAACCTTTAGGCTTGTATTATGGGTACTCTACGCTCTTATGGCCCAGAATACAACTAAATTTTTCAATGGAATACGAATCTATTACGAATGACATAAAGTAAATTTTTCAATTTCATCTTATGTCATAAAAACAATAGAAATTACACTTTACTTTCTTTGAACTAGATCTTTATTTGAATGGCCGTATTTTGTACTAGTTTTAGTCCAAGGAACCTCAGGAGGATAGAGAAATATATACTTAAATACATAGAAACCATCCATGACTCCGGATCAAATATTCGCGCTCATCACACAAATATCTGCCCTTACCGGGATTTGAACCCAGGACCGCCAGCTTCGTAGGCAGGCTCACTACGAGCTAGGCCAGTACATCGTCGAATTCAATCTTGACATTAATAGTAAACTAAAGACCCGTTCCGTCGTTGCTCGTATTTTAAACACAAGAGCCCAAAAACGGGTGTTTTCAGGGTTATTTTATAGTTCTCAAAATATTTTTCATATTTTTTCAGTTTAAGTTAAAAAATTACCTTGATAAAAGCCAGATTAAATATGCGTAAGGACAGACAAAATAAATATATTTTATATTATTTACATGTTATCCTGCATAGGTATTAACCCTAAAAGTTATTTTGTATACATTTCTTAAGGTGCACTTATTGTAATTTTTTTAAATAAAATTGTGTAAATACCTACATAGGTTAAATCCAATGACGCTAAATTTCAGTTAATAATTTAATTTTGCGACTTTAAGGGTTAAATTTAATTACATATTTTATTTATAATCCAGATTTTATGAAAATGCAAAAGTAGGATGTCATTGACATACAATAAAAATTTAACCCATTGTCGACAATGCGATATGTGCGTAGGTTTTTCTTTCACCTTTATTGGAAATTACGGATAAATCCGTCGATGGCGTTGGGCGAATCCGTTAATAGAGGTAAAAAGGTTAAAAATCTGAATATACATTGAAAATACTTACTCTCCTCATATTAAGTATAAAAAATATTAGCCTTGGAATACAGTCCATTCCAAGAAGGAGCAGTTGAGCCAACTCAACAAAAATTCCGATTGTAATAATCCTTATTAAAGTATTTACATTTTCATGTTCACTCTTCAAATTACTCAGGGCTGTAACAATCAATCCCACGGTTGATAACACTGTCTGAAAACATGCAATTAATAATACTCAGTACTTGAAATGAATCGAATCCTTTTTTATGGCAACAAGACAAACAAGTATAGCAAGACACAATTATTATGGCGTTCGTCAAAGCTCTTACGCCGTTGATCAAGAGTCTATTATTGCTTAATCCGCGCGCCATTCTAATTGTGTCTTTCTTTACACAGGCCCAACTGGGGCTCTATTCTACTCCGTAAAACCAGATTGATTTTGACTTGTTATCCTATTGTTTTTAACTCGGCCGCCATTTCTGTCGAATAAATAATAGCTACCGTTTCATCAGATTGATTTGTTAACAACAACAATAACAATGCATGACAGTTATTTTAAAATAAAACTTATTATTACTAGCATAGGTTCAAGTTTAGATAATAAGATTATGTAACTATATACACTCGCGAGCAAAACAATTGCATCACTTTTCATGTGCACCCATTATCTTTGTAAAACGGCTTTACTTTCTGAAATATTTAAATGAAATAATGTTTCTTGCAATCTAAGCTTTACAAAAAGTAAACAAAAATGGAAATCGGCACACTAATTTTCAGATTATAATTTTCAAATGCAAAGTGATGCAATTGTTTTGCACGTGAGTGTACCTAATTCATTTCAAACTGGGAATATCTACGAGTATTTATGTATGTAATCAGCGAAGACACTCCCTGCTTCATCATTTCCAATACATATAAGCAACTGAGCAATAATAATTAATCGAAAAGGGAGCATCTTTGTGTATTGAAAATATTATTTCCAATACATATAGGGTGACGGCACCAACGATGGACACTTTTAGCTGACGGGCACCAGTAATGGACACTTCACTCTTAATTCAAATTTCATACGGTCCTAAATTGATTGTTACAAAACAAATGAATAACCGTTAACTTCTGTAAAATAAGAATCAAGTGTCCATCATTGGTGCTTGTCCATTACTGGTTCCGTCACCATAAGCAACTGAGCAACAAAAAATAATCAAAAAGGGAGCATTCAACTTACAATGATAATTTTATTAACAAACTCAGGTTCTTCAGTTGACGTAACCATAGTGCAAGCTGACACGACTATCAGTATCACAAAGCCCTGCGACACAATCATGGCTTCGCCTATGGTAAACGTCTTGCGACAAGACATTAACGTACGAAGCGTATGACTTAGAAGATACATGGCCGGCAATGTAAAGGACGCTGAGAATAATAAACCTGAAAGACAAAAAAATATGTTTTGTAGCCATTATAGCAATCAGTCAAATAATAATGGGAGCCTGTTGTTTCCCATAATTTTCTTTAATCATAATGTCATTGTTGAGATAGTTATTGATAGTCATAATTTTAATATCGTAGAAACCGTGAATTTTCAAAATGTCTTATATATCTAATGTGTGTAATGTGAATTTTGGGGGCAGGTCTTGACAAGTCGTAGGGAGAAAACACCGCTGTTTATCGATGTTATCGTCAAATCGATAGTTTTTTTATTTATGTCTTTATTAAATAAAACCTCAAATTTTACAATGAAACGTACACTGTTTTCAGCGGTCGACGATGAAAAAAGTTCGAAATATCGGGAAGTTTAATCCGTTTAAATGGCTTTATTGAAATCAATATAATTACGAAAACCTTTATATTTTACTTAATATTATAAAGAGGTAAAGTTTGTGACGTTTTAGGGGTAACATCTGGATCTACTGAACCGATATTGAAATTTACCAATAGAAAGCCACGTTATTTGTGAGTGTCATAGGCTATATATTAAGCAAAAAAAAAGTTTATTGCCCAACGGAGTGGGCACGGGAACAGCTAGTATTTTATAACTTGTCAATAGATCCCCCTGAGACCACTTAAGGTTAGGTGGCTTGTTTGCCTACCCTTTGATATAATAAACGGAAAATATTGTTTTATAACTTTTTTCATCATCAACCGTGATTTTTCGAAAAATTCGAGGGTTTATTTAATAAAGAAAGAAATAAATAAATAAACCATGGATTTGTCGAAAATATCGATAATCAGCGGTGTTCCCTCCCTACAACTTGTCAAAAGATGCCACCAAAATTCCGGGCCCTGAAAAAAAATATTACGGCAGATGATATAGACCCCCTCGGAAACTATACTATTTTCTGGGATAGTTAGTATACTATGGTCAACTCTGGAGCTCAAGTTATTAACATACCAAATTTAATTAGGGCTTTAGAATTTACTTTAATCCTTACCTGCATAAATTTTAACTATTTTTTCTATTCATAATTAGAATTATGATTGATGGTACCTATGTATCACCTACTAAAGAGCTGGATTGATTCAATAACATGGGGTATGGTCATAACTTGAGCCCCAGGAGACTAATTCTCCCAGAAAATAGTATAGTTTCCGAGGGAAATGCAACAAAACTATTTTACTATGATTTACAAAAGTAGGAATACATTTCTATGTTGTCATTTACTTTGCTCCATAAAAGTATACACCAGAAAACATGCCACGAGTCCCGACTGCAGGCAACCGCCCCAAAGATTAGCGGTTAGCACCAAACAAGATATAGTCAAAAACAGCATAAACAACAAGCAGTAGCATGCTAGGCCGACGCTTGTGAGCGCAGCTAGCTTGTATGTCACAGATACATCAAACAGTACGCTGTACACTATCATAATTGGGGGTAGGAGGATAAAACACCATAGTCCTTGTGATTTTGCTGGTCTGAAAATAAACAGAAATTCAGATTATTATCATAAACGATAAGCTGCCCATAACCTCTTAAAGTCCATCATACTAAAAACAGGGAGTCTTTTGTCTGACTTTGAATCTATCATCAAGGCTATAAAGTTCAATTACGTTTGTTTGATAATGTCATTTTCAGTTTATGAAGATATGAAATTAAACCTTATTGCCATTGTAACACAGTTCGAATTAAATTACCTTGATTATGTACATCCTATTGCACACTGGATCTGACGAGGATAAACTATGCTATGTCGGCCTCATTTTAATTTCATTGTTTTTTTCAGAGGAGTGCCCGATTAAGAGAATGTGAAGAAACGCTTAAATCGCGCAGCTGTCAAATAAATTCAATACAAATTTTGCTCCGGGCGATAACGTTTCCCAACCTCTAATTCATGACCAATTTCCAAAATTTTTAGATATGTTGGAGTTTTGTACGTAGCAATTATTTAAAAAAAATGTTATATTCTAAGAAATATTTTCTTGGAAAGGAAATAGTTTTTCATAATATTTAGAACATATTCAAAAGTCATTGACTATGTTCAAGGGGATAGAAACATTATCGCATTTTGTATAGAACTTTTTATTTTTACAGTCCTCTTAAATTCAGTTTAATTGTTATCTCATGTGACAGACCTATGAAAGTCAGAGAGGAATGAAAGCCTCCATGACACATAAAATAAAAAATGGTTTTAAAAATTTCAATATCCAAAAAGCAGAAGGAAAAAAATGTCAAGCTGTCCCCAAGAAAATTTGTCCGAGAAATCAGGCTAAGTTTGTACTATAGGTATTGATGGTAATATACAGCAACAAATAAAACTCTAGAGTTGTTACTGTATCTCAACTCTTTTGTTAACGTGAACTTAAATCTCATTTTCTATGCAACTAATGAACAATAGAGTAAAAAAAAAGATTTTGAATAGAATCAGCGTGAGTGCAAATCACACTTAACCATTCTTAGTATTTGTTGTTTTTCTTCAGGGCTTGTACTATAATCATACCAAATTTTATGCTTGTATGTTTTACTATTTGTACGATTCAACATAAATAAAAATATGTTTTATAAGAACCAGTGATTGGAATAGGTAGAGTATATTTACCTAAAGTTCGCAAAAGAACATAAGTAATATAGAGTGGTTACAACCGGGTGAAATATTTATTTAATTCCAGATTTCCAGTATTTTTAATGCTAAATATACGTAATATTTACTCATGGTATAGGATATTTTATGTTAGTTTGTGATAAACGGGCCTGTAACTCATTCCTTATATCTTATTATGTAATAGGTGGAGAATATTTACCTAAACTTCGTAGAACAGAGACATAAACTGGAGACTTCCTTGCGACTACATTTACTAGTACCAGAAAAATACTGGAAATCCGGAATTCAATAAAAATAAATTAATGTTGCACACAGTTGTAACCACTCTATATTATGTCCTTTTGCGAACTTTAGGTAAATATACTCTACCATTCCGATCACTGATAAGAACGTTTCTTATATGGGGCCCCCTTTATTGTATCACTTTCTTTATTTTTTTGAATTTGATAACACCTATTCTGAAAAAAATCAACCCGCTATCTCTTATGGTTCAAAACGTACAGCTGTTTAAAGTTAGGATGGACAGACGGTCAACAAAGACATATTAGTAGGGCCCGTTGAGCTCTCTTTGGACACGGAACCCTAAAAATCCTCGAAATCGGACTTGATTTAGGGGTGAGAAACCTTAACGCCCAAAACTAAATGTGTATAGAACATTTTTGACAGCCCTTTGCGTCGGTTCATAATCTTCTTAACAATTTTTTTTTTAATGAAATACAGGAAGACCGTTGTGTCAGGTAATGCATTGCAGAGATAATTTAATGTATAATGGCCGAGACTTCGGTGTAAAGGTGCAACGATTCAGTTAGTGATATATCCTTGGAATGAAACACTTATCACGCGTTGACCACTGGACTTGATAATTATTATCAATATTACCATGTATAGACAATACTTGCCTTGTTTCAAAGCCCCCTTGAATTAAGTTTGACGTTATATGGCTATCTATTTGTATTAAAGCAGATAAAAATGTATGTCTGTGGTCATTTAAATCAGCAAAAAGAGGAATACGATTCATTTTGATAAATCGCACTTCAAAATAAAGATTCGTTTTAGCACGATCTTCTTGTAACCAAGACGTCCACTAATTAAAAACTTGATTTGACATTGACATTGACATGACACTTGCTTGACTGACGTGCGTCCAGGGTAGCCAATTGGTACTACTCGTTAAGTGCCAAAACTATCAGAAAATATGTTTTTTAAATATACTTTTGTTAACTTTCTTGTTGGGTGCCAAGAAGTATTATTCTTAAAAGATTTTTACGTGATCTCACAGTATGATTGTTTAAGGACATAAAAGTATTTGAAAAGTCACTAGTTACTGAATTTGTCCAGTATGAGGATTGGTGTCTGCGACAAGTTAAATGTGACTGTGGACTGGACTTGCACCAGGGGCACGTTTAATAAAGCTACAAGTAACAATTTCACAGGTCTAAACTGGCAACAATGGCTGGCTCAAATGGCTGGGGCCTGTTTTATAAAACTACAAATTACAATTTACAGGTTACAAGTTTCTATTTGACACAACCTCGACCAATGACGACCAGCTATTTGAGCAGTGTTGCCAGTTTAGACAGCGCATAAAATTGAGTGGAAGAAGAAAACATGTTGTGCCGATCCCACCTACAAAGCAGCAGAATGATGACTAGAAGAAGAAGAAGAATATTCGAATGCAGACGTACCGTGCTACAAGCGGTAATCTGTAAAGAATTAAACTATCGATTGCTTTAATACTGTTAACGATTTTAAAATAAAAATAATAACTATCGTTTTACAAATTTCTGGTACTTAACATTCTAAAAGGTACAAAATTAGTTTTATATGTGTATTTTAGGCAACACTGGTACTTTCAACATTGACAAAGTCCATGTGGTGGAGATCCTAGTCACGCCTATAGCGTTTTAGTGACTATTGCGTTGGACTCAAGGCCGGTTCAGATCACTAGCTCGGTTAGACTTGTAAACGTAATATATTGCTATAGTTTTAGATTGAATTATATACTTATTAAGAAATGTTTTTTATTTTAATCTAGATAAGCGTAGTTCATAATTGTAAGAGTGCCCTAGCGTGTTACGGAACGCAATGTCAACAAGTGTCAATGTGTGTTTTGCGTGCAATATCAGTATCACATATCAGGCGAGACGTGCGTCAATCGCGTGATAATAAAATTGTTATCACATCACAAGCCGGGGACGAAAGAGAAAATCAGTCGCCGGCCGGCATTACCACGCAGAGTGTCGTATTATTCAACTCAAAATGCTGCGGAATATTGGAAAAGTAGTTACTCAAAAGGCGAAATTCTCCACTGTCGCCGCGCCGGCACCTCAAACCAACCCAGAGATTCTATACACTGGCGTAAGTTTAGAATATAAAATTGGTTACGCCTACGCATAGAAGTGAAGGTCGTCTAGTTTGAACTTTTTGTATATCCGCTTATAAATCTAATCTTATACGAATGTATTTGTAGGTCCCGAGTCATTTTATTATCTATACTGTAGAAGATATTATTACATTGTTTATTTTAAAATGGAATACTGAGCCGGTGTATGGAATTCTAAATAGAATGTACAAATGTATTCATTAAAATGTGATTTAGGTATGTTATGAGTTCTGTCTGAAACATGTCTGACCTTGAATGAATAATAAAATTATTTATAGTATAATGTTAAAAGTTGTGATAAAAATGTTGTAGTGACATTGATGTATATATCAGCGTTGCCAAAGGTACCGATTTTGGCGGGACGTCACGATTTTTTTTGATTTACTTTAGAATCTTTAGATCATTAACTAAGGTTTAAATTGATGTACCTTCTGTGAACTGGTGTTAAAATCAGACGTTATATTTTATACTTTTACCTCAGTTTATTAGTTAACAATAAGTGTAACGAAAAAAAAAAGGTTGTTAACTTTTTGATTGGTTGTCAATATTGAAACATGATATTTGTAAGCAATTGTATGGAAAAACGCAGGCATCCCTAATTACGTGACCACCACTGTATAACCCTTTAAGTGGCAAGAAAACTATAGCTCGTTTAAATTTGAATTTTGAGTTAAAGTCATAAAGTTTTAATTGGTTTTTGACATCATCTGTTATACGGCTGCTTGCCACTTGGAGGGATATGTTGGTGTATCAATTATGGGGCATGTAATTAATTGTTTTGTAATCTTTTACAAGTTTGCATATCCAATTTCTCAATTCTTTACAGCCCTTTGTTTTATATACATATTAGGGTGGTCCAAAAAACAAAAGTGTAATTTTGTTTCTCCACAAGTTTCTTTTTATTTCACAATACACAAAAATACGCTATACCAAGTTTTATAGCAATTTAATAAACTTTACAGGTCGCCCATAGTGTTAAAATTGTTTCATATAAAAATGTGTAGAGCTTCACATATCTAATAAAGATATCGAATGAGAAAGTCTTTCGACAGATCATGACACTGTATTCCGAGGTGCAGCAGTAGGCAAACAATATTCTACTTCTGTTTTTAGTTTTTGTTAAGTTTACTAGATATCGTTTTGTATGAGAATGAGATCTTTTTGGCATAAACTAAACGCTTTGGGCGACCAGTAAACGATCACATAACAAGTTTAAATTTAACACATAAGTAACTAATTTATAGCAAACAAAAATAAGCCTTGAGGAGGAAGGATTTGATATACTTTTTTTTTCTTCATACTATTTTGGACCACCCTAATACATATCTTAAATATATTACAATCAATCTTTATAACCCAGCTCTTATAAGGTTTAAATAATTGATTGAAAATGTTAGAAATAAAAATACATTTATTACACTTCACTGGCCTGATGTGCAATAGGATCTTCTCAAGGCAATTTAATTTAAACTATATCTTTTTAAGGATAAAGTTCATTTTTATTCGTTTAAAATTGAGTTAGCATTTAGGAACAAAGGAAATTGAACTGATTTTACTTGCAGCTAAACTTATATTTGTTAGACTTATTGGTCAGTTTCTGTGAGATTCTCTTCCAATATTTATATATTTATTTATATTCCAAAGATCTACCTGTTTGTACTATGGCAGGCCACATGAGGCTAATATAACCTAGACATACAAAAAAAAATCAAGAGCCCATGTAATGGATGAAAAATAAATAAATAGTCACAGATCAATGAATAGCCACTACTAGCCAGGTATAATTTAACTTGCCTATAATGTCCCTTGTTTTCAGTTGTTCATCAACAATGAATGGCTGAAGTCTTCAGACGGCAAGACTTTCCAGACTATCAACCCATCTAATGGCAAGGTCATTGCTGACGTTCAGCAATCCACCAAGTCTGATGTGGACCAAGCCGTCCAAGCTGCTAATGATGCATTCAAGTATGTAGATTGTGTATGCTTTGATTACAAATCACAACCAACATTTGGGTTACAGTAACATTCCTTCATTCCTAAGTCATTCATGAGGATCGTGAAGTATGTATCTATAATTGGCCCCATATCATGAGTTTCTTTACTCAATAGATGATTGTGGTTATAATTTTACCATATTTTAATATGAAATGTTGTTACGTTATATAACACAAAATGAAGTAATTTAACATCATTTAAATAAATCAGTGTCTAAATTTGGTAGACCTAATTACAAAAAAACTTATAATATGTGTACTAGTAAGAGCTTATTGTCAGCAACGTAAAGTCTATTTTGCTAACAGTTAACTATGAATCCAGTTTAGTTGCTATTTCCTAGTACTATCAACATTACTTGCTAATTGGCTACATTCTGGGGAGAACCAGTTCATTTAAATATTTCCTTGCTTTGCTGGCTTACGGCGATTTCTAGCCGTAACACATTCAATAGGTAGGTACTTTAATTAGCACACAATTGCATCTAGGGTTACCAAATTCCTGAAAAAATACTAGATATCAATATTTTCCTGACATAATGTGTGAATCATTAAATTGTGTGTTGTTTTGAAAATATTTATTATTGAAAATCTCTTGGTTTTTGTTTATTCAAATATATAAACTATTTGTTTTTTGTGGTGCATGGTGTCAAGTAGTTGCTCAAAAAACATTTTAATTTTAATTTCTTTCAAATTCATGTCATTTGGTAACCCAGGCCGCAGTAAATTCCTTGTTTAATTTGAACGACGAGTGATCCCTGGTCATCCTGTGAACAGGTCCGGTTCGAAGTGGCGGACGATGGATGCGTCCCAGCGCGGCCAACTTCTCAACCAGCTGGCCAACCTAGTAGAGAGAGATGCTGCCTACTTGGCTGTGAGTTCTTGATGATCTGCCACTCCTTTTTTTTGTTATTAGGTAACGACCACCATACGGTCACGAACATAAATCTAGGACCCGTTTAAAAAAATGTGCTTGAAGTCGTTAATGTCATTTTAGAGATGCCAAGTTATTTGTAAGTTATAGGTAACTCAACCTTATTGTTGTAGAATGTCAGATTGAATTTGGACCTAAGGTGGGTCACAATATAAATCTGACTGTAAATAAATTCACACATATTATATAGGGTAATATTGAAGCTAAAGCAGCTTTCACTAAGTTGAATATGTAACATTTGCTCAGGGTTCATTTTACTATAATTTCGCTGCAAATCAACAGCTATAACTACTGCAAACTCCGTCTGCACACGGATGTGAACACTGCTTACATTAAAACCAATGAACCGCTCTAAAAAAAGGTTTAGGCGCGATATTTTATAGGTAACAGTCCGCGAATTAAATAATCAAGGTCAAATGCCTGAGGCCGTAACACTTGAAGATGATAGATATAATAAGCGCTATAATTAACCCAAAGATACATCTGTTTTTCAATTTATCACGATTGTGTTGGCTTCAGTCGAATGTAATATGTAAGAAAAATGTAGAAAGTTGATTTCAACCTACCTTTAGTAGTGGATGTATTACGTACTTAAATTTTTGCATTGTACCTAATGCTATTTTGAGGCATTATCAAAATGATGCCGATAGTTGACTATAGGCATTCCTTAATGGCTAATAATAAGATTAGTAAGCACAGCACGTAGAGTTTAACTTATAGCTCGAAAAGGAAGTTAAATAGATATAAAACTCTGCGACAGCGTTTTATGGTGACTGTTTAGGTGTAGGAATTAAAAACTAAATCGCAGAAAAAGAAAGATGGAAGAACATCTGATACCGCATGAGCGCTTCTTCACGAACACGCTGGAAGGCAAAGTCGAGGTACAGGAGACAGTTTTGTAGAAGCTTCTGTTGCTGGGAGGTTGAAATCGTAGTTCACAAGATGACTAAACAATAGTAGACAGTGTAGGGTGGTGAGTGACTGAGTTCTCGTCGCAGCTGAATTACATTCCCCGCATGCCCACCGCGGCGGAAATAATTCGCTTTGAGACATGCCACACGAGCGTTGCCGTTGCGTTGCGTGCGTCGTAGCTGCGTTGTTCTAAATATAAATTAGAACAACATGCCACACGATGCTTTGATTTGTTTAATAAATAACTGATATTTAACGCAACGCACCGGCAACATTCGTGTGGCATCGCTCTTTGTCAACGGGACCGCAGGTGCAAGTGTGTTCCCACAATTGCAAGCACAACTATGATGATAATGAATTAATTATTCAGTAGGTCACTTCCATTGATCCATCTCCTATCCCAACCAGAGTCTCGAAACGCTGGACAACGGCAAGCCGTATCAGTTCAGCTACTTCCACGACGTGCAAAATGTCGCCAAGAATCTCCGGTACTACGCCGGCTGGGCCGACAAGAACCATGGGTTCACGCTGCCCGCTGACGGAAACTACTTCGCGTACACCCGCCCAGAGCCAGTCGGTAAGTGACAAGAGCTAATAGGGTGCTGAACCAGTGAACTGTATCGTCATGTACAGTCAAGGAAATGTATTCGCGTACCTTTTTGACTCTTATTGTCATTGTGACGAGAGTGAAAAACCTACGCGAATACATTTCCTTAAACGTACGATCAGTTTCATCAAAATAGTTTCTGACGTCTTCCCATTGGAAAGAATCTGGGCCTATATTCTACTGGGTTAAAACCATATTGTCTTTGAGGTGTTATCGTATTGTCAACGTTACGATAGTTCTTATTTCCTTAACATTAATGGCGGCCAATGTAAAAACAATACGATAACACGTCGGCTCGGGTCGGCTCGCATTTTGTGGAGGCGGTGGGGGCTGACCTTGTGCTGTAATCACTTGCAGCAAAAGGCTAGTGTCTATTGTCCTCGGGAGGTGTGATATGGCTATTTGCAGTCTGATTACGTTGGCATGGATATTTCGCTCCGCTTAAAGTAATCTTAACATAAGGCTAATAATTAAGTCATTTTAATGTAATTTATCGAGCTCCCCATCGGCAAATAAACCTTCCCTAGGTTTTGCACGGATGGGCTTTATTTTTTTAAGATTGTAGTTTTCTTATTTACCTAACAAATTAAAAAAAAAACGTCAATAGCGATTTCTTTTATCGTGTTCAATAGAGGTTCTGGACTAGTTCTTCTGTTGGTAGAACCTTGCTTGTGCAAGGTCCGTCCGGATCGCTTCCACCATCCTGCCCCCTAACCTGACGTCAAAAAGTTATTGCTCGCTGTCTGGAAGTAAGGCAGCTGGTGAAATTACTAGAATAGAGGCATTCCATCTTAGTCTTTAGGGTTGGCAACGCATTCCCAATATCCGTAGGGTTCGGAGCCTGGTTGGATTGTGTGCTTGTGCTACCCTAAATCTTGTGTATGATCCAGATTACTACCACCATTTTACTAGGTAATCTGCCAAGCGGTGTTGCTACTGTTACTTCCGGTGTGGGATTAAAACAATAGGTGAAATTACAAGGATTGATGCAGTGCTTTGTTTCGGCACTAATTCAGTGTCGTATAACAATATCTTGATCCTGTATTTGTAATTTGAGGTGGAAAGAAGTGGTCTCTGCCTACTCCTCTGGGAAACAGGCGTGATTTAATGTATGTATGACATGTATGTATGTATTTGTAATTTTGATGTAAGTGTTTGGATTATGGCTAATTACATAAATCCCCTGATAAGAAAAGCTAGCAAGATTAAGATGTGTACGGTCTTAATGTTCAGTTGCCAACGCATCAGTTCATACTTTATGTTAAACATGCAATTCACTTTGTCTTACTTTATCTAAATTACCGTTTTATGGAACCGATTGGTGTACTAGTTAAGGTTGGCGCAGACAACCGTTCGCCACCGGATCAGCTCAAAGTGTTGAAAAGTCAGTTTTAATTTGTTTTAACTTTTAGTACGATACGTTTTTCAGTGGACGACGCGAGGCTGTTGTTTTCACGTTAACCTTCAAAAATGTATCGTTCTAGCTAGACTAACACACATCGAAGCTCACTTTTCAATGTCTCACTTTGACTTTATCCGGTGGCGAGCTGTTATGTCCGCGCCACCAATATTGGTACCATAGCGGACCCCGGTCACCCCCCGGTCAACCCTCCCCAAAAGTCGCCCCTGCATATAAATTATGGTAAAAAATCCTATCAAAATCCGCCTAGCAGTTTTTAAGATTAACATGATCATATAAATTTTTTCTATGGCACCGACCAAGGTCAAATATCAAATGCAAACGAAAATATGCTTGTCATAGCAAAGTCTACTTTTGGTAAATAAAGATAAGGTTTAAATCGTTGCTAAATTATCGGCTTTATGCCACTCTGTAGTATGTTATCAACAAGCTTATCGCGACAGCCGTACAAAATAAATTACATAACCATTACATAAGCACACTTTACGGAGATAACCTCTTGGGCCCGGTCGCGCGTAAATTAAAGCCAGGGGCCTGTTTTATAAAGCTACAAATTACAATTTATAGATTACAAGTTACCATTTGACACAACCTCGACTAATGAGGACCAGCGATTTGAGCAGTGTTGCCGGTTTAGACCTGTAAAATTGTAACTTGTAGCTTTATAAAACGTGCCCCAGGTTAAATTATTCACGAATGTCATATTCATATGAGAACTTTCAATTTTAACGAATTAACCTGTTAAATTTTACTTGCAAACGGGCCTTATAGTTTGACTAGTCATAAACCTTATATTTTCTTATCAAAAGTAGACTTTGCTATGACAAGCATATTTTCGTGTGCATTTGTTATCGAAATATAGATAATCGTCTAATCGAATCATATTTTCGTGTGCAGTTAGTACCACGATATAGCAAAGTTAATATTTATTTCAAATAAATATTGTGAGTTTCAGTTTAAGTAAGCCAAGGTTATCTTATACGAATTGATTTTGTCCCAAACTGAGCTATGCTTGTACTAAAATAATAATTAGGTACAATATTAGTCTCACAGAGGGTTCAATGAGTTTTGCTGCGGTGCGCACCAATTAGACTAAAGGTTTTTATGACATGCATAACTCAAATGAGCACACATGCCACCTGATGTCAAGGAGAGCTCGAAGGCCCCTAGACAATTGCAACCAAAAGACGAAATGCGTTGCCAACCTGGGGAACAAGAAGTCTCTTGCTTGTCATACTTAGGTCATTTAATCCCATACCAGTACACAACATTGTGAACAAAATACGTAGAAGAGTTGCGGGCATGGAAAAGTTGTTTTTTTTAAGGTAATTTAGCACACAGGCCTCCTGATGGTAAATGGGATCGGAGACCCATAGACATTTCCAATGTCAAGACTACAACCACAAGACTACAATGGGTGCAAATGCGTTGCCAATCCTGAGGACTAAGGTGGAATGCCTCTATGCTAGTAATTACACGGGTTGTTTTGTCACAAAGGAACACAACTTACACACTAATGCGAACAGTGCTGCTGTTGGTTAAGGGGTAAGATTGGTGGTAGCGATCCGGACGGACTTTGCATAAGGTCCTACCACCGCTAAGGTAGGTTAAGATAGTGTTGAATTTATACTTCAGTGGAGTAGGCGAGGGGGCTAGTAAAGTTCCTCCCGCTTGCAGGCGAGCTCACGGGATAACCGCGTTATGGGGGGGGGGTTCGTTTTGGTGCTATGGCAGTCCCGTAGCCTTCACGCCCCGGAACGCCCCAGGGGTTTTAATCGGCAGCTCGGTTTCATTGCTCGATAGCACGCATGCTTGTAGCAATCCATTGACGGGTTGTTTTAACTTTTTTGAGCCGAGAGCTTTTGCAGCGACGCAATGAATCACGAAAAGCATGCGGGCTATCGCGCAGTGAAACAACCTTAACCAGCCCTGGCTCCGTCCGGACGGGTATGCATAGGGATTTCCCCCGGTTCAAAACAAGGGATACATTTATAGAGTTAAATAGATGGTAAAGTAATGTTTGGTGGTGGTCGGCAGGCGTGTGCGGGCAGATCGTCCCGTGGAACTTCCCGCTGCTGATGGCGGCGTGGAAGCTGGGCCCCGCGCTGGCGGCGGGCTGCACGCTCGTGCTCAAGCCGGCCGAGCAGACGCCGCTCACCGCGCTCTACTTCGCGCAGCTGGCCAAGGTGCGACACTTGTTTGATCTTTTCTAACAGTTTGAGGCCTTAGATAAGATGCTTAACGCTAGCGTAAACCATTTTCGAAAATTTTCATGGAATCGACGTCAATCCTATATATTTTCGATAGCGATATACATCTTGTCTAGGGAAACTGTATCTACAGATAAAGTCGCACTGATCAAGAAAAAGGATATGTTAGCCGCTCTGTTAACACACAGCAGTTCAATAAAAATAAATTAAAAGGACACATGCATCGAAGTCTCGTAGATGTTTCCTCAGCTGAAAATTGGTCTGGAATAAGTTTTGTTTATAAGATCATGTTTATCCGTGACTGTTAGGGTGCGGTTCCACTGAAGCGGAGACGAGAGGAGCGTAGCGGAGCTGTGCCAATATTAACCAATAGAAGGCGCTTGCGGTCACGTCGAGCGCGCCTTGCGCACGTTAGTTTATATTCTATTGGTTAATATTGGTACCCTTAGGCTGGGTGACAGACATTTACGGAGACGAAGCGATTAGGCGCTAGCTTGCTACACATAGCAGGAAAGGAATCACTGAAACACAACTGCACGTTACGTAATGTATAGGTATTAGTTGTCGCCTCGCTTCGTCCAGAGTTTGTCACACCGTGGGACATTCGTTAGACTATAGCAGAGATGTTGCAATATTCACTTCCGCAACCGCGGAACTTACGCATTCATTCAATCTGCATCCGCAAAAATCGATGCGGAACTTATGCAGATATGGATCTCTGCAAGTCGCTGTGTGTGCGGGTTAGTTTAGAACTTTCATCGATTTATAAGTATTAGTACTAACATTTTCATGCATATAAGTATCAATGTATTTCATATTTACCTAGGGACACATTCGGAACTAACGACACTTTCTTTGATGCACTTCTCTAGACTGCTGCTACTAGTGGGTTTCTGTCGAAACCACTTCGATAGGGTCTTTCATACCCTGACAAATAAATATTATAGAATATACCCAATAGCTGACGTATTGTTGTAAATGTTGCAGGAGGCCGGGTTCCCGGCGGGCGTGGTGAACGTTGTCCCGGGCTTCGGCGACGTGGGCGCCGCGCTTGTTGCGCACCCCAAGGTCGACAAGATCGCGTTCACTGGTAACTTTGCACTTTTCAAATTGTTCAGCAGGTAGGGTTCAAATGACGCTGCGGTACAGATGTCGTTACTAAACGTACGACACCGTTTTAGTTGGGATAGTTCATATTTACGAGTATTTTGCCTTGCTTTACATTCTTTATATTCTATACGGTCGGAACAACCACCCAAATCAACCAAGGTCCGACAACCGGTCCGACGTTTTTTTTATCTCGTTTGATTATGCACTACGAAGGAAGCCTTGGAGTTGAGGCCGATAAAGGAGTGGGGACCAGTTGGTTATCTTATAATTTTTGGTTTTGGCAAAAAAGCCGACAGCACATTGCGATGTATCAATGTGATATAAAAGTAAGATTAAAATGTCATGGTAGATATTTTTTAAGAGTTTTGGATCTAGGTTGGTTGTAGGTACATGCACATATTTAATCAAAACGCGCCGCGCTGGTATTCCGAGATCTTCGAGAGGTATTCAGTTGTTTAAAAAGGAATCTCTCAGGCCGCGTTTTCGTCTTGAGGGCTTCCATCCTGTGGCGAACATACAATATTAAGGTCGGATTTTTATTGCCACAGAAAAAATGTAAACAAAGTTACGTCACTGTCAAAGTGACGTCGTTCTCCTGCCCTTGTCCCAATTATTTGGGGTCGGCGCAACATGTATTTTTCTACTGTCAAAGTGACATTTCAGGGAATCTCGAAGTTTGGACCAGCAAGAAATATAATAGGTATTAAGTTTACATTTCGCTGGAAACGTGATATAAAAATAAATTCGAGAAATAATAGGGTATTTGCCTGATATTAAATTTCATATATTAATTTGGATAATATATCAATAAAATATACGATAAAATAAATCAAAATCAAATTTGAAATTGGTAATAAAATAAAAAAGTTATAGCCTTTAAAGTTTTTTGTCTATCTCTTTCTCACGAAACGATGTTTTGCGTGTAATTCATATGGCGGATGAGTAATATGACGTCATATTCCTGTATTTTTCTCTGTCTAAAAGCAAGTTTTAAGCATTTATATCTATCTTATTAAGTAGGCAATTGCGGGCCGAGTATTGGTTTAAACGGACGAGCTCGCGAGTCCGTTTAAAAATACGAAGCCCGCAATTGCTTTTCCTGCCGAGGCAAATATAGTGCTTTTCTCAAAAATCGCAAGATTTTTTTTGTGTTGGAGTAAAATCTTCGTCGCTTGAACTAATTTTTTGAATTGCATACAAACAGAAACTTAATGTAAAAAAAACAATCACTCTTTACCGCCTTTTTATTTATGACAAGGAGAAATGCAAGTTTTGTTTTAAAAAAAACAAGCTATTCCAGACACAGACAAAAAAGATATGTTTCGAATAAAATTTTGATGTATAAGACTTGTCCCCTCATTTTATTATGGCCTTTTTCACTTTTAAAAAAGTTACAAGCTAAATAGTAATGGAATGTGTATGCAACATTGCGGGCTTGTGTAGCGAGCACGCAATGTTTTTTTTTTAATTTGAGAATAAACTATGTACTTCGCGTCTCAATATGTAGATAGTAATGTCAACGTTTCGGGATATTTTTGAGAAAAAAACGATACTAGGCTATTCGGAAGGTAAAAAGCTTCAATTTAAATACTAATAATTTTTTTGCCAAGTACCCTATTGAAATTCAAAACGAACAAATGAGTCACTGGAAAGCGATTAGTTACAACGGGAACACGAATTGTAAAGCAAAGCGAGTGAAGTGACGTCTCACATCAATCGAGCGGCCCTCAACATGTTGACAAATGTGTATCGAGTCAATGATACCAGTGTGCTATAAATAAATTATGCATTCAAAAACAGTTTCCTCGTGGTAAATGAATACAGCAAAAAGTTTACATCAAAGTGAAGTTTGCCATCAACAAATTAAATTCGTCAATCTTGATTACAATATATAGTTTTTTTTATAGAAAGTTGATTTCTTTTAAATGTGGAAAGTATAAATATTTTGAATACTGCAAATATTTTTCGTTAACCTCAACACCTTTGTTTACATTTTTTCTGTGGGAATAAAAATCCGACCTTATACTCGAGCCGTTTTAAAAGGTCCGATTTGATAGCTGTGAACGTAGTATAAACTAGTAATACTAATATAACCTCATATTTGAAGCATCCGTGTTTGAACACTACATAATTTCGAAGAGTCATAATTCCGAATTGATCAAAATTACGATTTTTTTATAATTCCGAATGCAAAGTTTTGATAGAAGAATTCAATTTTTGATATCTCTTAGACATCAAACTTAATCCAATTTCATAAGCAATTCAATAGCATTTGAACTAAAATGGCTCCAGCATAAAACAGCTTTCGGAAAAATTAAAACTCGGACAAACAAAAAACGGAATTTTAAGGTGTTCGTTTCAAACACATATTTTGTACTCGGTTGACAGCTGTCAAATCGGGCCTATACCGAGGCGACTATAGTTCCTTTTCGTCTTCGATCGTCCATCAGTGTAAAGATCATCGTGTACAGGGTCGACGGAGGTGGGCAAGCTGATCCAGCGCGGCGCGGCGGAGTCGCTGAAGCGCATCACGCTGGAGCTGGGCGGCAAGTCGCCCAACATCATCTTCGCCGACGCCGACGTGCCCGCCGCCGTGGAGCAGGCGCACCACGGGCTCTTCTACAACATGGGCCAGTGCTGCACCGCCGGTACATGCACACATACTATGCAATGTCTTGGACAATATAATGTTTTTTCTCAAAAATGTCCGGAAATGTTGACATTCCTATCTACATATTGAGACGCGAAGTACATAGTTTACTGACAGTTCTCAAATTTTAAAAAAAAACATTGCGTGCTCGCTACACAAGCCCGCAATGTTGCATACAAATTCCATTACTATCTAGGTTGTAACTTTTTAAAAAGTGAAAAGGGCCATAATAATATGAGGGCACAAGTCTTAAACATCCAAATTTTACTCGAAAAATAACTTTTTTATTTGTGCCTGGAATAGCTTATGTTTTTTTTAAAACAAGAATTGCGTTTCTCCTTGTCTTAAACAAAAAGGCGGTAAGGAGTGATGGTTTTTTCACATGAAGTTTCTGTTTGTATGCAATTCAAAAAATGAGTTCAAGCGATGAAGATTTGACTCCAACACAATTTTTTTCTTGCGATTTTTGAGAAAAACACTATATTTGCCTTGGCAGGAACAGCAATTGCGGGCTTCGTATTTTTAAACGGACTCGCAAGCTCGTCCGTTTTACCCAATACTCGGCCCGCAATTGCCTACTTCCATGCCTAGGCAATAATGTACTATTTTTTACAGGGAATCCGAAACCATAGGATATAAAGGAAGGAAAACTAAACTCGTTCCTTTTTCAACCTTGTGTATAAAAAATCGACACTAAGTAACGATGAATGAATGACCGAACCCTATATTCAAACCGCGGACAGATAGGCTTTAACATCTTATTACATCGGATTAAAATTTGACACATTTTGTATGGCCCGATGTCAAATTTTAACCTGAAGTAAACCTTATCTATTCGCGCTTTGAATTTGATTGAACGCGGTTCGGCCGTTAATCGTCATTAACTGGCGGCCGACGATATAAACTCACAAATGCGAATGTTATTCGCAGAATAATTAAGCTATAATCAATGAAATTGACGTTAAACTTAAAACTCACTGAGCAGAATAAAAAGAAAAATAAAACATACCACAATTAAATTATTTCAATATCACTAACTATATCAAACCAATTAGTCACGCATTCCGAATTTGTATAGCTGTTTTGTAACACCTGTTCAAACAACGACTTTTGACATCCGTGTGTTTTTCGTCCGCAGGTTCCAGAACATTCGTTCAGGATAAAATCTACGACCAATTTGTAGAGTTGGCCGCAAAACGCGCTCAGAAGCGTGTTGTCGGAGACCCCTTCCGCGCCGACACCGACCACGGACCACAGGTGCTGTTATACTCTCAATTTAATACTATTTCGTATAAACCTTTTGAACGAATCGGCATCCTAGATTGAACTATACGAGCCACAAAAAATGCAGACACGATTAAAAAAAGTAACGATGCTTTTCTACCGACAAGACTTGAAATTAGAATAGTAACTCTTCAATTTTGTTCTGCGCATCTTCGGTAGAAATGGTCTGGATATGCGAGATGAGAATTAAAATATTTATTTGATGCCCTTATTAATCTTCTTCTTCTTCTTCTTCAGCCTATAGCCACCCAATGCTGAGTGTAGGCATCCTGCATTGCTCGCCACCCATCTCGGTCCAGTGCTGCCCTCATCCAGCACCTTCCTGCCACCTTGACCAGATCGTCGATCCACCTCATCTCCTGTCCGCCAACGTTCCTTCGCCCGGTTCTGGGTCTCCACTCAACCACAGCCTTTCCCCATCTTCCATCATCTCTGCGGCATATGTGTCCAGCCCACTTCCACTTCCTGAGAGTAATTACTTTGACTATATCGGTGAGCCTTGTTCGTCTCCGGATCTCCGTATTTCGGACTCTGTCGTGGAGAGAGAGGCCCAACATCGCCCGTTCCATCGCCCTTTGCGTGACTTGCAGCTTGTTGATCACCTTCTGCGTGAGCGTCCAAGTTTCGGCTCCATATACCAGGACGGGGAGGACACACTGTTCGAAGCATCTGCGCTTGAGATTCAGAGGTATGTCCCCTTTAAGCACGTCGGACAACTACCGAAAGCCGCCCAGCCTAAGCGGATTCGGCGCTGGACTTCCAGGTCTTGTCCACTTTTTCCTAGGCTTAACAATTGACCGAGGTAGACATACTCTTCCACCCTCTCCAGCACCTGACGATGAACTGTAATGTGGGTAGCATCGGTGTTCTTGCAAATTATCTTTGTTTTTGCCACGTTCATTTTAAGACCCACCATTACGTCGTACAGTTCAGCGACCATGGCTTCCACATCTTCCAGGCTCTCTGCGAAGAGTATGATGTCATCAGCGAATCGTAGGTTTGTTAATTGTTTCCCGTTGATGTTGAAGCCTCTATTCGACCAATCGAGAAGCCTAAAAACATCCTCCAGGCAAGACGTAAACAATTTAGAGGAAATGGTGTCTCCCTGCCTCACACCCCTCTTCACCTGAACTGGGTTCGTCAGCTCGTGTAACCTAACTTTCAGAGTAGCTGAGGAATATACCGCTTTGATGGCTTCTATGTACCTACTGTCCACCTGGCGTCTTTGTAAAGAGTGCATAACTGCCCAGTGTTCCATAGTGTCAAATGCCTTCTCGTAGTCTATGAAGGCTACGACTAGGGGCTGGTTATATTCGTTGCACTTCTCTACCACTTGGCGAACAGTGTGTATGTGGTCGATTGTTGAGAAGCCACCCCTGAAGCCTGCTTGTTCCACTGATTGGTCTGCGTCGAGCCGGCTAGTTAAACGCAGTGTGATCACCTTGGTGAAGAGCTTGTATACATGGCTTAACAAGGAAATAGGCCGATAGTTAAAGAGTTTGGTGACATCGCCTTTTTTGTGCAGCATAATTACTATTGCATTTCTCCATTCCTCTGGTGGCACACCCTCGAACAACACCTTGTTGAACAGTATCTGCAACTGCTTCAATACTGCTCTTCCACCATGTTGCAGACTTTCGTATGTGGCCTTATCTTCACCTGGCGACTTTCCAGCTTTCATGAATTTAAGGGCTCGTTTTACCTCATATAAGCTGATCTCGGGAAGATCCGTGGTAAGATGTTTCCTTAATGGAGCTCGCGGATCCTTGGGGGCTGTAGTCTTTTCCGGATTTTTCCAACTGTATTCTAAATAATAGTTTTCAACTACTTACAGAATTTTCGTTCGATCCGTTGTTAGGGAACCCTCTTCCGTCGTCAGCCTATGAATCTGTTGACTGCCCCTTTTTAGCTGTTTCCTAAACACCTTCGGTCCTTTGTGCTTCTCTATAGTCTCCAAAATTAGCTTGTGTTTTCTCTATCTAAGATGCTTTCGAAGGAGGTGACTTATTTGCTTGTTGACTATAGAGATGCCAGTCTGACATGAGGTGGCCAGGATTTTCTTGCGTTGCTCTAATAGCGTAGCTAGCTCTTGTGACTTTGGTGCCTGTGTTAATCTGGATTTAGGTCTTATCTCCTTTAGCGTTTCGTTGATAGAGCCGACTAGTTGTTCGTTTATTGCGTTTATGTCCCAAGTTTCTTCAGCTGTCAGTTTCTCTGCAAGTTTGCCCTGGTAGTATTCTCGCTGTATCCCTATGTATCTTCTGTCTTCAGGTGGTCTGTTCGTTTCGACTAGACGCCGCCACTCGAGCTTGAGGTTGAAGGCTAATCGGGCTCTTACTATGCGGTGGTCACTTCCCGCACCCACCATGTTGATGACGTCTACGTCTTCGAAGATATACCTTTTTGAACTAATAATATAATCTATCTGATTCTTAGTTTTCCCGTCCGGGCTTCTCCAGTTCCATAGTTTTTGTGGTTTCTTGCGGAAAAACGTATTCATGGCAAAAAGTTGTTTCTGGCAGAGATAACTAGCTAGGTCATGCCCTCTTGAGTTCCTTTCCCCTAGTCCAAATTTGCCCAAGTACTCTTCATTTTCTCGGGGTTTCCCTAACTTGGCGTTGAAATCCCCAATAACAGCGGTGTAGAAGCTAGGATTCTCACTTAATGCGGTACTTATGTCGTCATAAAATTCCATAATCTCCTCATCTGGGTGTGCGGATGTTGATGCGTAGACTTGGATGTCCTTGAGTGAGTAACGTTTATTTAACTCAAAAGTGGCGTAGATGACACGTGGTGACACCGCTCTAATGTTACGCATTTTCTTTGCCATCGAGGTATTGATGATTAGCCCAACTCCACCTTGTATCTTCGTACACTTTGTGGAAAAGTAAGTGTCCTGACGTTAGCTTAACCACGCTTTCACCTCTTCTTCTTGTCTCGCTAAGACCAATAATGTCCCATTTTATTTTGTTGAGGACCTCGGATTCCAGTTCCTGGTAGCGTTCTTCCGTTAACAGTGTTCTGACATTATATGTAGCCAAGTAAACGTGTTGGCAGCCGTATCCATTCTCCCAAGGCATTCTTAGCACCCTCTGTCCTACTGGTTCCCCGACCGCTGCCGTAGCTAGGCCAAGTAGGACTACTGGGAACTGAGGGCCGTGGTTTTGGTTGTATCTGCATGCAGGTTAATTGGCCTTGTAACGCCACGCTGGCCATTGCGGGTTGGCGTACCTACATCTTTTGAGGGCATTTACACCCTCGCGGCTTGAAGTAGCCGGCCTCCGACTGGGGATCGGAGGGGGTCAGGTTATTTACCGTCGCCTGATGCTCGGCGTTGCTGCCTTATTAATAAATATGGAGTAATTGTGGAGTAGCCCAGCTAGTTGGGCCATTCTTTGTCCTTATCTGTCGAACTCAAATGTCACAATAACAGATAGGGCTTGGCTTATCCCTTAGCTACAGATCTAGTGAATAATCCTTTCACATCGTGAAAACTCTGAACTCACGTCTACTTCCGAATGATGCCAACGTGTCTATGAATTATTGAATTATTAAGTGACATGTTTGTATTAAATAAATAGAGTACTTTAGTTATCAGTGTCAAATAAGTATATCACACCGAGATTTTAAAACGACCACGATCAAATTAGAGAATAGGTGTAGGTAAACAAGAAAAAATATAAATAAATATTGAAATTAATTTCACAGGCTTGTCGATCTAAACGTTTCCCGGGTCCTAATGCTTAAGGCATGACTATTAGAAAGAACTGGAAACAAACTTACGTAATTAACAAAAAAAAAAAAATATTAACCACTCTATCACTCTCGCGATGCGACTTTCCCCCACGTTGATTTGATGGGTACTGAATCAGACTGAAGTAGCATGACAAATCCGAACATTTCCGAGAACATACGATGTGAAAGGATATTTCACTACATCTGTACTCTATGGTCACTCCAAGTTTATTATTACGGGCATGAGATTTTAATAACTGAAACATAATTTCCGCGATGACTCGTGAGAAACTCTCGATGGCAAATTTCGTGGAATTAGGCAGGCGAGATCCTCCCTTAAACTGGTTTATTTATGTCGCTGACGCATAAATTAAAGAAACTTTATTCGTCCCTAGATCGACGGCGAGCAACAGAACAAGATCCTGAGCCTGATCGAGAGCGGCAAGCAGCAGGGCGCCAAGCTGGAGACGGGCGGCGCGCGCGCCGGCGACCAGGGGTACTTCGTGCAGCCCACCGTCTTCAGCGAGGTCAAGGACCACATGGACATCGCCACCACCGAGGCAAGTCGCCAGTCCCCAGGTAGACGGCAGCAGCAGAACAAGATGCTGAGCCTGATCGAGAGCGGCAAGCAGCAGGGCGCCAAGCTGGAGACGGGCGGCGCGCGCGCCGGCGACCAGGGGTACTTCGTGCAGCCCACCGTCTTCAGCGAGGTCAAGGACCACATGGACATCGCCACCACCGAGGCAAGTCGCCAGTCCCCAGGTAGACGGCAGCAGCAGAACAAGATGCTGAGCCTGATCGAGAGCGGCAAGCAGCAGGGCGCCAAGCTGGAGACGGGCGGCGCGCGCGCCGGCGACCAGGGGTACTTCGTGCAGCCCACCGTCTTCAGCGAGGTCAAGGACCACATGGACATCGCCACCACCGAGGCAAGTCGCCAGTCCCCAGGTAGACGGCAGCAGCAGAACAAGATGCTGAGCCTGATCGAGAGCGGCAAGCAGCAGGGCGCCAAGCTGGAGACGGGCGGCGCGCGCGCCGGCGACCAGGGGTACTTCGTGCAGCCCACCGTCTTCAGCGAGGTCAAGGACCACATGGACATCGCCACCACCGAGGCAAGTCGCCAGTCCCCAGGTAGACGGCAGCAGCAGAACAAGATCCTGAGCCTGATCGAGAGCGGCAAGCAGCAGGGCGCCAAGCTGGAGACGGGCGGCGCGCGCGCCGGCGACCAGGGGTACTTCGTGCAGCCCACCGTCTTCAGCGAGGTCAAGGACCACATGGACATCGCCACCACCGAGGCAAGTCGCCAGTCCCCAGGTAGACGGCAGCAGCAGAACAAGATCCTGGAATAGGGACATCGGGGACAAAACAGTGGGGATATTGCTTCCTGCTACTAAGCTTCCGTGCGTTCCCATATCCAGAGACTCTTTAGTCGCAAGACTGGCGTCTGAGACACGTGGTATATAATACGACTCGTATCACTTAACTGCTTGGCGTTCAAAAGTTTAACGAGTGTGTGTCCCTCAGATCTTCGGGCCGGTGCAGCAGGTGCTGCGCTTCTCGGAGGTGGAGGAGGTGATCGCGCGCGCCAACAACACCGAGTACGGGCTCGCCGCCGCCGTGTACACCAAGGACCTCGACCGGGCCAACTACGTCGTCCAGGTACATGCCACGTCTCTGTCCCTACTAAACGCGAATTGTAAACAGTTAAAATCTATCAAGTTCCAGTCACTGTCAACTTGTATCAACCAACTCATCAACAGCGCAACTAAAGTGTTCTACATCGTGCTAACGAAGTTTCTCTGGTCGTTTGACATACATACCACTTGCAACTTCATGGCAATGGACTGGTGCCAGGCATAACACCCGCCTGGAAAGATCTCTCTATTACACTCTCGCTACATCACCGATTACCGATCCGACCAACACGCAACAAATTAGTTTGGCATTGTTTTACTGCTGTCGATATTATCAATATTCAGAAATTCCGTGGCAGTGCAATGTATCAGGTTTGACTTCCTATCGGCCGACATCTATAGGTTAACGCCAATGTCGGTCAGTCTGTGGTTTATTAACTACCAAATAGACAGATATCAATGAAGTTTTCTGTAAAAGCTGGTTAAGTTGGTAATAGAGTACGGACTGGACAAACCAAACTACTAAACACAGGCTTAAATATTTGTTCGTACCCAGCCAGGCCCTTACAAAAGCAAGAAATGTCTGCGAGATAGTCAATGAGTTCGCACATTTAATTTCAATAGGGTTTAAAAAAAGGAGGCGATTGTTAAAAGTATATTTTTTTGTGTGTTGTCAACCGATTTAATGATTTTTTTTCGTCCTTTTTTCATGAGTAAGGTATTTCGGGATAGTCCCTTTGAAATATCTTAAATGGACACGTGAACAATGGAAAGTCAGTTCTTGTTTTTTTTCAATACGTTCTAATATGATTGCACGTGTGAACTAACATATTAAGTGGTAGTAGTAACCAAAAAAACTGCAAACATCAATATTTAATTTCAGTTACACAGTGAACGTCTTAAATCGTCATTACTTTGAAAAACATCGTATCTCATATTTTGTGACGTACGATTTTAAACTTTAAAGTGAAGGGAATTAAGTTCAAACTAATACATCTCGAAATATCAGATACGAGTTTTTTTCTAAGTAGTAACGTAATATTGAATTACGTGTATGTTATTGATGACTGAAGTCTTCTATTACAGAACCTCCGCGCCGGCACGGTGTGGGTGAACGACTACAACGTGTTCTGCAACCAGGTGCCCTTCGGCGGGTTCAAGCAGTCCGGCCTGGGCCGGGAGAACGGGCCCTACGGCATCAGGAACTACGTCGAGAACAAGTCGGTCGTCGTCAAACTGACCACCAAGAACTCTTAAGACGTCTTGTTATTACACTTAAGTACCGGGGACCTAGTGAAAAAGAGTATAAGTCCACTTAACTCGTAATAAAACAGGGTATATACATAAACGGAGTATACTGGACTTACACCCTTTTTCACTTGATCTCTAAGTGATTTATACCTTTTTTCACTAGGATCCCAGTAGTCCAATGAATTCGTGCTCGATTATCCGAGTGGTGACAGACAACTATACTTAAATGGTTTAGGTACTAAAATAAATGTAAACACAAACGTCATGTGATATAGTTTCGTCAGACAATAGTAGCAGAATACTGTTACGTCAAAGGTCGATAAAACATTTTTGATTGGCGTAGAACCACGTGGTTTAGTTTGTTTACATTTAATTAAACTTTACAAGTTTAAATTGATGAAGGATGCATCAAACAACTCAAACATTCTTACCTATAGTCAGCACACTATATTATCAACTAAAAATAAAAACATACAGGGATAAGTACCTAAACAAATGTAGTATAGGCATGAGCAAGCGATATAGCACGAGAAAAGCGTGCGTGCTGTACTCCGTCTCGCCTCCCCAATAGTCTGTCACCCGCAGGACTGTCGCGCACGAAGTTGTTGGACTATAGCAACAAAATAGCAGCTTTTACAACTCATTCCGGTGCAATTACTGTCCAAAGCAAGAATTATAGTGTGATGGCTGATGCCATTTTTTTCTTGCGGCTGCTATTATCAAAACTTGCTAAAAGATACGCACAACTTAATGGGGGTAACCTTTTTAATGACAATGACACGGGTCACAAATTTTACCATCCTGACAATGATCGTTGACAGGTGATTCGGTATACATTGCAGAGTTAACAAGTTTTCAGATCACTGGGATTCATAATTGGCTACGCCATGTACGGTCGACCAAGAGTCCTGTACCGCTTTTCGACTCTATTTGTATGAAATAAAGGTTCAAAAGTGGCAAAGGACTTTTGGTCGACTATACACTGAAATTTCCATGCTATTGTCAGGATGGTAAAACAGGAGGGTGGGTTACTGTTGTTATGAAACTTATGACCCGCCGATTGGAATTCGCCCGTTTTTCATTGGCTCTGATTTGTTGGACATCCTCTTGAGACTACATTATAACCTTAATTTGTCCATTCGGTTCCCAGGAACAGGGGAAGAGCCGCCACTGTCATTGTCGTTAAAAAGGTTACATTTAGTTTAAGCTTAATGTTTGAGGTCGATAAAGTCACGGTTTGCCATAACCTATTGTCAGTTGAAATACTAGAATCGCATAATACACGGTTTCATGATGCTCATATTATTTTCCATACAATGTCTATAATATTTAGCCTTTGTCTCGTGCTAATTGTATCGGCTTTAAACGTAAGCAATTAAGGGCCATAATATGTAACCTGAGGGCCCTGCCAAGATGCACTACGCTAACTAACGTTTCTATTCGTTTCGTTTTTAACCTTTTCAACGCCACAGTCGGCTCTGGCCGTCAACTAAAAGTCGTGCCACTGACGCCACGTCGGCTACAGCCGACAAGAGTTCAAGATTAAAAGAGACTGTTTGGTAGCAATAAGGTGTAATTTGCATAGCATAGCAAACATGTTTGGCGTGTGGGTGGCACATTTTGTATTCGACGTATGGCGTTCAAAAGGTTAACCAATCGCGTCACTGGTAGATCACCCGACTTTTCGTATCACGTCATCTTCCAGTGACGCGATTGGTTTAAAAACGAAACGAATAGAAACGCTAGTTAGCGTAGTGCATCTTGGCAGGGCCCTCTGGATGCGTAAAGCCAGACTCGTATTTCAGGAACGTGCGGTTTTAACTGTGCGATTGTCTAATTTAAAACTGAACTGAAGGTCGATTACAGAATACCTATGAAACATGCATCGACATGTGAGCGTCACATTGAAGAGGCGTTCAGTTTAAGATTACTTGTAATTTTCACAATATGAATTGAATATTTAAAAGTAAAACTAAGAAAAAGTAACCACTTATAATTCTTTGATCAGAAATGACCAGAAACTTTGTTAAAACTGATCCAAATTGTGATAGATCCTCAGATCAATAGTCTTTCAACCAATCTATTTTTTTATTGTAAGTCGTTTCTAGTGCCATTTTGTTGCCATTTCCGTTATTTTGTATCTATGGGTAAATGTAATTTAACACTTTCATTGCCAAGGTTTCCTTCATTTTCATACAAAATCGACCCGCCTAGCGGGTCGGCGGCAATGAAAGTGTCTATTTTTCATAAATAAAAGCATTATAAATCTCACTTTTTATTTTAATAACAATTTATTTTTCATGTAAAATGGAACTTTAAAAATAGCCTAAACTTTTGTAAAATCAACCTACAATACGAACTATGATAAAACTTCTCTATATAGTAACAAAATAGTATATAATTAAGAGTAGAGGCCCCTCCAAAATGCTAGCGCAATTGGTAGAATCAAGATACAGAATCTAAAATCGAGTGAAGATTATTATTGATTTAAAAAGACGTCCAAGACGAGCAAAACAGAGTGAAATCCAAACCAATTGAACTTTTAAAAGGAGTCAACACTGGACTATTCTATAATCACAACAGTGGAATGTACCGTGCCACTTAATCTAAAAATCACATAGCCTTGCACTATAAAACTATTTAAAAAAACTTAAAAATATATCGTATTTACACTGCAAATTGCGATGAAATTTCAATCAAGCATTCTAAAATGTCTGATTCAGACTGTTTCCACTCAAGCATTGCGAGGCAGCTAAACGTCCAATAGGACAGCTAAGTCTAGAAAAATGAAGCTACCTCATTGGTGGTTTTTTCCTGGCACACTGCTTACCTGCCTCGTACAGCTCTCTTGCAAACAGACTTAAAATTCAAATTTAGCTTCACGATTGTCTATAATAAACAGTTTTTGCAGTATAAGCACGATATGCTCGTGAAAGATAAGAAAACCTACCTTATCTTTGGGTCTTCAAAATGATTGTGTAAATACAAAAGAAAAAATAAAAAACTGAAATACGAAAAAAGTGACTATCATGGTCTATACGCCACTCGAGTTCAACTTTCAAGCGATCTGTACGTCAAAATACACTAATTTTATTTGCCTATGATATTATATATTAAGTAGTTTATTCCAAAAATTGAACAATACAAAACGCTTGATCGCGTAAATAATAGTCAAGACAAATAAATATATAACTTTAGAACACATCTAGCATTCAATACTTGTCAATAATTAAGTACTAAGTGATGTGTCAGCGTTTCCCCGACGCACCAACTTTGGAACATGATAAGTCTGCGGATCTTAACGTATAAATAAATATTATTCTATAATTAACCGAATTTGCACTCGTCAATATAATATTTTGTACGAACGTTAGTTACTCATATATTGTACTGTTACTTCTCTCCATGTTAGTAAACTATAATTGGACTCCTGGGTCCGACGAGGTATCTTTTTCCGTGGTCTCTTCGTTAAGCGCAGAGAGGTTTTCCTCGGAGATCTTCTTCAGAGCGCCCCCGGTCAGCGAGGACCGGTTACTCGCGTGAGTAGCGGCCATGGCCTCTTCAATTTTCCGTTCAATATACTCGAAATCGTCAGTCTCCGCCTGGCATTTCAAACATTCCTCAGAAGACGAATCTTGGTACGATAGCACGTTCTCTATATTCAATTCAATGGCGTCATCCGCTTGAACGAGCGACGGGCTGCTATTGCTCAAAAACTTGTTTTCGTTCATATTCTTGACGAAAACTTCTGATTTGGGTCGGATTCGCGACTCTCGACGTTTCTTGCGGGCGGCAGGGACCACTTTTTTTTCGTTGGGGAAGATGCGTTGGATTCGCTCTTCAATAAGCGAAATGCTTCTTTTGAATACCACTGTGTCTTGTGGCAAGTCTTTGACGCAGCCGTCGATGGCATCCCTGGTTTCTTGTTCGGGGTGGTCACATCTGAAGTAGATGGTGTCGCAGCCGTTCTCCTGCTTGACCTTTAGAGTTTAAAGTTTCAATGTTTAATTGTTGTAAGTACCAAGTTCACAAGAAACAGCAGCCGAATTAAAGGTAGACCAAAAATAAGGAGGCAGGATGATTTAAAAAAAAAACAATCCAGGCTAGCGGAAATTGGCTAAAACCTGAAGGGAGTGGAGAAATTAGGAGGTAGACTTTTGCCCAAATAGGCTTTTTAGTTAAGATTACATTTGAATGTTTAATTCTGGTTACTGTATTTTATCAAGTTTCATATTGTAATTATTAGCTAGACGACAGTTCCTGCTGAAATACAGGATCCGAAGGTTTTTTTGTTGTTTTTACCTTGATAAGGCAGCAGTCGTCTTCCTTCTCGCAGAGGATCTCATGCAAGGACCCGTGCAGCGGGATGAGCCGCATCTTGCCGAAGTTGTCGTGCATCTGAGTTGATAACTCGTCGTCTATGTACAGGTCTTCGGTACTGCGGGCTTCCTGTTGGTAAAACAAACTAATCAGGGGATCTAAACTTGTCAAGTTCCTTGTAAGGAAAGGGACGGAGTCATAGTAGACGTATAGCTGTTTTCCCTTCGCTAGCTGGAACTTGGCATGTTTTAAGATACAGTTTAAAATTGAACAAGTCCTCATAGTTATCGACCATACAATGATAAGGCAAACGCAACTTAAAAAATAAGCAATATAAATGACTGACTGTTGAGTTTCTTGCGGCGTTTGTGTGGAGTGGTCTCCTCTTGGGAAGCTCTGGTAAATTTTTGACGTGTAAAAGTGCATATGCGGCCTGCTTACTGAATAAACATCATTTCTATCAAAATATAAAGGACTGATATGGTCCAACCGCACATTTAGGGTTTTCTAAACAATAAAAAGCAAAAAGCCAACGGTACGTGGTGTTCCCAGGCGGTCACCCATCCAAGTACTGACCGCGCCCGACGTTGCTTAACTTCGGTGATCGGACGAGAACCGGTGTATTCAACGTGGTATGGACGTTGGCGACAACTCAACGAAATATTTCGATAACTTTAAATTTATGCGACGTCATCCATCATAATGTAATGTCAACAGGTATTATATTTAAAATCTAGGTCTCCTTCTCTATACTTTGAACTTTAGTAATATTAATTTGAAATAAATAAATATAAAAAGAATACTATTATGTAAGGCACCATAAAAATATTTTGAAGCGTGCATCAAAACATAAAAAACTTCTTGCAAATAAATAGCAAAAAGCCAACGGCACGTGGTGTTCCCAGGCGGTCACCCATCCAAGTACTGACCGCGCCCGACGTTGCTTAACTTCGGTGATCGGACGAGAACCGGTGTATTCAACGTGGTATGGACGTTGGCGACAGTACAACTGAATCTCTTGATAACAATAAGATGTGACATCATTTTTTACCAGACATCATCTTTTTGAGCCACACAACAACTGTTTTCCATTTTCACAAAGAGCTAACTTCATTAAACCTAATACCTACATGAGCAATAGGTAATAAGATAAATCGACCACAAGAAGTTATTGACCAGAATATAATGGCAAGTTTTTGCTGACTTGTTGATGTTTCTTGACTCAGACCAATCGTGATAGCCTAAGTTCTTTACTGCAGCGATCCTAAGACCACCTTTCGGCTCCATTAGAGGCTTGAGATGCATTATCAAAACATGACAACTTCTAAGCGGCGAAAGGGACAGAGTTACGATTCCTATAGCTCTACCCTTTAACTGGCCGGTTTAAATTCATAACTACAGCTCCTACTGCCGCACTCAGAGGTCAATTAAATTTAATGCTTGTTTAGTGACGTGTTTTCTTATCCTATTGCTATAGCAAAGAAAGTGGCAGCAGCAACTTTAATCAAGCATTAAATTTAATTGACATCTCTGAGTGCGGCACTTTGTGTTTTCAATCCACGAAGTCGCGCCCTTAATGTATGTGTAAGTAAACACATTATAGTACAAAAGTAATACCAGAACAATACAACTAATGTAAAAGATGTACAAAGGCGAACTTGACCCTGCTTTCTATTTTGCACACTGACTCAACCGGGGGTAATCAATTTGGAAAGCGGGGCACGCCGTCGTGGATTCAAAATACAATAAAAAGCATTGCATTGCATTGGAATGTAAAGATAATGCAATCTTTACATGTTTAAAAAAAATACAGCCTATTCCAGTTTAAACTTCCGAAATCAACGCACTTACAAAAAGATAAATTTAAATAAAGACGTAACGCATTGGTGGTAGCGGGGCGCTGTAACAAGTATAAATTAAATGTAGGTGTTTTACTAAGAAAGGATGGCAGACGCTTTTTTTAGTACTAAGCCGCGCCGTCTCCGCTCTCAGTGTTTGCAACTTAAAAAATTGTAAGAAAACGAATTGTATTACCTGTAAAGTATTAAAAGTCTGGCACCGTTTCAGCGCGTTGAAATGCACCTCCTCCGTCAAAGTTTCTTCCAGGGACTGGTTCTTATCCTTCCCGGGGCTAGGACTATCGCAAATGGTCACGTTAACACAGTTATCGAGAACCTGCAGACTATTCTCGCCGTATCTACTGAAAGTTATTTGCAGCAGCGGTTTATTGTTGCCACTAATCTTAACCCTAGAAAAAGCCTTCACTGGTTCTTTCTTATCTTCATTATTATTTAAATTCTCTATAATATTAGCGATCCCCTTGTTTACTATTTCGTCAGTTCTGTTTGACGTTGTTGATACGTCGTCTTGCATCTCGTGGAAAATGTGCTGGAATTCTTTTCGTATTAACTCCCGGATGAATTCTTCGATTCCCCGCGTGTCCGTGGCCTGGTCGATCATTGGGCTGCTCTTACGAAAATCTTCGTCAGTTGTGGTGGTTCTGTAAAAGAAATAGAAGTAGCAAAAAGCCAACGGCACGTGGTGTTCCCAGGCGGTCACCCATCCAAGTACTGACCGCGCCCGACGTTGCTTAACTTCGGTGATCGGACGAGAACCGGTGTATTCAACGTGGTATGGACGTTGGCGATAGCGTGCCCAAATTTAAACAACATAATAACATATTATGACGTCACCTTACCCCTTATCGACGTCTTTTCGCCAAGAGTGTATCCGTTCCGGATCGCGAGCGGGAAAGTTTATTTTCTTAGCGATTGTATCGCGCGCCTTGCAAAATTGTTCCCACTGGCCGCCTGTAAGTATTTTAAGAAACTTGTTTAGTTCTGTTTATAAATAAAAATCACTAATAAAATAAGGATTAATTCATTTTCAAATAACTTATTTACTTATTTAGAGCTACTTTATAATTCATTCTTACCTGCATTTGTTGTGATTTTGAATTTGGAATTTGTGGTTAGTATCGTTAAAAACGCATGAACAAACAGAACCGATTTTTACGTGGTTGTTTTTGCGTTTATAACAAATAATTATAATAGGGGAAACTGCCCTATTGTTAGCACCCTACCATCATGCGATGAAGTTTTTTTATTCAAGTTAATACAGGCGGTAATTCTATTAAGGCGTGGTAATAATTGGTATTTTGGATGCCAACAATTGGGTATTTTACCCTAGTTCAAGAAGCTTTAAATTTTTCGTTAGACTCGCTGTGCAATGAAATGTGTGAAAGGAATCTTAAGTTACTGTAAGGATTATCGAATGACATTAACAAATATAAAACTAAATGACTTTTGTTAAACGATTTATATTACATTTGCTCTATAGTATAGATCAAATGTGAAAGACAAGCACTGTAATAAAAAAAAATCCCGCGTCCCCACCGAGACGTGATACCCTATCTGTGAATATGCTTATTTTGCTTATGGGCCAATCCGGAACTGTCTATATCTATGCATTTCATAGCACATAGAATCTTACGAGAGGACGGGAACGTATACTCATGCCAGTAAAATCTAACCTCCTTACTAATTAACGTTCAGTAATGGTGGTATAGCTACACAATGTTTTGTCCTTATCTGTCAAATTCAAATGTCACAATGACAGATAAGGACAAAACATTGTATAGCTATACCACCGTTACTCAACGTTTATTAGTAAGGGGGTAAGTTTACAGCTCAAATGATTAGATCATTTGAGCTCAAGAAGCTCAAGGAAAAACATATGGCAAAGGGCAAAGCTTTAAAATTATGCCTGCGCCATTCTATTGCCAAGGGCTTTTAAGGATATATAAATATTTTATAGAACGTTGTACAGTCGAGTTCATAAATATGTGTACACTTTAGTACCTTGTCACTTTAATCACTGTGACAATTAATATAGGGCAGTTTAAACATGACATTAAATACACATATTTATAAACTCGAGTGTACAGTCTACCAGTTTCATAGCGATCGGCCATCTTGTTTTTCTACGAAACACGAGTGACAAATATACCATCAGTCGCAAGCGTAAGTGTGAAGGCCATAGCCATTCCAACGCTGTCTACAATCTGGGAGAACTAGGCCTTTATTCTACACGATGAAACCACATTGCCTTTGGCGTGTTATCGGATAGCTCTTATTTACTTGACAGTTAATGGCGGCAGAATTAACACAATACATGCCAAAAGCATGTTCTACCTAGTAGGAGATAGAGGGCCTGTCCTTATATCTGAGGCATGAGTATATGCATCCCTTTATAAGTTAAAGGAAGATAATAATACCTTTTTCATACGTGTCTAAATGAAAAGCCGAACATAAAATCTGAAACTTTATTAGCGAGACAGTCACATTAAAGCTACATGCGTGCAACAAAAAAACAATCAATAAAACAAAAGAACACCGCTAGCACACATGCAAGTAAGTTGTACATGATCCGATTATGTTATGCCAAAAACAACACTGGTAAGAGTAACATTAATGGCTAAATTAGGTTGTGCCATATCAAACCAATCAACCAAGGTCTGTATTTGTTATTGGGGGTTCGCTTATTTGATCAAAATGTTTGGCAATCGATATCATTTTACAAATTACATTCTGAACAAACGGATTTGTGTAGACCGTTACATATTTATATACGTTGCAAAGGCTCATTATATTGGTATAGTTAGTATTAGTAGAGCTGCGATGGAACGAACGAAGCTATTGTCAACTTTGATTGTGTGGGTGCCCTCCTATTAAGAGACAACATGTGATAAAGTTGGTAGTGTTCCACATTCTGGATCTCAATAACCATAACGCTTGTGTCTGTTCTTTGGATATATTATACTTGGTCATATGTGGCGTTATCTATGTAAAGGGATCTTATGGTCGATGGCGCTTACGCCGCACTGCGTCACGCGACGTTGTATTAATATTGGAGCATCTTTAATAATGGCGGAAGCGCCATATAAGGTCCGTTTTCATAGATAACGCCACATATTTCTCTGTGGATGCTAAACGCAAAAACACTATTAGAAACAAATTCCTCAATAGTTTTATTTTGTAAACATGATACCTTTATAGCATATTTTTGGTTGAATCTTTGGTACCTTACACTTAGTTGAGTATTCATAACTTCTTAATCCTGGTAAACCATTTTTTTAATAAATTAAATAGTTTTATAGTAAACAGCAATTATTTTAATTTGACACTGCCATCAATGCGCGCGCAAACTATCGCATCTCACGTTCTTCGCGCGGAAGCACATAAAGCCATTCCTTTTCATTCTTGCCTGGGCGTGACAGTATATATGGCCTCTTAAACGTAGTTCAGAAATCAAATCAGAAACCTATACTTATGTATCACACATGTACTTATACTTTTAGTATCACGTATGATCCATTTATGGCAGCTCTTGTAAAACGACCTAGGCAGCACTTTATTGGCCATGTTTGCCCAATATTGGTTGTACATATCCTACATTTGACATACCGATTGCGACTGAAACATTAGATAAATAACCAAGTAAAGTGCCACCTTTAGAAATTGTAACCACAAAAAAAACTTGTAAAATGATACAGTTTGCCAAAATTGTCATTTGGTAAAATATAAGAGAACCTTGTTACTGACCTAGATTAAAAACAAACAAAAAATAAGGAAGAAGGCATTAAAATAAAATGTCAATTGACCTTCACTGGTCTTCCAAGGGAATAATGGTCAAAATAAAGTGGAACTGAGGCCCTAAAGCGTTTTAAAAAACGCACACGATTTATTGTTGAAAATAGGACAGATTAGGAACCAACTAAAGAATACTAAATACCCATTTAACATTGCAGTTCGCAAAGTGCAGGATAAGAAATTCTTCAACTTTGAACCTTATGAATACTATCAATAAAACCAGTGGCGGATCCACGGGGTGGTCAAGTAGGTCATGACCACCCCCTTCGGCACTCGTAGATACGGGTCAGAAAGTAAATAGTCGTGTGGCATTATCTCGCACTTGACCGAACTTCTGCGTTCAGCAGTTAATGACCACCCCCTAATCTGAAAGCTGGATCCGCGCCTGAATAAAACACCGCTTATATCCTAGCAACCGCGTTAATTTGGATACTATGGCGTCCTAGGACACCAAGTGGTTGTTGAATAAAAGATAATTATTATAAATACAGACTTCGGTTAAGGATATTTTACATTTAAACAAGTAGAGATCGTCTAATTAAAAAGTGAAATCCCTATAAAAAACGCATTCTCAAGTAAGAGAAACCCATTGTATTCATTTTAAGATTAGTCGATCTTCCAATATGCTAGATCTTCGTATTTTTGATAAGATTACGTAATCTGGTGTTTGCTAGGTTGTCTGCATAAGGGACAAAAGTTAGGACAAAATATTTTTTATTCATCTGTCACTCAGTTCCATGAAATTCCATGAGGATAGATTTTAACATATTAATATAATAGCGCACTTACACATATCTAAGAATTAATTATTTTTAGGATACTCAATAAAATATTTTGCTTGTGTTTGAGTACCGTTTTATGCTCAGTTTTCATAGTTCTACCAAAAATACGATTTTTATAGTTTAGTTTCATAATTAAAAAAAAAGCCATACACCGTTCTGTTAGTCACCTCTAGAATCAAACCTGTTTGAGAAAAAAGTACTCTTAGAAATAAGAATAAGGGAGTTATAAATATTTTATTCCTCTTCTCCCGCCACACGAGCAATGTCAAGAGACATCACATTAAATAAGCGTGCAATAGAACTTCTTACAGGTGTGCTCGATAGTTTGAATTGGCACTGACCATGTTCGCTGGTTGGCGACGACGGTCGACTCTTGAAACACGGCTTCTTTGTGTACAGTTGGGGTAGCGACGACTGCAAGGTATCCACGCAGTGTGAAGCCGGCTTTAAGGCAGCCACTGGAATTCTGTTAAAAATAATTCAGATAAAAGCGACAAGGTTTAATTTGTTGTGAAAAGAGAAGCAAAAAGCCAACGGCACGTGGTGTTCCCAGGCGGTCACCCATCCAAGTACTGACCGCGCCCGACGTTGCTTAACTTCGGTGATCGGACGAGAACCGGTGTATTCAACGTGGTATGGACGTTGGCGACAACACAACGAAATATTTTGGTCACAATGTGGCTTCATGACGACAACACAATATCAATCAGTATACGATTCAAGGCCACTAAGGAGTGGTTCAGTAAAAAAGTAGCAATGTATTATCTATTATTTTTTTATTAATTGCTAATTATGAAGCAGTTTTTTTCTTAGTAATCTGTAGATATCATACTAAGTATGAAATAAAAATACAATCATATTGAAATGTATGGGATTCTTTAAGTTTTCTCAATATTTATTGCAGGTACTTTATAACTTTTTGAACAACACAATTTGACAATCTTCGCTTGCTGTTTTCTACCATGCCACAATTGAATTTCCATTTTCACAACTTGTTTCATGCTTTTAGGAATATCATCTTGCGGATAAGTTATACCAATAAACTGGATTTTACTTTGGGTAGTAAGGAAGTCTCTCCAATCTAACCTCTGACTGAGGTTTTTCTATGGGAGACAAATTTCTATAAAAATCGTAAATACACCAATGTTGAAATTCCATGTAACTACCTCAAAGTTAAGTCAAATGAAAAACGTTAACTATTGATCAAAAGACAATTTACAAAGGTATTAAGTAGCCCAATAAACTTAAAGGAAAAAAATAGTTTATGACAAACACCTCATAAATTCTCCGGGTGCGTAACGATCGATATAAAAATATTTCATATAATATCAGTCGCTATAACGCTCATTTGATATAATTATTGAATCAAATAACAACATTTAATACGTGTAAATATGATATAATTATTATTTTATATAATGATAATTTGAACTAATAATATTTTGTATAATATACTTTAAGTATAATGCATATTTACTATAATTAACTTATGATATAAAGTTAATTTCATCTAAAGTACAGTTAGAATAACCATTTTTGTTACCTTGTGACCCCACAGAGCGGTAATAGAAGCCCGGCGCGACTCGCCCTTGAACCCCTTGTCCGTGCTCAAAACTAAGTGCTACCAAAAATGTAGGTTAGGTTAGGTTAGAACTGCGACCCCTGCACAAAACAAAGTGCTACCAGAAAAGTAGTTTAGGTTAGGTAAATAATACAATACGATTTTTATATCAAATGATGATTATACCAAATAATGTTTATAATAAATAAATGATATGCCAAATGATAATTATAGTAAATAAAAATAGTTATTTTGATATTATACCAATTGTTTATTATATAAACTGAGTGATTATATCCTTTAAAATTATATCAAGTGTTATTATATCAAATGCAATTATATTAAAAAAAAATATACCAATCATTACACACCCAAATTCTCCAGAAGACGCTGTTCAAAAATCTTTAGCTGAGATGTAATATAAAAGGCGAAAACTTGAAATCGTCCCTTCATTTTTACGATTTTATTTTTTTATTTTATTGAATAGTATCTAAAGATACTAACTATAACAAATGCACTGTTTAAAAATTGACACATACTAAAAAAATAAACCATATTATGTACTGCTACTTTTTTTCCGGACCACTCTTTATGGTTTTAGCTCATATTGCTTTTATATCTTAATCATATTATTGACGTTATGGTAGCTCTATTATTCAGGTGACAGTAAGAGCAACTATAATAACAACAAGATAAAAACGATACATGTGAATGCAAGGCAGGCTCAAAACAAATTGGCATAGAGCCAATTAATTTCGAATAAAAAAGAATGAAGGTACCAGTAATAATTTTCAGGGTTGCAAAGCAACTCAAAAATAAAAAGCAAAAAGCCAACGGCACGTGGTGTTCCCAGGCGGTCACCCATCCAAGTACTGACCGCGCCCGACGTTGCTTAACTTCGGTGATCGGACGAGAACCGGTGTATTCAACGTGGTATGGACGTTGGCAACAATATGTTGAAATTATGTGATCACAAAAAGAGCTTATTGTATTGTCAGGGTTTGTAATGTTGTTAATAACAAATTTTCATTTTGCATAATACTAATTACATAATTTTTATCTCTAGAAATCATTAAATACTTTAAAACAAAATACATATAAACGAATTGCATAAATAATTTCATAAGTAATAATAGTTTAGTAGCATAGTAGTGAATCTGCATAAAAGACGATCAGTATAATGGTCACTTTGTATAGTATTTATTGCTCATAACGTTCTTTTTTAATAAAAACCAAGCTCATAATGCTCAAAAAAAATAAACGCCTACTAAAAATAAATAAGTTCGCTTTTGTTAGGATCGCAGTTCTAACCTAACCTACCCTACCGTTTTGGTAGCAGTTCGCTTTTGTTACCTGTTCTGGTATAATTTTGATTAGCATATCATATCATAATATGTTCACATGTTGTTCTAAATTCTAATCATTATACTAAATGTATGATATACCAAATAACATTATTCCTAATGAACGGTATAAATAACGTTTTCCTACTCCTGTACTTTTATCTGTCATTTATATAGTCACGAACACTAATATAAGAATATAGATAACAGTTCCGCAGAACATTCCGTAGAAAAGTCTATCTAGTCTATTCCCCTTAACAGCACTTGTGCTTTTTTGAGCCAAAACGATATGCCTAGCTGCCAAAGCTTACACCTAGGTTAATTTGACCAATCAAAATACTTCACCAAATTAAACCACCAATCACAATACACATTGACTGTCAATCGGAACGTTAGGTTCTTTTTGGTATGTAAACACTTTTACTAATTTAACTCTTTAAAAAAAACATTTTATTTGGTATCAACCAACCAGAACGCAGCTATATTAAAATCGACCAATCAGGTAAAAGAATTCATTTCTCAAATCATTAGGTGTTTTTTAGTCCCTATTTCACAAGTTAAATCGATTGTGCAACTTTTTTTAAAAATATGAAACCTGGCAAGTGCACATCAATTTAAAAACAAAGTTAACCATAGACACATATTTTATTGTTTTCGAATGTTTCTCGCTCGTTTGTTGTTCTGTGCTTCGTTCGTTCGTATTCTAACCTAGGTATATTAATAAAATTTTGTTAATTTAATTTTGCATTTTATTTGAAACCTAGTCGTAGAAAAAGTATTGTATGCAACGGTGTATAACTAAGTCAAAAAATACTCGTGGCGTCTTGCTTTACGATGTTCGCCTGCGGCTCACATCGTAACCACACCACTCGTCTTTTTTGACCTCTCTTATACAACTGTTGCATAAACTACTATTTCATGAGCATTGAGTATTCTGTTATTTAATTGTTATGACCCACCAAATTATGAATTTTGTTTTTATACAGATTGTTTATTATGAATTTTACGAGTAGTTAGGTAAATTATTCTAAAAGTTTGTACAAAGAATGAACGGCACCCGTATTGCCACCATGGGATCATACTTCATTTCATAGGTAATTACGTCATCTTAAGCCATGCGTGTTTACTACCGTAACTGCCGCTATAATAATCTATTTCAGCGTAAAAAACGTTAGTCCTGATAAAAATATAATGTTAAATACTTACCGATTGTTTTCCGGCAATGACATAGACCGTGCAGTCTTCCTATTAGCTTCGAATATCCATTTCTCGTGTATAGCGACCAGTGGTTTAATATTCACATTTGCTAGCGCATCCTCTTCCTTGTATCTGAATTTATCTGGGACTGTAGACTTGCAAGACCACGAGTTAGTACGATCTCGAGTAGTTTCGGAAATATCCGGTGATTGGAAGTCTTCTGGGGGCTCAACGCTGGAATAAGAAAATTTTAAATAGTTTTTAACATTAGTGCCATCTAGTAAATCGTCATTGCTTTGAAAAAAAAACACGTATCTCATATTGCGTGACGTATGATTATAAACTTAATTAATTAAGTTCAAACTAATACATCTCGAAATATCAGTTACGAGTTTTTTAAAGTTGTAAAGAAATGTTATGCTGCAGCAATCACTCGGCGGGCGCCGCGAAAGATGCGGCTAAGTTAGGGATCTAAAGTAATATCTAATGTTGCCAATAACCGATAGATGTCGCTGTAGAAACCAGGACTTTATATTTGATAATACTTTATGAATAATTAGTGACCTGCGCGCGACTTTGTTCGAGTTGAACTCGTTTATCGTGATTCTCCAGGGAACTAAATATCCCAGGATAAAAGTATGCTTTGTTTGAACTTAGTACAGTTGACAACTTTTATTTTTGAGCTACCCCAGAATACTATTATAATGATACCGTCAAGTCACAAGTAAGATATAACATCAAAATTAACTTTGTGTTCTCTAAATTGTCTAAAAAACTGTTTACTGTACAATGACTACATCTGTTCGTGTGCCAAATGTCGTACAAATCCATTCAAACGTTTGAGCGTGATCGATGGACACACATCCAAACATCCGTACAAACTTTCATATTTATTTTGTTAGGGCCACTTGCACAGAAAATTTAACCCAGGGTTAAGACACTAACTCGAGTTAAAATGATAGTTTTCGTATGAATCTGACGTTTACTAACTCGGGTTAGTGTCGTAACCCAGTGTTAAATTTTCTGTGCAAGTGGCCCTTAGGGCTGATTTTTCAATCTCCAGGTAACACGATCTGTCAGGTAAATTGTAGCTCTGTCCTTTTCTTTGTCATAAGAATGATAAGGACAGAGCTATAATTTACCTGACAGATCGTGTTATCTGGAGATTGAAAAATCAGCCCTTAGTAAGATAGTCGTAGAAGTAACAGCCCAAATAAGTGGGCCATAAGTGCTGGGTCTTGAAGTGGCCACCCCAAGATTGAATCAGTTATAGTTATAAAGGCTGAGTTTCACCCGCATGCTTTTCGTGATTCATTCCGTCGCTGCAATAGCTCTCGGCTCAAATATGTTAAAACATATTTGACCCATCAATGGATTGCTACAAGCATACGGGGGTAGTTCTAACCGCTATCACTTTCCTGGTCGCATTATTCACCATTTCCCTGTAGGTTCGGATTACCATTTTCGGTTATTTTCCAGGAGTCCAGGCATTCTTCAAAACAACTCAAAATGGTAATCCGATCCTACAGGGAAATGGTGAATAGTGCGACCACGAAAGTGATAGCGGTTGAAACGCTAGTAGAACTACCCACGGGCTATCGAGCAATGAAACCGAGCCTTAAGGTCGGGTCGAGGTAAGGTAGAGTCGAAGGATCGAATTTAGTGACAATTTCAATTCAACGAAGTTCTGTTAAAATTGAACGACAACTTGTTTGACAGACTCTGTATTAGATGTTGCTATTTTATGTTATCTTCGCATTTACATTTGTGACTAAAAACCTCCAGCATTAAATCTTCAATGATGAGTTCTAGAATTAAAGAAAGCTAAAAATATTTTTCAACAAATCAATTCATTGATTGTAGTTGTAGACTAAATGTACGACAAAAAGAATTATAGATACTTGTTGTGGCAAACCCAATACATCAATCATTTATAACAAAATGGACGCTCCCACGTCTCGACGCGTTTGTAAGATTAAATGTTAGTTGACTGAGAGTCATCTTTACTTAACAAATGTAAGAGCTCGTTCCCACTATGTCGTATGTCGGTCCGGATTTTAATCGGTCGTTCCAGTGGCAGAACGTTTTATATGAAGCTATTCACACTCGTCCGACAACGATTTTGTGTCGGATCCGACCAAAAATATCGTGTGTTTTGCCAGCCCTCTCGTCCGGATAAAAATCGTGTCGGAACTCGCTCGCCTTTGAGTAAGTATGACGCTGTTCACATTGGTCGGATGTCGGGGCCGACCCCGCCCCGCCCGCACCCCTTGTTCCGCCCGCGCGTGGCTGCCATAGTGGCCGCCAGCCGACTAGTGTGAACAGAGGCGCCGACACCCGATTAAAATCGGAATCCGACATACGACATAGTGGTAACGAGCTCTTAGGTCGAAACCCTACCTTCCTGGTGCTGTATAAGTTGTATAGCTGTTCCTTAGATTATCCACACTGTCAGGTGATTGTGTCTCCGTCCGATCCGGGAAGTAATCTGGAGTTAGTGTTTCGTGTGTTGACTTTTTAGGCTCGCTTACTAGAAAAAAAAGTAACGTTAAAAAAGTATAAAAGGTGTTAATTTTTAAAGATGCAAAAAGCCAACGGCACGTGGTGTTCCCAGGCGGTCACCCATCCAAGTACTGACCACGCCCGACGTTGCTTAACTTCGGTGATCGGACGAGAACCGGTGTATTCAACGTGGTATGGACGTTGGCGACAACATAACGAAATATTTTGATCAACATGTGTGGTTTTGTGACGTCTCGTCACCACGCAACAACCAGTTCGATATTTATAATGCGGGGCCTCTATTCTGCTTTTGTTCAAGCTTCTTGTTTCTATCTTAATCATATTATGAAAGTTGTGGTATCTGCTATTCACCAGTAAGACCTACTAATACTGTATATCGATACCTTAGCGCACAATCGTACTAAATGATTTTTTTTTGCCAGTAAAGTTTCGAACTTATTATTTGTGCACAAACATACTAATTACAATAACTTTTCAAATGTAATTAGTACAAGTGTGAACTAAGGTATCGATATATATATATATATATATATATATATATATATATATATATATATATATATATATATATATATATATATATATATATATATATATATATATATATATAAACGAAATATTTTGTACAATACGATTAAAATAAGTTCACCATTCGGCCATCCTCGGTTATTGTCGGTTACTCTCGTTTTTCACTTAGAGTATATCAAATTACAGATATGACCTTTAAATATATTACCCGTTATCTTATTAAACACAATACAACAGAAAGATATGAGCAACAAAACCTTCCTAATAGCTCTAAAGTAACACAACCTTTATATTGAAATAAGAAAAAAAAAAACAATATATACGGGTAAATTGTGTTACTTTTTTTTTATTAATTCTCAAAATGAAACTATCCTTATATCCCGACGTAATATCGTACTGTTTGTAACCTTAAGTAAAACGTTATAGGTACCCAATAAGAAAATTATATCTATATCGCTTCTTAGGTCTACTCGTAAGTATTGTCATCATGGCAGGTGATATACATTGCGTTTACGATACTTTTAGTTGAGTGCTACCTACACAAAAAGTCGCAGAAATGTATTTTCTGTAATTTTCGTCTCCGGGTTTAGCCGATACTAGCCGAGAAAAATAGAATCGTTAACTGATTTTAATCGTACTGTAAGCATGCAGAGGAACTCAAAAACTCCTTGCAAAAAAATAGCAAAAGGCCAACGGCACGTGGTGTTCCCAGGCGGTCACCCATCCAAGTACTGACCGCGCCCGACGTTGCTTAACTTCGGTGATCGGACGAGAACCGGTGTATTCAACGTGGTATGGACGTTGCCGACGATTCAACGAAATCTAGTGATAACATTAAGGTATGGTGACGTCACCATGTATTTATAACCAATCCGTCTTATATAATTCCAGTTTGCCATCACTACGTTGCGGCATTCAGTTATTTATGACATCAAGGCCTGTATTCGGCTCTGTAAAACCATATCGCCTGAAATATTGTATTGTCAACGTTACGATAGCTCTTATTTACTTGATGGCGGCAGAGTTAAAAAAAATACGATAACGCGTCAAATCGGTATGGACGTTGGCGACAACGCAACCGAATAGTGACAAAACGCACTTTAATACCCCGTAGAAGAAAAATAAAGACAAAAATAAGCTCAAGTTCGCTAGAACTTTGTTTAAAATCCAAAAGAAACTGCGAAATGCTATCTTATGCAATAAACAACGATACAGTTACGATCTGAGGTGACGATCAACCAAAAAATAGTATTTTTTTGTTAATAGATACTTATTTGACAATTTGAGACAAACATGCCTTTAAGATGTTTTGGATTTAAGACTACGCTGAGCGTCTAGACTGGTGGCGCCCTCATTACTATTATTGTATTTTTTAATAAACTAAAGTATTGTCTTGAACTAGAAGGATGGTCTTTTGTTGCACAAATGAATACAGAATTTATAGGGTATATGACATAACTCGGCGCGGGACGATAAGTCAAAATATGCTAATCAATGAATCAAATCAGTCATAGTCCAAAAAAACTTACGTTCTTTGTCAGCAAGCTCATTAATAGTTTCTTTTAACACATCAGCATTCTTTTCAGCGACACTCTCCCCTGATAACCAAGCATTCTTCCTTAACTTGTTACTCCGCGCTATAGGCGTTGATGGCAAGCTATAATTTCTAATATCAAAATTGTACGACGGTCCACCTCCATTCTTCTCCTTAGGAAGAGACCTTATACAGTTTAAATTGTATTCAGGCACTTTAATGTGTAGGGGTTTGTAGGATTTAGGAGTGAAACTTCTGCTTAGTTTAGTAGTAAGTCGTTCTACGCTACTCATTTCTTTAACACTATCGTCAGTGTTGGTGAAGTTTCGTGCACGACTATCAGGGCTAAAGATGCTGCAGTATTCCGTGGAATCACTCCTATGCATTTTTCCCGGTGTTTCTTTTATTCGCGCTCGTAATTTCGCTATTGGGGTAGAGCAGGCGCTTGAATAGTCCTTTTCAGGGAAGCGATCATATTTCACGGCTGGCACTGAGTCGATATCTTCGTCTGAAACGTAGCATTTTTCTGGGACAGCGAATTGCGCGTACGAGTTCTGTCGTGGTATGCTTTCATATAAGGGGCTGTCTGGTTTACTGCAGTCCTTCTCGCTCTCAGTCGAGCTGTCTTTGGCGTGGACGACCGCCTTGTGTTTGATGTTTTCTGGAGTCAAGCATTCGGAGTCAGTGGGAGTCGTGTCCCATGCCGTGTTACTGAAATTGGATTTCTTCTTGGAAAGCCGTGCTGGGATAATTATGTAGTCGATTTCATCTAGGTCGCGCTGCGGACAAATAGGATTACTATTATTTTATCTGTTGTTGCTTATTATAACAAAAAATAAGGTATACTCTTGGTGGGGTTTGGCGTCGGTTTTTGAATCAAAAAGCCAACGGCACGTGGTGTTCCCAGGCGGTCACCCATCCAAGTACTGACCGCGCCCGACGTTGCTTAACTTCGGTGATCGGACGAGAACCGGTGTATTCAACGTGGTATGGACGTTGGCGACAACACGACGAAATATTTTGATTACAATGTGGTTTCGTCAGTTCATCGAAATGACAAACAGTATGTTAATAATATTTAAGACGGGCACTATTCCTCCACGTTATTTTAGTCATTGGGATCAAAACTTATCTTACCTTATAGCAAAATATTTTGATTACAATAAGATTTGATATTTAAGATGCAGATTCTTTAGTTTTGAAGTTTTGACTTAAAAAAAAAAAATTAAGGCGCCATAATATATTTTGAAGAATGCATCAAAACTTAAAACCTTCTTGCAATTAAATAGCAAAAAGCCAACGGCACGTGGTGTTCCCAGGCGGTCACCCATCCAAGTACTGACCGCGCCCGACGTTGCTTAACTTCGGTGATCGGACGAGAACCGGTGTATTCAGCGTGGTATGGACGTTGGCGACAAAGAGCTCTAAATTATCTGTCAAGTCACTTGACTTACCTTAGCAGCTTGCAGAGTACTTTGTAACTTTTCCATATCAACCCTCTCGGTCCGATCCAGCTTTAGCCCATCCTGCAGCAAAGCCAACAGGCAGCCAGGATACGTGCCGTCTTGTGGTAGTGGTATACCGGCCTTCCACAGCAAATACTGTTCCTTCAGCTGGTCGTATGATAGGGTACTCCAGGGCAGTTTGCCTGGAAGAATTTTGTTTAGTTAGTGCAAGATGTCTTTTATGTATGAGGACGAATGGTTTGTATGTATGCGTCGGATAGTCTTACAACGATGCCACATGAGCGTTGCCGGTGCGTTGCGAAGTGGCATCGCTGCGATTTAAACATAGAGCGACGCACGTATTTTAAAGGATGGTGTTGCATGTTATCCTAATTTATATGTAAAACAGCGACGACGCGAAATGCAAAGCCCGTGTGGCACCGCTCTTAGCAGTCTTAAGGTGCATTTACACGGGCAATTTCAGGTCAACAGTACGTCTTTTTCTATTACACCAAATTAGTGTAAGAAAGCTATTGTTGCGGGGCAATTATTGCTCGAAAAATTGGCCATGTACATACATCTTTAGTCATAGGGATAAAATGCAAGTTAAAACATGATTATTAAATTATTTCAGGAAGAACCAGAAGAGTTTCGAGTATAGGTAGTTTGTTGACGAATGTCTATTACGCTTTATGAATATACAGTAATTACAGTCCTTTACACATTGAACAATTGTTGACATGTTTTCATTAATAAACCGTTACTGTTTTTGAACATTGCATGTTGAAATTGCTCGGTATAAAAGTGCACTAGTGGGACAAAAATACATTTGTCTTGCTTCAATTCTATCTGACTCACTCGCTCGCGGTTTAAATCGCTCCATAATCGTTTTCATAGCTAAGAGAAGGCAAACGAGCACACAGGCACCTGATGGTTAGGGGAACTGACCCCTATGCACAAATACTAAGGCTGCAAATGCAATAACCCTGAGGAGTAGAAGGAATGCCTCTATGCCTCCGGGTGTCTTATCACCTGAGAACACAACAATGCAAATACTACTGCTTGGCGGTAGGAAGATCCATATAATGCTGCAAAGGTTCAGCCACACCAACATACCATATAATAGCTCACCGTTACAACACTCCCATAACACCAGACATAGCGAATACACGTCACTTTTTCCGCAAGGATACACCAAGTCGTCTTCAGGCTCGAACAACTCCGGCGCATGCCAGTAGTATTGCTCAGAGTCCAGATACAACTTGTAGTCTTTGGCCACAGAGTTAGCAATCATATAGGCTTCGGACGCATGCTGAGATATTAGAGGCTCGCACTCTTGTGTGTTGTCGCGAGTGTCTGTAAAAGAAAAGATTAAAAAAAAGCAAAAAGCCAACGGCACGTGGTGTTCCCAGGCGGTCACCCATCCAAGTACTGACCGCGCCCGACGTTGCTTAACTTCGGTGATCGGACGAGAACCGGTGTATTCAACGTGGTATGGACGTTGGCGACAACACAACCGAAAGATACAGTGGCATAGTATTGCCACAACGGCACGCCCCACCAGTCAAATTGAAGTTGGCTGGCTGTGTTAAATGTATTAACAATGAAGTAGTGGGGCGAGACGTAATTAATAATAGACAACGGGTTATTTTTTAAATAGTGTACTCATAAAAATCATGCTTGAAGAGTTTAGTCCCAAAAGCTTACATTTTTTTTTCTTCTTTTATTATTTACGGACAAAAAAAACTGTGTTTGCTAATCCTGCTTTTGACTAATGATCGTCGGAATGACGTCATTTTGTTTGTAACCGCTATTGGTTTTAGCAGAAATTTGTTTATTTAGTTTCTCAGTAAAGAATTAACAAAAAGACAAACCTCTGCATGTTTTTTTTTCAGAACACCTTTTAAGAAAGTTTCTGTTGTTAATTAATCGGCAACTAAAAAACCTGTTGTAAAACTGCTAATGGTGAAAAATATCAATCACTAGCGACCCGCCCGCATTTCGCTTCGGTTTTTGTGAATTTTCTGTAACAACCGTACATAACCCAGAATTGAATATATATATAAAAACCATCAGTAAAAAAATATCTAACGGATGGTGAAAACAGCATGAAAATCCGTTTAGTAGTTTTTGAGATCATCGCGAACATACATTCAGGCAGACAGACGCGGCGGAGGAGTTAGTTTTATAATAATGTGAATAGTGTAGTGAATAGTAGTGATTTTGTATAGTGCACGGTTTGCAAGTAATATTTTAATAACTGCGTATAGGAAACATGTTGAATTCAACGCTGAGTCGATAAAAATAATTATATCAACCGTTTTGGAACATTCTAAATGTCATTCTCCATTAAAAATGAGGAAAAATATAAATCAAAAAAATTAAAGCATAATATTATGGGACGAATCAATTTATAAAAATCATTATATCAACCTTTTTGGAACATTCTAAATGTCATTTTCAATTAAAAATGTGGAAAAATATAAATCAAATTTTTTAATGCATTTTGTAATATTTACTGGACGAAACAATTGACCTTAAAAGTAACGTACAAAATAAAATCAATAAAACTGGAATTTTCCCAAATAAAGCGTATACTTGGGTTTTCGTATCAAAAGCAAAAAGCCAACGGCACGAGGTGTTCCCAGGCGGTCACCCATCCAAGTACTGACCGCGCCCGACGTTGCTTAACTTCGGTGATCGGACGAGAACCGGTGTATTCAACGTGGTATGGACGTTGGCGACAACTCAATCGAATCTCCTAGTCGCCACCGATTAAACGTGACGTTTAGTTTACCACTTAAAAATATACTTATCGCCACCTTTCCTTATTAGGTTAGATATGAAGACAAATCCATTGAAAGTTTTTTTTTTTATATTTAACATATACACCTATCCTCGTGTGGTTGCCGAGTTAGAATAGTGCCACTCCATGTCTTCCCGTGGATGTCGTAAGAGACGACTAAGGGAATAAAGGCTTGTAGTACTGTTAGGCGATGGGCTTGCAACCTGTCACTAATACGCTGGTTAACATCTTAGCCTAATTGTGCAAATTGTGGTTATAGAATTATCAACAAGTTTTTAGAGATGTTTGTAATTCTGTAGCTCTGCCTACCCCACTCTGGGAACGAAGGTGTGAGATTATGTATGTATGTATGTACACCTACCTTCAATATTAACATACTGTGGTTCCGGCGAATACTCAGTATAGCCCTTCCTCTCTTTCTTCTGTTCCTTATGCAGCGGTACACAAGGACCCATGTCCGCCAACTTGGCGGAGTCATGGCGGGTTATCATGATGCTCTCGCTGTTGAGTGCGGTGTGGATGTAGCCTTGCATGCGGAGGAACACGAGAGCGTTGGCGATGTCTAGAGCGTATTGTACTGACGTTTGGACGGTGATGATGCGGCCCTGGAATAAAAATTATTGGTTTTGATGTTATTTATTATAATGGAATGCTGAAGTGGTTGTGGAGAGAATGGATGAAGTGTTAACAAAAAAAAAATATGAGGCAAGAGTAAATGGAAATGTTGGAAAGGGAAGGTAAAGGCGAACGTTTCACGATCAAATCGGGGACGTATTAAGATAAGGCCAGCGTCGCTATTGCCTAACGCACTCGCAATCGCAATCGGCTTCAAAGTAGAACAATTGTTTTCATTTTGTATGAAGACTCGCCTTCGACTTTTAAAATGAAAACGATTGCGATTGTAATAGGCAATAGGCCCCCAGCTCAAGGTTACGCACGTGTAAGAAGAGACTTATGAGTGCGGAAAAGCGAAGGAAGATTATCTAGATCGTAGCAAGTGGAAGGAAGTGGTCTCTGCCTACCCCTACGGGAAAGAGGCGTGAATGTCCAGTCAAAGACTTAAATTCGAGACCCACCTTAGGTCCAAAGTCAATCTGACATTGTACAACAATAAGGTTGAGTGTCCTATAAGTTACAAATGACTTGGCATCTCTAATGACATTAAGGACTTCAAGCATATTTTTTTTGAAATGGGTCACGTCACAAGTTATCGTTCGTGACCGTATGTATATGATGATATTAAAGTAGTTAGATTTTGTTTCAAAAATCTTCTTTTTTAACAATCTTTTACGCCGAAGGTTATTGAAGCGATGCTAAACATTTAGCAGGGAGCAGAAATTAGGTTATTAAAATAAAAAAACGAATGAGTGCGGTTTATTAACACTTTAATTGCCGCCGACCAACCAGGCGAGTCCATTTTGTATGAAAATCAGAGACCTTGGCAAAGAAAGTGTTAAGACTGACTATTTTAATAGCTGTATTAAAAAAAAGGTTGAGATATTTGGATACCAACACTACCAAATACCCAGCTAGATTGTTTCCTATCGAAAAAAAATATCCAATTTTACTCAATTGCACGTAAGAAGGAGATTATTGACAATAGACTGCTCGCTGATATGATGGCACGTTTGTAGCAATCAAACCAACGCGATTTTGTTCCATTACTCTCTCTACAATCCCTACGTTATACATTTCCACCGTCATTTGTTTTGGCTAAACTAAAGTCGACCGTTTGGCAAACTCTAAACGTAAAACCATGTTGTCTTTGACATATTATATCATTGTGTTTAACTCGGCCACTATAACTGCCGAGTAAACAAGTAAATACGGAAACACGTCAAAAGCAATATTGTTTTACCGAGTTTAAGGCCGAGCCACACCTGTTGCGTGACGTGCATGTGCACGTGCGCGTTCGCTTTCCACTGCGTTGTAGTGACATGTCGTAATGAGAATTCATACTATACAACGCAGTGGAAAGCGAACGCGCACGTGCACGTGCACGTCACGCAAGCGGTGTGGCTGGGCCTTTAATCGAGGCGCAAAACTAATTGATTAGCTACTCATATAGCAGATAAGTCTTATTTTATTACAAGTAAGACATAATAATAACTTCCCGAGTCGATTGACTTCCAGACAATTAAAATGATCACTATGATCAGTTATGGAATGTGCTTTTTGCTAGCAGAAATCCATAACAGATCTTATACAGTTGATGTAAAGTCAATTTTAAACCTAAGCTAATAAAGTCTGATATTAGTAAGCGTAGTTAAATTATGAGCAAAAAACAATAGAAGGCCAGTTAAATCTAGATATCATGAACGTAAAATCGTAAATGGTAAGTTGTAAAGTCATCGCCTAACTGGTTCGAAGCTACCTGTAGAAAATATTTCAAAATCGAATTAAATACTTATTGTAAATCTCCACTGTCTCAAACAATGTTGTATCGTTATTATCAATGTGCATTTTAAGATTGTTAATCACGCCCTTACAAATGCTCTACAAACCCATTTCAGTTAAAAGATGCTGTCACTTTCTCTCAAATGCAAATGTCACAAACATTTAAATAAACTGTATACTGGTTGTTAATGTGTTTAGCATGGGTTTTTGCTTCAAAAAGCGAAACGTGGTATGGACGTTGGCGACCATACAGCGAAATATTTCGATAACATTAAGTTTATGAATCGTCATCAAAATAAATGGCAAAAAGCCAACGGCACGTGGTGTTCCCAGGCGGTCACCCATCCAAGTACTGACCACGCCCGACGTTGCTTAACTTCGGTGATCGGACGAGAACCGGTGTATTCAACGTGGTATGGACGTTGGCGACAACACAGCGAAATATTTCGATAACATTAAGTTTATGGACCTTCATCAAAATAAATGGCAAAAAGCCAACGGCACGTGGTGTTCCCAGGCGGTCACCCATCCAAGTACTGACCGCGCCCGACGTTGCTTAACTTCGGTGATCGGACGAGAACCGGTGTATTCAACGTGGTATGGACGTTGGCGATAGCATTACCGAATTTCATAATCAGTATAACAGTTTTATAATACTCATTTAGCGTTCTACCTCATCTCATACCACCTATCCTAACAATACTTAGTTTAAATGCAAAAAGGAAATGATAAATTAGCGATACCATTATAAACCGTAGCTTTATTCGAAGACAAAATTTCGCATATTAAAATAGAATACCATGATTGTCTTTGTAGACGTTTCAACTTGCAATCATGTGCGAGATCAATCTCATGTATGAGATACGACACTTGTAACGGACGGTGATGCAGTCACAGAGCTCCGTTAGTTCCCATTGGATACGGCACCTTAATTCTCAAGTAACAAGCAGGTGCTAAGGTATTTATGTAAACGATATTTCGTCAGTGATACTGCTAAAACTTGTAACAACCAATTTTAATAAGGAGCAAAATGCACCTTACTCACTTAATCAGTAAGGCACATTTTGGTCCTTATTAAATTCGTTAGTTATGCGGTTCAGGTGTATCGCTGACGTTTTGTGACGTGTCAAAGTCAGCATGATTTGATTAAAGGATCTCGCAGTTTCTGTTTCTATTTCTATTTATTTAAAATTGTTATAGTATTCAGCTGGTCGTACAAGCTCTTGTTAAAATCGATCGATCGATTCTCGCACTGGATCGGTTTTTTGTCGTCGTTCCATAACTTTTCACACTAGTAATAGTAGAGGGGCGTACGGCGACATATCGTGAAAGCAATCTATGGGAATTCTCAATTAACTGACGTCATTTTGCTTATTTTATGTTTGGTTAATAATCAACAAATTATTTTTAAATCCTGATGCAAAAATCTGCAAAATGAGTGTTCTATAAGTTTGACTCCTATGTCTGTCTTTCTCATTGTAGTACCCAAGCGGATGAACCGAAACAGAAGCGATTTTTTTTAATAAGCAAGCCAGTTTATTAAAAAAAAATTTTACTTTACGGTTTGATGCATGTAAAAATGCTTTTTTTTTGTAATCGCCTGAAGGACCAAAGACAAAAGTCCTCGCTTTTGTTTGCTTTTTGCTTTAATTACTTTAAGAAAAAAGGGCAGAGGTGAAAATCCCTTCCGGAGACCTGGGAATGGAGGGCCCAGGTACTGCCGGGCTCGCACCGGCTAAAAACACCGATGCCCCTATTACCAACTAGAATTTAGGAATGTAAAAAGGCTTGTGAAGAATCGGAAATTAAAAAAAAACCGTTTTTAGGTTAAAACATGTTCATCAAAGTGAACATTGCCTAAGAAGCAGAATAGAATAAATTAATTAATATAATAGGGTTAATTAGCTAGATTTGATAAAAATCGGTTAAGGCTCAGTTTCATGCTATTCCTGATACATTGCGTCGCTGCAATACCTCTCGGCTCAAAAATGTTAAAACAAGCCGTCAATGGATTGCTACAAGCATGCGGGCAATCGACCAATGCTGATTCTTAAGGCCACCAGCCTATGTTGGAATTATTAGCTGTAAACTTAGGGATCCCAAATTATGGCGGAGGTTTTCAAATTATTAGGGCCGGTACAGACGGATTGCAAAAGAGCAGTTCGAGTGCAGTTCTGATGCAGTTGACGTAACTGAATACCCGACTAAACTAAATCAAACAAAAAAATCGTGCTACTAGCATAAAAAGTACAACAATGCTTAATTAATCACACCTAAATACTTCGAAGTTAAAGTTGCCCGGGCCCGTATTACGGTCGCCTTTATCGCCGTGGATAAATCATCCGTTACTTTCACACTTACATAGTGGCAGAAAGTGACACGATGTTTTATCCATCGATCAACAGGACCATAATGGCCGGCTGAAGTAAAGGTCTCTATTCTATTCCAAAAACATATGTTCACGTGCCGATTTCTCATATTTCCGAACAAAATCGACCTGTAATCGACGCCTTGGTATTGAATAAACAATTTTAAATAATTTTTCGATGTATTTTGATCTTACCTGACCATGAAGTATGCCGTGTAGAGTGTCCACACATTGTTCGCAGATAATATTAATGTTATTGTGATTATCTGGATAGAGGCCCATCAGAAGTATTATATTAGGGTGACGACATTTTCTAAAACAAATAACATACGCAGCTTTTAACACTGTTATCTGAAATGACATTTTAAAAATAAAATAAGTTAATGAACTTAACAGAAACGTGTTAAGTGCATGGAGTAATAAAATATTCATGTTAGTTAATAAATGCTAGCAAATTAACATTGTTAAGTTGTTAATTTGTTTTCTCATGCGTATTGAGTGTTTTCTCTTTCTTTTAACAGCCAGTCTGGAAGAAGTCTTCTCTAATAAAGATTTTGCTAGGTTTTGTTGTGAACATAGAACATGAATGATAACGAACGGCTGCATAACAAACATACGCAAATAAGCACATGCAATAGAAAATAGAAAAACTTATATCTTAGAACGTGTAATTTAGGAATTTGGTGAATGGAAACTTAAATTCCAAACAGCATACAGATCAACAATACATCTAACTATACAGGGTAATTGGTTATTGCATCCATTCCCGTTACGAGGTTACAGTGGAGGTCATTTGCAATAATTTTGATCCTATAATGCTAATGAAAAAATGAACCATTTTTGAGATAATTCTCGTTTTTTTTTAAAGTCAGTTAAGCAACTTCAAAAATTCATTTAAAAAAAGTGATTAATTAAATCAGTTTTTTCTTTTGTTTTATTTACACGACAAAACAGTTATTTACTATCAGCCTCCAGCTTAGAGTGCGGGCATCCTCTTGCAATGTATAGTCAGCGTCAAAAGTATCTGTAGGGTACCTTTTATATTTGACATTATTTCCTCAAGTTTAGTGACAAACCTGGGGATTCAGGAGGCTGGAACCCCATCGCAGAAAACCAATAGTTAATTTTGTCGTATATTACCTCAATATGTTAATCTCGGTGTTCTTCCTCTTCCTGACGTGGTCCACGGTGACACGGGTCAAGGCTTTGATCTGCACCGGGACCACACCCCACTTGCCCTGGCTCCACACCTTCGCCTTGTCCAGATTGACGTCTAGGTTGCTCGCGCTGGCCAGGGATAGACCGTGCGTGCTCGAGTCACTCTGAAAATTAGTACAATAGTTAGGTTTTTAACAAAGTTATGGAATAACCTAGAAATGTTAGTGCCGATGATACTTGATGATGAACTACCCAAGAACCCCGACACAACACTAGAACTATTCAATAATGACGGAACTCAGTAGCGGTTTTTTCCTTAAGACTAATACGAGTATACCTATTTAGTAAAAGGGAATTTAACTTAGGTCTTTTGACAAACATTTTTGGTTTTGAAAGGGGAACGTAAATAATTCTGATCAGTTGTTAATTTAGTAATATTTCCATAGTAAAATACAACAGAATGATTGAGTGGAAATTGACAGATTTAGCGTTCGCAGAGATATTTACTGAATGTACGCCCTTAACAGACAAGATTCTTGGAACAAGAAACAAAGGAGTAGAAAGACTGATATCATACTTATAGAACCATCCCATTTCATTTATTTTTTTGTTTTAAAATTGGATGTACAATTATTAGTCAGCAACATAAACGCGTGCTCAAACAAAAAACGAAATTCCATAAAATAAATAGCCTAATTTAAACTATTTACCGTTATGTCACGGAACATAAAACAAGCATAAATGTTTGTTTTCGCATATCTATGTATCTACTTTGTAAATTCTGTCCTGTCCATCGCTCTACTGAAGGACATTCGATTCCGTGCGTACCGTCATACCGTGGTACCGTGTCGAATCGCCGGCATAATTTCAGTCGTGCAACTCTTAACGATAACCTTTAGTTACCTAATATTTAAAAGTTTTCGAATTACGTAATACAAGTCTACAAAATAAAGTACGTACTTTATTGTCCTCAGTTTTACTGATATTCATAGACCGGACTTGCAGCTGCTCGTCGGCCCATTGGTCAAAGTTTTTGAGCTCACTCATGACCTCCCATAACTTATCATTTTCGTCTCTACTTGTACCGCCAGAACTAAGACTAGAAACATTCACGTCACCCGCCGCTTTCGATCCGTCTACCCCTTCAAACCCACTTTTACTATGTTGTGAAGACTCGTCATCCGCTTTCAACCCATCAACCACTTCACGAGCAACTGTAGAATCCAGAAACGCCTTTTCATCGTACGGCAAAGAGTTATTCTTATAAAAGAACGGAGGCGAATTCATCTGTTGCTCATCTTCTTTAAAATCTATGTGCTTCTGCGCGAAGTTTTCTGGAGACCTCAGGGGAGATCTGCGCGAGTATCTTTTAGGTTTTGACGGCTCAGAGAAGGTGGTTGGGAAGTTTCCTGGCATAAAAACCTGGTTCTGAAATAGGAACTGGATGCTTGGCAGGGGTGGTTTTTCCTCGGGGTTGGCGCTACGCGCCCGTTTCTGTGTTTTCTTCTTGTATTTGGCGGCAGATTTCTTTTCATAGTTGAAGGTTTTGTCTGTATCGGTAGCGCAGTCGGTGCAGGAGATTGGAAGGGAGTGTCTTCCGCATTTCTTCTTGACTGGGGTTTCTGGGAGTTCTTTGGCTCCGGAAGAGCGTCTCGCTTGGAACTCTGCAAGGTCTCGTTTGTACTCTTCTGTGCGAATGGTGCCAATTTCCACGGGACTATCAGGATGGTCCTCTGTGGGCGAGAGCACAGGAGTGGAGTGGTGCGTGGTGACCGTCACTCGCTCCCTGCAACAAAATTGGTAAGTTGGGCCACCAGAGATTAACAATCTTAAAACTAGGGAATATCTAATAGTTGTAATAGTATACACGCGTTGCCGATGATCGGTGTTTCTTAAGAAAATATAAGAAACAAAGCCAGAAACTCTTAACTGGCTAAAATCAAGATAACAAAGATGTGACTGCAGTACGGCGGTGTCAAACTAAATGTTAAAAGCCTAAAATGTTTATTTTGTGTATTTGGTCTTTAAATTTAGTTTTCGTTTCGTCGTGAGCCCAACAATACCGAACTTAGATTAATAACTAGTAGCTCTAATATCACTTGGAGCGACTGTAGCAATTGTCAGGTGCTTTTTTCGTATCAAATTCAATGCATGAGACCCAAAACAAAACTAAAATCAACAATTCCTTTATTGATTAAGACATTGATGAATTCTAAGATGTTTTCGACTGATCGAATTGTCGACAAAAACCCGAGTAAACGGAACCGTTCTGCGGCAAAACCGTGGGATTGGGTTACGGGTCAATGGGTTCGACTTGCTGTGCATTTAGAAATTCCCCGAGCAGTCATTCATGTAGATCGGAAAACGAGTAAAATCTGATGTCATCATTATAATCGATTATGAAGTTGATATACTGAAGCAAAATAGCGCAATGAGAGAAAATTTTGCTAATCATCGTTAATTATAAAAAAGTTTTGACAGTGATGGCGGTAGATGGGATCCTTACAATTCACATTTTATACCTACAATCTGAGAGATTGGCGTGTGTGTTTGCTTTGCGGTCAGTTCATGATTAATTTGATGAAGTTATAAGCCATAGTATCTATTCTCAAAGTGTGTCCCGCGGAGCCCTGGGCCTCCATAAGGCCTCTGCAAAGGCTGCGTCGAAAACTCGACGTTAGTTATATAATAGGAAGTTACATTATTTTATTTTGGTAAAAAATACGATATACCTAACTCAGGTTTTGCTTGTTATGAGGCTCCGTAAAATATAAAGTGTTTCATAAGGGTATCGTCACTAAAAAGTTGAATTACCGCTGAGCTACAGCAATCGTTCTACAATTGGTCATTGTCATATTTGGAAGGTTTCAAACTAGGCGCTAGCTCTCGGGTTAGAGTGATTAGTCACTCGCCAGCTCTACAGATATAGATTAGGGAGGCAAGCATAACCACGTCAGTCATCTTGAGTGTCGTTTAATATCGCCCGGTTTGACTGTTAAATGAGACACAAATGAGAAACTGCTAATTGTGCCAGGCGGTAAAAACCATATCGTCTTTGACCTGTGATGGTATTGTTTTTAACTCGGCCGCCATTACTGCCCAGTAAATAAGAGCTATCAAAACGTTGACAATACGATAACAGGTCAAAGACGATATCGTTTTTACCGCCTAGAATCTCCGCCCAGACGTTTAGAACATTATGCAATCAAACTTAAATACTAAACGTAACAATTTTTATCTAAACTTAATTAACCAGACCAGAAACCAAGCTCAAACTAATCTATTTACAAAAAAAATAAGTAGTCGTTCTAATTTCTTATGCATTGGCGACCGTTGACGTCCGAATGTTATAATAAATACCAGCCAAAAACGAAAGTAAATAGTCAAAAAGTCAACTAAAAGAGCAGATTCAGATCAACCGATACACTTTTACTGATTATAGTGATTATAATTTGATCATGCATAGAAGTTTTCTAAACGAGTGGGGATTGATTTTACAATGGGTATTGTACCTAGTAAAGATTGATTCATGTACCTAAGTTTGTTAGAATATATAAATACTTATTATTTATTTATTTATTGACTACACTAAGGTTAAAGGTTATTAAACTTTGTCACGTAATAATATGCTATACAGGTTTGTTGTTCTTTAACCCCCTTACTAATAAACGTTGAGTAACGGTGGTATAGCTATACAATGTTTTGTCCTTATCTGTCATTGTGACATTTGAATTTGACAGATAAGGACAAAACATTGTATAGCTATACCACCGTTATTCAACGTTTATTAGTAAGAGGGTAAATATTTAGTATTTGTTAAGGTCAGGACAGGAAGGCATTTAAATTGAGGTCAAAGTAACATTTAAAGTCGAAAAGTGCGGGTTGTCCATGATAAAGCATATTAACCCAGTACAAATTTATTTCAAGGCGAACTCCACATACAAACATACCTACTTTCATTTCAATTTTTAAATGCTCTAATAAAGTTAAAAACTTGTCCTAGGTGTTTGTAGAGAAAAGCCAAATCTGTGATTGAAATTGGAGTTGGTAAAGAAAAATAAATAAGAAAGGAAAAAATAAAGTAATATTTTGTTGGAAATATGTTTCCGCCCTTTAATTCAGTTTAAAAAATATGTTTGTTTCTTACAACAAGTTACCAAGGTACCTACTTACCTACTAAAGTAACTAAATTAAGGCAAATCATTGGACCCTTCATAGGGGCCATTTCTTATTCAAATGTGTGGAATGTAGGTAGGTATACCTATTGAGAATCGATTTACGATTAGTACGCATAATATAGGTACGCGATGTTACGTAACTACCTAGGTATAATTAAAATAGAAAGCATTCCGGATCAGAAGTCATTGTTTGAGAGACAAGATAATGCTTACATAAATAAGCTATCTGCCCATCAATTTCGGCTACGACGAAGCAATAAAAACTATTTACCGCGGACAAATAGTTCGGTGAAAGTGTTTCAATAATACTGTTTTAGAGAACTCAATGGTTATTTGGCTGAATGGAATAATTAAGGTATCGATCTATCGATCACGATTGCGATGATGATTTCAAGCAAAATAATATAGGTACCTATAATGTTTTAGAACTTTATTCTTGGAGCGTGAGATGTTCCGTAGTTTAACTTTAATCTTCTTAAAAACTGAATTCGATGACGAAACATGACGGAATACCTATACTTTAATGACTATCGATAAGTTCAAAAGTAATTAAAAACACCAGCCAAAAATGAGAGTTCGAGTCGCGATCAGAGAGCTCCGTGCCTTCCGACTCACACTTGGCCTATTTTTAACCGACTTCAAAAAAGGAGGAGGTTATACGTTCCACTGTATGTATTTTTTTTTTTTATGTATGTTCACCGATTACTCCGTCAATTATGGACCGATTTTAAAAATTTTTTTTTGGTTTGATAGAGTATACTTCCGAGGTGGTCCCATTGTCACCAAATCTGTATCTGATGAAGGGATCAGTGAGAAATTGAGGGAACTCCTCAAATATTGTAGGCAAACATATAGCGATTTTAGTATTTTTAGTAAAAAGTCCAGCATTTGCATTCAGAAAGTATCATTTGGTGAAGTGGAACTGATGATGAAGACCACAGATGGCCACCGGAACTCCTCAATGGTACCGATTTCAAGGGTGGCGATAAGATATCTCGATTAAGATAGTTGAGCGACTAGGGACAACGAATAATATTTACTTGTTGAAATATGACTATGACTTTCCCGCGGCGTTGCTTGCGACGCGCTTGATATACGTTAAAGTTTCATTTCAACTAAGAAGTGGGACTACGTAACAGCGTATTATGATTACTAAAAAGTATAAAATAAAATAAATGTTTTAAAAAACAAAAAACCGCCTTCAAAAACGCAAAAAATAACTTCTTTAAAATTGTAGGCACCTAATAGGTTAGTCCAACTGAAGTCGGCGACCACAACATTTTCAACAAAAAGCCGACATCAGTTGGACTAACCTATTAGGTGCCTACAATTTTAAAGAAGTTATTTTTTGCGTTTTTGAAGGCGGTTTTTTGTTTTTTAAAACATTTATTTTTATCATTTGTTGTTTATTGTTTATTACATATCAGGGTTCGAAAAAATCCTATATTTAAGTATCATAAATATCTGACTATATGATATGATCCGATATATATAGGATAAGTAAATATAAATGCATAATATTTTTATTAGAAATATAAAAACATCCGATATTTCATATCATGTATAATTGGAATGAACCACGAATTTAAATTTGAAAGTACTACCTATTTATTATGAATCTGATTCCGTGGTGATACCTAAGGTTTGACATTCAATAAAAAGTTAATAGAGATTACGAACGAAACTAGGTGATTCCCCGAAACTTGAGTTCGGTGACAGAAGTTAAAGTGAAACATTTTACTCTAGTGTTGCCTATGTAACTATAGGATAGAAAAAAAAAATCAGCAATAAATATCGAAAAAAAAAAACGTTTATTATTTAGGGGGACCCGCTGTACCCTTCCTTACCATGAGTTACAATTAAGTACCGAACTCGTTAGCGAGTCGAATGCTCTGTCCCTCGCACTCTTTAAGAATACTGTGAGGGACAGAGCATTGTAACTCATGGTTAGGGTTAGCTTTAATTTCGTGCGGCACGGTGAGAAACGGTGAGGAGAAGAGGTAAGTCCCCCTTAAAAGGAAAAAATGAGAAATTCTCCCGTTTTTTACCCGACTGCGTCAGGAGGGTTATTATATGCGTTATGCGATCTTTCGTTTTAAGACGTCCATTCATTAATGCAAGTTTTAGAATTTGGACAGTTGCCGGTGTTTTGTTACGCAGCAAGGGCGGAGGGGCTGCACTTCGCGCAGCGCCGGAGCAGACGCAAATAAAATGCCTTACTTAAATTAGGTACTTAATCCTTATTCATGAAAATATATAACAGCAAAAAAACTAAAAATATGCATTTAAAAAAAAACGGGGCGTTTAAAAACTTGAGTTGCAACTTCATGTGTCGGGAATGTCTGGAATTCGGGATGAGACAAGCCGAACATTCACAGGTAACAAGTTATCATCATCATCATCATCATGTCAGCCGAAAGACGTCCCCTGCTGGACATAGGCCTCCCCCAAGGCTCTCCACTCAGACCGGTCTTGTGCTTTTCGCATCCACTGCGTTCCCCCGATCTTTACAAGGTCGTCACTCCATCTCAGGTAACAAGTGTCAAATCAATATAGGTAGCTACCTACCTACGTAAATTGCAACATCGACGATTGTTTTAGGGTGGGTTTAGACCAAACGAGCGAATGCTCTAGAACATGTTTCGTCCTTATTTTTACAAAGAAAACGTAAGAGATAGTGCCATAGAATTCTTGCTCGTTCGCTTGGTCTAAACCCACCCTTAAGGCCGAGCCACACCGGTTGCGTGACGTGCACGTGCACGTGCGCGTTCGCTTTCCACTGCGTTGTATAGTGACATGTCGTAATGAGAATTCATACTATACAACGCAGTGGAAAGCGAACGCGAACACGCGCACACGCACAAGCACGCGGTGTGGCTGGGCCTTTTTAGGTACTCTTGGGAACACATTACTAAGCTTTATACCTAATGAACTAGCTAGGTACAGACGAGTTCATTAATATGTGTACACTTTAGTACCTTGTCTATTTAATGTCATGTTAAAGCTGCCATATAGGTATGAATTGTTACAGCGATTAAAGTGACAAGGTACCTACTAAAGTGTACACATATTTATGAACTCGACTGTACCTGCGCCTGTGCAGTCAACACTGGGACTGTCGGGGCTGGGAAGTCCTACTAGTTCGCACTCGCTACATGAGGGTTTTTAATTTATTTTCCCATCTGTTCTGTATGTATAAGTGGGAATACGTACGTACCTAAATAACTATAAGTAAAAATTACAAAACTGCACTGAACTCCTGGTCTACCGAAGTTCTTTGTGTAATGCCGCGCGGCGCGTAATGCTCAAAGGAAGCCGCCTTGCACGAAAGCGGCATTATCAAAAGATGTCGAAAAGGAATTTAAATATCACAATTATCACATAAGTACCTACTTATAATCACATTATTAAGTGTCAACAGTTAACAAGTAGGTATGTAAGTAAAATATTTTACTATGGTCTACTATGATCTAGGGCATAGGCCACGAAAAAATCGCTTAAAGGGTTAACGAAATGAGTACTGTTCTTTCGTTCAATTCAAATAGTGTGCAATACAACCCTTTGAAGTCACCGATACCGCTTTGTGTGCGCGAAACGAATGAAACCTGAACCCGAATCATTTAAGGGCTCTTTTTATCTTACAACTAGTGCTTGCCGCGACTTCGTTTTCATAAAACTCGTGACGTTATTGCCTATCAAACTATCAAATTTTCGGGGACCTGTTATTTTTTATTATGAATATGATAGGTAGGTAGGAACTACCTGTCTTGTAAAAATATGTTTATTTGTCAAAACATGTGTAGCATCCATCCGCATGTAAACATGATGAAAGCTTAATGCTTGAGAAATTATTTAGTAACTGCTTTGTTCACTCACTGTGAACATCGTGATTGAATACAAGGACCTGAGAATGTTTTGATAGTTTTTATTAAACTTGAAAGGCGGCATTATGAAACCCTTTCATCATGCATTTATTTTATTAGTGATTATGGTATATGAGTTTTTAAAGATTTTATAATGTGCAAGCTCATACTATAAAATAATGAATGAAGTAGATTCAGATTATGTGTCCAACTACCTGCAGTAGGTACCTACATTTAATTTAAAACCAATAATAATGTGTATTTATGTCTGTTTTTTTATAATTATTTAATCTATTGCACAATAAAAGTTAACAATTATCTGAACCTTTGGTCACCTTTTCTTTTATTAATTCTAACAAGAATCTTAATGGATTTAAAAAACATGTTTTTTTTTCTTCGTTTATGTTAACACAGCAACAAATTATCGTTTTTTACATCAATAACTAGTTTGTAAAATTCTAATTTTCCTGGACGATAAGACATTGTTGGCAGGGAATTTATTTCCCATGTTTATTCTATTTCTTTACAGCATCAGGCCAGCACTTTCCAAAACTAAATCTATTTTAACATCAAAACCATTTCACAATTTAAATACAAAATAAATTCTATGAAAAACAGGTCTAGCAAAATTCAAAGCGAACCCATACCCTACAATAAAATTGTTATTTATGGTTACATGCTGTTTTTAACAATTTAATTGTAGGTAACTGATAACTACCAGCTTACTTAAGTATACGAACTTAAAAATTCATACCTTCTTGATCTTTTCTATTCAACACACTTGGATAGGTACCTACCTCTTGATAGTTTAAAGTGTACTGCATGCTATAGACTAAACATAACATTTAAGTAGTGCAATTAAAGTGCACAAAATGGTACACTGTGGCCAATCCAGTGCACAATGTGTGGCCTCTAAGCTTTGTAAGGAAAAGGCATTGTGCAGAACACAATTAAATCATTCAAACGTTCCTGGAGGCTTGGTGAATTGGGCAGGCCTAAACACCCATATTCATTGTACATACATGTATTGTTAGGTGGTAAATAAGAATTACTGGTTTTATAGAAATACCAATTACTTATCAGATAATCAACATTGTGCAATAATTGAATTAGGTACTTTTCGGTGATTAAAAGAAGAACCAATGACAACAAACTTTTATCAAAATCGAGAAAATATACCTACCACCTATGGGAAATCAAATTATACAGAAAAGTTAAAAGTGAAATTTTAATTAGCGCCATCTATGACTCAAAGGCACTAACTTAATTAACAAGTAACCTGTGTGCCGCCTAGAGTCCGTAGTAGTAAAAAATAAGTTTATAAATTCAAAACAGGAGGCAAGAGTAAAAACTCAAAGTTAAATAAAAAGCACGTAGGTACTTACCGGCGCAACCACTTGAAAACTCCCATGTCGTGTAACGAAGCCACTTTTTGTTGAAATGTAAACTATACAGTAATGAAACAACACTACATGCGCGCCGAACGCAATTAGCAACTAATAGAGTAACTTTTCAACTAAAACGGAAAGTCTAAGCAGGAGCACGCGGAGCATTACCGGCGCATTTGAGGTCCGATGATCATAAAAAAACGTCTAGCAACAATGACCACAGACATATTGTGCGGTCAGACAAAACATCACGAACAACACGGCATTCGCAATGAACTGAATTTAGTTTTTTGTACAAATTACTTTTCGTCGCGCTCCGGTGATCCACTTCATCCGCCGGTCGGGCCTCGCTCGCTCGTCGTTCTAGTCTACCGCAGTCACAGACGGCTCGGCAATTGTGTGAACCAACAGCAGCCGTCAAAAAATAACACGGCAATTTCTAAAGAAATTAGAAGGTACTTGAGGATGGCATGCGGCTCTACGCGCCTAAAGAAATATATTATGATTGTTTACCTCTCATTCTCATTTGACGTTTCCGTTTCTGATTTGGTCTTGGGTTTCAGAATCTTTACTGTACTACATTTATACTCAAACAAGAACTTCTTCATTTTAAATTGTTTAACGCAAGCTTTCTTTTGCCAAGAAGTTGTTTTGCATTTCAAGTTTACTGTAAATACATGATAATGAACCAATCTTCGGTAATCAAAATGAATGACGGGCAATATTATGATGGGGATGGATGTCGAATAACAACAAATCCAAAATTAAGCAACTTTTTATCCGAATAGTCGTAATTTAGGTAAGGATTGGTTAAGTAAAAAAACAACAATTATTTTTAAATGCTTCCATGTTACTTAAATGTAAAAATATTGAAACTATTGCATAGTTTTAAATACGAACTTGCTTATTGACTACAATCACACGTTACCACACAGTTTCCCGTTTTCCCGCCATGAAATATGTTGCCCTATTCAAAATGCGCCTTGAATTTTCGAATCGATACGTACATTTAAAACGAATCATAAATCAGTTCGTTCGTTCAAATAGTGTGCAATGCAACCATTTGAAGTCGCCGACGACGCCGCTTTGTGCCCGCCGTGGCGGCTTCTTTGTACCCATTGTGGCGGCACATCAAAGCATTTGAACACTATTCGCGAACTATTTGTACGAACGAACTATTAATAAATTTATACCACTGAGGTGGCCACCATGATTACACATACCTTGGCAAAATTAAACAGTTTGAAGATGTATCAGGGGCGCGTTTTATAAAACTACAAGTAACAATTTTACAGGTCTAAATTGGCAACACTGCCCATATGGCTGGTCGTCATTGGTCGAGGTTGTGTCAAATGGAAACTTGTAACCTGTAAATTGTAATTTGTAGCTTTATAAAACAGGCCAATAAATATTGAAAAGTGGCTCCATTCATTACAAAGCCGCAACGATCAATTCAATAGAGTAATGCCTGCTACACACGACAACGATTTGTCGTAGCGATGTGACTGCGCAGTCCGTTTGTGCAGTTTTATCGATCGTGTGTATGACGATAATCTGCAACGATTTGTCATACACACGATCGATAAAACTGCACAAACGGACTGCGCAGTCACATCGCTACGACAAATCGTTGTCGTGTGTAGCAGGCATAAGATTTTTATAATGTTCAAAGAATTACGTATTAAGCTTCAGTACCGTTATTCGAAGCCTAATTAAATATTTGAGAGTGGCAACACTGTTTGGTGTGACGTAACGGTCGCTGATTGGTCAATATCCCCGCTCCTTTTTCCCTCCACGAGTTTTCCTTTACTCCCACCAGGTGGCGTCGCGTCGTTACGGCTGGAGCCGGAGCGCGCCTTATCCTCATTGGCGTCTTGTTTGTGGAGACGTACGGTTGACAAATTCAAGGAATTTGTAAGTTTTGCTGTTTTTATTATTTAACGGTTTTTACCGTTCGAAAAATAATTTATTTTTTATTAATTCTAGTTTATTTTACAGATTAATACTGTGAGATAAAACAGCATGTCGGACTCAAGTTCTTCTAGCTCCAGTTCATCATCCCAAGAGGAGATTATACCCACGGCTGAGCCGTCATCACAGCCGCCACCGCCGCATCCTGCAACTTCAAAAAGGAAAGCGAAGAAATCACGGTCTGCGCCAAAACGGAAGCGGCAACGGCGTAGCGATAGCGATGCTATACAGCAATTGACCAATCAGGTTAGCGAAATTCAAAATTGTATCAGTAATATGTTGCAATTACAATCCATGGGCCCGATAGCCCCTTCGGATGACTGTGAATATGAAATAGAGGGTAACGTGAGCGGCGAGTTATATGAAACAGTTGATCAGGAAGCCCAGGCTTCCGATGATAATTCATCAGCTATAAAGTTCTCGTTAAATACCGTTCTGAAGGAGTCATCGATTCCAAAATCCTTGCCCGCTCACGTCAACCTCTTAACTGCTATTCAGCACTTTGATTCAGAAGACTGGTCAAATGTTAGATATTCTGAGGTACAAAAGTCTTACTGTTCACAACCGGCCTTTACAGACCTTGAAACAAATGACGAATTAAAACCTTTCGATAAATTTTCAAACTTGAGTGTTATCGAACGCGGCTTTGCGGCGCTAACACACGCACTCATTAAACAAGGCGAGGCCGCCGAGGCTTCCTTTGAGTCATTGGTAACATGGTCGCGTAACACCACAGACTTAACCCCGCAGTCATTGCAAGATAAAATTAAGGAACTTTTTGTTGAGGGTAGCTTTAGAAAAATTTCCAATGACGCTTTGCAATTAGCATGTGGTCACCGCGCTGACCTTATTCAACAGCGACGAGATAACATTCTCCGCTCAGTAAAGGACAAGTTCTTTAAGGAATCCTTAAGAAAGATTCCGCCAAGCTCTCAGCATCTCTTTCAAACGAAACCCTTTTCTGTAGCCATAGAAAGACAAGGCGGAAGCTCTAAGATTTTTTGGCCGATTCGATCGGCAAGTCAAAATAAACCTGTTGCGCAAGCAGGCACAAGTCAAATTAATTATGGTCATAAAGCACCCGCGCAAGGTGCTTACCTCGACCTATCCAGACCTTTGCCTGCGCAAGGCAATCACAATTTTACGATGGGCTGGCGCGACACGTTTCGCCCAACCAGACCGTTTACAAGTTTACAAGGAAGGTCCGTTCGCCAACGAAACACAATACCAAGACCTCAGGGTCCCTCTGGCTATCAGCAACCAAGCACCCGTAATCAGGGAAGGTCAGGGCAGTACGTTCCGCGCAGGGACTATACCCAAAAAAGGAAGTTCTGACTTGAACACATTTCGAGCGGGGCAACTAAAGAACTTCGTAGACGTGTGGGAATCGCTCTATGCCCCTTCACCCTTAATAAAGTTGATCCTAGGTTTTCGAATCCCTTTTTACAGGAAACCCCCGCTTTTCTTGCCCAATCAAAATTTTCAAACCCCATACTCAAAAGGAATGCAGGAAGCCATTCAAACATTATTAAAAAAGGGAGTTTTAGAACCTGCGAGCCATGGCCCCAGTTTTGTCTCTCCAATGTTCTTGACTCCGAAAAGCGACGGCTCCTCCCGTCCAATCTTCAACCTGAAAAGGTTAAATTTGTATCTACCAACCATGAAATTCAAACTAATAAACATGCATCGAATCCCAGCCTTTCTACAACCCTCAGATTGGCTGGTAAAAATAGATTTATCGGATGCCTATTTCCACCTGCCAGTCGCGGAAAACCACAAAAGATTTCTCAGGTTGATCTTCAACGGTCGTCTGCTACAGATGACCTGTCTACCTTTCGGTCTAGCCTGTGCCCCAAAAATGTTTGCGTCTTTGACCAATTGGGTTGCCCAAATTTTAAGGGAAAAAGGGTTCAGGATCATAGTTTATCTGGACGATTTTCTTTTAGCACATCAAAACCCAGAGACCCTAACAAAACATGCCCTCGAGACTGTGCATATGCTAAAACAGTTAGGCTGGCAGGTCAATCATACAAAGTCCAAGCTGTCCCCTCTGAAGGTCATAGAGTACCTAGGTATATGTTGGAACCCTCACACCAACAGGAAATTCCTACCGGCCAAGAAATGCACGGCACTAAGGCAGAAAATAGGGGTCTTGTTAAATCGAAGGTCAGCGAGCCTAAAAGAAACCCAAAGCATAGTGGGGTCAATAAACTTTGCCAGTTTTCCAGTGCCACGAGGACGATTAAATCACAGAGCCCTATTAATGTTTTGTCAACGCCTTCTATACATGCCCGTCCATCACAGATTCCCTATTCCACAGAAGGCTCTGCACGAACTGTCTTGGTGGATGAACAATGTAAACAGCGATTCGTTGATTCACTATCCACCAATTTGCCATTATCTCGTGACCGATGCATCAATGCTAGCTTGGGGTGCCCAAATAGACAATGTAAAGATATGGGGACAATGGTCTCACGGCGAATCAACTCTCCATTCAAATCGGAGGGAAATGCTAGCGGTTCTATACGCCTTAAAAGGTCTCTGTCGTTACCTAGCAAATTCAACTCTAATGATACAAAGCGACAACAAAACTGTAGTTGCCTACTTAAGGAACGAGGGAGGAACCCGGTCTCCTGCCCTAATGAATATATGTTACAACATTTTTCATCTTGTAGACCATTACAATATTCATTTCCAAATTCATTATCTCCCCGGGAGTTACAATTGCGAGGCAGATCGGCTTTCTCGCCTATCTGCCAACCCCGAGTGGCATCTCCAGCCCACAATAACAAACAGAATATTCTTGAAGTGGGGAACCCCAACAATAGACCTGTTCGCGTCGAAAATGGCGCATGTAGTCCCCAATTATGTTTCACTAGACGCGACCGATCGCCAAGCTCAATTTCACGATGCGTTCAGTCGCACGTGGGAGTTTCAGCTGGCCTGGATATTCCCACCTCCATTTCTGATGCCTCGTGTCCTATCTCACCTGAACACAGCAACAGGGTTATACTTGATCGTAGCCCCGCGGTGGCTGAAGGTATTTTGGAGGCCCGACCTCAAAAATCGAGCTCTAGCTCCACCGTTCACAATACTTGCTCTGGATCAAGTCCTAGTGGACACGGCCACGGGCCAACCACCACCACAAACCCAGGACATGACCTTGGAAGTATGGATATGTGGGGGTGGGCGGAGAGCGTAAGGAGTTGGTCACAGGAACAAAAGAACTTGTTACTTTCTAGCTGGCGACAATCTTCCTTAAAAACCTATAAGCCAGCTTGGGAACGGTGGTGCTCATGGTCACGAGATCATAAAGTTGATATTTTTAAGCCCCGTGCTGCCGACCTGGCTAGGTTTCTAATCGATTTACACCAAAAAGTCGGTCTGGCTTATTCTACTATTTTAGTCCATAAGTCTGCGGTTGTTACCCTTATTGACCCTGATATGCAGTTTAATCTAGCTTCTCACACCCTTGTGAAGCATGCGTTAAAGGCTATTTCCATTCAATCTCCTAAAGTAAACAAAGTTCCCATATGGGATACTGATATTTTAATAGAGTCGTTAAGAAATGGTGCTGTCAATGAAAATAGCCTTTATGAATGTTCAAAGCGAGCCGCTATTTTGCTTTTGTTATGTTCAGGCCGCAGAGTCCATGACCTTACACTATTATCCATTAATTGCAATGATTGTGTCATGACTGAAAATTCAATTACATTTTGGCCTATCTTCGGATCTAAGACTGACTCTGCCACATGTAGGCAATCGGGATGGCGTTTACTTCAAAATAAAGATTGTAAAAATTTAGATCCCATATTTTGGATTAAAAAAGTTATCTCACTATCAGCCGAACGACGTAGCAGTAGCATATGTAAGTTTGACAATTTGTTTGTAACAACGTGTGGCCCTTCTAAGGCGGCATCTCGAACAGTTGTTGCGAACTGGGTTAAGAGAGCGCTGCTTGACGCCGGCATCCGAGCCAGCCCGGGTAGCGTGCGCCCAGCAGTAGCATCTAAAAATTGGGTACAGGACCTCCCTTTAGATGATATCCTAGCTCGCGGCAACTGGCGCTCTCAGAACACTTTTTTAAACTACTATTGTAGAGAAATTAAACAATTAGCACCGGCCTCTACTGTAACCAAAACCTTTGCTCCAGTAGATAATTAAGATTCTGAAATATATCTGTACAAATTTTGATTATAACCATGTATTTTTGTACTTGTTAGCTAAGAGGGGAGAGTAAATAAGTATAACAGTCTGTACCGATTCCATTTATTTTTACATAATAAACATCATAAAATGCCTTCACTTACCAGTGGATTTCAATTTATTATGTACTAAACTTAGGATGTAACGCAAAACTGCACTGATTGATTACATACCTAACAATACATTGTATTTTCTACTGTTATTCATTTATGAAATTGTTACCACGATTCAATTATGATTATAAATTGTCTGCAAATAAACATTCATAGTGTTTACTGGTATTTTATTTAATCTTCATCACACGTCTTGTTGACTTCTATCTCTAATAATAAGCTTCTAGCTTATTTCTGTAAAAGGTTTGATAATAAGTAATTACAAACTCATTATTTACATAGGTATATATTATGTGCCTAAACTCGATCACATTGGCGTCTCACCACCAGGCGATAACAGACAGATCTCAAATATTTAATTAGGCTTCGAATAACGGTACTGAAGCTTAATAGCAGTGTTTTACCAAACAATAAAACACTTATTAAGCGAAATACCTTATTCGAAGCCTATACTTTTATTTCTGCCAGGCGGTAGATTTATTTTTATTTGCAATGAACCACTTTCACTTTTCAGTTGTATTTTAATATTATACTTGGTGTTTTTTGCACTACCACTGCATATATTTGTATGGAAAGTTTTGAAAACATTTACTTCACTTCAATTTTGTTGAAATTCACTTTGATAATTACTAAGTAGTACATTGCTTTATTTACTGATTAAAATGATTAATTTGAGATCCAATGAGGATAAGGCGCGCTCCGGCTCCAGCCGTAACGACGCGACGCCACCTGGTGGGAGTAAAGGAAAACTCGTGGAGGGAAAAAGGAGCGGGGATATTGACCAATCAGCGACCGTTACGTCACACCAAACAGTGTTGCCACTCTCAAATATTTAATTAGGCTTCGAATAAGGTATTTCGCTTAATAAGTGTTTTATTGTTTGGTAAAACACTGCTATTTCGGCGGCAGACATATTAAGATGGCGTTTATGTCACTTTTCAACAGTACCTACCGATATGACAACCATGCTGAAGTTACTTTGAAAATATTTAATATCTTGTTTCCTGGAATCAATATTGGCTAAAACTACACACGTATTTGAAAGGACACTTAATCGTAATACGAAATAAGAAAAATTAGAAAAGGGTGACATTACACCGGTATGTTAAAATATTTATTTGTTGAAATATTGGTCAGAATTTGGCATTATAAATAAATAAATATTAGGGGACTTATATCTGAAGTACATTATAGCGAGATTAGTTACCTAAACGTTATAATTAATGATTGGCGATCGGTAGCAATTTTTCGACGAAAGTATAACATGGATATGATTCTATTTAAAAATTCGTGCACAATTTACATATTAAAAATGTAGGTATGCAGTTTTATTATTGAGGTTTTAAAATGTCTTAAACGATGAAATATCGTTTTACAACTACGCACCTCTCAACTGTTGACGTAAAAATGTATTCTCTTTTTATAAATGAATCCTCAATATTAAAAGGAATCGATTGACAATATCAAACATAGAAAGTATATGACAATTTCCTATAACAAATTAAATTCAGTGAGTTTTTAGCAATATAATTATAGTTTTATTTTTAACAACACAGAATTATCCATATTAATCATTATAGCCTGGCCAAAAAGTCGAGCCAGTGGTGACAGCTGCAACTAAAAAAATTCCATACAAAATTGTTGCCATGTTTACGAATTTTACGTCAAAAATGTGACAGTTACGTAGAAAGTGGCGCCCTCATTTAATTTCTACTCTTTTTGGTCGCACTGTACGTTTGACGTTAAAGTATCATAAAATGGTACCGGTCGCAGATCATTAGTTATAATATGATTTGTGTTTATTTTAAATATTTACAAAGTAAATTAATCGGTGAATTTTACAGCTAGGTTTGTTCTCAGAACATCGAAAATAACTTACGATGTACGAGTATTTATGTATGTATATTTGTATACTCTTTATTGTACAAGAATAAAAACCGTAATACAAAACACAGGCAATATAACATAAAACAAGTAGGTACAAAGGCGAACTTATCCCTTAAAGGTTAGTTTAGTAAAAAATCAAAAAAATATAAAAACTGAATTTTAACTTTTTTCTTTTTTTCGCAAACCATAAGCAATTAAAGGTTAAAATTCAGTAAAATTATATCTAATAATAACAAAAATGAACTTGCATAAGAATATTTCATATTCAGCCAGGGGCGATTTTACTATGACATTCCGGCCAGAGGCACGTTTTATAAAGTTACAAGTTACAATTTTACATGTCTAAATTTGCAGCACTGCTCAAATGGCTGGGGCGCGTTCTATAAAGCTACAAGTTATAATTTTACAGGTTTAAACTGGGAACACTGCTCAAATGGCTGGTCGTCATTGGTCGAGGTTGTGTCAAATGGAAACTTGTGACCTGTAAATTGTAATTTGTAGCTTTATAAAACAGGCCCCAGGTCCTTTTATCTAAGTCTTATCTACCCTAAGCATTCGTCGCCAAATTGCATCCGCCAGGCGCCCATTAATGATTTATTACATTATTATTTTTAGAGAGCTTAGCATAAACTTTTTTTGCTTAGCTGCTGTATTTTTATCATCTGTCGCAGCATTAAACTCTTTTTTGCCAAGTTATATCGACTTCAAATATTGCTCGATATTTTGTTTTAGGGACCATGATTTCAAATTTTTTACATAGCAACATCTTTAAGAATTGTCAGATTGTTCCTGTCAAGTTAAGTTCAATTTTCGAAGGGATTGTTTACGTTGACTTTGATTTGAATTTTATTTTATCCCTTTTTACTCAATAAATATTCATGGATGAACTTAAAGGACCTACTATTCAGATAGTTCTTCATGTTAAAGAAGGTTAAGAGAATTTTATTGTCTTGTCTCGTATCCTAAATTTATGTTTCAGATTGTAGATAAATAACTTTTTCAGGTTTAGGGTTTGGCTTTTTGCGAACTCCATTTGTAGTAAGCGGCTCCCTAAATGGCTATATGTTAGAAACTGATCCTGTGGTCCCGACACACGCCCCAAGTTTCGATGCTGAGCTGGTTTGGGAAGCAGATAAACGAAGGTTTCGTAGGTATGTTTGGACTATAATTCTTTACGTCTTAAACAAAATAAAGTTTTCTGTTCTATCGTATGAAATTTGGAACTAAGAAAATTAGAGGAAAGTTAGTATAGTAATATGATTTTTATATTGCCTGAAAAGTTATGGCAAAACTTTTTTGTAGCTATATACCTAATGCAAGATTAGTAATATCTACTTGTATTTGAAAGTGATCACTTTTAAACCTTGTCACTTTAATCACAAGTTTGACAGCCATATAAAATTGTCCATCAAGTATAAGCAAGGTATAATAGCTATTATGTTCCTTTATTTTTCAACCACATCTTATTTATTTCAGCCTCCGTCTTCAGAATGTACCAATCAAGGTGGAAGTATACACGGTGGCCACACAGGGCCGCAAAGATAAGGTTGGATACATACTGCTTAGCTTGCTTGGGGCACAGCCTTGCCCCGCTACAAAATTAGTTGAAGTAAGTATCAAATAACTAATTAATTTTAACCTCATTAGAGTATGATTATGTAGGCATTAGCCTCATCAACATGCAATCATAACAAATTTACATGGATACAATATTAAAAGCAATGTGTATGTATGTATGTATGTATGTATGTATATGAACACTTTATTGTACAAACAAAAGAGAGAATAATTGAAATTCATGTATTACTAAACACAAACTGTTCTTAAGAGGATTGTGAAGTGATGCTAAAATTGAGCAGCTGTCAAAAAAAAACCATACAAATTTAACTCTGGGTGATAACCAGTGATCAGAAATAGGTGAGCTAATTTGCCTAAACTTGATGCATGTTCATTCAATAATGTATTCCCATCTCTCTCACGCATGAATGAATATGCGTCAAGTTTAGGCAAATTAGCTCTACCTATTCCGATCACTGGTGATAACGTTTCTCACCTCCTAAATCAAGTCCGATTTCCACGATTTTTTGGTATGTTGTAGTTATTATAAAATACTAGGTCTGTATGTTTCTGTTTTTTATTTTTTAAATTTGTTTCATTCTAAGAAATATTTTCTTGGAAAGGAAAACGTACAGATATAGTTTTTCATGATATCTACAAAGATATTCAAAAATCTTAAAAATTGGACTGGGTTTAACCGAAGAGAAATGTTATTGCATTTTCTATGGAAATTTTTAGCTTCACAATCCTCTTGAAGCTAAGAACTTCTGAAAAGAAATAGAAGAGTAAACTTAATGATTTTAAAGTTACAGTCTAATCGAGAGAAAATGTATAAGCAAGTCGCAACAAATCAGTAATAGTAAATACATTACCTCGACAAACAATAAATGTAAGGCTAGTTGTAGTGTAATATCAGTGACGTCAAGTAATATACTCAAATATGACATCAATTATTAACGATTTAATGACACAATATATAACAATCTTAACGATTTATTCAATGACTTCTTTATTAACATATGTGACAAGTCACACGTCACTAATAATTTCAATAATAATGTTATAGCAAATAATTCGTTTTCAATTCTGAAAAATAGCAAAAATAGTGGAACTGATGACATCAGAATAAAAATTATTAAATTAAATATAATTGCTTTAAGTCATCTGCTGGCTTACATAATCAATCTATCACTTTGTCAAGTCATCTTCCCTGAGAAACTAAAGGTTTAGATAGTGAACCTTCTATTCAAAAAGGGAGACCGCAGCAATCCAAGTGATTATCGACCTATTACTATTGTTTCTATACTTTCTAAAATACTTGAAAAGGCTATGTATGAAAAGCTAAATAATTTTTTAACAAAACTTAATATTATGTTTGTAATTTAATAATTTTAACATGATAGGTACTTGAATATGAAATAGTTAATTGTAAATGATATTAGTTAACCTCGCCTCGTGTGGTTGCCGAGTTAGAATAGTGCCACTCCATGTCTTCCCGTGGATGTCGTAAGAGACGACTAAGGGAATAAAGGCTTGTAGTACTGTTAGGCGATGGGCTTGCAACCTGTCACTAATACGCTGGTAAACGTCTTAGCCTAATTGTGCAAATTGTGGTTATAGAATTATCAACAAGTTTTTAGAGATGTTTGTAATTCTGTAGCTCTGCCTACCCCACTCTGGGAACGAAGGCGTGAGATTATGTATGTTATGTATTAGTTAATAATTTTACAATGAGACTTTTGGATGTAATTTATTTATTAAAAATGATAATATATAAAATATATTTAAGGCTAATAAACAAAACCTAAGTAACTGATACTTCAAATCAGTAAAAAAATTCATGTCGAATTGACAACTGAATACTGTGACATTTTAATATTTAACACCTTGTATACATATACCTACGTGTACCTTGCAAATAAAGATTATAAATTGAATTTAAAATGTGATGTTTGCATTATTTTAATCAACATGCTAACATTGCAGATCAATGTTTTTCTGTATTTTAAATCTACATGCCATCCTAAATAAATAAGAAACAAAACCTTATCAGTAGAAATTTTCAAAATTATTTTGTCTTAGCTATTTTGTAACTGTGTCTTAGCTAAGATCTCTTTTCTTCTCTTTTGTGACTCTCTTGAACAAGTTCAACTGCCCTGCCATCTCTTAAATCTGCCTCTGACCCGATGTCCATCTAGCGGATCCCAATCGGTAGCATTTTGACACAATGATACTTATATTTTTTGTACTTTTGATTTATTGGCACGTGTTTATTGGACCATGAAGTTAACGTTGCTCCTGTGTATCCCCAGGTGCGTCACATATGGCACCGCCTGCTGGGAGTGAAGTCCGAGGGCAAGTGCTGCCATCCGCAGCTGCTGCTGTCTCTTTCCATCGAGGACCGCGTCAATACTCCTACTCCTGTAACTATTTCTGCACATAATAATAAAGGCTTATGTGACTAACTGACACACAATGCGTAGCATAGACCTTAAATAGCTTCAACCTTAATACGTAAATTTAGAGGGGATATTCCTATGGTACCTTAGGATGCACTAAGAAGAGATTCTTGTAAATGTAATATTAGGGTTTTGCATTTGGGGAAGGTATGGCGAAGGCGGTCTGGGTTAGTACTAGACGGTGCCGCATGGCTACTGTACTTTGCAGCCTTATGCATCTGCACACAACCCCTGAGACTCCTTGAAGAGCACACCAGACTCCTCGCTTGAGGGTAGAGGAAACGGGAGCCCAAATTACCATAGATTGCCCTGAGGTACCGCTATACCTGCTGTCGCTATATTGCTGTTGAAAATTGTCCTGTATATAACTAGGTTGAAATAGGGAGGTAGGTTTAGGTTGTGTTAGTTTTAGAGCAGCACCCAGAAATAGGAGCTCCGCGAAAGCAGAGCTCCATGTCAGAACTATTACATTGATTTGTGGAATGGGAAACAATGCGACGGGGAAGAACGCGTCAGGGAAAAACACGGCAATTAATATTCTTTTTGTGAAAAAATTCGAATGTAGATTATGTTACTGAGAAATAACGATTTAAAAAAAATAGTCTTATGGAATAATATTTAAAAAGCCGTTTATTTATTTAATAAAAATGTGTTTTTGATAATATTTTTGCTATCATGGTTTATTTTTAGAGGAACGAGTTACGGATGTTCCACAGCAACGATGTGGCTTATCCAACGAATAAAGAAACTACTCCTTCCGTGGGCCGCGCTATGTTGTTGACGATGCGTAAGTATGAAGAATAGCCCAGGGCCTCTATTCTAGACGGTAAAAACGATATCGTATTTCACCTGTAATGCAATTGTTTTTAACTCGGCCGCCATAACGAGGGGTGCCTTTTAAGTTCTGTCGTTTGAAAAAACTAAAGACAATTTAAGTGTTAAATGGTATTTATTGTTTTTCAAAGTAATCACCGTGATATGTAATACACTTTTTCATTCGATCGAACCAGTTTTCGAAACACTTATTCCATTCCGAAGTCGGGGTCTCCAAAATGGCCGTTTTGTATGCCTCAACCGCTTCTTCAGGCGTCCGGTACCGTTGACCACGAAGTCGTTGCTTGATTTTTGGAAAAGTGAAGAAGTCATTAGGGCTTAAGTCTGGACTGTACGGCGGGTGATCCAAATTTTCGACGTTTTGTTCTTTTAAAAACGCAATTGTCTGCCGGGCGGTGTGCGAGCTAGCATTATCGTGGTGCAGTACTATACGACGTCTTGGGTTATTTTTTCGGAACTCGCCGATAACTTCTGGTAAACAAACAGTGGTATACCAGTCAGCATTAACTGTTTTACGATCTTCGAGCACGATGGTCGCAACGTGGCCACTTTTCGCTACAAACGTGGCGACCATTTTTTTCGAAGTGCTCCGTGAGCGTATTACTTTGGTCGGTTTTGGCTCATCTTGAAACACCCAAACAGTCGACTGCTGTTTAGAATCCGGATCGTAGGCATATATCCAAGATTCGTCACCACTGATAATGTCATAAACGTGTTTAGAGTCTCCTCGGTTGAATTGCCGCAGAGTTTTGCGGCACCATCTAACGCGAGCCGTTTTTTGGTCTTCACTAAGTAAATGTGGTAGCCAGCGTGAGATCAATTTTTTTACACCTAAGTGATCATGCAACATATTTTGAACACTGGTCCCTGAAATGCTTAATGAAGCTTCTATCTCGCGGTATGTCGCATGGCGATCTTCGACGATCAGTTGCCGTACAGCATCAATGTTTTCCTGGGTTACAGCTGTTTTTGGTCGGCCTTCACGATGCCTATCACTAAGACTAGAGCAACCACGTTGAAATTCCAAATACCAACGTTCCACAGTCCGGATGCATGGTGCTTCATTTTTAAAAACCGAATTCAGCTCTTCAAAGCACTGAAGACGCGTTAAACCCCTTTTAAAGTTGTAAAATATTATCGCACGTAAATTTTCCTTCGAAATTTCCATTTTCACAACCGACTTGTCAACTTTGAACCGACGCCGTACTAAAACGAATCGGCCGATCTCGAGACATTCTTTTGTTTTTGAATTCTAAATTCAAATATTTTAAGATGATACTAGTTTTTTTTTAAATAATCACGGGAGTTTTGCAAACGACAGAACTTAAAAGGCAGCCCTCGTAATGTCAAGTAAATAAGAGCTATCAAAACGTTGACAATACGATAACAGGTCAAAGACGATATGGATTTTACCGTTTTGAATAGAGGCCCAGTATGAGTAAACTGCCTCCAGTGTGTAGGCTACTTTTTATCCCGGAAAATGTCACAGTTCCCGAAGGAATAGCAATAAACGACTTCTACATGGACGGAGTCACGCGCTAAAGCTAGTAAAACATACAGATGTGTTATTAACCAATCCTTCCATAAGAGATTCTCTTAACAATGGTAAAACCGCTTTGTGCACAAACATATGAAACATACCAACGGAAATTGCGACTTTTTATACTATTTAAAATAATAAATATGAGGAGACAATGTCACACAAATTGATCTAGTCCCAAATTTAGCTCTACGCTTTACGGTCGGCCAAGAAAGTGTTCTACCATTTTTGACAAAAGTTGCTTTAAGATCTAATTATCGCTAAGGTTGACACTAGTCACTGTCATAATATTATCGTTTAGGCACGAGAGATCCGTTTCTTAGAACATTCAAATTCTAAATGATCCATTTTCCACAACTTCCACATCTAGAAGGTCCATTCCCGTTATATCTAAATCTTAGAAGACCCTTTCCATTCCAGTAAAAACCAAATCCTAGAAGATCCATTTCCGTTATATCCAAATCATACAAAAACCGTTTCCCGTTATATCCTTATCACAGAAGACCAGTTTCCCGTCATATTCAAATCCTAAAAGATCTATTTAATAAAATATCCAAATCCTAGAATACCCATTTCCTAAAATATCCGAATACTAGAAGATCCGATTCATTTAGCATCCAAATCTCTGCGATAGTTTTGTCTCTCACGTTAAGTCTATGGCACTGGACAAAACTAATGTTATAGGAATGTGGACGTTTTAGAAAATGGGTATTTTAGGATAGGGATATTTAAAAAAAGTACCTTTTTGGAAATTTATATTACGTTGTAACGAATCTTTTGGGAAATTTACTTTATGTTGAAACTGACGTTTTGGGAATTGGATACTCTGGGAAAATTATGTTTTTTACCCAAACGGACGTTTCGGGAAGTTTATTTCATATGGTAACGGGTTTTTTCGGAAATGAAAGTTCTGCGAAAAATATGTATTTAGCTAAATTGATGTTTTGGGAAATGTATCTAATAGGGAAATGGATGTTTTGGTAAATGGGTTTTCTAGGAAACAGAGGTTTTCGGTATATGATTTTTTGGGAAGTTGATGTTATAGAATATGGATGATTTAGTACATGGGGGTTTTAGGAATGAGATGTTTGTACCTAACCCAACGGATATTTTAGGAAACTGATCTCTCGTGCCTAAACGAATATTATTGCAAGGGAAATCGAACTTGTTATATCATGACGTGCAAATAAACTTCAACCGTAGGGTGGTAGACCACATTTTTGGCCGACTGCACTATGGGTACTAGACAACGATAAATATACCTATATAGAGAAATACCTACTTCAATACATAGAAAAGACCCAAGACTCAGGAACAAATACTCGCGCTCATCACACAAATATCTACCCTTAACGGGATTTGAACCCGGGGCCGCTAGCTTCGAAGGCAGGGTCACTACCAACTAAGCTAACGTGTCTTCAAATTTATATGTTGTATGCTTATTTCTAGATGAGTACTTAGCAGAGAGCAAGAAGACCGCCTCCTCGCCTGAGTTACAACCCAAATTGTTGTGCGATGAGGGACTTATACAAATTGGAACCGGGAAGCAACTGTTTGTCCTTAGTTTTCTTATTGGCTCCGTAGAAAATTTAGATCTGGTAAGTATTTCTCCTCTTTACAATTGAGTTGATAAATATCAAACTCCAATATGTCCTTGAAATTTGGTATACGAATTTAAAACTTAATTTGTTCGAATTAGGTTATAAATTCGTATACCAAATTTCAAGGACATATTGGAGTTTGATATTTATCAACTTAATTTCATTGGTCAAATTAGTTTCATTGGTCGATAGCCCTGCTTGCTTTTTGTGATACATTACATCGCTGCAATAGCCCCCGGCTCAAGAAAGATAAAACAACCCATCAATGGATTGCTACAAGCAGGGCTATCGACCTGAATGAAATTGAGACTATGCTAATAAACCGAGAGTTTTTTATGGCATGGAGGACCCAAACAAGCAAACAGGAGCATCAGGTAGTCCTGATGGTAAGTGGGATCTGTGACCTTTAGACATTTGCATTCTCAAGACTACAATCTTAAGACTGCAATCCTAAGTCCGCTAATGCGCAAATTCTACACTTTTGTGAAACGTTTGCTACGTGGGGTTGTTTTCGACCCCAAATTCAAGTACGTCTAAACTCTAAATGCACAGACTCTTATCTATGAAAGGTTATGTTTTAAATAATAAATTAATGACAAAAACTTATAGTACTATTCCACACTTCGTAAGGTCTGCATCAAATTTAGTAGTTTAAAGTTGGAACCTGTCCAATGCCCTAAAAAACTAAGATAATATAAAGTTAAGAGGACAAATTATACCAAGTAAAACATAAAAGTTCAAGCAGATAATCCGAAATCCGAAATCCTATCGTTTCCAAGAAGCTCAAGAGATGGCGTTGCTAACGTACTTTTTGTCATAAAATTTTAATTATTTCAAGAATGTTATACAATATTCGTATCCTAATAGTAAAATAAATAAAACCAAAGTAAACGGGAGTCTTTTAAAGGATATTTCTTGTATTTCTGTACTATTCGTTAGTTATTTTCATAATACTTGAGTTAGTTGATAGATTTAAGTATAGATGTCGCTAGTGGTACGAAATGTGCTAACAAAATACACAGCGTCAAATAATGTGGCACAGATTTGTTAGATAAAATATAAAATGAGAGCTTCAAAGTTATTTTGTTGAGAATAATTCGTTCGTTTACTGTTTTTAAAGGGTGTGTTGAGTTTTTAGTTTTTTTTTCTTGGTAGAAATAGTTTATTACTTTATTAAATGTTAATTAGTTGTTTTCTTATCTTCTAGCTACTTCCTGAAAACGAGTCGCACAATAATATTGACTGTTACGTTTCATATTCCGTTTTTACGCATGATATTACGACCGACAGGTAAGTTTATTTATAACTCTGTATCAATCTATAATACAGACTTGATTCTAACGTTGCATGCTTATATGATGGTAATATTCGGCTGTGTCGTCGCCAACGTCCATACCACGTTGAATACACCGGTTCTCGTCCGATCACCGAAGTTAAGCAACGTCGGGCGCGGTCAGTACTTGGATGGGTGACCGCCTGGGAACACCACGTGCCGTTGGCTTTTTGCTTTTTATTTATGAGTTGCTTTGCATGCCGAAATATTTCTGCTAGGTACCTTACACTCATTTTTTATTCGAAATCAATTATGATCTGTTCCAATTCTTTTTAAGCCTGCCTTGCATTTACATGTCTCATTTTTATCTTGTTGACGGTATATTTGATCTTACTGTCAACGGAATAATAGCTACCATAATTTCAATAATATGATTAAGATATAAACGCAATATGAAGAATAGTAGTTTATGTGACTGTACATAATGAAGGGCATTAAACACGAGTGTGTTCGGCTCGTTTCATAATAACATCACACAAGTGTTTAATGCCTAATTATGTACAGTACCTTATCTACCACATATCATAAGCCTCCATGATGTATTCAGGAACCGCATATTAAATTTTAACCGGTAATGGCGGTAATGAAAATATATTGATAAGTTTTCTGGCAGCTGTCATAGTTTTTTTTAATTCACAGACAAACTAGAGTCGGCTCCAACTTTCATATCGTTCGATATCTTACTTACGTCCGACATTTGTCAAATTTGTATGCAAATTGACAATTCATTTCAAACTAAACGTCATCTCGACTGATATTAGAATATAGGTCAAATCAAATTTCTTTGTTTTTCAGAGATGTTCGAAATTTGAATGTCATAAAAACATCAAAATTGATGTTCTTATGAATCCACAAGTTTACTGCCGCACATAAAAAATTTGCAGTTGATTATTATGCTGGTCATAATTTGCGGTTTCTGAACGCATCATAGAGGGTTTATGATATGAGTATAGATAAAAACAATAATAGTTGCCTTGCGTCATTATCATATACTGGTTGTCATTGTAATGATATCACGAAGCCACATTCTCATCAAAATATTTCGTCGTGTTGTCGCCAACGTCCATACCACGTTGAATACACCGGTTCTCGTCCGATCACCGAAGTTAAGCAACGTCGGGCGCGGTCAGTACTTGGATGGGTGACCGCCTGGGAACACCTCGTGCCGTTGGCTTTTTGTCTTTTAAACTTGATTTTTATTTTAGTTCATGTCAAAGTATATCACTACGTGCCGTGCCGTTGGCTTTTTTTCGTTAAACCTTGCTTTTTATTTTAGTGCATGTCAAAGTATATTTTTGCTTTTTGTTCAATTTCGTAATAAATAAATAAATATCACGGGCGGGACTATGTCACACCCATTAACCTAGTCCCAAACTAAGCTCTAGGCTTGTACTATGGGTACTAGACAACGATATAAATACATAGAAAACATCCATGACTCAGGAACAAATATTCGTGCTCATCACATAAATATCTGCCCTTACCGGGATTTGAACCCAGGACCGCTAGCTTCGTAGGCAGGGTACCAACCAACTAGGCCAGCGCTTCATCTAAATATCTGTTTGTCTGAAGGTTCTCCCCTAAGAATCCCTATTCAGAAAATAAAATCGGTTTGTTCCGAGAACATTTGCATTGTTAGAATCCTTTTAGGGTTCCGCCGTGAAACTAAGAATCCCATTACTTTCGCCTTGTCTGTCTCTCTATATGTATGAGTGTATGACACAGTTAATATAAAAAAAACGCAGTTTAAAAGCTTTTTTTTTCGAGTTTATTAATTAAGGCCTACTAAATCTTGTTGACCGGTTTTTGAAACAGTCCATTTTCCCCAGGGTGGGAGTGGTGGTATCCGGCGACGGCATATCCGCTCTGTTCAACCAGCGCACGTCGCTGCGGCTGCGCGGCGACATGGCCACGCTCGGCCGCTACCTCGCCGAGTGCCCACACCTCGTCACCTCGGTGCGCGCGGCCGACAGAGACGTCGGTATGTATGTCTGTACCTCTGCACACTATTGCATCTTCTCGCTTTAACCCCTTTGACATAGTATAGTGCAGCAGTTCAAACATGACGTTAAACTGACAAAGTACTAAAGCGAGTTTTCAAGCTGCCACGGGGCTGGGCTACGGCGTAATTTTCTCGTTACTTTGTTATAGTGATTTCAAACTACGAAGGCGCGCTTCACCACTCAATTTGACGTTGCTCGGTTGCGTCAATGTTTTTCAAATAAAATTGGTCATAACCATTCTCTTTCACCGTAGACTGATGCTTATCATCCTTGCTTACTTTCTTTTTTAGGCATCTGCAGCATGGACCTAAGGAAACTAGTGCCAACGGATGATATACACCATTTCCTAAGTAACTTCTGCAACGAGCACCAAGCTCTGAGCATCCATGAGCGCTGCTTCATACTGAGGTGCGATGGGCCGCCCAAAGATGATGTCCGGCGGCCGTACGTCGATGTGGATATGAGCCTTAAGTATATTGGAGTAAGGACTGAAACTGTGGTAAGTAATGTATAATATCAATATTATTCGAATTTCTGGTAGTGTTGTCGCCAACGTCCATACCACGTTGAATACACCGGTTCTCGTCCGATCACCGAAGTTAAGCAACGTCGGGCGCGGTCAGTACTTGGATGGGTGACCGCCTGGGAACACCGCGTGCCGTTGGCTTTTTGCATCTTTTTTTACAAAACGAACTCTTTGTAAGTATCATAGTCATATTTATTTTATTAATATTTTCAGAAACCTAACATATTAACGGCCCGCAGTGCGACTCAGTTAGATAGTGGGAAAAAAGTTGAAAATATTCAGAATGAGGACATTTTGGACTTAAAAATAAGCGGAAGCTGTACTAATTTAGACCAAGATGTGGGTGGTGTTAGTTATACTACTAATACAGTAAGGAACACATCAAGGTTCGTACTACATATTTTGTCAAGTGGCTAAATTAAAAGGTTGAAACGTGAGGCGAAAGCTAGTTAGTTTCATGTGTGTTTGTTCAGCAGTAGTGTTAACAATCCTTTGGTAGCTATACTGACCCCCTACGGAAAAAAGGCACATCTGCTATTTGAATTGTGTTGCACTTCCAACCTTATTATAAACCTTTCAGAGTTTAATATGCTTCTATAAATCAATTGCGCTTGTGCCTTTTCTCCGTTAAAGGGCAGTACACCCAAGGACGTTCATATTATTTCAAGATTATAGCGGTGACGATTGACAACAGGTTTTTTTAAAAGTGTTCTGATAAAAATCATGTCAAAGTCAAAGATCATTTATTGCTTAATTGTGAGTAGGTACAGATGGTGATCATTAAAAATACAAAAAAAGAATGCGTCACAATTCGCCAGGGTCTAGCATGCAATATTTAGTTAATTATATATATCTAATTTTTAAATTTGTGAATTTTAC